>JAPXFQ010002314.1:0-1445960 GCA_028564705.1 Apricaphanius iberus
ATCCCGACAATTCCCTCTTTCAATCTTTTTTTCAAATAGATTGACCATTTCTCTGAACTTCTCCTTCAGGCTCCAAGTGAGGGATTAACAGATATTGACCTTGCATATTATTACCAACAGCTTTGTCAATGCATTTTATGAATAATGAACGTATACATGGAATACAACAACATCCACATAACACCATAGTCGACACAAATACTGCTAATGAAACCATTATTGACATTGCCAGAGTTTTGGATTGAATTGCAATACGTGATGTTGACTGAACCCACTACTTTATTTCCAGGCTTATCATTTTTGAAACAAGTAAAATTATTTGGAGCAACATTACTATCAAAGAAAGGTGGGGTAGCTCTGTTATCAGCTATAGGGAATAATTTCTCCCAGTTACTACAATCTTTTACTGGATTTACACTATACAGCAGGGAAACCAGACAAGTTGTGTTGAGCTCAACAGGTGCAGGGACCACCTTGAGAATAGGTCTGGCTCCCATGCACACAACACAATCCCGCCTCGCTTCTGGTCCTGCTTGTTCTACCATAAGCAACCAATTATTAGTGGAGCCACCCACACCTGTCATCATTTCAAAGTAATCGTCCACAGATGGTTCTTCTTTAATTATACTACCTCTTGCTGCTGAGGCCTGATTTTGACTTACCGAGGTGGAAGCTTTACGAGAATCTTGACAGATCATAATAGGAAATTGAACATCTTTTCCCCCTTTATAAACCCAAATTATAAAGAGAGTACAACCTTGCCCATTCTCGAGATATTTTAAGGGGAGGAGATCACTTTTAGTTAAATTAACAGTAAGAAGTAATTTATCTGCAACCCTATCCAATTTAACCAAAGGACGCATATGTCTTGCATAAGCTGTAGTAGTGTACCTTCTCCAGTCATATCCACGGGGATCAGCAATTAAAGTGGACCAACTAGTATCTTTTTGATCATTTGTTATGTACCACAAGGGGTAGGTTTTATATTTACTTGCTTGTTCTCCCTTATAATCTAATGTATTTAAGGGAATAGTAATCACTGCAGATCGTCCTTTTGGTATGCAAAATTGAGAAAATCCACGATGTGCGGCAGAAGAGCCACACAGTGAATAGGGAGTTGATTTAGCCATTAAGTTTCTTCTCGGTCTAATTGAGTGCACTTCAACCTGTGTTTGATTTGTAGAACTATTATAAGGCCATTCACCACAACAGTAAAAGATAATATTGACCAATAACATTATGCAAATACCTGTGGTGCACAGCACCTTCTTATTTTCCCAAAGATGCATACTTTCTGTTAGTGGTGTGATCCTATGTTTATTTTAACCAAGGAAGGGTGTCTGTTTTTCTTTATCTTTACCTTTAAGCAATTATTTTTATTTTATTAATTTATCGTTTTAACCCAATTCAATATTCTTTTAGTACAAGGCAAACTCTAGCAATTGTCACAACCTAAAAAACATTGACAGAAAACCATATCATCAAAAAAGATAATTGAAACCAAGATTTAGTAATCAAGTCAACCTAATTATGATTTAAACACCCCTTAAAATGTTTTAGCGTATTAATAAAAACTTTATAAAACCGTAAAAACTGAGTATTATGACAAAATCCTACAAATTTACTACTTAAAAAGTCTTTGACACCCTCTTAGGCAGTGTCTAACAATCTGCACCTGTAGAATAAAAAAATTGGTTAAACAACCTGTAAAAAAACAGAAAAATGATTAATAAATGTTCAGTCTTTATTATTATATTTTTTAGTCTTTACTCTTGTTTATTCCTCCGTCACCAAGCGGCTGCAAGTGGTGAGACGATACAGTAGAGTGGGCTCTTTATTTCTTCCAATTTTTTTCAGATCGCCCTCAATGAAATGCCAGCTACTTCATTAACTGAACATTTCCCCCAATAACACAAATACACAGACAGGCCCCGCCTCCTGGCTTCCTTCACCGATTGTGAAGTGGTCAAAACCTGCTGTGTAATGTGTTAGATGTTTTGCGATCTTTCTCTTCTGTATACTCCCTCTTCGATAAAAGCAAGCCCAAATTGCTTATCTCGCCCAATTTTGGCACATAAAGATCACACTGAATGATCACAGCAACCGGAACCAATCTTCTGGGTGGGCCAAGCCCTGCCTCCTGGCTTCGGCAGTCGATACTGCCTAGTCAGAACCGACACCACCCACTGCAGAGAGATTCCTCCAGGTCAGCAGAGAGCTGCTGCAGATGAGGGACAGGAGGGGGGGTCAGGGGCCGGAGCACACTAGGGACCAGTGAAACCAAGTAGAACCTTTCCCACGCAGCTGGACAGCGTGAGTCGTACGAGCAGCAACCTGGAACGGGCCAGACCAGCGAGGCTCCTGCCACTTGCTCTTATACACCTTCAGCCAAACTCGTCCAGCCTCGGAAGCAGACGCCGCAGGTTCCTGCACGTCACGGGGAGCCGGAAGGAAGGAGGAGACCAGGCCCTTCAGCTGCTGATGATCACCTCGAGGATCTGGATCAGGATGGGGCGAAACCTGTGGTTCTCTGCCAGCCCAAGGACCAGGGAAGATCCTGCCTGTAAACATCTCATAAGGAGTAAGACCTTTGGTCCTACAGACAGATGATCTGATGGCCATCAGAGCAATAGGGAGAGCATCTAGCCAATTAAGCCCCGTCTGAGCTGAAATCTTCGCCAGCTTCAACTTTAAAGTAGAATTAGAACGCTAGACAACACCTTGCGATTGCGGATGATAAACAGTGCCGAACTTGTGGGTTATTCCCATCTGTTCCTCAACCTGCCGGAGATGTTTATTTTTAAAATGTGTGCCATTGTCAGACCTGACCTTAGTCGGAAAGCCATGGCACGGAATCCAGTGGTTAATCAAAGATTTCACCACCGTTTGAGAAGTCTCTCGTCTAGCAGGAAAAGCAGAAAAGCACGAGGTCAATGAATCAATAATCACTAACAGGTATCGGAAACCCCTAACAGGTGTCCCTATATCTGTATAATCGATCACGATCTCCTCGCCAGGCCTGCACAAGTCCTGGAAGGCTCCCATTTCTGGCTTGATAGTAGACTTAGGATTAAATTGACCACACACCACACATTCACTCAAAAAACTCTTAATCATATGTGGCAGGAAAGGATGCCACCAAAAACAAAGATTACGCTTCATCTAAGTGTAGGACACATGTGCCATTCTGTATTTACCAGTACCTTGTTTTTCTACAGGAAGAATAGGGGTGTTACATGGAGAATCCGATGGTTTTAAAACTCCTACTTCAAGTAACCCTGCAATAGTGTCTGCAATACCTTCCTCAGCCTGAGGTTTATGTGGATACTGCGGACGCCAAATTGGATCAGAATGTTCCATCTCAAATGTGATGGGTGTTGTATGCACTAGACCAACATCAGTGGGACCATCTGACCACAAAGAGTCAGGCACGACCTTTAATGCCTCCACTGCATCAGGATGATCTGTTTTTTCTCTGCCATGATTTCTAGAAAGCTGCAAATGTTCCAAAAAAGTAGTGTCTGAGAGCTGCGTGTCTATTTTGTACATCTGAAAAGAAGGAGAAAAAGAGACCGAAGGTATCTGGGTAGGAATCCAATCCTTTAATGCAACTCCCCTTTTAACCATTCCCCCCAAATCTTTAGCTTGATGTTTTGGATGCAACAATAGCGATATGTGCGGAAGCGCTTCAGCTTCCATCACATACCATTTATGCTGCTCTGAAGTCAGATCAGCAAACAGTGCAACACCCTCCTTCCCCACAAAGCATGGACCCGAAGCCACAGACCAAGTTTGTCCTTCAAGTTCTGTTTCAAATTTTTCCTGATACAAAGTAGGATCGCCCCTCTCATATAGGAGGGTTACATGTACTGGGTCAGGCGGTGGAACAAAAGGCTGGAGTTCAAGCAGCCACGGCTTCCAGCATCTCAGAAATTCAGCCGCAGAAGATTCACTTGCAGACATCGTAGTCAATCTGGCCCAGAAAATATCAGCCACTTGTGAAGTGTCATCTTTCAGCAAAAATTGACCACTCATGGTGTCACAGCAATGTGTATGTCCATTCGAAAAAGTCACCATAAGTCCATCAGGGGTACACAGGATAGTAGCACCCAGTTTGATAAGCAGATCTCTGCCTAACAAGTTGACAGGAGTGGTTTGAGCAATGACAAAAGGATGTGATAGTCTTTGACCTCCCACCGCAACAGGCAATGGTTGAGTGACAGGGAGAATCATCGGAGCCCCAGAGATGCCCATCACAGACACTGTGTTCCCAGAAAAATTGACGTCTGGTAAAACTCTGTCCA
Organism: Apricaphanius iberus; assembly: GCA_028564705.1. Taxonomy (NCBI): domain Eukaryota; kingdom Metazoa; phylum Chordata; class Actinopteri; order Cyprinodontiformes; family Aphaniidae; genus Apricaphanius; species Apricaphanius iberus. The sequence continues at coordinate 4,305 of JAPXFQ010002314.1, forward strand.
GCGTGCTGAAAGTAGCACCAGTGTCCACTAAGAATGGCAATGAATGTCCATATATGTCCATTGTGAGCATTGGATCCCCATTAGTCCTGCTCACCAAGTTACTCTGCGGGCACTGTCAAAACTGAGGCCCCCCCTGTCCTCCTTGATAGTAGGGAGGAACCATATGCTGATTCGGAGCAAAATGTGAAGGTGGCTGACCGGGAGGAATAGCGCCCCCTCGTGGATGTGGACAGTCCTTCACCCAGTGCTCAATTGAGCCACACCTCCGACAACCGTCAGCACCTGGCTGCCCTCTTCCCAGACCTCTATTATCACCAAACCTGGCCCTTCCACGTGACCGTCCCCGAGAGTGCCATGTCTGATAAGGAGCAGCAAATGGCTGATTCGGTGCGGCTGCAGCATACATTACAGGAAAGGAAGGCAACACTGTAGCTGATCCATCAGTCGGCGCTGCTTTAGCCACCATCTGCTTCACTTTTATTGACTGATATAAGTCACTCAATTTATTCTGAGCCTCTTTTAATTGGAGCTTCAGCAAAGCAGTCTCCATTTTCTTATTCTCCTCAGCAGAATCTTGAGCTTCTTGTAAATAATGTGTTATGTGTCTCTCCGATGGTTTGTAAATTCCTGAACCATCTGAAGCTCCCACTACAGGAAGCATTAAATCAGGGCCCCCATGAGTTCTGGTATTCTGATAAACCCCCTCGCCCTGGTCAACTCTCAACGTCTGTACGTCGTTAACCTGTCCAACTGTTGCACATTCATCACTTTTAGTGGGGCTGGTACTCCCCCGAAGGTCAGCAGCCTGCCCTCGCACCAAAGATGTTAATCTGTCCTGTTCCTGAAGGACCTCATCCATCTGTTGTTGAACTTTATTTAACCTGTATTCGTGCTGCTCTAATTTCTCCATTAATCTACTATGGTATGCCAAAAACAATTTATCAGTCTCCTGTTCTGTTTTTCTTTTAACAAAGTTTAACAACTGTCTCTTCTCATCTCCACGAGCCCACCTGGGCGTCATCTTGGCCTGGAACTGCTTCTTACAGTTTGTACTGGTCCCACTAACCAAAACAGAATATAGCCTTGTAATGCCTATTAACAATTGGGCACCTAACGTGCGCCACTCCTGTGGAGCAGGAAGCAATTTATATTCGGCTGCCATTGAAAGTTTAAAACAAAATCAAAAATGGATTAAAATTGAAGTAGGCAATTTGTAATAACTCTGTAAATTATTTGTTTTAATTGAAAAACTATCAATTAGTAGGCCAAATTTATCCCAATATTAATGCAGTTAATAGTAAAGACAGGCAGTATTTTATTTAACCTATTTATTTTTATTCTTTATAGTGAAGTGGTTTATGTATTATTTTAGTCACATAACATTAACCTTAATAATGATTCATGCAAAGCCGAAACGAAGGAAATCTAAAAAGGTTTATAACGAACTTTTAATTTTCTCATTAATTTACTTATATACTGAGATATCAGCTGTTTTGTCTAAAACACAAAGAATTTTAATGAAGTCCGGCCGGCGGCAAAACCCGCGACGGACACTTCCACGAATCACACAAAGAAATAGAATTCTCCCAATATAAAAGCAGTCTCAGCTATCATTAAAACAAACCGAAAAAATATCTGAAAAACTCGCTTTGTAACACAATCGTAGATCGTTTTTACAAAAAAGAAGCCGACCGAAGTTAGCGGACCCAGTCAAACACAATAGAACTTCCGGGTCACCACGCGGAACGGAAAAAAAAAAACAACCGGGACAAAGACAGCTAATTCTTCACTACAATGTTAAACCGAACAAACTGTACTCATGAGTAAACCAACCAAAGACAAAAACAAAATGCCTCCAGCAGAACCACACTTCGTCTCCAAAAAACTCTAATAGCTGTTTAACCGTGTCAAACAAATACCGGTCGGAAGCTAGGCTACCAGAATGTAGCTGTAAGCATGAGCACCCCAGCTCAATCTGAACAAAACGGTGCCGCTTCTTTACAATAAAGTTATTTTATATATATATTCTAAAGAGTTTACTACCAGTTATCCATAACAATAGTCGTATATATGTGTTAAACAATGCTTTAGACGTGTTTACGTAAGTGTACAAGGTTGAACGCCTTTATTCCAGGCGAGACTCACACACACTGTATGTTAGCTGTAAGCTAGATATGGTGGTACTGTAACCAACCGAAAATGATACTTCCCATTATTCTTCTACAATGCCAAGCTTCTACGTAATCTGCACAAACAGAAAACGAGGGCATCGACTAGGCGTTTAAAATTCGCAGAGGAATTATGGTTTTAGATTCAGTCAGTTAGTTCCCCTAAATGAGGAGTTTATATGAGGCCGGTGTGCAAAAAGCTACCTAGTAGCTTTCTTCCCTAGCCTCCACTCCGTCCAAGCACACCCACAATCACACCAAAAACAAGTACAGTAATTTTACAATATTTATCAAACACTAACCTCAAACCGGGCCGACCAAGAACTGGACCCTAAGCCTCACTTCCACCTTTTGCGATGCTCAAAGTCGCGCATTTTGGAAGAAAACGCAGCCTCTCCAAAGTAATCCGTTAGCAGTCAGAGGGCTCCCGGGCCCTGCCTGCCGCTAAATTCGATTGCCAGCCAAGGAGGTCCCAAACCAGCGTCCTGGTTGGGCCGGACGGCCACCCTCGAGCCCGATCCGCACTTTGGTCGGCCCTTAACCAAAAAAAACAACACATCAACATTAAACGGAGAACGGTTAGATCAATCAATACCTATTAATTTGGTGTTAGCGCTGTTCCAGATTGATACAAAACCACCCGGGTGCTGATTAAGCAAGGATCAATCCAGTCGCTCTCCGATTCTCTGTTGAACTCCAAGGAAAAAACACAAAATTACTGCAATGTCACAAACACACGCATCAACCAGTTATACCACACTTTACTCACACTCAATCTCTCCCAGCTCCGAAACAACCTAAGACCGAATTACGGAGCACGCATTCTCCACCATGTGTTGGCTCCTCGTTCCCATGCGATCGGCACTCGCTTCCGGAGAGTGTGGGGGCGCCAACTTTTACCCCGGCGGGAAGTTTTCCAAAATAAAATCAGAGCTGAGAGACAGAGAGTGAAATAATGCACAGACACAGAATTTCTGTTTCACACTCATACACATCTGCAGATGGAGAACAGTCAGAACTGAGTTGATCTGAACTGAACTGAACTGAACTGGGGTGTACCATTTTTATTAAAGAAGAACAAAGCACATAGTCACATGTCTATTCTCCTCCCCCTAGATTTTATTACACCAAACGTTTATTCTCAAGGTTTCCTGAGTTATCGCTGTAACCATCCGGTCTGTTTATGACTGTCTACTCCCTACTCTGTTTCTTATCTCCGCATCCCACTTTTACAACGTGCAATAAACTTAGCCTAGAGTTTTACGACTTAAAAGCTTTTCCCCATATACCATACTTGACAAAACATTTCTTTACTATCATGCAAGCTAATAAAAACAGACTTTTACTTTCTGAATACTAACTAAAGATTATATAAACATATTCAATACGAGACTGTTATATAAAGTAGCCCTAAAAAAATATCAATCCCGACACTACCTCTGTTCTGTGTCTCTGTTCTGTGTCTCTGTTTGTATTCTCCAAACCACAGACGGTCTCGGCAGATGACCGCTTGTGCTGAGCCTGGTTCTGCCGGAGGTTTCTTCCTGTTAAAAGGGAGTTTTTCCTTTCCACTGTCGCTTCGTGCTTGCTCAGTGTGAGGGATTGCTGAGAATTACATGACGCAATCTTCTGTGGTTCTCTAATTTCTAAATTAAACATTGTATTGTAATAACTCTTCTTGTAAAGTGCCTTGAGATGACATGTTGTGACACGGCGCTATATAAATAAACTGAATTGAATTGAATTGGTCACGTCGCCTTTCCATCCACCCCAGTGCGCCCGGGTAGACGTGCTCCAGCCCGTTGCGCGCCACAGATGAGTGGCGCCTGCATGCAGTTTAACACCTCCTCCCGTAGTTTACAGGTCAGGAAATGGTTCGTTCTGAGAGTCTTTGACTTATGGTCCCTACAATGGGGGAAATATTTCCTCATATTAAACTTTTTGTCTGAAGTGAATAACGTAATTGCAATATCCAGTGGAGCGAAGTGTGGATTCTGCCTACAGTTCAACAGCAATGATTAAAAAAACTTCAAAAACTTAAGGCCAATAACTTCTGCAACAATCTGACTATTAGATTACAAAAATAAGAAAAGAAAAGCGAGAACTTTTGTTCCATGCCATGAAGGAACCGCATCATATAGGCCTATTCTAATGATAGTGCAAGCCTTTATTTTCACTTTATCTGTAGGACATTGGTATGTACGGACATAATCTTGAGCTGAGGTTATCGTCAACAGATAGTTGGTACCAGGATCTTACCAGAAACATTAGTGTTGTATTCATTAATCCATTTTTGTGTGTACTGAATGTGTAGTTTTTAGTTCATATTACTAGATACGTTTTGTTAATGTTGTTCTGTTCTATTGGTTGTTTTTATTTGTTTTGTTTTTCCAACTTCTCTGCTGTCCAACAGAGGTGGAGGACTGGGATGTTTTCTTGTGTTCTTTGTTTACCTTTATCTTGTATTGTCAGTTCACACTCCTACCTGTCCTGTTTCTCTTCTTCATCTTCTTTCTTGGAAAAGTAAATCTGCTGGTCTTGTACTTGGTACTCAAACACCAATTCTGAGAACCAGAGGAATTAATCAGAGTGAACGGGTTGAGAAGGTGAGGGAAAGCACAGGCAGGGTATAGATGAAAAGACAGAATACAGCTGGCGGGGAGAAGAAAGGTGATGGGATACACAGAATGGAGAAAATAAAGAATGGAAAAAGCAAAATAACATAAACTGAAAGACACTAATCTAAAGATACAAATATAAAGGCACAATAGAACAAACACAAAAGAATAACCCAAAAGGACGATAACAGAAAAGTTTTCCCAATAAAAACACAAATGAAACTCACGGATCATGACAAGATCACAAAGGATGATGTTAGATAAATCAAATTTAAAATAAATTGGAATAATAAACCAGATAAAAATATCTAATAAAATCATGTCATAAAAGCCGAATTGAACCAAAAAATTTTAACATATTTTTAAAACTGCCCTTGGTCAACGTACTATGTGGAACAGCTTTAGAGTTATTCCGCATAAGAATTCTTAAATATTATACATTTTATGCTATAAAATCTATGTATATATTTTTTCCTTTTTAACCAAAACATTCATGAAATACATTTTTGGGGGAAATTCTAAGCTTCCATGCAATTAGACTCTTTAAAATCTGACTATAGATTTATAAACTGGTAACTTTAGATCTTAAAACAATCTAGCCATTGGAAATGTGGCACAAATGTTCTTGCACATGCTAAGTTAAACAAATAAATCAGGACAAAAAGACCATGAAAGGCAGAACGTAACTATTTAGGTAGTAATGTAATGACTTGGGTTGCCATAAAAGGTTTTGTTGAAACCTTTTAGATCTCTTATGATTGTATGATTGAGTGATTGTGTGGATAAAGATCCCTGTAAGATCTTTATGAGCTATAATACTGTTAAAGCTAAATATCGGGATCCCATTATTTTAATCTTTCCTATTTAGAGTATGAAAGGGTGAATACATATGCTTGCTTGCTAAGAAAAACACATTTAAGCTACATTGTTGGAGTTTCAAAATGCTCTATTTTTATTTTTTTATGTATGCGACAACCTCTTTGTTTGTCTGGCTTTTCAATTTACGTGTGACAAATTTCCACATCCATACTTTAGAAGCTCTGATTTCAAACACAAATGGTGTAACACCATTGTTCTACCAGCAGGTGACAGTAAAATCTATATTAGTGACATGTATCGGAATGCTTCCAAAACAACTGGAACTTGTGTTTTCTTTGACATCGTTCACTCTTTCCTTTCAGCCATTAGCTGAACCTTAAAATTTAATAGAAGCCAAGCCATAAAAAAGCTGGAGTAATGGGGGAAGAATCCCTAAAAAATATCTAACCTGTTTACCTGAGGCATCTATGGACCATTTAGATATTGCTTATACTTTTTTAACAACAATGAAAACACTCTCTATGTTGAAGTTTTACTATAATATATATATATAAATAGAATTAGGTTCCATCTTGATCCTGTCATTTCCCAGAAAGCGTTTCAGAAATTAACAGACTTGATCTACCTCTTAATCTTGTTAACCTGCCAGGAAAGCGTGATTCATCTCCGCAGCTTCCACGATTAATCAGGTAAAATATTTCATGCTTCACGAAGGTACAAACCTGAGCACTCATAAGATGGGATGTTTGTGACTCATAAACATTAGACACAGTCTACAAAAATAAGCCCTTCAAGGTTCATAAACTCGAGTTAAAATGAATGCTAAATGGGCCAAGCGCACCTTATGTTTCAGTTTCATTCACTCTCTGAATTTTAATTTTGAAGCTTTCTCACATGAATGGAACTGCTGTCCCCTACAGGCAAGCTGCAGATTATTTCTTCCCAGCCCCTTCTCTAAAATGTTCTGGATGGCTGCTCAGAAAACTAACCTGCAATCTTCCTCAAGCAACAGAAACTGTCTCATTGTTATTCTACAGCTTTGATTTTTCTTATTCTCAGTGGTATTAATGGACTTCCTGCATTGTGACACAAACAGAGCAGACAAAAAAAAACTAAAAATATCCATCCATTTTCTTTACCGCTTAATCCTTAATGGGTCACGGGGGGTGCTGGTGCCTATCTCCAGCTGTCAATGGGCGAGAGGCGGGGTACACCCTGGACAGGTTGCCAGTCCATCACAGGGCAGGACAAACAGGACAAACAACTATGCACACACTCACACCTAAGGACAATTTGGTGACATCAATTAACCTGACATTCATGTTTTTGGACTGTGGGAGGAAGCCACGCATGCATGGGGAGAACATGCAAACTCCATGCAGAAAGGCCCTGGGCTGGGATATGAACCCACAACCTTCTTGCTGCAAGGCAACAGTGCTAACCACTGCGCCACCCACTAAAAATATCCTTATAGTAAATATGTGGTGCATGAAGTAGACTTGTTATTTTCACTTTTGTGTTTTTGCCTCTTCTTGTTTTTATCATGTTTAGGTTTCTAGACTCAAATGCAGCACAGATCCAGACACGGGGGCAAGTGTTAAAGGAAGAAGAAATAATATTTTATTCAACAAAGGCTTGTTGTCTCTGGAAGGATCGTGAACGGGGACAGCAGGAACGAACTGTAGCAAGGACAAACAAGATGTTAATGGGAGGTAAGTGGGAAAAGGGAAAGTACTGAGGAGGCTGTTCTAACTGATAGTCTGGGAGGAGAGCGGTTTGGAGGAGATAAGTGGAATTCTGATATCTGTGGTTTTTATTGATTTCTGTCTTTCTCTTGCAGAAGATGTTTGAGGGACCGGCAGGCCAGAAAGACGACGACGGTAGGCGAGTGTGGATCTAAAGAACCAGAAGGAGGGAGGGGTGCAGAGGCTGACCATGCGGATATCCAGTGTGATGCTGACTGTTTGCGGTTTGGTGGATCCAGGGTTCGGGAAAGGACAGGAGTAGGACTTGAAGAAGATCGTGAAAAGGCAGGAGGTTCAGCAGCAGGTTCCAGAAAGGTGAGGGTGGACTGGATCAGGTCACGCTTAGGAGCGAGAACTATCTGGCACCAGCATGCAGAAGCCGCTGCCCTTTTTAAATGGTAGTTGATTAGCCAGAATGCGGAGCACTTGCTGGCTTCTGCCTGTCATGCCCTGTGCAGAAGGTAAGAGAAGGAACACAAACAAAAACACAGCCATCCTCCAGCACGCAGACACAGAATCCCAACAGTTTTACTCTTTCAAACCTTTAAAACATTTCATAAATGAAAATGCGTCATGTTCTTGATAGTCTTGATGTACAAAGTTTAAAGGGGCAATGTGTAAAAATTTTACAGTAAATTAATCACAAAATCTAATGTCTCAACCATGTTGGGAATAAGGTTACATTGAAACGGATTTCAGTCTCAGCCAACTGGGTGGTTGTAAGTTTTTGTTATTTTAAAAATGCTGCTACGGGACGTTGTCATCGTTTAAAATATGTGTCCCATGTCCATTCTTCCTGGTTCCAGGGCAAATCACATGTGAAGCTTGAGCGTTTGCCAAGTCTCCAACACTACGCCACCATTTGTAACATGACACCAAAGGCTAACGCTGAGCAAACAATGCCAGCAGTTAAATTGTTGGCTCTAAAAATAACTCATAGTTCCTTTTTCAATTACCGTCAACGCAATGTTAGGTTAAATGTATTTATCTACTCATCAACTTATTGTGTAAAACTCGTCTTTGCTCGTGTGAAACTTGGACCTGGTGGTGCCCTGCTTCTGTCACTGTGCCCAAGAGCAGCTGTGTTTACAATTAGGGATGCACCGATACCGATACTGGTATCGGCCCCGATCCTGCCTAATGTACTGGTATTGGTATCGGTTAAACTGTTGTTGTAGGATAGTCCTATTAAGAAGATGCTTAGGGTTGTCCAATACAGTATGATTAAGAAACATTCATCTTTACATACAGAAAATTTTAGCCAGTTAGTTTGCCTTAGCAACTGGTTGAAAGATCAATATGTCAATGTACGAATGTATGTAGTCAATGTGTGAATATGATTGTGGAGTTAAAAACAAAATTCTACTAATCTCTATAAAAAAGAGCAATGGCAATTGGATTTGTCCCTTTACTCTAAAGATTTTTGGTTTTTAGTCGTTTTTACGAATGTTAATTAGTTTGGATTAATTTACAGCTATACCTTAGGTGAAAAAAAATTATCGTTCGACAACCCTAATATCTAGCCATCATCATAGCCCCCTGGAGAAAATTCCACCAGACGCCACTGCTATACAATATTCCTGCACTTGGTTATGAGATTCCATGTGCACTTAACTTTCCAGCATCTTATACTCTGCTAATATGTGCTCGAAACTCTCATTACATTCTTTGTACTCACCTTCAGTTCAGATTTCTTTAGACGTTAGTAGGACATCTTGGTATATGCTACTCTTTTTGTGGCACATGTCATGCTTGGTTACACAATTACAAGGCATGGCATGTTTGCTTCTCCTACGGTGTTTCGAACCAGGGTAGAGCGCTGCACTGGAGCCCTCTGGCATTTTCAGATTCAATTTATGAGCGCACCCTGTGAATAGCGTTCTATCACGCTAAAACATTGTTATGGGAGGTTAGAAAATCGTCTGACTTGATACGGGGAATTCTGAAAAGCTTTGGGACCGGGTCGAGTTGGAGTTCCAGCCCCTCGGGCCAGGGCCGGGCTCAGGCCCAAATAATAGGCCTGTACAAGTCTCTAAACCAGGGTAAACGGTTATGTTTTTTGAACCAGTAGATCATCTTTTTAAACCCAGCTCACGTCAGCCTTCAGCAACCTTGGAAAACAAGCGATTAATACTACAGAAGAACATGACAACAATTACTTATTTGTGAAAAGTCTTTGATATTTAAAAACTGAATTTACACCCTGGTCTCAAGTCTTTAATTTGTTTCCTTAGTGATGTTCCCCACAGTTTTAAAAGTATTGTTTATCTCTAATTACCAATTCAGTAAGTGATCATTGCTGTCACTCTTTGTACACATACCAAGAAGCACATCATTTCCCCCAAAGTTTGAACTCTGAAGAACAATGAATAAAATGTCTATGAAAATAAAATGTCAGAAAAATGTATTTTTTATTCTATTATCTCCCAAAGGTATACATGAAATATACATCTAAGGGAAACTAAAGCAGCAACCAGATCAGAATCAAATCCTGTGCTATAAATCAGAATTTATTTATATCACAGGAGGTGGTATTAGGCTAACGCAATGAATGCTTTCCCCTCAGCAGGGAGATATATTGACAAGATTCTTGATATAGGGGAGAGGATGAGGGCGAGCATAGAAAAGGAGATATGATGCCCTTGAAGAAAGTTGGAGGAGAGTTAGAGTGAAAGTATTACAAGAATGAAGCCTCTTTAAAGGCTTCTTATGGCCTATTGAGCTAAAAATACTTCATCCTTAAAGATTAGCATCAATTTGGAATTTTTCCATTTGTTTCCTCCGCTAATACTTTGTTGGCTCTTCTTTAGATTGTCTGCCTTTTTTAAGACATCTATTCGGTTGTTGTTGTTTTTTTAATCGATCTTTATCATTTTCTTTTCCATCTCATCCCTTTTTTCATCATTATAAAACAAAACTGAAGGTGAAGTCTTTCTTCAGTCCCACGTGAAAGGAACCCAGCAGTGGATGCAGTTTCAAAGGAACGGCTGTCGTAATACTGGCTAAAACATACATCTTTGATGACCTTACAGAATAAGGTCAGCTGAAGACATATCCTCAAGGGACCCGCGCCCTCCATGCAAGACAGTTCAGTTTAAAGAAGCATGTTTGGGGAACACAAAGTAAAGTTTTCATTTAATTTAATGCCAAAACTTTGATAGAATAGAATACAATAATTATTTAATAGTCCCACATGGGGAAATTTGGTTTTAACAGCAGCAAAAAACAATGTACAAACAGAAAAGGACACAGAACAGAACAGAAAGACACACAATTATTACAGAAGATAGAAATATATTTACATCACGTACTATAGTTACAAAACAGGGTACTGTGTAATTTTTAATGTTATTTAAAATATTTAGAAATTTAGAATTGTACTGATTGTGGGTTGAGCAGTGCAATTAAAGAGTAAAGTAGTAAAGTAATGATAAAGTAGTTAACATTACACTGCAGCCAAGCATGGTGGAGCATCATACTGTAGGCGGTTTCACTGCCAGTGATACTGGTGGATTGGTCAACGTGGTTTGAAAAATAAAGAATAAAAATTACCTTTGGATTATTGAACTTCTCAAATCAACACTTACATATTTATCCCTTGGGTATCCCATCGGATTTGTTTGTCATAAAAGGAAAGCATTAAGATTCTGGAATGACATTTTGATCTGATCAAAATCCTATTGAAAATATGTGACTTGACTAGACTAAGGGTGAAAGCCAGGCACAGAAACCATCCAATTCAATAAACTGGACCGATTATGCCCAAACATCGAGCCAGGATTATGCCAAATGCTTGTGGTTGACTATCAAAAATATGTGGAGGTACAAGTCACTTCTGGACATTTAACCCGAAAAAGTATAAGGGGTGGAGACAATTTTCCCTTAAATTGTTTATAGCCCTTACAGAATGTGGTTAGGTGAAATATAACCTTTCAATCAGTTTCAGATGCAACGGCAGAAGCCTAATGTGTTTAATACATGCAACCCCCTGTTCATATTTCACATGTTGTATGCTTTCATTATGAAAAGAATGGATGTCATCAGAGGCTGTGCTGTAATGAACATGAGTTTGAAGAAATAAAGTTTTCTTTAAGCTAATATGCAGAGTTTAATTAGGAAACAATGGGAACTGTTGGAAGACAGGCTCAGAGAAACACTGGATATTTTCATTCCATAAAAGATTGTCAGCTTAAACCTTCAAGATGATCTTTCATACGGACAAGCAAACTCAGCATTAAGTCCAAGATCAACATTTCAATTCTATTTGGAGATCAGATTTAGATTCCAGTCACGTAGCCATGGAATTATGAAATAAAAATGAAAAGAAGTGAAAAATAATTGTTTCTTCAATTTTTTTCCTCATCTTCAATTCTTTTTAACTGCTCAGCAATTAAGTAAACAGTTACATTGTTTATTTATTTTATTTAAAATTGTGCAGTTGCATACTTCTTTTAATCTGAGTATGCTTTTTTTAAATAATAACTTATTATGTTATACATTTCCCTTTACTGTAAAGTGTTTTATTCTTTTTTGTCATTATTTTATAGTTTTACCTTTGAGTGAATCTGCATGTTTCCATCTTGCCTAACATTTTAGTACTGGTGTGCCTATGTTAGGGGCGTTTTCTACTATTAGTAATTCAGTGTAAATCTGTAGGACTGCTCCTCTTAGTCTTTGTATCTCCATAGAAAATTGGCCCTTTTAAGGAATTTGCTAAGACATCTGCATATCACAACTATTTTGCCAGTGAGTCTCATGGCTGCAGAAAAAAAAAAAAAGAATTTGACAATGGAAAAAGGAGGGATGGTTGCTGTTTTCCTGTTTGTTATACACTGCTTCACCAGCAACCCTTTCAATTTTACAATGTCAATTGTTTATTGATATCATTTCCCAAAGAGTTATAACCAGTCAGCATGAGTTAACCACAACTCCCACCCAGTGACTACCATGTTTGAGTAAGTACCAAAGGCTGGTACTTGATTAGTTTCTGAAATAGTCTTGCAGTTCCGGCCTGATGAAAGTGAGTACATGCTGTGTACTGCACAGTTCAGATGGTGGAAACCTGCTTATTTTCCCGCTGAGGGAAAAAAAGGGATCTTTCTATTTTTTATTTTTTTTTCACATTTTCTTTATGATTGTTGCCACTATTTGGACTTTGTAGCATAAAACCTGATAAAAACATTACAGCCGAAACGGCTATGAAGAATATTCCTTCAAGATCCAAAATGCTTTCGAATCAAACTTTTGACATTAGCTATATTCAATTAAATTTGTAAAACATTAGTTGACCAGCTGAGGGCACTTGTAAAGGATTGACTTTTCATTTCCCCTCAATCCATCCTCGAATCTGGAAAAATCAAATGAAACAGTAAGAAATGTGACCAGTTCTTCTGATAAACACACCATTTATCCTAATATGTGTAATGTCAGGATTGATCGTTTTTTTTTAAAAGTTTGCTTTTGCTTAGTGTAATGTTTTTCTCCTTCTTTTATGTTTTCTCCTTCTTTCCTCTTTTTACCCTGAGGCGTTTGTATTCTGGATTTCTCTTCTTTTTGGCTAATTCCTTATTTATTTACTTAGGTGTAATTTCAGTTCACTCTGTGTCAGTTCTGGTTTCTCTTATTGGATTATGGTTCTTTGATCTTGAATTTCTCTTATGTTTGTTTTTCTTTATTTGCTTAGATTTTTTCCTCCTCAGTTAACAGAGTTAGTTTTTACTGCTCTCATTTAGAATCATTTTCTGTCTAGACTTCTTTCTGTGTACGTCTCTGTTTTGTTTGTTTTTTCTGTTTTTTCCCTGCCATTTCGCTTCTTTGCCAAGCTGGCAATCACCTTCACCTGCTCTCTCCTTCTAACCCGCATCAGTCTGTCACTAACTGGTTCCTATTTCATTGTCACTTCTAATTTCTCCTCAGTGTATCTAAGCTTTCTGGTTTTCTTTGCTCTCCACTTGTTCCTCATCTGGGTTCCCTTCCTGTCCACCCCGAAACGGCTTTGTATAGTTTTTATTTTTTTTTTTAGACCCTGCAAATGAAACACATCTCCTTATTCTCAGGGTTCTGCATTTGGGTCCTTGTTTAAAATAAACTGCAAACATGACGTGCACTACTAAGAACAATAGCACATCAACACAGATTTCAAGGCATGGCAAGACATGATATTTCACATAATCTCCTTCAGTGATTTCATTATTAAACTATGATTATTTGACCACAGTAGGCTTTTTCAAAATGGAATCTGACATTGGAAAAACTCAATGTCTTTATCCTAAAAGTAAATCCTGATATGAAACTGTTAAAGCAGGAAACTAGATTCTATATTTGAGGTTAGCTCTCGCTTCGTCTTCATGTCATCCTTTGCTTTCAGCCTTTAACCTTCTGCTACACCTTTTACACAAACTGAAATAATACATTCTCTTTCCAGCAAAGTTTTTAATTCCCACTAAATGAAACCATTCATCAGAACTGCCAAATATTTTCTTTCTTTGGGCTGTCTGCTCTTCATTTACTTTTCTGGTCGTGACAGAGAACTTGCTAATAGCTTTATTAGATTTCAGTTGTCTCCTGGAATTTGCACTTTAATGCGATAAGCTGCACTTAAACTCTGCTATAAATCAAATGTTCAGGTCATACTCAAACATGTAATGAAATCTCTAATAAGTTGCATATATAGAGAATTAGATTAAAGGCATATTTTCAAGTCAGCAATACTTTTCAGACAAAAGCGTAGCAATTCAGTGCAAAAATGGATAGAGCAATCATCTTGATGGAGGATTTTAGGATTTGTCATTATTTGCCAAGTAATGTCCTAATATTGTTGGTTTTATCTATAGTAACATATATCTTTTCCTTATATCATCTTGCCACACCTTAAGAGGACCAGTGGGAATCATCAGCAGTCCTAGATTTTCCAATTGTCATGATGGGACTCTCCATCCCCGTCATGGTCTCTCTCTGTATTATAATTGTTCCCAGGTGCGTCTAGTCTTCCTTGATTAGCCTCCTGTGTATATATGTTCCTTGTTCCCCTCTGGTCCTCGCAGTTTCGTTGTTGTCATTCTGTTGTCAACTTGGCTCTGATTCGTGACCCCTGTGTTCCTGTGTTGGATGTCCTGTTCACCAGCAAGCTTTGATTTATTAAAAGTGAGTTTTCAGCACCTCAACCTGTAGACGCTTGAGTCTACACCACCCTTAAAACATTACAGTATAAAACTGCCAGAAGGACTCAGCGACAAGTGAGAGACCCACAATGGTTGGCTAGAGAGGTAGCTAACTATGACTCCGAGCTGATGGACTTACCCTTCCTGGGATCCAGACTAGCAATCTGTCTGTTGGTTCTGGGTTCCATTAAGCTGGACGCTGATCAAGGCCGAACTCCCCTGCTGTTTCGCTGACGTTGGAGTGGACTTTGCCACTGTACGTCTTCCTTTCGGTTCCAGAAGGGTTCAGTTTCCTTCCTCGCCGTCATACATCAAGAGGATGACCCCGTTTGTGGCTCCCCGGTCACTGTTTGCTCTTGCTGCCTGCAGCTTGCTGATGGCTCTCCTTCTGCATCCTACCAGTTCCTTTCAGCTTCAGCTCCTAATTCTGACTCGACAGAGGTCAGCACCTTTTGAAGCTCAGCAACTCAGGAGGACTTTAGTAAGTTAATTCTCGAGTTTAGAGATGATCCAAGAATGTTGGATGCCGTTTGTTATAGCAGGAAACACTGACCAAAGGATGAGAAAGATCCCTATAAACGTTTCGAGGTTTTATTACAATTTAGATTGAACAGTCACAGAAAATGCAGAATAATGACCTGTCTCAATTTTACAACAAGCCTTTGTTGTTTCTAGTAACCTTGCTCTATCTACTCTACTGATAAAGTACTATTCTCAGGGTGAAAGTAAGAGACTTGATGGCACCGATTAGAAACCCGTGAACTTTGTAGACCTTCAAGGATGTCCAGTCAGAAGAGCCATTTCCATGGTAACGCAGGATGTTGACTATCAAAAACAAAACACTCTGACCATGACTTGGGTAAAAGCGTCACTCAGTAAGACTAACTTTCAAACTAAGACTACAACATTAAGTAAACATGTGTCACAGTTGATTACAAAGTACAGATAAATAAAAATTCTTCCACCACACCATTTATGAACGGTACTATGAGTTTTTGTGGAGAAATAGACGAGCTCCTGCTCCAGACTCCACTGACGTCGCTGAGGAGGTTCCATGACGTTCTCAAGTTCCTGTGCCGGTTCCACAACGTTCTCAAGTACCTGTCCTGGCTCCGTCTTTGGGAGTTTCAGCCAGTCTGCCAACGTCGTCCGAGGGGGGGCTGACCCTCCTTGTCCCGAAGCATTTGCTGCTGTGCCGGGATACAAAGGCAACAACACTACCCACTGCACCACCGTGTTGCCTTAAGAGTTTAGAGTTTCCCAATTCAGTCTATTCTGCCCAGATAATGTGATTGGAAATTGCATTTCTCTCCAACCAATTCCCTGACCATACTCGCACAACCCCTCAGGAAGTGATTAGACCCGGAAGCACAAATCAACAACAATACAGTGGTTTAAGAAAAATATGGCGGCTAAGACAAATGTAAGCCGCTGATCTGTAAATTTTTGGACTGACAAAGAGGTGATCTATTGTGATTTTGCATATCCTGCTTTTACTCCATCAGTTTTACTCCTGACAGCATCTGTTTACTATCTGTGTGCTGCTCGAGGCTAAGCGGTAGAATCCTAATACGCATGATCAAATAAAACTTTATTTACTTTGAGCTTTTCATACAAAAATAGCATTTCAAAGTCCTTTACAGATTTAAAATGACCCAACATACATCCCTCCCCCAACCCAGAATAAAAACATGATCACATCTATATCCATCCTCCTGCCAACCCATTTCCCATGCACACATCGAAAAACAACAGTAGAAACAAGGGCTAGGGTATTGATTCAAATTTCTCAAGAGTTTCTCAAGAGTTAGACTCAATTTCATTCAATCTGATCCAATTCGATATTGATATGGATCAGTGCTATTAAAACTGTTTTTTTAAACTCTCATCTTAATTATATGCCTGATATATGCAATGACTTAACGGTGACTGAGTAAAATTTCACCATGGGAAACTATAACCCTATCTGGACTTTTCCTTCCTGTTTCAGCTGTAAAAATGGGAAACAATTCCAAAAATCGATTTTTAAACTTGCAAATTGATTTGATTCAATTTTTACAAGAATCGATTCAGAATCGATTTTTGGATTATTTTAACACAGCACTAGTAAAAACCAACATTAGGGTAAGTACAGATGAGCCAGGTAAGAATTGAGCATTACGCCACCTCCGCAGAGTTGAACATAATTCATTTAATAAATTTAATTTCTGAGTGACGTGAACTGGTACTTGGCTCTCAACAGGGGAGCAAGCCCTTAGACCAATTACTCCAAAAAACTTGATTTAGATATGCATGAAAATTTACTAAATATCTATCCTTCTCCTCCTCTTCTGATCAAACTCGGTCTGCCTCTAAGCAATGCTATTTCTTAGGTCTTTTTCAAACCAAAATTGCAACAGTAGCTGCGTTTCTATTACCCATGAAATTGCGCAGAGAGAAGTTGCAAAAATAAATTTGCTCAATGGAAACACACCGATTTCGAAAAACGAACATTTTTCGGTGAAATGTTTTTGCGCTTGGATGAGGTGGTTTGTCGAGCGTATTGAAATTTATGTATTTTTCAAAACAGTTTTTTCGCATTATATGAGTCACATGAGCAACAACTGGATGTTACTACGAGCGAAAAAGACAAAGTAGTAGTAGGAGGAAAAAGATGGCACGGCATGTTTGGGTTCACGAAGACACTGAGTGAGTTCGTAAGAAAGACATAACTAATATATTAGAACATACACACAAGGATCTAATTACTGAGTTGGTGGACGGATTGTTAGTATGCGACGCTTGCTGTGTCACAGACCAAATATTAACTACAGCTCTTTGAACATCTAATCCTTAGTTTTCCTCATCCAAACTGCAAAACATTAAAACCACTTTTGTTGGTTTTCTATCGTCCACCAGGCCCTTACTCTAAATTCTTGGACCAGATCTCAGATTTCTTATCTGATTTAGTTTTAAACACTGATAAGGTAATTATAGTAGGGGATTTTAATATTCACATGGACACTGAAAGTGATAGCTTAACTGCAGCCTTTAATATTATCTTAGACTCAATTGGCTTTACTCAGAAAGTAAAGGGACCCACACACTCTGGTCGGCACACTTTAGACATTGTACTGACATACGCCATTGAGTGTGATGAACTAATAGTCCTCCCACATAACCCAGTCCTATCTGACCATTTTTTGATAACCTTTGAATTTACTTTACTCAACGTTCCCAACTCTGAAAGAAAATGTAATTACAGTAGAACTTTATCAGACAATGCTGTAACAAGTTTTAAAGAATCTGTTCCATTCTTGTTTCCATATGTGTCTAAGAATACCACAGTGGATGGCAGTAATTCCAAGACTAACCCTTCAGAAATTGATGGTCTGGTTCAAAGTATTATTTCCTCACTGCGTTTGGAACTAGACAGTGTAGCCCCCTTAAAAAAGAAGGTAATCAGCCATAGGACATTGGCAGAATACTAGAAAACTGGAGAGAAAATGGCGCTCTACACACTTAAATGATTTCTTTCTAACTTGTAAAAATAGTCTACTACTTTATAAAAACGCCCTTCGAAAAGCTGGAACAGCATATTTCTCATGATCAATAGATGTAAATAAAAACAATCCTAGGTTTCTTTTTAGTACAGTTGCCAAACTTACACAGAGTCATAGCTATGTTGAGCCAACTATTCCCCCTTCTCTCAGTAGTGATGACTTTATTGGCTTCTTCATAAGTAAAATAAATTCTATAAACAATAAAATAATTGGTATTCTCCCGATCATGACTAACTCTCTCTCAGAAAATGAAGCAGCATCAGAGAGAACTGTAGAACCATGTTTATGTCTGTACCATTTTAATTCTGTTGAACTTTCGGAATTATCACAAAGATTAGCTTCATTTAAACCCTCAACTTGTATGTTAGACCCAATACCAACCAAATTATTTAAGGAAGTGTTCCTTCTGGTTACTGGCCCTATTCTAGACATGATTAATCTATCTTTAATAAATGGAAATGTGCCACAGGAATTTAAGGTTGCTGTAATTAGCCCTTTACTTAAGAAACCCTCCCTGGATCAAGATGATTTAGCTAAATACAGACCTATATCTAACCTTCCTTTCTTATCCCAAATTCTTGAGAAAATAGTTGCTAATCAAGTATGTGAGCATCTAAACAGCAACAACCTGTTTGAGGAATTTCAGTCAGGTTTTAGAGCTCATCATAGAACTGAAACAGCACTGGTAAAAGTTACTAATGATATTTATAATGGCCTCAGATAATGGATTTGTGACTGTTCTGGTTTTGCTAGATATCAGTGCTGCTTTTGACACAGTCGATCATAATATTCTCTTAGAAAGGCTTGAACATGTAGGGATCAAGGGATCAAACCAATCAGCTAGGTAGATTACAAGCATGTCTCGAAGACATAAAAACTTGGATGACTCTGAATTTTCTGCTCCTAAATTCAGACAAGACAGAGGTTGTTGTCTTTGGACCAGAACCTTTAAAAAGGAAACTGCTAGGTCAATCACTTCATCTGGATGGCATTAATTTGGCCTCTGCTAATAATGTAAAGAACCTCTGTGTAATTTTTGACCAAGACATGAGATTTAAATCTCATATTAAACAGGTTTCTAGGATTTCCTTTGTTCACCTTTTGAATATTGCTAAAATTAGAAACATCCTTGCCAGGAGTGATGCAGAGAAACTAGTCCATGCATTTGTGGCTTCGAGGCTGGACTACTGTAATTCCTTATTATCAGGAAGTCCACAAAATGCAATCAAAAGCCTTCAGTTGATCCAAAATGCTACAGCAAGAGATCTGATGAATATTAAAAAGAGAGATCACATTTCTCCTGTTTTGGCTTCTCTCCACTGGCTCCCTCTTAAATCCAGAATAGAGTTTAAGATCCTCCTCCTTACATACAGAGCCCTTAATAATCAAGCTCCATCGTACATCAGAGATCTGATTGTTCCATATGTTCCTAACAGAGCACTTCGTTCTCAGAATATAGGTCTACTGGTAGTTCCTAGGATTTCAAAAAGTAGAATAGGAGGCAGATGTTTTAGTTATCAGGCTCCTCTCCTATGGAACTAGCTCCCAGTTTTAGTTCGTGAGGCAGATACTCTGTCTGTTTTTAAGACTAGGCTTAAAACCTTCCTTTTTGATAAAGCTTATAGGTACTTATATAGACACTAGCTCTTATAATCCCTCTCCGATTTCTAACAGTAATGTATTAATTTACCAGAATAAAATTATTAGAGAATTGCACAAAGGTTGAATCATGAATCAGGACAGAAACAGAATTACACCAGGTTTTAAGGATAGAAAGTGATTGACATAGAGGCTACTGGCAGCGTGCGTTGGTCAGTGCACTGCCTTCGTCTCCCTATTGCAAACTGGCCAGTTTGCAGAGCAAGGAGAGATGCATGAACAAGTAGAGATGCATAACCACTGCAATACTTACCCTCTTACCTCCTTCTTTTCTCTTGGATTTCCAGGCAGGGAGTAGAGGGAGATGAAGTGTTCAGCCTGATCCGGCGAGGGGAGGATGCAGCCCGGTCCGGCAGCCCTCCTCCACTCCATCTCCCTCACACCGTACATGGCTAATAGACTTAAGAATTAGGGAAAAAATTATCCTTTTTCAGACTCAACTAACACACCTTCTACTTTTCTTTTCTACTACTCTCCAGATATATTTTTTCTGATGTTAATGCGATTGTTAACCCAGTTTTCTCTCAATGTTTTTCTCCCCATAGAAGCTCTACCCAGTCTGGTACCCTGCTCAGCTATAATGCCCCCTGCTGGATGGGGAGCGTTGGTCCAGATGATGCTCAAAGTCACCAAGTTCCTCCATGCTGTCTCTTCTCTGTCTTCTGAGACCCCCAGACGGTAGTGGCAGATGACCGCTTGTACTGTAGGGTTCTGCCAGAGGTTTCTTCCTATTAAAGGGGAGTTTTTCCTCTACACTGTCGCGACATGCTTGCTCAGTATGAGGGTTTGCTGAGGAATTGCTGTGGTTGGAGTATGCATGACCTCACGCCGATGACTCAACGCAATCTGCTGGGATTCCTTATATAGAAAACTTAACTGATTGGAATGTTTGTATAATTGTATTGAGATGACTTTTGTTGTAAAGTACCTTGAGATGACATTTGTTGTGAACTGGCGCTATATAAATAAAAAAAAAGTGAATGGAATTCAAAACAGCAATAATATAAACGGGATCATTTACTAAGACCGCTGTCATGTAAAAGGGGCTTGTCGTTCCAACGCCTCTGCAAGCCGTCTGCATTTCCGCCTCATAGCTGATGATCAGGGTTAGTGCCGTGTCTGCAATATGAATATATCTACTGTATGTTCACATCCGTCGCCACATTTCTTACTCGTGTGAAAAATTGTGATAAAACTGAGTTTGTTATTTAATGGAAACACTGCAGTTGCAAAATTGTGGTTTTTCGACACTTAAACAATATCGTCAAAGATTTGCACATATTTGTAATGAAAACACAGCTAGTAGGCGCATTTCCATTATCGGAACTTCAGTGTAATTTAATCTGATCTTTTTCTGATGTGGTAATCTGTTGGCCTGCTCTATTCAGCCGCTGTGTCTTTATACACAATCGGCCCTTTATGGAATCAGCCAAAGACATCCGCATTCACAACAGTTTCAGCAGCGAGTAGTGTCACTGATTAGCTCAAAAAAGGTATGAAGAGCAGAAACAACAAGAGATCAAACATGGAAGAAGTAGGGCTTTTTGATATGTTTCTGTTTGCTGTGTATAAAAAGAAACAAAGCAAAATATGACCATTAAGTAGTGCAAATCTCTGTATGTGTAATATTGCACAGAAATCACTTTCCTACTCTTAAGTATATAGTTTAACATGTTTGTTCTCTGTGAAAATAAATACAACAATATGCTGAAATACTCATCTAACCCCTAAACCACTGGTTGTAATGTAGGAAGAGAAGCTTTTCCAATATTATGTCAGATAGTCATCCTCTTTGGAGAGAAGACAAGCTTGCCCAAGCTGAAGCAACAAGTAGTGTCAGTACTTCCATTGGGAAAACCACTGTCTTGCTGTCTTAACAATGTCTCAACACTGCGCTTCACTCAACCACGCTCTAGTAACGGTAACTGCCTTGAAACGATGGAAACAGAAATCAATTAGATTACTCTATTACCTAAAACATTACGCCGTTATACTTAAACACCATTATTCCCAACACTGGTCGGTTGTTTGGCAATGTCTGACCATTTCCATCTGAATTACAACCAGTCACCGTAAATTAACCACAGCTGCTGTTGAGCAGTTCAGTTGTGGCATTCTGAGTGCTTACCCTCATACAGGTACTCTATTGGTTTCTGAAATGGCCCAGAAAACTGACTTCCTTCCCAATAACTTACACAGCCTTTTAGAGATTCAGTCAACCTTACTAATATCAATTTCATATCAGTAAACATTTCTTCAGGGTGAATGCTGTAGACTCCCAGGCGTCTTCGTCTAATAGGGCAGGCACAATCTAATCAAATGTCAGGTGTCCAGTGTAAAGAGGGTTGTCTCCATGGCAACACAGGATGTAGGAATTTTAATATCGGTTAATTTGAGCTGACCTAATATCATACAGTATCATATAATCAGATTAAATCACTGACATGAAGAAATAACACAGTAAATCATTATGTAAGAATACACAGAACAGTTCATTCTTAATATAAAGTTTCCCATAACAGAATATATGTAACTGACTTTAGAGTCTGTGTCACTGGACTGAACGGTTTATTTATGCATAAGAATGAGATTTATTTGAGATTTATTGTGAAGTACGATATCAATTAACTACATTCGATTGATTAAAAAAAGTTTTACGCTGCTTTCACTGATCCCAGTGTAAAAGATTTATTCTTGCTTTAGCACAGATTCTGAACTGGTACTGGAGCCACTGTGATATTTCCCATATTTCCTATAACGTCCTTTTTTTTCTTTTTTCCCTGTGGAGTAAAAAGTAGTTATTTGCTTCTTACAATGGTAAAAGCAGCTCTATTAGAAGGTTCTCTTGGTCTTCTAAACCTGAGATTGACCTACACTTTTTTATCTCCTATTTCTTAATTACACCAAGAATTGAAGAAACAGCTTTTATCTCCTTAATAGGCCTCTAGTGCTTTGTGGGTATCAATTATTTTAATTAACTGGGTTTAAGGCGGCAGTTTAGAGAAGTCTTTGGCTGAATATTGGAGTTTAAGGAGTCAGAGTTTAGAAAGGCTTAAAATTACAACTTGTTCGTCTTGATGATTGTGAGCAGACCTACTGTATCCCTAACAAGCTAATTAAGGCCTGAGAGCACAGATCCCTTGGGGTTTCTATACATTTTTTAAATGGCTACTTCTCTTTTTTCCACTCTCGGGTAGGAAGTCCATCTATCCATTATCTATGCTGCTTATCCTTGAAGGGTCACGGGGGAGGGTCGGTGCCTATCTCTAGTAATCACTGGGTGAGAGGCAGGGTACACCATGGACAGGTCGCCAGTCAGTCGCAGGATTGTAGGAAATAAACGTATTAATTGCATCCATCAGAAACTCAGAAATGATTTCACATCTTAGACTACACTTATGTAGCATTCAGTTCTTCCCCTACCTTTGTGACAAAGTACCATACAGAATGGGGTGGCCTGAGTTTAACATTTCACAGTCCACTTCTTGAAATGTAGGTTTTGCTTGTTTGTCAGTCATAAGGGATGCACTGCAAAAACTGCGCTTCTAACCAAGTCTAACAATCTATACACTGGTAGATACTAGATTAGTCTAAAACTTCTTAAATTAAGTGAGATAATCTGACAGTGCAGTAAAACAACTGCACTTGGTAAGAATTCTCAAAATAAAACAGATTCTCTCAATAAGATTAATAATCTAAGACCTTCTGCTGTTGCTCGGTATACATGTCACAAAACAAGATCAAAAATACTTTTTGGCTGGAAAGAAGATTGTTGGACTAGGTTTGATGGGGAGTTTTTGCAGTCTGCAATTACAGTCTCACACTCTTACAGGTCAACAGAACAAAGGTGTCTTCATTTGCGCACATATAGACAGAGTTTGAGTTTCTGGAGCTCATTAAATGCAGACAGGGATTCTTGGTAGCTCCTGTCTCGACTGTTTTAACGTGCGTCTGTTTTAAGTAAAGTTTATTTGTACAGCATATTTCAGTAACAAGGAGATTCAAAGTGCTTTTCGTCAGAAAAATGTAACACAATAAACAAACATTACATTGCAATAGAAAATACAGAGAAGTAATAAAAACTGCCACCAAGTCTGAAGCTAATGATGCTCTAGTTGGTTTTGGATCTACATCTCTAAACAGATGGGTTTTTTAGCCTTTCTGAACTCAGCAGTTGTGTAGTTTTCAGAAAGTTTGCTGTTTTGAGTATGTTTGTTCTTTCTTTGTAGTTTCATTGTGCTTTTGTCATGCCCATGGTGCTCACTGTATTCAAAGGAGTAAAATGAGTTACGACAAAAAACCTGGATATGCCAAAAAAATCAATAAAATGTCTCAACACCTCAGAGACTCTTCGGATGTCAAGGGCGGCTACACAAAACCATTTACAGAATGCAATAAATTATTTTCAAACAAAAAACTTTAGCAGGCCTACTTTTATTGCTTTTGTTCAGGACAGTTGATAGATGGGCTCTAAAAACATCAACTACTCTTCCATATTAAAAATGTATATACTAAGTCAGATTCCTAAATGATATCATGAAAAATGTTAACTTCAAAGAGATTTTCTGATGTAACCTTTTGTAATTGAGAAGATATGTTCTTTTTCTCTTGATGACTTTTGTGATTGCTTTCTCTGTAACAAAAATCTATGAATCTGAAGCTGAGCAACGCAGGTGAGAACAATATTTGTCTGCCACAAAAGCTTCACAGATATCCATTGAATATGATGGGAATGCTTGCTTTAGAAATTAATTACTGATACTTGTTTTGTGAATGAGACACTGAGACTGCTCAGATAGTGACCACAAAGAATGTGCAAAAAATTGTTGTTTGGGTATTGTGCATCAAAGTGGATCAGGTGGCCTGTATTCATTGTTCATTGGCTTCCTACTCGACTAATTTGTTTTTTTCCATTTTCCACACTAACAAACTGAAAAATGGGTCTTGAAACTGTAAGAATATGTGTTAGAGGTTATTTATGTGATGCAATTATAACAGATGATATATTTCCTTACTCTAGCCAGTAATTGTGGCTCTAAATTTCAACTAGCTATTTAAAGGTTTGATATGGAACATGATAGCGGCATCTAGTTTATCTAGGTTGTAGTTGCAATAGAAACACATTCCAGCTGTTGTGTTGCCTGGTTCCCTGCCGATACGCCCAGTGAGGAGTTTAACTGACAGCTACTGTTAACAAAATTAGCAAGTGAGCTAGCTTACCGATCCAGGAGGAAAGTTTCCACTGTTTGCACGTGTTTTTGATGCCATGGAAATTTTTGATATGGGTCCATCTAGTGTAGGCTTTACCTATAACTACTCTAGTTTCTGCTCTTCTGCGTTCACTCTTCTCCTGAGACGGATAACAATATTTGCGGGGCTCTGAAGCAGCTGCTTGACTGGCCAACTCCATTATTTTTCCCAGTGCGAGCTAAATAGTTCTGACCATACAGTTGGAACATAGAGACCTTATCTGTCAAGCCGCAATGGTGGTCGCTACTTGCTGGTAGATGTAAATATTCAAAATTCAATAATACATCAATGAATGTCGCTTATCTGGAAGGACTACCAAAAAACACCTCTCAGATTACACAACATTGCACCATGGCTTGAAATTACAAACAACTTTCAAGCTTTCAGGATAGATTTATGGGTAAAATATAATAATATTTATTTGCACATACACATCTCAAAGATTTACAAACAGCATCCTCTTACTGCAAACATTTAAGATTAGAAAGAGTCGGATTCTTTACTACCCAAACCTTAGTCCAAGTTTAAAACAAGTAGTTCTGGAAAGCAAAGTAACTAACAAACAAAAACAAAAAGTATATTTCTATCTTGGGCTACATTACAGGCAAATAATCACCTATAGGCTACTCTGACTCTATTATTACATGCTACATTTGCAAATGCATCAAACTTAATTAGGTTTGCCATTAAACCATTGATCAAATCACAGCACTGGCTGTTACCAGCATACATTTTTATGTTACTTTTAATGTGGACAATTATCATACCTCCCTTGTCCTCCTCATCTCCCCTATCTGTTCCTCTCCCTCTGCTTCTGTTCAGGAAGAATTTTCTAATATCCATCTCTGAATATTTTATCAGAAGGCTGTGTTTAGTTTTACAGGACAGCTTAACAAACAGTATAAGCTACTTTTACAGGACTTTCTCTACACTATACGTATAAATCATTATTAATTGTCCGACATGTGCATGCAGCCTATGCATGGTGTGAGTGTGTGTGTGAGGGAGACAGCACAGGCTGGTAATCTTAAATAAACTGCTAAATTTGAGCCACAATGGCGCTAAGCATTGAGAAACAGAGGCTAATTATGTGGGCAACATTCTCTAACAGCGATCAGCTTGTCATTTTTTCTGTCAAACAAGTTGTGAATTTGTTGTAACATTAAAACAGGGGACGACTTACTCTGTGCTCAAAGTGATGTGACTAGCTCCAGCGGGGTTTCCACTGTGCAATGTGTGGGTAAAACAAAACTTTCACAGGAATCATGTGAATGGCACAGGATAAGATTAGGACTTCATAGAATAGTTTAAAAGGTATTTAGGAATAGCATTCAACTGCCCAGTTAAACAGGTTTTTAAGACAAGTTTTAAATTAATTCATGAGTATACATAATTAAACGACATCAGACAAGCCAGTGCCTGTATTTCTCGAATGTCGGGCTTCATACATGCGGACCAAGGAAGGTGACTGCAAGGTCATAATGTTGTATGCCATTCTGTCCTGCAGTAGGTTTAGCAAAGTCATTCAACGCAGGTGTCTTTTATGTACTTAAAACCTGTAAACTATCTTGGCAAATACAGTGAATTCACACGTGGGCTGTAATTTTCTGATTTCGGCCAATTTCATTGACCTTTTAACATATTTTTACATTTTAAAACACATTCAGACACCAGCGTCTCTGATGATTTACACACCATCTCTGCATTTCTGGTTTCTCCATTCATATTCATGAAGCGTATTTTGTTTCTCAAACATCTAGCTCAAACAAGCACACGGGTAAACATAATCACAGGTTACAATGACAGTCAGATTCTAGAAGCACTATTGTTTTGGCTCATCTGTTTTCCCAAACCCCCACTCTGTCTTTCTTTGCACAATCCCTCACTTCTCGGACAGGGGGCTGGTTGCCCTTTTCTATCTGTGCAGCTGGGAAATGCTAATGCCATTGTGGCGGAGCCAAGACAGAGAAAGCAGACGATTACAAACAGACCTGAAACCCAAATAGTACCGGTGAGCAACAGGAGGCAAAGAGGCAATAGGCAAATCTTTAATGAGGTCAATGTTCACTTAAGTGATTCACTCTTGTGTTGTAGTCAATTGTTGTAGTCGACTGTACGGCCCAGTGATGGCCCAATAATTTTTTTTCCCTTTTTCCCTCCGAAAAGAACTACAAAAAACAACAGGGGTTGCGTTGATCAGGAGATTAAACCTGAATGCGCCTAATTTCAATTTGATTCAACTGAACTTAATTCAGTTCAATTCAGTTTATTTATATAGCGCCAGTTCACAGCAGGTGTCATCTCAAAGCACTTTACAAGAAAAGTCATTTCAACACATCTGAGTTGATGCTCCACATCCAACACGGGATTGTGAGAATCTACAAAAGTTGGAGAAAAAAACTTGATCCATTATTGAAAGTAAATGATTGCGCAGTGAATTATTAGTCTTTGATTATTTGGAAACTGCAGTTGAAATTGATATTGTACAGGAATCACTGTGCAGAAAGCAAACATTGTCCACATTCTCTACCAAGATTTTTCATACCTGAATCTCTGGAAGCATTGGATGGATGGATAGCGAGAGCACTGCGTCATCAGCGCAACTTCTGGAAAAATTCCCTCCTGATTCCTCTACCAAAACAACATATGAACATTTTCCTCTTTGAGAGTCTTACGGTGCTTACACACTGAACGCAATAGACACGACCAGAGAGTCCGATTTACATGTAAAGTCAATGGAGGAGCGCGAAATAGCTTTTCTGCTTGATTTACCCTTGGACTCTGGTCTATGAGCTGAGCACGTTAAGTGTCGGGACCGCTGCTGCTCGACTGCGTCTACCCCCACAGCAGCAGTCCCGACATTTAACGTGCTCAGCTCATAGACCAGAGTCCACCGGGAGCTCCTGGAGAGTCGGGGGAAGGAGGGAGGGAGGAGGAGGGCTGCAGAGCGATCCCGGTCAGGATCCTTCCACATTTCTGCTTAAAGCGCATGGAAACGGCATAATATAAAGTGCGGCCAGTTCGCTTTGGACACACTTCAAGGTGCGAATGACATGGCGACCGGCTAGGGGCGTGTCACGCTTTTTGGTCGCGTCTATCGCGTTTGGTGTGTAAGCACCGTTAAACAAAACATAACAACAACAACACTGTCTCACTCCCAGTCCGCTCGCATTAAATAAAACTTCCTCCCGGAGCTGTGAAATTCAATTTGTTTATTTTTTCACCTGAAACAACTTTAAGCGGGTCACCCACAGGTAGCTGCCTTATTGCAGGACTGTCAGCTGTAAGTTATATGTGAAGTTTCTCCACAGAGAACAGTGTTGGGGTTGCAAAAGGAGCATGTTTTATTGTTGCGCATTCTTCTGGTGTGAGTATATATGATATTCAACATTGTTCTTTGTGCTATCAGAATCAGAATCAGAATCAGAATCAGTTTATTGGCCAAGTATGTCACATACAAGGAATTTGACTCCGGCAAACTTTTTCCTCCAGTACAATAATACTTCCCAACCAACAGCCTATTGGTGATGTTTAAAAAGGAAAACAGTAAAACCTATGGCTTTTAACTTGTATTGATTTAATAAAAATGTGATTTTCACCACATTTATAATCTGCAGTGCATATTGTAATCAAACATGAAATGGATCAATACTCGGAGGCTAAAAATATATTTAATAACTGTCCCCAGTAATCCTCAAACCGCATCCAAGTTTTTATTTATTGTCCCCAGCAATTTTAAAAGCAAACTCATGCCCTTGACAGTGACTATATTTTATAAACAAATAGATTAATTAGGAAATTGATCAATGAAGATTTACCCGGATTTCTTGTTGCAGTGAGGATTTCGCTGTTCTCTTTGACAATCACGAACTGGTGATGTGAATTATGCCTTGACTTGTCCAGGTCTGACCTCTGCTTTTAGCCCAACCACAGCTTTCTGTTTTGCAGAGATTGGCCCAACTTTTGTTGAAACCAAGTAATGGTAGGCCTCAAGACTTTTGAAAGCCTTTAAAATTTAAATGAGTGGGCTTTCTGCTAAATAGTTATAAATGCCAAGACAACAGCTAAATTAACCGTTTTCCTCAGATCTCAAGTGAGCCTTGAATAACTTCAAATGTATTTTCAATTTAGATTTTTAGTTTGTCTATAAACCTCTTTCTGTCTTTCAAGTGCATTTATACGTAGCAAGGTGCACAACAGGGGCCCAGCCAGAATTTGAACCCCAGAATCCCATGCGTATGTTACCCTTATATAGTCCATATATATTAATATTATATATTTTCCATCACAATTCTTTTCTACAAAAGAAAAGGTTGCACTGTATAATTCCAGCTTAAGGCATCTACTAGGGTTGGGTCGTGTTCATTTATTGGAACTGTTTGGAGCTCCTAAAAAGTGTGTTGTTCTATAGTTAATTAATGTAATTTTGTGCGTTTTTTCTACAAATAGCTGCTTTTTGATGAAAACCCATCAAATAGCTAAGTTATCCAAGTAATGAATAAATAGATGAACACACAAACAAAAGGTTCTCAAGAATAAACAGATCCAAAAATGTCAACTTTAACGGTTGTTTTTGTCAGAAATCAACATGTGAACCAGATTGTAAACTTTTAAGCTTCAGGTTCAGAGTTGCTCCTACTGCAAAGGAAAAGCACATGCTGTATTTCTGTGATCTCTGACTCACAGAACTTCCATGAAACTCAGTCAGCCCTTTGTTTTCTTTGTTACCTGCCACCACTGCCTCGCATATTTCTTTTTGTTGTAGAGGTCTGAGTTACATAATCATTTTCATGCTACACGTTTAACTCTGTGAATCACAGACTCCTCACTATAAAGTCAGTGTTGCTTCTTGTTCTTGTTTGTCCTTCTACCTCCTCCAGATCTTTGTTTTTTTCATTGCTAGGAAACGGCTTCCCCTTTATTTTTCTCTCCCTCCTTCTCTGACAACTTCTGCATTCAGTTTGCAAGAGTTTTGAAAGCAGCAAGTATTCATTGTTTTGGTAGATGGATAGACTAAACTTAGGACATAACCTAGAACTTCTCACAGATGAGCGTAAAATGTAATATTTGGACACCAGAACACAGGAAATGTTAAGCCTGAACCCAATACAGTATTCCAAGCAGAGAAACTACTACCATCTGTGAAATAGAGTAGGAGTTGTCATGGTTTGGGCAAGCTTTGCTGAAACAGGACCTGGCCAACTAATTGTTGTAGAGGGAAATGTGAGACATTTGGTTTTAAAAAAAATACAGATCTCACTGAAATTATTTAGATATATATATATAATATATATATATATATATATATATATATATAGGCAGTCCAACTGTAACAAATTCTACAGTAAATAGAAATAAGATTAGATATTAGTATGTAAACATAATGTAAATATTTAATGGGTTGTTTTATAGTACTCACATGAATGACTTAGACAATCTAAGAGGTCTAAGGTGTATCTTGTGTGCCTGTTCTGTTTGCACTTTTTCAGCAAGAACGCTTACCAGACTAGACATTTAAAAGCAATAAGCAACATTTTATTGATAGGTTATGAACTCCTTATTATTTCATTATTTAACTTTTTAGCCTGTTGCGCACAAAAGAGATTACATGAAAACTGTATACTATCTGAAACGAGCTCCCTTTGCTAAGGAGCTTACTCATGATATGCTCTCAGCCAACATCCCTCTAAAATGCTGCTGTAATTAGCTGACTTGGCCGATTGAAGATTTACAAAGAATGAGTACCAGAGGTTTTCACAGAGAGAGAGCCCTTGTAGATCCGACAACTCCAACTGAATCGTTAAGAGGGAACAGTCGGGACACTCAGCTGGTAAAGTGAGAAAGGTATTTTCTGCAGCAAAAAAGGATATAAAATGATTGGAAGTCAATAAATCTGCCAGATAACTAAAAACTAGATTTCCTTTGTTTAAAGTTAAAAAGTATGTTTATTTGACTGATGATAAATAAGCATGTGCATCTCAGAAGAAATTGTATGAACAAAACTACAAAGTCTATCTGAGTGTGCAGATTTTAACAGGACGAAAGCAGGCTTCCCATGCAGACTGATCAATAGCTCATACGCAGTTTGGCAGCAGTGGTTTAGATCCTTATCCACCCCAGCGGGATGGCACTATCTGCACCAGCACACTTTAATCAGAGGGTGTTATTGGGATCGTTGCTCTAAGAGAACTGGGGGACAGAACGCACACTCACGTACACACATGACGCGGCCAATCAATCACTTTAATTGATTGAGGGAATGAAGGTGGAGAAAATGAGCTCAGATGGCTGCAGGAGCAGAAGCAGAAGGCGAAGTCTCATGTGTGTTTGTGCGAGATGCTTTTCACCGAATAGAGCTAGAGGACATTCTCATCCTGCGTTTCTAACGTCTATAATAGACCTTCAAACAAAGCTAAAGGTCAGACAAGAGCTCTGCAGCGGGGATGGCTCCTGTTGGTGTGATGCAAGACCATGGAGGGAAATGAAACTGCCTTACATTTCTCTACCACTGCCAGCAAAGGGTCCTTTAAAAAGAGTCTGATTTTGCGAAGAACACATTTCAGCTTGAAAAGATTAACTTTCTTTATCAAAGGCTTTTTTTTTCTACTCTTTTTACAAGACAGTTCCAGACAGAGCACTTCGTTCTCAGACTGCAGATTTACTGGTAGTTCATAGAATTTCTAAATGTAGAATGGGAGGCAGATCATTTAGTTATCAGGCTCCTCTCCCATAGAACCAGCTCTTAGTTTTATTCCATGAGGAAGACACTATATATTTTTAAGACTAGGCTTAAAACCTTCCTTTTTGATAAAGTCTATAGTTAGAATGGCTTAGATTATCCTGAGCTATCTCTTTAGTTAATATGTTATAGGCTTAGACTGTTGGAGGACATACTGAACACTTTTCTTCACTCTTCTACTCCTCTTCAAATGTATTTTTTGCTGTTATTTTGATTAACCTTTTTTTCTCTCAGTGTTTTTCTCTCCATAGAAGCTACACCTGGTCTAGTTTCCTGCTTGCCTACAATGCGCTGCTGGATGGGAGCATCGATTCAGATGACAGTCCCAGTGACCGAACATCCTCAATGTCCTGTTGTCAACTTTTTTACTTTCTTTAATATATAAAGTACTCTCACATCAGTTCCTTTTTTTCTTTTTGTGTCTCTGCCTTCTTAAACCTCCAGATGACCGCTTGTACTGAGCGAGGTTCTGCCGAAGGTTTCTTCCTGTTAATGGGGAGTTTTTCCTCTCCACTGTCACTACGTGCTTGCTCAGTATGAGGGATTACTGAGGGTTTTTTGTGGTTGCAGTCTGCATGTTTTTAGGCACAACCTCACGTCGATGACAACACAATTTGCCGGGATTCCTTATACTGCATTCAGACCGCAGGCTTTATCAGCGTCAGGCAAAGCTCACAAAGCATCTAGTTTGACGCAACTATGTTGAAGCTTGTAAAGTGTGCAAAGTCTGCCACTTCTGAGCAAAAAACAACGCTTGGGCGGGGTTTCTTCTGTTGCTGTACATTCTGAACTATGGCAGATAGTAATGAGAGAGTGGCTTGGCTTTATTTGCTAAATAAAGCTAGACAGCGTCGACTTCGGCAAAATCAGCGCCGTTTGTGGATACACCCTATTCTACGGATGCGTTCTGAGTTTGGGGAGTTTAACCATTTGCTCCATGGATGAGGTTCGCTTTCAGCGGTACTTCAGTCTGTCCCGCGCCCAATTTTACGACCTCCTGGGCAGCATCGGAGCTCAAATCTCCTACCAGGACACCAACTACAGGCGCTCTATTCCTCCCGAAGAGCGCCTATCCATCTGTCTTCGGTAAGTGTTATTTATGATTTTTTAAATCTGCGTTAGCTAGACTTAAAGTGTAGGTTGTTCCTGCTCCCGCTACATTCAAAATACGTGTAGTGACATCGCTACAATTAGCTTCTGCGTTGCTGGCTTTATGAGCTTTGAAGCATGAAAAGCATGAAAAGCTTGAAAAGTTGACAGAGCCAAAGCTCACAAAGTGCCGCAGAGACCGTGACGCTCCTCCAACGGTCTCAACCATAGACTTAACATGTAATCTTGACGTTGCTGACGCTGATAAAGCCTGCGGTCTGAATGCAGCATTACATAGATGACTTTTAACTGATTGGAATGTTTGTATTATTGTATTGAAACGACTTTTCTCGTAAAATGCCCTGAGATTACATCTGTAGTGAATTGGTTTCATGTGAATTGGATCCACAGCTCAAAGTTTTGCACTTTACAAATTTGGCTATTATGGATGACAGCCATAAGAAATTGTGTTTAAGGGGTTGTTGCGAGCCACAAAGGAGATGAAGCAGAGGTACATGTTCTGGTCAGATCAAACTAAAATGGAACTTTTGGGGCTACATTCACAATTCAAAAAGTTTTTAGCAAACACCATTGCCCAAAGCTACAGCTGGATTGTTTTAGATCAAACATGTAAAGCTCAAGTCCCACAGGCCAAACATCGTACCAGAAGTTCCATATGTCCTTAACTGATGGCCTACTGGTTGGTTATATGGTGCGCATGGCATTCAAACTACATATCGCAAAATGCACTGTAACAGCGACATGGGTGCACACAAAATGAGTTTGTAGGAGAGATGCAGCCAGGAAACGTTCAGCGCTTTCCATGTTAAAAAGAAATTACCCAAGTCACTTTATTCCTGGTTGCACATTTCCCTGATAAACCAATTATGCGGCACAAGGACATAGCTGTTTTTTGAATAAAAAATAACTCAAATAAAATAAAAAAAACTAAGCATGTAACCGTAATCCAGAGGTAAGAAGCACCTGGAAACATTCAGATGGATCCCGGATGGTTTCCCCCTCCTTCATCCCTGAAACGATGCCCCTAACCTGCCTCCAAGCTGCTGGAATGCTCTGCATGTTTTTCAGGGCGAACCTGTGCAAACAACTGCTCTGTGATGAAGAGGAACATGACAGCATAAAGAAGCAAAAGTATTGATTCGCCCAACCAAGGAGTTCAAAGCGCTAAACCCAGCACGTAATATGAATCAACCACTTATTAAGAGGCAATGCCAAATTAATATGACCTGGTAAAGTAAAATGAGTTGGGGTTTTTTTACACATCAGGCAAATATTCCAATAGAACACCTTTAAAAGATTATCAAAGATTACAATAAACTTTTGTTTTTAACACCTACATGAATAAACTTTGAATAATAGGGTACCTTTGAGTAACTTTGAGTAAATATTCAGTTTCTCCTTTTAAAAAAATCCCACATATCATATATTAGGCACAAATTTAAAAACTATAAAAAATATTTACCTTGTAGTCTTAAGAATGTGGACATCTGCCTCTAAATTTTAGTTTGGTTGATACACAGGACAATTTAAGGTGGGAAAAGGAAGCAGCCAAGAGTTCAGGGTTGATATTTGCTGTTTTTAAGCACTTTAGATGCAATGATCCACAGCTCAGGTGGGATCAGCTGTTGACAGGAGAACTGTTAGTTCTGCACTCCCAAAATCTGGCATCCGTAAAAGAGTGGACAAGCAAAGCTGGAAGAAGTAGGCCTTATGGCCCTGTGCACATTTACTGAATATAAATTGCCTCCATATACTGTACTACTCCCTCGTGCTGCCCTATTTATTATAGTGTTCAGAAATCTGAGGAAGTGTGTGTAAAACATACTTAGATCCAATAGTCAAGCTGCAAAAATGCGAAATTAGAATAATAAATTATGCTGGATTCCAGGAATCAACTAGTCAACTTTTTATAAATTTCTAACAATTAGAATTCATGGATTTAGTCAAGTTAAAAGTGTTGAAAGTTATGTTGCATGTTGAGAGCAGAAGCCTCTGGTTAAAACCTGGAATATTAAGAAGTAGTTCCAACAAAAAGTGTTTCAGCTGTCGGAGTAAAACTATGGAAGGCACTTAGTGATAAATGAAACATAAATCCTCTGACAAAATGTAAAAAAGCAGTGTAAAGGGATCAAATTAATTCATATTAGGTATGCAATTGTGTAATTAGGCACTTTTTGCTATTTTGAAAAAGGTAATGAATTTGTCAAACTGAGCATTGCATTGTAATTATATTGTTACTGAATGTAAAATGAAAGTAAAAGTTTTATGACGTAGTTGGCAGACTGGGCAAAAAAAAAATAAATAAAAAAAAATAAACATTTTTCTTCTGCCCAACCTTTTTTTGGTTGTACCTATTTGGATCTTGTGTGAAGTGGAAAGTGCCGTTTTAAATGTGAGCAACTAGGGATGCACCACTATGGATAAGCTGAAACCGTTCTTATGTACTGTATCGGTTACAGTTAACTGATGCCATAAACTGATACTTAAATCGTGATAACTATAATAATTTCACAAACAATGTTATTTTTCACTTTTAATGTATTTTTTAAAAATATTTATTTTATGAGTTACTAACATTTGCAGTAACGAACAGCGTAAAAAAAATTATACCTGTCTTCCAATTTATTAAATTTTTGTATGTGGTAGAAGTATCGGCAAGTTCTCAGATCTAAGTATTGGCATTGTATCGGTTTGAAAAAAGTTATATTGTTGCACCCCTATGAGCAACCAAAAATAAAACAATTCATTTCAAATCCCATATATAACTATATTTGGGACACAGCAAATATAAAAAGTAGGTCCAAGGAGTAAATGAAACCAAAAACTTTGCTACTGTGCATCAGTAAGCATCTGTTTCAAATCAGAAAACACACAAAATCCTTTACAGACGTGGACGAAATTGTTGGTACCCTTCATTAAATCAAAGAAAAACTCATAATGGTCACAAAAATAACTTTAATCTGACAAAAGTAATAATAAATAAAAATTATATAAATATTGACCAATGAAAGTCAGACATTGCTTTTCATCCATGCTTCAACGGAATTATTTAAAAAATAAATGCATGAAACAGGCCTGGACAAAAATGATGGTACCCCTAGAAAAGAATGAAAATAATGTGACCAAAGGGACATGTTAATCCAAGGTATGTCCACTAATCAGCATCCTAGGTGTCTACAATCCTGTAATCACTCAGTGGGCCTATATATAGGACTCCAGGTAGTCACTGTGTTGTTTGGTGACGTGGTGTGTACCACACTCAATATAAACCAGAGGAAGCAAAGGAAAGAGTTGTCTCAGGAGATGAGAAAGAAAATCATAGACAAGCATGTTAACTGTAAAGGCTATAAGACCATCTCCAAGCAGCTAGATGTTTCTGTGACTACAGCTGCACATGTCATTCAGTAATGTACGATCCATGGGACTGTAGCCAACCTCCCTGGACGTGGCTGCAGGAGGAAAATTGATGACAGATCAAAGAGACGGATAATCCAAATGGTAACAAAAGAGCCTAGAAAGACTTCAAAATAGATCCAAGCTGAACTTTATGCTCAAGGAACATCAGTGTCAGATCGGAACATCCTTCGCTGTTTGAGCCAGAGGACAAATCATTAAAAAAAACAGACTGGAGTATGCCAAACTACATGCTGACGAGCCACAAAGCTTCTGGGAGAATGTCCTGTGGACAGATGAGACAAAAATTTAACTTTTTGCCAAGGCACATCAGCTCTATGTTCACAGACGGAAAAATGAAGCATATCTAGAAAAGAACACGGTCCCTACTGTGAAACATGGGGGAGGCTCGGTTATGTTCTGGGGCTGATTTGCTGCATCTGACACAGGGTGTTTTGAATCTGTGCAGGGTACAATGAAATCTCAAGACTATCAGGGGATTCTAGAGAGAAATGTGCTGGCCAGTGTCAGAAAGCATGGTCTCAGTCGCAGGTCATGGGTCTTACAACAGGAAAATGACCCAAAACACACAGCTAAAAACACCCAAGAAGGGCTAAGAGGAAAACACTGGCCTTCTATGAGCCCTGATCTCAATCCTATTGAGCATCTTTGGAAGGAGCTGAAACGTGCTGTCTGGAAAAGGCGCCCTTCAAACCGGAAATAACTAGAACAGTTTGCTCATGAGGAGTGGGCCAAAATACCTGCTGAGAGGTGCAGAAGTCTCATTGACAGTTACAGGAATCATTTGATTGCAGTGATTGCCTCAAAAGGTTGTGCAACCAAATATTAAGTTGTGGGTACCATCATTTTTGTCCAGGCCTGTTTCATGCATTTATTTTTTTAATAATTCCGTTGAAGCATGGATGAAAAGCAATGTCTGACTTTCATTGGTCAACATTTATATAATTTTTATTTATTATTACTTTTGTCAGATTAAAGTTATTTCTGTGACCATTATGAGTTTTTCTTTGATTTAATGAAGGGTACCAACAATTTTGTCCACGTCTGTATGTTGTGCTACTGTCTTCTAGTGGTCAAGGGGGGAAATTACAGCCTCCAAAATTCAAAATAAAGACAAGCTCAATGCCTGGTAAAATTAACTGACCGTGGTGGTTCTAAACTATATTTACAAGAGGGGAGGAGGAGGGGTGGCAGTTTTTTGGGTTTTCTTTCATGGTGGCACAGAAAAAAAAAATACATTGTTTAATACTGTGTTTAATACAGCTCTGCATTTGAAGAGTACTTCTTAAAATTAAGTTACATTAAACATCTTTTCACACTGATGGAATTTAGCAGACCATAACTGCTTTGGATTGTTAAAATAATATTCAAGCACACAACTGGTATGTATTTATATTTTCACTTCAAATTAACCACTCATTCCTGGCTATATATATATAGCCACGAAAGTGAATAAGCAATCAGACAATACTAAATATATTAAAAATAAACCTCCCTTTGTTATTACAAAAACATGAGCTGTTAAGTGTCATTTAGGCGCATTTAAACAAAACATAACCATATCAGTTTTACTTTATTTTTATCGTTAAATGTATCTTTGAGACACCTGAGCCTGGTTATCTCTGATAGATTTGGTGGCAGATTGTTCTCCACGCCCAGCCTGTCCCTCTGAGTGTGAAATGTTACATTTGTTCATGTGATGTCACCCTATCAAGATATCTTAATGGCAATTTTATAAAAGCCCTCTTTTATGGACGTGGTCGATAAATGTCAATGGAACACAATGAAGCTATTTATGTACCCCTGCAGAGAGAGGACCACCTTTCGCATGGGTCGACAGACTGTTTTTCCCTAGATTCTTTGCATCCCCGACCGCATACAAGTATGTACCACTTGCAAAAAACCGCAACGCAATACATACCATTTGCGGTACAGTAAGGGCATGGCTTCGACGAGTCACATTTGTTATGTGCAGCTCAAGAAGTTCACAAAGATAAGACATTTCTTCCGCGGAAAATCTGTATCTTTCATACAAGTAAGCATCAGGAAAGTCAAATGGATGTCTGTCCCTAAAAACTCTTTCTCTACGAAGTGCTCGTCTAACAATTTGCACGGAGATATCCAAGGGTTTAAGAGAAAAGGTGAAACCATTGCAACAGAACAGACGCTGGGAATTAGTTATATCACATATATGTTTCTTTGCTCACAGCTGATTGGTCAAACTTCAGTCTGAGATCTCGAATCCAGAACATAACCTGCCCCGGAGCAGGTTAGCCGTGCAGCGCAAGATACCATGGCAACGAACACAGATTAAAGGCGAGCTACTTTCATAGTACCTAAAACCCAGGGTTGGCGGAAACTAAGCTGAAACATAGCTGGCTAGCAAACTAATCCGGCTTCATGGTACAGGCCCCTGGTTTCATCTCCGTGTATACAGGGCCTCAGAGGTCACCTAGGAGTAACACACCTGAATTAAAGGATTGGTTCATTCCCAGGCTTTTAAGAAATTTTCATGAGGTAATTTAGCCAATTAAATCAACTGTGTTGGATCAAGAACACATCTAAAACCTGCAGGACACTGGCCCCTGAAGACTGGAGTTGGACACCCCACTCTAGTCTAGACGGCCACATTAATAGCTATGGCGGGTGGAATTTTGCCAGCTGGCCTAGAGTTAATATATGTTAAAATGCCACTTGTGGGTTCGGATCTTCAGGTAATTCTTAATTCATTGCTAAAGTAAAACTAAAAAGTAAACATAAATTTTCTCCAAGGAACCGATTATTGATGGTTACTGTGCAAGCCCATATTATCATAAGAAATAAATTAATGATATCCCTTCAGTACAGGGGCCATAACAGGGGCCAGGACCAGTTCTACCAGCGCACTGGACCCTTTCAGCCCCCCATCTAGCACCGCCCATGGCTACATGCCAAATTAAAATTCAAAACACCAGTCAATAAAGCAAAACTAAAACAGTTCTTTATTTTAAGACTACGCATGACAGAAAAAAAGCATAGCATTATTTGGTTCTTTTATACAAATTATGAGCTTAATAACCATGATAAACACTGTACAAACATAGAAATGCATGCATAGCTGCTAACTTTAACAGTATCTGAAGACATTTAAAACTTGTGGGCCAGTGCATAATCCATTAGTAAATATAGACACAGGAGTTTACAGATTACTAATGGATTAAAATCTCACTGATCTTATAAAAACCTATTAAAAAAAACACAAATTTTTTACGATAAAACACGTCTTTAACATGTTAATAATGCCCACGTTAATAACACTCCTTCAGAATTGGCTTTATTTCCAATATTACATGGAAGACAAACTGGATAACATAAATATTTAACATATTAACAAATTATGTACACGGTTTTTCCTAATGGAAGCTTTCATTCCTCTTAGTCTTTCAGACTATTCTTCCATTTTCATTCAGAAGCCAAGGCTTTCTCTAACACGTCGAGGTCAACCAACGGAATAGAAGCAACTTCAAAAAATATCCTGAAAAAAATAAATAAATAAATAAAAAAATCTAACTCAGTCTAGATTAGGAATATTTTAAGTGTATTTCTGTTTTAGGACTTACTTATGAGAGTATTTGTTCCTGATGGTTCTCAGTTTATCATCAGGTGGTACCAGAAGCATAGCGTGGAGCTTTCTGACGACAGGCGCCAAGTCAGACGCCTGATAGCCGGAGTGGAACTGCAGGATGGGAGACTAAAGAAAAGATAAAAAGCAAAGAAAACTTACACTAAGCTTTGGCTGGGTTTTAAGTTTTAAACAGCAAGTATATCAAAAGTTTTGCAGTGTGTCGTAACACTACTGTGAGAAAAAGCCCAAATGGGTGACTCTGGCTCAGTGGTAGAGTAGTTGGCTTGCAATCGGAGGGGCGTAGGTTCGATTCCAGCTTCCTCCAGTCACATATCGATGTGCCCCTGGGCAAGGCACTTAACCCCCAAATTCTACATCGTCCTACCGAGCTATGTTGGCTATCGGTGTATGAATGCGAGTGTGAATAGGTGAATGTGGCTTCAATGTAAAGCGCTTTGAGTGGTCAGTAAGACTAGAAAAGCACTATATAAGTTCAGTCCATTTACCTTATGGATGATACTGTTGAGCAATAGTTTTAAGTGATCACTTTTATCAGGAAGACAGCAATTAAAAACTAGGGATTGGAATTTTAAAAAAACTGAACAATTCCTGGAGAAAAAGCCAGTCCAGGTTCCAATCGATGATTGATTCTCGATGCCCAACCATGTTCAGAACTAAGCCGTAAAACAGCTGTATGGATTTTTTAGTCCTATTTTAGCTGTGAAAAGGGCAAACAAACAATTCAGCCAATTTTTTAACTTATGAATCAATTCGTAGAATTTCTATAAGAACTGATTCAGAATCTATTTTTATTTCAACACAGCCCAATCTCCCTTCAGATACAAGAACACAAATCTGACGATTAGACTAGGGATGCACCGATCCGACTTTTTCAGTCCCGATACCGATACCTGGATTTTGTGTATCTCTCGATACCCGATACTGATCCGATACTATTTGTGACCGTGTGGAGGTCCTGTCAATATGGCTCCGATAGATCATGTGCCCTGGCTGCTTGGCCACAGGGATATCCCTTTGGCTGACTGGTTACCGCACATGACCTTCACCTGGGAGTCGTGGGATCGAATCCCGCCTGCGCCCTGGCTGTGTACCTTGCATTGAATTAATAAACTGTATGGCTTCTGGTACCTTTCTTGAAGAGACTAAAGGCACAAGACTTTACAAACTAAACATACCGATACCAGTACCTTAGGCAGTATCAGGGCCGATACCAGTATCGGTGCATCCCTAGATTAGACAGCAACGAATCCTGGGTTAGGATGGGCTGTTAGGGATACACCGCACCCTTCAAATCCAGTGAGAAAAAGAGCATTTGTGGCGTTACATCTGTGGTCGTAAGGTGCTGAACATTTTTTTTTCTTCCCATTTAATATGCAAATTTTACCATAGAACAATCCTTTGTCCCATAAGGCAACATTTAGTTGTGAAAGCAGCAAAGTAACAGGAAATACAAACATTAAGACTCAGAAGTGGAAAGGTATACAAAAATAACCAGAATTTAAGAGTCAGGAAAAATATCTAAGTTATGGACAGATTTACAAAAAAAACAGTACTGTACACTTATTAAAGATACAAAATAAATATACACAGGTGTCCTCGCAAGATTTGAGGAAGCTGATGCTGATTAGTTACCTAAAAAGGAGCGACGCTGCTGTATACTGCTTTTCATCCCTCTACTGATCCAACTAGCCAAACTTTGTTTGTTTAGTGCATTGTGACATCTGTAAAACACCATGCTACACTAAATCTGTAGGGGTGAACTGCCTTTTATTTCATTACCTCCAATTTATATAGGGAGGTATTTTTTTATCATATGGTTTATTTTCCATAAGTAATTTAGTTGGTTAATCCCTTAAACCATTTTTGTTATTTAATGCCTTAGTTCACCCTTAAGTTACATTTACAGACGTGTACAAAATTGTTGGTACCCTTCATTAAATAAAAGAAAAACTCATAATGGTCACAAAAATAACTTTAATCTGACAAAAGTAATAAATAAAAATTATATAAATATTGACCAATGAAAGTCAGACATTGCTTTTCATCCATGCTTCAACGGAATTATTTAAAAAATAAATGCATGAAACAGGCCTGGACAAAAATGATGGTACCCCTAGAAAAGAATGAAAATAATGTGACCAAAGGGACATGTTAATCCAAGGTATGTCCACTAATCAGCATCCTAGGTGTCTACAATCCTGTAATCACTCAGTGGGCCTATATATAGGACTCCAGGTAGTCACTGTGTTGTTTGGTGACGTGGTGTGTACCACACTCAATATAAACCAGAGGAAGCAAAGGAAAGAGTTGTCTCAGGAGATGAGAAAGAAAATCATAGACAAGCATGTTAACTGTAAAGGCTATAAGACCATCTCCAAGCAGCTAGATGTTTCTGTGACTACAGCTGCACATGTCATTCAGTAATGTACGATCCATGGGACTGTAGCCAACCTCCCTGGACGTGGCTGCAGGAGGAAAATTGATGACAGATCAAAGAGACGGATAATCCAAATGGTAACAAAAGAGCCTAGAAAGACTTCAAAATAGATCCAAGCTGAACTTTATGCTCAAGGAACATCAGTGTCAGATCGGAACATCCTTCGCTGTTTGAGCCAGAGGACAAATCATAAAAAAAAACAGACTGGAGTATGCCAAACTACATGCTGACGAGCCACAAAGCTTCTGGGAGAATGTCCTGTGGACAGATGAGACAAAAATTTAACTTTTTGCCAAGGCACATCAGCTCTATGTTCACAGACGGAAAAATGAAGCATATCTAGAAAAGAACACGGTCCCTACTGTGAAACATGGGGGAGGCTCGGTTATGTTCTGGGGCTGATTTGCTGCATCTGACACAGGGTGTCTTGAATCTGTGCAGGGTACAATGAAATCTCAAGACTATCAGGGGATTCTAGAGAGAAATGTGCTGGCCAGTGTCAGAAAGCATGGTCTCAGTCGCAGGTCACGGGTCTTACAACAGGAAAATGACCCAAAACACACAGCTAAAAACACCCAAGAAGGGCTAAGAGGAAAACACTGGCCTTCTATGAGCCCTGATCTCAATCCTATTGAGCATCTTTGGAAGGAGCTGAAACGTGCTGTCTGGAAAAGGCGCCCTTCAAACCGGAAACAACTAGAACAGTTTGCTCATGAGGAGTGGGCCAAAATACCTGCTGAGAGGTGCAGAAGTCTCATTGACAGTTACAGGAATCATTTGATTGCAGTGATTGCCTCAAAAGGTTGTGCGACCAAATATTAAGTTGTGGGTACCATCATTTTTGTCCAGGCCTGTTTCATGTATTTAATTTTTTTAATAATTCCGTTGAAGCATGGATGAAAAGCAATGTCTGACGTTCATTGGTCAACATTTATATAATTTTTTTTATTATTACTTTTGTCAGATTAAAGTTAGTTCTGTGACCATTATGAGTTTTTCTTTGATTTAATGAAGGGTACCAACAATTTTGTCCACGCCTGTATCTCCATCCATGCTGAAAGTCGTTTGTAAATACAACAAACTTGTTATGTGGAGAGGGTGAATAATTTTTCATGTCATGATCTGGCCACTAGGGATGCACTGATACTGGTATCTGGGCTGATACCATTCTTATGTACTGTATCGGTTAAAGTTAACTGATACTATGAACCGATACTTAAAATGTGTCAACTCTGCAATAATTTCACAGAAAATGTATTTCACTTAATTTTTTTGTTTTGTGGTCATTTTTATCAATATTTTATTTTTATCTAATTCACAATCATTTGTTGTAACAAGTAGAGAAGAAAATAAAACCTGTCCTTGAATTCATTGCATTTTTTTTGAGTGTGTGTGTGGTAGAAGTATTAGTACTCAGTATCAGCAAGTACTCAAATCCAAGTATCGGTATATCGGTTAAAAAAAAAGTGGTATTGTATTCCTACTGGCCACCAACCAATAGACAGATCTTAACAGTGGACTCCATGACCCCCTACAGTAGTGGTCCCTAATACCCACTTAATAGCTCTGCTCTTAGCCAGTTTGATTCACCAAA
This sequence comes from Apricaphanius iberus, assembly GCA_028564705.1. NCBI lineage: Eukaryota > Metazoa > Chordata > Actinopteri > Cyprinodontiformes > Aphaniidae > Apricaphanius > Apricaphanius iberus. Next base: position 48,185 of record JAPXFQ010002314.1, read on the forward strand.
TAAATATAGAAACACACTTTCACTGAGAATCTTTAAACATGTCCATATGTGCAACTTCAAATTATCATTTGTTATCACTGTGACTGTACACAAAATAGAGCAGGGCATTTCTGCAGATTCATTGAAAGGTTATTTAAAAAAAAAAAGAAGAAAATTCTCCATGTCCACACAGGGGGCTCCACACTGGAACGTATTTGGAGAAACTTGAATTTGGAAAGCCTTCATTGGATTAGGGCTGGACAGTATTCTGAAAATTTACGACAGAATTTACCAACACTGTTAAAATGACGCTGGTAAATTCTGTTAAAAATAAAAAATAAATGAAGAGATGCGTTTTATTTTAGCGGTGCTCGTGCCCCTTTAAGACCCAAGTGCTAGGGTTGAGTCACTACATAAAATCATGTGACTTTATCACATCTAGAAGGGAGCAGCTCTGCCAATGTAGCGACTGTGTTGCTTTATTTAGTGAGTGTTTAGACTCTAACGATTCTTTTTCAAAGCGACTAGCGACAAATGTAGTGACTCTTTATGGTGTTATTGAATATTTGACTCTTAAGTGGAGCATGTGTCATTTTTACACTTTCATCGGTTAACTTTAACCGACACAGTACATAAGACCGGTATCGGCCCAGATACCAGTATTGGTGCATCCCTACTCTGTAGGCTCTTTTATGGAAACAAAGCTTTTTCTCTCAGATGGAGGTAGCTTACCCATCCTCCCAGGTCTTTGGTGACCAGCGCCATCAGCAGGCAGGCTGAAGCCAGCAGCGAGCCCCGCTCCGTCACAAGGTCCATCTCCATGAGACTCATCTCGCAATAGTAACGAGCCAGAGTCAGCGTGTCCATACTGGCGCTCACACACTGCAGAAAGAAAATTTGCCCTAAAGTTTCATCTCGCTCTGCTGGAAACACCCCCCCCGCCAAAAAAAGAAGCCGAAACCTCGTCCGCACAACACTTTTGAGTGAAGCCCACTCACCCTGGCGTAGCGTCTGAGGAACCGATACGGGATGGGAATGTTGATGTCGAACGACAGCGTCTGCAGAATGCTGGCCTCCATAGAAATGAGCTCCTCCCTTTGGTACGCATCGTCGCAGATGTAGAGGAAATCCTCGACAGGGGGCGGGGAGAGCTCCTGCACGGACAGCGAACAAGGCTCAACTAATCCGCTTTGAGGGTGTCGTTTTGAAACGTTCTCGATTCTCACCTCAAATTTACAGGCGATCAGGATTGCGGTGGAGCCGACAAGCTGCAGCATCTGCCTGTGGATGGGCGCTTTTGACAGATAGTGGTCTGTCATCTTAACAGCCAAGTAGAGGGTCTCGTGGAACAGCTCAAAGTTCTCCTACAAAAGGAGACACATTTAGAATGAGGAACCTCCTCAGACAGGAAAACATTCTAATCTGAAATAATTCCCACCCACAAACACATTCTTTGAAGAACTCACCTGGACTTCCACCAGCCAGTCGATCAGGATCGCTCTCATCTCTGCGTTGAGGCTCGGCTGCTTGTTCATGTAGTTGGAAAGGACGAACTTTTCCTAAATCCAAAGAATGAGCATCAGGGACCTGAAGCAGGACCGGCCAAATGTCTTATGGGGTCTTAAGCAGATTTTGACCCCTTTTTGAGAACCACTACCCACATGAAGAGTGTTTAAATCAAGATTTGATCAAATCTGGGAAACCAGGCAGAGTTTTTTTAGGCTGATACTAAAAATAATTCAGAGCTAACTGCAATACCTTATCCATATGTTATAACAATCAAACAATGAATACAAAAAAAATTGGTTTTATTTTCATTCAATTCACATTTTTAAATATAATTTTAAAAATTCTAAATAAGAAAAAGGCACGGTATATAACTTTATTCCATTAAATTTATTTAATTTAAAACATTTTTGCAATATTTTAAATAAAAATAGAATTTTAATTTATATATTCTAAATTAGTTAGAAAGAAACTTGCCTAGTTAGTTACTTCACAAAATATTTACCAATTGAAAATTTTTAAATAACCTACATCATAACTAAATCAAAATGAGTGATATTCACATTTTCATAAATTTTAACATCTGTAGTCTCTTTTAGCATTTATGTGGGACAAAGCATGTGTCTGGGCTGGGCTAATCAACTGCTCAGTTCGCTTCTGCCTTGGTTCAGCTCTGACCTGAAGTTACCAAAGTCGATGGAGCAGAATAAATGTAAAAAGTCACGACGGTCCCCTGAAGTACCTCACCTCTCTCCGTTTGAGGTAATCAAAGATATCCTTTGCATACTCAGGACACAGGTAACAGTCTTCAGAGTTCTCAGAGTCGATGTCAAACTCTTCTGGGATCTATGCAAATTGAAGCGACGTGGAGTTAAAATGAAAGGCTTACTTTCCAACGACCTTAGAAATGTACCACGCTTCTTACAGGCTGCCTCTGGAGGTGGGCTGGTACTTCCCGAACAGCAGGGGACAAAGCACCTGCAAGCTCCTCTGCTGCGGCCGAATCGTCCCTCCGCGGCTCCTCCTCCGTCACCTTTTTCTCATCCTCCTCTACGTTGGTTTTCTCGATCTCGGCCGGTGTTCCCTCAGAGCTCACAGATGATGACCTGCATAAGATGAGAGGCTGGGCGTTAAATGCAACTGTCGCGAGCAGGAACCAGGACAGAATTTATATATATTTTTATTATTTACTTTTGAAGGTTTGTTTGATTCTTTGATTGCACCGAGGTGGAGCTGGTCTTCTTCAGAGCCTTCTTTCCCAACTCTTTCTTCCTCCCTGGAAGGCTGATCTGCACCTTATGAGCCTGGAGACATAGATGGGATGAGAATTTAAGACATGTTTATGAATAATAACATTAAAAGGGTTCATTGTAACTGAGGCTGAGCTGCAAACGTTCTCACTTCAGGTGAGAGAATCTGTTGATAGGAAAACTGTACAAATCTGGTCTTGATGGATTGGTCAGAAGAAAGTCATGGAAAGCCTACTTTATACTTAGTCTGCGTAGGTACTAGGGAAGCACCGATCCGACTTTTTCAGTGCCGATACCAATGGCTGAGTTTTGTGTATCTCTCGATACCCGATACCGATCCGATACCATTTGTGACAGTGTGGAGGTCCTGTCACTATGGCTCCGATAGATGATGTGCCCTGGCTGCTTGGCCACAGGGATATCCCTTTGGCTGACTGGTTAGCGCACATGACCTTCACCTGGGAGTCGTGGGATCGAATCCCGTCTGGGCCCTCGTTGTGTACCTTGCCACATATTGCTGAATTAATAAACTGTATAACTTCTGGTGCCTTTTTTGAAGAGACTAGAGGCACAAACTAAACATAACAGACAAAATAACGGATGTAAAATATAAAAATACCACAAAAATAACATTTCAAGTAAAAAATTAATCTTTTTTGGTGAATTTGTTGCAGATTTTCCCCATTTTGAGTATCGGTTCATGCCGATACCAGTACATTAGGCAGTATCGGGGCCGATACCAGTATCGGTATATCCCTAGTAGGTACGGAGACATGCACCCCCGTTATCTGCAGAATAAGGGCTCTCGTTCACTCATGCAATCATGGGTGGAGTAGAGTCCATTTTTTTAACTATCCGTTGAACACAATGGAGTCTGTGATTGGTCAGGCCAAAATCAGCCCCAAATCATTTCACCACAGCAGTACTCTATAGTTGATGTAATTAGTAGTGAATGCATTTTTTTGGCAATTGGTGCTTCGTGTTTCAAGGCCAGTTTGTCTAATTTTTGAACACCAGGAGATGTAGAGAACAACAAAAACAGACTGCTGATTTATCTTAAAGCTGCATTCTGGAGAATTTATTAATTTATTCAAGTTAACATGTATGCTTTAGATTCCACTTAAATATGTCCTGCAGTGGCAGAGAATTTTTTTAAATTTAATTTACACTGATTTGCCCTATGATGTTTGTGCTGTATATTGTGTTTGCACATGCTTGCAAGGAGGCGACTGCAGCCATTCATTTGTCCGTTCATTTGATGGGGATGGATTTATCTCAGTGTGCTGACTACTGCAAATCAGTGGCAAGACACAGAGCATGAGCTTTCTCTTCCCCCCAAAAGGCTTGTGGCTATAATTGAAGAAAAAGATGAGTTTCCATTCATAACACAATTATGCACTAGTAGGGATGGAAGAAAATATCAATATGCCTTTATATCGCTATATTTTGCCAATATATTGTATTGATTTTCTAAAGCAAAGTATCGGTTTTTCATTTTTTTATCATTTGAATTGAACCATTTATGATGATGCGACAGCGGCTATGGAAACTGCCAAGTTATGGATGAAACAGGTCGGGGTGTTTAGAATGCACCGACAGATTTTCTAACGTCATATTATGTTAAAATATATATATATATATATATTACTCATAGTATTGTGATATATTGCAATATATAGTATTGTCCGCAGATATCGCCAGATTCTTGCCAAAACACATCTCTCTTCAGCCACGAAAGATTAAAAAAATAAATTGCAATCAGTATTAGTCAGAAAATGTTTACAAAAATGTTTGCAAGTTGCATTTAAGTACCTAACTTCCTAGTTAGGAAGTTGAAGAAGAAAATAAATACAATGCAGTCAGTCACATTTAGAAGATAAAAAACACATTGATTAAGCAAATAAAGCAAGCACCCTACAGTTCTGTATCCCTACAGCCCAGTTCAAAGCACAGGAAGGAATTGGCTTGGATTAAAAGAAGCCACTGTAGTCAGTTTGTCATTAAGAAAGGAAAGTTACACCAAATTTTCCCAACCTTTCAGCAAATATGACATAATATTACAATGCGATTTTAACAGCATTATAATATCTGTCTTTGAATGGGAAAAAAAGGGGGGGAGAAGCAGTAATAAAAATATCTTCCCTGCCTCCATCTTTCTCTTGCATGCAAAGACTTGATATTCTGCATCTCTTTTTGGTTAAAAGTACTGTTGGGGAGACTAGGTTTACAAGCTGCTACAGGGTGATGTGCAGCAGCTACACCTCTCCAAAACAACAAGCAGCACTCACATTGGTGATGTCGATAAAGGCAGTCCTCTTCTTGGGTGCTCCATGAGGAGGGGAGGAGGACCTCTTCACCTGAGGGGCCTCTTCCTGAAAAACAAAAAGCAGCAAACGCGTAAATCATGCTCATGTAAAAGCTTCATATTGTGCATACATTGTTACAGTGCGTACACTGCATGCTTCCTATGCTTGAACTGTTTAAAGTTTTTTATTTATTTTTTATTGTTCGTTCCAACAGGACATTCCCCTCACCTGGTTCTCTGAGGCTGCTGTATTCAGCTTGGACGCCTTGTTCCCTGTGGCCGCTGCGGATTTCTTCCCTCTTGTGAAAGGCATGGCAGGCAGGCAGATTCGCTACCCTTTATCACCCGAAAGCAACTGTAAAGTCGCAGCCGCTGTTGGGACTGCACACAAGACAGACAGAAAAGGCCGCGCTTCCAATAAAAAAAATAGAAACGCAAACTATTCACTGCTTTAGCACCGTGGCTGAATTCTAAAAGGGGTCTCAGCGGTTAAGTTTGCATGCCGGGAGGAGTTTCCTCGAAGCGACTCTGTGCTCACGGACAATTCGGTTTTTCTTGTTTTACCTTATCTTTGTGTCCTTCGCTCTATTAAATCCAGCTCAGACAACAGATAGTGCTGGAGTTTTTATTCTTCTTATATTTACTCCAATTCGGCAAAGGTTGTTGTTCAGCGGGTAGCGCAGACAGAAGTATTTCAGCTGAGAATCTAAATCTCCTGCGCCTCGCTCTCATTGGCTAGGATTTGAGCCAAACGGACCAATCAGGAAGCTGAACAGAATGCAATTGATAGTGAGCGCTGGTTATACTCAACCAGCATCTCCCGGTGTACCCACACAAACTTTAAACGTCTGACTTGACTTCCTTTTTGTTTGTTTTTAATTTTCGAAAGAAAGTTCGAGTATCTTTAATTATTTTTTTATTGTGCAAAAATATGAGCAGTTCCTCCACAAAAGTAACACATTTTCTTAAAAAGACTGTAGACCCGCATGTTCAGTTAATAACTAACACACCCGAGAAAAACAGGGCGGAGCTGTATAGCTATTCAAACCTCATCGCAGCCAATAGAAATTTAAGCGTCATGTGACTTACTGATGTTTTGTTCAGAGTTAAAGCGGAGAGGTTTAAACTGAAGCAAGTTTGTTATGCTAGGGATTTACACCGCGTGCTCTCTTTCCTTTTGTCATCGTCCAGTTACATGGGGAACTAATTTAAATGAATAAATATATAGTTAACGTTTCAAATAACTTATTTTACTTTATATTCAGATGTACTTTTTAAAACATGAATAATCCACCAAAAACATCTTTTTGACACTGGTATCAAATGAATACACTTAATGACATACTTTTAATAAGTCACTTTGTAAGGAAAAGCCAAAGGGAAAAGCCCACATTGATAAATAGATTTTTTATTTTACTTATGCCATATCATGGGGAGATGTTGGAGCAACCAAAGAGCAGCCTCTAAATAAGGCATTATCTGCTACAAAACACCTTCATTTCACCAACGTTTTGTTATGAATCTTTAACAATTCCCCTGTGAGTATGGAGAGTGTATCAGAGTGTTGTTGTCCTCCAGAGTGTTTTACCGGCCTTTATTAATAACTGGTTCTTGTGCCCCATTGCAGTTGTAGTCTGAGCTGAACTGAGCCGGTTGTGAATAGAGAGCCTGTGGAAGCTGAACTTAGTCCACTTAGTCATTTTGTTTGTGCAATCTGGAAACACGCAAATGTGAATCATGTTAATGTTTGCAGTAGCAACTTCTGTCTAAGCGACCACCGTCGTAGAGCACAGAGTGAAAGCCTTGCTAGGACCACAACTGGGACGGCGCAGGACAATGAAGTTATTGAAATAACAGTTTAATGTAGTTGAAATCAAAAAACATATAAAACACAGACGATACAATTAAGCACCTGCAAGATGCTCTGTACTCAAAGGGGAATAGAGCTAGCGATTTAAAACAAAACACTGGTGAAATGAAGGAGTTTTGTGGCGGATAATGCCTTATTTCGAGGATGCACTTTTGCTGCCCCAACAACTCCCATTATAAGGATATACACAGAACGTGAATATAAATATCTCCTGAAGGACTTCAAGTACCAGCAAAAAATGTCTGGGTGCATATATGAATGTGTTACATGCTACAAATAAAGCGTAATTTACGCTTCTCCGATCGCAAATTTGCACTCATACACAGACGTATTGACGGAGACGTTTTCTGTTTATAGTACTCCGCTCTTCCACTCCATTCTTTTTTTCAGGGTTGCTCGACCAGGACAGCAGGGGGTGCTAACTTTTCATGGCGTCTCTGCCTACTATCACAGCGTCGCTTATTTTTATTTATTTTTTTCTAGGCTTGTGAACATATTTCTTTCTCAAGGAGCAATGAACGACAGAAAGTACGTTTTGATTAAGCTGTAAAGCTTTTTACTAGAGGTGCAGCTCATAGAATACTCTAGAAATGCATGGAAAGAAACACAGCAGCCTTTTTTTGTTGTTTTCCTGCACTTCCTTGTGTTCAAAATCGCCAAAAGTACAGATTAGATAAATTATCCTTTTAATATAAAGCATGTGGCCAAACGATGCATTAACTACCAATTACAGCGACTATAGAGCCCCGTTCTGGTGAAGCGATCTCTGGCTGTTACTTAAACTGACCAATCAGATGCACACGCTATCAGTTGGAGGAGACGAGAAGTTAAAAATTGGGCCTCTACTCTGTGCGTTCTTGCGTAGGTGACGGAGAGCCCTTGCGTTGACGGATAATGGTGTTGCGTCAATCAGTCTCCGTCAAAACCGAGAAGCATAAACTAAGCTTAAGTTCCAGGTTGCAGAAAACAGTCCTTCTCTTTTATCACTTTTTTGCAACCCTCTTTTGCCAGTAGAATACCATTCATTCTTCTCCATCTACGTTTCCACAAAGCTGGATTACAAACATGAAGGGCTGGTCTGTGATCACCCCTCTTTACACAATCTCTCTAGATTGTCCCGAATCCTGGGCCCTCTCTTAAGCGCTCTTGTCTTGAGTCATCTAAGGCTGATGATGTATCAAATTAGTGTTGGTTTGGCCATATTTTTTTTAATTAATATCCTTCTAAAGTTTCACATATTAACGTTTTCTGCCCTACCAAGTAAAAAAAAAAGACTTTAGGGCTATTGGAAGAGACACAGACCCTTTAACATTTCAGATCCTCCATCGTGCTTAACAAAGAAAATGTGTTGCGTTACTGTGCTGGACATTCTGCCTCTTCAGTTTGATCCTTTAGTTTTGGTTGATTTGTTACTGACTTTTTCAGCTAGAAAATAATGTAATACATCAAGGAACACTTTGTACTGACCTTGCTGCAATTTGTACACTCCAGGGGCACATTTCATCCCTATTTTGAAAAGCTATTCTTCAAAGAGATTTTTCAGGGTAAGGAAATGTGATTCCAATAATTATCTAGCAGTAGGAGATCAGAGTTAGTCTAGTTCGCTCAACTGTCATTACTGGCCATTTTTTTAAAGAGTTGCCTGGCCCATACCGCGATACAAATCAAAACAATTGGACTTCAGAAAATAATCCATCCAGTATTTTTTATTGCTTCTCCTTGCGGGGAATTCAGCATTTTTAGCATTTTTTCCCCCTCTCCATAATATATCAAAAATACTTAGGAATAACTGATGTGCACCAGTTTAAGGATAAGGTCTAAAATTATTATGTGTATAAGTGAAGGAAGGAAAGATAAGACAAAATGGGAGTTGGTGGCTACAAAAGGGAGGTACAAAGTGAAGAAGAGGTGAGATGATCCTAAGCTTTTTCAAATAATCTTCCAAATATTCTTTATAGTATTACAATAGAATAAGAAATAACAGGAAGAAAATGACAGTAATATATTTATCATTTCATATATATTAAAAATATTCAGTAAGAAAGCATATACAAGAGGGCAAAAAAGTAGTCACCAATTTTTCTCTCACTTAAAAAAGTTGAGAGGCTTTTAATTTTCATTATAGGTATAACCAACCTCAACTATGGGAGACAAAATTATTTTAAAAAATATCCAGAAAAATCACATTTAAAGAATTTTTTCGCAAATTATGGTGGAAAAGAAATATTTGATCACCTACAAGCCAGCAAGATTTGTGTCTCTCACAGACCTTCAACTTCTTCTGTAAGTAGCTCCTGTCCTCCATTCATTTCCTGTATTAATGAAAGCTGTTTGAAGTCATTATCAGCATTAAAGAAACCTGTCCTCAACCTCAAACAGCCACACTCCAAACTTCATTATGGCTAAGACCAAAGAGCCGTCAAAGGACACCAGAAACAAAATTGTAGACCTGCACCAGGCTGGGAAGACTGAATCTGCAATAAGCAGCTTGTTGTTAAGAAATTAACTGTGGGAGTAATTATTAAAAAATGGAAGACATACAAAACCACCACAATTACTTAAAGTTAATAAAATATTTTGGTGCTAGATTGAGCTGCTTCAATAAAAAATATTTCTCAGGCTTAGAGTTTTTACACATCTTTATTATGGGTAGAGGATGCCATAAGTGTTTCCAGAGGAATAAAAAGAACAGTTTGGGCGGTTGTAGGTTAGTAACACAGAGGAGCTGCAGCAACAGCTGAGATAATGGATGGTTATAAAACTCTGCATGCCATATGTTTATACACAGGTGAAGAGGGAAAGAAGAGGAAACTGGCAGCAAATATGTATCTCACTGCCAGGAGTTTTGATTCTTGTTCGAATATCAAGAACTGAGGCCATAAATAGTTTCTCTGTCGTCTAACGTGAAAAGAAATTAATGTGAGTTTAATCCAAGAACATTTTCCTTTGACCGGGGAGAAATAGGTATGTCATTTCTGAGTAAGCCCTCAACATACATCATTTTATGTACATAACACTGCAGATCAGTTGACATTCAAATGGGCGGGATTCGGACATGAAGCTCAGGATTCTGGTGGAAAAAGTCTGAGGAGAACTACTGTAATGCATTCGGGCCGTAGAACTGCATCAATGGCCAGATGTGGAAGGAACAAACCAAGGATCTACAAATCAATCACTGAGGGTTTTAGTTGTATCTATATACTCTGTCTTATCTTCACTGTACATGAAAGAAATAAAAACCTAACAAAATATGTCCAGGATATTTTTTTGACAAACTTATCTCATGTCTACTTACCAATGTAAAAAAATTATAAAACGCTTTTTAAGAAAGGTTCCAGGCCAAATGTCTTAATAAAATGGATTATCAAATCCAATGCCTGCAGCCATTCGAAGACCCAACCGGTCACTTTCAGTAATACACCATTCCACACGAGGGTGCTGTGTTTCCTCAAAAAAATGTTAACAGCCCTTAAGGTAACACTTTCTGCTGATCAGAACATAAGTGAAGTTTGCTGGTTATTGTACTCAGTGGCCAGACTAACTAGGACTACCATCAGAATCCAATCCCAATGTATTTTTAGTCTTTTTTGTATAAAAATCACTATAGCAACTGGTCTATTAAATATATTATGCCACAAGTACAGATAAATTATTACAATACCTCTTGTTATTTTTGTGTGTTGCAGCCATGTAGGATTTTAAAGAAACTGTTTACTTTGGACTCAAATCGCTTCTTTCCTTCTATCTGTCCAACTGGGATAGCTTCTCACCAACTCTTACATAAAATTTGAAAATCGCTGCCCCTCACAATAAACTGGTAATATCACACCTCTTACAATTATATTAGTCCCACTCATTGAGCTTTACAGACACTGACATCATATGAATAAAACAAAAATCAAATCAGAGACATTGTTATGCTAATATTAAAGACCCACTCCATAACTTTTACACTATAAAAACATGTGTTTTAGAAATGTTTTGGTGACACACTATTTTTTATGTTCATTTTCGAAGCTGTTACTTCATTAGAGGTCCGCGCTGCTGATTACCACACTATAGAACTTTTCACCCATGGACCACCTCCCCAGAATTACTGACTCAGTGTTAAAACTTTTCAGTTTTGTTTGGTCAGTCGCTGTGAGTGACACGTAGAGATACAACAGGATGTATGGATGCTAAATTAGCCTTGTTGCTACTGGATTGGTTAGTAATAAATGTTTCCTCCGGGGTTATCTGGGCATGAGGATGTGATACAGTGCTGGAAAAACTGTTTGATGGTTTACCAACTGACACACTGTTAGTTTGATGTTTTGTTGTTTTGGCTGGCGAGCTTGTAAAACCATGACTAGTTCAGATGCGCTCCATAGATATTTATTTCTACGATAGTGACGTTATGCTGTAAGCCTTAAGAGGGCGACAGAGGGCAAATGTCTGTAAAGTTGCGCTGTGTGTCTTAACCTAATAAGTGCATACTAATGCTGCATTCCATTTGTCTTAGACCGAGTTGCTGTACACGAGAACGTCACGTCATTCCCGACTTAAAGCATTCCAGTTTGTCTCGCTACACTCCGAGTTGGAAAGAACATGGACGCTTTGAGGGCAGCAGCTGTTGAGGGGTGGGCTAGTTATTGCTATGGTTGTTAGCGACTTAGCATCTTCAGCAGACCAGCATGAAAAACAAAGCTGTGCATTGTATTGCATGCACAGAAAGGCAGTGCAATGTATAAATTGGCAAATGTCTGTAAAGTTGCGCTGTGTGTCTTTAACCTAATAAGTGCATACTAATGCTGCATTCCATTTGTCTCAGAAACTCGGGCGTCCGAGTTGCTGTACACGAGAACGTGACGTCATTCCCGACTTAAAGCATTCCAGTTTGTCTCGCTACACTCCGAGTTGGAAAGAACATGGACGCTTTGAGGGCAGCAGCTGTCGTGGGAAGGGCTAGTTATTGCTATTGTTGTTAGCGGCATAGCATCCTCCGCAGACCAGCATGAAAAACAGAAGACGCAAGACAACTGCAAGATTTCCGACTTTCCGACTCGGAAAGGTTAACTGGAATGCAGCATAAGGGTGGATTCACAAAAAGTACTACCTTTGCTTATTTTTTAAATACAATCTTTTAAAAACACACATATATATAGTCTATGTAACAGCTACTGTATTTTTTTTTTGTTGCAGTGCCTGAAAGACAAAGCTTTGGGTCTAATCATTTTTGAGAAATAATGTTAAATAATATTTCTAAATATTAAAACATAAATATATTAAAACATGAAAATAAAAAAATAAAAAATATATCATATAGGATCTTTCAATATTTTGTTCCTAAATGTGCAGATATTTATTGATGGGAAATTTTCTGCTTGTTTTTTCATCTTACATTGCAATAGACAAAGTTGCCCCACTGAAAAAGAAGGTGGCCAGCCTTAGAAGATTAGCTCCCTGGTTTAATTCAGAGCTACGTACCCTGAAGAAGAACGTTACAAAAACTAGAGAGAAAATGGCGCTCCACGCATTTACAGGATTCCTATTTAGTGTGGAAACATAGTCTATTGCTATATAAAAAGAGCCTTCGAACAGCTAGAAGAGCATATTATTCATCTTTAATCGAGGAGAATAAAAATAATCCTAGGTTTCTTTTTAATACAGTTGCTAAACTCACACAGGATTATAGCTCTATCGAGCCAACCATTCCCCAAGCTCTTAGTAGTGATGACTTCATGCAATTCTTTATAAATAAAATAGACTCTATAAAAAATAAGATAATTGGGAACCTTCCCAATATGCTTGCTTCCTCCCTAGTTAATGAGGCAACATCAAAAATGGTTGAACCTAATATACGCTTAAACTGCTTTAATGCAGCCGAACCTTCTGATGTACTAAAATTATTAGCTTCATCTAAACCTTCAACTTGCGTTTTAGACCCAATCCCAACTAAACTCTTAAAAGAAGTTTTCCCTCTGATCGCTGCTCCAATTTTAGATATAATGAATCTATCCTTAGTCAATGGATATGTACCACAGGAGTTTAAGATAGCTGTAATTAAACCTCTACTTAAGAAACCATCTCTTGATCAAAACGACTTAATTAACTATAGACCGATATCTAATCTTCCCTTCTTATCTAAAATTCTTGAGAAAATAGTTGCACACCAGATATGTGAGCATTTAAACAATAATGAGCTGTTTGAGAAGTTTCAGTCAGGCTTTAGAGCTCATCATAGCACTGAAACAGCTCTGGTGAAGGTTACTAATGATATTCTCATAGCCTCAGACAATGGACTGGTGACCATTCTGGTTCTGTTAGATCTCAGTGCTGCCTTTGACACTGTTGATCACAATATTCTCATAGAAAGGCTTCAAAGTGTCGGTATAATAGGAACAGCACTAGGTTGGTTTAAATCTTATTTGTCTAACAGATTTCAGTTTGTTCAGGTAAATGATAAATCTTCCTCAACCTCAATAGTTACTTGCGGAGTACCACAGGGTTCAGTGCTTGGGCCGATTCTTTTTACTATATATATGCTTCCTATTGGTAAAATAATTAGGCAGCATGGGATAAATTTCCATAGTTACGCAGATGATACACAGCTATATCTATCCATAAATCCTGATGAATCCAATCAGTTAGGTAGACTACAGGCATGTCTGGAAGACATAAAAACTTGGATGACTCTAAACTTCTTGCTTCTGAATTCTGATAAAACAGAAGTTGTCGTCTTTGGACCAGAAGCTCTGAAAAAGAAACTACTTAGTCAACCCCTTCACCTAGACGGCATTAAATTAGCCTCCAGTAATAAAGCAAAGAACCTCGGTGTTATTTTTGACCAAGATATGTCATTTAGATCTCACATTAAAGAAGTCTCTAGGATTTCCTTTTTTCACCTTAGGAATATTGCAAAAATTAGAACCATCCTGTCCAGGAATGATGCTGAAAAACTAGTCCATGCCTTTATTACTTCAAGACTGGATTACTGTAACTCTTTATTATCAGGTAGTCCACAGAAAACAATTAAAAGTCTTCAGTTAGTCCAAAATGCTGCTGCTAGGATTCTGATGAATATTAAAAGAAGAGATCACATTTCCCCTGTTTTAGCTTCTCTTCACTGGCTCCCAGTAAAATCTAGAATAGAATTCAAGATCCTCCTTCTGACATATAAAGCTCTTAATAATCTAGCTCCATCATACATAAGAGACCTGATTGTTCCATATGTTCCTAACAGGGCCCTTCGCTCTCAGACTGCAGGTTTACTGGTAGTTCCTAGGATTTCTAAAAGTAGAATGGGTGGCAGATCTTTCAGCTATCAGGCTCCCCTCCTATGGAACAGGCTCCCAGGGTTGGTTCGTGAAGCAGACAATTTGTATATCTTTAAAACTAGGCTTAAAACTTTCCTCTTTGACAAAGCTTACAGTTAGAGATATGTTAATAGGTAGTTAGAGACAGGTTAGACAGGTAGCTAGGAAGAGATAGGTTAATGTTAGTAGCCAGGTAGAGTGTCAAAAGCTAGGAAGGGATATGAAGAGGTAGAGTAGCTACGTAGAGATAGATTAATGTAAGCCAGGTAGAGAGTGTTAGTAGCTAGGTCTCCTAGTAGCTAGGAGACAGGTTAATGTTAGTAGCTATGCTGCTTTAGGCTAGGCTGTTGGAGGACATTATTAGGGTCTGTTCCTACTTTCTCTCCTACTTCTCCCCAACTGCATGATGTGCTGTCAATTCAAGCGCTAACCTGTTTTCTCTTAGTCTCTTCCTACAGTAGGTGCTCCTGACCCTGACTAAGATGGCATTGCAGTGACGGAAAGTTCTCCACGTCCTGCAACAAACTTCTGCATCAGTTCTGTTGCTCTTTCTGTGTCTCTGTTCTGTGTCTCTGTTCTGTATTCTCCAAACCACAGACGGTCTCGGCAGATGACCGCTTGTGCTGAGCCTGGTTCTGCCGGAGGTTTCTTCCTGTTAAAAGGGAGTTTTTCCTTTCCACTGTCGCTTCATGCTTGCTCAGTGTGAGGGATTGCTGAGAATTACACGACGCAATCTTCTGTGGTTCTCTAATTTCTAAATTAAACATTGTATTGTAATAACTCTTCTTGTAAAGTGCCTTGAGATGACATCTGTTGTGAAACGGATTTATATAAATAAACTGAATTGAATTGAAATTAAACCGTGTTTTCACTGTTTAGCGTTTTCTCAGTCAGAGAACCACAAAGCCTCTAAAACTACAGTCAATCATTCACCATTTCACACACACATTCACATGCTGGTGGTGTGGAGCTACACTGTAGCCACAGCTGCCCTGAGGACAGAACCAAGGCCTTCACACACACAGGTGCCACCGGGCCCTCTGGCCACCACCACCTGTGCTTTGAATACTTTTTGCATCATCCCTGTCTTTCTTGCCTGTACAACTCCTGCATTTAAAGATATTTACTGATACTTCTCTGTTTTGTAGGTCTTATCTCCTCATCTCAGTGTCTCATTCTGGCATTTTTAAAGGGGAAATATCACATTTCGCTGACTGAAAACTTAAGCATCTTGAAAGCATACACCTTTATGGCAGTAAAAGAACCTCTGGACCGGTGGCTATCAAATTACAACGGATGGATGATGACAGTATGGCATGAGTAACAGTGCGGTAACCTGACAAACAAATGCTTTTTTTTTAATACTTGACAAATGCTTTTGATATTCCTAACATTGTTAAGTCGACTGGATGTTTTGCGTCTTATTGTTAACAAAAAAAAAAGAACAAGGGAGTGAGCGCTCCTACATTCCCACAAAGAATGTGACACCGTAAAACTCGCTAAGACTTTTTCAATGTGAGCGTCAAGATAACCACAGATGCCTTTGGGAGGATTTTCAAGAGTTTATATAGATTTTACTTTTTAATTAAAAAAGTTAACAGAATATTTGGACTTAGCCAGTCTATTCACCTGGTGCGCAAAATGAGCTTGAAGGGACTGTTTAGAGCCAAATGACATATTGCTGTGAAAAACTAACTATTTATAAATTATATACAATATAATACAAATTTAAAAGGCCTTGAACTAACTCACTTATGTTAGCTTGAGGAGAATCAGGCATTCCCCATTTTTAGTTTTTGTAAAACAACCACGTTCCAGTCATACAAACAGTATAGTTCCCTACAGCCCTTTTGGAGGGTGATCATGCACTATTATGTATAGTGTTTTTGCCATAGAGGAAAAAAAGAAAATAACTAAAAAGAGAAAATAAAGTGGCTGTTTTTGTATCTTTGCATACAAGCGACAGCTTCCACATAATATTTCTTCAGATTATCTTCTCCTCATAGCTGCCACTTTCCTTTTTTTCTGCTTAGGTTGCCCTCCATGTTATGCATGGATTGTGTTTCATATCTAACGTCATTGCTCTTGGCAACTTTCATCAGCACGCATGGTCTCTTGGTTTTGCTCTTTTTTTATATATATCTCAACCTTCGCACATTGAAATGAATAGACACACTTACAGATATGAGCTTTAACACAAAGGAAGTAAGTAAGCCCTCTAAACGTCATCCAAGTTAAAAGAAACTTCAACGGACAGCATCAACAATACGATACAATCCTCTGTCACTTCCTATTCGTTTTTTTTAGTACTATTTCTTTTTTTTTAACCCAGGCTCCTCCCACGTACAAATACACTTATAGAAACGTACAGGAAGTGATCAAAACTTGTGAACCCTTTCCCATGTAACCCATTTACACTGAAGACATTGTGCACCAAGCTTCAATGTGGTAAGTCTGTCTTACGCAGAATGTTTAGGTTGCCTGTTGTTTCGAGTGTCCTGCTTTTTCTGTTTTTTGCTTAATTTAGTCAACTTATCAAACTTCAAGTTTGTTCTCAGGATAATATTAAATTCTTTGCCAGCTATCACTTAATATCTTTCTTCACTCTTTTTTTATCATCTGCCCTTCATACCTAAATAGATCCTAATCGACATGATCTACCTCTTTTTAGTTTTTATATATACATATATAAAAACTTTTATTTGAGACATTTTTGCATTTCCTTTCTGTCTAAGCTATTTCTTAGGGAAATGATGGCTTGTGACTTTCACATAATCTCAAAATAGGTTCTTGCAGAAGTATTCTCAACATATCAACTAGTGGGAAGATAGAGGAAGGAATAAAACCTTCCCAAAAAAGGTCAAGTGAGGTTTTTTTTTTTAGCTAAACAGAAACTGGGAAACACCCTTAAAGCTGAATTCATACTTACAAGACATGATGTACATTTGGATGCCTGTGAAACCTTTAACCAAGTGAGAGAGTTAGTGTCATTAAATTTACAACGATACTCAGAATCAACACATTATGTTTAGAGTTGTATAACATAATGAGGAGGCATCCCACAGACGCTCCTCTGCCTCATCAGAATGTTCAGTTCACGTTGCCAAGAGAAAACATTCTTTGTTCTCGCTGTAATTTGTTCCACATCTTCTTTTCACTCTGTATCTTACCCTTTCTGCGGTCTGTCCGTTCCGAGAGCAGGCAGAGATCGACTGATCATCAGACAACATGATATCAGCTCAGCACATCATTTAAATGTTACTGTGTTGTAATGCGAGTTACTGTTTCTTGAAATAAAATGTAAAAAATCAACAACACTGCAGCACAGAACCGTATGTAAGTACCGTACTGTTTGATTGCTTTACACTTACTGTTGCTGCTCGTTCTGTTGTTGTTGTTGTTCCCACGTCTCATCAACTCCCGATGGGGGAGTGTCCAGGGTCCCACTAGCGAAATTCTATTTTCCAATCGCACAATCAGAGTGCCTTGGTCTGATTTCTCAAACTCCAGTTCTATTTGGCTAATAGGGGAAGTTTCTGTTATTTTCAACCTGGACCTTATTTATAGCATTCATTATGTTCATTTACTCACCCAGACAAGTTTGGAGCCACTTGGAGTCCTCTGGGAGACGTTTATATCCATTCGTGTTCAGCGTATATCCATATAATGGGAGTTACTGGGGCAACCAAAGTGCAGCCTCTAAATTAGTGGTTATCTGCCACAAATTCCTTCATTTCACCAATGCTTTGTTATGAATCACTAGCGCTGTTCCAATGTGAGTTCAGAGTATCCCAGAGGGGCTTCTTTGTTGATGTCATCCAGGGTTTTTCACAGGCTTTTTATCAAACCAATCCCAACTCACACTAACCGGTGATTTCAGTGACATCACAGCCACCCATTTGTGGACGCTGAACCTAGTCCACTGGGTAATTTTGTTTGTGCAATTTGGAAACATGCAAATGTGAATCATGTTAATGTTTGCAGTAACAAGTTTTGTCCAAGCAACCGCTGTCGAAGAGTACAGAGTGAAAGCCCTGCTCCGACAACAACCGGAATGCCAAACGATAGTGGCACAGATGAAATCGGATTAGCATAAATTGGATTAAAAGCCTGTAAAACACCCATGAAGACGAAAATAAAGCACCTACCAAATACGCTGAACTCAAAGGGGACAAAACATTGGTGAAATGAAGGACAATCAAGATATAAAACTGGCAGTTAGAGCTTAAATGCCATTGAAGCATCCCATAAAACATGTAAAAAAATAGAGCAAATACACTACACAGCAACATGATAAAAAAAATTACAAAGACAAGAAGAACATGCAGATTACAAAAATCCATGACAGTTATTTTATTTTTGAAATAAACATCAGAACTGTCCAACACTTGACCTGGTACTGAAAAAACATTTTCATGTTCATACCATGATAAGTTTTCCAACTTGCTGGTATTATTTCCCAAACAAATTCTCCAGAAACGTAAAAGTTTTATTAAGTGACAGGCTGCTGCTGTCATCAAAGTCAGTGAGCAATTTGAGTTGCAATTCTAAACTGAACTTCCTGCCTGTCATATCCGGATTGGATGACAGCTCATATGGTGACAGGCTGTGGTTGAGGCAGTTATCTTTCTTTCCATTCTATAAGCTTAAGAGGGGGACTTCCTCTTCTCTCTGTTTCTCTAGTCTGTCACTTGCTTTGCAAGATTCCTTATTGAATTATCTCTTTTGCAGTTTACTGAAGCCTTCTTACAATTTATAGCTTATCCGTTTTTTTTAACTTGTTGAACATGAAGCAGGTAGAGAATGCAGAAATATTATAATTATAATATAACAGAGACTGAAGAGAGCTCAGGCACTATTTATGGACAGCATTTGTATCCCGCCATGCTTTTTTTTTATATGACAAGTATTGTAATCAAACCATCCAAACATTTTGTTATATATCTTATATATTTGAACAGAAATATTTGTACATGATGTGTCAAGAAACATTCACAAACGCTAGGGGATTTTAACTGATAGACCAATGCAAAGTTTAAAAAAAAAAAAAAAAAAATTTCAGAAAACTGTTGTGACTATTTTTATTTAGCCCCCTTTTACTCAGATCCCCTCAAAATAAAATGATATGCCTTCAAAGGACGGATTAGTACAGCTGTACA
Organism: Apricaphanius iberus; assembly: GCA_028564705.1. Lineage (NCBI taxonomy): Eukaryota > Metazoa > Chordata > Actinopteri > Cyprinodontiformes > Aphaniidae > Apricaphanius > Apricaphanius iberus. Next base: position 67,549 of record JAPXFQ010002314.1, read on the forward strand.
TAATTTTTAGAATCTATCTCGTGGAAGAACCATGAAAGCGGTTTGCTTTCTGTTGCAAAACGGCCTTTATGTGTAAAAAGTCATAAGAACTTTGATTTGATGAAGTGGTCAGATAACTCCAAACTTAAACTTTTTGCCTAGATGTAAAAATAAGTATGTTTTTGTTTATGTAAAGATTAATGGAGGGTAGTTCTGGAAGAAAATCTATTCGACGGTTTGAAGCAGAAGTTCACCTTCCAGCTGGTCCACGACCCTAAACGTACGGCCAAAAATTCAATGGAATGGTTTGGATCAAAGCATATCGATTTGTTAGAATGGCCCAGTGAAGGTGAACATAAATTACATTAAAGAATTCAGACACAGTTTTAAAACTGCTGTTCAGAGATGTTCATCTTCATATCCCATTGAGGTTGAACCACTTTGAAGAGAATGCAAAAAACGTTTGTCTTTATATGTGCAAAAATGGTTGGCATAAACTCTAAATACTGAAACTGAAGTTTAAAGTATTCCTATAAAGTGTTGACTAAAAGGAGGCTAAACACAAAGTACAACTTGTCTTTCCTTTTATTTAAGACTTGTCCTCCACTTTGTGTTCACTTATCACAAAAAAATCCGAATAAAGGCAAGACAAGGCAAGGCTTTTTAATTTGTTTGACACACTTTCAACAACAAGGTAATTCAAGACGCTTTACATGAAAGTAATAACAACAATGAAGCATAAAACACTCACAGAATATAAGATATATGAAGACCTCACTCAAAGGCAGCTCTAAACAGATCTTACTACAATATAGCTTGCCATCCCTAGTGTGTGAATCTGATTGACTTTTTAGGCAGACCTGCAAGGACACTGTTGTAATAATCAATCCAACTAAAGATAAGGATGAGAATTAAGTACACGGAATTTCTGAATTTAATGTGACATTTGAAAAGTTCAACATGAAAAATTTAGCAAAATGCGGCAGCTGACTGTCTTTATCTTTGCAGGATCCAATGCAGACTCTAAGCGCAGTCTCAAAGTGGCGAGAGCCCATTCCTGAAAACGTTGGCAAAAAAAGCCCCGTAACTGCCGATACTCTGGAGGACTTTGCCCAAAATCTGGCAGAGAACATAATCCACTCATCTCTTGGAAAAATGGAAAATTTGGAACCTGAGGTTGTACAGCCTAGTCAAACACCTGAGAACTTAGCTGAGGAGTTAACATCAGCAATAATTGAGATTGCTCTGAAAGAAGTGTGCATACCTCACTATACAGAGGGTCTTGCATCAGATGCTGAAAAGAGTGATTATGAAGAGAATGAAAATGGACAAACCATGGATACATCTGGAGAAGAAGAGGACCTGTTGGACCTGGAAATGGTTTCAGTTAGGGAATTGCAGACTCACAGAAACCCTCAGTCTAACCATCCACCTCTGTATCAGTCGGGCCTTCCCGCTGTAGGTTCCCTCGACTACCCAGATGCCCCTCCAACCACCCCTCTCATTCCTGAGCTCGAGAGGAGCAGAAACAGCTTCGCTCGTAAGCTCAAAGGGGGGCTGGCGAAAGTCTTCCTGCCCTCTCCGCCTCCACCGACTCCAAAAGACAGGGAGAACAACTCGGGTGATGTAATCAGCGACCCTCAGGTGGAACTGATGGAGCATCTGATGCATTCCTTGTCTACAAATGACCTGACAAGAGACAGCTTGGAAGCACATGGAGTCGGCGTAGAGGCTTTTGCGGAGGTTCTGTCATGTGATATATTAAACCTGGTCTTGAGTGTGAAACACAAGAAGCAGATTTCAGATGAAAGCGATCTTCACCTGCTAGCCCACCAACTGGCTGAAACAATCATCATCTCCTCCCTGGATAAGGCTAAGTGTGACCTCATCTCAGAGGAGAGACTGTCTGTTCAGGATTTTTAAAAAGATTGGTCTGTTCAAATCTTTTGAGCAGGTAATTTCTTATTTTAAGGCAATAAACCTTTTGGCGTTTAGAAGTTTATAAACCCAGATTAGCAGTTTCTGTCGGTAAACTATAAGCTAGTCTTAGAGGCACCAAAACCATTGTAGAGTTCTCTCTTAAAAAGTAAAATTTAATGTAGAATGCTATTTTAATAACCTTGGTTTTACATAGACCACTGAAATAGTAAATTATTGTTGTTTTAAAAGAAAATTTAGCTTGAAGTTAACTTTCTTCCTTTGTGATGCCTATACTGAGGTTGGAAGAAGTAACCAACTTGCATAAAAGAGATGTAAAATCAAAAAGTTTATAATGGCCTAGGTGAACACAGCTTTAAATGTTCTGTTTCTGGTATGTTTCAAACAGGAAGCTCTTTGTGGACTTCTACCTTCATTTCCTGTGTAGTGCTCATGGCTTTTGCTTTAGTCACTTCTCACTGTAAACATAGCCACGGGTTAGAATTTCATAACAATGCGTTTACATGAATTGGCACAGCATTTTCAAGATTAGGTTTATTTTGAGATAATAGATTTTTGTTTTGATCTCGAGCCCTCTCAGACTAGCAGGTAGCCTCAGCCCCTAGCTAGGGCAACCTAATCAGGAATTTTAGTTAATAAAACGCAAGGTATATGATATGTACTGCTTCTATTTTATTAAAGGAACTGTCATTCTAAATATGGTTTTTGTCACATTGTTTTGTATGTTTTTCTTTTTGTTCCAGTGTATTCCTAAATAAAGTTAATTTTGCTAATAGATAATGGTTAGTTTTGTGGCACATTTGTTATCTGATAAAAGGTAGTGTGATGATGAGCATCAGTAACGGTACATGTCCAAAACTATCTAGTTCTTTGCTGTTGTTCATGCATCCATTCACAGGAATCCAGCATCTATAGCAGCATATCCCCTTTAGATGGCAGCACAGGAGAAATGTTCTGGCATGCTTTTATCCTGAACCAAAAAAAGATGAACTGTATACACATGTATACTGTTTAAACATTGTTTTTTTTTTAAGTTTTCTTTTAGAAAACTGTGTAAACATAATTTGTTTTTGCATACAAATGAAAATACACGTCTTGATTTCTATTATGTTTCCTTCACTGAACCGTCTTATATTTTTGGTTTTCACAAAACAAACTAGTGTTGAATATGAAAAGTCTGATAAATATTCATACCACTGAGCATGGCACAATTTCTGTATGTTTTTGTCATTCTGACCAGTTTTTCTCCTTGCATTATGTTTTTAATACTAGTACTTACATATCTTGCATGTATTATTTAAAGTGTGCCTAATTCTTGTTTTGGTCAGGAACCTTTTATGAAAGAAATAAACACAATTCGTGTTCCTAGGTCAAAGAAATGAACTAGGAAAAGATCAAATGAACAGACTGTAAATGTCTATTTATGGATATATTTGACCATTCTCTGAGGAGAGAAGGATTTGTGAGGTTAGACACTGATGCTGGACAAGACTGGCAAGGCTCCTCACAAGTTCATCCCTAAGGTCAATTTCTTCTACAAAGAACTCTGACAGTTATGTCATTCTAGGCCGTGCAATAGGTGTGCAGTCATTCAGAGCAGGAACAGGCCATCCCAAATTGTTCCCACGAAGTTGAATGCAGAGAATTGTCAAAAATCTTTTTATAATGCTTTGACATTAAGAGATCCTTTCATTGACGTTAGGTGAAAAATCTAACCCCATAAAACAGTTTCCCACCATAGCACTCCATCCATCACACTTTACACTTAGCTGAATACATTCCAGAAGTAACGCTGTCCTGACAAGTGCCAAACCCAAAATGAGCCATCACATGGATTGACAGGAAAGAGTGGTTTGTCTTTCTAGGAACAGATCTCCACTTCCCTAGAGTGCAGTGGCAGTGTGATGTAAGTCATTGAAACCAACTCTTCAAGGCTGTTGGTGTTGTAAATTGCCGCTCCAACCCCAAACCCATTAGTTAACATGAAGTGCTGTACATACTGTATTTAAGCCGATCAAAGGCCTTACCACACTTGAAGGTTGGTGGCTATTTGTTTGGCGGTTTTGATTCTGGAGGCAGTTGGCAACGTCTTTCCGCATTCACCGTCTCCACCATCTCTGGTTTTACATTCAATTCAATTCAGTTTATTTGTATAGCTGACAGTATTTCTCCTCCTCCGTTCGTTTGTTTGTTCTACCGTGGACAGAAGAATTCGCCAGAAGTATAAAAGATCCGGTTTACTTATTTTTCCTGGGTGAAGCTAAGTTAGAGCCTATAAATACATTTATGGATGTGTGTGTTCTGCTCTAAATTGCTTACATTACATTTTGAATGATAACCACTGTGCTCACTGTCGTCCGGCTCCGTCGGCATGAGTTTGCATGCATGTGCTTGATGTTATGTTTGTGATGTTGTTTTGTTGTCATTGTTTGATTTCCACGAGCGTGTTTGGTGCTGATTGCACCGGTGAAAGCTGGAAAAGCTGCGGCCTATCGTCTATTTAAGATTATCCCTTAGTCTAGCCACAGTGCTAACAGAGGCTAGCTAGTTAGACCATGTTGCTTTTCTTCGTCTTCCCTGGATTGATCGCACAAATTGATACGGTATTGACATGGATTGATAGGAGACGCTTGGTCACTGCTCTACCCACTTCCCCCACACACTCCCATTCCGCACACATGTGAGTCGGGTCTCTCTGTGACGTTGTTTGGTTTTGATTTTTGGCTTCTGCCAAATCCATCCCCGCATATTATCCATCCCCTCTTTGATAGAATAGATACATTTTTTAGGATAGTTTGAATTGATTTGTGAATGCTTTCGATATAAGGGGTGAGCAATGTGTAATAAATTTCCTTAACTTGAGACAAATGTTCCGTGCTTCATTCGGTGTGCGAAGTGATTGAATGCAATGGCAAAGGAACCCATACCTTCAGATTAAGGCTACGTTCACACTTAACCGGATAAGGTTATAAGGGGAGTTAGATGCCTAATGTTATCCACTCAACACGAGCATTTACGCCCCGTTTAAGGTCTGTTTAAGGTCCCATGGTTGCGCAATCCAATGCTCTCCAAAGTCTGGTCAAATAAATAGTGTGTTATATATTAGATTAAGAAGCTGGTGTCCCGTTCTGCCCACTTATTGATAAGTCAAGCTTAATTAATAATCATACCAATATTAGGTAATTGGTATAATTGTAGATGATTATTGCAAACCAGAAAATTATTGCAATCTCTGTGTCACAACATCTTTCTTTCACAAATGATTGTAGAAGCGGGTAGTTTTGATTTTACACATCTGTGCTTGTAAAAGTGGTTGGAAAAGTTACTTAAAGGCACGGTGTGTAATTTTAGGCCAGTAGGGGTCAGTGCAAACCTAAATTATCGCAAGCATGCGGTATCTGTGTCTTCGGGCAAGAAACTCAACAACGGAGGTCCAACAGGTGCTGTTTTCAAACGCTCAATTCCCTGAGAATTATCTATTTGCAGCTACATGACGAGCACATCAGTCTCTCTTTCATCGCTTAGAACTAGCGAATAAGTAAAAATGTATTTATGGCGAAATTGTTTTGCGTTTTGAGGGGAAATCAATGTTTTAATTGCGGGCGTGTTCCGTGCGCTTTGTCCGTCCGGGCTCTTGTAGAAGTAAAGATATCATCTAATATTGCTTTCCCCTGAAAACAGGACCCGCGCCTATGTATTTTAAAACTCTTTTTTAAAGTCATATTTTACAATATTGCCAATATTTTGCAGTTAATGTGCTTTACATAATTATTATTACATATATATTTTAATGGCTATTTTCAAAGATGTAATGTAAAAACTACAGACTGTCACTTTAACTGATTTGGTTGCCCAATGTTTTTCTATTTTTAATTATTTAAAAATGTTTTATTTATTTTTTAATCCAATTTGTTCAAGTTAAATGTAGACAAGTTGATTAAGCTTGTGGTCATAACACTTAATGTATATATATTCATTTTTTATTTGAGGTCAAATTAAGTCAAAAAGGGAACAGAAATGCTTTACATCTGTGACCCTAAAATGAATGAAAGACACAGAGTTAACCAAAAGGTATTTAGAGAATGCCATGCTTGTTATGATGATACCTTGAATGGGCCTTAAAGAGCTTTCAGGGGGGGGGAAACTGATTCCTGTTCCCCTTAGCCCTTTTCCTGGTCTGTCACTAGTTAAAAAAATGTGTGGAGACTACACTTAGGTTTAAAAAAACTGACATTTGGGCCCAGAACACAGAAACTTTTGTTTGTTCTTTTATGTTCACACTTAAACACATAAACACATGTACAGATGTGCAAACAACTTGAAATGTTTGTGTTTTTTTACCGGAAACACATATGGGGTGAGTTAAGAGCAAAAACAAAACAACTAAAAAAAGGAGTGCGCACAAATCTGACAGTCACAAGACAACTAAACATGGACAGGATAATGACCAATCAACAGGCTTAAGTACAAGCTGGTGCTGTAATACGGTTAAACAATAATGACTAAATAGTTAATGTTCATATATAACAACATGGAATCATACAAATACTATTTCTTCTCCTATAGTACTGGGAGTGCCTAAAGGGTTTCGTGTGAACAGCTGCTGGTTATAGTGCCATGATATTCCTGGGGTTAGCCGGTGCTAATGTGCTGGTTCAGGTGTTTCTGAGACCACACAATATAGTGAGACAAAGTCTTGATATGTGTAGGCGTCCTAATACGTCTGATCTTTGAACACAGTGAAAAAGACTGTGTCACCATGCAAATGTTTTGATCTGTGTTTTTTTTTCTGCTTTTTTACTGCATGTTTTCCTGGTCCCATTGTCTTTCCATGCAACTACCCCATCTGTTCCCATGTCGTGTGATTATCTTTGTGTGTATATACGGTCAACCGTGTCTGTAGTTCCTGGCTGGTCCCTTTGCCAAAGTACCATGTATTCGTACGTCTCACTCCATCGTGCTACCAGGCTGTTCTGGACTCAATAAATCATCACATTTACCTCATCCTGTCAGCGTTTGGGTCCTCTAAACTGCACACATCACAACAGGCTGTCTGTCTTGGTCCCCTTTGCAAGGATGGCTAGGAGGGGTTATTTTCATTTTAGACTCTGAAAATGGATTGCTATAATGAATGTGAGGAATAAAGGTTGCTTATCATTAAAGAGTTACCACCACAGCTGTGAGCATTTTTCACTCCAAGCTTTCTACTAGGCTTTCAATAGGCTTTAAAGGGATACCAGGCAAGTTTGAGTGTTTGCTCTACGATGCTCCCCCTAACGTCCGTTAGTAAATTTTGCTTTCAAACACACTGTCGTAAAAAACAAACTGTTTTGTTCCCCCCCCCCTCACCGCTCGCCACGAGCAACCCAGCTGGTCAGTTGCCAACCCTAACCAGGCAAAAAGTAGAACATAAACGTGTTACTTACAAGCGCAAAAGCAAGAATGCGAGGTCTGTATCCGACTTGGAGCCTTCGGTGTCTTTCAGCTCTCGCCATTCGGTAAAAACTTAACCATTTTGATGCATGTGTGAGGCCTCGCTCGGTCTGAACCTCTTTTTCTTTTCTTGGTATCTTCCGTCAAGGGTTTTCGCTGCTTCTTGCCATCAGTTTGCCACACTCTTTAGCCGGGTTTCGTTAGCCTGCCTCAGTGTTGGGGACGCGTGCCGAAAACTGATCCTGCTTCTCGCGATGTCTGAGACTTCACAAGACTGGAGGATACCGAGTGGGATAACAAGTGGGATATTCTGTCTACAGGCAGTAGGTGCAGGCGAGAGAGTCTACATTCGCCCTGTAATGAGTCATTTAACCATATACCGACTTACAAAGATGATTAATTAACATGCAAATGTTGCCTAGTATCCCTTTAAAGCTTCCACTTAAATTCTGCTTTGTGTAAAAGCGGTCCTGTGTGAAGAACTTCGGGAGCCTTGAGACGGTTTTCCTGAACCTTTCCTCATTTGTCAACTTAAAACTACAATGTCTGATGAATGTTATGAGCTAGACCAGCACAATGTGGTTCATGTTTGTCCAGCTGTACTATGAAGGCCTCAGAAGCCATTCACACAAAGAGGCCCAAATTAAAATTTCCCTGGTGTAAAAACACAATGAATCTCTTGGATTTACAGTATATATTTCTTAATCTTTTCTTGCTCTGTGGGATTCTGCCTCTTCAACCTGAGTCTGACCAGGAGAAGGTTCTAGTATTGTAGAAGACATCCTACCTTGTTCCAGTTCCAAAGAAAAATCACCAATCAGTCATCAGTGACTATAAACCTGTTCCACTGAAATCCCACATCAAGAAGCTCAACCTGCTTCAACCAAACCCACTGTCATCTGGATAAAGCAGGCAGCACTGTGAGAATCAGTATTCTTTGATTTCTCCAAAGCATTTAATAAAATTCAGCCTGATTTGCTTTGTCAGAAACGCCTGAAGACACAGGTGGAGGCCTCAACAATCAGCTGGATCAATGACTTGGCAAGGTAAGGCGATTTTATTTATTTAGCACACTTTCAACACAAGGTAATTCAATGTGCTTGACATGATTACAAAAATGTGAAAATTAAAACATAGAATCACTAAAAGAAAGCATAAACGAACATTTACAAAAGAAAAACAGAGTAACAATAAAAACATTAAAAGACAAGATTTAGCATTTATTAAAACAACAATTTAGGATTAAAAAAACTTTAAAGCAATAATAGTATCAGTTACTCATTAGCATGTCTAAATAGGTATGTTTTTATTTTGGTCTTAAAAGAGATCAGTGTCTCTACAGCTTTGCATTCATTCAGTTTGTTCCAGGTATGGGGAGCATAGAAACTGGTTCTAGGGACGATCAGTAGATTAGACGTGGACTCTCACCATTCCTTTTCACTCTGTACACTTTTGACCTGTCATCTGCAGAAATACTCAGACGACTCAGCTGTTGACGGGTGAATCAGAGATGGAGAAGAAGCTGAATACAGAGAGCTGGTGGACCGCTTTGTGGCATGGTGTGGAAACAATCATCTTACCTTGAATGTGAACAAAACAAAGAAGATGATTGTAGATTTCAGAAGAAATAGAGAAAAGTCAAAGACTGTTTTCATCATGGGAGAAGAAGTGGAGGTGGATTGGAGAATCAACAGTGAAGCATCTACAAGAAGGGACAGAGCAGACTAAGACTAAGACTAAGAGGAAACTGAGGTTCTTCAACGTTTGCAGCAAGATGCTGAAAATCTTCTACAAGTCTGTGGTGGAGAGTTTCATCTCTTCGTCCATCATCTGTCTGGGTAACAGCATCAGAGCCAGGGACTTAAAACTGCTCAACAACCTGATAAAGAAGGCGGGTTCTGTTCTGGGGACGACTGTGGAACAACTGGAGTTAATGATGCAAAGAAGGATTCTTAATAAAATAAAATTAAAATGATGGACAACCCTGAGCATCCTCTTCATGAGACTATCCTACACAACAGAGTGTCTTCAGTCAGAGGCTTCTTCAGTTTTGCTGAAACACAGACCGCTACAGGATATCCTTTCTCCCCACAGTCATCATGGTCTAAAGCAACTCCCTGAAGAATACAGTACATTAGTATGAGCTACAACGACACTTAGTGTTCCTCTGGGATCGATGAAGAATCTTTTTGAAAATAACTGAATTAAAGAAAATAATTAATAATATTTGCTTTGTACTTTTGGAGTTGTTTTTGTTTTATAAGAGTGTTTTAGCTAATTAGAGTATATTCAAAGTACTCATATAGTTTTCTTTTGATGCACCAGAAACTGTTTCCTAAATGCATTAATTCCTAAAACATGACCTTTAGTTTTGGACAATAAAGAATAAACAAGGCCTGTTCACTTAAAAACAGCTTCTGAGGATCTGTCTTCTTCCTCAGTCACTGAGGAGGCCCATATCTTCTATAAAATCATACCACCAGCTGCATATGGATCTATGCGTTCTTGTGGTTTCGGTTTTCAGCTGACGGGAGTGGCACCGGCATGGTCTCTTGCTGCTGTAGCCAATCTGCTTCAGATGGTAACACAGTTATTTCTACTGTTGCCTTTCTAGTTCCTCTAAACGTACACATGTACCAGACATTTTCATCCACACAGTCTCAGACAATATTCTGCAAACCTGAGATTTGGTTGTATGTGAAAATCCCAGTATAGATCAGCTGTTTCTGACCCTTCTGGCTCCAACATGATTTGAACTTCAGAAAGAGGTCTTCACCACTTCGAGATGGCTAAACGCACTGAGTTGCTGCCATGTAATTGGCTGATTCCTCACTAACAAATGTACAGTTACACCTAATAAAATGGCCAGTGAACATTTAAGTGAAGCATATTTAGTTCAGCCACCAACTTGTAATGTGGTAAGTGCATAATGCTTACAAATAAACACAAGTTTATTTCAAATAAAAAGTCCTGGATGAAAAAAATAGCTGTGAGCTCAAGACATCAGAGAAAGTGGTGAGAAAAACTTAAACTGGGAAAATCCCTGGTTAAATAACCAGCTTTGTTGGCAGTGTGATATAAAACAGAAGTACTTCATACATAATTGTATAAACAGATTAAAACATGGCCCCCTATTCAGACTGACAAATTACAGCATAGTGTTAGATTGTTGGTTTCAGTTACAAAAATAGTCCCTGAAAAGATCCCGTCCTTCTAACAGAGGAGCAGTGTGGAGTACAGAAGGGTTCTAAGTGGTTGAATATTCTTCCCTTGGATTTTTTGTTTCCACTTACATAAATTTATTGCCTAATTTTAATTTTAGAAAACAACTACGTAGTCAACTGAAAATCTCAAAAATATTTCAAAACAAATTTTACATAAAATGATGAATTCCTTTTGTAGATAAATGTTTATTTGAGCACACCAACAGAGCAGGATACATGCACAACTACCTTGGCTGCACTAATTCATAGTCCTCTTGTGCTGACACGTAATAAGTCTTGGAAAACTCCTTTAAACGTTTGGCTCCCACTGCTGATCACCGTTAGGTTTTGTTTCCGAGGGATACTGACTGACTCTCATTTACACACTTACAAACAGGGACACAATGATGAGCTGAAGGGCTTGGTAGACAGCTGCGGTGTCAGAGGAGGTATATACATCTGGAGAAAAGCTTGTGAGAAGGTCAGTCACTTAGGAAGGGGGGTGGGGAGGATGAGTGAGAAGATGGAAAAGAGAGAAAGCACTAGGACAGATGCTGGATGAAGCAGATAGGTTTCAACAACAACAGCCGGAGCAAAAGGAGGAGTCAGAAAATCTCATATCCTTTCCTCTACTGGAGGTGAGTAAATCAATAAACATCACCTTTGAAAACCTCATGCATCACCATTGGAACAAACTGCCGTCAAACGACACTCTCTAAAGACGTGGGGTGTTTGCCATGTCTCCCAACCAACCTTTCCTAGAGACCTATATTGTTTTTTCTAATATTGCGTTCACACCGCACACTTTGTCAGCGTCAGGCAAAGCTCACAATGCATCTAGTTTAACTCATACATTTTTAAACTGAAGACTGCAAAGCATGTGGGCAGGACTTTCTCTGCCGGATGTTTAAAACACTAGCGGATAGTGATTGGCTAGAAATGTCGACATCGGGCGACGTCACTACAGTGAGACGCTCTGAATGGTTGGCACGCTAGGTTTAGTTGAACTTCTGCGTTGTTTGCGTTTGCTACGTTGCCGCTTGAAACACAGGTTATGCTTGAAAAATTGACACAGTCAACGCACACAAAGCGCAGCAGAGACTCTGACAGACTCAACCATAGACTTTACATGTAATCTTGCTGCAATTGATGTTGACTTTTTGGGAGCTGTAAACGCACCAAAAAACTGGTGTTAACCCAGAAAATATGTGCTAGAAATAATAAATATTCCAAGTCAGTTTTTTGTTTTTGTTTCATAGAGATGTTTTTTTTTTCAGTCTTTTGTTCTTTGGGAATGAAACATTACTGTACTAGCTGTAATTAGCTACCTAAAACAGTTTATTATTAATCTGTACTTCCCAAGACGGATAACAATGTTGAACCTCTTTGCTTTGAGACCTTTACATGTTAACACATTTATACTCGTTAAGCTACTGCTAACTGTTTGGACACAAAAACAGAGGACACGTTTGGCTTTACATCTAGAGTGTGGGGTGGCTCTGCTGCAGGAGCGCTATGGCTAGTCGCTCTTAAAATCACCATAAATTTTACTATGTGCCGGAGAACAAAATGAGACCTCCTGTTAAAAAAATAAAAAATACTTAGCAGAAGTTGAACTGGACCCTGCAAGATGGCAAGGAGGTGGTGAGAATTGAGGATTACAAAGTTTTGTGTTGAGTTAAAGACCAGATCTTGCTGTGGGGTAACCTGAAAAAGGCTGTATAAGCAAACAACCCCTCAGACATGTCAGAGCGAAAGGTGGGGCAAACTTTACTTTTATCAATCTCAGAGACTTGTAGATGAATAGTTATTTCATCCCGGGAGAGTAACAGGACCTTCAGAAACTCATTCACATGTTTATCTTTCTATTGATTTAAAGGTCAATCAGACAGCTGCAGCTGATCCAGAACGCCACTGCCCGCGTCCTCACAAGAACCAGGAAAGTAGAACACATCAACCCAGTTCTAAAGTCCTTACACTGGCTCCCTGTGGCTCAGAGAATAGACTTCAAAATACTTTTACAAGCTTGTGAATCATTGAATGGCTTAGCACCAAAATATGTTGAGGAACTGTTGTCACTATACCAACCCCCCAGACCAGGAATGCAATGATACTACTTTTTGTTCAAACAATACCATACCGATACTTGGATCAGTGTACTTGCCAAAACCGAGTACCAATGCAGATACTTCTACCACACACAAAAAATGCAATGAACTGAAAGACAGGCTTTATTATCCTCTCTCCTTGTTACAACAAATGACGGTGAATTAGATAAAAACATAAAACATAATTAAAAATGAGAAATAAACATTTTGTGTGAAATTATTGCAGAGTTTCCACAATTTAAGTATCGGAAGTAATCTTACTCTTAATCAGAATATATATTTTTTTATTTACATCTGGGGTTTTTTGTTATGTGTTTTATTTAAAAACGTTATTTCTGGTGCTTACCTGTAACTAAATAACTTGGCTCCAGATGCTAAGTGAATATCTATCGATAAAGAACTGGTTAGTTAATGGGGCATCCATTTTTTTCTTCTCACAGGACTGTATCTGAGGGAACTGAAGCCTTTTTTGTCAATAAATCCAACAGATATGAACGTGGGAATACTTTAAGCCTAATTCATGAATTCTATTAGAGCTTTATCATAAAGTCATTTAAAACAAAGGACAGCGCCCTCTGGTGGGTTAGGTTGAAACTGAGTGAAACTCAACCACAAACCAACGGAAACCATAACATGTTTGAGTTAGAAATTCTTTCTTTTTCTTTTTTTTTGAGTGTGACTGTAATGAAGTCAATAATTAGCTAAATAAAATTGGTGACATTGAGAAATGTTCTGTCATTAATATTAAAGGAGCTTCTTATGTTTTTTTCCGAATATTTATTGTAACACTTTTTGCTGTTGTTTATGTGTTTTGTTAGTGAGTGGCATTACAGTCCCGTATACTGAGTCTCCCTGAAACAAAAAGCTAAGTGTGTGTGTGTGTGTGTGTGTGGTGGGGCTGCGCGCACGCATTCCTCTACAGCTCCAGGGTGATGAGGAGGTTAAGCCTGCCCCTCCGCGCTGCGCTCTCTCGGTTTTCAGCCCACCAGCCCAGCTGCCTCCTCCAATCCAACCTCATACAGCAGCTGAGCTGAGCGCTGAGCGGACATGGACACATCCACACTTTAACTTTCGCCGCTGTCCGCTCTGCCCGTCTCCTGTCCGGCGCTGAGCTCCCAGTGTGAATGCTCCACTGGCTGGCAGCCGCGGACGCATGGAAATCTAACTTGTTTTTTGTTTTGTTTTTTGTTTAATTTCTTTTTTCAACCTCCCTCCAATTTCGAATCGGTCCGTCACTCTCCGTGGAAGGCTATTGTTGTTCTAGGCTTCATGCTCCCCTCATGCGTCGAGAAAGCCATGGCCACTCCAAGCGCACAGCAGCACCAACAGAACGCGGATTACTTCAGATCGGTGAGCAGCGAGTCCACCACCTACATGATGGTCCCCACGGGCAGTCCCAGCGGCGCTGCGCGCCGGGAAGCGCCGTCAAAGATGTGGCTGGCCATGGTGGTGATTGTGGTGGTGGTCCTGCAGATTGCGTCCACCACTGGGCTCTTTGTCTACCTGAACATGTCCATATCACAGGTAGGAGCTGCCGCCTTGCTTGCTTGCTTGTATATATGCATGCATCTATTAAAAAGATCAGATAAAGTGCAATGCCTCAGAGTATAAACTCTAAGATTTTGAAGTGGGGTAAATTCCAAAGATTGGAGTAAATTAGAGTAAAACCATTTTGAGATTGTACTAAATGTGGCCTTTTTTTATTCATATAAGCATACATATTTAATTGTTGTTTAACTTCTGAATATATATTCAGAAATGTTACCTATTGTTTTGTGTTTCAAGGTGAAGGGAAACTTGAATGTTTGAGGTTTTTAATTGCTTGATGAAGGTTTGGGCATGAATCTGCTCCCCACTTATTTGACAGCTATGAAAAACTTGTTTGTTTTTTTGCAAACTAAACTTTAAAAAAGTGCTTCGTGTTAAATTAATTAGTTATATCTCATCAGGATCTTTTGCAACCTTGCATCCGGGCTCCTCATGCTCTACCTGAAAATATCCATATCACAGGTAGCTGCTTACACCAACGGCAGCCTGGAGCTCCATGACCAAAAATCTTTATTGGAAGAAAAGCGCTGAGATTGTTTTGTTGTTGTTGAGGAGACACTCAAACTAGCCACAAAACAGCTATGAAAAAATGTTCTTTTTTTTTTCTTCTTTTTTTTACAAACTACTAAACTTAGAAAAAAAGCTTCAAGGTAACATAGTGGATTACTAGGGAAAGGTTTTCTATCCAGGTTAAGCCACAGATTTTTTCTTCTTCTTTTGGCTTGTCAGACGCTGCCAGGTCGAGGCATCTTTGCCAGGCCTGGCTTGTCAAACCTCGCAATTCAGAAGCAATCCTGAAAGGAAGAAGTTGGAGCCCGCTCCTCTGTCCAGCCGGGTTTATTGAGTAAAAAGGAGTTCAGCCTTGCGCATAAAAGAAAGAGGAGGGGAAAGCATATTGGAGCCATTTAGGCGAGCGGAGGCTGCAGCGCCGAGCTTGCTCTCAAGTAGGTTACAGATGTTGGGTGCAGAGGTGAAAAATGAGGGTCAGTAATGGAGGTGATTCCTGAGCTTTGATGAATGTAACTCTTTTCTTCTGAAATAATTATATAAGCAATGTGTCTCCAGTTTGTATCTCTTAGCTGTAAAACATTCTCCTTTACAACATGTTGGTGATACTTCATAACAGACAGGCTTGGAGCCTGTCCTTTAAAAACCAAACTCAGACAAGTGAAACAGCACAGCTTCTTTTCTTTTTTTTTTACTGCTAGAGATAGTGAAAGGGAAAGTCAGCAGTCAGAAGTGAAATCAGAAGCAACCTGTTCCTGGCTGAGTCACAGCAAAGGGGGGTTGTACCTTTTAAGCCAGGGTTTGTTTTACTCCTGCTCAGTGGCCTTGTTAAATAGAGGAGATGAAGATTCATCATTTGCTTAGACTCATGATGTTGTCACAGAGCTCTTTGCAACTCTATGGTTGATCTGTTTCCAATGAAATGCAATCAGACTGAGGCTCAAGCATGGAGAAACATCTGCTGTTTGCTAAGTCTGCAACCATATATGATGGATGGATTCGGACGGTCTCAAAGTATGACGAGTTGTACACGTGACCTGTGAACTTTTTCCGCCTTTGTCATGTTACAACCCCAAACGTCACTGTGTTCTGATGGGATTTTAAAATAAAAATTAAAAAATCTGTGAACCAATACCCTATAAAACCCTTTTTTTTCTCAGAAAAAAATCCAGCCGTGGTTATGTCTCACCCTACCTTTGCACCCCCAGAGATTGAAAGTTGAGCTAATTCTTCACTGCAATGTAGCTCAAGCTCGGTCAGACCGATTTTAGCATCAGTTGCTAAAAGTTGTCATGTATTTTTAATTAGATTTAGGAGGATTCTAACTGATGAATATGCATTGATCTAAATCAGCGGTGTTAAACTCATTTCCATTTGGGGCCATAACAAGCTGATGAATATCCTTGCAGGGCCGAATGTGGCAGAAAGTATTGACAAAGCTATAACAAACCGTTAAAATCAGCGTCAGCATTCCAAAAGTACGTCTTAAGATGTAATGATACTGAACATCTTTGCATAAATATGTGATTTAGAACTGTTCAAATAACATATTTTATTTTCCTGATAAAACTGTATTGGGGTGCACAAAAATAGATCTTACATTTTCTATCAATAGGGTCCTCTAGAGTTTTGAGGGCCACATAAATGGCCATGGAGGGTCGGATTTGGCCACCGGGCCTTGAATTTGACACGTGTGATCTTAATCATCCGATTGTCCCTCTGGCTGTATGTTTAGGATCGTTGTCCAGTTGGAAGGATATGGTTCCCCGACAGCCTCAGAACTTCTGCAGGTTTTCTTCCAGGATTGCTCCGTAATTAGCTTCATTAATCTTCCCATCACCGTGTTTGACTGTGAGGATGGTGTGTCCAGGATCATGTGGCTATTTTTCTGTGTAGGCCAAAAACTTTATTTCGTTCTGGGACCTTGTTCCACATGGCTGCTGTGTCCCCTTTGGGCCTTGCAACAAACTGCAGCCTGGTCTTTATTTGCCTCATTTAATGCAAAAGCAACAGTTGTAGCGTGGGTGCTCTTTGCTGCTCTGACTAATGTGGTCATGGTGAACGAAAAAAATGCAACAATTTTCAAAATTTTCTTTCCAAAACATTTTTAAAACAAGTTTTTTTTTTCTCCATAACAATGAGTCACTTCTTGTAGCTCCGTCACATGAAATCCAAATAAAATGCGCTGCAGTGAAACTGTAGATGAGCTATGAATACTCTTGCAAGGTATTGTATAACTACAGGGCTAAGAAAAAAAACTACTGTATTATCTCTGTTGTGCAGAGAGGGGCCGTTTTTCAGTGCTTCAACCAATCAGCGAATGTTCCCAACCGACCAATCAGCTGACAAACTTGTCATACCTGAAGGGGGAAACAATCTAATCTCAAGCAGTTTCTATATCTCCAAATCAGCGTGAGGGATCATAAGTGCGTGTCTCTGCATTATTCAAACTAGCTCCAGAGAATAGAGGTTGAAACGTGTCATAGCGAGTCCTCCTTATAGAAGAAAAGGTTCATATCCAGGAGTGTTGAAGCTGATCAATGAGGCTGCTTCCCTCCTTCTTTGTTTACGTCGCTAGTGTGTTAGTCTCAAATTCTACTGCATTCAGGTAGGAAAGTGCAAGATTGATTAAACTATGCTAAACAGGCCAGCTTCTTTGTCAATATAGGGTGTGGAATTCAACATTCTGCCCATTGTACAGATGAAATTTCTGCTGCATTGTCCAATCTGTGTCTTGGTTTGTCATTACAGAGAATATCCAGTACTGTGGTTCTGTTTTACATGCGTGAGAAAGAAAATATCCGGAGAATGTCCGTCTGTGATATCGTGACATTTGCCAGAGCTTGTGCATCAAACTGGTCTTGCCGTACCTTTTTACTTGATGCTTTTCTCCCAAGCTGCTGGACTTCATTGTAATCACTGAGAGTGGGTCCACAGGATTCAAATATCAGGGGCTGTATTTGTGAAGCGCCGTGTAGAATCCTAACTACAAACCCTCTTAAGCACAGCCAAAAAAAAGTTACTTCCACAAAGAAATGTTTTGATCTATAAAATTTTGAGTACACAGAGCTGCACGCAAGTTCCCCTTTATAAATTACACTGCCCCTAGAAATGTGCTTAGGTGCTTTTCGGGTCATACCCACTGTCTGTCATAAGCGGTCAATGCAAAGTGAGTATTCAGAAAAGACTTTTGCTGATCTATCTGTCTTTCCATCTGTCCTTAGCTCCTTTTTTCATCTACCTGTTTGTCTTTTTAATTATTTGTCCATCTGTTTGTCCATCTATTGGTCAGTCCATCTATGTGTTTTTCTATCCGTCTGTCAGCTGTAGAAATATCTACCATATATATCAATGCTGAACCTTTATAATTATACTTCAAAACTTCATAATCTGTAGTGTAGTTTAGGAACTACCTGATGTTTTTTATTGACTATTCGAAACATGACTTTATAAGTTTTGAAATCAAATTTAAAGAAAAGATTGCATATTTTATAAGAATCAGTAATGATAATATTAGTGTCAGTATTTCACATCCTGCACATGGATCTGCTTTAAAACAAACTGAAGTAATGCTCTGGTTTTGAATGAGCTCCGCGGTTAAATAAGTGAGTGTTAAAAGGAGTACATCTGCTTCATTCCAAACAACTTGATTTATCGCTCCGTTCTGAGACATCTGAGATGGCAAGAAGCTGGGCGAGGAGCAGATTTAGCCATGACACTAGATGGAGGGACTTAATGAAAAACACGGGTGTTGTGTATGTGTTCTGTGCATGCGAGGGGGGGAATCCCCCGGTTCCCATGTGAAGGCTGGCTATTTTTAATCTGGAAACAGGCCCTTTCTTTTGCTTTTGTGGCTCACTTAACCGGCCGTGCTAGCCTGCCTACAAGACAAAAGCTATGCGGGACAATAAACATTGTGCGGCGGAGGAATTCTCTGGAGCTCCGGCGTTCATGAAAACAAACAAACACGTGCAAACACAGAAGCTGTAGGTGTGGATTTGCCGTAGCTGGGTGAATAGAAACTCCAAGCCAAGCATGTACGTTCATATCATAGGCCCTGCAGCTGTAAATGCAGGTTGAGAAGAGTCAATTTGGGCAGCTTTCCCAATATATGAACATAAATGAAAACAAGTGAAAGCTGCCCTCCCCCCAAGCACTTTAAATCACATCTAGCTGAAGTAGCCCACAATTTCTCCTAACAATGTTACATAAAGGCAAGAAATGGGGCGTTTATGATCCTACACATCTGGAAAGATAACTTTGTGGAGAACAGGAAATTACATCAAACCAGTAAATCACAACCAGAAAGAAATTTGAAGCTTCAAAAAATGTAATGCTTTGTTTTACGTGTGTCTAAATGTGCCTAAATATCCTTTTTTTTTTTTCATTTCTGGACATTTTTCTGATGATTGGTAAATTAAAAATATAATTCTCACAGAACTGAAGCTAAATTACCTGTGTAAATTACAGATTTCGTTAAATCAAGACTTATATTTTTTGTCACTTGGGATCTGATGGTTAAGAATAGGTCAAAGATATAGCCGTGATATTTTTACACTTAAACATAAATACATTGTTAATGGGGTCATGATGTGGCCCAGTGGCAGAGCAGGGGCACTTGTGCTGCGGCTACAGTCCTCGACGCAGCTGCTCTGAGTTTGATTCCTGGCATTTGGCTATCTACTGCATGTCTCGCTCTCTCCCCCTATTTCCTGTCCAGCTTCTAATAAATAAAGGCCACTATAGTCAGAAAAGCCTAAAAAAACAGACAAGATCTGAGAAATGTAAGGGTTGCTGTAATCTGCCGTCCTATTACGTAGACATGAAAGAAAAGATTGGTTCTGTCTGTCTTCTTCATCGCAATGAAAGCACACCATGGTTTTTGTCATTTATTCTTCAATAAATGTCAGGAAAACTTGGTTTCCTCTTGTGGCAGCAATAAAACGTAATAAATGTCCAGATCTTACAAATTTTCTGGATTTGATGACCTTCCAGATTTGAACTTGCTGCTGCAAACACAAACATTTCAAACCTCAGATTTGCTCTAAATGTGTTTATAGAAGCTGGTTGCAGTTGTACTAAGGCGCACGCACCAGATGTGCCACTGTCGCAATCCGTGGCTTTCTCTAACAGTTTTGCTGGTTTGTGTAAAGTCTGAAGCTTTTTATTCTGTTATCATGTGTTTACATGTGTGTAACTCCTTCCTTCTCACATCTCCGCTCGTCTTTATTATTGTTTGGGTTCACTGATAGGCGCTGACTTACCCTCACACGCAACAACACACCCCGTGTGTGCGCCAGTGTGCGTGCGTGCGTTTTTGAGGTCCGATGCACAGTTCTCTGTTACTTTGGAGGTTTTTGCGAGGAGGTACGCGCATGTGTGTGGTCCGTGAAGCCCAAATGATTGGCCAATTTGTCATGTTTCTTCCGTGTTAGCATGATTTAAGTGTGTGCTTGCGCAAACACTTGTAGGGATTTGCACTTTGTTATGAAAAAACCCAGAGGAAATCAGGTCAGTTCTATCAAAATATTCCCCGCTTGTTCCCTACTTGTAAGGATCCTGCAGTAAGATAGAGTTTAGGTTTAGAGTTACACAAGACAATAGGTTAGTGTAAGCTAAGCTAAGCAGTGCGGTGCGGAACTACCAGCTCAAAGTTAACACTGCGATGCTTCAAGCATTTATCTTGGTTGAAGAAATCCTACATTTTGAATTTCATCTGCAGTTTGTTCTGATTTAGACTCTTGTTTTCGGCCTCAAAAGGTCATCTGAGGATCTTTTGGACAAAGCAACAAACCATAGATTAGATCATGTCCAGCTTTCTGCCAAATGTGACTTCAGCTCAGCCTCCAATTGCCGGGAAATGATGGAGGAGTTACAGTACATAAAAAACTGATTCAGCACTCCCCAAAATATGGCACAGATAGATTTTCATTGGAAAGAATCAAAGTCGCTTTTATTGTCAGAAAAGAGTTGCTTCGTAAAAGTAAAGACAATCATCTTTCTTCCCTGCAGATACAGGTATCAGAAGAAGGCACACGTTGACGGAAGAAACCATCTGGTTTTACTGTTAATAAAACAGATGTAGCTGTTTCTGTGATCCATTTCTAGGGTTTCAAACTATTTAAGCCTGCAGGGAAAATGTTTTACTATAAAGTTTCATGTATTCTTTGGTAAATGTTGGTATTTTATCTCAATTTCACTATTAAATGAGGTCTCTCAAAGGTTTAGCGGGGACAGCGTCCCTGTCACTGAGCTCAGATGGCAACCAACATTACTGTCTAATCATATAAATGGTGGGGTTCATACGGAGGGGAATTTCTGTTGCCTGGTAGAACAATCAAGGGTCAATCAACCACTAAGTGCTTTCCAGGCCTGCTTCTAGAAGACTTCTTGTCTATGGATAGAACTGGATGAAATATGCTTCACTTTTAAGCTGTCTGGGATAAGCCTTACGGTGCGTTCACACCGAACGTGTTTAAAGCATTGCAGGCGTCAGGTTAACATGTACACTCAATGTAGAAGCACGCTGATGCGCGTCAGGGGTTCCTGCATCACGTCAGAAGCAGATTTGCCTCGCAAACATGCTTTTCTGCCCCATTTGCATGTCAGATTAGTGCGTTTGAGGTGTTTGACGCACGTCAGAAAATCGGTGCGTCATTTTATGTGCCGAATTTTATGCATTCGTGTGTCGCCAGCGTTTTTGAGTCTCCCGCTGAATTTGAAAAATCTGAACTTTGGCGTCAACAGCTGAACAGCTTCCTCACCTGGACAGCCTCACTGGAGGAGTTGTTAGCCCCACCATGACCCAGGCCTGGCAATGGCTCCACCACAGCATGTCACATATTATATTATACACTTTTACTAGCCGCAGACAGATGGACAGTTGCTCAGCAGTTGTAGTTGGTGTCTTGGCGGGCAAAGCTTGGACCTACACGAACACAGTTCGTCAAACTGGGCGGGCAGCCCAGGTTTTCTGATTTGGCGAGGGGCCGCACCAAATCAGCCATGGTCAGCTTGGAGATCATAGTTCACCGGCAGCCACGCCTGCACATGTTGGGCTCTACAGAGTTGGTGCCCTCTCCTGGTCCAAGAGTGTTGGGAGAAGGAGGCCATTAGTAAACTTGGAGACCAGAGTCCACTCCACCGGCAGTTGCCGCAGCTCCTGGAGGGTCGGGAGGAGGAGGGAAGAGGAGGAGGATGCCAGTGGACTGCTACGGAGCAGTCCCAAGTAAGGGTGCTCCCACAAGATGTGTATTTCCGGCTTCACGTGCATCAAAAGTGCATATTTTGGAGTGTGTCCAGTTCGGTTTGGAGCTGCGTCAAGGTGCAAATGTTCAAGCGTCCAACTAGGGTGTGCGGCGCGTTTCTGATGCTTTGGTGTAAACGCACCATTAACTTTCTTTCATAAAACAGTTTCACCATAAATTTGCGAAGACAAGACCCCTGTGATCTGCTTTTGGACGTTTTTGAATCACAAATCAAGCCAAAAGACGAGATTTAAAAAAATTCCAAATTTTTTTTGCTCTGAATCAAAAACTCAATATTACATTCAGTATGGAGTTGTTGTTTTTTTGCCTAAACTGTGAGATAAAAACAATTTTAAAAGACTTGAACAAATTGGTGGCACATGATTTTTTGATCAGTTTTTGTCCTTTTTTTCCCCAAGCTGTAAAAATATTGAAAGAAATTACCTTTAGCTGAAGTCCAGTTATCTGTTTTGTTTTGCCACACATACTGCCTTTTAGCGCTGGGCGAAATGGACGCTAACTACAACACCACCGGTTTACCTTACAGTTAGCCTGCCATGGAGCAGGCTCATCCAACAGCATATGTTGCCATAGTAAATGAGCTGGATTTTAGGTTTGTGTAACCGAACGGGGGAAATTGAGCCTGGATTATCAAAGAAAACCTGGCTTTTTGAGGTAGCTCGCTTCGTGGAATACCCCCCTGGTAGATTGACTAATACCCTCATGCTATCTATGTTTGTTTGGAACTACAGTGATAACAATGAGGCATTCAAGCACCAGATTTAGGTGTTTTGTAAAGAAAAAAAAAGGCTCTAAAGACATGGCAATGTGCTCGATGATCTAGGGCTGGAACTCCTGCTCCCTTTGGAAGATTATCTCTGGTGGCCTAGCCTTGAAATCCCCCAGAAATAGTCAGAGAGTTTCAATGGTCAAAAAGACATCCTCTTTTCCTCCATTACCTGTTTTATTTGTTTCTATTCACAACCCAATCGCAGTTAAGCAGAATCCAATGAATGACTGGACAGACTGTCCCTTGCACCTGTACTTTGTTATTCATAACAAATAAAACTACCACATGGGTGCTGGGGAAAAACTTGGTGCATCCCTTCCCCCTACTTGTGGCACTGCTACCACAAAATTGATACCAGGTGTAGGTGAGAAATGTCTTTTCTTATAACGAGAGTGGCACTAACTATTTAGAATCATAGAGCAACTACTCCAATACAGCCTATACAGTACATTGTAACTATGAAGACCATTGAAGACTAATGCTGCATTCCATTTGTCTCGGAAACTCGGGCGTCCAAGTTGCTGTACACGAGAACGTGACGTCATTCCCGACTTTAAGCATTCCAGTTTGTCTCGCTACACTCCGAGTCGGAAAGAACATGGACACTTTGAGGGCAGCAGCTGTCGAGGGGCGGGCTAGTTATTGCTATTGTTGTTAGCGACATAGCATCTTCAGCAGACCAGCATGAAAAACAAAGCTGTACATTGTAATGCACACACAGCAAGGCTGTGACTGGATTAAAGAAGAAATGTAGTCAAGTGTGTAAGAGCCTTTAAAAATTACATTAAAATGACCAACATTACGAATACAAAGAAAATATATTTCAACTACGGGCGCAGCCATCTTTGTTCTCTGATCAGTAATTCCTACTCGGTCTACTCTCAGGCTACGTCCACACTAAGCTGGGTAATGCCTTAAACGTATAATTATTTAGTCTACAGCCCACTATCGTCCACACTAACCCGGCGTCGTTTAAGGTCTGTGGCCGGATAACTATTAGACGGGTAAGAGAGCCGTGTAAATCTTAATTCAACGGCTAAACGACCTAGTGTGGACAGCTTCCCCGGATAATGAAAGGAAGTGGCATCAATGAATGCTGCGACCATAACAATATGACACTATAGACAAAGACAACAGCGAAGAGTAATAAATTGATCTCGTCGTCTGTCCACATAAAAACTCTCTCTTCTTCTGAGCAGCTATTGTTCTCTTCGGTTAACGGGACAAGCAGATGTAGAGCTTCTGGTATAAATTATGTAGGCGCTGGCGTCACGTAGATTATACGGGTCTATTCGCGCATGCCCAGTATTTGCACAGGTCGGTATGGGATTGCGCAATCATGGGACCTTAAACGGACCTTAAACGGGGCATAAATGCTCGTGTTGAGTGGATAACATTAGGCGTCTAACTCCCCGTATATTCTTATCGGCTTAGTGCGGACGTAGCCTCAGAGCTCCGAATTGGAGCTTGTATATTCCGACCTAAAGGGGGCGTGTCACTGTGAAATGACGCGAGAGAACTGCGAGATTTCCGACTTTCGAACTCGGAAAGGTTAACTGGAATGCAGCATAAACTAGATGAAGAGCCTGTCAAGAAGTTTGGATTAGGGTATATATGAAGAAAATTACACTTTATTTATCTGAAATGTAATCTGAATCAACTATTGAAATTAAATTGACTTAATAGTAGTAAAATTGGAGAAAAATTGATTCAACTTGATTGTATGAGACTTTGTAGGAATTAGACCAGTACAGCAATCCTTGCTATTAGTTTTTTGGGGAATCAATTTTTTTTTTTTTTTTACCAGTTTGAAAATCTGGTTGGAGAAAAAAAACTCTATATCTGCATATCAAAAAATAAAAGTAGATAAAAGAATTTGCAAAGATAGGGCTGGGAAATTATTCGATTTTATTGATTAATCTGATTTTCTGTTTATAAAGATTTAACTCACCAATGCACTACTTGGACTTGGATAATTTACTACTAGTTTTTAGTTGGACTTTGAACTCAGGTCAGTTCTGGAATGGGGTGATTGAAATAAAAGCTTTTCTTTGTGGAAGTTTTTGAAAATATTTGTCATCACTTGCAATTAATTTTAAAGAAAACATACGTAGGTATATATAAAAAATCGATTAAAATAAAAAAATCGTATTTGGTGTAAAAAAATCTGAGATTAGATTTTTGAACCATATTACCCAGCCTGAGCTAAAGATGCATCGCAGATTTTCACTATAGTTTGAGAAGTGCAAGTTTAAAAAATGGTTGTATAAATGAAAGAAGAAAAAAAAATTCAGGTTAGGGCACAGTCAAACGTTTCCTCCCATAATAGTAATTAGCCAACAATTTGGAGCAAAATAAAATCTGTCACTCCAAATATTTAGATTTAATTCAGAGCCACTAATAACTAATAACTAATCCCCCTACACCGCAATCTGTAGCCAAAATACACAGTTTTCTCACTCCTTCGCTCTCTCTGCCTGCCTTTCCACCTCCTGTCCCCCGTGTAGTCTCTGTGTGTTATGATTAAGGGTCCACATAACAGAATCGAGTTACAGTCAGTTTTGGGGCTAAAGGGTGGGACGAATTTCTAAAATGTGACGCAAAAACTTTTTAAAATCATTTTCTTATGCAGATTTTTAGATGAACTAATAATATGGAGTCAAAAAAAAGAACATCTGGGCAAAAAACAAAGAGTATGAGAAAACAAGAGTACTGAATATAAAGAACAGCTGAAGGAAGGTGAAAGGTAGAGTCATTTGGCTTAATTTTGTGTCTTACCATTGCTTCCTAATTAAAACAACAAGGCCAGTTTGCTAAAGTACATACTGTAAACAATTCAACTTCTTGACTCACTGAAGTTCCAAAATCATAAGAAACAAGTCATTTAAACCTCAAAAAGAAAATTATTCCTTATCTTTTCAGTCTGTAGAGTAAGAGAAACAGCGCAGTGTCCAGGCAAAGTCCTGTATGAATGCTCCCTGTTTTCATGGCCAGGTCATTTGGACGAGGATAAAACAGAAATCAGGGATCAGAAGGAAAATAAGTGGAAAGAAAAGAGAGAGCGTTTGGAGCAGAAACAGGACCTGGGAGTTGAAACAGTGAAAGCAGTGACAGAGGGAGAAGATGGTAGGGTTTCAATACCTTAAGTACTTATTTAAAGTGTGGGTTGCAGGTTAGAGACCCCCTTTAAGTCATAATTTAGAGAGATATGTTAGGAACAGTTTTTTAAATAAAATGTACTAATATACATTATTTTTGCTTTTAGAGTTGTTTTTTGTGAGAATACCAGACTGGACATGGGGAAGGATAGTCCTGTCAGCTCGATCAATAGAAAACTATGGGCCTACTCCATACCCCAGATAACAGAGAGAAAGACGATGGGTAGAGCAGGAGAAGCATTAAGGCCCAAATCAAACCAATGCTAGCCGATGCTAACACTTAGCCCCATTGTTGCGAGCTAGCTTTACTGTTTCTTCCACAAGGTCCCATGAAGCTGTAAGCACCAGCTCGCTAGCTGGTTAGAGTCCTGATCTTTGCTTCAATATAAACTATGTTACATCGCTGGTATTTAAATTCTCTGGTTTGAAGTGAGCGCCATGAATTACAGGGTTTTCAATAGCCAAAGCAGGGCAGTTTCAGCTGTATAAATGCACCCAGCCAGACACGGAAGATGCTGCCTGTTTTTTGGTTTTATTTTTCTTTGGAAACCTGTGATGTTCTGACAGGCTGGTGTTTATACAGCAAACACAATAATTTACCATTTTGAAGAAAAATTTTGCAATCCAAATGAACACACTGACTACTGATAGAACAACCGCAGGATCTGATAACTAGAAACTGAGAAGGTAGCGCACAGCAATATGACTCCCCCCATATATCACAGGTCAAGATTATGAAACGTTTTTATTACAATATTTGGACTTATGCAAAGTGAAATTTAAAATAACATCAATAAACATTTCAAAATTGTAAAATTTAACATTTTATATGAATATTATAAACTATTTGACCTGCAACCGTCACTTTAACCCCAAAACAATGGGTAACCATGAACATCTTTTGTACGTGTGATACAGGTCGTTCAGTCTTCATTTATTCCAAAAAATATACTAAAAACTGACCTTTTTTAATCCAAACGTTCTGTCGAAATTCAGCCTAAAAAAGAGGTTGCCAGTAGGGATGCACGGAATATTCGGCCACAGAAAATTTTAGGCCGAAAATTACCCAAAAGTGCATTTTCGGTTTTCGGCCGAAAGACCTAAATCACCGAAACAACACAGCCGAAACTTTATTAACTTAATTTATATTGTGCATTGTTGTTCTGTCAGTGCTAAATAAATATCTTCATAGCTTTATAACTGATTTATTGCAATGCCTTGATTTTAGTGAGGTTAGTACACATCATAGCCATAAATGCTATGGTTCTAATAATTGACAATCATTTATTTCGGTGTTTCGGTTTTTGGCCTTAGTTTTCTTCATTTTCGGTTTTCGTTTTCGGCCAAGAGTTTTCATTTCGGTGCAACCCTAGTTGCCAGGGTTGTTTACCTCATTTAATCAACAAACACACCTAAGACACAACATTTTTAAAAGTACTTATCAGTTTGCAGAAACTTCATTTATAAACTATTAACTATTAACTAACTATTAACTAGTCTTTTATTATGAAGGTGATTCTTGCATGTAATCATGTATCTATTTTTGAGATTTTGCCGTAATATAGGAAGTAGTACTAGGTTAGCCATATTGTATTGACAGAGCCTAGTCTATACTTCTCCAACAACAACTTTGCACCCAGACTTAGACATATTGAAGGAGACGTTTCTCATTTATATTACTCTGCTTCTTTCTCTCTGTTCTCTGTTGATTTTTCTGTGTTGCAAAGTGATTACCGACCAGGACTGCAGGGGTTGCTAACTTTTCATGGCAGGTCTGCCTACCGTTGCTGTGTAGTTTCTATTTAATTAGAGTTTTTTTTTTTATTTAGCTCGTGAACGGATTCGCTGCTTCAATCTGTCTTAGTCAAATGGAGAGGTATAAACTAGGCTTAACAAGACGATTAGTCAAGCTGCCCAATATGCATTTGCCACTTATAAGAATTGATGTATTGCCTACAAAGACTTTCCATTATTTATAGAGTAGATTCTAAGTATTTTTTTACTTGATTTTTTTTAAAAAGAAAATGGATATAGGAGTATATATATTTTTAAATAATTCTCCTTTATATTATGTTACTTCATTTTAGGGATGTCTATCTTATTTTTTGAGAAAAAAACCCATCTTGGGTGAACGAAACTAATTTTATACATAAATCTATGAGTAGTTTTAGGCTTTACCAGTTTTTTAGAAGTCCGTATTTGCAGTATTTCTTTGTGAATGTTTAGCTCTTTTCATTAAACAAAAAGTCAAAATGCAGCTGACTTTTGTGTGGAGGAAACCAGGCCTATTAAGTCCTTCACTGTCATTTATCAAGCAACCCTAAACCAAAAACTTTAAATATTTATTTTCTTTGAGTTCATTTTTATGATGTCTTTTTTGTCTTCATCTTTACAGTCCTGTCAGCTCTCTCTGCTGATAAAAGAGAAATGCACAACAAAATCTTTAAATATCGACTTTCACTACAGTCCCCTGTGGATTTAAAAGCCCGGTGAGAAAAAAAGTTAGAAGTTATAACAACAAATGAGGCCAAAAAAAAAAGGAGTGTGTTTGTGTCAAACAGCCAAAAAAATTCCCATAAATCACAGAATGCTAGAGCTTTGAGGAAGGACTGCAGCAGAATAGGAAGAACAATCTAGAGGCTAGAGCCGAGGAACTGAGTCACAGAGAAGTGGAGAGCCATGAGCTGCCGTGCGTCATACTATTTAATTAAGGACAGAAAGCCACAGCACATGTGTAAGACTTTGGTTAGGCTTGCCTACTAACGAAACTTAGTTAACTTCTCATGTCGAAATGCTCATTAGGATGTGACCACAGCTGTGTTTGTTCGCTGATACTGTGTCCTATCACTACGTTTGCACAGTTAGCAGGGCGATAGCGTGCTGATAAATGCTCTTAGATCTGTGTTTGCAAAAGCTTTATCACATAGCGTATAGCTATTGTTGCTGCTCATAGTTTATACATATGCCAATATTGAAGTTACCTAAAAACTTTTAAACCAACTAACTACACTTTATAACAAACTGGCATCACTGCCTCTTTAAAAAGTTAGTAATGCTAGTTTAATAAAGGATGTCAATGTTAAATCCCTGTAAAGTACAGCTTATTTGGCTGTAAAGTGAATCATTTTAAATTCAAAATGGATGAGAGCAAATGCAGTGTTCTGGTAGTTGGGTTCAAATTGAGTCAATTAAATGGGAATAAACAATTATTATAGCATCCATGAAATTTCAGTAACACATAAAGGTCTTAAATCTCATCATCTACTGTGAAATTATTTTTTTTACCAATGAAGTACCTTCACATACTGTATAAGTTAAATACAAAGCTAAAGGCTTTGTCATCCTTTTCAAAGTCTATTGACCTAAATCTTTTCCATCAATTAGAGAACAGATTTTAAAAAAAGTAGGTCAAGCAAAATGATTTTTTTTTTTAAAACTCATCAAACCTGAGTGTTTGGTGGGGGGAGTAAACCCTGCAAAGAAAAGTGTTCAGACATTTTTGCAGATCCTTTGTTATAAGGATTCATAAGGACTTAGGCTTATATCATGCTTAGAAGTAAACAAGTTTGAGAATGTAAAAAAATGTGTTTGTCTAAAATATTAAAGGTATCATCTTTAATTTATCCCTGGAAGTCGGTTCACTTTAACAGTATAACATTTATCTATTGACTTTCAATGCAGTTTTAAAAGTAAATAAAAACACAAAGATGGAAATATTGTTTAAGGCACAAAATGGATAACTGTAATGTCTGCATAGGCTCCTATTGTGAAATTTAGCTCAGCTCATCCATTCATTTTCACAGACCTCCTCTCCGTACCGATCCACATGGCCCTCATTTTGTGGTAACCAAAGCATTCCCATTCTTACTGCAAACATATCTTATGCACGGAGGAGGAAAAGAAGCTGCTTTTCTTTGCTGGAAAATGTCCAAAGAACCACAACTGAAGGGTTCGCTCTTTCCTTGCAAAGAGTGGTTGGCAAGAAAAAATGTAAAGCTGTGCCCCTATTTTGCTTTAAAAGTGTTTATTCTCTTTCCTTCACAAAGAGTTTTGATGGTTGATTTCTTATGTTTATCTCTAAAAGTATTCTACATATTTTCAATGACCAAATAAAAAAATAAATCCCTAATAATATCAGAAATTGCTCCTCCAAAAATTTCTTGAGGTGTAGCATCTCAATTACGAAAGTATTGATGAGGATTTGTATTTTTAAATCCCAATAAAATCAATGTTTTAAGCATTACTTTGAATCGCTGTTAGTGATCTAATTCTTCAGATGCAGTCACATTGTTCACTATCTTGCCATGTATGCTTTTTTGCTTGAAAAAAATAAAAAGTTTTAGTGCAACATCAGGTTTTGTCACATCTTAGAATTGCATTGGTGTTGTGGTCAACTCAGTATTCCATTTAATCAGGATGAGGTATGTTACTGTTGCCTTGATGTTAACTTTTTATTTTATTTTATTTATTTGAGGATCAACTAAGTGAAACTATCTGGTAATGAGAGTTTAATGTTCTTTGAGTTTCTCCAAGTGTTATTATTAACCAAATAAATCACAAAGTAGGTCCACCTGTCAGTTTAAATTTTTAGTTTCAAGCAGCTGTCATGCTGAGGTGAGTAAATTATTTTCAGTACTGATAGTATACTCTAAGATTAAGTAATTTTATTATTTTGTCATTTTTGAAGTATCTGATTTTACGGTTGCATACATTTTTTTTTGCACTGGTGAACTTGTTCAAAAGTATTTGGCAGCTTTGCCTTTGTTCTGGTGAATAAACTGTCAGTAGTGTCAAACATGTATTAGGATGATGCTGGAACATTGTGCCATTCTGTCTTTCTACTTAATTGACTTGAAAGGGTCGATTGAGTAGAAAGATGGACAATAGTGTTCCCAAGAACATAGAAAGGAAAAAATAGTTATATAAAAATGTCAGGGAAAATATTTTGAGCCAAAGGACTTATGACCAAAAGTTCAAACAATCTGTTACATTACATGATTTAATACCATAAATAAAGAGGGATGGTTCAGATAGTATTGGTTACTCTGCTAAATATATTTGTTTGGTGTCACGATATGAAATTGATAATGTTATTGATTTTTTTTCTGAGTTTACCTTCCCCAGGGTTTTTTTTTTGTGTGTGTCAACAACATGCCATGCCAGCCATGCTAAAGCTAACATAGACAAAATCCTAGCTCTGATACTATGTGGTAAACAATAATTTCCTCTATTCATATAAAGGGCAATATAGTTGAAATATTTACAATCATATGCACATTAGTACTTCACCTTATGAATCGATATTCATGAAAAGCAGCAGAAACTTAAGGCTAGCTAATAGCAAGAAACAGCTCATCAAAAGATCAGATTTTATGTCATAAGACATTACGGGTTGTAACTAGGCTATCATAATCCAAGCCTGAAAATGGAGATTAATCCCGGTACAAGAAGAACATCTTGTTAGAGTCAGCAAGAACATGTCCAGAGGCCTTTTCTCAGTCTAATTTTAAAGCTATTTTTTTTACTCTGAACTCAGTAATACGAGCTGCCCGTCCACTTGTCAGTCCTCATAAATGTAACAATTAAAATGAATGCTTTCAGTATAATCTCTCCTGTAACTCTTGTCTTTATTTCCATGACGGTTTTCTCCCTAAACCTAAATTTTGGCCTCATCAATTGTCTTGACAATAAAGCGCCTTTTGGTTTTGACTTTTTATTAAATCTGTTTGCAGCCTCTTACAACTTTTTTGTGATTAAAAAAAAAAGGACAAAAAATCTGATCACTGTTATTTCACCTTCTCAGAGACTCTAGAATAAAACAAATTGTTGGCCGTATGCCTCTACAAATAACTCTACATTTCTAGGAGCTTCTAAGGTGCTTGGACATGCAAGAACATAAGTCATCCAAAAATCAACCATGCACACATTTGGCTCAGTATGCGGCTTCCAAATGGAAAACCGTAATAATAGCTTTAGGGAAAAAGGGGTACTATATCAAAACTTCCCTTCACGTCAAGAGTTAAATTTAAAAGTACTGTTGTCATTTTTGTTACATTTCTTTGCCTGTTAAATACTGTCGGCATGCAGGGTTTAGGGAGCAGACATCCACTCTACTTTAAAGTATTGTAGCACTTACCATTAGACCTTGAGAAAATGGCTTTGCTGTATGTTATCTGAAAAACATTTGGCCTGTCACTGATTGCAGTTTCAACAAATAACCATTCAGTGTTTAATTTTTGGGTTAATTTGAAAAAAAATAATGTTTCCAAATCAGAGCGGAAATTCGTTCCAGACGTTCGGAAAGGCTGCACCCAAGACACATACTTTACTAGTTATTAGAAAAGCCCAGAAGTCTTGTTTTCAGATACGGATACATGGAGGTCTTGGCCTTTTGTAACACAGATCAAAATCTAGAATGATCACTCAGATTGAAGTTTTAAAAATATTACAAGCAGGGAGCACAAATGATGATCTTTTGGACTTTTAGCCATTACCCAAATATGTGTCTACCTTTAGAGTTACATTAATGTTTCCTCAGGGAGGTTCAGAATGAAACAGATAATTTTCCTCATTCATTTCTGAAATGTCTTTGTAAATCTCTAAAAGCCTCTAAAAGTTGACTAATGTGCAAGTTGGCAGCTTCAGGCACATACAACACCTTCTGAAAAATGTTTAATGTTTCTTAGCAATCTTTGCTGGATCACAATAACCGGTTGAGCTGCATGGCAAAGTTACAGCACACCAAAAAATAAGAACTCACAGAGAAGAGGCCCGGAGTGCTGTCACACAAGCATAGTTTTAAATCAATATTCATAAAATAGATCTACTTCTTATTAGGCTGGGCGGCATACCGAAAAATTTACTGGTACCGAAAATCTATGACTGTTACCGTTGTTATTTTCCCCATTCCGGTAAATGCGGTATGCAAAAAAAAAAAAAGAAAAGATGTGTTTTAGTTTAGTGGTGGTCCTGCCCCTTTAAGATATGGGCGTCGCCTTCAGTCACGTGACTACGCACAGTAATGTGACAGAATGGGGAAGCTCTGCAAACACAGCAACTGTGTAGCTATATTTGCCAAGAGTTTAGACTGGTCTACCGACTGTTTTTCATAATAATACAACTAGCGACAAATAAAGGGACTTTTTATGGTGTTATTATACTTAGACTTTAACATAGAGCACAAATGTTTGTTACCTCAGCAACGGAGCTGCAGCCGAACCAGAGCGTTTGTAGCTCAACAGCTCCGCCCCCCCAGGTCTTGTTCAGGCGGAGCAGATATTAACTCCGCTGAGTTTTTGCGCCAGCTGTTCCCCGCTGTGCTCCGATGTAAAATATTTTCTGTCTAAAATAAACGAATGCACACTAAAATCTACGATTTCACTCATCCCCCGTCACTTCCTCACCTCATCTGGACTGTGTG
Source organism: Apricaphanius iberus (assembly GCA_028564705.1). Classification (NCBI taxonomy): domain Eukaryota; kingdom Metazoa; phylum Chordata; class Actinopteri; order Cyprinodontiformes; family Aphaniidae; genus Apricaphanius; species Apricaphanius iberus. The sequence continues at coordinate 100,880 of JAPXFQ010002314.1, forward strand.
ATCACTTCTGAGTTTAAACTGGATTCTAAGAAATACAGAAAGGGGTTTGAATCAAACACTGAATTAAAAGGCTGGTTGAAGCTTTTCAGTAGCAGGAAGTCATCATATTTTAAAGAACATTAAGTAAATTTGATCACTTTCATGTTTCATGTGGTCGTTGTTATCATCCACTTATTGTTATCGAGGTTAAATGCTCAGTATACCGTGATATTAATTTTAGCTCATGTTGCCCAGCCGTATTTCTTATCAAATCCTCCTGGAATAACACAAGTCATGACTGAAATGAGAAACACATTTTTATTACAATTGTTAATAAAGAAGAGTCACCTCAGGAATATTTTATCATGCAAAAATATTCCATATAGCTATGTTATTTGCAGATATTATTTTAAATAAGGATGAAGTGTAGGCCTTACGACTTAATTTCACCTACTCCCGAACCTTCCATATCACTATTGACAACCAGTGATTTAAAATCATTTTCAGATTCTACTGTTGAATGACTCCAATAAACTTAAACAGTAAACTAACCACCAGTAGGAAGTCACTTAGGGTCCTTTTGATTTCACCAGAGGGTCCATCCATCCATCAATCTATTTTCTGAACCGCTTAATCCTCAAGGGGTCGTGGGCACCAGAGGGTCTTAAGCTTTACAGTTTTTCAAGACAACTGACTAATATGTGGATAAAACAGAATTATATTATCATATTGATCATAAATGATGAACATATTAAACTTTAACAAAAAAAAATGTATATTCCACAATGTAAGTGCATTGGTACAAAATAGCTGGGGGCAAAATAGAGGACAAAATGTTAAATGTGAAATTATTCTGTGGGTTGTGGTTATCTTATATACAGACACCTAAACGGCTGACAAGTGAACAGATGAACACATGACACCCTTTGCTCTCTTAAGACATTGGTTCAGGAAAAGTTCCCCCTCTCGATGATTTCCTGAACTCCATAAACCCCCCTTGAAAGTTTGCAGTACAACTGGAATACCAGGATGTGACACAGAAGGTCAGCACGCTCTGAACCAAGACTTTGTTGAAAATTACCAGGATATTGTTCGGGAGTGTTGTACGTTTGACCTTTCTTAGAAAACCATGCCTCTGCTAGGTCTGTTCTACTATGTTAGAGATTCTGAATCAGGAAAACCAATAAAAATAGGACTGCATTGTTTCAAAAATATTGCTAAAAGGACCCCTTTCTTCACAAGGGTATTTTTGCCTTGCAAGTGCTAGGCGTATGGCGTTCTCCATACCTCTGATTTTATTTCGCTCAACACTTCACCGTTACCTAATTTCAGGCAAAAACTCGACCTGAAAGCTGTCAGGTGAAATGTTCTCGTATCAGGTTTAATCTCCACATCAGTGATCCGAGCACATGTAAGCACAACACAGAACTCCTGCGGAGATTTCAGTTGGAATGTGAAGGGTAGAGCAAGAAATCCCCGGAGCCCACAGAGTGTTTATTGTGGCTGTCGCTGACATCTCCCTCTTGTTAGTAAGGCAGGCCGACAGGCAGGCAGGCAGGCGCATCTCACCCAAACACACACATACACACACAGTTTGTCATCCCAGTTTTACCCAAGTGTTGGCTGTTTCTCTTTCCCTACTGCTTTCTGTTAAACAATAATTTTAACAGGGCTCTAAAACGAAGGAACTGCAGTGTTCAATCATTCTGAAGTGACCCCAGCCAGCTGTAATTGATGCCAGCATAAAAATGTATAAAAAGGCCTTGTTTGAGTCATGCTACCACCTCCATACTTTACCATACTAACATGAAAACCATGCCCTCCCACAGTCATCTCAAGCAACCCACATCCACCGCGTGTCCTTGAGCCAGGATCTGCTTTCAACTGGCCTTTAAGGGGTTTATTCCCCCTCCACTTCATCGAATAGGATTCATAATGGAAAATATTTTCTTGAGTTTATCCTGAACTGTTGAAGCAAAAAATGTTCTGTTTAATCTTAATTTAGTTATATAAACACCCTGAAGATAAATGATCTCCAGCTGTGTCCTTTCAGGATGCCACATTGGAGCCGGGTTACATGCATTTTCTGTTGTGGGTCGTTCCTGTTGGGAAAACAAGCTTTAATAATTGCTGGGATTTTTACATTCTGCCACATAGAGCGGTGGGGCTTATTGCACAACCTTAGGGAAACAGAGGGGCTGCAGTTGGTGTTTGTGAGATCACGCTGCAATGGATCTATATGTATTCCCTACAGATCTAAATGAACCTCTTTCTATATACACTCATTTTGTCCTTACTGTGCTCATATTTGTCCAATTTCTGCCGTAGAGTTTGAACCAAAACGCTTTGGGCATACCCTACTGGGCCTTTACAAATAAGGAACTATGTGTCGAGTTGAGTGCAGTGTGAAATAGCAGAGTCAGCTTTTAAAAACGAATAGGCAAGGCAAGGCAATTTTATTTGTATAGCACACTTTCAACACAAGGCAATTCAAGGTGCTTTACATGATTCAGTGATAATGAAACCACATGATTACGAACAAAACATATAAGTTTAACAGTAATCAATCAGTAAGAAAAGATAATCTAAGGAAAAAATGTATGTAATTAATACACAGTCACTTAAAAAAAGAAATAAAAAAGTAAGAATAGAAATTAAACCACAACAATAAAAAAAATTTTAAGTAACAAATTTATGCAATTAAAACAGATAAAACACAATCGGGTAAACAAAACAAAAAGTGATCAGAAAGCGCAATTTAAGATTCAAATGCAGCTCTGAATAGTAGAGTTTTTATCTTTGATTTAAAAGAGCCTAGGGAAGTTTATTCCACATTTGTGGAGCATAGAAGCTGATAATAACATTATCTTGTTCTTTTGAGTATTGTCTCCATGATCATGTATAGTATTACCCCCACTAAATACGTGATCTTAAATAAGCTGGATCTAGTCTGGGGGCAAAAAAAAAAAGTATTAATGAATTGCTAAAGGTTAACCTTGTGTTGCTCATCCTGCAGATTCCGGTGTGGTGTGTCACAATAAACAGGATGCAGATGGTTTTTATACTTGTATCTGATATTATGGATCAGATATTGTTCACATGTCTTGGATTATTCATCAAAATATGGATGCTGACATTTGACAGCTGATGAGGCAAATTCTTTTGCAAATAGTCTGCTTCATAAGAAAAAAAAATTTAATGGTTAACTATGTCTCGGAGGGTAGAGTAGTTGGCTTGTAACTGGAGGGTTATTGGTTCAATTCCAGATTCTGCCTGCATGTAGATGTGCCTCCAGGGCAAGGTACTTAACCCCAAGCTGCCTGCCTATCGGCGTATGAATGTGTGCGCGTTTTTAGGGGTAAATGTTGCTCACGCGTAAAGCGCTTAGACCGGTCAGCATGGCTAGAAAAGGACTAAATAAGTTAAGTCTGTTTACTGTTTGACAGCTTAGGAAGCTTTTATGGGCAGCTGCCTGGAAAAATGCTCAGTTTGTTTTGGAACTTTTGCACTCTTTTAAAGATAAATCCTGAAAGAAGAGTTTATCTTTCTCTTTCTCTGCCTGATTCACGGGAAACCACAGTCCCCTTTAGCATTTCTGCTGGTGTGCGAGCACAGGTGACACACTGAAAAGTCCTCTCATCTCTCCTTTTCTTCCACTTTCTATTTCTTCTCGTCCACCATTACTTAAATTATGTAAGGAACCAGAAATTCAACTCATAAAAGAACAGCTAGCATTCATTGTAGCCCAGTTAGATAAAAACTTGCCATAAACTCGGGAGGGAGCCACACTGTCTGTACCTTTATCTCCACAAATCTCAACAGCTCCTTTTTTCCCCAAACATTGACATTCTTAATTGTTTAAAGCAAGAAGGAAGTTAAAACAAGAAATAAAGAAACAGCAGGCAGGTCCACCCTGCTTTTGTATGTCTTTTAAGCGCTCTCTAAATTGGAAGAGATCCAAAGGGGCAGAATTCACAAAGAAAGGTCATCGTTCTCACATGCATGAGCAGGGAGTGGTTTTCTGCTGTGTCGCTGCGGGCTTGTGCACACTGTCATGAATATTAGCTCTTGCAAACCTCCGGCTGCAAGATGGACACAAAAAGTGACTGCATGACTTGGCGTTGCGCTTGGCAGGTGAAACACTTAGTGCTCCACAGGTCTCTGAAGCACATGCTTGTTAGTTGACACGCTGCATTCCTCGTGACAAAAGGAGACTTCCAGCAAGCTCACAAAGGAGGAATCCAACTCAGCAAATTTTTACGACCGCCTTCGGGACAAAACGAGGGTTTGAGCCTATTTGGTTGTCGTTGAGGGCGCAAAACATGTGTGGAACATATGAAGAGTCTTAATGTGCAGTTTGCAGGAGAATTAATACCTGAAAGCTGTGGTCAAAACGATAAATTCCAGCTATCTGCTGGAATTTAAAACCAAACATGTATTGGTATACCTGCAGAAAATCCCAAAAAATAAAAGCATTCATTGACGAAAAACAGTAACAGTCGCTACAGCGGTTGGAATGTTATACGCATATACTCCACTCGGCTACGCACATAAGGCCATTATATGACATCCATCTGTGTCTAATTTTTGGTAATTTTCCCTTGAATTCCCATCACACAGATTATTATACTGTAATTACTTGGAGAAAAAAAAATCAGATTTGATTACTAAATTACCCTACAGTTGCAATCAGTGCAACTTTTTCATGTTTACTCAGTTAACTAAACATGCTCTTTTTTTAAGTAAGAATAGCAGAAATCGACCTTATGAAGGAGTTTGGTTAGGTAATAGGTAATTCAAAGATGAAAGAAATGATATATTGACAGTAAATACGGTATTAGTTGTGTAGTAGATTCTCATCTATACTAATTTAACTAAATTAAAATGGAATCTCTCTCTTAAAGCAAATTGTTGCTTGCTATGCTCCAAATAAACACATTCAAAGCCAATAAAGTGCCTTCTGAAGATAATTACTTTTAAATTGACACGTGAATTGAATTAAATGTAGTAGCATTTAGTGTATTATTATGTAAATACAACATGTACAAGTCTGATTCAGATTTTTTGGAGTTCCCCAAACCCTTGTACTTTGGTTCTGAGTATTGCCTTACACACTCTTGAGGTTCGGTGGTTTAGAAAGATTGCATAATTGACTGGTCTTTGTGAGTGTAAAGAAATAGCCCCTGAGACTATAAGCTTCCTAATTGTAGCTCCTCCAGAATCCTCAAAGCAGAGTTGAGCAAAGAAGCAATCGTTCCCAAATTTAACATCCAAACATTGCGTTTGTATTGTAGCTAAAGCTAAAAGTAGCGTATTATGCATCTAACCACATATCCCACAGCATGTCAGCAAAGTTTATGCCCCAAGTATTTGTGATGTGTCTGACTGGATGATTCAGGCTCTTGTCACCTGACTAGTTTCACTTTCGCTTCATCTTATCAGGGGACAGTTTTGAGAACAGAGATCTTTACCTACACAGAGTTCAAAGGCTAGCATTTTCAGAGATGTATTTCTGTAATCAGGGGAGTTTTTACAAAGACCAAACACCAAACACGATCAAAGATAAATAAGTGAGTCAATGAGTGGAGGCAGAGATGCTTACATTTTCAAGAGAAGGATCAGTTCGGAGGCTTTTTACCTTTAGGCCAGGATTGCAGCTTTGTTGTGTTTCCAAACTTTAGAAAGTTCAATATGAAGTTCAATGATATGAGTCAGCAACAATATCCACTAAGGAACTTTGTTTTGTTCATTTTCACATTACTAATGTCTATCTTGTACCTCCTTTTTTTTTTTCTGAAGGACATCGGAGGCACAGCTAGTGCTAGTGTGGTTGCATGAATCCAGTGCTTTCCATAACCTGTTAAAAATGTGTTTTGGTTGAAACTTTAAAAAAAGCCCCTCTATGAAACTGTTATGCGTTATATCTCAGGGACGTGGCTATGGGTGGGCCTGGAGGGACTCACGCCCATCCACTCTGGACCACGGCCCACCCAAATAAATGGCTTTCTCAAAAGAAGTTAAAACAAACATAATATAAAATAGTTTTGTTTTTTTTTTATTTGAGGGATGTCACCTAAAGTCATCTTAATTTAAAAGAATGGAATTGGAAGTGAGTGTAACATCTTTGCAAGACTTGAGCGATTTTCAGATGAGACATTATGGAATATTCGCAGATTATTCCATTCGGTCTTTAACCGTAGTTGTCTTTTCAAATACAGCACTTTTGTACATTGCCTTAAGGCGGCTTTCAGATGGCTAGGAATGTACCAGGATGGATCCTGATGAATGTCTGGATCTTGACCTGATATTCTGAATGCAAACACCCTACTGCAACAAGTCTGGTCTTGTTACTAGGAAGTCAGGTGATAATAAATCGGTAAAAGTTAGCCACACAGAATCCGGAAGTTTGCTTCCAGACTAAAAAGTAAAAAAGACAAAGTACGGAAAAATGTCATCTTTCATGGTCTGTTTGAAAGGGGCTGTGAACTCTCCAGACAAGCTAGGGCTAGCAGTGAGATTGCTTTGTTAAACGGAGTCTGAGGTTGTAGTTTTGAAACAAAAATGTTCATAGAAAATATTAGGACTCCCAGCTAAACATTCCAGACTTATCAAGTAAAGAGCAGTTCCATGCATTAAAAACAATTAAATGTGATACTAAATTAATGTACAAAAAAAAGTACGTTAGGTTAGTTTATGGAGTTTTCTTAAAAGCAAATTACAACTATCTTCGCCGTCCCTTAGGAAATCTGACCACCGAGCCTAGATGATCTCGCCTCATTTAACTTCCTTTGCTACCTCTGGTTAGTAAAACATGGGAGGATGAGGCAGCATGATAACCAGCTTCTAAATCTTTCACCGTATATGGGGAAATTTGCCTTGATATTAAACCTGCAGGGAATCCAAACATTATGTAAAGCATTGTGTATCTGACAGTGGCCATAGTGTTATGTTTACACCTTGTAGTCTAAGTGTAGTGTTCTTTTTTATTAGCTGCCTGTTTAAAATTTGCCGCAGGTTTCTGACATAACCCATTTGTTGGTAGGCCCACCTGAGAATAAATTTCTGGCTACGCCATTGCTGTGTCTACTTGGGTTTAGGCAAACTGCAGGGACGAGGGAATCTGTTTGCTGCATATCAAACAGAGGAGAAAGTGAAAGCTTTGATTGCTCCACTGCATGATAGATTGCTGGGAAAGCTGACAGCCATTAAACATATAGCGGGGATAAATCAGTTGCCTACAACAAATAAATCAATGTCAGCCTCTCACTGGCTGTCTGCCAATAACACAAAGAATCTCAAAAAAGGGATGATAAAGTAGGAAAAACATCAACTTATATGGGCAAGTCCACACACACACCAGGCCATCTGCCGTTAAAAGCCTAAAATGACTCATTCTTGCCCATCACCAAGCAACACGTCTGCCTCTTGAGGCTAGCCTAGGCACGCAAACGAATCACTTTTCTTGCTTACAGGAAGAAAATAATAAACTGCATGTTTTAATCAATGCTTTGGTCTAATTTAACATGGTTGCTTACTTTAGGTGCAAAGGTTATAAACAAGTCGTGCTTTTTTAAATGAGCGCAACGTGTCGTTTTTATTGCAGTGGCCCATTGCTGCCAACACCATAAATGCTAATAAAATCCCAGGAACATGGAGAACCTTTCCATTCTTCGTTGCTTTACTTTGCTTTTTTTCAGTCAGTGCAATGCTTATTTCCTTTGTTAAAACTATCTTGAGAAGTACAACAAATTTTATAAATCCCCCCCCCCACCCCCAGCTAGCATTGAATGGAACTTCCACAGATATTGTTGATGGCTAATTATGCTTTTTCTTTCTTTTTTTTTCTCTTTTGAAAGAAACGTCTCCACCCAGACAGAGACTCAGACATGCACGAATGAATATGGGTCAAAAGACATAGTGTGGGAATTATACAACAATCCACCCTAAACAACTGCCATTTGATTTTTTGAATTTTTTATTAGACTTTTCTTGGCTGATGTGGAAAAAAATCAATAACAACAGCAACAACAAAATTGTACCGTTGTTGTGGTTTCCACTGCATGCTACACAAAGCACTAGTGAGCAAGCATGATGTAGGCTACGATGTGATTATTTTCTCAACATCTAAGCCGATCAAGTTTTTAAAAATATATCTTTAGGACACTCTTCTAGTTTAAGTAAAAGCGCACCAATTAATGAGAGCTGCTGCTATAGTCGCTACATGACAATTAAAAGGGATAATCTAAATGGATACTTGACCTGCAGGAGAAAGATGATATATTCCTATAATCTGCTGTAAATAAATGCAATGCTCAGAGTGATGGTAACCTTACAGCTTGTCAGAGAGCGGCCATCTTTTTTAGCTGATTTTAGCAATTTCAAAGAACACAAATTAAAAGTTACACGTGAAAATATTAAGATTAATACGATACAGCACTATCTTAGGGGGATACTGAATGTCTACACTTCCACAAGAGACCGTTGTTAGGCTTGTTGCCGTTTTCTCAACATTAAAAATGTCCACGCTCCTATGTGATATTCTTTGGGGTGGTGAAAAGCACAGGAACGATCTTTGACAATTGACAACTTGATGCAAAACTGAAAAGTTCACATTGAATGAACTGTCAAGAACCAGATGATTGGGTGGATTGATACATCCAGCAGATACCACCGCTGTAATGAGGAATAGTAGGACAAATAGTAGTACCAATGCTACTCATCTGAGAAAATAGGATGGACAGTGGTTAAAGCACAAATGTTTAATACTGCTTGTTTCTTGCTTTTAAGCCTCTGACCACTCTGATGGTGTCTTTCATTTCCTACAAACTCCACATCAGTTTCCTTCAGGTCACGGACAAAATAAGAAAAATTACCTTACAGTGGAACTGTCTGTTTAAGCTCCCGTGATATACTGTGTTGTGGTTATGTGCTCATGTATGCTGGAAATGAATTATCGCGTCTCAGGCTCAGCAGGACGGGTGGAGTTCGACAGAAACTATTGGGTTTAAGGAAAAACCTGCCAGTTAGCAGATTATGTTCTCGGAATTAATTATCACCGTAACTGAATCTGTGGGTTACTTTTGAGTCACTGACTCGAGAGTTAAAGTTACCTTTTCTTTCCGGACTGAAAAACCACCGGGTTTTCTATCATTCTCAGGGTTCACGGGGTTTTCACTAAAGCAACTCCTGAATCAAATTCCCACATTTATCTTTATAAAACTTTACAAGCAGGAGTCCTGGATGGGAAACTATACAAAACAAATCTTCTAAGACTTTAAAAAGATTGCAAGCTTTAACTTGAGAACAGCAAGAATCTACACAGTAGTATCCCTCTATTTCTTTTCCAGGTAATTCAGTCTGATTAGGGATTTTTTATTGCCATATCACTATGTTGTTTTTTTTGCAGCCATCTATGTTTACGCCAGCAGGCGAAGCACATTTCAAGCTGAGAATCAGATTTAATAACACCTTGTTGAGGTTAGAATTTTTCCGCCAAATACTTTTCTGCTTGAGACACTCGCTCCAGGCTGAGTTGCTCAACATGACAAAGCGGGTTCCACTGTGTTCCTCTGTGTGTGTGTGTGTGTGTGTTTGAGGGGGCTTTGAGGATACGTTCACACTTTTGTTTTCTCCTGCATCCTTGTTTGCATGGAGTGATTTATGAGGCGAGCATCGGCCAGCGAGGTCTCGGCTGTTGTTTCGCTCTTTGCTCCCCTTCTTATGTGCTTTTTTCGCAGAGAATGGAAAGCATTGTCACCAACTGAAAACTCTCTCCTTCCCCGTTCCCCTCCAAAAGACACACGTACTTGTTCCAGAACTCTGCCTTGTAGGATTTGAGTTACGTGGCTGCTTCTCCTCTTCCTAATCCTCTCAAATGAGACTTCTGCGCTGCCAAGGAACTCTACATACACAGACATAGAAACAAAAAATTGGGGCCTGCTTTCAAAGTGGCCCTCTGAGATATTCTTTTCAAGGTTCGGTGTCCTGCAAAAGTCAGGCATACACACACACAGATACACACAAACGGAGACTGGTACACTGTTAGACGTACACACAGTGAGCAGGCCACACGCGTAATACGTACAGGCACACACACACACACACACACACACACATACAGTGGGGGGAACAGTGCGGCATTGTTTGCTGCTTCCTGAGAGTCAGCATCAGGATCGCCCCGGATTTCTCTGGAGCCCAGTCAGTCAAGCCAGAGTGGACAGAAGGGACCGCATGTTTTCTGGCGAAAGAAAGAGAAATAAAGTGCATTCAGGTAGATCACTTAAAAATCTGTGATTGTGTGTTTCTACCTGCAGCAGGGATGATTTTTTTTTTTTTTTTTTCAAAGCCAACGCTGTGGGGACTATCTCCAGTGCAGGAGACGTATAACTGATTTCACATGTGCCTGTGACAGTGCAACACATGTTTTTCCAATGTTTTCATTGTTCTTGGCTTTTAGTAATGTCTGAAAGAAATATTTCTTGGATGTAAAGGCACAGCAGAAATATTATAGTTTATTTTATAAAGGGTGCTTCAGGTGCAGCCTGGGCTAGATCTGCATTTCCAGCACAGTTCAAAATATGAGCTCTAACGTGAAAGAAAATCCGAGTTTGTTTTGGATATGCCCGTAGAGAAATAATGCCGTCAAATTAAAATCGCCAGATATTCTCCAGATCTGAAAGAAATGCGTCAGCAGAAAGCGCTGTACAAACTAAGCAGCTGCCAACTGAAAAACAGTAAGGATGACTAATCACATGAAAACATGTTTCATGATTAAGTTTATCTGACTGAAACTCAGCTCCATCAAGTGTTTATTAAAGGTAAATCTACTCTGCATCATGTTATATTTATATATTTAGGATATTCTTCCAGGATGAATTCCACAAAGTTAAATATTGGATCAGCTATGTTCCCACATTAAAGCTTCATTAGCTTTGTAAACACCTTGGTTTTTCTTCTGTTCTTCATTGTTTTTATACTTATAAGTGAAAGTTTGAACACCAAAGATTTTTACAGATTTTTTTGCTCTATTATGATCATTCAGACAAATATGTCCAGCTAAAACTTGATTGACTCCTGAATATATTTATGGGTCAGATGTGTTATCTACGTTTCTGTGTTCCATATATTTCTTAAGCATTCTATAAATAAATCTACAAAACAAGATAAATCAGACATTTTATACATACCCATGATTTACTGTTTGGCTCATTAGCCCTACTAGTGTTTGGACTTGAACTTGCACCCACCTATAACCTGATCATTGCGCCAAGCACAGATGTGACACGATAGGGGCACTTCAGGTGGCCCATCAGATTTCAGCAGGGACCAGTGTCCCTGTTTTCCCGCCTCTAGAACCACAACTGTGCCCATGATTCCCATCTAAATATCTGTTATGAAGTCTGTTATAGCTTTTCATATTTACAACCATACGCATGACCTGTTCATAGCCTGTACATAGCTTGTACATTCACTACAGTTATAGCTTGTGTTTACCCATAGTTATAGTATATTCATAACCTTCATACCGTGTACATTTTTAACATATCTATAATATATCTAGATTCTTTAATATATCTTAATTATTGCTTAGGCACTTCTGGATGGATGCAAGCTGCATTTCGTTGCCTTGTACTTGTGAGATGTGCAATGACAATAAAGTTGAATTCTATTCTATTCTAAAATTAAATTAAACAAAGATGTTAAAATTCAAGCTTAACAAACACATGCTATTGTAATGCATGTATACACCTTAGTTTGAATTAAATCAAATCGAACTGGGGTTTCACTAATTGGACTAATCTTCCTTGATAATGCGATTGGAAATCACATTTTCTTCTGTCTGCATCCCGTGGAGTCCGGGCAGAGAATTGCTTTGCAACGCTGACACACTGATGGAAAACTATAAAAGGAAAATGTCTCCATCAAAATGTGTGCGTGTGAGTGCAAACTTGCTGACAGAGAAGTATGAACTTCGCTTTACAGAGCCCACCTAGCAAAAACCAGGGGCCATGGAGACAGCTTCTTCCACCAGGTTGTCTCTCTGATGACCACAGCTAGAACACCTAGACACATGGAATGGGGATTGGAACCGGCAAACCTGGGACGATTTGTGAAAAGTTTGGCTGTGTCTAATTTTGGCACAGTTTGGGACCCTCAATACATTTATATAAAATATTGTTTGTAGTGTGCAGGTTTTTGCTATTCTATGTGCTTCATTTAATGTTGATCAAAGTAAATAAACTAAATTGAATTGAAAGTCAGACTGTATGCAGAAGAATTATCTCCTGTTATTAGCTGTTGAGATGTGCCCCACCTAACTTATGCCAGAGACGCCACTGTTCTTACTCAATCCTATTTTTTGACATCTGACCAGTGAAGTATCTCATCTTGTTAAACTGCACAATAGAATTACATCATTTCTCGTGTCTAGCAAATGGGAGGTTTCTTTTGTTTACTCTTAGTTTTTTTTTTTTTTTGAATGTCTTTGTCTTTCTTTGGCTTTGAAACAAGGGCGGTATACTTACAGCTTAGGACTCAGGGGAAGGCCAAATCATCTGGATCATCACACTATAAAAATCCCTGCTGAGTGGACAAGATCACTGGGAATACTGGATAGAAAACAAAATTAAACAATATCATTTGTCTTTTTGGTTGCATCAGTTATGAAAACAACCCCAAAGGAGATTGTGGTTTTCTTGTAAAATTTGAGACTTGTTCGAAGCTCAAGAAAAATGAATTAATAAGAACTGATTCCCAAAGAAAAAAAGAAAACAAAATCAAACTGCCTAGGCTGGACGTTTGTCATCTCTTTGATTTTTTCCTAATGACTCTCTGATGTTCTTATTCCCACAATGATACTGCAAGTAGCCCCTTTCACGACCTCAGGAATTTGCATAGAAGAGTTGAGATTGGCAGATGCACTGCTGTCAAAGGAACGCTCAGCGGAGAGGGAAGTTTTCACTCAAACCACAGAAGACTTATTAGAAATACGTGCTCCCAGGGCATGGCAGCAATAAAGACCCAGTCCCCCACTCTCTGGAGGCCTGCATGTCGACACTGGTTCACAAAATAGCTCACACTTTCCTCTCCGTTTCTCAACAGCTTTACGCAACCAAAGAAAGAACTAATGGCCATTACTATAGCTCAAGATAAAATTCCTGTTTTCTAAGTCTACCTTCCAAACACTGGACATCCTCTGGGTTTTCTGTGGCTCTTTTAGGCCAGCCAGAAATAGGCTTAGCCTAAACAAAGCATCAATAACCTTTTTTTTTTCTTTTTTTTTTATGGGCACTGTATGTATCAGACTAGTGATTAAAGACACTTGAATTGAAAATGCTAAATTAGATAGATTTGTCATTACCAATTAAGTGTGAAAGTGTGGAAGTCCTGTCACAATGGCTCCAATTTATCTGCCCTGGCTTCTTGGCCACAGGGCTGACTGGTTAGCGCACAGTAGCGCTGGTTACTCACCCAGGAGGCGTGTGATCAAATCCCACCCGGGCCCTCGATGTGTACCTTGCCACATTAGTCTGAGTGTTTTTATAGGTTTATCTTAAAGAAAATTGAAGAGCTTTATTTAACTGGGAAGACTGCATAACAAGTCGGAGCTGGGTTTGATGATCACAGTTAACTTGTCGGAAAACTCGCGATTCCAATTAGGGGTGGGTTATATGGCAAAATAGAATATCACGATTTTTCAATTATATTATATACGATTTCGATTTTATAATGATTTTTTTTAAATGATGAACATCATAACTTAAATAACATATCAATTAAGAGAAAAACTGAATAATAAATTCAGTCAAATTTGTGTGTTGAACAATGTCATAAGGTAGCCATTGTTGGTAGTACCTCTTAAAAACATTGTTTTAGCCATACTTTAAGTTTTGAGTTGCTCTATATTTAACATAGATTTTAGATGCACTCTTACGAGTATGTCTTGTAAAATACACGTTTCCAGAACTACTAATGCTGATAAGAGGAGCTACAAATGTAGCGCATCAGACGCCTGCATCAAATAATAAATAGACTGTGTTGTAAAATAATTTAAAGAAAAACATAACCATTGTCACATTTCACACGTGTAACTATGAGATTAATGCTGTTCTTGTATTCCGATTAGCATTGGCATCAGTTGTGAGGACAACAACATAAGCTATGGACAAGTCACAGACAGCTGTTGATTTTACTTGCTTAATTTAAAGCAGCTCTAATTTACTAACAATAGGCTCGTTTCCACTTTTGGAACTTCAGGGTAATTTGACAGAACATCCCAATTCTCCACTTCATCGGTCCAAGCCGACAGGGCTGTTTTGGAGGCCATTTCCGGCACCAACAGAGTACCTGAAAGGGGCTATGTGCTCGTACATTTCCAGATGGAGTCAGATCAACCAGAAACGCAGCAACCAGCCCTGTTGCTTCCATGTCAGTTCAGTTGTTATTTCTGCTGCTCTTTGTACCTTTTACACTGGTCAGTACTACTTGCTGCTGAAATAGTGTGGTTTGAGGGTTTCTGTGACTGATTACATAAGAAGGTTTGCGGAGAAACAGCAATTAAGAAGAGCGAGAAAAGAGAATTACCCATCAAAAAAAAGATCTGGTCAAATGAACATGACATTCCAATACTGTAAACACACCTCCTAGCACTAAACAGAGATGTTAGAATTAATTTGGCTGTTGCTCTTAGTACTTGTTTATAACCAGAGATTTCAGTAAAAGAGCATGGTCACATGTCTGCTGCTGAAAAATCAGCTACGGCATTTGTTACAGTTTCAGCTTCAGTCTGCTCTGCATCATTAGTGAGCTATGGTAGTTAGCTAAACAATATTACTTAAAGTTGTCTTTTTTCTTTGCACCTGTAATGTGGTTTAATGCTGTAATGGCGTTCAATGAAGAGCTAGCTGTATGCTACATCACTGTTAATGTCAAAATAAAAGCTTTTGTTTTCATTGTAGTGGACTGAAAAGCTGTAATGGAACCAAACAACCAAAATGTTCTTTTGTTTGAGTTAGCGTACCGTTAGCGACAGAGGAAAAGACCGTAGCTCCCCCTGATTTGTCAAAGGATAATAAAGATGTAGATAAGACTGGGCTCATTGCCACCTATTTTGCTTAATTGCTCTATCTTTAGAGCTACACAGTGGATTGTTCAGTCCGCGGATTTAGGCAAACTTCACTTACTTTTTACTGTTTCGTCACTTTTTGACTTTCCACTCCTTACATGGGTTTGAAGGTTGAATGGGATGATGTAATTTGGATGGCCCTTGACAGTACTGGCAGGAAAAGCCTACACCGCGGCGCAACACGAAAGTTTGATAATGCTTCATCCAAAGAGACCTGCGGCTACTGGAAGCCAAATTTAGAAGAGGGAAAAAAATGTTTTACTGACATTTCTCTAGATTAGAAAAAAATATTTTCTCTCAGTTTTGGCAGGCTACATTTAGATGCCTCGTGCAACATAAATCCCAAGAATATAAATTTAATGTCTCTCTATGCTTCTGGCTTTCGCCCGGGGCCTTGTATGTACTCACTAATGGAGCTCAAAGTTTATTTCTAATCTTGTTTGTAGCTGAGGGCAGTGATAGTAATGGCTTTTATCTCCTTGCTGACTTTGGCTAGACTCTTTCCCATAAAAGATCAAACACTCCCAACTAGCACTGTCAAAGCCTAATGGACAGTCTTACCTGCTTGACCACACAAACATCCATGGTCTTGAAAGAGAAACTTTTTCTTCTTATATTAAAAAAGACCACCATTAACAATAAATCCCTCAACCATGTCCCCCAAAACAGGGAGTGTGTTTTGGCAGTGTCACCAGAAAGAAACTATGCCGTCTTACACTCCTTTTTCTTCTGATGAGAAAGCTCAGATGTCCTCATGCATCTGGGAACCTCCCCAATACTTAAGCCGGTGGTAGCTGTCATCGCAGCCCTCACAATAGACAGAGTGTCTCTGCCCAGACTCCACTGTCAGCAGTTTTTCTTGGGAAGTGTCCTGATTATACGCAGATGATCCATGATGACCTTCTGTGCTCTCTTTGTGTCAGTGCAATACTGAACAACAATGGGGAACATGTGGAAGAGTGAGTAAGAGTTAGAAAGCTGGTCTTAAAGAGAGATTGAAATCAACTTTACAGATTGATATGGACTCCCTCCTTCCTGGCTTTAGTCTTACACAGTGCTCTCACTTCCTCGGCTCTGTGTAATCCGGTTTACTTCTTTATTGCTGTTTGTTTCAACAGGTCATAGGCCTTTCTTCAGTTTTCAAATGTACATTTACTTGCACTGCATCTACATGATGTCTCTCACCAAAACGTGACCTCTCCCACGTCTGTGTTTCCCTATTGGGTCTGTTTCACTGCAGTAATCTTGGGCAAGTTCTTGTGTAAACACGTCGCTCCATCTGAGCCACACAAATCTATTTTGTTCACTTCCAAAACAGAAGTATGATTGAATATTGGAGTACGCCCTTCTTCTTGTAGGCAGACTAAGAAAGAAATCACATATTGTTTTTCAACTTTTAATATGAGAGGAAGTATATTTCTAAGTACTTTAATCTGATAGACATTTTTTATTAACACTTACACGATATGGACAGATGTAGTCCATAATACAAAGGTTTTAAAGTATAGCTCAGGTTTAAAAAGTTTCAAAACACCCTACACTTGAGGCTTCAATCAGCTGTATATATCGTACCTGAAACAAAGGTAATTATTAAAGCTTTTAAAACTATTACTGTGGCAAAAAAAGAAAAAAAAACTTGGCCAAGGTTTGGCTACAACAGAAAAACCACTCGTCAGAAATGTTTGGTTTGCTCATTTGTTTCACATTTTGAAACCATTGTTAGCAACAAGTGACATGAGACATAATGTCTGCTGGTAAAACAAAGAGCCTGGTAACGATTGATTTATTCACTAACTTTCATTTCCCAATCAGATGAATAACTGTAAAAAAAAAACAGCACTATTTTGTACAAAGGCATTTGTACTGTAAAACTACATTAGCATAACAGGTGTTTATTCTGTATTTCGTTGGGGTGTTCCACCATTTGCTGAAAAATAGGGGGGCGACCATAGCCCGGGAGTAAGGAGTTTGTCTTGTAATCAGGGGGTTGCCGGTTCAAGCCCCAGATCTGGCTGTCTCAGGAATTGTGTCCTTGGGCAAAATACTTCACCTGTTATAATAATAATGGATTGCATTATATTGCTGTTTTCGGGACCCTCAAAGACGCTTTACAATTCAATTATTCATTCACTCGGACATTCACACACGGGTGGAAGTGAGCTACATTTGTAGCCACAGCTGCCCTGGGGCAGACTGACAGAAGCGAGGCTGCCATATCGCGCCATCGACCCCTCTGTCAAACACCAGTAGGCAAGGTAGGTGAAGTGTCTTGCCCAAAGACACAAAACGGAACGTAGCATGCAGAAACAGGAATCAAACTCCATATCTGGGTCGCAGGCCGACAACTCTACCACTGAACCACAACCGCCCTACTGTTGCCTACTGGTGGTGGTCAGAGGGCCCGTTGGCACCAGTGACAGGCAGCCTCGCCTCTGACAGGGCAGTTGTGGCTACAACGTAGCTTGCCATCACAAGTGTGTGACTCACTGAATGTAGTGAAAAGTCTTTGGGGTCTGTAGGGACTAGGTAAAGCCCTATAGAAGTACAGGCCATTTACCATTTCTATGATGAGCTGTTGGTGACCATGATTTTAAATGTCATCTAAATATCAGCTATGGTAGATAAAAAAAAAACCATAAACCACCCCCCCCCCCCCCCAACACTTTGACGTTATTTATTTTGTGCCATTTTCATGTAAGTGTGTTTGGTACCTTTATTCATGCGTGAGGCGAAAACATTCAACTGATATGGGGCAGTTAAAAAAAACGAAGCTTGCTCTAGTCTAGCTATAAATTTCCACTGTTTGTCTCTGTAAATTAATAGTCTCAAGTGTAAACTCACAGCTTACCACAGTTTAGAAAAATACTCTAAGTCCCAAAACTCCCTTAAATAATTATATATCCAGTGAAGATTTAAGCTTTCTTCACAGGATATGTCGTTTTTATTGAGCTTGTTGTGCAAAAAGGAAAACTATTCTACTTCTTTCTTGGGTGTTCAGTGTTTGTTGATATCCATTCTGAAAAATAAAAAAATTTGGACATGAAGCTGGAACTAGAGGCTGACACATGTATCCAATTAAACCAGATTACATGCCCTTAATTAGATGTGTAAATATATAAAAGACATTAGTCGTATTTAAAAAGGTGGGAAACATGTTGAGATGCAACATCTTTGTTTAAAAAGACAGAAAAAGATAACCTTCTTTTCTCTCGTAAACGACCTGTCTTGCACCGTTCAGTCTGATTTATTTATATACAGTATACACACACACACACACATACACAGACGTACTCCCTAATATGTGATCACACAGTTATCTCCTACAGGAACAAGTTAATTCTCTCAAGCATCAGTTTGAATAGTTATTGTAACGGGGGGGCGGATGGAAAGGGAGAGAAGTGTTAAAGAAAGTTGTGCAGAAAGGTAATGAAAGATAGAAAGCAAAACAAGGGGCAGAGCTTTCATTAGAGAAGAGAGGTCAAGTGGAAAGAGATTAATTAAACGAAATCAGGGGGTTGAAAGAGTGCAACGGTGTAATTTCCCTCTCGTCATCAGTGCTTGTTACAGAGTCATTAGTCTGACTTTTAGACCACGACAACCTCCCAGAAGGATACATACACATGCATGTGTGCATGCTCATAATTCCAAAAGCAAAGACCTTCACCCATTCAGTTCCCATAGATCCTTCCCATCACTCAGCATTCCTACACATGTTTTATCACAAATTTCCATTCTTTTCCAGTCTCAAATTTCTAGATCTTTCCGCATTTTTTGTTACACATTCTACGTGTTTAGATATAAGGCCTTGCTCTAGTCTGCCAGCTATCTGCTGGTAATAAAAGTCTGTGATGCAATGTAAGTCAGTATTAGGGCTGGGTGATATGCCCCACCCCCCACACACACAGAGACCTATGGAGAAAAGCAATAAGTACAAAGGACAGACAACTTGGGCAAAGGATTTGGCTACAGTTATCAGTTTTTTAGCTAAGGTTTGTTGGTTGCTGTGGTTTTGTTTGTCTCGGAGAGACCGGCATTTTTCACATTCGGCTGGATGCCTCTGTTTCAGGTGTTGGAATAGGTTTGTGGTGCCTCTGTCTTTGACTGTAAAATTGTGGGGTCTCTTACTCCACGTCTGTCACAGCAAACCCATACCAATTCCGCCAGGGAAGCCAAAAATGTGGCATTTTGCAAAAACTCAATTCACTTTTTTTTTATCCCCTGCAACAAAAAAACAAACATATATATATATATATGTGTGTGTGTGTGTGTGTGTGTGTGTATTTATATATATATAAATAAATATATATATATATATATATACAAAACAGTCTTCGGTCAGAGTTTTTTTCAGTTTCGCTGCAACACAGACCACTACAGGAGATCACTCCTGCCCTCGGCCATCAGGATCTACAACAACTTTTTAAATAATTAACTAGTTTGAGCTACAACAACACTTAATTTCCACCTGGTATCACAAAAACATTTTTTAAACTGAATTGAATTGACAATATTCAAGTGTGCAGGAACCCTGTTAAGACTTTATCCTGACTACCAAAGATGAAAGTCTTTCTGATGATTACACATGAGATGTCACTGCATGCAGAAGAAATGGGGCTAGAAAATAAATCCAGAATTTCACTTTAGATCACAGAAGTATTGTTAAAACCACTCCATGAGAAAGTTTAACATAAAAAAAGTCAGAGATGTAACCGATAGAGGTGTTCATGGATTACTAAAGCTTTTTGGTTGGAAGACAACTATGCCAGTAACTGTTCTGTTTAACATCTACAAGTTAATCTAAAACAAATTGTGATCAATGATCTTCCAATGTCATATAGATTAAAGTAGCAGTAGCACCAAGGCTAATACTGTAGAGTCATGTTCACAAGATTAGAAGTTTTAGGAGATCATGGTTCTTTTACAAACTTCTAAATGTGTCTCCATATTTTAATTATTTTGTTTCCTTTCTGCTCAAAAGAGGGCTCGCTGCAACAAAATATCTTCAAAGTTAGAGAGAAAAATGTGAAACACATGTGATAAGAAATTGATTACAAATTGAGACTCTTCCCTGGAGGTTCACATAAAGTGATGAAACACCATGGGATGAGGGATTTTAATTCAGTGACGTCCGTAAATCTCCCGGGATTCCAATCGAAAGACAGAGGACGATTTGAAATCATATAATTCGTTGTACGGGATTTAGCACTACTTAAAAATGCATTTTTAAGTAGTGCACGGGTACCACAATCTTTTAGGAAATGCCCTGACAACTAGTGAAGGGGTGGACTAGTTTTGTTTTGTTTTTCTCCGTAAAACGCCAAGAACCACTTACTTTATCTACAACTTGAACTGTGTTTTTAATAACTCATCATCAAGAAGATGCCCAACTTTGAGTAAATAATGTTCCGGCATTGCCAGGCTGCTACAGAGTTTTTAAACATGTCAAAAATGGCAGTGGAAGGGTCGCAAATTTGATTTGCTACACGAGTGAAATTGACATAAGTGCTACTTAAATGTTGCAGCAACTCAATGTGATATGCAGATGCAAGATCTGCACTGTTGAATAGTCACTCTCTTGGACACCCTCAAAGTGGCTCCAACTAACAACAACCTAACCTGTTTTTAGTTGTGGTAATGTGGGACCAGCCATTTATAACAACAGTAAAAGCATACAACATATTAGATACACCAAACATATGACGCATTAAAGCAAATGACATTCCAGCTTGAATTAATCAGTTACTCAAAGACAGCTCTAAACTGATGGGTCCTTACCGTTGATTTAAAGGAGCTCGGTGTTTCAGCAGCTTTGCAGTGATCTGGAAGTTTGCACCGGATAAGGGGAGCATAGAAAATGAAAGCTGCTTTTCTGAGTGTCCTTGAGTGTGGGTACGAGTGTGTTGCTCTGTGATGGACTGGAGACCTGTCCAGGGTGTTACCTGCCTCTCGCCCAATGACTGCTGGATGTAGTATTAAAACTTTACACTTTCTATTGGTACTACTTACTTTTAAAAAAAACAACATTCAATCGAAAAGCTATGGTTGATGGGAACCTTTTGCCTTTTTTGTGTTTCACTTTGTATATTTTTATTATTTGAAAGATCACATCTTGACTCTCAACAAGTCCAAGAGAGCCTAAAGGCTGAACACATACAAATTGATTCAGGAAATATTCTATGTATATTCTATGTATATGTACAAAGTGCTTTTTCTTTGCTAAGAGGAAGTTAAAAAAGAAACATTTATTCGGCCGTTTGGTTTGTCTTTGCTCCTGCTGATGTTTTCCTCTCCCCATCTTTGTTTGCCATACAGGTGCGTAGCCAAGGAGTGACAGAGGAGCTAAAGTGCCTGAGTTTACTGAATTATCTGGACATAGAAAAGGACATCCCTGATCACCTGGCCCAGGTTTTCGGGGAACCCTGCGTCAAACTGGCCGAAGGCATTAAGGGCTATATCTCAAAGGTAGGGAACTAACGGAGCTTTCTGTGCACCACACACAGGGGTACATTTGATTTCCTCAGTCAATGTAGCATTGAGGAATTTGAAAGTGCTCATGACATCAATTTTTAATGTGTAGTGCATAAAAATATAATATACTATGCAATCAAAAATAAAATAAACTTCTGTATGTCAGTGTGGGGAGACAGATCTCCCCACAGGAGGACGCTTGCTTCAAACCAGTCTCCAATAACATACAAAAAAATAATTTTATTTTTAAGAATCGTTAAAGGGGTCTAAAAAGTCACTAAATATAGAAGTTGGCGAAGCTGGAGGAGGTTGCCGTACTGCCAGTGACATGATAGCAATACCGTGGGGGAGTGTGGGGGGTTTCAAGCCACACACAGCGTGGCAAGAAAGCAAACTTTTCGGCTCACTGTTACGTTAGAATCGTCTTATAAAGTGTACTGGGCCAACTTGCATGTTTAGTAAGATGAACATTTTTTTAGTTTATGTCGTTTTACTGCTAAAAATGTAGTTTCATGAGCACTTTATCAGCATTTGCGTCCACTCTGTAGTCAGACATGTTATAAATATGAAATAAAAGCAGAATACAAGGGCTTGAAACGAAATAAAAGCTTTCATATAACTGATGATTGAGTATAAGTTAACATGCACTATAAAGACTCAAGAGGACTAAAAATCATTGTCAGGGAAGTGATTAACCATACTGTCACAAATCAGCAATCTAGCCAACCCCGTCTCTCTTTTGCACACACACATACCACGCTTTTTGATAAACGGGGCTAGTTAAAAATCCGTGGAATCTCCACTGAAGCTTATGGAAATTTCCAACCACATCTGAATTAAAGAGCCAGCACTTGGTGTGAATGTTTTTATCCAAGTTTTATTTCATGTCAAATTTAAAGAGAATTTACAAAGAACCTTTATTTTCACACATACTGTGTTGAAGCCAGTGTTTAAAACGGCATAAATAAATATGTTGTTTTCACAGAGCTACAGTCTCTTCCCCCAAAACCAGTTTGACCACAAAATGGCAGTTTTATGACCCAACCCATCGCCGTTTTACGGTATAAAGTCTTCAACGGTGTGCGTTTGGCCATCTCGGCAGAGCCGAGGATTGGGACCAGATGGAGGCTGGTTTTGGTTGCAGCTCGAGTGACTTTGCTTGGTTCCAGCGAGCACAGAAAACATCTGCAGGGACAGATACAGGCCTCAGGGTGGGAGTAATTGTGCGCATTTGTCATTGTGATGGAGTAACAGTCAGCTATGATGGAGTATCGCTCATAAAATAAATACGTATTCACACGACAATGGGGTGAACACAAGCAAACCCAGATGGACGGCATAGGAAGACGTGGTCACCAGACGACCTCTGACATTCGAAAGATGGCTAAAACTGTTTGAATGACGGGCTACTAGGAAACATTTTCAGAAAATATCATTGTTTCTTACTCATGATGATGGAAACTTTGTAGTATTATTTAACTGATTGATACATAACATCAACTCAGGCAGTTTCCTGTTATTAAAAACAGAGCTGCTGCTTTTAGATTTAAAAGACAATCATTCAGTGTCACTTTATGAGCATTTGTATCTGTGGTTGTAAAAGTAATGACAGACAGATATTATTAAGATGAGTAATATTTGGCATTTAGTGCTGAAGTGGAAGAGAACCAGTATACTCAGTATTAGCAACATGAAAACCATGTTGTCTTGGAGCTGTAACACAATGGCTGACATTAAACTAAGTGCTATATTCTGTCAACATGTGTAGTGAGTGCAAATGCGAAGGAAATGTATTCAAATCCGTTGAATTTTTTGTCATGTCGCAACTCCAAACTCAGTGTATTATATTGGGATTACGATGTTAGGTGCAGAAAATGGAAGGAGAAAATAAGATTAAATAATTCAATTCAATTTATTTATCTAGCACCAATTCACAACAGATTTAATCTCAAGGTACTTTACAAGAAAAGGCATTTCAATAAAATTGTAAAAATATTCCAATCAGTTCAAAGTTTTCTATTTAAGGAATCCAAGCAGATTGTGACGAGTCATCAACGTGAGGTAGTGCTCTGACTCAACCTCACGTCATTGTTCTTATCCATTTTTTTTATTTTTATGAAAACCTAAAAGTGTGATGCGCATTTTTATTCATCTCACCTGAATTATTAGTTTATAGAACCACAATTAAAGCTGCAATTCTTTTCTGGTACATTTCTGCTCACTTCACAAAATACCTAAACCCAGTCAGAGTGGGTGGAAGGCATGAGTTCAGGGAAAATTTAAAATCTTTGCACAGATTATTAATTAGATGTAGATCTGAACTATGACTGGACCACTCTAACACATGAATACACTTTTAGCATGCCAATGTAGTTTGTACTTTGTGTTGTCCTGCTTGTAGGCCCAAGTGTTCAGTTTCAGTCTCACCTGTCCAAACCTTATTCTTATGTACCTACATTATCTAGATCACGCATTACATTCATTAACTTAGCCAGACAAATTTCGAGCTACTTGGAGTCCTTCGGGATAAAGTTTATATCCATTTGCGATCTGTATATCCATATAATGTGAGTTAATGGAGGCACCGAAAGTGCAGTATCTAAATAAAGCCTGTTTAAAGCCCAGATGACAACAACACACCACCTACGAGACGCTCAGAACTCAAGGGAATAGTAATATTGGTGAAATGGAGAGCCCGCCATCTAAGCCCAGACTTGTCTGCTGATTTATCCAACTGAGCATTAAGGCAGGTTTAAACGAACCCCTTCCTGTGTGTGTGTGAGTGTGTTTGTTTGTTTACAGTCCACGTACTTTGATTAAACCTGTTTGACTCTCATTCAGTCAAATGTGTGTTTGTCCTTAACTGTGGCAGACTTTGTCAGCAGCCGCAGTTAAATTAGTAACCAATTCCTTCTTACGAGAAACACTAAGTCGAACCTGGCTTGTCCACAAACTCTCGTTAATTATTACCGTCACATTTTTTATGCAACTGTTGTTGGTGTAATACAGCTTTTTTTTTCCTGTTTCAATGCCAGGCTTTTAAGTTGGAAACAAATCAATCTGTTTAAGGAGTAATGTTAAAGAAATAAAAAAGTCCCACATATTAACTTGCCAATATTTGCCCACTCTACCTAGTAGAACTCCTCCAGCTGTATCAGATTATGACCGCTTTTGGTGATTTTATTTTTTATTTTTTCCCAGATTTTTTCTGAACTGTAACTAAACCAATTCAAAATCATCATATTTTTGTAATATTTTACAATACTATGAATAAGACCATATATTGTGATTTTTAAAACTGAATTTAACAGTAGAAAAAGAGCATTCTAAACACTCCAAACTGTTTCATACTTAGAACATATAGTTTTATTACTAGATCTTGTTGATCCACTGGAAGCAAGAAGGTGAAAACATTTAATTTCACCAAAAAAAAGTTGCTGTCACCCTTATGGTTCTATTCAAAATAAAAATCAATACGTCACTTTTTAATATTGATACATTGTCGTGACATAAATATGTATCGGCATATCAGTATTTACTTACATCACTAAAATATATATGACAGCAAAATAAACTTAATTTAATGGAAAGTGTGAAGTAAATGCTAAATCAAACCAAAAGTACAAAAGCACAGACTTATGTATCATGGTCTCATTTTATTATACCTCAAATACCTCATTTGATCTGGGGCATGGACATTTTTGAGATCCAGTCTATATTCCTCTACTGCAAAATGGCTTGTGCTTGTATAGCGCTTTACTTAGTCCCAACGAACCCAAAAGCGCCTTATATTACATTCAGTTACTCATCCATTTACACACACATTCATACACTGCTGCTAGTTCAAATCAGATTTTAAAAAAAGCCTGGATGATTTATATTTTTTATAAATGTGCATATTTATTTTAAACTTTGTGTAATAGGCCCATCTTAAAAATATTTCATGTTTCTCTATGCAAATCAGAAAGAACAAAAGGCTTTTTAAAGTTGCATTTTTTTTTCTCTGTCCCTTTGTGTTACAGATTTAGGGCTGTTTTGTAAGAATTATAATTGGTTGGATAGCTTATACTCTAAAAATTATTCGTGGGTAAGTCGCTTATAGTTTGACTAGGTTTGATGAGGTCAAACCTACATTATTAGGGGTAGAGGTGTACGAAATAATGAATCGCATTCGTCATCAGCATACTAAGGTCTGCAGTATCTCAGGGGCAAAGGGCTCACTAGTTGGAATACTTTGTAGGCTAGGGGCCATGCATTCAAGCTCCATCCATCCATCCATTTTCTGAACCGCTTAGTCCTCCAGGGGTCATGGGGGGGCTGGTGCCCATCTCCAGCTGTCAACGGGCGAGAGGCGGGGTACACCCTGAACAGGGCGCCAGTCCATCGCAGGCATTCAAGCTCTCCTTGCAAATTAAATTTTACATCAGCTGGACGAAGGAATCCACTAACAGTGAAGCTAAAATTCCCAGTTTCAGTGTGATAATGGAAAAGAAAGAAAAGAGTGACTCATCTTTAATATTGTAAACAAGACTAGAAAACTGAATTCAATCCCATTGTTTTTCCAAAAAAAGGAAATCTGGCGATGGTGGCCTTTATCTCGCTGACAGGAAAGAGAGGCAAGTACAACACGCTGTAAATGGCCTGGTGCCTGGCGCTGAACCAAGAGAAGACGATTCTGTTGCATATGCACTGTTAAACTCAAAATCAATACTGCTTGCAGACGTAGTTTTTCATGCAGCGGAATAGTTTGTTTCTGTTGGGAAATGAGAAAAACATCTGTAAAAAATGAGAGACCTCATTTTTTACAGATGTTTTTATTTTTTACAGTCCCTTTTACATCACAGTGAAAATTAGTTTTCGTGGTCTTGCCCTACCTTGTCTAGAGACTGACAACAGGAAGGTCGATTTTGCAGCCTGGAGGGAGCAAAGCATGTCTCTGCTAGTAGAAGCTAGAAGCCAAAGCTAACTATTAGCAACTTCAATGCATGCCAGAACAGCGTTGCATTTTTTAATCAAGAGAGAGAGGAGCTGAGTAAGAAACGGTTAGAATCTGAGTTTAAACACCACCAGCGAAGTTAATTATTTGACCGAAGGTAGCATAATGCTACATTCAGACTGCAGGCTTTGTCAGCATCAGCAGCGTCAAGATTATATGTTAAGTGTATGGTGGAGGCCGTTGGAGGAGCGTAACGGTCTCTGCGGCACTTTGTGAGCTTTTGCTCCGTCAACTTTTCAAGCTTTTCCTGCATTTCAAGCTTCAAATCTCATAACGCTAGCAACGCAGAAGTTCACCTAGTTGAACTTTTGACGGTCTTAACGCTCTTGACGCAGCCTGGCAACCAATCAGAGTGACTCACTGCTGTGACATTGCCCGACGTCGACGCTGCTTAGCCAACCACGATCCGCGAGTTTTTAAAACATCCAGCAGAGAAAGACCCGCCCACAAGCTTTGCAAGCTTCAGCCTAAAAACGTATCTTGTGTGTATATGTGTCGAACTAGTCGCTTTATGAGCGTTGCCTGACACTGACAAAGCTTTCACTCTGAACGCAGCATAAGAGTTACATTGCTGTTAGCCAATCAAAGACAACGCTTTTGCATATTCTTAACAACACTAAGTTAGACTTGTGATTTCACGCCAACCACTCCAACAACAGATTGCCACATTCTGAAACAGAAGCAATTTTTCCACATAAAATGATTCATAAGACATAGAATTGGGCTAGAAACCATAGGAAATTAATTAAAAAGAAATAGTGAATGAAACCTTTAAAAATAAAATATAAAAGGGCTTTTTTTTTTCAAAAAACATATTTTCATTTTTTTTACTTACATTATAACAAAAATAAGCATGCCAAAAATGATGCCCAACATTCTGTATCATTACTAGAAATGTTTTATTGTCATTATAGGAATCAAAACCTGCTTATAACTGCCAACCAGCAATTTTTGCACATTTCCAAATGTATTTTGACCATTTATCTTTGGACATGTGCTCCAAGTCTTTGAGGTTTGACTCCATGCCATCACCCTAATCTCTAACTATTTTAATTGATTCTCTATCAGATTTATGTCTGGATTCTGCCTCTGGAAACCTTAATATTACCTGTAGGCCAAATTTAAAGCATTGCCATGCGTATTTGGGGTTAAATTATATATGGTGCACTTACTGTACCAGTTGAGCCATACTCAGTTAAGTGAAGCTAGTTTCAGTGTGCTGCTTTTCTAAGAGGATGAGCAGTTCAGTGTATCAGTGTTGATTTAATAGTAATATTTTGATCAAATTTAATTTTGATCCTAATCATATCTGCAGTAAACAACAAGACGCTTGTATAAAAATAACTTGCAAAATCTATTTGCCCGAAATAATATGTTTTTTTTCCCTCCACTATACAAAGCCTGGTCAGAATAATACAATATATTCTATGTTTTTATCTTATTAAACTTTGCGGAACATGCTCACCAGAGTTATTTGTATCCAGCAGTGCCTAGATCAGAGCTCACTGTTGCTTGTATGACTGAATCCAGCCTTCATTTGATATTTGATTAGATTTATCCTGCATTTCATTATTAACAAAAAAAGACATCTCCCCTGTGCGTGACCTCTAACCTGCTCTAAATTGGTTCATATGGGGGTAGAACAACCCACAGTAAGTAGCCCAGGTCAACCTTAGTCACTGAACATAATGTGCACTAAATTAGCTGAGCCTCGGGCAGCCTCTCCATCTGTTACAGTTGCTGTGTAGACACCTGGTTCTGCTTGGCTGTGACTTGTGCGATTTGCTCAGACAAGCAGGGACTTTACAGTATTTGTTTTGCGTGCAAACAGGAATTTATTACTTGACACCGGTCCAAAAGAGTCGCTGTCCACAAAGAAACCTATTCCAGTTGATTACTTATGCATATATTATGGCCTCAAAGATACAAGTCATCACATGATCGGTGAACTGCCAGTAAACGGATACAGACGCACACTGTGGTAGTGTTGCCTCTCTGTGTGTAAACTGATTGTAATTGAATCAGATTGAGGTCAGACTCGGCTCATTGCTTATGCTGAATCAGAATAGAGATTATTGTGACTAAAAGGGGTCCCAGACGCACCCCCCACCCGAAACACACACACACACACACTCTGAAGCCCGCTGAGACACTCCAAAACTATAAGTCATCTCGTCGCAGACATGGCCAGAAGGAATTTTCCCACTTTATCCCAGTGTCTGGACACTTACACTCACTTAGCTCCATCCCCCTCATTTCCTACTGCATCCGCTGAGGCACGCACACAAACACACACACACACACACACACACACAAAACGCTTGTACAAAAATATTTTACTTAAAGTTAGTAGAGTAGTGCAAATGTCTTTTGTCTACAGTTTTTCCTAAAGTTGCTGTAACAGTTTCCCATCTGGATATTTACTCACCCTACAGTGCATTGTGGGTGGGGGGAGGTTTGATCGGTCCTTTCTTATGCACCCTGTGATGAAGGGGAAGAGCGCTTTCTTGTCGGGAATTTTCACCTTTTGTTTTTTATGCAGATGTCTTCCCCACTCCCTGTGGGATTGCCCACCAAACAGGCCCTAATGTAAAACCAGAGATGGTCCTTGCTTAGCAAGTATCGTAAAAACATGCGGCGGTTGAGCTTGTAGGTCTGCTAATAGAAACCAACGACTACTTAAATAATTTGTGTGACGAGGGTGTAAAAGTACATCATTATTTCTCCCGCTTTGGTCAAGCAAATCTGCGACTGACTCTCCAAGGCGAATAAACCCATCATGCTTTTTGTCTGAGATGGCATAATGGAACACAACTAAACAACAAAAAATGTTTCAGATTTAGTTTTGATTTCTCACAAAAATACTAAACAAAGTAACATATCTTAAACTAATCCAATCAGAAACGGCATGCTTTTCTTTTTCAAACATCATTATAACAATGTCATTTGAGGAAGTAATTTGTCTTTCTGCACTGTGATTCTTGACAAAAATCAGAATCTAATTGATACTGGATCAGATGTTTACTTAAGGGGACTTTTTATGTATAAAACAAAAGGTAAATAAAAAAAGAAAACATTTCTAAATGAATACAGTGGATCTGCAGTATTCTGGGGATATGGCCAAAGCTGCCCATGAAAATCCACAAATACTAGAGACGCGTCTTAAAATGCCTAAAATCGCCTAAGTTTATAGTTCAAAAACCAAATATATAATACCGGGCATTACCGTGTACAGTACACCCTGTTTTAGCACGACTGCAGAAACTAACACCTACATTCGTCCTTATTTCCACTCTTGGGGTACCACCTTTCAGTGCCAAGGAAAATAAATTGCGCTCCTGGGTTGGCTGCGTTTATACAGCAGCCAATAGCCTGTCAGCTTCCCAACTTGTACTGTTTTTTTGAATATTTTAGATATGTGATACAAAAAAAGTCCATAAATCTGTGGATTTTCCGTGAATAATTTGGAGTCACATGTCACAGAAGATTCAGTGAATGGGAGGGTATCCACTCTAGCCACATTGTTGAATTAGCACTGAAGCTGCTTTTATAGAAAACCCCTATGAGGTTCATAATACGAGTTGATAAACTGCACTTTGGAAGTACGTCTATATTTTTTATGGACTATAATTTCAGCTTGTATATCTTGACAATTGGTAACTTGTGGGCTTTTTAGTGCGTTCAGGGTCTGACCGTCCTCTGAAGGTCGTAAGTTCTTTCAGTTTACAGAGCGCCTGTGGGTGTTTAGTCGAACAGTTGGCTCATTTGAAAATGTTCTTTAAAATTACAGTAAACAACCACAGACGTTACAGACTGACCTTAAATTAACTTCTGTTCTTGACTTCACTTTAAAGTTGTAAAAAGCAAAACCTTTTTTTCTTTTCTTACCAATCTGTCCCCCCCCCTGCTAGTTCTTTATGTTACCTTTCACCCTTTCACCGCTGCCTCTCGGCGTGATACAATCGGAGTTTGCTGCTCCATGCCCCTGTGCTCCTCAGTGGACAGGAACGGGAATGTCTAGCTCTCCTCCTGTAGGAAAGTCAAAAAATGCAGACTCTTGCAGGCAAAAAAAAAAACCATCCAAACACATTAACGTCCAATTACCCTCTTATAAACTTTCACATGATTAGATGCTGAGTCATGGAGTGGGCTTTTCTGTTAGGTTTCCTTTTTGTGTTTTATTTTCTGTAACTGTGGATTTGACCTTTATTTAACATAACAATGCGGTTGCTTTTTTAGCGCTTAAAGACAGCCCTGCTTTCGGAGATTTCCCTGACTTGATTTTTGTTAATATTACATCACCTGATGATGCCAAGAAGGTGGTTACGGCGAGCTGGCAGACCGAGCAGGCGCCGTCTTTTTTCTTATAAAACGCTTGAGCGAAAAGCTTGGAGATGTAGATATTCAACCATGGCATAAACCTCAGTGGATCAGTTGACATTTTTATAAGGCTTGAAAGCAATTACACAGTTTTAAACTAGTATATATATACACTACATAGTAATCATAAATGTAGGACACACACATTCCCAATTTGTTTTTCTAATGTAGCAATAGATTCTCAAAGTTTCTCACAAAGCCTCTCAGAAAACCGGTGCAGAGCAGCAGCACATCAGAAGCAGAAGCTTGCAATCTAGCAAATGTCTTAAAATGTTCCCTGTGTTTCTCAAAGACATTTGAAGAATTTGGGTATTGAACATGAACTTTAACAATATCAAAAAAATCAAATAAAAAGGACCAAACAACTAAAAACTGAAGAAAAAAGAAATAAAAATGCATGTAAGTTATAATTAAGAAACTGCTGCAGTGGTGCAGTTAGTATCAGTGTTACTTTGCAGCAAGAGGATCCTGTGTTAAAATGTTAGCCTGGGCTCTATTTTTTGTTGCATCGAGTTTGAATAGGATGGATGGACATAGTTTTAAAAAATTATGATTCGGCACAAATTAAGATATCCCCACAATTTTTTTCCAAATCATATTACACACTAAACAGGTACACAATGTCAGGTGCATGTCATTGGACCCATAATACTTAGTGTTATGAGGGGGGTTTACCCTGTTTTAACCTCATTTGCAAGTGAACACCATGGTGAGACCAAGGGAGCTGTATGAGGCTGTCAGAAAGAAGATTGTAGCCACTTATAAGTCTGTTAGGGGATTTAAAAAGGTTTAAATTAATTTGAAATATTGTCCCTAGGGAAAATAGTCTGAATAAAAAACATTTAAAACAACCGCAAACCTGCAGGTGTAGCCTGTCAAGCAAGTTACCCCATAACAGATCCTAAATGAAGTCTCCCAAAGGATCTACAGAAGGCTCTTGCTACTGTTGATATGAAAGGGAATACCTGTACAATCAGAGAGATCTAACAGAAGTAACATTCATAGGTGAAGGAAACAACCAAATGCTCTCTTTGGAAACTATGAAGTTCAGACTTCAGTTTGCCCAAAAGAACGTAGACAAGCATCAGGACTGCTGGGATAACATTCTTGCAAAGTTAAGTTTAAAGCGCATTTAAATGTACAACGAAACAGAGGAAATGTCTGGCCTAAACCAAATACAGCATTCCAGGAAAAGAGCTTCACTAACTGTAAGTATCATGGTCTGGGGATGATTTGCTGCTGCTAGATCTGGTCATCTCACCATCATGGAACCCTTCATGAAATATACAGTGTCCAGTCAAGGGTGCTTGAGAAAGATTTGAAACAGTCTGTTTAAAAAAAAAAAACATTGTACAGGCCTATATCTCATTGAGATGCTGTAGGTTGACTTAAACGGGCTGTATGGGCAAAACAAAACTTCTCAAATATTTCCCTGAGATCCTGTCCATACGTAGTCAGGTATCTCACAAAACTGAGATATTTTTCCACACGTGAACGCAGATTTACGGCACCAAAAACAATTATTTCTAAAAACTCTGGCCAAAGTAAAGATCTTCGTTTTTCTCTGTTTTCTAGCATCTGCGTGTGGACAGATGAAACCGGAGTTTTAAGTGCCGCAACGTCACTGTCCGCGTCAAAAAACGCTACAACATCACCTCTCCGACATGCGTTTACACTCAGAAACAGCATTTATCGCCAACAGAGCTTCGTTGGCATTACTAATTGTCCAAACGCTTGTTGAATCCTTGTTTTTCCATACTGTATTACTGCTGTATGCAGAATTTAGAGAGTAGAACGCTAGTCTGAGCAGGTAGGATTTGGGAGAACTACTGTCCCCTACAGGTTTTCCAAGTCTATAAATGTGCCTAAAAATGCATTTATCCAGTTATGTGTGGATTGAGATTTTTTCAAAACAATGAGAGGAAAATTTTTGCTTTTCCCAGCTACGTTTGTACATGGCTTGAATGTGAGGAGTAGGGCAAAGTGTCCTCTGACCGATGGATGTCACAACCCCTTCGATAGCTACAAGAAGCACTTCAGGGAATACAATAATTTATTAGGGTGTAGGGTATCCTAGCCTTTTCTTTCACTTTAAAATCCATTTTTGCTTATTTATTTTGTTTATTGAGTTTACATGAATTTTTGTTGTTAATCTGTAATGAAAACGCTTCATTTTCTAGAGATAACGAAAATATTAGACATAAATATGTGAATATTTATTTACTGAGTATTTAAGGTGGTGGGGGAGGGGTCCTATTTTTCATAAAACTGTATTATTGAATTTTATTTATTATCTGGAGTGCTGAGTTTGCTTTCTTATTATTTGTTTATGGTGTCTGTACTTTGGAGAGTAAATATAATGCTTGGAAGTGTGGTTGTAAATGTGATAAAGGAAGTAAATATAACAGGTCAACAACAAGCACTGTTCCAGACTCAAGAAGGTCAGGTATGACTTTATCACTTTATCTTAAAGAAAAGGTATTGGTTTTCTTGTTACTGTTTAACAAATTCTAACTATATTGGTTATAAACTTGTCGTATTTTTTGCAACCATATATACCATATAGTGCTGAAAGTATCTCCTTGAGTAAAGTAAAAAAAAATACTGTGGTATGTGTGTATATATATATATATATATATATATATATATATATATATATATATATATTTGGGGGGGGGGGTTACCACTGAAGGAAACTCAATAAGTATACCCTAATCACTTGCCAGATTCAGTTCTAACTAGACTTGACAGTGACCAAGTGTGTATTGGGTGGGGGTAGGAGGGATGTATATCAACCTTCAAGACAATTCTTGACTGATGCTGACATATTCTGTCTTATTAGTGCTTGGAGTTGTTTATGATTTGTTCGCTTCATCTTAGTCATGCACCTTTTGGGAAGTGACCAATGCTCCAACGACAGTGTTAAGGTCCAAGACTTATGTTTTAACAATTGTTGAGTAACTCCATCATCATTTCCATCTCATGACATGATGCTCCATCATCCTGGAAAGAACACAAATCATCCCCAAAACATGTCTGGATTCTCAGAGGAAGTGTGTCTTGGAGGCCATTTTGATCCCCCTCTTAATTCTTGGCAGTGCTCTTGGGCAGACTTGTAAGGAAGCCCACTCCCTTGGATTAGAATCAACCCCATACATGGATTGCATCAGGATGCTTTATTGTTGACACGACACAGGACCTACGGTATCACTCATCTCCACCAGACAAATTACTTTCAAGATGTCTTAAATAGTCAGAAGAAAGATTTATCAGAGGAAATAACTTTGCAGGACTCCTCCTGGGTTTGTCCTTGTACTTGCTTACAAAATTTAATTCCACCTCTTGGACAAAACTAGTATCTTTGCCGGCCTTTTTTTTAGAAGAACAATTGTACAAAAGTATTCCATTTATTTAGCATACAAATGCATTTACAACAGCCAGCTTTCAGTGTTCAGTAAGTTCAGTAAGTTTGGAGCTGGCGGGAACAGGATTTGTCGGGTTATCTCCAAGAGGACGCAACTCTGGCACTTTCTTGGATGCCCTTCAACCATATTTGGTACGACTAAACCATTTTACTTTAAGGTTCATTCACGTGCCGTTTTAAATTGTCCCTTGGGGACAAATAAAGTGCTTTGAAGTGAATTGAATGTCTGTGCTGTTGATTGGGTTTTATGAAACAAGCTTTCTGATCCACATATAGCTACCATATAACATCTTACTTCAAAGCCAGACTAAGACTAAACGCACTTTGTGTACCTAACAAGAACTGCTCTAATTCTTCAAGACACATTCAATAAGTAGTCAGAAACTGTCCTCAGAGGTTTTGGTTCATACTGATATGATAGCTTCACATGGATGCTGCTGCAGACTTGCGGAGAATCCTTCATTTCGCTGCATCCTGTAGGTACTCTGTTGGGTTGAGATTATGGGCGTTTTCACATGGTACGGGAGTCCGTAATCGGATACCGTATTTGGTCAAAATCCACTTATTTTGTACCATGTGAACACAGCCTGGACCGTGCCAGGATACTGCCAGAAAGACCTGCCTTGGAGGTAGTATCGGAGTCCAGGTACGAGTGGATACGGATCATGTGAACACAAGCTGTACTCTGGCCGTACTCAAGACAACAGACGCACTCCGGGCGGAAATGACGACACCGCCGGCCGAAATTACAGAATCACCTCGCGACCATAAAAATACCAAAACAACGCGATTCAAGCATCCCACAGCAACACAGCAGATTACCAAACGGCGGGTTTACTACAACACTCGCCCTGTAGATGGCTTCAGCTAGCAGTTGACCAGTAGACCAATTTGTTTACATTCTAGGCTGTCGCTCGTTTTATGACGTTGGTACTTCTAACTCACTTGTTTGTTGGACAGCTACAGACTTATTTGTATACCGCCACCTGCTGTTTAGGTGTAGTAAAACACTGGATTGCCGTACGGGTCAATACGTGCCATCTGAACAGAAGAAATGTGCATTTTCTCTGGCCGTATTCTGGCACGTGAAGACGGCCTATGTGACTTTGGAGGCCACTGCAGTACAGTGAACTCATTGTCAAGTTTAGAATTACTAAACGCCTTTCCTGATGCAAAGGTAAACTCCAGCAAGTCTCTACATCTAGATGTCAAAATGCATGAAACCACTGCCATGTGATTGGCCGATTTACTATTTGGGCAAAAAATATTTAAGCAGGTGGACCCAATAAAATGGCTTGTGAGTGTTTTGGGTTGTTTTTTTTCAAATATCCTGGTGCCAGAGTCAGTGAGGTCTTTCACTGAGGTTTAGTTTTATATAGATTCTGTCTACTGATAAAATGTGGCTTGCTTGCACATACAGCTTTCCTGGCTCATGTTGCTACTGTAAAAAAAGAAGAGAGCAGAAAGGACACCAGAAAGGGAGAGAAAAAGTAGTAACATGAGCTTGAGAGAAAATAAGCTAATAAAAGTTGGCGTTAAACGCTTTTGGCTCAACGCTGACCATATAAATTATGATTTTACATACCTCTCAGCAGAGCACGTGCTGACCATAATCATACCCACAAGCTGCACTTAAGAGTGAGCGATGATGATGATGATTTGACCAATACGTGCGTGTGGCAATGGCAGATGAAGATGTTGACATTGACATGGATGTTTGGCGATGGGGGACAGACATGTTACTGAATGCTGCAGACTGATGATAGGGCAGGGAAATGTGTTGAGAGCCACATACAGGGGAAAAAAGTCCCAAAGTGGAGAACAGAGGGGAGGAATATTTGAAATAAATTCTGGAATATAAAATAAAGGGCGGGAAGTAACGAGGGGCACCATCATCGAGAACAGATAGGAATTACATGCGAGATGGGGAGGGGGAAAGTCAGAAAAATGAGGTGGAGGTAGAGAAAACATAAGGGGTTGCTTTTTCATTGCTCAATTCTGAATATGTAAAATGTTCAACCTATTATGTAATCAATAGGTAACATTTTCTTTTGCACTGTGACAATTTTGCTGGTCTTGAGAGCCAAGCCCAGAAAAGGCATCGGCAAGTCTAAGTTTGCTTTTCATCTTTGCCTAGGGGAGTTTTAAATCCCATATGTGGTCACGGAGGCAAACTGCGTTCAGTCTACTCACACCCATGTGGTAACTTCAGTAAGACCATTTTTGTCTGGTACTCATAAAAAGCTGCCTGAGGGGTTGGTGTAGATGACAGCTTTGAGCATCCTATCTTCTAACTATTTTTCTTCAGCCTTGTCATGAAAAGTTTGGGGAAACGGGGCTCTGCATAATTGCCTCTTTGTATTCCCGTTCCCCAACCCCCCTCCCTCAGTTCAGGCCTCCAACATAGCTTTTAAAGGAAAACTTTTCAAAGGAAAAGGAAAAATGGCAACTGAAGGAAGAGATAAGAAAATGAAGAGAAGCTGCATTCATTGTACAATTTCAAACGTTTTTGCTGTCAAGAAAAGGCCAACTCTACAGAGGCAAAGAACCAACCCACCCAAAAAACACCTAGGCCATTATCCATACACTTATTTTAGCCCTGAATCAAGCTAAACATTTAAAAACATCAATCCCCTGATATTAATAGATATATCTACTTACCCTAACCAATCCATTAGACTCTAGATTGTGAAGTTCCACACAGTCCTTCCACATTTCCAACATCTCCATAACTGCTGGATCCCCTCAAGGCTGTGTGCTCAGCCCCCTACTGTTTACTCTGTTAACAGATACGATCCACATATAAGGAAAGTCTAATCCTTTTAATTTTGAGCGACACCACAGTAGTGCGACTCATTCATGAGTCAGTGTACAGGATAAAACAGAGAGACTTCCTGAGGTCACAACCTGAACACACACCCCTCAGAATCAGCATCTATGCAGTTGAGAGAGTATTAAACCAAAGTCATTGGAGAACAGATCTTGCCTGATTCAGGGAAATCAGTGTGGTTTAAAACAGACCTAGAGTCACTGGTCTTTTTAATGAAACAGAAACAAACATCGCCCCATGCAAGCATCCACACAACATTGTTGTAGTAGAAATAAAGCAAAGAATCTTTTCCTCAAATTCCACTCGAATTAAGATCTCTTTAGCCAGCGTCCGGTTTAACGATTTGTGGGTCTGTCAGTTGAATGAAAGCAGAAAACTGTAACAGAATACAGCAGTGCTCAGTGGTGCACACTGATTCGGCCTC
The DNA here is from genome assembly GCA_028564705.1 of Apricaphanius iberus. Lineage (NCBI taxonomy): Eukaryota > Metazoa > Chordata > Actinopteri > Cyprinodontiformes > Aphaniidae > Apricaphanius > Apricaphanius iberus. Next base: position 138,505 of record JAPXFQ010002314.1, read on the forward strand.
AACTATCATCCCTTCTTGGCAACTCAAGCAGAATCTTCCCAGTAGGGAGGTGCTAAAGGGTTGAAAACGCAGCAGGAGAGAGAAATGAGGAGGAACAGACTGAGCTGAAGCAGTCACGTCTTGCTAAATTTGTGGCTCTACCCTATCCGTCTTGTGCTCCAAGGAACAGCATCACCTGCTGAGGAGAGCTGCCAGTACAGCTGCTTTCACACTGTAGCTGGACTTACGAATAGCAGTCGGGGATGTGGTTGAAAAGAACTAAATGTGGCAGGAATGTATAGCAGGTCCTCTCCCAGGTTTTGCCTTAATTCTTCATTAATCTTAGTTTAACTCACATAACTTCTTCTTTTTTTTCTGGCTGTTGGCATCCCGTTTGGTTTCTGACAAAACAAAACAAAAAAATTCCTTGATGTATTTTAACAACAGAGATAAGGGGTGATGTGAAAATGCCCTGGTACTATAGTGGCTGAGCAGCAATTATTTTGTTTGAGGAAGAATGTTGCCTCCTCTTCATTGAGTTGAAAGGGTCACGGCCTTCACCCCTGAGCCAGTTCACCTTCAGCAGAGCAAAGGAAAGGAATTTACCTTTCAACTTTAGGGAGGCAGGGGTTAAATCATGGTTAGAGTTCTGGAAGTTAATTTAAACAGACTCTTGAATCAGAGAATTAAAGTAACAATGTTCATGGGTTTAATTGCATTTCTCTCAAATGGGATTATTATCCATCGAAACAAAGCAAAAGGATCTTTTAATGTCTTTTGAGTTTTCAGTTTCCAAAGCCAGTGGATATGCTAGAGAGGACTTCCTGTCCAGTGTGCACAGTCGATGGGTTTACATGCATCAAAAGAAAACGTAATTATTGCCTTAGTCCGACAGTATTCAGACTTTCGAGATGCACGTATACACCTTAGTGACACTGAAGTCGAGCTTAACTGCCTTACACCTAATCGAACTAGGAAACTAGTTAAAGAATTTCTCTGCATCTCAACAGAACCTCAGGTTTGTCAAGCTATTTCTTGCCTGGGCGCTCCCTCTTCCAAAAGTGAGGCGACCTGGAGAGTGGGAATAACTACACCCGTATGACAACAAAAAAAACCCAGATGTGTAAGACAATCAAATCTTCAAAATGTACTGTTCTGCAGCGTTGTTGTCCATTTCTTTGTGCATATCCTTCTTTTACTCTGTCGGCTTCACTACCACCAGCATTTATTTACTATCTGTGGGGTGCTCTAGGCTAACTAGAAGAATGCTAACACGAAAGGTTGTATGTCGTGAGTAGAACTCACTTCATTCACAAAAATTTAGTTTTCTGATTGACAGGTACACTGGATTAAAGCCTCCTATTCTCGTTAAGGTATTAGCTTGAGTAATGCCATAGCAATAAACACACGTATGGTTTCAGGACTGTTATAACAGTTTTCATATCATATGTAGGTTGATGTATTAGATACATGCCTGAAGGTCTTCTACAGCATGTCTCCACATCTAGAAACTAGCTTCAAGTCTGTCACAGCTTCTAACGGGGTTTTTTTTCAGATTTCTCAGCTCTATACTTGTAACAGCCAACTCTGAACCACAGCATGATGGTCCGACTACCCTGTTTCACCATGGGAATATTGTGTTCTCAGTTATGTGCATTCTCAGTTTTACATACATAATCTTACACAGTTTTGGCTGTAGCCTGAAATTTTCATTTTTGTTCTGACCTGACCTAACCACATTCTTCCAATTTGTTGTATCCCTTCATGGTTTGTAGCACACTGTACATGACAAACATGACTTTCTCATAAAAGATGTTTGTTTAGGGTAGCTAATGTTCTCTGAGAAACTTCTGAGTCCTTCACAGAACATGTGATAATAAAATGATACATTTTCTGTGTATTTGATTGCATTTGATTGCTTTAGGGGTATTTTAGCAAAAAAGGACTGAGTAGCAATTGATGCAAAACTTTTCAGAAATTTGACTGCAACATAAAGTATAATAAAACCTTGTATCCTTTTCATTATGTGTTGGAGACATACCCTGTATCCAAATCCTTAGTATTTACTACATGCTACGTAGTAATTACTACTCAACCGTTGACGTAGTAAATACTGCGTAGCAAACGAGCGGGTAGTAGGCCAGAAATCGGACGTACTGCTCCACCATTTTACCGGATGTTTACGTTATGTTAGGTCGCATATGGTCCCGTTAAACATTAAATTATCAACTTAAATGTTTAATCAATTATCAAAAAACAATTAAAGTAATCAGTAACAACGTTACACTTTTACATTTATACGGCGAAATTGTGGTGGTGTCAATGGTTGACAGTTCCTCGGTAGTAGAGGTCACGCTTCTTCTACGATTTCAGGGCTGCATTGTGGGATAGCATAGCATCTGCTGCTTACTGTTGCGGTAGTACACATCCGGGAATTTTATACCTGCTACTCAAATCCATACTGGAGATTCGGATCTACTACATTGCTCGCATACACATTTTTGCCTGCTACATAGCAAGCGTAGTGGGGGTATTCGGATGCAGCAATAAACTCTTATCTGCAGTTAAACATCACCATGGCGATGACAGAAAGCACTTTAAAAGGCCCTCTAACTGCCATGACGTCAGAAGAAAATGGCTTGTCAGTTTCTCTCTGATTGAAACCAACAGGCTTCTCAAGAGCATACTAAAACATGATACATTTCCTTTTAACAGTCCGAGCCTGCGTTTGAAACCCAAGTCATCCATTCTTGCCAACAGATCCGTCTTCATGCCCCCGATATGCTGATGAGGAGCATATGATGCCAAAGGTTAACCAGCAGGTCAGGCTCCAGCATGTTTTCACCTAGTCTAGGACGGCAGAGAAGCCACGTTGGTCCCTTACTGTGTGTGTGTGTGTGTGTGTGTGTGTGTGTGCGTCTTGGTAGCGCTGTATCACTACATCTGCTCCCTCCCGCAATGGTGATGTCACATCAAATATTTGGCTTTGTACCACTGATGCAAAACAGGTGTTTAGCGATCACCGGGTTGGGTGCAGACAGACTGTCCGCAGGTTTTAACCTCAGAAGGTCTCCGCGCCCCACACTGCGTAGAGCTGAACCATTCTCACAATAAATCAGTGCGTTTTGTAACACAGGGCAAAACTTTGAAGTTCAAAACAAGACCTCATGCTCTGCAAGGCTTTAATATGCCTAATTTAATTCAAGAACAAAACAAAAATTGAAGTTCCTCGTCCTCTTTTTGAGTTTGACCTGGCGCCTATCTTATTTTGATATCGCTCTAAAAGAATCTGACTGGACTCATTTGTCTGTCCATGGGCTTGATATGTCTGGCGTATAAAAGGCCTCAGTGTTTTTCACGTGTACCATTTGAAATCGGTGCTGAAACCGGTCTTTTGTTCAACGCCTTTACTCCCTGAAAGCTTCCCTTGAGCTATGTCTGGTTCTATCTGTTGGAAAAACGCGAATCCCAGCAGGTTTCCTTGCATGACATTGTGATGGAGAAAGCCGCGAAACATGAAAGCAATAAAATCAATGTAGCATCGTTGACCTCTGTTTGTACTGAGAGTCACTTGATAGAGCTATAACAGACAAGGATGCAAGAACTTTTATGTATAAATTTTGATTAAAAAAGTGTTTCTTCAAAACTTTCAGAACTTTATCCGGTATTGTTCTAAGGACAAAGAGGCCGTCTGTTTTCCAAAGACCCCGTTAAGCTACTCATTCGCACTCAAGAAGTTTCAAAGGAAAAGCTCATCGCTCCAGGGCTTAAGATCCAACTGAAAACAAGAATGTCGAAAAATAATCAGAAAAGGGGATTTTTTTTTAGCGATCTGGAATTACCCCATCAACAATTTAAAAGAACATTATTAATCGTAGATTATAAATTTACAAGTAGAAATAACAGGTTTCAGACTCATGAGACTCATTTAATCATGAAGCATATGAGCTTTCTTCGCCCAGGGGTTTTTAAAGTTTGGTGAGTTCTGTCTGCAAGACTTTGGTGCAGAAAAGATCCTTTGATTAAGTCCGGCGACTTCAAAGACTCATGAATCAGCATTAGTCAGAGCATTTTACAGAAGAAGCGGCGTGCTGTCACTATATTACTAGATCTGTAGCTGCTTGATCAATATTGCGTCTGTTCTCCTCATACACAGCAAATTAATTACATCCCTGAAGTAACAATTAGTACTTTTTAAAATAGCTAATATAGCTTCAAGGCAAATAGGTAAATGATATGTGAGGGCTTTCTGATGTACGGATTATCTGGTGTTTTGATCCGTTGATGGCAACTCTCTGTTTTAGCTCCAGCATACTGGCCATAAAACTTTGCAGACACTCTCTGGACCTACATGCAAGAGTAAATAAAGAGAGAGAGAAGTTTGTGCAACCTTTAGCTTTAGCTTACAAAAAAAAAAAAAAAAAAGCCTGGGAAGTGTCTAATTCAGCTGCCATCTGACAACAGCTCAAAGGTGTACAGTAGCAGGGATCAGCAGAGATGAGAGAGATGGGTGCATGTCATTATAATCACTTTGCCATTTTGTACATTTGCAGTTTTAGTTTCTTAATGCTTGTTTTTATTTTTTTATGGTTGGAGTATTTTTGGGGCAATGGAAGGTTGACAGTGGTTCCCAGGTTGGGAACCACTGTCCTAGAGAATCAAATGGAAAGAAATGTGATTCTGAAATGCTATTGAATTAAAGCCATGTATCTACTGCATGTAAGATATTAAAATTCAAAGACATTTGAAATATTGGGATGGAGGGCTCAATGTAATCATTCTCAAAAGAAGGCAAAAGTGGAAAATTAAAGAGATTTGAGTTTTTTTTAAATTTGTGACAGAGCCAGCTTCAGTTCGGTTCCTGACCTTGGGACCCCTGCTGCACTTCTTCCCCCTTCTTGTAAGATAAATTGTTCCTATTTCTGAATATTGTACAAATAAAAATAGCCTTTAATGCCACGAAAATCATTTGGTACGTTCTTTATTCCTATACTCGTGCAACCCTAGTTCTAAGATTTGATTATATCAAGGGTGTAACTCAATCTAATGTGAATGATGACGTAGAAAAGTGTGACGCAGTGATGCAGTCATGATAATAAATTGTGTTTTTTTTCTGTTATTTTTTTGGATTAGCAAACACATAGTTTTGTCTGATATTTGCTTCAAACCAAACGAAACAAGTCAGCCCCCTAAGAGCACGTTCTTATCTTACTCTGCGCTCCAGTTGACTATTGAATAGCAAGTGTCAGTCACTGACATGCTGTTTATACACTCACACACACACTTTCTGGGTGGGGTGGTGGGCTGCGGCGTTGTTAGTGATTTCCAGCTGATAGGCAAACACAAAAGCCCTCTGTGTCTCGCATCGACCACCCTCTTTTTTTTTTCCTCCATTCATCGCTCGGGCTAAGTTCAAGCCCAGCAGCTCCCTTAACATTCCTCCATCTTTTTCACTGTACTTCCTAACTCCATAGCCCTGAGAGCAAGCAACTTCTTTAGCGTCAAAAACAACAGCACAAGAGGCTTCTTGTGTTGTCACGACTGATGTATTAAATGCTCTATTCCACACTCATCTGTTGGGGAATTTCCCCGGTGCACATTTATTCACGCAGACAAAAAACTGTTTAATGTTATATCTGTGCAGCATTGTGGCAGTCGGATTTTCATGTGGCATGGGTTCGCCTTTAATTCGTGACGTATTGCTAGGAGTCAAATGTGACCAGACTTCTAAGCCAGAATTTGGAAAAAGCTTGATTCGGATTCAGGATTCAGTGCTTTGTCAAATTATCCACATCCTCCAAGCTTTTTTTTAACATTTTGTTGCTTTAAAAGCACACATTTCCAACGCATTTTACCACCATCTTATGTGGCAGGCCAACGCTACATAAAGTAGCGCCTAGTTTCAAAATGCTTTCGAAAAGCAGCTAATTTCACACTGGTATAAATACAGATTTTCTTTGGGGGCCTTACAGTATGTCCACACCAAAAGCGAATTAAGCACATGTACATGTTATGTCAATGGAGGAGCGCGATAACGCCCGGCAGGGGGTCCCGCTTCAAGTCAGAAGCAGATTTGCATCGCGAAAACGCTTTTCTGCCTGATTTGCACGAACAATTCGCAGTACAGATGCGATGGAAAATACTTCAATAAAATGCAGCGCGTCCAGTTCGCTTTGTACACGCTTCAAGGTGCAAAACACGCGGACAGCTAGGTGCTTGTTGCGCGTGTTGCGCCTTTTAGTCGCTCCTATGGCGTTTGGTGTGGACACAGGGTTAGAGATTGGTTAGAGAATAACAGTAAAAACAAAAAAAAGAAGAAGAAGAAGAAGAAGAAGAAAGGCCAAGGAAGACAACAGACATATCAGAAGGATGCTTTCAGGTTGATAAGACTTTGTGGCCTAAACACACCGCCCACCAGTAACACACGGTGTTACTGTGTGAATTGATGGGAAGATGAATAGAGCCACACACACGACAATCCAAGAAGAAAATCCGATTCACCTTCCATCAGTATTATGACCTTAAACTCTGTTCAGTGTGATAAAGCTGTTTTACACATTGCATTTGGGTTTCTTTTTTTCCGACTGACATACGTCATGGCAAACAACAAGTTTATGTCTTTCTCAAAGCATCCAGGTGATATAAAGGAAGTTTGACTTCCTTGATTTCCCCACATCTTCCCTAATAAAGCCGTATAAGGTTGTGAAACCTCTGGGAAATGTTGTGTAACCCCCCCCCCCCAGCATCTACATATTTGTGCATGGAACATTTACAGTTCAGACAGTGGTGTTGCGTCACACCAGGTCCGGTTTCTCCCTCTCTCTGGCTCCGAGCGTCAGTTTAAAAGCTCAACAGTGTTTCTTGTTGGTGCAGCTTTGCCCCAACAGGATCTCTTTAAGGTAATAGTGCAGGCTTTGTTACAATCTTGCAAATGTGGCACAGACCTCCCACAGCCACAGTTGGGTCTTTTTTTTAATTCGAGGCCCTAAATTGTTTTGTATATGCCTAATGTAATCTTCACTACATGGTCTCAGACTTTTATCTTTTATTTATAACCATTTCCAGGATGTTGTCTTGGACCCCAGTTTGGATTTTCTAGTGTCTGCACATAAAATAAGCTCAGTAAATGGAAAAGTTGGCATAAATACAACAAACGAGATAAAAGTCCAATGAAATCATCACTCTGTAAGTAGACAGAATTATTCACATTTGTTGAATAAGGCTATTTTCAACAGGCTAAACAAGGCAAGTTTGATCCTCACCACCTTGCAACCTTGAAGAGTCTAGTCGGGTTTTATGCAATTTGAATGTTTCTGGGAGAGCTGTGGTTTCTTTTCGAGATGATATACTCCAAACCACAAGACTTTGTTTTGACCTGCCAGATGCAGCAGATGGGTTCGAATTGCTGGACAACACTCTGCTGCTAAATCTGTTTTTATTCTGCGTAAGTGAGGTGTTTTTTTTCTACTTATTATTGCGAATTACCTTGTAAAATTGCCAGAGAGCAAAGAACACCGAAGAAGTGAAAGCGTGTCTGTGCTGGAATAGAGCTTCCCAAATGAGCATGCTAGAGAAGCAGCTACTCCCCCACATGCTATATTTAGAGGAAGCTCGCCTTGGATGGGGGCACTTAATATACCCAAAGATAAATTTGGCATTGAGATAAAGTTGCCAACGTGTTTTGAGTTGCAAGTTATAATATAAGTATGTGTGTAGACTAATTCTGTACTAAATCTGAACAGAACAAACTAGGAAACTCTTGGGGTTGGATCGAACCTCCACAGATCCCAAAGAGCATGCCAAAGAACAGTAATTTCTTCACTCATAGCAGCATCGTAACATAGTTTATTTGTGCTGAAGCTCAGAATGTTCCACTGCTACCGATCAGCTTCTGCACGACATGCGCTTCCACGATTCCAGCAGTCAGTTTGGCAACACTCATACTGATACTGGTCTCTTGGCCCATACTGTTCTAATCTGCTTGTATCTGTATCGGTTAAAGTTAACCGATATCATGAACCAATACTATGGAAATATGGAAACTCTGCAATTATTTCACAGAAAAAAATTATTTTTCACTCGAATTTTTAGTTTTGTGATCTTTTTTTCCAATTCACCATCAGTTGTAACAAAGAGAGAAGAAATAAAACATGTCCTCCAATTCATTGCAAATTTTGTGTGTGATAGAAGTATCAGCATTGGTACTCTTTATCGTAATTACTCAAATCTAAGTATTGGTTTTAAAAAACTGGTATCGTAACATCCATAGTTTTAAATTATCTATACCAAAACATTCGAACAGATTCCTAACCGTCACATGATCAAAACATATATCCATAATTAAATTTAAAAAGGATTCTATAAAACTAAGTCTTCAAAATGTAAAAATGTAAATACCATAGGAACCCTGAAAACAGCAAGTCCATGTCCTATATTTCAAACCATTTACTTATTACTACGCTGTTACAGTAGCTTATTATATAGGTGCCAGTATTACATCACATAACAAATGATGAGTGATGGGCATGGGGGAAAGGACAGGAGAGAAAGCAGTAACCCCCCACCACCACCACCACCACATTAAAGCTGCTGTATGAACCATGACATCAGACAGAAAAAAAGTAGATTTTGAGATGTGATCAGCTATAGCTTCTGCCTCTGCTCCATCTCCACCTGCTTAAAAGAGACGAAATCCATGCCTAATACCATGCACATTCAGGGGCATGGCTTAGGGTGGGCCTGGGGGGGCTTAGACCCACCCACTTTGGACCAGGGCTCACCCAAATAAAGACTTTCTGGGAAGAAATTCAAATTAATTATATTAACAATTACATGTTATTCCTGGGAAATGTTAAACTGGAAATGGCATTTCCATCTTTAAAAGACTTGGTGTCATAGGCTGTTTTGAATAATTCAGTTTTATTTTTTTTATATAGCGCCAATTCACAACAGATGTCATCTCAAGGCACTTTACAAGAAATGTTTTTGCAAAATAAATTATATAAACTCTCTAGACAAGCTAAGGGTAGTTCTCTGGTTGTTTTGTGTAACCAAGTGTAAGACTATAGATTTTAAACTTAGAATTTTATTGAAAATTATATGTTCCCTAGCTCAATATTCCAGACTAATTAATCAAACCATGCATGCAAAGAATTGAAAGTCAAAATAAATAAAGTAAATTAATTAAAAAATAGTTTGTTTTGGGATGTTCTTTAAAACACTTTACTACTACTTTTCCCATATTCCCTTTGGAAACGTTACCAGTTGCTGATCTCACAGAGCCCAGATGATCCTGCCATGTTTAACTTCACTTATCACATGATACAATTTGATCCGATCCTATTCAATCGGATCCAGTTTGTTATAAATATGTTTCAATGCCATTTAAACATTTTTTTAGCTGTTATCTTAATTATATGCCTGTAATCCAATGACTGAACACTGGATGAGTAAGTTTACCAGGAAAAAAACTGCATTAGGAAAAAAGGGCAAACTAGGTTAAACAATTTAAAGGATTTTGGAACTTAAGAATTGATTCAATTCGATTCATTGAATTTTTTTATAGAATCGTTTCAGAATCGATTATTTGTTTTGTTTTTCAACACAGCCCTAATAGGACTGATCGAATAACCACATCTCTCGGGTTGTAACTGTAACTTACTGATACTCTACAGACCTTTTAGGTAGCAGATGTGTTTACACAGTTCCCACAAGACAAGTAAAGAATTGACAGTTTTTTAATGTTGTACACCCAAACATATGTTGAGCTGAACTAACTTTGAACTGTAGGCTTTGGCCAATGACCAGTCCATTGTTCTTTTTATTAAATCCACTATAATTACATGTTCAGTTTAGCAATTATGTTGTCTTAAATATTTTACTTACAGTATTTGTTCAGAAATGGTTTTTGAAGCCCACATATTTTTAACAGTGGAACAGATTCCCTGCTGATTCAGACTTTGTTTACCAGCCAACTTATAATCCGGATGCAAGCTTCAGTTTCCCCTCACATGCAGGGGGTTTTGGCTGTTTTTCTGTGGTGGAGAATTTGTTTTGTCTCACACATCACTCCCATAACGACCGACTGACAAGGCCAAAGTTCTGACTGAAACCAATAAAACCACAGAGAAACAGAGGAGGGCGATATCAGTCTTAACTATGTTGTCATGAACGAAACATTCCTCCTTAAATCATTCTTCAAGAATACACACGATTCTCATATGTGGTAATCTTGAATTTACAGCATTATAATTTAGTTTGGGTTGAAATTATAAATATGTTTTCCTTGAAATAAGTATTTAAATGTTTTTGAAACATGGATTGTATATCACATTTGTATTTGTGCAGGACTGGTAAGTTGTTGTTTGCTTGAAAAGAGAAACTTAGATTGAGACCTTGAACCTTGCCCCTGACCAATACTGGTGCTGCTTGTGTCTTTACCAGTAACGACCATGTTGTAAAAGAGAATAATATTGATAAAAATATATCTATATAAATTCAAAGACAAATCTGAATCAAAATACAATTGTACCCTTGGGTATACTTGCTGCACTGAGAAACAATAAACAACTCACCGAAGCACATGCAAGTAGGTAAATATGTGTAAAATTTACAGCCTGACCTGATGTTGTACATACACAGTCTGTGCTCTGATTTTAAACTGACAGAAGGGCAAGCAAACTGACTTAATTACCAGGCGAAGCCAAAGCTTAAAGGTCGACTCAAGTCTCTTGTTTTCTGTTTCGAGTAAATACGACCGCCGCCTTAAGGGAACACAGCATTTCTGCGGCAGCAAACTCCCGGAGTAAACAGGTCACTTATCAGTGGCTGGCATCGAGCAGGGCCCTGGTGCATTAACTGTAGGAAAGAAAAAAACCTTCCCTCTGTGCTTTTCAGCGATAACGTGCTCCTGAGCAGGTCCAGTTGGGTCGCTGGGTTGTCAAACCACGAAGGATCAAAGGAATGTATTGGAGTGTATGGAATAATTAAAAGCATTTTGGGGATCTACACCCGAGGCATTCAGCAGAGTACACAATCCAATCGAGATAAAAGCAGACAACGGAAATACACTGCTAACAAAAATAAAGGAAAAAAAGCATTAAACATCCTACATCTGAATGAATGAAGTATTCTTATTCATTCTTATTATATACTTTATTCTTTCCATAGTTGAATGTGTTGACAACAAAATCACACAAAAAAATATCCATGGAAATCAAAGGCATCATCCCATGATGCATTTGATTCTGGATTTGGAGTCACACTCAAAATTAAAGTGGAAAAACACACAACAGGCTGATCCAACTTCGATGTAATGTCCTTAAAAGAAGTCAAAATGAATCTCAGTAGTGTATGGCCTCCACGCGCCTGTTTGACCTCCCTACAATGCCTGGGCTCCTGATGAGATGGAGGATGGCCTACTGAGGATCTCTTCCCAGAGCTGGTCTAAAGCATCCACTAATTCCTAGACAGTCTGTGGTGCTAAAGTGGCTATGGCCTCGGGAGCGGTGGTCGGCTATGGCTGCCTTGGTGCTCTCCAGGGGCCTGTGCCATGAAGGTAGCTGAACAAACTCGGGGTTACATGATTGGTTTTAGTCGATAAAATCAAACCGATGCAATCAGGCTTTATTGGTACCATGACGCAACTCATCAACTTTCTCCGTCAACTCAGGCTTTGATCCTTAGCTATGATTAATCCACACACGCGTGCACATAAAAGAGTGACGTCGACACTGAACAACCAATCACGTTCGATATGGATAGAGCGAGAGCTATATACTTTTCAGCGGAGGAGCAAGAGATAATTCTTCAGAAATATGAAGAATATAGAAGTATTTTTCAGTAACACTGTATCTGCTGGCAAAGCAAGAGAACACTGTTGGAGGAAGATTTCTGACTGTGTTAATGCATAGGTTAAACAAGTAATGTACATTTATGTAGGCTAATCATATTAAAAATATATTAAATGCTAAAATGAAAATGTATTTGTGTTGAGATATATATATATATATATATATATATATATATATATATATATATATATATATATTTGTATATGTGTGTAAAATGTGAATGTATAGGCTATTACATCCTAAGAAAGATTGATATTCATTGATTTTTAGATGCAACCCCAACTCCAAACGTTCTTGGCAGCAGATCAAGACAAAATATAAAAATATAATTCAAAGTGGTGAGTATTTACCATAACCTTTTATTATTTTTTTGAACATTTAATCACAAACACTTGTTTGCAGCAAACAGAAAAAAATGTGAAATGAGGAAAACTGGGGGAGGGCCACCTCCTCAAGATTACACTGTGGCGGAGGAGTTGGCTCTGAGCAACAATAAGGGGCGGCCGATTATGGATGCGGTACAGTAAGGGCTTCGACGAGTCACATTTGTTATGTTCGGCTCAAGAAGTTCACAAAGATAAGACATTCCTTCCGTGGAAAATCTGTATCTTTCATACAAGTAAGCATCAGGAAAGTTAAATGGATGTCCCTAAAAACTCTTTCTTAACAAAGTGCTCGTCTAACAATTTGCGCGGAGATATCCACAGGATTTGGGAGAAAAGGTGAAGCCATTTCAGCAGAGAACAGACGCTGGGAATTAGTTACGTCACCTATATGTTTCTTTGCTCACAGCTGATTGGTCAAACTTCAGTCTGAGATCTCGAATCCAGAACATAACCTGCCCCGGAGCAGGTTAGCCGTGCAGTGTAAGATACCATGGCAACGAACACCGATTAAAGCCGAGCTACTTTCATACTACCTAAAACCCAGGGTTGGCGGAAACTACCCTGAAACATAGCTGGCTAGCAAACTAATCCGGCTTCACGGTACAGGCCCCTGGTAGTGCATGGGTGGAGGTGGGGGTACCATCCCTCCATCCTCTGGGCGCCCTTGGTCAGTGCCTTGGCTGCTGCTGTTGATCTGCACTGCCGATCCAGATGGCTTTACATGTCGGCGTTTCCTGTCTCATCTGTACTCAGCCCCTTGTTGCTTTTGTTTACTTTTGCTTTTAAGTGTGTGCATGTGAGAGAGATGGGTTGGGGTGAGGAAGGGTATAGTTGTGATGATGTTTTTATTTTGGGATTGGGAAAAGGGGGTGGGAGGGGGATATGTGGGGTCATTTTAATCTGTAAAGCACTTTGAGAAGCTATGCAGTTTGAAAAGTGCTTTATAAAGATGGATGGATGGATGGCTGGATGGATGGATGGATGGATGCACGTCCCAGATGTGCTCAATTGGATTCTGGTCTAGGAACGGCAGGGCCAGTCCATAGCATCAATGCCTTCGTTTTGCAGGAACTAACACACTCCAGCCACATGAGGATTGTCATGCATTAGGAGGAACCCAGGTTCTGCTCAGTGTGAACCAGCCTTCAGTTGTGAAGAGCACAGGACACAAGTGGCAAATTTGCCAGTCTTAGTGTTCTCTGGCGAATGCCAAACATCCTTAAAGGTGTTGGACTGTAAACACAACCTCCAGCTGTGGACCTTGGGCCCTCATACCATCCTCATGGAGTCTGTTTCTGACCGTTTGAGCAGACACATGCATGTTTGTGGCCTGCTGGGGGTCATTATGCAGGGCTCTAGCATTGTTCCTCCTTGCACAAAGGTGGAGGTAGCGGGCCTGCTGCTGGGGTTTTTTTCCCCTCCTACGGCCTCCTCCATGTCTCCTGATGTACTGGCATGGCTATCCTTTATTTATGTAGCACAGTTGCAACACAAGGCAATTCGAGGTGCTTTACATGATTGGCCTGTCTCCTGGTTGCACCACCGTGCTTTGGACACTACGATGACATACACAGCAAACAGCTTCTTGCCACAGCTCGCACTGATGTGCCATCCTGGATGTGCTACATTACCTGAGTCACTTGTGTGGGTCAGAGTCCGTGTCATGCTACCACTAGAAGTGAAAGCACCAGCCAGCATTCAAAAGTGACTAGAGCATCAGATAGAAATGATAGCAACTGAGAACTGGTCTGTGGTCACCACCTGTAGAACCACTCCTTTATTGGGGGTGTCTTCCTAATTGCCTATACTTTCCATTTGTTGTTCATTCAGTTTGCACAACAGTATATGAGCTTGATTGTCAATCAGTGTTGCTTCCAATGTGGACAGTTTCATTTCACAGAATTTTGACTGACTTGGAGTTACACTGTGTTGTTTAAGTGATCTCTTTGTTTTGAAAAGTGTGTAATCTAAATAGAAGATATACTCTTAGAGCGAGATCTACCCTCCTTTCGCCTGCTCTTTGACAGTTGAGATTCAATCACCAGATTTACTCCTTGCTGTTCGACATCAGAGAGATTCTTTGACATCTCAATAGCAATTTATTTTTTTAAAGACAACCTATGAACATAAATTTTAGCATCACGAATGGTCTGGAAGACAGGTGTGCATAAACATGAATCCGAAAAGCCAGTGAAGGACTCAATTTGAGAAATATCTCAAATATGCTGCTGGGTTGACCCTGAAGTTTGGGATCAGGGCAGAGTGCTTTAAACATTTTTGTTTTAGCCGTGTTCAACGATGCAGTAGGCTTTAAGTTTAATGTATCATGATTTTCATTCAACCACAAATGTCATTGCATTTTAGTGGAACTTTAACTTGATAGAGCAACACAAAGTTGCACATAACTGTGAAGTTAAAATGACACGAAAGCCATAAGTAAACTTGTTTAAATTATGTTACAAGCAAGGTAGGATAGACAGCTAACACCTTAAAAAGATTGTTCTCTTCAGATGAGAATTTTTTTTTACTTTTTGGACTAAATTGAATTCAATGACACATCAATTTCTAATAATAGCATATGTGAAACCCACATACGTGATGCACATAATTACAGATGTCTGATTTTGCGTGCATTATATTAAAAAGTTACTGGTATTTTTAAACCTCAGATTTTGCAGCTTCTCTGTGATTCTGCTAAGTTCCTCTTCTTTAGGCATGCAAACAATTTATGATCTCACTGGTTAGACAATCACTCATACTGCTCATCTTTACATTTATTTTCACATATAAATTAAAGTGTGTCATATAGTAGCCATTTTGAAGTTCCTCATTTACAAGGGAAATGTGCTTGGATCCAAGCATACGCACGGTTTCATATGTCTGGATCACTTTCTGTGCACACACTTTGTTGGATTTAAATAAGCCTAGGTTTTGTAAGAAATCTACAGATATCTTAAACACAACGCCTCTGTTGGTGAATGTCCTATGATCAGGACAACATTTAAACGGATTTTGGTCCTTATTTTCAGTTGGCCACCAGATTAGGACTAAACGCTGGTTTCAAAGCAGCTTTAATGCAACACATCAAACACTACCTAAACAGATGTGTGCCTGATCACTTTTTTAAGAGGATCACTGTCAAAGTTGCATTTCTGGTTTGGCTTTAAATAAGCTTTAACAAAAAAAACACAACAAAACAGGCCATTCTCTTGAAGATTAGCTTTTGATGAAGATGTGTTTGGTTCGCATTAAGGCAAATATGCCATAAACCCTTAATAGCAGCCATGTGTGATAACGTATGTGTCCAAGAATGACAGGTATTTTAAAAAGAGCTGCATTATTTCTCTCAGCGCAACCAAAACAGAAAATAAAACATATTATTTTTTTGTTTCAAATTAAGCTTTTTCTTTTGCCGCATAGACGCGTATAAAACGGAGTAATGCGTTAATCCAGAAACAAGATAAACTTACGAACATGGAAATACTGTTTTTTAGTGTTTTTTTTTTTTCTCCTGGACTGCAGCGGAACTTTGCACTCTCAGACGGTGAGGAATGAGTAGCCTCTCAGACCAGATTAGGGCTGATAAGAACTTGTCACAGTAGCATAAATATACTCTTTCACACACACACACAAGTGTGCACACAGAAAAAATTCTAGCTCAGGCCTGTCTGCACATATTAAAGTATTGGGTTGCAGCTACTGCTAATCTGCAGAAGAAGAAAAAAAACTCCTTCATGTGCATACTTGCCCGTCTTTCACTCCTCGTCTTGTTCAACTCTCAATCCTCTCTTTCAGCTAGGCAGGATCTTTGCTTTTTTCATACTTCCCCCGTCTGACTGATCTTTTTTGTACCTCATTCCACTCTCTTATTCCCCATAATTGTCTGTCAACTTTTGCTTTCCACTTTCGTTCTCATTCCCATTAACTATTGAATTTTCACCTATTTGTTCTGCACAAGTGTGAAAATTAAGCTTTTGATCAACCAAAATTTACCATATAAAAGCAATGGAAGTACGGCTTTGTGTTAAGTTTTATTTTTTTTAATCAAACCAATTCTACATTGTATTCCCATGATAAGGGAAAATAGCCAAATACCTAAAACCCCAACAAGGTGTTTTACCCTTTGGGGATCAGATGGATCAGATTTACAACACTGTTTAATATGTTCTCTGCATGGTTTTTTGGAAGGGTTAAACTTATTAATGTCTCCCTGGAAGGCAGATGTGGTAGAGAGTGTCGAACATTGAATGCCTAATTTTTAACAGATGGTCATACAGAGCTTCAGCCTTCATAACTTAGTCTAGCAACATGGGAGACCTTTTATAATGCTGACTTCATTTAGCTAAAGCTAAAAACGGAGACAGGAAACTGTCCTGTATTGTCTGATGGGAAACTATATATATATATATATATGTGTGTGTGTGTGTGTAGAGGCTCAAGTACCATTGCTTGGCTAAGGAAATAAACTACCGTTGCCTGATCCGATTTTGTTGACAATTTTGACATTTCTTCCCGTTTTGTAATAGCCTCCAGTCTCAGACCCTGTCCACACACAGCCAGATACCAAAAACTGTGATTTGTGTCTACAGTTTGGCCTGTCATCCACACGAAAACACGTGGAAAACGATTATTTCTAAAACCTCGGCCAAAGTGAAGATCTGCGTTTTCTTCATTTTAAGCATCTGCGTGTGTACAGACAAAACCGGAGTTTTAGGTGACGCACCGTCGCTGTTCTCAAAAGAAAAATGCTCTAACACCCCTTGTGCGGCCCGTGTTTACTCTCAGAAACAGCATTTTTGCACTCAGAGCTGTGTTTAAATGATTGATTGTCCAAGCACTATGCTGTATGCAGACGTTAGAGAGTAGGAAGTTACTCTGAGTGGATAGGAATTGGAAGAACTACTGCCCATTTCACATTTTATTATGTTTATGAATGTGCTTAAAAATTCTCTTATCTGGTTGGATAGGTATTTCTTTTAAATGAGGTGAAGAGGAGGAAATATTCTTCTTTTTTTTTAAACGCTACATGTCTACATGGCCTTAGCAGCCGTCCACTCCAATGAGTGGTGTTGTTACTTCAACCTGTTATCAATTAGGTATTTTATTTTTACTGATTAGTAACTTAACATATTTTTGTTTAAGTCTCCCTTAGGAAACAGCTTGGAATGTAATTAGTTTATTTACAACTGTGAATAAAAGATAGCTTTGTTTTTGGTTTTGACTGGCAATGTCTCTATAATACATGTATTAGAGGTGCTGGCCTTTAACGTTTTCATTGATGTAAATGAAAAGTGTGGTCCACTACAGAATCTGTAGTCTGATTCTGTTTTGTACATCAAACCATGAAGCAATAGTACACAGAAGTACTACAGATTACCATACAGTAATTCATTTGCCAGTGAAGCTATTGGTCATCACCATACAGACTGATCACAGACTGTTTGTTAGATTTTGCTGACCAAGATGTCCCTGTAGTGTCTTAGGAAACTCGCCCGGCTGACGGGGAGTTTTATATCACCATAATTTACTCATTATTGGTCAAGCAACAGAAAATGTTAGCAGAATGTTAGAATAGAGAAATCCGTCAATAACATGAACTGCAAAAAACGTACTGTGCAATTTTGTCAATTCTAATTTTCCATGAACCTTTACTAACTCTTTGTACACTACTGTTGAGAATTTTACTGCCACATGTATATCCCTAATACCTGTTGATGCATACTCTACACATATCAAGGACCATTTAAGAAGCACTCTGAAATCTAGTGTTTTTTGTTAAGCCTAGTTATGCTTATTTGCACCTATACATATTTACTGTATTTTGTATTTGTTTTATTCAAATTAATCTGTACTTTATTTAAAATCTGCTTGACAGCAAAATATTTTCTTAATTCTAACCGTATATATACACAGGCAATAAAGACTTAATTTAGAGTCTATTACCCACCATTCCCACTTTTTCTCTACAAAGTACCTTCAGAAAGGCAGCAAAGTGGCTATTCCTTTAGTCTTTAGTCTGATTTTTTTCTCTTTTTTTAGGTTTATCACACCAAGTATGGCATGTAAAAAAAATCTGTTTATCTGTCTGTTATCCTAAAAGGGGTGAAAGAGGAAAGATCAGGGCTTATTTGTTGTTATTATTATTGCAGCTGGAAAGCTATTTAGACTGCCCTAAACCCTAGAGTTACATCAACACACACACACACACACACACACACACACACACACACACAACCGTAGTCTGCTGTTACTCTATCCAACTTGCCCTTACTAAAGGGCACACAGGCAGTAAACTAACTTAGAGGCTAGACACATCAGAGGCTACACACTGATTTATTTGACTCAAAAATGGAGCCCCCTAACGAGAGCAGAGGTGTAGCGTTTCACTTTAAAACGCCGTGAAAGTCAATCAAACGCTCATTAGGATTGGAAACACAAAGAACAAATAACTAATAAAATCTTTGCTCCACGTTGGTGACAAAATAAACCCTGGCAAATTTTCAAATATATCTGAAGGATTTAAGGTCAAGTTCAGTCATGCTTTAGCAATTTCCCAATGGAAATTTGATCATTTACAAGGGTTTTCAACACATTTTCCACTTCCAAGTTTTCTATACTCAAATTCGAAGACATTTTTCTACCAGCTTTCTATTTGTTTATTTATTTAATTACACATTTATATGTCTTGAGTTTGAAACATTAATCAGATTTGGCTTTGTTTCAACTGTGACCCAAAGATATCCATGACCACAAAAGTGGTAAGGGGCATAAACTTAAATTGCCCACAAAAAGTTTGACTAATCTGGACTAGTCATCTTCATCCTGATTCTGACGCAGTACTTCATGTAGTTAAAGATAAAATAAACAAGATAAATGACAGCTGGGGTTAATTCATTAGAATTAGCCCCAGCATAAACCTCAGCCCTACGAATACCTGACACAGTGTAAAGTCATATTTGCTTCAAATTAGAGGAAGTGGAGATAGGAAAAGAAAGAAAGAGATGTATACCACATGGCAGCGGCGTTCAGGTTTCGTTCTCCATCGTCTCTCAGGGCAGGATGACATTCAGCGTCAACTTTCCAGCGCATTTCCCTCTGTTGAAACTGTATCCCAGTGGAATCCAAATAAAGCCATTTTATGGGGGTTAAGTGGTATGAGTAACTCTCTTCTGATTAAGGGAAATGGAAATTAGCAGGCGAATATCCTGAGAAGTGGATTATTCAGTGGACATTTCTCATTACGCTGAATTATTAGTGAATAATGATTTCAGTCTGTGAACAAAAGACAGCTGTTAAAAACTATTTATCCAGCATTTATCAGCCTTAAATCCTCGATGGAGAAGAGGCTGAGCTTGACCTGTTGGATTTATTGGGATTTTATCACATCCGAGGGAAATCTGCTGATAATAACAACCGTGGGGGATTCAGGTGTGTTTGTGCCGTAGTTCAAACAAATTCCGGCTCATTTCTCTCCCGTCAGTCACCATTTGGAGGAGCGTGCGCGGAGAGACACGTTTTATCTGACACGTTTTATCTGACCTTTTAAACTGTTTTTGAATTGCGACTTTATCAAAGTGATATATTTCACTTCCTAACGCCTGGAGCTTCTAAATTTGCGACGGCCTTTAATCCCGAGCGTGTCTGAGGCTTTTCACGCTGAATTGAAAAGTATCTAAATGTGCAGGCAGAGTCTGACATACAAGCGGTAAGAAGGAGAGCAGGAATTCCTCCATCACTACTAGAGCAGAGATTTATCAGCACTCCTGATAGCTATATGAGCCTTTTATCCCTTAAAAACAGCCAACATTTTGACCTTCTATTTTAAAAACACTGCTATAGGGTCACCTGAAGGGTTGTTGCTTCTACAAGGTTCCCTGTTTGGTCGCAGCCAGATGCAGGGCAGAAAATCTGTTGGCAATTTTCTTGTCTTGAAGTGTGTGTGGGAGTAATTTTCTTCTTTCGGGACATATGGAAGCTGAGACCGGCACGCTACGTGTAGCGAGACGAGCCACAGCAGCAGATTAGACACCATTTACTCTCCACTGAGTTTTCCTCTGAGTGTATAGGGTGTACATTCATTTACTAAACCCACCGCCTCCACCTTTTTAGTGATCATGTTCAATTTGCAGGTTCAATTGAGTGAACGGGGTGAGGGGCAAACTGATCCTCGGCCAAGAAAAACACTTGAGCTTCAGAAAGGGAGGTGAAACGTAACGCATATTTAGGATTTTGCGGTTTCTCTGCAAATTAATTAGGGAGAACCGAAACAACCGAGATTTGGTTCCTCGCTGCAGGGTGCTGGAGAGCGACTGCGACTGGACTGAGGGACGAAAACACACAAAGAAGACATTAAAACGGATCTAGGGAAAAAAAAGATGGACTGAACAGATAAAACGTGGCCATGAGAGGACAATTACATGTTTTTATTTTTTATGTTTGGGCAAAATTAGAACAAAATGACGTTAAGAAAATGCACTATATGGCATGAAAGGGCTGGAATTATCAGGTGTGTGAGCATAGGTGGTCCGAATGTGTGTATTAAGCAGGGACAGGATGAAAGGATTTGTGTTATATTGAAGAAAGGAAGGATAGTTTGTAAGGTGCAAATTGGTTGTCCGATTTACTCTCTTATGCTGGGAATAGCACTAGCACACTCTGGTCCACAGTTTAAGTTCTTAAAAACTAAAAAAAATGTATTACCCCATAAATGAATAACAGTGCACTATGTAGATCTTTTTTTTGGTGGAAAAATTTGGAGTTTCTAATTAGATTAGTTAAGCCTGTGAATATTCTCATTCATCCAGGTCATGGTTTTCTCGAGGAAATTTCAATCAAACGCAAGTCAAACCAAGTCCAGTTGCGTTTGATTGAAATTTCCTCGAAGTTAATTAGATTAGTTAAAGATTAATTAAATAAAAGTAACACGCTCACATTATTTAATCATATTAACGTTTGACACATTTTGCAGTACATTATACCTTAATCATCCGTGTAAAAAGTCCTTGTTGTTTTCTGAAATTTACGTTTTTGTTCCGTTACTCCTTTTTTAAGAAATAGTCATCTTCTGAAACCCAGTTCTGGTCCTATGCTTTATTAAAGTTCTAAATAAATTCTGTGTCATATACATAGCCGCCTAAAAGTTGTGAAGCAAGACCAATTTGGCACAAAAAAAACAAAAAAAAAACATAGTAGTTTCATCCATATGCTTTGCAACAAAGCACCTATTTTTAAAAAATAGCGATTTGGTTTTCCTGCTTAGAGTTTGCTCTATTCAACGTAACCTGCTCTGGTTTTTCTATCATGACAAATATGAACATGACGCACAAAATCCTTGTGTTCTACTTTTATAAACCAGAAATGTTTATGGGGAAAATGATTGTAAGGGATTTATTTACATTTATCGCATTTCAGTTCATCTAAGTGTTCACATCTTCTTTCAGGTGACGGAGAACATCTTCTCCAAACAATCCTTCATTGGTGAGCATCTCTCTCCCTTACACACACACACACACACACTACAATCTATTCACAGGAGCCCCTTCCTAAACTTCCCTCGATTTTTTTTTCTTTTCTCTCTTACAGAGGCGAGAACAATGCCTCGCTCTTTCAACAACTCAAAGTTCATGAGCTCTGTGGTGCAGAGGCCGTCTGCCCACCTGACTCTTCGGGACACCAGCTCTCAAGGTGAGACATCTTGACGGGACATTACACGAAAACCGATGAGAAGTTGTTGTTCATAGGTTAGCCAAGGAACTCTGAGGTCAGAACGTGTGGCTTAGCTAGGCATCGCATGGAAAAAGCAAGATGCCGAACACGGTTTCCTCTTTGCCAGCATGTGTCTGTTCAAATGATGCTAAGTTCTGATCTTAAAGAAGCACCATGTTGAGTCAGTTTACAGGAATACAAATCCCAGCTGAACTTTGTCAGAAAGCATTAGCAATCTGATCTAAACAACGGACAGACACAAACAGTGGGGAATACACTTCACAGGAGCAGCTGTTGTTCATGCTAACGCACACGGAGCGCATTAAACGTTCTTTAAATCATCTTTACTTTATTATCTGTGTGTGCTCTCCTGAATAGACATCTGTGTTTTTAGATTTCCAATTTTCCCATATCAGATTTAGTTTAAACAAGTCTTTAAAAATGGCTGAAACGCTTTTCTTATTTTTTCCAGTCTATAACCATCTGGTAACATCTGAAGGGGAATAAAACCCTGTCAGTTATTTGGCGGTCGGCATCCAATAAAGCCCCCTTATTTTAGTGGGACCTAAAATCACCTAATAATCATTATGTAATCACATAATCATCATAAAGGTAAATGATCAAACAACTGTTTGTGTTGTTATTAAAAATACTTTGCTGTTGGAATTCGTCTTTCATGTGAGTGTCATCCAGACTTTTTTCATTTCATCTGAAACTGGCGTGCAATTCGAAGGGTGTTAACAATCTGGCAGACACTGCATGATGTTGTTTCCACTGAGTTGACAAAGGGGAAGGAATGTATAAGTGTTTGAGAGTGTGTGTGTGTGAGTGTGTGTGTGTGTGTTTGTCTGTACAAGGGAAGGAGGAAGAGAGGGTGAGGTTCACACACTCCGACTGGATTTCTCATAAGGAAGTGCAGCAGTGAGACACAGGGGGAAGGCCTCTGATGGTTTCAGGGAAGCTTAGCTTAGATGTACTATTGCCATTAATAGGACGACTGCAGCTACAATAGCCGAAAAACTTCCTAAGTCAGTTTATTTGATCTAATGATAGTGGGTTTTTATTTAAATGTTTGATTGATTTTTATTTTTTATTAGGGGCCGACACCGTTCTTATATAGTGTATAGGTACATTAACCGATAGATTGAATCGATACTTAAAATGTGGAAACTCTGCAATAATTCCACAGATGTTTATTTTTCTATTTAAATTTTTGTTTTGTGATCATTTTACTTAATATTTTATTTTTTTCTCCAATTCATCCACCCCTTTTTTTTGCAACAAGCAAAAGAGAAAATAAAATCTGTCTTCCAATTTATTGCTTTTATTTTCTTTTTCTTTTTTGCTTAGTAGAAGTATCAGTGTTGGTACTCGGTATTGGCAAGTACTAAAATCCAAGTATGGGTATCGTATCAGTTTGAAAAAAAAGTGGTAACATTTCATGCTAATCCAGTCCTCTGCTGTAAAGCTGAGATTTAAATCCGTTTCCCACGTTCTTTTGAGGGAGAATATATTGGGATCGGAAGCTGAGAAAATATGGGATCAGGACGATATCAGCTAAAGATGAAACTGAAAAGAAATATTGGCACTGAAAATAAAATTTGGCACTGAAAAATATAAAACAGTTAACTGATTCACAATCAAATGTTCACACTGCACGCGTCATGCACGCGCACGGGTAGGTGGGACTTCAGAGCCACAGGCGTATGCTCCACAACCTCATGACAATAACCTCTGCCCAAAATCTCACTATTTGATAACACACAAATGGGTGTGCATTTTGGTTACATGCTGAGCAGGAGAAGCCTGTGAGACTGTTGGTTCAGGCCACAGCAAAGTGTAATCTTTAAATTTCATTTTTATATGTAGTTCTCTATTCAACTTGTTTGGATTTAATATTGTTTAAAATAGATTAAAAAAAGTACTATTGAACAGGTAGTAACTCATCGAGCAATTGCTAGAGATAGGCAGCAGCCCACCCCCCCACCCCTCATAGGGCATAGGATTTAAAAGTTGCCAGGTGGAAATAGATTATGACCGGATATTTTTACCCTAATGGTCAAAATGATGGACGAACAACATATCTAGCATGACCTCTCTCCCTCTCTCTCTCTCTCTCTCTCTCTCTCTCTCTCTATATATATATATATATATATATATATATATATATATATATATATAAACACTTTACATGGATCAGCCTGAGCTGTCGCTTTCACAGGCATGTCTAAATGAAGTCAGTATGTTTTACAGAACGCCAGACGGGGTTTGATTTTATTTAAACAGGGAGCTGATTTTGAAAGCATCTGGTATTATAAGTCATCAGCCATGTTCCTAACTCACTCTCCAAACATCCATGTGCTGTAATTACACAAGAACAGCGATGTCAAAAAAAAAAATTATCGCAGGACATATGAATACACCCTTATGATTTCAACCACTTCGCACTGAAAACATTTTTACATCACCTCAGATAGTGTGCTTCCGTTCCAAATTATGTGTTTTAAAGCAACTATGAGATGTAAAAAAATGCTATCCAGATTATATACAATTACATATAGCTTAATGTGCATATGTAGTTAAACATGTGTCTCAAAGTCTCTGAAGGAGCATTATTACATAAAGTCACGTAACTCTGCACTGTTCTTAACATCTCTTACAATTACAAATTCCAGAAATTATTCTTTATAAAGTTGTTTGAATTGAACAGCTGTCAACTTTGGTCACGCACTGTATTCCATCATTGCGCAAGCTATACATTCTGTTTCATCAGATGGTGCTTGCTGCTGAGCCATTGCCAGTTTTTTAGTACAACACATCTTGCAGGGGATCTGCAATGTGTCGATAAACACCACTGTTTTCTAATCTCTACCGGCAGGGTTCCCTCCATATCAGATTCCCACACCAGGTCTCCAGCAGTCCTGTCGTCACGTGGTCCGCTCGTGGGCCAATCAGAGCTTTGGAGCTCACCTGCACAACATGACGCTGACCAATGGGAAGCTGCGAGTGCCTCAAGACGGGCGGTACTACCTGTACTCACAGGTGATAATTCTCTTGAGCTTGGTTGAAATGAGAGATAAATGCTTAAAGAGAACCACAGTTTTATCAGTCCTAAATGATCATCTGACAAACTCAGTCTCACATAGTATTATTGGAAAAGGTAAAGGAGTCCTCATTGTTGGTTTTAGAAAGCAGAGGCCTAAGTATCCTTGACAAGTCGACAATGATGTTATACACTGGTCCTAATCATCCTTTGCTCCCAATTACTTCAGGTATATTTTCGGTATCCATCTCCAGCCACCAGTGATGGGGACCAGCACAGTGTCAGCCACCAGCTGGTGCAGTGCGTCTACAAGAAGACTTCCTACCCAAACCCTATACAGGTATGACAGCAGTTATCCTTTACGTTAATCGATCAGATATGAACCGTTACTCACTGTGATTTTCTCCTGTCTTTGGTTCTTCCAGCTCCTGAAGGGTGTGGGAACCAAATGCTGGTCCCCAGATGCTGAGTACGCCCTGCACTCCGTCTACCAGGGGGGACTGTTCGAGCTTAGAGCCGGCGACGAACTCTTCGTCTCGGTCTCTTCTCCTACTATGGTGAATGCTGATGATTCCTCCAGCTACTTTGGGGCCTTTCGCCTGGACCTTTAAAGAGAACATGATGGGAGATGATGTGGGGGAAAAAAAAGACAATACGGAGTAAATGGAGAGATAGACACCCTTTTTAATATTAGTTGATTGCAGTTTTGAGCCTATATCTTGGTTCTTGGATAAGTTCCGGGACAGACGCACTAAATGAGGATAAGGTTTGGCGTTTTACAGATTATCCCGAATGATGAACACTGCAAGAAGTTTGGGGTGTAAGGGAGAGAGGAAGAATGGATTCGTCTTTCCAACTTTCCATTGAGAAAAAAAAAAAAACAGTCAAGAACAAGATTATACAGAGAGACGTGCAATCTTAAATGTGAGGACAATAATGATTTACAGTTGATTCTTACCAGTTGGATTTGACAAAAGGAGCTCATTTGGACATCCCCACTGAAAACAATCAAGTGAATTTCTATGTGAATTTCCTCTTTTAACAAACTTTGTTGTAAAAATCAATCATACCCTTGGCTATCCGAACCAAAGAATGTATACACCCATCTTCTGCATCAAAGAAATGAAGAACGACTTTAAATAGTAGCAGAAGAAGTCTAACGATCAAACCAAAGCAAACTGTCTTGAGTTAAACTTTTCTATGTGTGCCATGTGAGTTCTGTACATATATAGGCCATTTAAATGGAACTTGGACGACATTGACCTGTGGTGATTTTTTATCTAATTCATTTGTATTTTGACTTGACTTAAAAACCACTTGGACTAGAACTATGAACTGCGTGAAAAGTATGACAGAGGATAAGGATTGCCTTTTTCTACTGGACTCTGTAAGGAACTGTGATCAGACAAGAACTTTTCGAAGAAGAGTCTGTAAAGAAAAGAGAAGTGGAAACAAAGAGGACAAAAGTGAAATCTTGTATATGGCGATGGGGATGAGCCCAGCAAAGAGGGGAAGATAATAAAAAGTGTCAGAGAGGCTCAAGATGGCATGCAGCCTGACCAGCCTCTTCCTCTTCCTTTCTGTCTAATTTTTTTTCTCCATGTTTTCTCATAAACAGTTTAAACCGTCTTGCCTTTCTTGTCTAACCTGTGAAGCTGCATTGTGTTTTAAAAAGGAATCAACCAGAAATAAAAAACGAAGGGCTAGCATGGTTGTAAAGGGGAAATTGTTAACTTTTGCCTCTCTAGGGACTACGTTGCAACTTGCACCTTGTATACTAAAATACATCCAGAGAAATACTCAAACGTCAAATTAATCTAAATTGTTATCTTCCTTTATGGATCACAAGTGCTCTCATTAAGTTGTTTCTGAAGAAAACTGGAGGTGAAAATAATAACATTCTAAAATACTGACCAGTTCATCTCCAGCTTCAACTCTCACCCTTGCACCAAGGTATTCTGGAAGAGGATGGAGTATTTTCTTATGCCCAGTCATTTTGCTGCCTACTGATAAACCACCACTAGACAGAGACAACGGCATGGCTAATTCTGTCCATGCGTTAATTTGCTTCTAACTGATTCACTCTATACTCTGTTATTCTCATTATATTGTTTTTGTTTCATTGTTATCAAAAAAGTAACTTAAGTAAGCCAATAATATGGAATGGACTGCTGCCATTATAAGACACAGTTTAGTTACCAATGAAACTGCTTGACGCTAACTACCGTCTGTGTGTCGAGAGTGTTACCGTTTCACTCTTTTATCGTTCTTACTTGTTTTGGCTTGTTTGGATATGCGGTCATTGTAAACCGCCTAAAAAGCTGCTTTTAGTGCTTTGAGTGAAACTAATATTTTGAGTGTTTTGTCCCAAATCCTTGTGTCTGTGGAACTTGAGAAAAGATGCTGTTGTAATGGTAGATTTTTCAGAAACTAACTCAGTAACCTTCCAAAAAAGGTAAAATCTCAAACCAGTCACAACACAATCATGACAGTTTTTCAGAAAAAGAGGCTTTTAAAAGTTTTCTTTTGCCACAGTGACAGTGTTTGTCTGATCAGTTTGACCAAACTCTCATATTTCCAGTGTAAAAATACTTCTATCGGCATGTTTTTTCCCCCTCTCTTCTGGATTCAGTGGTGATATGCAAACCAACTTTAAAGCCTGAGTTCAACTTAAAATAATCTCTCTGCTGCTGTTGTTTGTGCTGCTTATCTACCAAGTCTTGGTAAACTACACAGGAATCTAAAGTTGATTACTTCACCATTAAGATCTCCCTCTATGTGATTTATGCCCCTTTTCCATTAGGGTCGCTTTAGACCCAAATGTGTCGGGTTAGCAGGGCAAAGAAAAGGATGGTTGTGTTTCCATTACCATCTTAGAAGAATGTTACAGTGCAAGGACATGGGCGGGTCACAAACTCATCATGATAACACCAATCCTCTCAAAAGTTAAAAGAATTTTGACTCACCTCATCTCTCAGACATCGATCCATACATCCATCCAGCTCCGGATCTGTGTTCTTCACCTTGGTACTGATCTAACCAGTGATTCTCCATTCTGTTGAGAATCTGACTCTGCATCCTTCCAGTCCGATCTAGCTGACTCCTGCTGTTTGATCACCGCTGAAACCTCCTGCTTCTCTGCTAACAGCGACTACCAGCCTTCTTCCTCCCTGACACTGGAGGCTCGCCATGACTTCTCCATGCTTCCACACCCCCGCCTACGCCTGCTCTACCGCTACCAGACCGGGGCCTGCCCCAAACCTTGGGTGGAAGGCGATAACAGCTCCTATCGCAGCTCCATTCCTCCTGGCAGCCTGATAAAATTAGCCATTCACATTTTTCCGACGTTCCAAATGCTGAAGCTGCAGCCAGTATCTCCTGAACTCTCTTCCCACACCAATGTTTTGAACTCGCTGGAAGCCATGCTTCACCATTGTGAGACATCACTTCAAACAAACAATGCCAGGCCAATCAGTGGGTATCGCTGCTAGGTAGGAGTGAGAAGAATATAATTTCACCGGACCAATCAGTCCATGGGTGGGCGTGTTGGGTTGCATCTGCATGCATCGGACCAGGGTAGACGTTGTCCAAAAAAAGGTGTCGATTCAGGTAATGGAAACTCGCCAGAGCGGTTTTAAACCTACCCATTCTGTACTGTTCCAGCCCTAGTGGAAAAGGAGCATTTTTAACTCGAGGGTTTGTGTTGTATATAAAGTTAAAAAGTGGCCAGTGACAATCTGTCAAAAAAAGTGTAAGTAACTTTGTTGAACCATACACGTAATTACTATAATATAATCCTTCTGCATGAACAAAAGGGTGCTAAATTTTTTAATCAAAGTTTACTTTATCATTTGTTTACCTGTAGGAGAAATGTGGGATGGCCCACAATGAGGGCCCAGGTGGGATTTAATCCCATAACTCCCTGGTGAGAGTCATGCATGGTAGCCATTCAGCCAAAGGCATATCCCTGTGGCCACGCAGCCAGGGCGCATCATCAATCAGAGTCGTAGTGACAGAACCCTCACAGTGTCACAGAAAGATGTCATAAATTTGGCCATTTAAAACAACTCAAACTGAAAATGCAGAGGTTGTACACTTTCACAAGAGACTGCTGTTCTGTTTGTCCATATTTTTCCAAACTAAACCTTGCTATGATGCTAATATGACATTAGTTCACGCTGCTAGCTGTCTCAATCTGTCTAATCTGGTGGATCTGCTAATAATCATTTTGCAGAGTGAAGTTCCAAGCAAGCCTTGATAAATTTGCACAAAGACAGACTGATGCAAAATCAAAAAGTTTCCTCCCCCTGTGGTGGGCTTAGAGCCGCCTGACAAGTCGCAGCTGATGGAGGCAGATTGATGGTGGCAACGTCAGCCAACACAGCGTTAAGCTAAAACCACAAACATTTGACATCGTTGGAAACATAGACAAATCTAAAACCTTCTGTTGGGAGACCCTAGAGACTAATATATACTATTATAACGTTGTGTGGTTATGAACACGCTCAGTTTGAGCAGTTTTAAATGTTGAAATTCTGCTTAGCTAGCCGTTAGCCTTCCACTATTTAAAATATGTCCACTACAGATAAGAGAACGATTAATATTAAAAACTTTACTTAATGAAATCCTAAAGCCTTTTACACACTGTTGTCTTTTCTAACATTAAGGTTTACTAAGAATTGCATCAACAATTACTTGTTAGTATCCAACCTTTTTATATTTTACTTCCTAGCTTAAATGTTTTGTGAGAAATATTAGCAGGAAATGTAATTGTCAGAAATAAAACGGGTGGTGATAGTTCCATCTAACCAGATTAGGATATCAGGACATATTTTTTTTCCAAAACTTGGCTTTATGGTTTGTAATTTACTGTGGAGGTGTTTTGCAGTTTTGTAAGCTTTTTATGTCCTTTTCTTTTCTTTTTTTTAAAGTCAGAAAAGGAGATAAAAAAAAAATTAATTAAAACTGATGCGTCAGTGATGAAAGATCCTATCAGCTGATTAAACATGGTTTCAGGACATAACTAAACAAAACAGAAAAAAAGACACATTTCTCAGAGTCAAACAGCAGTTCTAAGACAAACCCCAAAATCAGTAAAGCTTTGGAAAACAGCCTAGATAAAGAAAGACATAGACAGACATTAAAAAAAAGGTTTTGGGAAGAAGCAAGATATTTGCTGACACAAACCATGCACCACCTAGCACAGACTCGACCCCTACACATTTTCTTTTTGCTGGTATGTGGACATGTATGCACATAAGACACACACACATCAGCTCACACCATATGCTGGCCGGCATCTGCTCGGCAGACACACACATCATCTGGTGTCACACTCATTGGAAAAGCACAAACACTCAGATTTATACACACTAGGAGATTTACGGCGCAGCCTCCCTGTGCCATCTGGTTGTTATCAGCAGTCACGCCTTGTACGGGTGTGTGTGTGTAAGCGTGCATTTACTGTATGGGTCAGTTTAAACAGCTCATGTCCCAATCACAATTAAGAAATGAGGTTGAACAAATGAAACGCACCTTTTACTTGCCTTCACACTAAAACCGCAGTGTTTTTCCAGGCGGAAAGGATAATTTCTACACACAAGCTGACAATCTGACTCAGAAATTGAAATTTATGCTCTCGGGAGAAGTAATGATTCAAGTTTAATGGTTTCACTTTAAAAACACTTTAAAATAGTTCTTCAAACCATTTTTTTGGGGGGGGCTGGTTGTGCACTCCATTTTTTACTCCCTTCATGGTTAAAGACATGCTAAAACATCACATTATTGTCACAATATACCAATCATATTGTACCAGTGAATCCATTGACATCTTCTTTAATGTTTGCATTGAATGTCTAAGGGCTTTGTTTCTACTGAACCATTTTATACATAGCTGTGAACATTAGTGGCACAGTGTCGAGAAAATAAACAAATATCTGAATAATACCAAGTGTCTGTGAAAATGTGGTTATTTAAAATGAAAACAGCTTTTTGGGGGGGTGATTAAAATGACAATACTTTTGTTTTGTTATACGTCAGAAGAAGTTTTATTTAGACAAAAATAACAATCTACAGCATTTTAGTCACATTTTTTACTATTCTTTCATCATATTTTTTGGGGGGATGGTAATTTTGCCATAGAAATATAACTACACACGGTGTTGTGCAGGTATTGAGTCATCGTTGTTTGTTGGATCACTTAATTTAGATCTACGCATCACTCAGTAGAGAAAAACTTTCTAAACTGTAGTAATAAAGCAGTGTTGGTTCAATGTATTTTTTAAATGTTCAAGTTGATGAGAGAGTCTAAGAGTTTTTAATGCTTCTGATTCCCTGTGGAATAATTCTTACATAGACAGAGAGGCCAAATGACAAGAAAACATGTACAGGTGCTGGCCAGTAAATTAGAATATCATCAAAAAGTTGAATTATTTCAGTAATTCCATTCAAAACGTGAAACTTCTATACTGTATACTTTCCTTCCACACATAGTGATATATTTCAAGTGTTTATTATTTTCATTTTTATTATTACAACTGACAGCTAATGAAAACACCAAATTCAGTATCTCAGAAAATTAGAATATTCTGAAAAGGCTCAATATAGAAGACACCTGGTGCCACTCTAATCAGCTGATTAACTCAAAACAACTGCAAAGGCCTTTAAAAGGTCCCTCATTCTTGTTCTGAAGGCTCCACAATCATGGGGAAGACTTCTGACTTAACAGCTGTCCAAAAGACGACCATTGACACCTTGTACAAGGAGGGCAAGACACAAAAGGTGATTGCTAAAGAAGCTGGCTGTTCGCAGAGCTCTGTGTCCAAGCACATTAACAGACAGGCGAAGGGACGGAAAAAATGTGGTAGAAAAAAGTGTACAAGCTCTAGGGATAACCGCACCCTGCAGAGAATTGTGACGACAAACCCATTCAAAAATGTGGGGGAGATCCACAAAGAGTGGACTGCAGCTGGAGTCAGCGCTTCAAGAACCACCACGAAGAGACTCATGAAAGACATGGGATTCAGCTGTCGCATTCCGTGTGTCAAGCCACTCTTGAACAAGAAACAGCGTAAGAAGCGTCTCGCCTGGGCCAAGGACAAAAAGGACTGGACTGCTGCTGAGTGGTCCAAAGTTATGTTTTCTGATGAAAGCAATTTTTGCATTTCCTTTGGAAATCAAGGACCCAGAGTCTGGAGGAAGAGCGGAGAAGCACAGAATCCACGTTGCATGAGGTCCAGTGTAAAGTTTCCACCGTCAGTGATGGTGTGGGGTGCCATGTCATCTGCCGGTGTTGGCCCACTCTGTTTCCTGAGGTCCAAGGTCAATGCAGCCGTCTACCAGGAAGTTTTAGAGCACTTCATGCTTCCTGCTGCTGACCAACTTTATGGGGATGCAGACTTCACTTTTCAACAGGACTTGGCACCTGCACACAGTGCCAAAACCACCAGTACCTGGTTCAAGGACCATGGTATCCCTGTCCTTGATTGGCCAGCAAACTCGCCTGACCTTAACCCCATAGAAAATCTATGGGGTATTGTGAAGCGGAAGATGCAATACGCTAGACCCAACAATGCAGAGGAGCTGAAGACGACTATCAGAGCAACCTGGGCTCTCATAACACCTGAGCAGTGCCACAGACTGATCGAGTCCATGCCACGCCGCATTACTGCAGTGATGGAGGCAAAAGGAGCCCCGACTAAGTATTGAGTGCTATACATGCACATTCTTTTCATGTTCATTCTTTTCAGTTGGCCAACATTTAAAAAAAAACATTTTTTTTCATTGGCCTTTAAAATATTCTAATTTTTTGAGATACCAAATTTGGAGTTTTCATTAGTTGTCACTTATAAATATCAAAATTAAAAGAAATAAACATTGGAAATACATTGGTCTGTGTGCATTGCATGAATGTAATGTACAAGTTTCACGTTTTGAATGGAATTACTGAAATAATTCAACTTTTTGATGATATTCTAATTTACTGGCCAGCACCTGTATATCTAACCAAACCAGAAGTGAGTTGATCTTCAAAAGTCAAGAAATCCTTACAGTAACTTTGCTACTCATCCAAATCTGCATATATCTACAGTCAGAGGAATTAATTACAAGTTTAACTACTGATGGACAAGGCCGAATGAGGACTGATGTCTTTCTTGCAAAACCCACAGCAGGATGGTAAGGGAGTTAAAAGATGTCAGAAGGTAGTCGGTCACTGATTGGCAAGGAGGTGGTGTCAATCATTGTGTCACAAGAGGATTTCAGTGGCTGTGGAATCCTCTAACAAACGTCAGTAAAGTCTGTTAGAGTAAATAGCATTATTATGTATTTAAAAAAGATCATAACTCTCCTGCAAAAGGTTAATTTAAGATTTCATACTTAACATGTTGGAAAAGCAGTTTTAGGGATAAAACTTGATCAGTCGTGGAACTGCTCACAGCTAATCCTGTGCCAGTCCAACAAAATAATTGAACAAAAGAGGTTTTAAAAACTTCCAAAAGTCAATACTGGTCTACTGTGGACCAACATACATCTATTTGTTAGGCAAGCAAATTGTAATTTTCTTTATGAGGTTGTGAGAGCTCTGCATATCTTGACATACTTGAGGCAGCAGGGAAAGAAGAACACCAAAGATCTATAAAGTATCTCGTCCGGAGGTCATATGGATTATGGTCAGAACACTGCTTATAAAGTTGGCATAAGGTTTGTGGGGTTTTTCTGTCTGTAAAGAGGGTGTTTCTGCCATAATAAGAACTTCAACAAGTCAAGATATGTATATCAAATCCTGGGGTTTAGGAAAAAGCTAAACAAATGCTCACATTGCCACAAGTGACTGATGATAGATCCATTTAGTGTCCATGCTGGGACGAGCATGGTTAAGGAGTTAGAAGTTTGTCTTGTAATCGGAGCATTGCCGGTTGGAGCCCCAGCTTTGACAGTCTTATCGTTGTGTTCCTTTAGCGAGAAACTTCAACCTTTGCCTTCTAGTTTTGGTCAGAGGGCCCAGTGACGCAGGCAGCCTTGCATCTGTCAGTGCGTTACAGGGCAGCTGCGACTACATCGTAGCTTGCCATCACCATTGTGTGAATGCGTGAGTGACTGAATGTAGTGTGAAGCGCTTTGAGGTCCGTAGAGACCACAAAAGCTCTATACTATACAGTCTGAGCTATACAAGTACAGGCCATTTACCATTTACGTGATAACAGGAGCCCTTTCTGCCTCAGACAGAGGTTTCACTCAAAACATCTAAGATATTGATACAGGGGCTTCGTTGGTAAAGGTAAAATAGTGTCAATTTGTCACAGACAAATGATTCTAATACTAAAACAGTTTGTTCTTTCTGGTCCGTTGGAGCAGGGATGCAACCAAAACTTGCAGGATGGTGGCACTTGAACACTGGGGTTACAGAACCCTGGTCTACATATTTAGTTACCCTATATAGCTTGCAGTTTCCCTTAAACTAGACTCCTGAATGCTTCCAACAATTTTCCTCCTTGCCACTTTGAGTGCACAAATAATAGTTTTGTCCTCCAGAGTTTCCATGGGCCTCTTTGGCTGCTTCGATTAATGCTCTCTTTGCCGAGCTTCCTGCAGACAAAGGGCTGAACAGCGCTCTATTAGCATGACACATTGTTTTAGAACCTAACCCCGCTTTAAATTTCCCCACAACCCAAAAACCTGTCTTCTCTGTTCCTTGGGGTACTCATGACGACCTTTAAAGAACAACAATATTTATACTTAGACAAAATTACCGTCAGGTGAACTGAAAGATGTCGAAAAATTATATGTCTTTATGTCTTCCTCCTGACGTCTCAGGAAATGAAATTTGCGGTTGTAGCGTGACAAAATGTTCACGTGTTCTGTTGTGCGGTATGCATTCCATTTTTGGTTTTAGACCGCAGACCAACATCTTCTTCCCTTGCAAACAACCAGCAATTTCTCCATCAGAAACTCTTCCAAACAGCTCTTCCAATTAGCTAAGCTCGTCTGTCCGTGTTATGAAACATGCATCACAGCAGCCAGATGTTCTGAATTCGAAAGGGTTTTTGACATTTTATCTAAAGCTGTTTGTGGCGTAGCTGTGAATTCCTAATGTTCCATTTAACTTGGAAGCTCCTGCAAAACAAGCCACATAAGTAGGTTGTTTTCTATAATATCCCTGGAAATAATAAACCACGGCAAAGCTGGAGTTGCATTCTTTGGAAAACTGTCAGGGATAACCCGCTGGCTTCCAGACTTGGAAAAAAGACACCAAGCAAGCAGTCATCATAAAACTGTAAACTATATGTAAATCAGTAAATCAGACACCAGTTTCCAGCTGCGCCGTCTCCAGCTTCTATTCAGGATTCATGCAGGGATGTTCCATGTTTTAAAAGACTGCGGTTTGCTGAACATGATAACATATTTTGTAAGGAAGCAAACAAGCTCTATTTGACAGGCCAGTTCTCAAAAAGCAGAATTTACGGTTCCTTTGGTATTACAGAGAGGTGGAACAGCTAGCCAATCAGTTCTTAGCCACTCCCTCAGATACCCCTTATTAGAGATGTAAAGATACAACTTTTTTAAAACTGATACGTTACCGATACTTGGATTTGAGTACTTGCCGATACTGAGTACCAACACCGATACTTCTACCACATAAATGCAATGAATTGGAAGACAGATTGTTACAACAAATGATGGTGAGTTAGATTTGAAAAAAAAATGGCCACAAAACTAACATTCCAAGTTAAAAATAAACATCTTCTGTGAAATTATTGCAGAGTTTCCACATTTTAAATATCAGTTCATGGTATCAGTAACACATACCGATGGAGTATGTAGAGTACCAGTATTGGTGCATCCCTACTCTTTATCCTACATTTTATTTTTGTTAGCATGTGAGTTTCCTTTTGGTCAACCATACTCTTTAGCCTTGGGAATCCTATCGATGTCATTTCTACCTTGTCATTTTCTAGTTGTTGAATTATGAACTCTGACCTTGGATATCAGAGTCAGACTGCAAGACATCTCTTCCAGCATACGGCAACGTCATTGGTGAACATCGGCGAAAAGCACACATCTCTAAAAGCTGACAAGTACCCAAGATCGCAATATACACCGTCTTTGTTGCCAGAGCTCAATTAGTTTAGCTTCTTTGTGGCTCCATGTGTTCTTGTATGTAGCCTCAATTGTTGCTAACGTTGCCACTCCTATTGTTGCATTGTATTCTCCACACTCCCTGGGTGTATTTTCATTGGTTGATTGGAGACTGGAGTTGTACATTTTCTGACACTGCTTGAAGACCGTCTGAGGCTAGATTTGGTTGTGAGAGTGCTCATTAAGTCGTCGGACTGAACCAGACCTGTTTTGACTCAATTCACGATGAAAGATTGGTCTACAACAGCTGACGAAAACCACAGTGTGAATCTGGCTTGAAAGAGGAAGTACAGTTTTTTGTAAACTGGATCTTTTTTATTGCATTCATTGTGTTAATTTACTCATCCAGACTACTTTGGTGCAACTGGAAGTACTTCAGGAGATGTTTAGATCCATTTGCGATCAGCGTATATCCATATGGGAAGCCAAAGTCTCCTACCCTTCCTGTTGACCAATGGATCCCCTGGCTGAAAAAACAAGTAATGGAAGTCAATGAAGCAATAAAGGTTCTTTTCTGGCCCGCTAAGTCTTACATCCTGAATCACACATATGCTGTACCTCAATTGAAGTGACAATTAATGATCTGCATTTCGACTGTGTTTACCAAGATATTTGGATTTGATGGTAAAAATTCACAAACAAAATGCCCTACAAATCAGAAGTTGCATATATGACATCACAAAGCTAGCGCTAACTGGCACTTGAAATACTCACCAAGATCTTTTAGAGCTCCTCTTACCTGCTGGCTCACTCAAACGACTCTTTCCCCTCCAGCATAGCCAGCACTTTCCACATGCCCAGATTTATAGAGCTTTTCTCCTCTTTTAATGCTTCTTCCTTCATCCTGGAGACCATAACCATTTGTCTCATTCTTCTCCTTAAGTTCTAGTCCATTAAGTGCACAAAACTTTAAGCTTTAACTTTTGCTGCCATGTGAAGACTAGCGTTTTCTCTGCAACAAAATGTGCCTTTAAAATTCACGGACATCATATGTTCAAACCATGGTACATTTCAAACAGGATCCAAAAATAACTTTTATTGCTCCGTTGACTCTCATTCATTTTTGTGGCAGTAGGGGCCTATGGATCGGAAGTAGAAGGGCGTGATTTAGGCTCCCCATATGGGAGTTGTTGGAGCACCCAAAGGGGAGCCTCTAAACAAGGCAATATCTTCCCCAAAACTCCTTCACCTTACCAATGTTTTATTATGAATCGCTAGCACTATTCCCCTGAGTATGGAGCATCTTTGAGGTGCTTTTTTGTTATCTTCCAGGTGTTTCAAATAGCCTGAAATAACTTTTTGTTGTATGTTGGAATTGGTTGAAATATAAGACTGTAAAACACCTCAGATGACAACGACAAATAAATCCCCTCCGAGATGCTCTGCACTCACGAGGCAATAGCACTAGCGATTCCTAACAAAACATTGGTAAGTTGAAGGAGTTTTGTGGCAGATAATGCCTTATTTAGTGGCTGCACCTCCGTTGCCCTATTAACGCCCATTGTATGGATATACGCAGATCACGAATAGATCTTAACATCTTCTGAAGCACTTCCAGTCGCACCAAAGTTGTCTGGGTGAATAAATTAACATAATTCATGCTATAAATAAGGCCCTGGTTGTTAAAAAAGTACTTCCCCTTCAAGTTGATTTTTTTATTATTCAGGTCGGGCAGTAATCACATCTGTTCGTCGCAGGTGAAATTGCGCAAAACATCTTAATCACAGTAAACTCATTATCTTATAAACCCAGGGTGGGTAGGATAGTTTTTTTTCCCCTTTTAAATAAAACAATCACATAAAATGTGTTATTTAATCAGGTTAAATTAGACTAAAACTGAAAATTTGGAGATTTGAACCATTAACATGTGACAAATTGGCAAAAACATGAGAAATAAGTAAAGATGGAATACAGTTTAATTGCGCTGTGTGGCTTTGGACCTTGTGAATACCCAGAGATGCCCCAAAACCCAGCATTATTTCTCATAAAACACCTTGAAAGCTAAAAGTAAGATACATATCCTCTCATTTGAACCCTTACTGCTCATTTTGTTTTAGTTATAGCCATAAGTTTCCTCCAAAGTTTCTGGCAATGTCTCCTATGCCTTATTTTTCTTCTTTGCTCATTAGCAAATATTTCTCCAAAACAACTGCTATTGATCTCGCAGGTGCAAATAAACAGGGTTTCCAAATTTCATCCAAGAACATCTGCAGGCCTAGAAAATAATAATGTATTGCTGGCGAATCTCTAAAGGGTCCCATTTTTGAAATCTATCCCCAACATGTTTGAAACATTAGAAAAAGACAGTGACATCATGCTGCAGGCATGGAGGCACGGCAACAAAAAGGACTCATCGGGACCAGATTGCTGATGCGGCTCTGTTCGCTGTAACGGGTCGCCATTACAAATTCTTCGCTGAGCGTGACACAATGAGAGGTGATGTTTGGAGCATTTGGCTAGAATATCCAGAGGCCCTAAATGTATCCAGACTCCTGGACCTCGTTATTGAGCCATTAGTTGGAGAAACAGATGATCCTGTCTCCTCCAATCCTGTGTCAGCTCTGTGACTTTTCATGAAAAATGCACAATTTCAGTTTATTTTACAGAAAAGTAATTTGTGACATTCCACAGTGGCTACGCTGGACCACACACTCAATCCATTCTGCTGATTTTCCTCAACTTTGATCGCTTTAAGTGGTGAAGCTTTAGTTTCACTGAAAGCTGTGACGTCTGTAATCTCTGCCAGATTCGAGGCCATGTTCACGCCCAACATGCAAATTTGGCAAAACTGAGATCTTATGCAGCACTTTCACCTCCCTATCTTAAACAAATAATGTTTTTTAATAGAGTTTATGTTACAGACCAACACAAATTAGTGTATGGCGGAGCAGGTAAACCATGGTTTTCATTTTTTTCATAACATCACCTTGACACCCAAATATATCATGGAGGGGATGGTGTATTCAGGGCATTAGTTGGTGTTTATTTTCCCATGCATAAAATTCTTTAAGGCCAAAAATGTATATTTTTCTCTTATCTGACTAGACTGCAGCCCTTTCACATGTTTGCTGTGTCCCCTACAATGCCGTTCTTCTTCCTGCAGGGGTGCATGACCTATAATCACATATAAGTCAACAGATTCTCCCATCTGAGCTCTGGATCGCTCCAACTCCTCCAGAGACACCACCGCGGGATATGGTTGGATCAATATGTAGATAACTATGAGCTATTAAGTTTCACATAAAAAAATGTGAAATAAATTTACTGTATGTCTGTGGCTGTAACGTTAGAAAACTCAGAAAAAGTTGTATGAGTAGAAATACCTTTGCTAAAAGTTATTGAGTCATTGAGTATGGCTAAAGCCTAGCACTGTTTTAGCCATGCTTGATCTTTCATATAATGATGTTATTTAGGTACAGCGAAGCAGTTTATGGTTCTGACTGGAATTCCAGAGACCATGTAAAGAAACTGAATAGAACAACAAGACATATGTTTGACCCAGAGAACATCTAACCTGAGACCATGCTTAAAGACATGGTTCATGAACACACCCAGTTAAAAGTATCTGAAGAACATGAAGGTTCCTGAACACCTTTGAAATAATGTTTTTGTTTGTCTTGCGCCTCATTTAGTCAGTTCTGATACGTCTACATCTGCTGAACACTTTAAGTATACATGCATTGACAACAATCTACACGAGTTTGCAACATGAAGGAGCAAAGTTTCTCAATTTCAGTCTGCCTTCTCTTTAGAGGTTTATGTTGACAGTGAGATTGAGATCATACAATAAATTCAGCTGAAATGTAATATCTCCTTTGACTGATAAATAGCTCCTCTGAAACATATTCATTTGGGACATTGTTGCTTTAAAACAGTAAAGAAGCAGCTGGGAGCAACTACAGACTCCAAAATCACACTCCAACACAGAGAGGTTGATACCTGCAGCTATTGCCTCAATGATTCATCATGAGAAATATGTTTTCAATTTATTTGTTGGTTTGAAAGGTCAATGCAGAACTGAGGCACACCTGTCGTGTGTTTCTAAGCGGCAATTTTACTACCAAGGGACATTGGGTAATTTGTGATAATTGTCATTTATTGGGTCTTTTTTGTAATTCTTTACCACATCTGTAGTTCATTAATGAGAAACCGCAGTTAAAATGGCTTACAATTGTTTGATAATTGCAAACTTAGCTCAGCAGAAGGTGTAATAGTTTGTTTTTTAGTAGCATCTCTCTAATTGCATTCTTTTGGTGATCAAGAAAGATTAAGCCGAGGTATTGTGTGAATCTGATGCACGAGCTAACTCCCAAAGTAGCAGTATTAATAGGACAAGTACAATTTACAACTTAACTGCGCCATTCCTAACAAACACTGAGTTTAAGTCAAGCTTGAAGGAAGCTCCAGTGGTCCAAAAGTGGTCGCTTTGTAAGAGATCTGCGAAAAACATGCACGAACGCATCTTTGCCTGTTTCTTGTACAGAGATTCCAGATCTTTTCTGGTGGGTAAACAGCGTATGCCTGTGTATCACGTAGAGTACACCACTGGGTTTTATGTCAGTCTGAGGTTCTCCATGGATATGTATTCTCCCTAGGGCACCACATCGCGCATGGGGCAAAAAACCGTGTGTGCTAAATGCAAGTAATGGAACAGTCGCTCTACATTGCACTGATACTACCCATTCAGTTACGCAATTGCAATTCTCCTGTGAATTAGCGATCTACTGAGATCGTTTGTATAATCGGTATGATGGAGAGTCGAGGTATTTTAAGACACTCCAGACCGTCCATTAGCTTCAGAGTGTGCAACAAATGTATGTGGATTTATGCTAAATGAAGATTGTAGAAGAGTTATGCACTGCAGGTAAGAGACGAACTGCATATGTTACAACAGAACCTCATTTCAACAACAAAGAATGATCGCTTTAAACCTTTAAATACATGGAGTTTCCCTGTGTTCCTTCAGACGAATTTTTTTTCACCTAATTTAAGGCCTTACACTGATCAGACAATGTCACTTTGATGTTCAGCATTGTATAAAGCTTATTGTGTTAGACGGTCATCAGCTAAGTTCATACAATTGCTGACTTTTAAGACCTGTTTGAACAATTTTTGCTCCTGCTGTTCCTATGAGGCATTGTGTGTGAAAATTTGAATAGTTTCTAAATCGCATGGTGGAAAAATGTTTAGCCAGATTTTACAGATCAGTTTCAGCTTAAATGGTCTCTGAAGAATGTTGATCAAAAACACAAAACAAAAGAAAGTTGTTAAAAAGCAGATGAAATATCTTTTTGTCAGATATAATCTCAATCATGAGTTTGATTCCATTTGTGTTTGATCCAGGAGAGAATCGGCCAGCTCCTGGGTTCGTCTGGACCTGCTCCACCAACACATGTCCAGTGGTTCTAACAAAGTCAGTGTATTTTAAGGCGTGTTCTTCTGACCTTGCGGATAAAATATTTTGGCAATTGATTTGAAAACGAAAGCATGTGCAAATGTTTAGCCTCCTGATACATCTATTAACATCCACAGATGAATTCACAGTTTAACAGTATAGCCCTTTTTGAGTTTATCCGTAACTCAAACTTCGTGATGTGGCGCATTATCCTGCTGGAACTAGCCATCAAGATGGGTACACTGTGGTCATAAAGGGATGGACATGGTCAGCAATAATACTCAGGTAGGCTGTGACGTTGTAATGATGATCAATTGGTACTAACGGGCCCAAAGTGTGCCTACAAACTGTCCCCCACACCATTTCACCCCGAACACCAGTCTGAACCATTGATACAAGGCAGGATGGATCCATGCTTTCATGGTATCGATTCCAAATTCTGACCCCACCATCCGGATTTAGCATTAGAAATCGAGACTCGTCAGACCAGGCAACCTTTATCCAACCTTCTATTGTCCAATTTTGGTGAGCCTGTGTAAGTTGTAGCCTCAGTTTCCTGTTCTTAGCTGACAGGAGTGGGACCCGGTGTGGTCTTCTGCTGCTGTAGCCCATCTGCCTCAAGGTTTGACATGTCAAATCCTATCAGCAGTTTCTGAAATACTCAGACCAGCTGACCAACTTAAATCACCTTTCTTCCCCATTCTGATGCTCGGTTTGAACTGCAGCAGATTGCCTTGACCATGTCTACATGCCTAAATGCACTGAGTTGCCACCATGTGATTGGCTGATGTATGTACCTATAATATAAAATTCCTAATAAATACCAGACACAGTCGAGGGCCAAAATACTGCGTGCCCCCTCTATCCTCACCCTCTGTCCATTCCAGGAGGACACGGTGGATCTATGAGGGTGACATCGCCATATTTACTTCGTACATACCATCATACAAACCGTGTATGATACAACCTAGTTCGCGCCTCTGCTGGGCCGCATGCGGAGGATGTAATCAACTACACAATGCTTGAGTAGTGTCCGTTGCCTCCTGAAATGTTTGAAATAAAGTTAACGCTGCCTTTGCATCTGTGTATGAGCTGTAATGTGAATCAGGAATGACTTGAAAGTGAAAAAAGGCTTACTTGACCAAAAAAACAAACAAAAAAACATTTTGTTATACTTTTCTTTCTTTTCCACCATTTTGGTACAAGAAAGAATTGACCTTGTGGATGTTCCAGGGAAACATGTAGACAATGTAGCTTTCCATCTCCTCTCCCTTGCCATAGTTAATTTCCACAACGTGTCAGTTTCATGTGATACCCATTTCATGTTTCCACATGAATACAGTACAGAAAAGTTTGAACACACCTTCTCGTTCAATGCATTTTCTTTACTTTCATGACTACATTGTAGATTCTCACTGAAGGCATCAAAACTATGAATGAACACATGATGTATGGAATTACTGTATGTACCTAAACAAAAAGGATGAAATAACTGAATATATGTGTTATATTTTAGATTCCTCAAAGTAGCCACCCTTTGCTCTGATTACTGCTTTCTCTTGAGCTTCAACAGGTAGTCACCCGAAATGGTTTTCCAACAGTCTTGAAGGAGTTCCCAGAGATGCTTAGTACTTGTTGGCCCTGTTGCCTTCACTCTGCGGTTCAGCTCACTCCAAATCATCTCGATTGGGTTCAGGTCTGGTGACTTTGGAGGCCAGGTTATTTCACACTTTTTTGTTAACGTACTAAATAACGCCATGTGTTCATTCATAGTTTTTTGAGAATCTACAATATAAATAGTCATGAAAATAAAGAAAACGCACTGAATGAGAAGGTGTGTCCAAACTTTTGGCCTGTACTATAAGTTACTGCATGATTTTTTTTTATGGACTTTAGACTATAAATATATACTATAATAACTATACAGTTATTATCATGTATGACAGTTGCCAAAGTGAGATAAATGACCAGATCCTGCCAGGATCTATAGGAGATAATGATCTAATTCAGATTTGTGAACTTTGAATATTTCATATTTTGTATTCAATGATATCTAATACACTCAATTCTTAGAATGCGGACATCAACTTTAATAGTTGTTTGCAGCTAACAGTTAGCATGGTAGGCCTATTCCCTCTTTTATTCACTTTTCTTTTGCTGTAACTCCTGGCCCAAGTTGGCTGTGTATAAATGGGAAAAACCTGCCATTTTTAGCACTTATCTGCTTTTATCCGACGCTTCTGTGTTTAATAGGAGACTTGACTAAAGACTTATCAGTTTGTTTAAACTGGCCCTCAACCTCTATCCACATATATGTAGCACCACCCTTCCTGACACACACTTATACACTGTTTGTATGACTGGTAGTGTGTAAGTCCCGTTATCTAATGCCAATGCAGCCTTCATTGGTCTCCCACACACCAACAAATCCATCATAGAGCAGCTGCCCACCCTCACATATCAACAGGGCTTCTGCTCTCTCTGTCTGCCTGACTATTGCCCATCATGCTTGATGTTTTCCTTAGAGGCAGCCAGGAAATGAGTTTTATAAAGCTGGAAATCATACCACGCACACACACAGAAAAGCCAACGCTTCCTGAAGAGACTACGTGGGGCCAGACAAGCGCTCAAACCCGACACACACACACTTTTCTTCGAAGAAC
Source organism: Apricaphanius iberus (assembly GCA_028564705.1). Lineage (NCBI taxonomy): Eukaryota > Metazoa > Chordata > Actinopteri > Cyprinodontiformes > Aphaniidae > Apricaphanius > Apricaphanius iberus. Next base: position 182,664 of record JAPXFQ010002314.1, read on the forward strand.
AATACTTCTGTTTCAACCCCGCTGCCTCGACTACCGGCCATTGGGAAAGGGAATTTCAGAACCAGTGGGAGTGGCGCTATCGGAATACCTTGCAGGGCACCTAAACAATGTAGTTATTCCTGCAGCAGCGCAACAAACACTACTGAGCCTTTGATAAGGTCTTTAAAGCACCCCTTCTTGGCACACAGCGAGATTTGTCTCAGGAAGCTGAGGGGAACCGGCAGCGAGGAATGAGCTCAGGAAAAAGCAATGTGGCTCCATGTGATTGCCTTCTCTCACTTACGCAGGGTTCATATTGTACATGGTCAGCTCCATGAGAAAAAGCTGTGGAGAGCCGCTGAGGTATTCCACCTATGATCAGGATGCACACTGTGGAGGAAGGAAGAGGAACAACAAACAGCATATGCAAATCAGCATCTCTGTGAGAGTGAAACCGACGAGGAAGGAAGAAAGTGACTTAAACAACTGAAGCAACACTAATAAATCAGTTCATATCGAACACCTCCAGATACAGGACTGTTAATGGCGGGTAATAAACGGTAGAGTAAGGATAAAAAAAATGGATGCTAATAAAACAAGCTGACCCCATCAAAAACAGGTTTGTTCTTTAACTTTACAGGTTTAAAATACATATTTTTATGTCAAACTTATTTATCCAAGATTGACATTTTATATATATATATATATATATATATCCACAGATCTACCAGTCAGTATCTGAGACACTTGTGTTGCTCCGATTATACATAGGAAAATGAGCAGCAGTTTCTCCCAGCTGCAATAACAGGCCAGAAAAATTGCTGGTAGAACCAAACATATGCTCCTCAGATCTGGAACAAACTTCCAGATGATTTCAAAGCGGCTGAATCCTTTAGCCCTTTTAAATCATAAAAACCCATCTGTTTAGAACTGCCTTTGAGTAATGTTCTAAAATCATTTTGTGTGTGTTACGCTTGATTGCAGTTTGTGTTGTTATCTCTAGTGTTGTATTCTAAGCTTTTCTTGATTGCCATTTTATGCTTTTATGTACTTTCAGTTTTTTGTGCTTTTATCATATGTCTTGTTTGTTTCTTCACCACTAAGGCAGGTAAAGCACCCTGTTGTTGAAAGTGTGCTATGCAAATAAAATTGACTTGCCTTGGTAACAAAATACCAACAAATGTATTTGAATTTGATCTGTTTTAACACTGAAGCAACTTTCTTATATAAAAAAAGAAAATACAGTACTGCATGTTTAAGTGACATCAATGGAAATATCACTATTGATGCAATAATGTTAAAGGCTTAAACATAAAGCAGCCATATTTGATGAGGGAAGTTGGAATATTAGGGCCACTTTGGCCACCTTTTCCATTACAGAGTAAGTTGGTATATATATATATATATTTTTTTTTTATAATGTGGAAACAATATCTTGATGAAAAGGGAGAATGCTGTAAATGCTTTGTTCTTTCCAAGCAGGTTTGGTATAGCCCGTGATTATTATTCAGAGTCCACAGGAGGGTTATAAAAAAAAAAATTGGAAATAATTTATTTATTCAATTCTATTCTGGAACACTGGACCAGCTCTACAGTACACCCTTAGCAGGGTCCTGGAGGGTGCGTGGGAGTTCGTCCAACCGGTCTACAGGTGTTTTGTGGACTTGGAGAAGGCGTTCGTCCGTGTCCCTCTGGGAATCCTGTGGGGGGTACTCCGGGAGTATGGGGTACCGGGCCCTTTGATAAGGGCTATTAGGTCCCTGTATGACCGGTGTCAGAGTTTGGTTCACATTGCCGGCAGTAAGTCTGATTCGTTTCCATTGAGAGTTGGACTCCACCAAGGTTGCCCTTTGTCACAGATCCTGTTCATAACGTTTATGGACAGGATTTCTAGGTGCAGCCAAGGTGTTGAGGGGATCCGTTTTGGTGACCTCAGGATCGGGTCTCTGCTTTTCGCAGATGATGTGGTCTTGTTGGCTTCTTCGGAACGTGACCTACAGCTTTCGCTGGAGCGGTTTGCAACCGACTGCGAAGCGGCTGGGATTAGGATCAGCACCTCCAAATCCGAGACCATTCTCTTGAGCCAGAAAAGAGTAGGGTGCCTTCTTCGGGTCGGGGATGGGGTCCTTCCTCAAGTGGAGGAGTTTACGTATCTGGGGCTCTTGTTCATGAATGAGAGAAAAATGGAGCCGGAGATCGATAGACGGATTGGTAAGGCATCTGCAGTTATGCGGGCCATCTTTTGTGTATCACGAAAGGCAAAGCTCTCGATTTACCGGTCAATCTACGTTCCTACCCTCATCTATGGTTATGAACTTTGGGTGGTGACCGAAAGAACGAGATCACGGATACGGGCGGCTGAAATGAGTTTCCTCTGCAGGGTGGCTTGGTTCTCCCTTAGAGATAGGGTGAGGAGCTCGGTCATCCGGATGGGGCTCAGAGTAGAGTCGCTGCTCCTCCACATCAAGAGGAGCCAGTTCAGGTGGCTGGGGCATCTGGTCAGGATGCCTCCTGGACACCTCCCTGGTGAGGTGTTCCAGGAGGAGGCCCAGAGGAAGGCCCAGGACTCGCTGGAGGGACTATGTCTCCCGGCTCGCCTGGGAGCGCCTCGGGATTCCTCCCGAGGAGCTGGCCTAAGTGGCCGGGGAGAGGGAAGTCTGGATCTCCCGGCTTAAGCTACGGCCCCTGCTACCCAAACCCCGGATAAGTGGAAGAAGATGGATGGATGGAAATTCTATTGTGAGGTGTAAAGTAATTACCTCATTTACGTAAGGCTTGGCTGTTTCAACTATTTTTAAACTGAAATCAAGAAAAGTTCTGCTTCTTATCCCTTAAGGTGATCCTAATATTCACAAAGTAAATTTTGTATTTTCACATCTTGTAAAATATGAATCTAGTGTACCATTATTGTCTCAAGTGGTTTCACCATATTCTATATAAAAGTGTACAAATGAAATTGAAACTTCTTTTTAATTCTACCAGACCATACTGCTACCCCACCTCCACCTTGCTGACACCCCGTGCCACATCTATCTAGTTTTTGTAAAAAAATATGTCTTTAAATATTTGTCAGCCCATTCTTCAAGTCTAAACTTATACGTGTTGTTCAGTGGTGGTCAGGTTTCCGGCCTCCTAACCTCGGCCATGTCTCATTAACTGAACAACTCGAACATCTGGGCCCTCCGGGTAGTTCTGGAAATTTACAGCACTGGAGGAAAGCCGGGTCCTTGTAGCTTCACATTTAGTTTGCTGCTCTTTTTCTTGACATCTTTCTGGCAAACCTGTTGATTAGTTGCAGCAAATTGTTTGATGGTCCTATGATCACATCTCTTTATCTTGTTACATTTCAAGAATGCTGCATCATTCTAAAATACTTGGCCTTTTTTTTGTTTTAGTTTTCAGAGTCCGTAAATGTTTGGCCCCTTTTGCCTGATTGATAGAACCAGCTAAATAATTATATTCACCGTGATATAGAACTGAAGTCTGAAAGCAGAAAATCTAGAGTCACAAAAGGCTTGTTGAACCTTAAACAATAACTTTTAATAACTTTGGGTAACAAATATTTTTATAGATAAAATAAATACAAGTTTAATCTGTTTTTTATGGAATTACATTGAGTTTCCACAACAGAATGACACTACAAGCACCAGTAATATTTTTTATGTATTGTTTTTATCATTGTTGGAAATGTGTATGTGCTTTTATTATTATTATTTTTTTTTTACAAATATCAACACCCCATGAATAAATTATACACATTTGAAGAACAATACATGGAACTTGAATGACAGTAACAGCAGAATCCAAAACGGAGCAGTGAGAGCCAAGAAGTTAAAATATTGATTAAGACAGAAGAATGAAATTTAAACCCGGTGGGTTTAATCAGGGGAACGCTGAACAGCTGAAGGAGAGCGCCAAGCAGGGAAATTCATGAAAGGAGACTAATAAACACAGATAGAAATTAACTAAACACAAATGGATCTACAAGCCAAAAGGGATAGAGCCTAAATAACCACAACAGTATAAAACAAGGAATTTTGGGCTGTAGCTAGCTGCTGATTAAAACCAAACAAGTTTTCTTCATATGAGACACTTTATTAAAGTTAGTTTTACCATAAAAACACATTTAAGATTTATTATTCTGGTCCCAATTTCAATGTTAACTCACCTTGTGTCATCTTTTATGCAGCCGTATCCAGAGTTTCAAAATTACAGAGGTCCAACCGGAGGCGAAATCATCATCTCAAAAGTGAAAGGGGGGTGGTTGAATTGGACTGAGTGATTTTCCATCCTCTCACATTCAGTCGCACCATTTCTCTGTGGTTAAAGGGCAATTTACATCACTGTTGCACATGGAGTGAGCTTAATTAGTATTAAGGTTTAAAAGACACTATTACTATCAATAAAATGAATAGTTACATGGCAATACCAGGAACAGAAAAAAAACTTATGTCAGTATAAATTGACTGTGCTTTAACAAGTTAAAAAATTTAAGGTTTGAGCTCATATACTGGCTCCAGCAAATCTTAATCAATAACATGATGATGACTGCTCACCTCTTCAGAACAGATGGCTAAAGGTTCTAACAAATTAATTGACCAAAAGGGTCAGGATGGCTGATTCCGGTGGGCTACCTATTAAAATAAAGACAAAAGATATTTTGGAATGGGAATGAGACAGTGAAACCGTCTTCTGTTCTCTGCCTGGTTTTTCCCAGCTATGGATCTCTTATTCTCAGCAAGTTTTAATCTCTCAATCGTCGTCCCTGCTGCTGGCCTTTGGTATGATGTCTCCTCCCCGAGTCTGGTCTTTACTATCGCGGCAATAAAATTAAGCAAAAATGTAGAAAGTAAAATTTTCATACAAATTTAGGATAAGCAGTAGCGACATTACTATGGAAATGTACTTCAAAATCCCTCTTATGCCATATATATATATTTTCTTAGCCAGTTATATTCTCTTTCCACCTGTGCAGACCATCCCTGACCTGCTTTGTTAATTGCGGGACTAAATAATTATTTCAAATATTTGGAAAGTAGTAAAGTTCTGCACAGAAAGAAAACAGAAGTAGCTTTATTCATAGCATGACCTACCTGGCAAGGGGAGTTACACAGCTAACATTAAGTTTAACATGATTTACAGTATTTTATTAAATGGGCTTCATTCAGCTAATATTATCTGCATGTAACAGCATAACTCAACTTACATCTTGCTTTAAAAAAAACTGTGCAACGTTTTTGTCTTATGCTTGCTCTGGCTGGTGGATTGCTGGATGTGCTGATCTCTGTTCCGCAGATGCAGCAGCTGTGGAAAATTCAAGGTGGTGTGTGTGTTTAAGGTGCATTTAAAGATGGTTCGCAAAAATAGGTTACCATATACTAACGGATTAAACGGCTGTATCAGTGCTGTTAATGAAAAATAACAGCACCGACAAAGGAAAAGTGGATGACGTTTCCCACATGCCACGCCCACGCTTTCACTATATTTGCTACAGATAAACACTCATGGAATTCAAAAGCATTCTTTTAATTATGTCGTCATTAAATACACGGCAGAAAATTACCGAGGTCCGGACCTCGGTAATTTTGAAACTCTGGATGCGGCCTTGGATCGTTTAACGAGTTTAAAATTCAGCCAATGTGTTTTAAACACCCCCCAAAGTTAATCTGAATTATTTCTGATTGGTGGTTCAGTTTTTGTTGGTTACCTCCAGATGAAAAATCAAGAAAAATGTGAATGCAGGATCTACATTTTAAAGTGAGCAACTGAAAACCTGTACCTTGCTCTTTTCGCTTTTCCACAAAAGCCACTTAAGTAAAATTGATCAGTGCAGAAGAAATTGCTGCTATTGAAAACTATTAATTATGCTGACATGTAAATATGTCCTGTACCTTAACATGATTAAAGATTTAAAGTCTCATTTATATTCAGCAAATAAATTTGATTTCAGAAGCTTAAACAACAATGATTATCCGATTAAAAAAAAAAGAGAATAAATAAAATAATCCACTACTTGTATTCCTGCTACATCTTGCCGATAAGACCAATACTTTAATGCTAATTTTCGTTAGTTTTGGCCTCTATTGAAGAATATACTGCTAAACCAAATTCAACCCCTTGGTTTCTAAGAATTAGATTTTTTTTATTCATCTTCGTGCTTCAACTTCCTATCTCCTGAATGTAATCATAAGTTTAATATGTAATATAATGAATGACACCTAAAAAAAACAAATATGTCATGTAAGGTAAACAAGTGCATTGGTTCGATATTAAACACAGTGTATTTCACTCCATAGCTACACAGTCTGTAGAACAGGTGGAATAAATTAGTGACAAGTTGCTTCTGGGATGAATGTTACTCAAACTTCTGCAAGAGGGTTTGGACAAGCGAAATTGCACAATGACTTGGAATAGGATCAGTGTATAGGGAACATGTGAAGTCTTTGAACAACATGGCTTCGGGAATAAAAATAAATTTGACAGGGTTGCTTTGATGTAAATCTTGTCCAGCTCATGGATTGTATAGGAGGGAAAAAAAGAGGTTGAAACAAAGACGACTGCCACACTTTAGACTGGCAGTCACACAAGGCAAAAATCAAGTTTCATGTCAACTACTTGTGAGTATTCTCAGGGAAAGAAATTACAATAATAATGCACTGTGTGTGATCCATTTGTGTGTCCAGCTGAGCTGAGCCTCCGAAATAATTCATAGTAGTCTGGATGGGTCATTGTTCAGCAAATTATAGACAGGTGTGACTGAATCTGGTTCAAATAAAGTATTTATGTATCACTCAAATTCAGGAATAGCTTCTAAGCTCCCAAACAGGTCACATAGCTCATGAGTAAAATGTTGACATGTAAAACTATCTCCTACTGAAAAGTACAAGAAAATAATAATAAAAAAATAACTCTTCATAAATTATCTTAATGCCACATGACAAGAAAAGTTAGATCTCCCACAGTGCAAGTAGAAAAGAAAAAAAATGTTTCTATGACTAGATACATTGCCACCCAGCCACCCCTAGAAATTTGGGTGCCCTAAGGAAAATTGTTTTGTGGAGCCAAACCTGCATTATAAAGATGGACAAGGCCTCGGTGACATCACCCATTTCTGAAGAGCTGAACTGAAGCCAGCTAGGCGGTTCCCTCACCGCCGTCTTGGCTGAATCACATACCTTGTCACACCAGGAAAATGCAAAAAAAAGAGCAAAGAGGTGGACATTAGAGTGGGGCTGTGAGGGTGCATGATTGACACTCTGAACTGATGTAGCTACGAGCTAACTCAGCTAACCCGGAGCTAACTGAAGCTAGCAGAAGGTTAGCGGGAGCGTTTAGCCAGAAAACTAGAGTTCAGCGACTCTGCTACCCCTCTACCTTCAATAATTTGGTCAAATACAAGCATGAAGCCTTGTTGGTCCATAACTTTCACAAAAACACTGAATTTTTATTGAAATAAATTTGAATAATCAATAACTTAAGAAGAAATGTGATCATTTCAACCCATTTTTGACTAAGCAATATTTTAAATGCAGAGCAGAAATTTTATTCTGAGCGGAGACTTCTTGGATGGTCTGTTAGTGCAATCAATAACACAGCAAGCCATCTTTGTCCAATAAGTCCACGATTACCATCTGCATACGAAGAAACATGGCATACGGTCAAATTCAGAGAAACAGAATATTGACTTACCTGACTCTGAGGCTGAAGGCCCTTATTATTCATCATTTCAAGCTTAAATTTAAATCTAGACAGACAAGTATTTAAAAAAAATCATCCCACTCAGTCTTTAGGATGGTAAACTTGGTCTAGTGAAGCTTTTTAACCAGGCTGTAAACATGTTTATTTCTCCCGCAAACCCTCACTAGTGGATGAGGGCTGAACTGCAATTTGTCTTTCTTTTGGGTTGGCTTTGATTTTGGCCATTGGAGTTTGCCCCTCGAGCTAAACGCCAATCCTAAAGAAGACAGCAGAAAAAAGCTTGCCTCCTCTTACTGGCCGCGGGTTGTTTGTTATTTTCGGCAGGAAAATAGAAAATAAAGGTCAACGTGATTATTCTGTTACATGAGCAGCAGTAGCAGAGAATGAAGCTGTGGGAATCTCCGCCTCATGACTTCAGATGAGCCACAGTCAGCAGAGATGAAGGAGTGTGGCGCAGATTGGGTTGCACTCCCAACACACATCACAGACACGGCTTGCTCAGAACCCTGTGCAGTCCTCAGGACAGACAGACGTGCACACAGGTATGTTAGAGAAGAAGGGCTCTGACACTTCAGGGTGTAGGATGACACCTCAAACTGGCTTGTTACCCCCATCCAAATATTTTTGCGGCTTTGTAATGCAGAGTGACACAATAGCCAGCCTGGGAACAGGGGGTTTTGATATCGGAGAGAATCAAATTTGGGAAGAAAGTAACACAATTACGACACGGGAAAGAAGCAGAAAAATCTAAAGTTCTGAAAGGGAGGAGAGAAAACTAAATACTTTGTGTCAGAGAGAGAGAGAGAGAAAGAGAGAGAGAGAGAGAGAGAGTTCAAGGTGTGAGAACGCAGAACCCACAGGCAGGTCTGTAACCTGAGCCCCATGTGAAGTCTCAGGGAGCGAGCAGGACGTGAGATCAAGCCTACGCCGAGTGATTACAAGATGGATACGATGTGCCCACATTCCTGAGACGCATACACACTCCTAACCCAGAAAAAAAATCCCAGCAAAATAAAGCAAGCTTTGCACTCAAAATTCAATTCAGTGACCCACGCACACAAACGTGTGCAGCCAATAAACAAATCCAAAAACACCCACATACGTCACCCCGCTCTTCCTGTCCATCTTCAGCTCCCACAAATTTCTTCTCACTGGGGATTACGTGGGCAGACACATGCTCTGACTCGCTGTGGAAGGCTGTGAGTCAGAAGTGACCATAAGTAACCGCAAAAGTCACCGTTTGTTCCGTCATGTGATTAAGGAAGAACAGGGTCAATGAAACAACCCATTCAAACTAGGGATGCACCGATACCGATACTGCCTAATGTACTGGTATCGGTATCGGTTTAACTTAACCGATACCATGAACCGATACTCAAAATGGGGAAAATCTGCAACAAATTCACCATAAAAGATTATTTTTTCACTTAAAATATTATTTTTGTGGTAATAACAACGACCTCATCACCAATGATAAAATTAAAATACCAATGGTGAGGAAGTTGATTAATAATTATAAGAGGGTATGACTGTTGCCAATAAACTTTTTTTGTTGAAGGAAAGTAATTAAATCAAAATCTGCTAGGGGTATGAATAATTTTGGCTCCAATTATACCTCAGGACATGCATCTGTAATCACAAGGAAAGGTGGTTCTACACAATAATTAAAATTGTATTTGTAGCCAGTTTCTCCATCACAAAAATCCAAATAAAATCCTTTGGAGTTGATGGTTCTAACAACCATATGAATCATCTAAGAAGCACTGCATCAGTATGTGTGTGTGAGTGAATAAAACGAGCGGTGTAGGTCTGATAGAACCCCGGTGAATATTTGGTACCAAACGAACTATGTGAAGGTTTTGCTTTTTCAAATCAAAACCTAAGTAACTGTTCACGCCGGCTATTGGCCTCTTTATGTAATTTAATTGATGCTTTTGTTTTGCGTTTTTCAGCCCAGGTTTCTGTAGGTCAACAGCAGGCATTGTTCAAACCCTTTGGGGCCAATACAAGCACAAGTCTGATAATGAAAACCTTCAAGTAGCCAATCACCTGCTGAGTTGTTCATGTAGGAATTCCTCTCCAACAAGGAAGGAATGTCATCATTCAGTAAAATACGTCCAGTTGACTACTAATAACACTAGCTCATTAGAGTGTAAAAGGTATCTTTATGCAAAGTTCTTGGTTTGCTGGTCCATCTACGTTCCAATGCCTTACCTAGGGTCAGAAGATATGGATCATGTCTGAAAGAAAAAGATCCTGAATACAAGCGGCTGATATATAAGCATGTCCAATGGGTGGCAGGATTGGAGTAAAGCCTGTTCAACAACAGGAGTTAACAGGAGTCAGGAACTGCTTTGGATAAAACCCTAGTTCCAAAGGTCTGCAAACCCTTTGGCTAACACTTTGTTAAATTATCTTTTAATTCAGTTTAAGCTTTCAGTCTTCTTTAAATTTACAGTATTAACCCGCAATACACTGTTAGAGTTCTCTAAATCTATCAAGACTGAGAAGATTTCATGTCCACAGTTCTCCAGGTAACTACACAGATTTGCTGTTGGATATAGACCTGGATTCTGCTTGGGACACTGTTAAACCGTAGGTTTCCTCTGGTGAAATACTTGGAGAAAAACTCAACTCGCTCTACCTGCAGAACTGGGTGAAAACTGATGACCAGAAATGCTCCTGATTTTGTACACCTGGGACCGCTTCCGCCACAATGTTTCACTGTGGGTATGGTGTTTGTTTAGTGATACTTGTAGTTTTGTTTTGTGAGAAATGTTCTTGATTTGTGGGTAATGCAATGTTCTGCTCAGGCCTGGATGTGTTCTTTGTCTTTAAAGCTTACTATTATGTTGACATCTGGAGAATCCCTAAGGTTGTTGTCACACTCAGAGCACTCTGGTACCAACCTTCATTGTTCAACCCGTTTCTGCCTCATTGTTTTTTTATACTGTATGGGCACTCTAAGTCCCCCCCCTACCTTCTGTCATCCCATAGGTCCCCTGGCCAAATAAAATTAAAATAAATGGAAGCGAAGCGATAAAACGTTATTTTCTGGTCCACTTCGTCTTGCGTCCTGAATCACACATATACTGTACCTCAATTTAAATAACTGATTTACATTTTGACTGTGTTTGTCAGATGATTTGGGATTTATATGATTGTAAAAATTAGCAATCAAAATGCCTACAAATCAGAAGTCGCATATATGACGTCACAAAGCTAACATTAGCTAGCACTAGCAGAGACCTTGTAGAGCTTCTCCTCCATGCTGGCTCTCACTCCACAGATTGTTTCACCCCCAGCATAGCTGCCACTTTCCACATGGCCAGATTTATAGTGATTTTCTCCGTGTTTAAATGCTCCTTCCTTCGTCCTAGAGAAAGGAGGCGAAGCCAGACGGCTATTTTTCTCTTTCTTAAGTTGCAGTCCGCTAAGTGTTTTTATACAAAACCTAAAGCAACCTTTGTTGCCAGTCGAAGATCAGAAGTTTTTTTCAGCATTAAAATGTGTCTTTAAAATTCACGGACATCATATGTTCAAACCATGGCACGTTTCAAATGTAATCATAAAAGAACGTATCGCTCCGTTGACTCTCATTCATATTTATTTATTTTTTTGGCAGTAGGGGACCCATGGACCAGAAGTAGAAGGACGCAACTTAGGCTCCCTATACAGAAACGCTCTCCATATTTCCCCCCGGTATTGATGACTGTCTTCAGTGCATGTACGCTTATCTGTGCTGTGGATTTCCGTTGCGCACGTCCCCTGATTGATATCTTTATACGAGACCTATTTTGGTCTTTTGTAAATACTCTAAAAATAAATAAATAGATGAAGGTCCTGGTATTACAGCAGAGCTTTATTTTTTGCCCATTTAGATTAATTGAACGCAAGACGAAGAAATGCTAGAAATAAATCGAAGGGTGCTGTGGGTGTGGAAGCTTTTGCAACCAAATTATTGCAGCTTTTTATTTTTTTTGTCGATTTTCAGTTAATTTGTACACACCGTGTAATTTTTAAGCTGGATTTTTTTTTTATTATGGTGTTTTCTTTGGGTTTTTTTTTTTTTTTTTACAAAGCAAAACACTTATACACTTATTCCAAATATAAATAAACTTTCTGGTCTGGGATCACCTCACAATCCCATAAAACTGAACTAAAAGCTCCCCACACTCAAATGAGTGTAACTACCCTAATCAATGCTAAAGTCGAGATGTCGTCACTTTGCTTTATTGTTTTAAACCTTTTAACTGCACACGTTTCCTCAGGCTTTGCAGAGAATCAGAGGTAAATGTTTCAAGATGTTAGTAAGCCTGATCTCAGACCTTAGAGGAACAGTAAGAAATATGGGCTGAAAAAAAAATGTCAAAAGGTTTTTGTGATTAACTTTAACGGTGCAAAGAATATAAGAGGTCTAATCAGGTCATGATGCTGCTTTGCAGGAGACTGGACAATATAACCTCAATTTTTGTTTTATTTAAATTTGTGAAAGTGGAAAACAAACTTTGGGGTTGAAACATCAGAATATTTCTTTCACTCCTTTCCTGAAATGTAGAAATATCATATTTGTGACAATAACCAAGTAATTATCCTGCAGCAGATTAGAAAGTACCAGCTCCAGTAAAGATCTTGTGAAGTTTGAAGTGATGCTTCATTTATCTCCAACTATAACTCTGTTTCAAAAATTGTTGCATCAGAAGTCCAATATCAGGATTTAACTTTGGGATGTGTCTCCATTAAACAATCAGAAGCGAAACAATTTTCATCATCAGACGGATTATCAAGAAAGAATAAAAACAAGGCTGATGGATGATTTTTTTTTTTCTGGCACTGAACTGAAAGCATAAATTGAATGACAAACAGAATCAGTTTTAGATAGCGGCTGGAAACGGATGGATAAACAGAGAGGCAAAAAACGTACAAAAAACGCCCCCCCCAAATTAATAAATAAAACAATCACTAGGATTTTTTATTTTTAAAGATTTTTTGTCTAATGGTGCAGAAAATACGTATTTGGTCAATAACAAAAGTTCATCATAATCCTTTGTAAGGTTTACCTTGGGCTTCAATGTCAATGACGGATGTCAAACGTTTCCTATAGATACTCATCCGGTTTACACACACTATAGCTGGTATTTTGGCCCATTCTTCCATGAAGATCTTCCTTAGAGTTTTGATGTTTTGGGGCTGCTGCTGGACGGCACAGACTTTCAACTCCACCCACAGATTCTCTATTAAATTGAAGTCTGGCGACTGGCTGTGCTCCTCCAGAACCTTGAAATTTTTTTGTTTTTTTATGTAGTCACTCCTTTGTTGCCAGGGCAGTGTGTTTGGGATGTTTGTAATGTTAGGAGAGCCATCCACTTTTTTTCTTCAATACTCTCACTGATGGAAGGAGCAATCTCCCCACTCCAAAAATAACCAGTAGCGTTTATGCCAAGGAGTTCTAATTTGGTCTCATCTGACCACATGACATTCTCCCAATCCTCCTCTGGCTCACCCAACCGGTGTCTGGCAAACTTTAGACATGCCGGAACATGTGCTGGCTTATGCAAGGGCACTTTCCAAGTGCTGCAGGATTTTAAAGTATGATGACGTAGTAAGTTACTAATAGTAACCTTTGTTACTGTGGTCCCAGCTCTCAGTTTCCCTAAACGTTCTCAAGATGACGTGTACCCCACGAGGTGAGATATTTTATGGAGTCCCAGGTCAGGGGAGGTCGTCATTGATCTTGTATTTATTTTATTTTCTAATAAATGTTCAAACTGTTGATTTTTTTCTCACCAAGCTGCTTGCCTATAGTAATCTGGCTCATTTCAGTCTTGTGCAGGTGTACAATCTTGCCCCTGGTGTCCTTGGAAAGCTCTCCGGTCACGGCCATGGTGGAGGTTGGAGTCTGACTGTTTGAAGGTGTGGACAGGTGTCTTTTATACAGATAACTTGTTCAACCATTTATACAGGTAACTAGTGGAGGATAAAAGAACTTCTTATAGAACTGATAAGTCTGTGAGGAACAGAATTTCTGCTTGTGTAAATACGTATTTTCTGCACCATTATATAAATTCTTTTATCATCATACAACGTGATTTCCTGGATTACATTTTTTTACATTCTGTCTCTGAGTTGAATTGTAGCTGTGATGAAAATTACAGATTTCTTTTTTTTGTGGGACAACTTGGACAATTGGTGGCTGCCAAATACTTTTTTGCCCCACTGTAAATCTGATTCAGTTCATTAAATTTGCAGCAGGAAACTCAATGTTAAATCAATAGTCAGACTTCACTTGGTTGTACCAAGAAAAGTAGTTTTAAACGTATTACTATAAGCATGAAAAGAGCATGGATGTGACAAAGCTGCAGTCAGGTGAAAATCCGATACATGTGACTGCTGCAGAATAGCGTTGTGCTCCTTTAAATGAACAAACACCTTGTTTTCCTGCCTTCCCAGGACGCACGCCATTTCTGTGCCAAGCTGACTTTACGTCTCCGAAAGGACAAAGACATTTTTTGAAATCAATTCTATCGCCTCTCTCCTGAATGTTTTTGCTGGCTGTACACAGCAGCTTCAGGCCCTGAAGGAAGGAAAACAGAAAATCAGCTCAGAGGATCAATGAAAAAAAAAAAGGTGGACGAGGCAAACGTTTATGAGTCCCGGCCCACCCCGCACTAGGTCCACAGAAACGGCCTCAATGGAACCATAAAGGGTTAAAAATTAGTCTAGGATAATAAAAGATGGTGAGCAGGAGGACTAAATGGGAATAAAATCTCTGAAACAACACAAGGATAGTTCTCCCCACACATTTGCCCAGTTCTAATAAATAAACAGGCTTCAAATGTATTTACAGCCCTGAAAATGTTCCACATTATGCCGTGTTACAACTGGGAACACACAGATATGGACATTTGGACCGATATCTGATGTTTACATTAGCTTTTTTGGCCCATATTTGCCGATATTATGTATACAGCGGACATACAGAATCTTCAAACTCTTGGATGTTTTACTCTTGATCAACAAAATTTGGCCTTCGCCTAAAACAAGACAACAAAAGAACTACTTTTGTGTCAGAGTGAAAACTGATTTCTACAAACTACTGACACAGAAAAGTAATTGCATAAATATTCCACCCTCAACAAAGTTAGTATTTAGTAGATTATTAATAATTTGTAGAAACCAGTAGAAACAGTTTTTGTTTTTTTAAACTTATTTTTGTTGATCATGATTGATTTGTAAAAGCATTAAGAGGTAAACATCCAATGAGGCGAATACTTTGTATAGGCACTGTATTTCACTTACATTTTCAACACGAAACTAAACTGCTAATATTGCTTCTCTGCTTTATTTTCAATGTCACATGATCAAACAAAAACCACACAATCAAGCGCCTCGATACCATCCCAAAAGAAAATGGATGTAAACATCCGATGTCGAGAATGGCCCGATTCCGATGTAATAAAAACTGGCAAACATCGGCCAATACTGACGTTAATGAAGATTAGGGTCGGTAGATATGGCTTAAAAATGTAATCTCAGATGTTTTTTCATACCAAATATTATTTTAATCTTTTTTTTTAACCTATATTTTCCGAAAAAGAAATTACAAGTGTAAAAAAAATGGTTTTCAATAAGGTATTTTGAATTTTGGTCAGCTTCAGCATGGGATGATTTAAATCAGACTCCAACCAAACAAAGCTATAGTGTCTCCTTGTAAAACAGGATGTTAGATCCTGGGCAGATTGACATCAATCTGAGTGATGGGAAGTCAAAAAACAAAAAAAATCTAGATTTTTCAATTTTCCAAAAATCAAATCTTCAAAAGCAGAAAATTTAATTGATGAATACAATCATATTATTGCCCAGACCTTATGCAGATATATGGTGCTTCTCTAATAAAAGGTGGAAAATTTTTTTTTATGATTTAACCATATACTCAGTCTAAACATTAACTTCCGATACAAATGTAAACCGATACGGCAGATAGAAGTCAAGGGTAACTCAAAAATGCAAAGCCAAACAAAAAAAATCTCAACAACTATACCTTAGATTTGTCTAGTTTGTCATTTTCAGTGAGAGGAGAAGTAGCGGAAGAGTTTTAGGTATATATGCATGATATGATGATAAGGTATAAAAGTTGTGCTATTACAAAAGTAATAACCGATGCCAATCATTTCTGATGACATCTTAATGCCCATGTTGGCCGATAATCTTGGATATTCAAAGTGAAAAGGTTTAGGAGGTACTTCAAACAAACATATTTGGATGTTTTGAACTAATGTCTGGTCAATAAAAAGAGACAAACACAATCCATTTAAATCAGAGTAATAATTTAGTGGGATCAACATTTTTACATTAAATCATTCAATGTGTCACGATTCTTTAAGCCCTTCCACTGCAGCGTTCCCGTAGGGAGCACTTCATTGCGTTCGGATCAGAGTGGTTCTGTTCCAGTGCCGGACGGAAGGTGGTGGGTCAAACACTACATAGTTCCCAGGCCGTCGCCGGTCCCAAGCGTGGAGGACGCATTAAGACGTTTGTGGGGAGTTCCCAGGCTGCCGTTGAGGTCTTCGTTGGAGTGTAGGTATGCAATCCTCTGTCTAACAGTCCTGAATCAATCCCCTCTGGGGGCTGTAAAAAATCCCCACAGGAGGAGGAGGAGGAGGAGGAGGAAGGTGTCAGTGCATCCAGTGTTAATGTAGAGCAGCGTTCTGTCTGGACTTGCTGACACAGGCTCGAGGGCATTCGCAGAGCTTCCCTAACCTTTCCTTATCTTCCTTCCTCTCACCTATTTTTAAATGTTCTCTTCCTTCACCTTGTCTCCACGTTTCTGTGTCCGTCACAGAGGGGTTTTCTCCTCCCACCTGGCTTTGAGTCTTAGGAGAAATGGAGAAGCAGGAGGGCAAATGGAGGCAAAAGTTTTCAATTGCGCGTTCCACACTTCTGTGAGTTTCCCGTTAGAAAAACGAGAACACATGTAGAAAGGAAAGCGCCAAAAGGAGCATGAGTGAACTGGTCGGTCACGACACTCCGGGTGAGTCACTGTTACCAAGAGCGTTTTACTTCATTGGTCCCCACTTTCTTCTTGAGACCTAAAAAGGCCTCAAAGGAGGAAAAAAAATATAATAAAAATCACAGGAATTTAAGCTCCACTGACCACGACTTGTTTGTGCAAATTAACGCTGCAATGTCTCCGCTTTCAGGAGAGATGACGAGGTAAAGGTGCATTCCGAGTGTCCGAGCTGGTGTCTGTCCTCCGTTGCGCTCCGTGGAGAGGACGTGGAAGCGACGAGAGGAGTTCAGTTGAAGAGGATGGAGTCAGGGTCTCGGTTGGCAATGTGCGCCATGTGCTTCAGGATGTCCTTTTTAGTGATGATTCCCAGCAGCCTCCTAAAAAACAAAAAAAAACACAAAGGTTAAGATTCTGGTTAAGTTCAGTTAAGAAAGGCGAATCTGGCTGGAGTCTTTCATTGCCAGTTTAGGATGTGTTTTAATATCGACCTCTGAAGAAAAACGTTTTACAACCTTGCAATTTAATGATCTGAATGAACTCTGGAAATAGGAGGATCAACTATAGACGAACAGGAGAAATTTTAAGATTAACCCTTGACGTACACATCTTTATATCTCCTTGAGCTGAGTGTAGCCCCTTACTGTGCACACATACTAATCCCGGCATGAAATGTCTTGTAATGTACCTTTCGAAAAACATTACAGGCATGTGCATGCCTGTCCATCATGTAATCTGATAATATACACATGAAATTAATGAAACGAGCACCTGGACACAGCCACATAAAAACTGGAGTAAAAATTTTTTTTATAATAATTTGGATCTTATTTTCAAATTTGAAATGTGAGTAAAAATTAATTAATTTTGTTGGTGCATAGTGTGTTTTAGTCCCCATCTACCTACTGTTGCTATTGACACCTTCATTTTCACAAAGAAAATTCAGGCGAGGACAAAGATATTGATTTTTTTCTATGAGTTCTAAAGTGACAACATTTTTATCAGTCAGAGATTCTAACTGCAATGGGTGAAAGTACTGGATATAACCTTTACAAAGAGCCCAAACGTGTTTTTATACCCCATAGGTGGGCGCGGAATAATGCACAGGCTAGATATGGCTTGAGCCTGGGGGCCACATGCATTCTGGGGGCCCCCATTGGCCAGTTAAAAATTATATCATTTTGTTTACGTATTTAGTAAACAATAGTTGCTGCTGTAATTTTTTGTGATTGAAGTTATTACTACTACTACTACTTCTACAACACACAAAAAGGAAACAAACAAAAAACTACAACAACAACAAAAAAACAAAAAAATCAGAAGACGGAATTTAAGCCAAAAAGAGTTTAGGGTAAAACTGATCCATTTACAATGTAGGTTACAGACCTATTTGACCTCGTCTTATCTCAAAAGTTTTTAAAACGTAGGGAGCATCACACAGAACAAGCTATTTAACATTATAATAAATATCTGCAGATGAGACCAGAGAAGAAGTGCAATGATGGAGAGGGTGCAGGGCCCACAGACAAGTGCAGCCTTGGTGCCCCTGTACACCTTAATCCTCCCCTGCCCATAGGGTTCAACAATGGTAATAATTCTGATTTGGAGAGGTCATATTACATGTGATTTAGCCAAAGGACCCCACTTGATAAACGGGTTAACATCTACCTCAACTAAAGAGTTCAAATCTGTTGGAACTGAAAGGGCAGGAATAGATTAGACAGGACCAAAACACCTGAAGATAACGAAAAGCTCACAACTCCTCTGTCAAAGCTCAGCTCAGACGAGGTTGTGACGTCGCCTTCCAAAGGTGTCCGCACTCCTTTAACCTCTTTTATGTAACCACATTACAACTATACAGTTTGGGAAATTGCATCAGGATTCTATGTGAGAGCTCAGCGCAGAGCAGTGCATAGCTTAAGTGGAAGGAAAACGAGAACATCAATTCTTCTCTGCAGCCCCTAGTTTAGAGTTTTCTTGAAGCTTGATGATGTTATTTTCTTTCTTTTCTAGTGTGATTGGACATTAGTCTGAAGGGGCTGTAGATACTCTGCATAGGGATATTCTGTATTTGAGTTACTTGTGAATGTAATTAGGGGACTTCTGGTTTTTGGCTTAATTCACACATGTCTGAGTAATCCTCCTGAATTCTGCTCTCTGAGTAGCTGCTCCTCCCTCTCCTAGAAATCGACTGAGTGTTCAACTAGTGACATCACTGGTTGAAAACAAAGGGGTGTCGAGGTGTCTGCACCGCCCCTGCAGGCAGAGCAGCTTACCACTGCTAGAGTTCAAACACACCCTCCTCCTTCTCACAGTTGATGGCTGCTTCGGTTTATGGCAGCTTAAAACACTTTTTTTGTTGGATATTTTAATTTCTCTGTGGAAATGCATGTTTGGCTGCATGGATTACAGGATTTTATTCTACATTCCTAAAGAACAGCAGCTGGATCAAAGAACAAAGACGCCTGATGGACAGAGAAGTGGCTACATGCAATGCTAATGTGTGTTAGCCATTTATTAAGCTGCTTATGTGATCTTATAACAGCATTGTGTGGTTAATTAATTGATTTGTAGCATCTCAGAATGTACAGTAAACAGGTGCAAACACCACCCAACTCTTTCATATACTGGGCTGGAAAGATTTGCTTTCCTGTCTCAGCTGTGCTGGTTTCGGCTCTGTCTAAAGCCTGGAGTTTTATCAACTGAAATAAGCTTTATTGGCTGCGTTTTTTTTTAATACAAAGAATAAAAAAATAAACTAAACGTCTGAGCCCTTAATATAACAGAGTTTCATTGCGGTACTTCGTGGTTTTCAAATTCTTTGCCAAAATACTGTTTGTGATGAAGCTCAGCACTGTTTGTCTCAGCTTGATCTGGCTCTGCAGCGCATCGTTGGGGTGCAGGAGGCGGGTTTATAGAGAAACGAGCCGTTTCACTTCCTGGTCTAACATTAACTACTGGATACAAGTTCAATTTCAGGACAAATTAATACTATATAATACCAATGGTATTATTTTATCATATATATGTCTATCCCATAAGTTGAAAGCGGTAAAATAGCATGATATAGTCCCTCTAAATAATAAATTACGTCACATTCTCATGTACAGCAACTCGGACGCCCGAGTATCCGGGACAAATGGAATGCAGCAAAAGTACTATTCAAGTGACAAGAATTGGAAAATCTTCTCTAAGTCCGTTTTAAAGTCAACAAATTAATGACCTGATTCCACACCTACTTTGTGTTGGTCTGTTATATAAATGAAACACATTGGGGTTTGTTGTTGTAATACTGCAAATTTCATACATTAATAATCACAACCATTTTGGTAAAATGTGAAGAAAAAACATCCGAGGAGGATGTTTAGTTGCAGAGAAAAGCTCCTTTTGTAAGACATTTTGACAAACTGGCAAATTATTTCAACTAAAGCAGACAGATGAAGGGAAATAAAGTCAAGCTTTCATATTCAAACAACACACGACATGTTTTAGAGGCGACTCCTGCTAATGAGGTAGACTTTGAACTAAAGAGAAAATACAGTTTGTGCCGATTGGTGAGTAAAACGATAGCAATGGATCACATTTGAACATCATGCAGACTCAAAATCATTTTTATTTTACAGAAAATAACTCAGTGACTTACAATCAAAAATATTTTAAAAGAAACAATCTAACCTACTTATTTTTAACCCTCAACCCAGACGATCTAAATCCCTCTGTTCCCTCGCATGTGGATCCACTCTGACTAAACCATGCGCCTCGCGTGGTTGGCCAAAGTATCTAAAGCGGACGTGTGTGAATCCAACAGAGGCCGCTTGTGCCCGTCTACGGCCTGCCAGAGGAAACGTACGCTGACAGACAGTACCAACAGACTGAGCTGCCGACCGAACCCCTGAACGTTCCAGGTAACCCCGCAGGGAAACATGGTGGGCTTTAGTAGTGACGTTTCCTGCTGACAAACTTTTCTTCCAACAATCTGTTAAAGAGGCAAGGAAAGCTTTAAATCGTCCGGCCGCAGGAGATGTTAAAAGGTCACTAAACAGATTTTATCCAGTGTGGTACAACTAAGCCTTCTTCATAAAGGCTACCTTTAACAGACACAATGATGGCGTCTGCCTTAGTGGATCTCGATCTATTTCAGATGTTAAAATGCTCTCTACTACACAGTTTGCTGCTTCTCTAATCTTCCCCCTGAAAATCCAAACAGTGAAAACTAATTTAAAGGAAGTTGTACTCACTTTTAACCCCCTCAAAAATGTTGAAAGTAAACGAAGCTGCTGTTTCTGACCAAGACTTCACACAGAAGTTTAGATTAAGACTTTGAACTCCCTGCCGCAGCCTACGCTGGGAGCAGCACTGCTCCTGAAAATTCATACAATGTAAAAAAGACAGAAAATAACAGATAAACCAAAACCTGACATGAATATGTGCAAGTTGTTTGGTGACAGAATCGTGTGAATGTACGTGGACTTCCACTTCCAAACTCTTTCAGCGAGAGAGAGACAAGGGAGTAAAACACTTATTCTCTGTGGTTTTATCTTTTTCTAGGGTCTACAAGAACTATATTAATCGAAGACACGCATAAAGTCTGACTCACAGCTGTACTGTGTGGAAGAGTTCGTCTTGGTGGGCCTCAGTGGAGCCTGGGGTGGAAATGATTTCAGGCAAAGTGAGGTAACTCTTAACATCCACCAGACATTAGACTGAGTCAAGTTTCTGGCGCTATAGAAATCCTGATTTTACCTCAACTCATGTATTTGTCGGATGCTCCTAAGTGAAATAACAGACTGCGGGCAAAAAAAAAAAAAAAAATTGTGGTAGAACGACGAGATCACGTTTCATTAAACTTTTACTGCAATAGCATTATCCATTGCTGAAATATATATATTCTTTTTGAAAAACAAAAAATCCCACATTTTTAAACAAAAAGGACCGGTGGCATAATAGTTAATACCTCAGCTGTTAATACTTTATTTCCCTTTGGTGGTACAGCATGGGTCGGTGTGATTCGGTACACTGTGTCTGTTTCCAATGTACTGACCTGCACAGCACCATTTCTGGGCCCACTCCAGTTGTAGGAGCATAAGACAATGGGGAGCCTAAGACACGCCGTTCTACTTCAGGTCCATGGGTCCACAAATGCCAAAAAAATGAATGAGAGTCAATGTAGCGAAAAAAGTTATGTTCTGATCCAGTTTGAAATGCGCTGTGAATCGAACATATGATGTCCGTGAATTTTAAAATCTAATTTTGATGCAGAGAAAACGCCTATTTTTTCGACCAGAGGCAAAAGTTACTTTAGGTTTGTGTGAAAACGTTTAGAGGACTACAGCTGCAGAAGAAGAAGGAGAGTGAGGGTTGTAGCCTCCAGGATGAAGAAAGGAGTATTAAACGCGGAGAAAACCTCTATTAATCTAACCATGTGGAAAGTGGCAGCAATGTCGGGGGTAAAGCAGTCGGTGGAGTGAGAGCCAGCATGGAGGAGAAGCTCTACGAGCTCTAGGTGAGTGTTTTACATGCTATAGCTAGTGCTAACTCCCGTTAGCCAAATGGGGTCATATGTGTGACTTCTGATTTGTAGGCATTTCAAATGCAAATTTTTACAATCAAATAAATCCCAAATCACTGGACAAACACAGTCTAAATGTACATCATTATTTATCATTTAAACCAAAGTACAACATATGTGTGATTCCGGATGTAAGACAAAGCGGTCCAGAAAATAACTTTTATTACTCCACTGACTTCCATTCATTATTTTTTTGGTTTGGGGACCCACAGGCCGACTGGAAGGGGAGGAGACTTGGGCTCCCCATAGGACAGTACATTAAGGGCGGTGCTACCGGCATCACACTACACAGGGTGGGGGACAGAAAAAAGTCCCTGCTTTCGATAAGCACCAGACGTCTGTTATCCAACCAGCTGTGGAAATGCTCTCTGGAGTACACTGGAGCATATAGTAGCGTACCAAAGCGCACTGGTCAGGGGAAACGATGCATTACAGTTTCTAACGTTTCTCTTTTACGTTAGAGCGTACATGGAGAGGGAGCTTTGAGCATATGTTTTTGCATCGTAATCTCTCCACATTGTCCAGAGCCCTCGTTTCGCCCAAAGGTTTTCTCAAGGATGTATGTCTGGGGACTGAGATGGCCCCGGAAGAATGCTGAGCTCATTTTGTGTTTTACAAACTAATTTTGTATAGCTTTAGTCGGATTCTCTGAATCATAACTCGACAAGGGGTGCTACGATGATCGGCCGTAGATAATTATCTGCCCATTTCCATGGAAAAACATGATCGGCGCATCCCTAAACTCGACTGATTTTCAGCTCTCTAGTAGAGGCCACAAAGATATTCATTTAAAATCACCTGGCATTTTTAAATGGTTCATGATGAGTACAATTTTTAAATCCAGGCTGAAGCCAGTTCTTTTTACCCGTGCATATGACAATTGAAAGTATTTCATCTGCACTCTTGCTTTTTATTGTAATTAATTATTTTTTAAGTTTATTATTTTTTTCTGTTTATCTGTTTTCTTAATTTATGCAACTGTCAAGCACTTTCAATTGCCTTGTGTATGAATTATGCTCTACAAATAAACTTGCCTTGCCATACTGTAGCCTGAGACATGAGTTTTTCCACAGTTACAACTTTTGTTTAAAGCTAACCCGTTTGTAGTGTTTGGAAAAGAAGGGTCTAAAAACCGTCTCACTGTTGTGTATCCGTCTTACGTTACATTGATGACATTGCAACCCAAACTTTTAGAGGCATTAAAGATGCACGCCGTAACTTGTTTTTTGAAACATTTTTGCATCACACCTGCATTTTTTATGTTAATTTTCAGAGCTGTCACCGCTGCTAAAAATCCGCACTATACAACTTTTCTCTCACACTTCATGTGATTGCTTTATGGTGTTAGTAAAATTTTTAAAGAAAATACCAGTTCCAAATCGGATTATAAATCAGAGGTCCACTTAGAAACCTTAACCTAGGGGTTTTTTGGGGCCAATTCAGATAAAAAAGGCAGTTACCAATCAAGAACTAAACTAAGTCTCTAATTAACTATTTCTCATGTGAGATTACGCTAAAGCAATAAGAGCTAGGTTTATTTTGAGGCTTTTTAAACTAAATCTTTTTGTCCATGGGTGTCTATTACACAACACATGAAAATCATACCCATTATGTGTGACCAGACACTGGCGAAGCCCTAGTTTCCTGAAGATATCCACAGTGATGTCCATGGGCGTGTGGTCGGTGACGGTGAAGGGGCTCAGGTCCATGATGCCTCGGAGGCGGAGGGGCGGCGGTGCTTCGGGCGGCTGAGAAGGGTTATGCTCTGTGAAGACCACCTGCGAGGCGCTGACGATGCCTTCCTGACGCTTACGGGCGTTATCTGGCAGGAGATGCAGGAAAGGGAGTAAAAACAAGATGTAAACCGGACAGAGAATGACATTCCTAACCTCAAACAATAGATTTTGTTGAAAAAGTACATGAAGAGGTTATTGGGAGACCAAACGTTCTATATTTGAACCAGCAAAATAACAGTTTCAGGCACTGTAACCTTGACTATTATTTGCTGAGTTATAAAAGAATAAACCTATTAAACAAGGGCTTACAGACAACAACAAGCTTCTCACTATATTAGTGATGAGCTATTATTAAAAATAGGTCGTGAAGCAATAATAATGTCACACCAATCACATAAAATGGTACAATCTGAACACTTTAAAATCAATGTTTGCACAGAGTCCCAATCCTAACCTATTGATATGAGCAGATCTCTTCTGAGCACAAATCCCACCAGCCTTTGGGACTCCGGTGAGACGACGACAGGGAAGCCGCTGTAGTGAGTGCTCTCTACCAACGTCTAGGATAGAATAGAGAAGGAAAGGATTTATTGTCTGGAAATCAAGATTGAGTTTAGCAGAAAAATTACTAAAATGTTACATAGAAAGATAATTTTTTCAATATGGATGGCCTTATAAATTTTGAACTCCGTCACCTTTTGTTCCAACACAAACTCAAACTGATATTTTATTGGGTGCTGATTGCAAAATACAAAGCTTAGATAAAAAGGACGCATGATTCTAAAGTTTTTCACAAATAAAAATGTGTAACTCGGTGTAAACGTCTCGTATTATACTTAGCAAATCAAACTTAAACTCTAATACTTAGTGTTAGTCTATTGCAAAAAATCCAAAATGAAATACAAGGATGTATGAATGTAGGCCTCTATGTATGCCGTTTTACAGGGTAAGGAGGCTCCATACCTCCACCTCCCCTACGGTCATGCCATCCTGTGTTAGCACAGCCAGAGCTGGGTCCCCCCTCCTCGGCCTCATCACGTCCACCGCCAGGCTACTGTGCTCAAACTCTTCTTTCGGCTCCAGGAACGGGTAACCGTTCAGCCTTATGTGAGCCTGCGGACACAAATGAGTGAAGGTTTTGGGTTTTATGGTTTTGGGTTTATAGGCAGGAACTTTGGCAAGAAAAAAAACTGCAAATGGAGTGGATGGATGGATGTGTGAAAACGAGGTGGCAGACATCCTGTTCTACAGTAAAGAATACACACACACACACACACACACAAAAAAATCACCTCATAAATTCCCTCTCTTCCAAAGGCGTCTGCCACCCATTTGCTGGTCATGGTTGCAGCCATGAGGGGGACGATGTACTCTAACCCACCAGTCAGTTCAAACATGATGACCACAAGAGACACCGTCATTCTAGTCACCCCACCTGAAAAAGGACATGAGTTGGAACAGAGTTATGCTTCATCCATACATATGCGATGCTTAAGTAGCCAGTCACCTGATTGCTGCTGGTTCAGAAAAGCAGACAGCTCAAGGAAAGAAAAAAAACTATTGCTACACCCAGCAAAAGAAATAAAATAATTAAGTCAGTTGCACTGAGATACATGGGTTCAATCTAGCCTGAAACACTGAATTCATGCAAAAGGACCGTTCTGCAGCCTCATCCTTTTATATCTGCAGCTGGCGACAGCTGGCTGGGAAATTTACGTTGAGAGTTGCATCTGCTTCTCTTTGCACACTAAAAACTCCTGATCAGAGGTTTAGCTGGAAAGTTTGTGCTTTACTGAGGAAGATAAGATCGATGTAGGAGCTGAGAAGACATGCAATTTTGCAGACCCGCCAACCTTGACAGAATATTTTGAGTAGCTTGTGTATCTTTTTTTTTTTAAGATTTTTTTTTTTTTTTTGCAACTTCATTACTTTGCATGCAGTAATTTTCCCCATTCACTGGTCGAAATTGGTTTTACATATTTTGGATTACAATACTTCTAATAAAGAAAATATAGACATTTTGTACCACTGGCCACAATCTTTAAATGTTTTTTGACCTCCAAATAACGTCAACAGTCTGCAAAACACACACACTCACAGACATTCATAGTTCTTATTTTGACAAGTAATAGAGATTTTTCACAATTTAACCAGTGTCTAAAATATCTACACTGGACATTTTGATATTCAACAGTGAAACTAAAAAGTTCCACTTGCTTTGATTATATGTGTGATTAATTCAATTCAATTCAATTCAATTCAGTTTATTTATATAAATCCATTTCACAACAGATGTCATCTCAAGGCACTTTACAAGAAGAGTTATTACAATACAATGTTCAATGTAGAAATTACAGAACCACAGAAGATTGCGTCGTGTAATTCTAAGCAATCCCTCATACTGAGCAAGCATGAAGCGACAGTGGGAAGGAAAAACTCCCTTTTAACAGGAAGAAACCTCCGGCAGAACCAGGCTCAGCACAAGCGGTTATCTGCCGCGACCGTCTGTGGCTTGGAGAATACATAACAGAGACACAGAAAGAGCAATAGAACTGATGCAGAAGTTTGTTGCAGGACGTGGAGAATTTTCCGTCACTGCAATGCCATCTTAGTCAGGGTCATCAAGCAGGGCTAATCCGGAGCACCTACTATAATAGAAAACAGGTTAGTGCTTGAATTGACAGCACATCATGCAGTTGGGGAGAAGTAGGAGAGAAACTAGGAACAGACCCTAATAATGTCCTCCAACAGCCTAGCCTAAAGCAGCATAGCTACTAACATTAACCTGTCTCCTAGCTACTAGGAGACCTGGCTACCAACACTGATTATACAAGCTGATAGCCATAATTTAACTGCATTGAATTATTACATACTTAATCATACTTATTCTAAATATTTTAATATGTATTAGATTAAATGGTAATCATTTATTTTGTATATTGAAATAGTTTTTTTGTTTTTAAGAAATAAATAATTATTGGTTTAGAGCACATGTGCACACGTCCCCGGAGCAGATTTATAATTTACCTGCAGCTCCCTGGTGGATCATGTGCACATCATAATAGCACACTGTGCAAAATGCATGATAAGAAACTTTAGAGCGTCACAAGCATGACCACTGTTCTTGATATTTACAGCGGTCCCTCGCAGCAGTTCACTTGTTATACTGATTTTTTTAAAGTACAATTTTACATGATTTCTTCACAGCATACTAACACACATTGTGTTCTGTGTCTTGATTGATTGGGGGCAATTTTCAATCTCCCCTGTGTCGTATCTCCTATACTTGCCAAATTTATCATGTCTGGTTATGAGAATCTTCTAGTCCAGATAAAAAATGTCGCAAACAACTACCCAAACTTATTGCTCCGAGACCTCCAGTGGAAAAAGACGCACCTGAAACGTCGCATGGGGGGAGAGACCTCCTTATATTAATACTTTTATGTTTTAAAATCTACAAAGGTTTGAACTTTGAGATCATTTAAACTAGTGAGAAATGTGAGTAAATGTTAATGTATGTCTGAGAAAAGTGTATTAAGTGTGTTTTACAGCCTTTAAATCAAATGTAATAACTGTAAAAAAAAATAAACGAGTGCTTCATGAATTTCGCCTATTGCCGTTTTATTTTTTTTAGAACGTTAAATGAGGGACCACTGTATAAAAAAAGATTCATTCAAAATTTACTGAATATTCAAAGCTGATCGTAATTCAAAATTTTTCTACCTATCCTTTATGCATGAGAAAAAAAACTACTGTTTTCCACAAATTAATACTCAAGCATACAAATACTTAGCAAACACAATCAAATAATCTCAAGGGTTTGTTAAGGAAAGTGTTTAGACCAAAATAATGTATTTAACAAAAAACAATTTCAAATTTTTTTAAGACAAAAACCCTACTAGCATTCTCAGCGTATCCTCGGAGCTGATCCAAATTCACAGAGAGTGAATCATACGTGCGTGAAAACGATCAACCTATAACCTTCAGTTCCCCTGTAAATGTTTGGATTAGAGATTTATTTACCATTTAAATCACTCTGATCTGGGAAGGAAAAAAGTTATATGATGCATTTTAATAAGAATAAAGATTTTACTCATTTAAATGATTGGATTTACATGAGGGAAGAAATAAGTAAAAAATTTTAAAAGAAAGATCAGGAACCCACCCTCTACATCTAAAAATAAAAAAATCTTTTCTCTCAAAAAAAATCTGCCTCTTATGAGAAATGAATGTGGTTAATCAT
Organism: Apricaphanius iberus; assembly: GCA_028564705.1. Taxonomy (NCBI): domain Eukaryota; kingdom Metazoa; phylum Chordata; class Actinopteri; order Cyprinodontiformes; family Aphaniidae; genus Apricaphanius; species Apricaphanius iberus. Next base: position 210,896 of record JAPXFQ010002314.1, read on the forward strand.
TTTAACACAACCTAAATAAAGCCCCCACATTTTTTTCTAGCCGTATCTACTCCGTAGCAGCTTTTTTTTTTTTAGAATCTCAAAACATTTCTGAGAAGGACTGAACACATAATCTTAACCAGTTTGACGTGCTCAAGATCTACATTCTCAGAATACCACCACGCAGAGACGCCACAAGACATCTGGCTAAACAGCTGCCAGCTTTTCGTCTGCTTCTGGACATTTAGAGGAAACCGTCCAACCTGTCGTTTGTGTCTTTGGTTTGTTTTTTACCCCCTAGAGCTCCCTGAAAACATCGGTCCTACAAACATTAAAAACCTAAATAAATGCATTGTATATACTTCTCAAAAACTCAGACAAGGTGTTTTTTATTTAGTGGATAACCCCTTACCGATCAACATTAGAAACTAAATTTTAAACAGTCTTGATCTGAATTTACATGTCTGGGTATGAATGGGACTAGTTTGTCTTGTAAAGTGCCAGGAGGCGATATTGTTGTGAACCAGAGGTGTAGAAATGAACTAAAACGGTAAAAAAGAAAAGAAAAAAAAAGAAATCCTATAATTTATGCCTCACCTAAACAGGCGGCAGCTCCAACCATGGCGTAAAGCCCTGGTGTGATGCAGTCTGCTCCTGGGGAGCACCATCCTCTAAAGATAAGCCAGTCGTGGTTGTAGTAAGCTAGCTGCTCCATGCCCACACCCAGCAGTCGGCCAGCGATGGCTCCCACAGCCATACTCGGGATGAAGAGGCCGGAGGGAACCTGGGTGGACATGGAAGGGAGTCAGACGGTTTCGAGAGGGATCGATCGGTTGTGATTGTTGGACAAAAAAAAAAAATAATACAAAAAAAAACTGAGCAGGTGCCAGAAATTTCTGCTCCATGAAACTTTTTGTCTGGATGAAAGCACTGAAAACAGATCAAAGAAAACCTTCTCATACTACTGCTGGAAAATGTTTGCATCAATAAAAACAGGCCACGTGCGTCAATGTGGCTGCAGTTACGCATATTACGGTCAGTTGTTGCTGCGCTCTCCTCACATGCTTATCCCGCATAGTCGCCAGGGGAAACCATTTAGAAACCATGACTGATGAGGTCAAAGAGGAGATACGACAACTGAACGTGCGGCTAGGCGTAGGTGGCGATGAACGTGTCTGCGGCGCCTCTCGGGCACAGAAACCGAACTGACCTTCATGCCGAAGGTAATCACGGTGATGAGAATCTTGAAGATGAGGGCCAGGGCCAGCTGCCACAGGGCCGTGTAGAGGCCTTCTCCTGCGGGCCGGTCGCCGAGGCTGTTGCCCACCCCCGTGTCTGATGTGTTGACCGGCTGCAAGTGTGTGGCAGCCAGGGGAAGCCAGTTTTGAATGTGTTGAAATGACACACACACACACACAGACAGAGAGAGAGAGAGACAGAGAGAGAGAGAGAGAGAGAGAGAGAGAAAAAAAAAGCGTGTTCAGTCGCTGTATTCTTACACACCTTACAAACCTTTTCCGTGTACCCTGGACGGAGAAAAAGATCCACTGACCTGCTTATAGCCGCACAGCTGAGACGAGTCCAACAGGGAGCAGTCATTGAAGAGTTCCGAGATGAGCTCCGCTCCACTCATTTTGGTGTAACTGTTTGGGAAGGAGATCAGGGCGGTCACTGCGGTGACCAGCAGCACCTCCAGGACGGGGTAGCGGCCGAGCCGAGTGGTCTTCCCTGCCAGACACAAGCGGACGAGCCGATTGGTGAGCCCACAAAAAAAAAAAAGAGCAACCGTTTGGCTGGTTCTACTCACTGATCCTGCACCATGCGATGTTGGCCTTGATAAACAGCGCCCCCCAGAGGCCTCCGAATATCCCCAGCAGGATGAAAGGAGCCAGCTCCACCAGGTGCCACGGGGCGTGAAACTCCACGTAAAACAACACGAGGCGGCTGTTACCGAACGGGTTGATGGAGCGCAGGGTGAAGGCCGCCACCAGGGCGGCAAAGAAGGAACGCCATAGGGTCTTCAGGGGGAAGTAATAACTCACCTAATGAGGAGCAGAGAGCAGAGTCACAACGAAGCAGCGAGGAAACAGAAGGCGGGCTGTATTTGACTTTATTTGTGTGAAGGAACAACAAAAATATCAACGCGGCGGCAGAAGCTGTAAAATACTACAGTGTATTGCAAATGTATTGCTACATTTCAATCTTTGCCACATTTTGTCATTTTACAATCACACCAATGTATTGAAGAGAGACTTTTTTTTTGTATGCTACAGACCAAAACAAAGCAGTGCATAGATTTGAAGTAGTAGGAAAATTGAATATGCTTTTTAACATTTTCACAAATATATATTTGAAAACTGAGGTGTGGATTCGGCTTCCATGTTTGCAGGAATAACTTACACCGCAAATTGCAGCAGCAAGTCTTTTTTTCTCTCAAAATGCTTTGCACATGTAGAGACCCAACATTTATTCTGTGTCTTATTTGCAAAATAACTCGAGCTCAGTCAGATTTGAAGGAAAACATCTCTGTGCGTCCATTTCTTTCAAACTCTTACCACAGTTTATTGATTGGATTAAGACCCGGACTTTGACCGGGCCACCAACCATCTGCTGCCGCTCTGGATGAGGTTAATGTCTGGCTGGAAGGCTCAGCTTTTCTTCCAGGACTTGTCCTGCAGATGCCCTGTTGTGGGTACATTCTCCCACCTGAGCTGAGGATCTCTGAAGCTCCTCCAGTGCATACAGAGATAGAGTGGGCCTCATGACTTCTCTGATTAGTGCGACCTTTGAACGGTGTTATAATCTAACCCTGCTTCAACTTCTCCACACATGTATATGTGACCAGTGTGGAGTTTGCCTCGGTCTTCCTGATCCTGTTGTCGCCAAGCTCTGTAAAGAGATTTTACTCTCAATAAGAGTCTTTTTTTTTACCTGAATAATCAAAACGATAACAATAAGGGTTGCACAATATCTTTTTCTGTAATAAATATTTTGACATGAAAAAGGTAAAGTACTTTTCATAGATGCCTTAAATAGCACATTAGGTTATGCGGGACTCCTACCATCTCGTTGACAATGAATTTGCACTGATCTTACCTCAATATGTGGCTGTTAAAAATCGAGTTTTTGTCTATCTGAGAGTTAAACTTATAGCTAGGGCTGCAAAATATTTAAAAAATAATGCGCTGGAGATCTTGTTAACAATTGCGGAGATGATATCACCTGCAATTTATGCTTTTTTTTTCTTCTTTACCCTTTTCCTAACCTGTTTTTCCATTACTCTGTGAACTTTAACATGCTGGGAAAGGTCATCAGTCTCCAGTGTGAACATCTGCTGCCGTTAGACTGTCCAACTGGCAAAATAGTATGAAAAAGGCAGGTTTACATGACTTGGATTATATTGGCCAGCGATTACGGTCCACACAGTCCTTTGCAACGTGAATATTGCACACAGATATGTCACTGGTAAAGTTCTCTGACAAACCTCTAAACTCTCCTGCAAAACAGCTGCATTTATGCAGAGATTAAATTACAGAATCTATCAATTAGGTGGCTGTGGAAGATTTCATTTAGGGGGTCAGAAAGAAGGAGTTCAATTTTCTTTTTTTACTTTAATGTTTCAGATTTCTTCTACTGCATATTTATGCACTATTTTGTGTTAATCTGTCACATAATCTCCTTGCAATTAAATTTCTGAATAATATGAAAAAAAAATTCATAGGCTATGAGTGCTTTTGCAATTCCAGTATACACCATTTTCATTTTGACTTGCTACTTATGCACAGAAAAAAAAATCTTAATAAAATATTATAAAAACATTTTTCAAATCAATATATATATATATATATCAGAATCAGTTTATTGGCCAAGTATGTCACATACAAGGAATTTGACTCCGGCAAACTTTTTCCTCCAGTACAGAACTTGAATAAGTGAAATAAAAAATAAAAAAAAGAAAAAAAAAGAAAAATATGAACAAAAATAAGTAAAAATACAAATAAATATCAGATCGTAAATAATAAAGGATAATATATACACCAAGCCGGGGTTATTTTACAGTGAGTATGTACAGAAGTGCAGAGTTATAGTTTATTGTTATGTGAGTGCACTCACACACTGTGACTAGACAGAGTTCGTCAGAGCGACAGCCTGGGGGAAAAAACTGTTTTTGTGTCGGGTGGTTTTGGCGTACAACGCTCTGTAACGCCGACCTGAGGGGAGGAGCCTAAACAGATTGTGGCCAGGGTGTGAGGGGTCAGTGGTGATTTTCCTGGCCCGCTTCCTGACCCTGGCCCGGAATAGGTCCTGAATGGAGGGAAGATCGGTTCCTATGATCCTCTCTGCAGTCCTGACTGTTCTCTGCAGTCTGTCCTTGTCTTGCCTGGTGGCGGATCCGAACCAGACAGAGATGGATGAGGTCAGGACAGACTGGACTATTGCTGTGTAGAAGATGATCAGCAGCTCCTGGGGCAGGTTGAACTTCCTGAGCTGACGCAGAAAGTACAGCCTTTGCTGGGCCTTTTTCCTTATTATGTTGATGTGTGAGGTCCACTTCAGGTCCCGTGTGATGGTGGATCCTAGGAACCTGAAAGACTCCACTGTGGGGACTGGCTTGTTGAGGATCATGAGAGGAGATGTTGATGGTGGTCTCTTCCTGAAGTCCACTGTCATCTCCACAGTTTTGAGCGGGTTTAGCTCCAGGTGGTTCTGACTGCACCAGAGAACCAGCTGTTCCACTTCCTTTCTGTACACAGACTCGTCGCCGTCGCGGATGAGTCCAATGACGGTGGTGTCATCTGCAAACTTCAGGAGTTTCACAGAAGGGTCCCTCGACGTGCAGTCAGTGGTGTAAAGGGAGAAGAGCAGTGGGGAGAGAACACATCCCTGGGGGGCGCCGATGCTGAGGGAACGGGAGCTGGATGTGAACTTACCCAGTTTCACCTGCTGCCTCCTGTCAGTCAGGAAACTGGTAATCCACTGACAGGTGGATGGAGGCACGGTGAGCTGGGACAGTTTTTGGTGGAGGAGCTCTGGGACAATGGTGTTAAACGCAGAGCTGAAGTCCACAAACAGGACCCGAGCGTAGGTACCTGCAGAGTCTAGATGGTGCAGGATGTAGTGTAGAGCCATGTTGACGGCATCATCCACTGACCTGTTTGATCTGTAGGCGAACTGCAGGGGGTCTAGCAGGGGATCTGTGATGTCCTTCAGGTGGGTCAGTACCAGACGCTCAAAGGATTTCATGACCACAGATGTTAGGGCAACTGGTCTGTAGTCATTTAATCCAGTGACTGGGGACTTCTTGGGAACCGGTATGATGGTGGAGCGTTTGAGGCAGGAGGGGACCTCACACAGCTCCAGGGAGTTATTGAAGATCTGGGTGAAGATGGGAGCCAGCTGGTCAGCACAGAATTTCAGAGAGGCTGGGGACACTCCGTCTGGTCCCTGAGCCTTTTTAATTTTCTGTCTCTGAAATAGCTGGCGCACGTCCTGTTCGCAGATCGTCAAGGCAGGTACGTGGGTGGTTTGGGGTGAAGCTGGGTCTTTTGTGATGGAGATGGTGGGGGAGGTGGGAGGTGTGAAAGTCCTTTCAAACCTGGAAAAGAAGTCGTTGAGGTCCTCAGCCAGGCGGGGGCTCTCCACAGGGTGGGGGGATGGTCTCCTACAGTTAGTAATGGTCTGCAGGTAGCTCCAAACTGCAGAGGGGTCGTTAGCAGAAAAACGGTCCTTAAGCTTAGCACTGTAGTTCCTCTTTGCTGCTTTGATCCCTCTTGTCAGCTGGTTCCTGGCCTGTTTGTACAGGTCCCGATCCCCACTCCTGTAGGCCTCCTCCTTGTCCTGGCGTAGCCGTCTCAGTTCTGCAGTGAACCACGGTTTATTGTTTTTGAATGAGCAGAAGGTTTTGGTCTGCACACACATGTCCTCACAAAAGCTGATGTAGGATGTCACAGTGTCGGTCAGTTCATCCAGGGATGAAGCCGCTGCTTCAAAGACGCTCCAGTCAGTGCAGTCAAAGCAGGCCTGTAACTGCATCTTTGACTCATCAGTCCATCTCCTCACAGTTCTTACTACAGGCTTAGCAGATTTCAGCTTCTGCCTGTAAGATGGGATGAGGTGGACCAGGCAGTGGTCGGAAAGTCCCAAAGCAGCACGGGGGACAGAGCGATATGCATTTTTTATTGTGGTGTAGCAGTGATCTAAAGTGTTCATGTCCCTGGTGGGACACGTCACATGTTGTTTATATTTAGGCAGTTCAAGTTTGAGATTAGCTCTGTTAAAATCCCCGAGAACGATTAGCAGAGAGTCCGGGTGATTTTTCTCCACTTCTGTGATCTGATCGGCGAGGTGATGTAATGCCTCCGTCACACACGCCTGCGGTGGAATGTATACAGCGACCAGCACAAACGAGGCGAACTCCCGCGGTGAATAAAATGGTCTACAGTTTATGAAGAACGACTCAAGGTGAGGGCTGCATGTCTTCTTTAACACTGTGACATCTGTGCACCAACCTTCGTTAATGTAGAAGCACGTTCCACCTCCCTTTGATTTCCCAGTCAGCTCCGCGCAGCGGTCCGCTCTGAACAGCTGGAAGCCTGGCAGCTTTAGAGCGCTGTCCGGGATGAGTTCACTGGACCAGGTTTCAGTGAAGCAAAAGGCGGCAGAACGACTAAAGTCTGAGTTCTTGGATAGGAGAAGGAGCAATTCATCCATTTTGTTAGGCAGAGAGCGGACGTTCCCCAGGTGTATGGATGGGAGAGCGGTGCGTAATCCCCGCTGTCGCAGCTTGACGAGCACACCAGCCCGTTTCCCGCGTCGTCGTCTCCGTCTAAATCCACAGAACGCTGCTGCTCCTCCGATCAGAATCTCCATAAAGCAGTCAGGTTGTGTAAAGACCGGTGAAAAAAGTCCGGCACTGGATAGCCCAATTTTTAAAAGTTCCTCTCTGCTAATTTTAATAGCAGAGGGAGTGCAGAAAACTACGCAAAAGAGTAAAACAGTAACTAGTACCAGAGAGCGAAGTGCCGAGGCGTCCATACGCGGCGCCATCTTGCAGTTAAGTAATATATATATATATATATATATATATATATTCAAAAGATGAGCACACACAAATTAAATGTCGAAACAAATATGACACAATCCGCACCTCCCTAAATCATAACTCCGTTCTCCCCCGTGAAATCTGTCTTACTTCATATCCACAGCTGCCAGGAACACGCTGTCTTTTGCAACAAACATTTTTGCTCAGTCTATTACATTTCAATTAGCTGCCAGCGTGCGCTCAGTCCGGTACAAAGTCAACCAATTGGGAAAGAATAAACAAAAGAGGGAGAGCAGTAAGCGACTAATTAGAATCTTCTGTCTCATCTGCTGGTTATAACTCTACCGGGTCTTTTAGTATTGCTCTGTTGCAGAACAGACAGAGACGAGGAGATTCTCTCAGAGCAATGCATGCGCACTTCATTCCCCTCCATGCATTCTTAGTTTATATTCCAAATCTTGTACATGAGTCAGAACAAGAAAAACAACACGACACGCTTTATTTCTCGACTTCCTACTAACCTCCTCCAGACTGAACAGGACTCCCCCTATTGGAGCACCAAAGGCCACCGACACGCCGACTGCTGCTGCTGCTGATAAAACCTGCAGGAGGAACAGAACACGACTGAATCATTTTTTTTTTTTTTTAAGATGCGCAGAGAAAAGATCTGGTGACCAGAATTGGATGCCATTTATAATCTGCATACTCTGATTGGTGATTGACCAGTGAGTAAACTATCTTTCCCCATCAGGCAACACACCATAACCAAGCAGTGAGAACAAAACTCTTCAGTGTGGGAGGTGTTACTGAGGGAACAAGTGGCTAAGTTAGCAATTTTTGATATCACCGAACTGTTCAGAACAGGAGCTCGGATGTCTGGAGACTCTAGAAGTCTTTTGGAAATCCCACAGCTCAGCTCAGGATCTGTATTCTGCAGTGAGTGCTGTTCTCCATCTAATACAGCTAAATATTGATCAATCTGTCGACTCTGTAATTGCGTTTTTGTTTGAAAATGTCTGTGAAATCCCATAACGTAGCCGTTCTCTGATTTGATATAATCTATTTCTAGGACAGAAGTTAAATTTCTTGTGACGTGTTGAACTTTTACATTTTGAGGTGTGCAATAAAAGGAATAGATAAAAACAAACTACATGAAATGTTAATATGTTATTAAATGTCTTAAGAAGTAATGCTGTAGTTATTTTATCTGGGGGGTTTTTAAATCTGCAAATACTTTTGTACTATAAGCTAAAAAAATATTGAATGTTTTAGTATATTTTCAGTGATGCAGAGACAGCTATGTCACTTTGGGCTGTTTTGGAAAAAAATCCTTGTTTTATTTCACTATGAATATTGTAATTGTTAAAATTAGATTTTTAAATGTATGCAAAAACTGAAATAAGGCATCTAGATTTATGTCGGCCATCTCTAAAGTTGCTGACAGGATATTAAAAGGATGTATTTTTGCAAACAACCTTAAAAGTTCACAAAGATAAACCTGAACCGGCTAAAGCGACCGATGCCAACTTCATTTTACCCCCCAAAAAATGTAATATTAAGAACAACACAAAAAACATTCAACCAGTGCCCTCTCACCTCTCGCCGTTTCGCCTCGTTTTTGCGGTATTTGGTGAACAGATGGCAGAGGATGTTTGCGCAGCAGCAGGCCACGTGCACCAGAGGACCCTCCTTGCCGAGGCTGAGCCCCGAGGAGACGGCTAAAACCAGAGTGATGGTCTTTATGATCAAGGTCCACTTCCCCAAGTAGCCACGGATGATGAACCCGCTGAGGATGGTTTTAATCTGAAAAAGACAATGACAGGCAGAGAGGGGAGATGTGCTCAGACTTTTGTGAGGAATTCCCTCAGATTTTTAATTCTCTCTCTCAGTCTAAAACCAAAGGCGCAGCAACACTCAAGACATTTATCTCGTGACCAGAGTCTGACCTCTGAGAGATTACAGTCAGAGGAGAACACGACTGAAGTACATGAAACACGCTGAAGTCAGAGGGATAATGTAAGTTATGCTAACTCTGCTAGAATGGGAAATTTAGGTTGGACTTCAAGTTAAAACAGTAAAGAGACAAAAAAGTTCTTGTATTTTCTTACAGTGTATGCAAATATCTAGTTTCCACTGAGGTTACCTTAAGGAGAAATACAGGAAGGGAAGGAAAAATATATCTGAAAACAGATCTGTTTGATACATAGAGAGTTTAAAAACCAGCTAAAATATGCCATCAGTCAATAATCAGTGTAAAACAACTAAGTTTGACCAGAGGTCTCATCTGTTGTAAACTACATGAGGTCTAACTTTTAAATAATGTTTTTTTTCCCGGTTTCAGTTTTTTACCTCTGGTATTCCTGATCCACAGGCGTACGGAGCGAAGGCCCTGACCAGGGTCACGGCCAGGAAGGAGAAGAGCAGAGCCCAGAACATGTACATCAGGTAGTTCATCACGTAGGCGAACGGCCCCTGAAAGAATACCAAACACAATGACATTTAACGGCCAGCAGGTGGAACCCAAGCGCCGTTTTCCTTCACCGTGGTGTCTGACGTGCGGTGAGATTTGTCAGCACATAAACTTTTGCTTGTGTGACAATTACAACAGAGAGGTTCCCGTTTAGCTCGGAGCTCTGAGCAGAACTCGCTCTGGAATCCCAACAGAGCATCTGAACCCCACGCCCTGATTGTTGGAGCGCTGTCCCACCTTGGCTGTTCCTGTTATGAGTTCGGCCCAGGTCTGCCACTGCGGGCACTGGTCCCTCTCCTGGAAAGTCGTCTCGTTGGACGTCCAGCAGCAGTGCTCGTGGTTGAACCAGAAGCCGATGAGACACACCCCTTCTTTCAGGTCCGTCATCCAGTGAGCTGCGATGTCGATGCCACCGGCGAGGGCACCTGCGGGACAGGAGGCAGAGCTCAGGGCGCCGGCGACAAGAGAGATGTAAGGCGACGCATTTTTCTGGGGTTCTCACAAACATATGAGCTTCCTTATGTGTGCATTGCAACAACTGCACACACTGTGACGACACTTAGGAGATATGCAGATAGATCGTTTTGCATGTAGGGAAAAATGTTTGCATTATGCAGCTGTCTAATCTGACAGACACCTCTCATTTATATCTTTGCTGTGTCTGCCAACATGACTTATGTCATTTTTAGTTTTTTGTTTGTTTTTTATGGCAGCTTTGAGGTGCTGGCCCGGCTTTCTTTCTGGACACAAAACTGAAATCAAGTTTCCTGCTGACTAATCGTTTTGTCTAACATAAATGCCGTTTTCAGTGTTCCCCTTGTTCTGGTTTCCGACTCTCCACCCACCATTTAGGACAGCATCGAATTAAGGATTCATTAAACATCACCACCACTTTACGCCTGAAATATATTTAAATGGGTCGCTTTCAAACCTTTTGCAGTTTCTGTAACCTTTTCTGGAACCAGGCCATCATTTTATTTATTTTTTTTCAGATTCGGACAAGAAAACTAGGGACCACTGACCTCAGTTCCTGGAACCATTTTAGCTACTACTCTGAGGCGGGGTCTTTGTGTGATTCCATCTGAACTCGTGCGACATCGGTGTTTGGTGAACTCATAAGCTGCGGCACTTCCTAGATTTCCCCTTCTTAAGGCCCCGCCACAAGAAAAAAAAGAAGCTAAAATCTGAGAAAAAAATTAAAATTAAACTAAACTTAAAAAAAAAACCCACGACTCCTGTGGGAATTGAATCTGAAAAAGTTCCCCTGGGTAGGGTAGTTCTAGGAACTTAATTCTACTTCTCTGTCTGAAAGTGTCTGAAAGTGGCTATACACTTTAAAAAAAGTTATCTACTATCAAACAAACATATTTATGCATTTTTGAAATATCTGAATATAGAGAGAGAGAATTGTTGTGCATTTTTAAAGTTTTTAATGGCTATTGTCTAATAGTCCATTCTAAACTTTAGAAGCTTCCGATATAGTGCTCAGATTAAATGAATACACCCCACTAGATTTGTAAGAAAACCTTTAGTTTCCTTTCAGAATCAAAATTTTTTTATGAGCTACTTTACTACAAAATACTCTAACAAATGTGGGACATTGAATTCAAACAAGATTTGTTACACACAAAAAAGTGATTTTCCAAACAAATTCATTCAAGCCCATGTTGCAGAAATGAGTACACCTCAATTATAGTCCTAGGAGAAAAGCCACACTTAAGACTACAAATTTCTAATTAACAGGAATTCAACCACAGGTGAGTCTAATGATTCATTTAAGAGGTGTCCAGCAGACAGGTGACAACAAAAAGGCATTACTTTACAAAGAAAAGCCCTTCCCATTGCATGCTGTCAGTAATGGCTCCCCATGGAAGAAAAATCTGAGAAAGGAAATCATTTTTTTACACACAAAAAAGGTGAGGGTTACAAGAAGGTCAGCAAAGCTTTACATATCAGTCAAAATACTGTAGCAAGAGTGATCAAAAAATTTGAGAAAGATGGAAGTGCAACCATCTTACAAGGCCGTCTAGACCGTCCACATAAGTTAACATCTCAACAGGAGTGACGTCTGATGAGAAGGGTTGAAGAAAATGGGCATGAAAGTTCACTGCAGCTAAAGCAGTAGAAAGCCAAACTGGAGTGACCGTTTTCCGGGACACCATATGGCGCACACTGCAGAGGAATGGCATGCTGGGTATCGTCCATGAAGGAAGCCTCTCCTAAAGCCCATGCACATAAAAAGCATGGCTAGAATTTGCTAGGGCCCATACTGAAAAAATGAAGACTACAGGGACTCTATTCTCTGGAGTGATGAGACCAAGATCACTGTTTTTGGAACTAATGGTTTAAAAACTGTATGGCATTGTAAAAGGGAAGGATTTCAAAGAAAAATGCATGGTGCCTCTGTAAAATATGGTGGTGGTGTTAGTAGGGATGCACAGATACTGGTATTGGGGCTGATACTGCTCTTATGTACTGTATCATAACAGTTAACCGATACAATGAACCGATACTTAAAATGTAGAAACTTTGCAATAATTTCAAAGAAAAAGTTTCATTTTCAGGGCTGTATGGTTGCATCCGTAATTGGCGTGGCAGTGTCCTTATGTGGGGCTGCATGAGTGCTGCTGATGTTGGGGAGCTGCATTTCATTGATGGTATCATGAACTCAACAATGTACTGCTCTATACCGAAGGAGAAGATGCTGCCATCACTCCGTGAACTTGTCGTCGCGCACTTTTCCAACACGACAATGATCCAAAAATACACATCTAAAGCTACTGTTGCATATCTGAAGCAGAACAGGGTGAAGGTGATTGAATGGCCAAGTTTGTCTCCTGATCGTTCGGAGTCAAAGCCCTAGTTGCATCAATCATCATGCTGTGGGGCTGTTTTACTGCAGAAGGGACTGGTGCACTTTGCAAAATAGATGGCATAAAAAAAAAAGAAGAAAAAAAGATAAGACATATTAAAGCAACATCTCAACACATCAGGCAGGAAGTTGGAGCTTGGTCACAAATAGGTTTTCTAGATTTAAAACGACCCCAAGCTGACCTCCAGATTAGTTATAAAGTGTCTTAACTATTAAAAAGTCAAGGTGTTGGAGTGGCCATCACAGAAACCTGATCTCAGTCCCATAGACACTTTGTGGGCGACACTAAAAAAGGCGAGTGGGAGCAAGAAGTCCTATTAACCTGACCCAGCTCTACCTGTTCTGTTGAGAGGAGTGGGTCAAGATTCCAGCTAACTCTGAGAAAACTTGTGGAAGGAAATCTGAAACAGTTTGGCCTACATGGAACAGTTCCAGGGAAATTTGTAATTTTTACTTTGATTAAACCAATTTTTAATAAAGTTATTTTTTTCTGACACATACACAAAACATGTTAATATTAATTAATGTGAAACAAACAAAAAAAGTTTACTCTGATTTGTTTGACAGGAAAGAAAAAATGTTTTGTTCTAACAATGTGGTTTCTACAGTATACCTGCTTTCAGGCTGTTACTGAACACAGTGTTCGATTATTTAACAGAATTAAACATCCAAACTGATCTCACCTCTGTCGAGCTGGATTTTTGGCTATTTCACAGATAGATTTCACAGATAAAAATCGGATCAGCTCTAATCCACGTCCACCCACCAAGGATGTAACCTGGTAACCGTGTGAGGATGAAGTGTGTAAACTACCTGCCATGAGTCCCACCAGCAGCATGAGGAGCCATCCGGAGAAGGCGTCGCTGACGCTGTGCAGCAGGGCCACGGTCGACTCCCGGCTCTTATTGGTGATCTGCACGGTGACAGGAGAATGCCTTCATCGTTTGCTTTATTTAGGTCATCAAAATATTATTATTGGCCTCACTGATTCTAGCACATATTAGCTAGCTTGATGTCATGCCTGGTGGGAAACACCATTTTATCTCCATTTTGTTTCTTAAAACTTTCTGGTAACAGAACGGACGTACCTTATAATCTGAAATTGAACACTTCTTTCTATCTGTTTTATCACGCTAAATTGTCCTCCACTGGGTCAAATCTGTACCTCTCTGTGTCTGTCCCGGTCCTTGCTCTTCTCCCTGACCCAGTCGATGGTGTTGAAGTCCTCATAGGTGCCCACACCAGGCAGCGGGTCTTCCAGAGGGTCCACCAGCTTACTGGGGGCGCTCCCGTTCATCCCGGCAGCTCTGCTGCTGCTGCTGCTGCTGCTGCCGGCGATGTATTCGTCATAATCTCCTGGTGGGCCAGAGGTGGAAAGAGGTAAAAATAAGAAAAGGAAAAAAAAGTGTGTTTGTCTGTGGGGCGGGGGATAGTGATACATGTAGGTCACAATCGGTTCTGGCTTCATTGTTGTGTTTTTAAACGGGTCATTTCCTAGATTATTGACCTGTCCCGGTGGTTAAAAACAAGGAAGCCAGATGAACTTCAGCCCTAACGCTGAGGTCTAAGAACTGGTGATGCTCTCCCTCTATCTCTCTTTCACACACACAAACACACACAATATTTTTCCATTAGACGGGTGCAGTAAAGTGCAGTAGACGAGGCACAGGTCTTCCCTACTGGGGAATGACTAATGCACCTAATGGATGATACACTTAAACTGATTGCGAGAAAAAAAGCAAGAAAAAAAACTTAAAATACATTTTCAGCTCTATTACAGCTAGCTGGTAAATTAATCTGCAACAGAACACGTACACGTGCAGATGCTCGTAAATTGTGTACACAATGAGGCGTTTGTTTGCAGAAATAAGGCACGGATAATTTTAAATCATTCAATTTTGTGCGGAAGGATGAGATTTTTTTTAAATAGAATTAGTAGGTTTGTGTGGCAGGAGCAAATATTCTTCATATGTACAGGGTTAATTTTCTCAGAAAGAGGAGCAATCAGCGTTTCTGTGTCACTATATTATAGCAGATTGGCTAACTTGGAAACTAGTTTTAGGGATTATAAATACTTTAAAATAAAACTACATTTGAAAATAAGAAGAGACGAATTAGCATCTACTAGCAGTGGCTGAATCCGACCCCAGCTACCCTGAGCTGCCAATTTTTTTTAAATGAACAGTATCGCAGCTTATAGTTTATAGCCAGAAATGTAAAGTCACATATACCTGGGGGTAACTAAAATCAGTAACATTAAGATGGAATTGTAACAAGAGCGGACTTTTCGCAGACGGCTGTTTGCGTTCAGATTATCAGGCAATGTTCCGGAAAAGCTGGAGGGGTGTGGGGGCAGGGAAAGCTGTGAGCGCACACACTGACGACATGCATACGTATAGAGTGGTTCCTCGTTTATTGCAGGGGTCACCTTCTGAAAATAACCAGCAATAGGCATACCGGTAACGGTTATCCAGAAGGGTGCTTTCAGACTCAAAAGTAAAACAGACGAAGTCCACTTGTTTTCCATTGCCTGTCTGAAAGGGGCTGTGTCAGATCTTCTGTAAGTCTGCTGTGGAGAGTGTAATATCTTCTGCCCCCATCTGTTGGGGTAGCAATAACAAAGCTGGGGACTTAAAAAGACTCAAGAACCTGATAAAGAAAGCTGGTCCTGGAACCTCTAGAGACAATGATGATGGGGCAAAAAACAGATTCTTCATTAAAATCAAGAAAATTCTAGTCAACTCTGAGCATCCTCTCTAAAAGATCATTATACAACAACAGAGTATCTTCTGTTGGACGCTTCTGGAATCAAACTACACAAACACCCACTGAAATCACCAGTTAGTGAAAGTTGGAATCGGTACGTTTAAAAGCCTAAAACACAACTGTAAAAAAAACAAAGCAGCACCTCAGAGACGTTACGAAATCACAGGGGAATAGTGCTAGTGACTAATACTAAAACACGGGTGAAATGAAGGAGTTTTTGTGGCAGGCAGTGATGTTGATAGGTTTTCAATGTGGTGAGTCCTCGGGATCCACAGGTGGCAATTTGAGTGGGTCCCTGGAAAATTAATTGGGTCCCCCATCCATCCAACATATATAAAGCTTTATCCAATTCAGGGTCACGGGGGGCTGGAGCCTATCCCAGCTATTAGCAGGCGAGAGGCAGGGTACACCTTGGACAGGTCACCAGTCTGTCACAATGGGTCCCCAATTAACATAATGTGTTTCTTTGATGGTAGTATGATACAACATGGTTATAATTAATGGCCATTGCCATGTTTTTATATGAAAATAAACAAATGATATTACAAATCTGAAAAGTTTATTACAAAAACAACTGTCAAAGTGGCATGACATACAAAATTAAAATAAAACACTGTTTTAGCAACATAAACAGCATGGAATTTCTACAATACAAATTAAAACAAAATGGTGTCTGTGGTACCAAAATAAATTATCAATAAATCTGCGGATTTTAAAACATTAACAAAAAACCTCCTTATCACCATGACGGAGTCAACAAAGAAATTGTCTCCAAAGAACACGAACATCATTAGAGATAGTGGAAGAAGAAAATACAGCTGCAATTGTCTGCTGACCAGCAACCATTTTTATCTTTTTCTTTGGTGCATTTTTAAGTTCTCTTTTTCCTGCTTGAGAAAAACAGGATTTCATCGGAAGCGGCGTCTGCATATTAACAAAATAACAGCGGTCTTTCAAAATATTTTTCATCACTGCCATTATAATATGTTTTATTTCATTGCAGCATATCCCTTCAAAGTTATAAAATCAACACGAATGACTTCATCGTCGACGAGTTGAAAAGCGATTTTACTAACAGTGAAGTTCGTATTTTTAATTGTTGAGATGAAATCCACAGTGACTGGCGTTTTTATGCTAGCGGCTAAACTAGCATTTTGCTTTATTGTCGTCGGGGATCACGTCTGCTTCCGGTATTGGCTTGACACAAAGCTTGTCTGCTCTGCTGAACGTGAACCCTATTTCTGACGGGATTAGTTTTACCCAGGGACTACATGCAATTATTTATCTTTTTATTTATTTATTATTATTTATAATAATTGCAGAGATTGTCTGTGATATTAATCTGTGCAAATCGACCATGGGTAATTTGTGAAGTAATAATTCCCCTTACTGTATCCCCCTGTAATTATTTTGCTAAACTCCGAGGTCCTAATCCAATGGAAATAGGCATCTTTGATTTGGACAGAAATTAACGGGATCTGACACATCATTTGGTTTAATTTGTTTCCAGTGTTTTCAAGTCCTTTTGTTATAAGCGACGTTGGGCTTGTTTATCGGTGAAGTCGCATGCAAATATCATGAGTCACGGGTTTTCAGACTTGTTTTCTTAATTGTAGTTGCTAATTTGGGCTTTCCCTGCTCTTGTAATGAAACCCTCTTGAATCTTTCTCTATCAAAAATGAACTAATAACCCCTGAATGCACAACGGGAAACAAAAACTCAACAGTTTCCTTGGTTACCATAGCTGCCGGAATCGGCACTCCTCCACCCACACACGGGCGCACCAACTTGACTCAACAGAGTGACAAAACCCGCAAATAGATGAGGAAATATGTCAAATATATATTTAATAAAGAGTAGAAGGAGGAGTGTATAAGAGCTCACCATGCTGCCTGAAAAATGAGCTGCGTCCCAGGGACGCATTGATGGTGAGTTTAATGCATCCTTTCAGATTTTAATGCGTCAGGGACGCAGGACGCGTACCTATCAACATCACTGGGCAGGTAATGCCTTATCAAGAGGCTGCTCATCAGTGCGCCCATTATATGGATATACGCTGATCGCAAATGGATATAAACTTCGCCTGGGGGACTCCAAGTGGCTCCAAACTTGTCTGGTTGAGAAAACGAACATATTGCAAACTAAAAATAATGTCCAGGTTGCAAAAAACTGTACTTTACCTTTAATTTGCCTTTGGGATTAATAAAGTGAATATAAAACAAACATTTGAAGACGGATCTATATCTAGAAGCATAACACTGTCCTAAAGAAACTTCTGTATATGTATGCTAAGTATATCTATACAAACACACAGACACACACACACATACAGACATGGTGGTCGTGAATTGTTTAGCTTTAACAATATACAACAGAACCACCAGATGCTTTAAAATTGCAACCATCTGGTTTATGCCTAGCTGGAGGAAAAAGTCTGAGCTGGATTCTGTTTCATGAGATCGAGTCCACCATAACGCTCACCCGGATGACCGTTTCCCTTCACTGCCGTTCTCTCCAGTCATGGATAATGAAGAAACTTATCCTGGCTGTTTCAAATAAATTCAAGTAAAAGATGTATAATAATAGTATTATTCCTGCAAAACAGATTTAAATTTATGAATAAAAAGTCGATTATCAGTATTCTCCCAATAGAAACGTGAAACTTAATATATTGGGGTCAATACCTTCATCATGATTTTGTGAGTATTATTATTATTTCATTATTTTTGAAAAAGTCATATTTTTTAATGCCTTTTGCACAACACATTTTCTTTAAGTGTCATTCTAAAACTTCTTGAAGTTGTTCTGCTGCAATGTATCTGGAAAATTATAATGTTCATAACATACATATCATTACCGTACGTGCATCAGACTATATTGCAATATAGATTTTAGGCCACATCATCCAGCACTAATACACACACACACATACACACACACACGCGAGCGCAGAATCCTGATTGGTGAAACAATATTGCTACTTTTGTGTGTGCGGTGTTTTTTGCGATCCTTAGTTGTTGAAAACTAAGACACCGAGCAGCATTTGATCTAAACGAACATAAACTGGGAGTCCATTATCAGAGGTATAAAGAGTTAAATATTCAGACTTTCAATATTTTGTTGTTATTCCGAAGTTTAATGTTAAATTGCTGCTTGGTTTGATCCATATCTTACAGTATTGTACACTACACATTCTGAGACTAAAGACATATGAAGATGTGAGACCGATTTATTCAGAAACGCTGTCTGCAATCATCACCACACAGAAGCAATTAAAAGGCTGACCCCAAGGGAAACAGGAATCTGTACAGGAAGTCGGGCCTTTTTAGCTTTAAATCATGCAGCTGGGTCATCATAGGGGTAAAACAATAATCCTGGATATAATAAAACTGCGTTTTTCCATTCCTGTGTTACTAATATTGAGAACATGTGGGATTAGGCTGTTGGGAATAGACTTAAGGGGCTTAACACTTGGTTGCAATAGACCATGAGTCATAATATAAATGTACATAGGACGAAAGCAATCTCTTTAATAATATTTGATTTTTGGTGAATTCATGTATGAACTGCCGGATATTTCAGAAGGCAAACACATTCCCAACTGTCCAGAGTTCCTTCACACTTCTCCAGCTGAAAAACGCTCCCATCGACACACAAAAAAAGAAAAAACTGATAAATGGGATCGCATATTTCAAGCTCTGTAAAACATTTTTGCTTCACATTTAAAACCCGAGGAGATTTTCAGCTTTCACCCGGACTGACAAGTTAAACTGGTCTGTGGAGTTGAAGAACAAAAGCAAATGCACACAGTCATGGCAGGAGTATGTTCCCTGGGGCAGCGCTGACATGAACACTAACAACATTCAGGGCAATTTAAGATGACAAAACTGTTTCCTCTCTTTGTCTAAAAACTGAATTTGCCAGAAAATGTTTAAAATTGAAAGAAAAATGCAATAAAAAAAAGAAAGCAAAATTAGAACGCTGGCTGATTGTAGTGAAATCATTCATGTATGCAGTTCAGAGTACAGGACTATAGAATGAGGGACACTATGATAATACCAAAGGATTGGTCAGAGATCCAGAGAACTCGGCTGATTATAGTAAACGGATTTTCAGCCTGCTGCCAGAAATTCACCAATTGGTAGATGCATCAGACCTTTATGAGGGAAGACTCAAAGTTAGCCAGGGGTTTAAAAAATCATGTCACAAGAAGTATTAAAGATGTAAGAACCTGGTTGAAAGGAACTTTTTTTTTGTTTTTCATTCATTTTGCTGGCCTACTAGTTCATACCTTCCTAGTTTCTGTCATTTCTTTCCCCAGAATTACTCGTCACTCATGGGAAGCTAACTCTAACCTGCTAGGAGAAACATAAACCTGGAGCAGATAACAAGGCTAAACCGATTACAGCACCGTTGCCTCGTTTGATCCTTAAATTACCGCTAACAGCTCAAATTAAAAAACGCTACAAACCGCTTCAGACGACAATTCAAATTGGTTTTCCTTTGGTCTAAACGTGCCACTTTCACCTCTCTATAAAGCACACAGTGTGACGTCGCCCCTGCTGCTAATAAAAACGAATTAACGACTGCTAACGCGAAAAGAAAAAAAAAGACGTCAGAATTGGCTTAAATACGCATCGGCTGGTCGAGGCCCTACAAAACTTATTGGTCCAACTCTAGGCTATGTCACACAGAGATAGCGACTTGTATCCCAGAGGGGTGAAAACTCAAAACGTCAAACTGGTCTCTGAAAAAATAAAGCTACGATTGCCATTTAGTCATCCGCAGGCTTTGGCTGTGCTGAATTCATTTACCATAACATATTTGAATATTTAGGTTACTGTATATCTCATTAAGAGGAAAGAAAAGAGAAAAAAAAGGGACTAGCATGTTTGATCTGTATTTGAAAAGATGACTGAGAATTTATTTGTTTTTCTGTTAATATAAGTCCTAATAAAGGCATTGTGTTGTGTCCACATTGGATCGGGCTGCAAACGCTCTCAGCTTTATCTGTTCTTTGAACTCATTTGTCACAGTCACAACACACAGCCAGGGGAAGCCTTGAGAAATCCTGGTTAGGCTCAACATAACCAAAAAAAAAAATTGAGTTATTTGACTTAATAAAGACAACAAAAATAAGGCCTACTGAAAACAGATGTACACATATTTACTGCAGCTAGAAGACTGAAGCTGGAGTAAAAAACAAAGAAACAAAATAAAACTTCACTGGAGTCAGATTAATGAGGACAAAGCTTTTTATTTCTGTTGACCCCTTTTTATATTGTGCAACCTCATGGAGTTACATACCACACTCATGTGATGGGCAGTAAATGTCCTTAATGATTAATCTGTGCAATAGTGAAGTTAAACGCAGCGACACGCGCGCGACGAGACCGACACACGAACAAGAAAAACAGGATTAGAAACACAGGAAGCAGCCGATGAGGCAGCTCTACATTAGACGGCCTCGGCGGCTGCAGAGAACACCGTGGACGCATCCCAAACAACTTGTTCTCCTGGCAGGACATCTGCAAGCAGTCCAACAAGAAAAGCTTTTTTCTTTCGATTCTTAATCCACGTCTACTGGGACAAAACAAGGCGAGCTGAACTCACCATCCTCTACCAGCTCCTCCTCATCCAGCTGCTTCTTCCAGAACTCCCAGCCCATCTCTCATTACAGCCACCAACCTCCTCCCTTCCACTCGGCATCCACCGTCAGCTCAAACTGGAGGCGCCTTCCCTCCCCGACTCCTGGAGGAACGAGTCCTCCCGCAGGTCCCTCCCCCTCGGTAGCCAGAAGGCTCTGGAAGGTGAGTCACGATTGGCTGGCCTGTCTGGGAGAACGGGAGGTGATTTGCTGAACTATTTTTATAGATCTTGAGTAATGAGCTTACTGTACGCTTGGCAGGCTGAGAGGGAGGTGAGTGTGTAAAGAGGAGATCACATAATATTTCTGGGATTTTAGAAAGGTGAAGGAACTAATAAACAGAGGCGGGGTTGATGGTGTACACAGTTGCAGTAGAACAGGGTGACCTTACCTGGTACTCAGTCAGTTCTGGGAATCAAAAAATTGTTTGAAGGTCTGTCGCTTTCTCCGGTTTATTGATTTAAATGCTGGGGAACAAAAGGATTTAATCAACCTCAGGTCTGATACTCTAGAACTCAAGGTTTGGGAGATTTCAGTGCTCAAACTGAAATCAACAAGCAAGCTAACGTGCTATCAGAAGGTGATAAACCTTCCTGAGATACAGTCCAGTGTGCTCGGAGTCACGACACACTGAAGTTTGTCTGTCAGTGGTGCTCTGCTGATTAGACTGTAATATTATGTACAAGTTTAGATTTTTTTTTTTTTTTTTTTTTAATGCACCAATCTCACTACCCTTGACTGCTACCGATATTTCATAGTCTTCAAAGGACTGACCAGATTCAGAATTTGGTCAATTCCTTTTTATTTATCCGTTTTAGGGAATGAAATGTGTACTTTTTGAAACGGAGAGCAGTTTTTAACTAGGGCTTCAGCGATTTGTCGAGTTACTCGATTCCAAAAATTGCCTCAAAACCTTGTTAAATTGACACGCACAAACGAGCAGGGATCTGATTGTTCCACATGGACCGTTGTTTTAGATTAACCTGTGTGAAGCACAACAGCAGCGCATGATACAGTTTGAATTTAGTGCCGCAATGGCGGTGAGTAAAGATACCCATAAACGGCAAAAAAAGTGTAAAGTTGGGATCATTACATTCTAAAAAAGAAGATAAAGTACAGTTTAAATACTGCAAAGTATACCTTTCGTACCACAGCGGTACGAGCTTACTGATCCAGAATCAGAAAACATCCACATGATTTTTCACCAAGCGTCGCTGAAACAAGGTAACGTAACCTAAAGCCCGTCTACATGATGGTCGCTAATTGTAATATTGTATTTGTAGCGATGTCATGATGCTGTTTGGCTAGATATGATGTTAAGCTTTGATGTTTTTCAGTAGTAAACTTATTCACATTCCCTCGCAAGAGAGTCTTGTCCACACGTAGCCGGTTATCTCACAAAGCGGAGATACTTTTCTGCGGTTTGGCCTGTCATCCACACATAAACGCAGATTTTCGGCACAAAAAAACCCCAATCTTTTAGAAAACTCTGGCCAAATTGAAAAACTGCGTTTTTCTCTGTTTTCAGTATCCGCATGTCGACGGATAAAAACAGTGTTTTAAGTGCTGTAACGTCACTATCTGCAACAAAAAAATGCTCCAACATCAACAGACTTAATGCTGCGTGAAAAAAAAGATATACTTTCTCAATCTCTCCTAACAGAGAGACTCCTGTGAGTGTTCAGAATGATTAATAAGGGATTGTTTCTAACGTTCAGTGCTGCTGAGCAGGGGCGTATCCAGGAGGTGAATAAAGAGGGGCTAAAAGGGGCCCAGGGTGGGTCTGGGACTGTAGCACCAAAATAAAAGATGTGGGGACTTCTAGTGCGGACCCAATCTGAGCTGGTCACATTTTAGAGCTTTAAACTGTTAAAAGGACATTTAAAGTTAATTTTGTTTGACAATGTCGTCTCAAACTCTGCTTGCTTTTCAAACTATTCAAATGATTGGCGAAAAATAATAATCAATAAAGCATTGCAACTTTTCACAAAAAAGTGGATGGATTGTTTAGTTTATTAACTTATATTATCGCAGTTGACTGTTATTTTGTCAAATAAATAAATAAATACTGTAAATGGGCTTAGCTTTGGAGCAAAATGTTGGCGGTTTTTGTAGATAAAAGGCAAATGCTTGATCATTTTACAGCCACAAAATTTTCATTATGCATGATTTGTTTTGACTACTGAAAAACGTAAAAAAAATTATCCGATTAATCATATCGATAAAGTGCTAGATTTATCGATTACAAAAATATCGATAGCTGCCGTCCTATTTTGAACACAGAAGAAGAAATTACATGATTATCCCAATTCCGACAATGAAGTCCATCTGCTTGACTTTTCTAGCGCTTAATTTATGCAATTATTCACTTAAAAAAAGGTGGGAGTTTTTAGTTTTGATGTAATGAGCAGGATGCAAGGGGGGAAAATAACAGACCTTTTCATTCATTGCTCTGAAGCTTATCAGAATAGCTAATATTCAGAAAACGATTGGCTTTCTTTTCAAAAGCACCATAACAAAGCAACTAATTAACAAAAGTTTTTCATTTTTATGATGGAAAAAGGATTTTAATATAGTGAAAATAGTAAAAAAAATTGGACACCAAAGTCAGAGAAAACACGGAAGGCATAATAGGTTACACAACGTAAATATGGAAGGACAGCTATTCATCTTGCTAGGTACCACTTCAAGATCAATTAGTAAATCGTTTGTTAAAGTTTTTTTTTCTCTTCTTTTAAACATTTCTTTACTTTTCTGTTAAAATTTTCTGTTAAATTGAACCTATTACAAAGCATGTGATTTGCCTGTTATTCAGTGAGCTTTAATGTAAGGATGCATTAAAAGAATAAAAAATGACTGGAAGTAAGACTAAAGTTCTCATCCTTCTTTCCATTCAGTGAAAGTAACACAGCTTGATTGAGTAGTTTGCATCTCAACACTCTTCAGTGTGGCTGTTGTTACAGAGGAAGGCAGACTGAAGGTCGAACTTGTCGAGTGTTTAAAACTAAGAGGGGAAAGGCAGCCAACCAGGTTTTAAAAGGCGACTGGAGAGGAGGCTGGAGGTTCATTCAGGTTGCTTCTTCTAAACGGGGAGCGACGCTTCCACAAACAGGAAGTGGCTTTGCTTTATCCATTTTAGCTCTCAATGTCTGTCTGTCTCACACACACATGATGTGATGTCACCTCTGCTCTCAGTGTAAATAATTTATGTTGGCTAACCACAGAAAGGCTCCTCAAAGCTCCATCAGAGCTACAATAAATAAATCAAATCCATTTTCTCTTTAATAATAGGTTAGAAATACAGTAAATGTTAGTTCTTTTATTTCGTTTTAAACACACCATTTTCTCAATAATTTGTAAATTCGAAAGTAAGCAGTTTCTTTTTTCCCAAAACTTGATTCTCCTATCATTTTATTTCTGTCCCATTTCCACAGAGGGACACTCCATGATCAGATGCAAGTCATTTTCAATCTAAATCTGCTCGGAGTTCAAATCATTTTGGCAGAGATTCAAGGAGGAGCGGCAAAAGCAAATGAGTTGGATTAGCAGTGCTTGCAAACATTTTACTGTGGAATATCATCCCTGCTGCAATTGATTTGTTAGCATGTTGTAACAGACATGAGACTGTCATACAGAAACAGTGTCCTCCGTCAGAAGCCTTTCTTAAATTAATTGCAAAAACTGACTGCTACCGGAGTTCTTTCTTAACGACAGCATCACCATCTTCTAAAAACTCTTTGATGCTAGGAGCTTTACATTTCTGATTAGGAGAAATTCCTAATATGGATTCTTTTTATCAGAATCCTGAAAAAAGAATATTAAATCATCCAAAAGTCTGATTTTTTTTACCTACCCATTTTAAAGAACTGTAGTCTGATTTACAGGAAGTAAAATAAATCTTCATTTCTAAAATAACCCCCCATCTACCAGGAACGCAAGACCTTGGGATTTTGAGAAAAGTTTGTATTACTTTGTTCATCCTTTTTACTCCAAATGTTTTATCATAAACACAGGTAGGATTCTACCAAAGAAGAGGAAAAGGCTCATATTGAATAGAGTTATAAAACTATAAAAAAAAAACTGGAATTACCAGCAAACAGCTTCACAAAAGCAGCTCAGGTTAGTGTATAACTGCGTTTTCCCACTAGTTACTGGTTATAAGACTTTAATAGTCAGACATTTGTTCTTCCCTGGGAGGTTCCCTTCCCTCCACATGTTTTCTGCCACAACTAATCCCTCACAAGTTTCCAGAACAATTCCTCTCACAGTGGGACGTCATACCGTTTAAAAGTATTTCACTGTCTGTTCCCAGTTGGGAAAGTCTCCACTTTGCATCATTTGTCTACGTTAATGCACTGCTGATGATTTCATGCACTGAAAAATAAGTCGGATTAGATATTTTTTGTTAATTCCCATTAATTATTTACATGCACAGAGGACAAAAGGGTTGGGGAAAATATTTTCCTTTGCGTCCTGGGAACTTTTCTTGCCTACACGACTCCATCATCTTCCTCTGAATTTCAGGAAGTTTAGACGCAACCTCTCGGACGGCGGCTCTGCCAAAGCAATGCGCCGTGCTGACTGCTGCAACGCTCGCACGTAACTAAAAAAAAGGTGGACAGCGAGACATGTGAAAACAGAGGTTCAAGCCAGAGTGTGAACTTTAAACTCCTCGGGTCCGATCGCCATGGGAACCGGCTCTTCGTGTGCCCTCCGATGACGGTGGCTGACTCCGTGCAGAGATTTCTGGAGCACGTTCATGTTTAATCATGTTTATGAGGTCAGAAGGAACTGATTTAATGTTTTTTCTTCTCTGATCGAAGTTAGAGACTTATGTCTTGAAGCATAGGGAAGAGTTTTATGTAGGATTTAAAACTCCTGCCTCACGTTATGAGCTTGCAGACCATGTATAGTTTAAGTCCAAATTCATAACATTTAACTGTATTAAAGTTTGTACGAATAAGTTTTTATAAAGTTCATTGACCAAAACTGGAGATTCATGTTAAGACTAAAAGAAATAAAAAAATTATTGCTATTATCTAGTAAAAACATAATTGCTTCAACTCCACAAATAATAGATTTTATTAGTGAAAACACCAACCAGTCATCTCTGTAGCCTTCAATGTTGAAGTCAGCGTGTGCTAAGCTTATTAATTCATAGGATTAAAAGGTACTAAAAAGTACTTTTAATTATTATTATGAGATCATCTGTAGCTTAAAGTCCAAAATACACCAACTATGTTCATACAGTACATCTGAATGCTCGTTTCTTGCCATTGGGATTTTCAGCATCAGACTTCTGTGGGGACAGTTTACAGCCCTGAACTGGAAGGCGACACAGGACTTATTCAAGCTGTGTTCTACAGATGAAAATGGAGTGTTACAAATGTCTGCCTCTGTGTGTGTGTGTGTGTAACGAGAGTCTGCCTGCTTGTTTTTAAATGGCGTTGAAGTAAAGAGACATTTCAAAGGGGGTCGGTTCTAGTAACAGGAAGTAACGCGTCCTCTAGGGAAACAGTGGTCAGCTGATCCGATGGCAGAAACGGGGCGTAAACCGTGACCTGATTGATACAGATCTATCTATGTGGGAGCAGATGTGTGTCCGATATGATTCACAGTGGAGCAAAAATAGTTGGATTTGGGACGTTTTTTAATTTTACACTTATGTGGACTATAGAGGATAGAAAAGACAGTTTATCACCATTTTTTAACATCAGGGACATACTAAACATGAAAATTCTGTAAATGTTCTTAAATAAAAAAATAGCATAGTCAGTTGCACTTTCTAATGTACTTATTATTCTAATTTCTAGACTTTTTCCAATGGTTATACCACCTGTCACTTTGCAGCCATTACAGATGAGTTTCCCCTTTGTGGGGACAATAAAGGGATTAGTCTAATCTATCCTAATAGTTGTGGTCCTGCATGAAAACACAAGGGCCCATTGACTTCTTTTATACTGATGACCAATTTCTAAAAAGTAATCTGTACATGTTTGAAACTTTATTTTTGAAAACAACAAAGACTGTTTTTTCCTTGGTAGCAACGTTACGGCGTTTCTTTTACACATATCTGCTAAACTTTTAAGGTTAACCTGCACAATATGCGTCATCACAGTCGTCGATGAATTGTCAAACGGTGCAATATGGCAACTGAAAAACGAGTACTTTGATGCTATATTTGGTAAAATAGTACATTTTAAGTGTAATGTAAAGAATGTACAGCCTCTATGATCTTCTGTTGCCATCAAATTGGACTGAAAGAAAGTCTCTCAATTGGCCACAGCTTACAAAAAGTGGTGGTAAACATTATGACAAATTTTAAAAAAGAAATAGTCGGAAAAAGTGAATTAAATTTAAACCAATAGTCATCGCATTATTCAAACACGGGAACGCAATCAGCTGTTTCCGTCATGTCATCCCGCCCTAATTCCAAGTATTCTCCCAGTTTATGGCTTTCTTAGTAACCGGGGCCAATCCTTATCATAAGCCAAGAGGTTCACAGTGTGACTAACATAAACCCGCCGGATGAACCACTCAGGCGACCTCCAGTCAATATACAGCCAGCACTAAACTCATTACAGCATTACATATTTGCTCCCTACTGGTAATAAATCAAACAAATACATTTACACAGCTGAGATTGCTGGCAGTAAAGAGAGCGACGCATGCAAAACAAGACAGATAAAAGCGAATAGTAAATTCAGCAAAGCGAAGAAAAAAGTGGGAAAGGCTCAATCTGAATGTCTAAATGCTATTTTTTCTTTTTTTCTTAGGAGAATGAAAGCACGAGTGTTGGAAAGTTGATCTCGGGTCACTATGAATAACATCAGAAATCAGCAGAATCGTTATAGCTGTATGCTCACAATGAACCTATGTTTTTTTTATTTATTTAAAACATAAGACAATGCTTTGAGTTTGCCAAGGGGCCCCTTAATAACCCTCATACCAGGAGAAGAAAAACTCTCACATCTGATGCTGAACTATTGTGATACATTTCATGCAACATGTGTGGGTAAAACCAGGCAGAGAGCATCAGCTTATTAAAACCATCCCCACGTTCAGACAGGGTGATGAACGCGTCGACCTGTGGGACTCGTTTCCCTGACAGAGCTGTGGAGACGAACCAGGGTGGAGGTGAGGAAAGATGCAGACCCGTGCTGAGAGATCTACAGAGAAAACCATTCAGAAGACAATCCAAACTTCTAACTCGGTGCTAACTTTTTTTTTCTCCCCCATTTCAGCAAAACAAGGAGGACCACCCTGCCATTGTGAAAACTCAAAGTGTGGGTCCTGGAGTGACCCGGAGAACGTCTGATGCAGTCCGGGACTTTGTGGAAAGTCCCAAAGAGGCTCAAGAGATGAACCCTTCTGTCTAATAGAAGCTGGAGAAAGAAAAGAGTGGAAAGTGTAGAATGGCCCCCTAAGAAGACCTGATGACACCCGAAGAGCTGCAGCCGAGTAATAACAATTATGGGCTTACATAGTCCTCACATCCATAGATTTATAATTACCTAATTATCACTGGGAAAAAGTAAACCCTCACCCTTTCACTTCCAAAATTCCATTATAAAAACTACAGTCGTTACCGTAATTCACAGCTATATGCAGTCATTACATAAAACCTGAGCCAATGAACGGTGTAGATAAGCATATCTGCTTCCAAAGGATGTAAGGGGGAAAGTAGCAGCCAGGCGATACTCATTGATTTTGTGGCCAGTTAGCAGCTAACGTTGGGGAAATAAAATAATAAAAATTCCAGGAAAATAATATTTTTTTATATCAGTCGATGTCAATATGTATCACAGTATAAAACATGACTATCATTGACGATATTTATCATTCCCTGGTACTATTTGAAGGCATCGGAGGGTTATATTTGGTTTTAAGATTTATTTTCAGAAACTGAACACGCCAATGGACGTCATACAACCGTATGGATGCAAATTTGTCTTGCTTGCTGTTTTCTGTGTTGTTTACGAGTTATATTTTTGGAGTTAGCGCACCAAAGTTAGCTGATTCCGGTCAAAAATATAGGCCGGCCATCTCGTTATTACAGGTCATTTCTTACTTTGCCAGCAGGGTCAGTATTGCTCCACAAATGACAGAGAACCGGAGGGAGAAAGTGGGCTATCAGGGTAATATCGCCTCATCAGGACAGAGAGTGAGATCTGTTTCAAGGATGGGTGTATTAGAGTGTGTAACATCTGGACTGAGTTGTTCTACGCGTTGCAGATCTGTGATTAAACATCGAGAAACCAACAAGCCAGTCGGACTCAATTGTCTCCACTGTAAAGAAGGAACTTAATTCTTCCCATTATGTCTATGTGTTGATGGGACGGGTTGTAATGGAAACTGAATTTCCCCTTTGTGGGACTATAAAAGATTTTTTCTATTCTATTCGAATTAAAGACACATGCTTACGTAGAAAAAGCTTTTTAGGAACTGTAATTTAAAAGGTGAGATCCAAACAACTGCACCATTAACAAATGAATTTCCTATTTAAGCGTTGTTTTCCTGGCCACTACAGAGGGATTGCTGGTCTGTAACTCGAATCTCAAACTCACATTTGGACTAGCTTCTCCTCCCATCCCTTAACATGGTGTGAAATCGGAAAATCTGATGCTTAATGAGTCCCAGAGCATCAGCAGGGACAGATCGTGACTGCAGTGAAAGCAGCTTCATTAAAGACGTGCTTAAAGAGGAAGAAGAAAGAACGTCCAACAGGGAATCCAGAAGAGGAAGCGGGAGTTTGACTTCAACCACAAGAATTTCACTTCAAGTAAAGAGTTTATTTGAACAGAGAAATACTTGCTCAGCGCGAGAACAATGAGGTCTTCTGAAACGTTTACTCGACTCTGCATGACCCAGGGCGGCGTGAGCAGGAGCCTAACGGCAGAAATCTGATAATCCCAGAGCCTGATACACACACGCAGTCTGAGCTGAGGCCTTGAAAGCAAAGAGAAAATTCCTCCAGCTTTCCTTCCTCTTACTGCAACCAGACAACCGCTCACATCTCAGCCCGTTTTACTTCAAAAACTTTCTAAGTTATAAAAAGACGTGAACTTCAGTTCAAATAAAAACAACCAGGTGGAGCTTTTTTTTTTTTCACTGACACAGCAGGAACAGCTCTCTCAGTTACATTAAAATCTTCTCCAGACTTCCTTCCTGTCGGTTCGCTTTTTATTCTGTTTGAGTTGGCCAACAAAGTGAAGTCATCAGTAACCAGGCAGCTAAAGTGTCCAAGAGAATACATAGATACTGAAAAACTAGTCAAATACACTACTTTTATTCATCATTAATGCCAAAGATTCCTCCAGGAATTTGGAAACAACCAGATTACACCAGGCAGATTTTGCAGAAACAAATTAAAATGTGTGCTGAAGACAAAATGAAAACAATAAACATTATTACGCTTCAATATATTTGTTGCAATTATTATTTTTCTAGCTGTTAACTAGTTTTTCCTGGGCGGGGCTAGCACACTTCAAGACAGTTGGTCAGCAGTTGACACAGGGTGATGAACCCATTGACCTGCATGTCAACCAATCTATCATGGGAAACTGAGACAAACAAATAATTATGGCGCCATTTATTGAAATACTTGATCCTTTTTTTCTACTTTAATAAAAGTGACCACACATTTTCGTATTCATTTATCAATGTATTTATTAATCATATTGAGGCAGTTTTGGCTCCTATCGGGGCCTAAATGAATGAAGAAAAACAACAGTATACAGTTTGGATCTGATTCGATATACAACAATGATCTTAGTGAAAAATGGCTCAAAGTCGAGAGCTGCAACTCAGTTTATGTTTTTTTGGGGGAGGGATTACTCTAAAATGTTCAAGGTGTATGCTGCTACATTGTTAAGGAGGAAGATCAGTGTTCATAGTTCATCTAACAGCGTCTGTAGGTGGCTGATAAGGCCGTCGATCGATATCAGTGAGCCAGCGAGAGTCGAGCCGGGAGCTGCGGGGCTTAAGAAACAAGCAGCAAGACACTTTGTGCCGGGAGAACATGTAAATATCATCAAGGCTCCGTAAACCTCAATCTATGTGGTCACGTCAACAGGGACTTTATTTGCCAGTGATGACGTCATCAGTAGCCGGGCAACATTTGGGAGGAAACAGAGCCTGGCTCCTTTACGCGCTCCTCTCCAAGTGAAAATTGGCAAAATTGTTCAAACTTCCTGTATCGCTACAATCCCAAACTTCCATCAGCTTTAATCAGCATTTTATGCTACAGAACGACACAAAGTCTACATGAATTCTTTTTTTAAAGTTATTGATGAAAAGATTAGTATTTTTATTCAGCCGCTCTTTATTCTAAAAATCACGAGAGAGAAAAAAAATCCCACTTACAAATGTATTCGGAAACCCCCCTATTAGTATGATGGTGGTGGCAGCGTTATGCTGTGGGAAGAAAGCGAGTGAAAAAAGCAGGCCAGAGATGATTGAAAACAAACGTCCATTCATTCATGAAGTCGTGGTTGTAAACTTTGAGCAGTAGCCGTCCTGACAGAATTTGGCCACAATCAACATGAGACGCCACAGTTGTTGTTTTAAACAGTAGGGGGTGCTTTAAATAAATTCTACCTGTATTCAAAACGAGAAGTGTAAACAGGAAAAAAAAATAGTTTGAACTCGTAAGGATAATCTTAGAAAAGCAGGTAAAAAGTATCAAACATTCAGAAAAGTGTACTCCTTAAATGACCGGGTATATGCTTGCAAAAACGGCCATGTTTTTTTTTAATCAGTTTTGCTACGATTCCTGCTTGGTGAGCGGTGCCAGCATTGCAGAATGCAGAAAAGTCGGAAAAAAAAGCAGTGGGTGTGCACGACTGATCAAAACTAGGGATGCACCAATACGAGTACTGGTATAGGGCCGATATCGTTCAAATGTACTCATGGTTTTGGTTAAAGTTAACAGATATCATGAACAGATACTTAAAAAGTGGGAATTCTTCAATAATTTCACAGAAAACGCTTATTTTTCCACTATAATTTTTTTTTGTGTGGTCATTTTTATTAATATTTTCTTTTCTTAACTTTTTCTGTTTTCAACAAAACGATAAGAGATGCAACCCCTCCACAATAACAAAAAAAGCAGTCTGCGGGTGTACGCCTCATGAGACGCTGTAAGAGACAAAAGAAATAGCAAGCATAAAAATGGTTGAGGTAATTCCTACTCAAAGTACAGACACAATCCCAGTAATTATCGAGGAAAAGTCTTGTGGGTAATTTAACCAGACCTGTGCCCGTCTCCATTTCACCGGGCAGGTCCGAAACGACAGTGTTTCAGGAATCAACCAAGTTCCAGTCTTGGGGGGGGGGAGTAGTTACCAGGGAAGCAGATGGGAAGGAAATGTAGTACAGAAAATATATACAATATGCACTGGCCAACGTAGCAACATTCTGTGGGTGCTGATCGGTGACAACGCCCGCTGCCGAAACGCTCACAATAATCCGACGTTTTAGCAAAATTCCTTAAAGGAACCGTTTTGTACAGGGTCACAATGGCTGAGAGGACAGAGCCGGCAGATTTTCCCTGTCACCCCCCCTCCCAGAAATGCTCCTGAACTTGTCTAGAGGAAAAACGTCTGTAGAAGCAATCTGACTGATCTTGAGCTATTCT
This sequence comes from Apricaphanius iberus, assembly GCA_028564705.1. Taxonomy (NCBI): domain Eukaryota; kingdom Metazoa; phylum Chordata; class Actinopteri; order Cyprinodontiformes; family Aphaniidae; genus Apricaphanius; species Apricaphanius iberus. The sequence continues at coordinate 243,310 of JAPXFQ010002314.1, forward strand.
GCAAACAAAAAGTGGACAGCGGCATCAATCGATAAATGTGGATAGCTGGTAGGGGTCAGACACAGAAAGGGAAAGGGGTTTCAATGAAATGACACACAGATGGAAAAAAAAAATTCAACTTTTCATATTTTTATTCATGAAAAGCATTTTCCCCCGTTTTTAAATCTGTAATAGTTTCCTTTTCCTAAATGCTAGCACAGCTAAGTAGAATGCATCCTCCACAACTAAAGCCCCTTTATGTCAAGCAAATCTAAGCAAGTGAGAGGAAGCTCTCTACATCACCTGAGACACCTGATAAGATTTAGCAGTCTGAAACTGCAGGTTTCATCCAGCAACACCAAACCTGTTGGTTAGGACAGCAGATTACTGAATATAAAGCAGTAGGAGGAATGAATCATTTCAGCCATGTTTCAGTCTGAATCGTCCAAAGTTCATTCCAGATCTCAATCAGAAATCTGAACGTTCAAACCGTTTCTCTAGATGGTTTCTGGGTTGTTGTTTTTTACCATGACAGCAGAGGGTTTCCATCTTTGATGCGTGGAGGTTTTTACCTGAGCTGAGCGGGGGGACGTCATCTGTAGTGGAAAAGTCCAGTGTGGCTCCCGCGATGTCCACCATCTCGTCATCGTCGTCGTCGCTGGGGTGATGGAGGCTGTCGAAAGTGCCGCTACTGTATCCGGGGTTTTCCATAACTCCAGGGGCTGTTTGACAACAACAACAAAAAAAGAGGGGAAAGAAAGGCGGAGGGTCATCTGACTTCCAGCGCCTGCAAGTCGAGCCCCATTACCCCCCACTCTTCTCCTCAAAACTTCAGCGAATTACCTCTGTCCCCGTCGAGGGCATAATTCCGATAAAAGCTCGCCAAAAACTGGAACATTGAATCTGAAGGTCGAGCAGGGTGCCAGTGTGTTTATTTCACCCAACACTGGCGGTCAAAAAGACGAGGCTAAACCCCACTGCGCGTACGCTCCTCTCACTCAGTGATGACTGCATAGTTTTATTTTAAAGGAAGTAACCACTTCCGCTCACTTTGGCAATTGTATCTCTGCGGTTTAGCTGGTAGAACAAACACCTAGCGCTTCACTCTACAAGAAAACCGGGACGTGGATTAGTAAGAGCCCTGCTGCTGACGAGGAAACTCGCAAATTTAACCCCACACAGGCTAATTTTGCGTATTGTTACCGAACTCAACAAATTACAAACAAATATGACAGGTTTTGACCTTACTTTGGCTTTCTGATGTAAGAAGCGGCGGTGCAGCTCAGTGTAGAAGTCCTGTGACTTGGATTTGCCCCCAGCCGCTGACCGTATCCCTCTTCTTCTTCAGCTGGAGCTGCTTATGTCAACCGCAGTAAACTTAAACACTGACGGTGGGGGGGAAATCCTGCGTCATTCTCCACAACGGCAAAAGCTCCGTTTTAAACGGCGTGTAAACACAAAACAACCCCGTTTAAATATGATTTATCTCTCTAAATAACACACATAGGAACGAACTGTTGTTTTCTGTACGGTATTTGCTCCGTTTTTTGCCACTTAAACTGCAATCTCCAAACCAGCATCAAGCATTACTACAACTTCCGGTGTTGCCCTTCATATGTTACACCTTCAAATCTTATTTTCCGTATGAAATGACACATTTTGCTATCATAAGGTCAGGATCAGATCTTTTTCAAAACTTATTTATATACATATCTGTTATGTGAATTGAATATATCCGTTACCTTCATATAAACAACAAACTGCAAACTTTATTTTGGAGGCAAGAGGATGTTATTGTCCGGGTAGACTTTTGCATTGGAATTACTTAAAAACATAGCAAAACAGAAGGACGACTAATCGAGTCAAGAGTAATTGCTTGTTCTGATGTGTATTGCGTTTTCCAGTGGGTCAGTAGAGTATAGTTCCACTAATCGATCCTAGATTTTCCCCCCATAAATCATTCATTTCAGATCACAGACTGATAATAGTTATTTTATAAATTAATCCAAAAAATGTAGACTATTGCAAGCTTAATTTGAAAAATGTTATTTTATTCTGAGTAGGTACTCAATTGCTTGGTTGTGTTTCTTAAAAACTGAAGACTGAAAACATGTAATACATAAAAATGAAAAAAAGAAATGCAAAAAAAAAGAACAACACAAAAAAGTTAGTTTCAGTGACCAGTGACCAGTGAGGCAACAATATGGCTAACTGATACACTGTTAATCTGTAAAACTATTCGTTTTCAATGGCATGATTCAATCCATGATTTTTGACATTTAGATCTCACTTGGTTTGGCCGATGCTGGGTTGTGTACAGAGCAAAACAGGGTTGCACAGTATATTAGCAGTTCTTCGTTATTCTATTATCTTTCATCCACTTTCTGTGGAAAGAAAAAATATATATTTGATACGTTTTTTTTAGTTTTATTTAGCTCTTCAATGTTTAGTTTCCCAAATATATAAATTAAGCCAGATATTTCTTTTCAACTGAATTTATTTTTGTATGCTTTTTTTGACAACGGATCCTTATTTAGCAGTGCCAGGACAAGACGGACCAATCTGTAGAAGATCGACTCTGAAACTTGTCTTTTGTTTTTAAAATATCTGCCTCAGCAAGAAAACTTGACAATGAGCACTTGCTCACAGCTCATGTTTTGAGCTATTATGTAAATACTCACCTCCTGTGTCACCTTAGTTTGCCCATACAATGGCATCAGCAATAACTGGTCTGATGCTGAATATACTGAACAGAGAGGTGGGGTAACAGAAAGGGAACTAGCATGGGTAGGACCGGGATCAGTATTCTTATCCTCGGCATCACCAGCTGCATCATGAGCAGAGGTGTCTTCTGCTAAGGAGGTGGTACCTCTTTTGACTTTCTTGATTATTTGAATTTTTGTTGTTCAGATTTTCACCAAGTTTCTAATTGTAAAAGAGAACATGTGGCAACTAAAAAGTACAATCTCAATATGAAAAAAATTGAGTCATGTACAAATGAAAATTCATTCTAGAATTTTGTGCTCAGGGTGGCTGCATGTTGGAGCTGCTCTGTTAGCTATATATAGAGGTTTGCTTTTTTTGGACGTTGGTTCCTGTGTTTTCTGAAGGGAGGATTGACATTTTTGGGAAGATGTTCTTTCTGGCTTTTGGAGCTGTGAAGTTGAAAGTGTTTTTGCTGTTGCTTTTTTTTTTATTTTTAAGATGAAATAATACCTCAACTGAAGCCATGTATCCCTGATGAGTTAGAGAGGAGATGCAGAGCAGGAATAAAGAGGAAACATAGAAGGAGGAATTTCGAACCATCTTTTCCATTGATCATAAACGGCAATGTGACATTACTGGCTAAGAAAATGGATAAACTCCAAACCCTTATAATGACTCACACAGAGTATCGGGATTGCTGTATTGCGTGTTTCACTGAGACATGGCTGCAGGATCATACCCCCAACTCCAACTTCTCTCTGCCAGGGTTCCCCGCTGTACGAGCAGACAGAGATCTGAAGAGGAGCGGGAAAAGAAAGGGAGGTCAAGTAACAGTGCTTATCTACAACAGATGGTGTCATCCAGGACTCGTCCCTGTGAAGTGTTCTCTTCGCAGTGTTATTGGACAAAGATGAGACAGCAGTCCTTTTAAGTATTTTAGATATTCAAGTAGAATGCATTCAGGTTAGATGATAAGATAAGCATGGCATCTTCAACAGTCTCTGGGTAAACTTCCTCTCCCACACCTCTATATCCTCTAATATATTCTCTAAGAACCTTATCTTCCTCCACTCCTCCTCTGCATTTCTGAATGTCTTGCCCCCCCAAGGTCAACTTACTTCACACCGTAATGTATAATTGGGTAGAAGGGTGCCTTGCTGATATCAGTTTACTGAGGTCTACCAAAGCATTTAGGTACTATGTCTGGTCTCTACATAACAAATTCCCCAGTTGCATGTCTCACTTTTGAAATCTTGGCAGAAAGTTTTCATCTATATTATTCACCAAGAGAGTTCAACAGTGTTATAATGGCAACCGTTTACATTCCACCTTCAGGCATTGTCGACAATGCATGTGATGTCATCAGTTTTTATCGTTGCTAGGTTACAGATACAATATCTGGACATTTTAATCATGGCTCTCTTTCTCCTATCATTCCAACATTTCATCAGTTTGTCAGCTGCTCTACCAGAGAAAACAAGACATTGGATTTGTTTTATGCTAATGTAATGGATTCATATATGTCCAGACCAGAACAAAACCTCCTCTGGGACAGTCAGATTATAATCTCGTTTCTCTTTCCTCAGAACATAAAAATCCCCTGTTCAGGTGCAACCTGTGACAAAGAGAACTGTGAGAAAGTGGTCACAGGAAGCTGAAGAGCCCCTCAGGTTGTTTTGAGGCTACAAACTGGATGGCTATTTGGCAAGCAATTGAAGGGGACATCAGTGTCATGACTGACTCTGTGACTGACTACATAAAAAATCTATGTGGATAACAGCATCTTTACTAAAACAGTGAGATGCAAAACCTGGATCGCCAGTTACTTGAAGGAACTGTTAACCAAGAAAAAAAGAGCCTTCGGGAAGGGAGACAGGGAATAATTGAGGATTACAGAAGAATCTCAAAGGCATAATTAGAGACAGCGCAGAAGAAGCTGGAGAGCAAGCTACAGAGGAACAATATCATAGACGTCTTGTCAGGAATGAAAAAGCTGACAGGCTTCAAGCAAAAGAAGGATGAAGGACTGGATAGATGGAAGTCTGGACAGAGCCAATTAGCTGAACACATTCTTCAGCAGGTTCTGTTTGAGAACAAGCTCAGCATCCTCCTCTCCTGTCCCCACCCAAACAAATATCCCACTCTCCTCTGATCATATCATACCGCCGGTGCTTTAACTTCCAGCTCAGTCAGGGACTCTTCTGCTTCAACAAGTTTGTCTCCAACCAAATTAGGAGATGCTACTGTTTAAGCTGCCCGCCCTTCCACCTGTCTGTCTCTAAAAATCAGGAAGAGGCAGCTGAAGAAACCGAACCGGGACAAGGCTGAAGGTCCAGGTGGTGTCAGCCCGCGAGTCATGAAGACTTGTGCAGATGCTGCTCTGTGGGATTCTGCAGCACCTCTTCAACCTCTGTCTGACCCAGAGGAAGGTTACGGTGTTGAGGAAGACACCCTGCCTTGTTCCAGTACCAAAGAAAACTCACCCATCAGTCATCAACGACTATAGACCTGTTGTCCTGACAACCCGCATCATGAACAGGAGTCCTGTTGCCCCACCTGAGTAAGCAAACTAGAACCTATCAGGACCCCCTGTAGATTGCTTATCGCCATCGAGTTGGTGTTGACGATGCCATCATCAACCTGCTTTAAGCAAATCAATGTCATCTGGACAAAGCAGGCAGCACTGTGAGGATCATGTTCTTTGATTTCTACATTGCATTTGATAATTCATCCGATTTGTTTTGTCAGAAACGTAGACTGTAAATATAAAGTCAGAACATAGACACAGGGGGACAGCCTGAGAAACAGAGCACAGTTTTTGAGACTGAAGGATTGTCCGTCAAACCAGGTGGTCAGCAGTACTCTCACCACTCCTTTTCCCTCTGTACTCCTCAGATCTCCAGTATAAATCAGAGATCTGTAATGTGCAGAAATATTCTGATGACTCTGTAGTCATCAGGTGTAATAGAGACAAGAAGCTGAAAGCAGAGGGCTGATGGACTGTTTTGTGGCATGGAAACAATCCCCTTACCTTTCATGTGAACAAAACAAAGGAGGTGATTTTGGATTTCAGAAGAAACTGAATTAGGTCAAACAATGTTTCCATCATGGGAGAAAAAGTGGAGGTGGTTGAAGAGTACAAAGACCTCCAAGGTCACCTGGACAACAAACTGGACTGAAGAATCAACAGTGAAGCATCTGCAAGAAGGGACAGAGCAGACTGTACAATCGTACTATAGAAGCTGCAGGCATGCTCAAAACCTTAAGTGAACCTTTAAGAAATTTGAATGCATGATGTATGTTCTGAGGCGTATTTCTCAGTGGATAAATTGCGACACCTTGTGGTCACTCACTGAAATCACATCCTCCTTCGGTCAGTTTTATTCAAAAATATGCTCCAGATTTCTGTGATGGACTGGCCGCCCGTTGAAAGCTGGAGGTGAGGCACCAGCCCCCCCGGCGACCCCTTGAGGATTAAGCGGTTCAGAAAATGATTGGATGGACGCTCCATATTTTTAGCAGGCATCACTGTTTCATTACACAACCTTTTCGCTGAGACCATATGAAGTCAAGGACCGTTTCCTTTTTGCCGTTCTTTTTGTAAGTTGCTGTAGTAACTCCTTCCTATGAGTTAATCTCCAATGCATATGACCCATCCCTCCTAATATGATTATCCTGACCTAACTGAGAAACAAGAAACAATCCCAGAATATTTATTTTTTACTTCTTGCCTCTTTAATGGACAATGGAAGAAGCATAGTGCAAAGAAAAGGTAACCCCCCTCTAAGACATTGCTTTTGTCACAGTTGGAATATTTTTGGTCAACTGTTAAATCATGAGTTACCTGTGATTTTGGAAATCTGGGTTGGATTTCAATAGCCACAACCATGTCTGATTACTGCGAGACCCGCACAATAAAGAAAGCTGTTTATCAGAACCCGTGTCATGAAGCGGGCTACAAAAACCAACACGCTACGCCCTTTTTCTAAAGACATTTAACAACAAATGACAAACAAATTCAGCAACCTTTCTGTTGGGATATGGATGCAGACATCAAAGACTCATCCAGAAAATCATACAAGAACCCTGAACCATATATAAAGCATTCCCCTCAGAAGACAGAGACTGGAAGAAAAAATAAATCACATCCACAAGAGAACTCTAAACCCAAACCACTTCTGAGCAAAAAAAGACATGAAGATCAGTCTGACATTTACCACACAATTATGAGACAAAATGGAAAGGCTGTGATAGGTGGGCTTCGCTTAACATTGTACTAACGCAGCATTGTAGAAAGATCGCCCCAACAGTCAAACATGGTGGTGGTAGTGTGATGGTCTGGTGCTGCCTCAGGAAGCGGGTGGTGGAATTTTGACGTTAACTCCACAACAAAATAAAAATCATCAATGAAAGTTTTTGCAAAACCTAATCAAAGTCTGGACTTAACAGTCAATAGGCCTACAGCGTTGCTTCAAATGCTCGATTTCTCATTGTTGCTGCAAACGGTGGCACAACCAGTTAGGTTTAGGGGGCGATTGCTTTCTCATATAACGGCCAGATTGTTTTGGACTGCTTTTATACCTTAATTAATAAAATCTCATGAAAACTGTTTTTGTATTCAGTCTGTATGAAAAAAAAAGGCAAAAATCACAGTTTCGCAACCATTTTTTGTAATATTTTTATCCTCTATTTGTGCTGTCGTTTCTCAGCCTTGACAACTTAAGTACAAACACCTTCTAATAACCACCGCTTCCAGGAAGCAAAACTATTTATCAGTATTATCAACATGATTACAATTCAATGTGTCTCTCGGCTACATTTTTCCAGCTCCCACAGACGTGCTCAATGACTCCCCTCACTCCACTATTCATTTGTCAGCCTTCATTTAACCCCGAGCCATATTTATCCAACCATCCCACGACTTTAAAATGGAAGCTTCCCTTGAGTAGCATTCACACGTTAAGCTTCTGGCATTTATTAGAGCCGTCAAAGCGCAAATAACCACAGGAGGCTCTGAGGTAGTTTAAAATCATTATTATTTATGGTACAATTTTTTCGCACAAGTGTTTTTACGGTAAAAAAAGTTTGCTTATTTTTTATAAATCAAAATTTAACAGAAAACAAAAACAAAACAAAAAAAGAAATATACTCTCTTACAGGTCCAACAGGCATTGTTTAAAGAAACATAGCATCAATATATTTCCAATGAATCTTCCAATTAGAAGTGCTGTTGCAGCACAGGAAAACGTTCAATATAGACACAGTAACAACAATGAACAATGTAAATCTTAGGTTTAGGGTTGCTTAGAACTAAAAACAACAAGAATACTTTGCTGATAAAGAAGTGTTGCTTTGAATACATTTAAAGATACAGCGAAATAGAACAGATGAGTTTATTAGCAATTAACCATTGAAACAGCGAATGTCCATTTACTTCTGCAATCTTTTAATCCCTTGTTCGAAATAGTGTTTTAAACTTGTCTTTAACCAGAAAAGCAGTACTCGACTCCTTTAAGCATTTCAATTCTTCTAAGGTTTTGTCAGTAACTTTACATTACACTGGCTTTTTTCCCCCGGAAGGTGGCAGTAAAGCAGTAGAAATCGTTATACAAAATAAGGGAGTAAACACAGTGAAATGTGTTCCAGATACACATCAGAAACTAAGTTCCCACTAAGAGCGACCATTAACCAGGCTAACAAGTATTGGCAACACAAGCTGATAAAAATGTATAACTATGCATTCTATACATTCAGTTACCACAGCCAGATGTTCAGTGAGTGAGGTTGCAGAGTAATGTGATTGATTTTTTGAGATACCAACAAACCAAAGCACAAATTAACAAAATTATTAATGCAAATAGCTATGCTAGCTAGCTAATTTATATGAGTGGCAGCTATTTTGGATTTTTAAATAGGGATGGTGTGAATTTTGTGAAACCTCAGAATGTCTGAGCTAGGTTTCCACTTTTGGAGCCAGAGTTCAAGAGGATTTTATTTCAACTTAGGTCACACAAATTCAAAACTTCCAAGCTAAAATGTAGGACAGTTTAAGCATTGGGAAAATTAAACGAATAAGACTTACACTAAAATAGAGTTTAAGCTACTAAAAGTGTTCAGCAACATTACTTGAAATGTAATTTCTTTTTTTTTCACCTTAGGCGGGTTCTTTGCATAGTGACCTAATAGTATAGTCCAGAACTTAGTTTAAACCTTTGTTCTTTCAGCGAAAGTGTTGCTTTGAAAAAAGTCCCTTTTAGCTGCTTGTTAGCTTTGTAGCTTTTGTAGCACACACAGGAAACAGGCAAAGCTACAGTTAAAAACCACTTACCAACATTTTAAATAGCTTTTACTCAGACTTTAAACTCACAGCTGAGCAGCTAGCTGTTAAGAGACAAAAAGCTCTTAGCTAGCAAAATAAGCTAGCTAACAGAAGGTTTTTTTGTGCTGTCTTTATTCTTCTCGATGCTTTGAGCATGAAGAAAACACAACCAGCTTTGCTTTAATTTTGAGTATTTCTGGTGAAACAATAAATAAAATTAGTAAGCCAAAGAAAGTTCCCAACAGATAAAATCGGTTTGCTAAACTAATCTGTCGTTAGCTGTCTTTTTTTTAGTTTTGGCCATGTTATGATAGGTCTAAAGTTTTTTTTGTTTTTTTTAAACAAGCTTGTAAAAGTTTGGATATTCCTCTTGCACTTTGCAGCTAACAGTCAACTAATTGAACAGACTTGATGTCTCCATGTGAAAGTAGATTAGCATAGCTTCCAACTCAGATGAAGTGATATTTGGAAATAGAAAACTGACAAAAACAATTTTACGGATTTACAAACTGCAATCTACTCTGGAATCATTCATCGTAAACATATACAGTAAACTTCAACTCTTCCAGGTCTTCTCACTCATCTTTTACAACGAATGTTCTCAAAACTCAAAACCGCAATATACAAACCATATACATATTAAGCACTAGTGCTGCCTGTACATAAAGATCCTCATGTGACAGTCAGTCCATGGAGTATCAAACTCCAGACAATTACAGTAATGTGACACCAAAAAAAACAGAGACACCAGACAACAGAACACAACCGGTTATGCAGAATCAATGTTTAGCAGTTAATAAAGGCACTGTGAAACAATGGCTTTAGTATGGTAATAAGAAGCACCAGAAAAAAAAGCCTAGAGTTCTCTGAACCAGGAGATTTAAATATAAAAGAAAGGAGTAAATGACACAGTCATTTTGTAAAAATGTCTTTGGCAACAGAGTGTGTTACAACAGAAAATATATAGTGTCAGTTTAATAGTACAGTACGTGTTTAAGGCACAAAGTGTTTGAGTTCTTTGTAGTGGCCTAGAAAATCGCATTCAACAAACAGGATTTTCGAACAAACACTGTTTTCCATCGATGAGTTAGTCTCATTCTTCACTTTGATCTTAAGAAACAATTCTTGTTCTGTCTACACTGTTTTCATCGTTGTTCGTGTTGGAAATGTCTTTTAGCCCTTGTAGGACCATATTGAGATGACTTTACCCGATCTTTGCATCCAACCCCAAAGACCCTGTACTCAGGATCTAATTTATTGAACTGTTACATTTGTCAGTAGTAGTGTGGAATACTCTTACTATCAGGTCGAATGTTTTTAAACTTTTATTTCCTGCATTTATGCTCATGTAAGAACCTGCAGTAGCTTCAGATTTAGAGCCATCACACAACTGCCAACAATGTAGATTATCGTCCTTAACTGTGTGGTTGATAACATGTCTGGCACGTTTTGGACTTGACTTTAACCGATTGTGTGAACTGCTTCATCCTTCATTTCACCATTTACATATTGCTCAGTAATGTCCGTATCCCATCGATATTCCCATACCCATTCCCAGGCCCAGACCAAGGCCGAGGCTCTCTCTCAGCCCTCGGAGCTGCTCCTCTCCCAGCCGAATCTTGTCCTCAAGTTGTCTCTGCTCCACCAGCAAGGCCGCCTTCATCTTCACAAAGTGGCTGAAGAGAAAAAATAAAAACGTACACGAAACAAACATGCTTAGTTTTCGAGGACGGTTTATTGTTCAGGTTAAAGTGTGCTGAACGGGAATTAAACCTGTAGTCTCTGTGCTGCTCCGGAGTGAGGCAGCGGGCCAGAACCCGGCTGACGGCCTGCTCTCTGCGATCCACGTGGTCCTTCAGGTCCTGAGCCTCTGACAGCTGCCTCGTGAGCTGACGTTTCTTTTCCAGCAGGGGGAGCTACAGGGCAGAGGCAGGACAAAAAAACAAAACAACTAAAAATTAAATAAAATCAGGAAACGCTCATCACATTTTAAATAATAACTTGTAATAGCGACCTGGAGTAAAAATGTCTCTCATTTAATCAATATTTTGTTTCGGCTTCTAGATGGGAAAAGTGTAATTTTTTCCCGCCCCTCACCCGTTCCTGGTGCTCCGTCTCGGGGTCCAGGGTGTCCAGCGTGGTCTCGACTCGGAGCAGCCTCCCGGACAGAGACAGCATCAAGCTGACCACCTTGTCCAGGTCGCCGATGAACATGCGGTATTTGTCCACCTCGTTGGGCTTACACACCGACACCACCATGTTCTCCACCTGAGGGATGTAAATGGACTGCGTATGTCCTCGGTGGGATAAAGGGGCCTTCACACTTAATGAAATCTCTAAAAAAATAGTTTGAGGAGCACAACAGACGGAACAAATCTGAGCTAGGAACAGCACACGTTCTACAACTTGCTGGATTTAGAGTCATTACACATTTTTGATTAGAAAGTGGGTGGATGAATGGATGACAGACAGACATTGGACGAAAATAAAAGAACAGCACAGTTAGATGGATGGATGAAAAGGTGGATACAAGGATTGTTGGATGGATTCATGGATGAGAAATGGAGGGACAGATAGAGGATACGGCTTAGACATCAGGGTCAGGAATTATCTGCGATTCCTTGAAAATCCAGATTTGGAAAATACTTAAATTATCAATATTTTCTATACTTTTCCAGACTGTGATGGAAGTCTGATTTAACAGCTGCAGATTCCTAGGAAATGCCTCTTTACCGAGATTTCCATAACTTTTCCAATCCCGACTTTGATTTTCTGCCATCAGAGTTCACGTTTAAAAAAATAATGAAAATGAAAATTCCTAAATGGCAAGAGCGTTGTGTTTTGACTCCATTTGCAAAGTAATTTATGGATTTATAATCTGATATACAGTACAGTCTAATCCTATTTAGGGAAAGTCTTCTTCTGCCCACAAGCACAAATGTTTTAAGGCATTTAATCCAGCGATCAGGAATTTATTTTGTCCACCTCTTCTCCCAGTTGTGCATTGGCTCGGATGTCCTCCTGCAGTCCTCTCTGAGCCTCCCTCAGCACTCCCAGCTTCTTACGGAGGCTCTCCATCAGCTGCTTCTGCACAACACAGCGACAACCGTTTCAACTCGCAGCGAGAAACAAACAAATCCTCTGTTAGTAATAAGTACAGCGCTGGGGAACGGTTTGCACACACTCATCGGGCTCTTCGTTTTCAGGGTGGAGGGATAAAAGAACAAAAGCAATTTTAGGATTTAAGGAACCCTAAAGCGGCTTTAAAACGACGCTCGGCTGACTCCGTCTACCTTGTAGGTGAGCTCGTCGTCCTCGTGTTTCTCTCTGCTGTCCGCGAAGTCCTTCATCTGCGACAGCAGCTGAGCCTTGGCTGCCGATGTGTGATAATAGGAGGAGCAGCTGGAGCTGGCCCCGGACTGCCTGAGGAGAGAAGAACCGAAGGAGGGGAGGCTTTATTCGTGCGTGCGGTTAGACACGGGCGACATCTGAAGCTGCTGTGAGTTCATTGGGGCTGAGTGTGTCAAAAGACAAAGAGCAGGGTTATGAAAATCATGTCGACGCCTGATGAGCAAACTAAACTTCAGAGGCTGCGTGAAAAGCCGACATACAACATGGAAGATCGGACATAGAAGTGCTTAAAGGATGAAGGATGAGCTCGGTGACGTCCACAGATTAAATGGAGGGTACATTTACCTATCCAAGCTGTTGGTGTTGTGCTCCGCAGAATGATGGGCTCCTCTCCAGCTCTCTGACCCCGGCTCTCCCTCCTCGCTTTGAGGGAGAAGCTCCAGCTCCTCCTCTTCCAGCGAGCCGCTCCCGTCGAGGGTTTCGGCCGACGGCGAGGCCTCGGGATCTGGCAGCGTGTCAATATCCGTCTCCAGCACCGTGACGGGTTGAGCGAAGCACTGCAGCTCGCTGCTGATGGACGCGTCCTCGGCGGGCAGCTCCTGGAAGTCGTCAATGTCTGTCTCTAAGGGGACCTCCAGCTCGGCCTCCAGGCTGTGGGCGGGGCTCGGGCTCAGAGTGGTTTCGGACTCGGCTCCTGGCTCGGTGTGGTCGCGCTCCTGTTCGACCTGGTAGTCTCCGTTTGCAAATGCCTGATGCTCTTGCTCAAAGTGGTTCTGGCTAAAGTATGCATCTGTTGGGTAGCTCTCTCTGGCTAAACCTGGGGAGGGACTGGGAAGTCTATCTGATGGCGGTCTTTCCCACTCAACTCCAGGTCTGACGCCAGGCTGTGGTTTGTGATCCAGACGGTGGCTCACATCCATCCCAGACGGACTGGAAGAGAAATAATATTTCCGTTTACACTATATCAGTACCCTTAATACACGGATGTGACAATATAAAGCTTTTTGAGTATTAATCTAGTTAAAATGGCATTTATAGTAAGTTAAATTCAGTAGTAGAATAAAATTTCTCCTAGGGATGTAAGAAAATATCGATACACCGATATTTTTACGGAACAATATTGCGTCGATATTATAAAGCAAGTATTGTTTATCAAATTTTGTTTAGAATTGGAATGGAACCATTAAAGAGTAAGGCGAAAAACCCTGTGCGTCTTATCTTGGTGAGCTTGTTGCTCGTGAGTTGCCAGCAACTTGTTGCGGAGGTGTGGCGGAGACCGAGCATCTTTTATACTCCACAGCGGCAGGACGCTGTCGTCAGAAATCCTAGCTGGTGTCAGAAACCCAAGCCGAGCCGGTAGCAAAGCCTTATTCAAATTTAAGTGCAGTGTAAAGTTTTAACCAGAAGATGGCACTCCACTAATGGTATTTGGTACAAAATCATTATTTTTACTACAATGTACTAAAATACCAAAAATAATGACCAGATGTGTACATTTGTACTATTAGACACTCATTTATTGAGTTTATCTGCAAAAAAAAGTGAGTTTTGGGTTGAGTTGCAATTTAATGATGATAGTAATTTTTGTACTAAAATTCAAAGTATGACCGCTTGTTGGAGGCTGTTTTCACCCTTCTTCGTTCCAGTGGGTCAACTAAATATAGTAATAAAACTGCAAGCGCTATGGTTGAAACAGGTTGGAGTGTTTGAAAAGCTATGATCATTTTTCTACAGTTAAATTCAGTTTTAAAAATCACAACATATACTTACCTCACCTATAATATCCCTATATAGTGGTCCCTTTTTTATTGCGGGGGTTACATTCTAAAAATAACCCGTAAGAGGCTAAATCTGCGAAGTAGTAGTCAGTTACGATATACATTTCAAAGCTGTAAAAACCCTCACCACACAGTCCATGCCCTTTTCTTAGACATACATTAGCATTTCGTCATGTTTTTAAGTTGTTCGAACCTTTTTAGATTTCAAAAACTATAAGTATTAATATGCTGCGGTCTCTTCGTCCTAACGCCACTCGGGTGGATCTTTTTCCACAAAAGGCCTCGGTGTGGGTGTTTTTTTCCACGTGGGGTACATTTATGGCTTGTTGAAACAGCCAATGCACGAAGGGTTAACCGCGTTATAGTGAGGGATCAATGTAAAAAAAAATTTTGAATTATGTAGCATTGAACTTTGGTGTTAAAACTAAAGGTGTATTTGCAGGTCAAATACAGTCAATCACTTCCTCTATATAAATCAGATTTCTTCTCACCTGCTCACTGTGGCCTCAGGAATTTGAATGGGAGATGCTAGAGGCTCCGCCCCAAATCCATCCTCCCTCTCACCGTGGGGCGGTGCCACAGGCCTAAAAGCCTTTCTGTAGAACATGGGGCTGGGTGGAGCAACAGCAAAGTCCGGCTCCTGACTTTGATTGGAGGGTTGGAAAACAGTGTGCTCTTGAGCTGGAGTTCGGCCGCAGGTGCATCGAGAACAAGCGTCTGCCGCTTCCTGCCTCTCCGGGGGCAGGCTGTAGGACCTCTGCCGGGACGTGTCAGGGGGAGGGACGTAGGAAGAGGAGTGGGCCGCGTAGCGTCCCCCCGTCTCTTCGGCAGAGGCTGGGATGGGCGAAGCAGCAGCGAACGCCGAGGTCGCCAGCAGGGCGTGGTGAGATGCACGCCGGCGGTGAAACTGTTCCCACTTCGGGGGCGGCGGCCTAGGTGGAGGAGGCGTCTTCTTCTTCATCCTTTGTGTGGCTGTGCTCCTGGGATCTCCTCCCTCCTCCATCTCGCTCAGGGTCTGGCTCGAAGCGGCGTGAATGGGGGGCGACCAGCGGAGGGCGCTGTCGAAGCGCAGGTCGTTCTCGGACATGGCTCGCCCCCGGAGGTAGAGGGGAGCCGGCGGGGTGGCGTTGTAGCCGTCTCGGTCATCGCCGCGACTGCCAGGGTGTCTGGAGTCCCACTGAGCCTGATGAGGGTACCGGTGCTGCTGATGGACGGCCTGTGGTGTCCTGGACTCCCGTCTCCAGCTGGAGTAGTCTCTGATGAGGAGATTATTTAGAATAAATCATTACTTTAGTGAAAGTTACTGGGTTTTTTTCTAAAAAAGAAACTAAATCCTATAGAGGAAATGTTTCCTTTCTACATTCCATGCTGACTAGTGAGGTTATCTAAGGTCAGAACCGAGAGAAAGGCCACACGTACCCTACATGCCTTTCTCTCTTACATGTTTACATACATTCGCATAAATATCACTGTGGTCACGTCTTGAGCGTGGATGATTGCCCCACACACTTAGACCTCATTAGACCCAAATCACAGCCAGCCGTGACTAAGTGGGCCTTCCGCCTGCCGGTGCACAATGGGCCGACCCCACCTAATGTCTCTGGAGGCTCGTTGAAGCAGAGACGGAGCAGGTGTGTGTGTGTGTGTGAGTGTGAGTCCCTTTAAAATCCGAAATGTTAGGTAATAATATTTCATGTTTAATCATTGCGTAAACGATGGAGCAGCACCCAAAGGGAACACCTCACCTCTCCGTCAGGCTGTACTTCCTGCCGAGCTTGGCCGCCTCCTGCGTCGGAGCGTGGAACGTCTGCGGAGAGACGCGAAGAAAAGGTTAATAACGGCGAAGGGGAGGGAAGGAGCAGCTTCCATACGCCGCACAGTGTTGTGTTCAGCCCCGCTGAAGGGAAGTGGGTGCGTTACCCCACCCTGCAATATACTTCTGTGGAAACAAAGGGTTAGGGTGTGGGCGGTTTCTGCTACATTAAGAGGACTTTCCTCGTTTTATTGTCGTTTCCCACATTCTTTTTTTATCTAGATCTTTTTATCGGGTACAATTTAGCTCAAACGCACGCTTGTTCACAAGTTCTCTGAACTGTTTGTTGGATAATTTAGCTTAAAGATTTTTGATGTTAGTCCAATTTCAGCTTCATTTCATTTATGCAGCACATTTTTTCCCCTGATCATCCTAAATTATTCTTAACTGATTCAACCAGATCTGTACAATTACACAAAAACAGCTAACCTTGCACAAATATGTTCATAGTCTTTATTTTGCTGAGTCTACATTTCTGTAAAGCTTATATTTCTATTTTGTTATGTCCTTGCATGCCAATATTATCTTCCATTTTATTATTATTACTGTTGCTTTGTGACACTTAGATTATAGTTCTTTTATTTTGCATCTATGATGGGCGGCAAAGTAAGACTTTCGTTGTACAGGGAATTGTGTTTCCTAATGGGTGTATGACAATAAAGGCTTTGAACTTGAACTACATAAGTGCTAAAAGGTCACGCTGATAACAAACCTCGCTGTGGGAGTTGTTACACAAGTAAAGAAGATTTGAGGTTAGTTTTTTGAAGTGGGGTTGAGGAGAATAAAGTCAGATAAAGCAGCGATATGAATAAAACATATTTCCATAAAAAAAAATAAAAAAAAACATATCTTCGATGGCATGTTACGATGTGTCTGTACTTCATTCAGGCTCAGAGAGATCAAGACTTCCGGAAGATAGCGGGAAGGCTGAAAGCAAAGTTTCTCTGTTTTTATCCAGCTAAGCTTGCAAGTTCTGAATAGGACAGATCATGCTGGATTTGGAAATGTGAACAGCTATGCTAAAAGTTTGACTTTTTGGTTTTAATCCACTATGATGGAAGTTTTTTTTTTTTTTTTTGAAAAAACCAAAAGGCATCTGTTTTAAAAAAGCTTACCATTTACAATAGGAAAAAAACTATAAATAAGTCTCTGTCACTTCATAAAACTAAACTAACCTCTAACCAGAGAAAAGCCAGATCTACGTGTATCCCCGCCCCGTGTCAAGTCTATACGTCCATCTGGAACAACTCCCACAGAAAGCGTCTGAAAAAATGGAGGACCATATGGTATAAAATTTTGAGCTGATTGGAAGCCGCGCCAGCAAGTTTCCGGCTACCATGATTTGTTTTAAGCCAATCACAAAAATGACTCTTAGGAGCAGGGCAAGCTGTTAGATTAAACTCTTGTTAAATCCAGTTAGGAAAAAAAGCACACACATCTGTACCATCAAATCCTTACCGCTGCTCATTTTTCAACGAAGAAGTCATCTCTAGTTCTTCTAAAACAAATTCAATAGCCACGTACGTCCACCCGCCCAGCCATGGTTGTTTTGGTTCGCTTCCCGCCCCAAACCAGAATGCTGACAAATGATTGGTCCCAACCAGAGGAGTTGAGTCGGAGGGTTTAGTTGGAGCAGTATAAGATGGATTTTGTGGGTTTGAAAAACGGTAAATCTCGCAAGAATCCAGCTTGCAGCGCAAAGTTAGCTAAACCTGGTAATGTTTGCAGATTTTTCTCAAACTATTTTAGTCTGACAGAAATCAAAGACATAATGGTCAATCAGGATAATTCCAATTATTACACATAAAACTTTGAGACACTACTTCATCCAGGCACATGAAAGTTATGTGCTGCTTATTGTATGTAGAGGTAAAAGTAGCCATCGGCCCCCCTCCCACCCCCACAGGGTGGACAGGCTGCACAAATATACTAAGAGGAAAAAAGACCCTGCGTTGCTGTCTGTGATGCAAATCGGAATATCCAGATGGTATTTTTTTTGGCATAATAGGAGGAGAATTTTACACGCTCGGCCGTCACCTGCTTTAATCACCGCATAAAATCCACGAAACGGTTTAAAGTAACAGCTTAAAAATAACATGTTCTGTTTCGCAAATGTCTCGATGATCCTGGTCCCTTTACATTTAAGACTTGTGGCATTTAAATAAGCATTGAATATTTCTATGACTTATTTCTTTGGCCACCATTGGAATAATTAAAGCTGGGTGTGCACATCTTCTTACAGAACATCACATTTTCTTTAGCAAATCAAAGTGGTTCTTTTGAATACCATCTTCACCAGGGTGTCATGTAAGAAATAAAGTTTACGACCTAAACAAAACAAATAAGTGCAGTAAGTTAACTGAACTTGTAAACTATGGTAGTACAATTTGAGTTAATAATGAGAATCAGCCTGATAGGCCAAGCCTGTGCTTAAAAACAAGCAATTCAGCTTTTAATAGGCAACATTTAAATCTGAATTTTAGTAAACAAATTTACTTCTTAGTAAAAAAGTCATTTTTACTGACTTTGCATATATTTTTCTCCTCAGGCCATGTCACATAAAAATCAATCAAATCTCACTTTTATGCTTTCAACTTATTGAAGTTATAGGGCATAATAAAGCCAGATTAATTTCATGGAATGAAAGAAAGGAAATCAGAAAGAAAGGTTCTGGGTTTAATGCTAATCCAAAAAAAAAGAAGTTGTCACATTTGTATTTATTTTTCTTGAGTAACCTACTTCAAATGTGTACCCAACTGTGACTTTAGAACACCAAATCCATACTGAAACATGATTTATGTGCCATTATTTATATTTTAATTTAACCTAGTTGTCATACAATGCAGTCAAGTTTACTTCAATATTCAAGCTACTTAGAAGGTTTTCTATCCAGGATTACGTCGGACGATAGACTCACAGCAATAAAAAAGGGTAAAACAAAGGGTGAATACTTTTTATAGGCACTATATAAGTAAACATTTAAACTGCTAGCTTCAATATAGTAATTTATGACAGATGTTAGGCAACTTTTTCCTAATAAAACTTAAAGAGCAGGCCAATTCGTAATTATAATTATCATTGTTCGCTCATTCATCATATGCCACTAAGTTATTATTTCAAACATTTACTTTTTGTTTAAATTTTATATCTGAATTTGCAGTGAGTAAAGAAATGCAGACACATGCTTTAAAGAGTCATGAATTAACTTTACAGTGTATAGGTTGTTGTTGCGTGTACTTGTTTCCCTTCTTTTGTTGTTGTCTGTGTTTGGAATCGGAAATCCTAACTGTAAAAAAAAACCTCAAAGATAATGCAAGTGTAGTTTTAGTTAATAATCTAATGACAACGCAAGCAATGTTTTACTTGGGGTCAAATTTAGCCTTGAAACAATTGAGTTAAATTATTTAAAAGCACAGCACACATCGACGAATCCCCGTTACGGTTTGGTTCGGTCCGAACCAAAAAACATAAAAGCTCACACCTTAATCGATAACGCATTAATGCCCAGTCAGACCGAACATCAGTGGATACTTTGATGATAGGGGGGAGTTCACAGACATGAGTTTCTGTCTTCAAAAGCACATGTTCAGCACATCTGTTCCCATTAAAAACACTGCACGTAGTTAGCGGTAGATTTCAACACTTGAGGTTATCGCCGTGGCATCAGAGCAAGCGAGCTTTGATTTAAAAAAGGACCACGGCATGCAGGGGAGCAGGGTTCAAGGCTTCCCCCCCTAAGGCTTTCGGTATGGCAGAGTCGCTCTGAACAACAAAACGGAGTCCGTCTGGCTCCAAAAGTTCCTGATTTGAAGATGTGTTTAGTCCCCCCCAAAAAATGTCAGTTTTGATTATTTGGTGTCAAATAAGAAGGATACTTAAAGGGTGCATTTCAGGGGGGTTGTAAAAGTTAGACCCTCTGCTCCCTAGAGCCTAGACTCAATTTGCGGTGAAGCTGTAACTCAACACTGCTATTAGCACCAGAACCATAGAGCAATGCCGTTGCCCGAACTCCCCTCAATTCCATGAACTATTTTAACGATCTGTCAAATTTTCAATTTTCACTTCGGACTCTGACCACATGCAGGATGTGAGGTTCAGTTTCAGACCAACTGTTCAACTACGGAGCACTTGGACAGAGCGGCAACTTAGCTCCAAATCCAAGAGTGGCCGCTAAAGTTGTAACAGAGTTAGTTTTTGGTCTTTCAGTGGTCAGTTTATTTAAGTCTAAAAGCACAGCTTGATTTCAGTAAGCTGATAAGTTTTATTTTTCACTCCAAAAGACTTTACTTAGATTCAGTTCTGGGAAAACACAGAGTGGATTTTGGGTTGGCCAGCTTGTAAACTTACTGAAAATGTATGCATCAAAAGCTAGAAACAAAAACCTTCTGAAATCAAATTATGCCAAGTATTGCTACTTTAAAGTGACAGTGTGTAGTTTCCTGACAACAGGGGGCAGTACATACCTAAATCATTGCAAGCAAGCTGTATTTTTGTGTTCGAGTGATGACAGACAGCCATAGAGCTCCAGGAGATGACCGCACGCTGGAAGGAAAAACTGGAAACAATCCGGCTATTCAACAGTTTTCCAGCTTCGCGAAAATGGTTGACTCGTGTTGTGCCCCTGGGTGCACAAACCACCGAGGTCAGGTTAAACGAACTATACATAAGTTTAACCACAAACAAATACAGAAAAAGGTTCAATTTCTTCCTCATACATGCTCCAGCAATCCCTTGGTCAGTAGAATGAGCCCTGGTCTTTTCACCGTGGTTGCCTCTCTATGCCTGTACACTACCGTTCAAAAGTTTGGGGTCACATTGAAATGTCCTTATTTTTGAAGGAAAAGCACTGTACTTTTCAATGAAGATAACTTTAAACTAGTCTTAACTTTAAAGAAACACACGCTATACATTGCTAATGTGGTAAATGACTATTCTAGCTGCAAATGTCTGGTTTTTGGTGCAATATCTACATAGGTGTATAGAGGCCCATTTCCAGCAACTATCACTCCAGTGTTCTAATGGTACAATGTGTTTGCTCATTGGCTCAGAAGGCTAATTGATGATTAGAAAACCCTTGTGCAATCATGTTCACACATCTGAAAACAGTTTAGCTCGGTACAGAAGCTACAAAACTGACCTTCCTTTGAGCAGATTGAGTTTCTGGAGCATCACATTTGTGGGGTCAATTAAACGCTCAAAATGGCCAGAAAAAGAGAACTTTCATCTGAAACTCGACAGTCTATTCTTGTTCTTAGAAATGAAGGCTATTCCATGCGAGAAATTGCTAAGAAATTGAAGATTTCCTACAACGGTGTGTACTACTCCCTTCAGAGGACAGCACAAACAGGCTCTAACCAGAGTAGAAAAAGAAGTGGGAGGCCGCGTTGCACAACTGAGCAAGAAGATAAGTACATTAGAGTCTCTAGTTTGAGAAACAGACGCCTCACAGGTCCCCAACTGGCATCTTCATTAAATAGTACCCGCAAAACACCAGTGTCAACATCTACAGTGAAGAGGCGGCTGCGGGATTCTGGGCTTCAGGGCAGAGTGGCAAAGAAAAAGCCATATCTGAGACTGGCCAATAAAAGAAAAAGATTAAGATGGGCAAAAGAACACAGACATTGGACAGAGGAAGACTGGAAAAAAGTGCTGTGGACGGATGAATCCAAGTTTGAGGTGTTTGGATCACAAAGAAGAACGTTTGTGAGACGCAGAACAACTGAAAAGATGCTGGAAGAATGCCTGACGCCATCTGTTAAGCATGGTGGAGGTAATGTGATGGTCTGGGGTTGCTTTGGTGCTGGTAAGGTGGGAGATTTGTACAGGGTAAAAGGGATTCTGAATAAGGAAGGCTATCACTCCATTTTGCAACGCCATGCCATACCCAGTGGACAGCGCTTGATTGGAGCCAATTTCATCCTACAACAGGACAATGACCCAAAACACACCTCGAAATTGTGCAAGAACTATTTAGAGAAGAAGCAGGCAGCTGGTATTCTATCGGTAATGGAGTGGCCAGCGCAGTCACCAGATTTGAACCCCGTTGAGCTGTTGTGGGAGCAGCTTGACCGTATGGTACGCAAGAAGTGCCCATCCAACCAATCCAAATTGTGGGAGCTGCTTCTAGAATATTCACAACATTTCACAACGTATGATGGTGAATAAGTGTGACTTTTCATGGAAAACACAAAATTGTTTGGGTGACCCCAAACTTTTGAACGGTAGTGTATATTCACTTAAATAACGAGTGTTCGGGTCCAAAAAGCAGATCTCCCGACACACTCCATTATGCAGGCTACATCATGTTATCATGTGTGTTAGGGTTGGGTGATGTTCCCCAAATTGGGAGTTGACAATGTTGACGGTAAAACATAGGACGACGGTTCGGTCTCTACTTAAAATAGAGACAAAAAAACTGTCATTTTGTAAAGTGTACTTTCGTTATTTATTTAGTGTGCGATTTAATGGGGGGAAAGGGGGATTTCCCCCATTCTGCTTGTGATGTCGCCCATCTGGTTATTCATTTCTTATATTTGGGTTGGGGGGGCGGGATACATTTTTTTGTTTCTATAATTCCCTTCATGTGAATTCTTCAAACCCTGTACCTCTGCTGTAAGGACTTAAACAACATACGCGAACAGCTTCAAAAATTGATGGCTGCCGCATACACGCTTCAGTGTGAGAGGGGATTCTGCGCAATCAACGCAATTTTGACAGACGAGAGGAACAGAATGATAAAAACACTCAATCTTCTCCTCATGTCTGCAAGGAGCCCGGCAGAGATCAGGTGCAGAAATTATGTTGAGGTGTAAGAATATGTACCCGGAGTTAAATAAAACGTGCGTATGGATTTAAAATCTATCAGCAGCTTTAAAGTGCGAGCTGATTTCGGCATTATGCTGGAGCTTTTCAGAGCTTTAAACTGGAAAAAAATAATATTATTTCTTTAAGTTGTAAATAAGACGAATAAATAATAATACACTCACTCCAGGTTGTCCTCCTCCCAGGTAAACGCCATATAATAAGTTCTTTCCACCGAGCAGCTCCACTACGTCAGTTGCCAGGTGAACAGTTGATCTCCTTTCACGCGGTAATCACTCGTGGTGTTCGGCCAGTGAGTTCAGTGTTTGCTGTCCTGCCTCAGCTCTTTGTATGTGAAGCTTAACAGGTGTTATGCACCTTTAACAAAGCAGCTTGATTGCTGCGCTCTTCCTCCTAACTCACCCAGATCAATTCAGTTTTTCTCTTGGAGCTTCACAGAGGGAAACAAATGCAAACAAAACACACCAAATCCACACACACAAACCATGCAAAATAAAAATTAAAAAAACAAATATTTCCCAGTGTGCAACATGAACATTAGTTAGCTTATATTCTCAATGTTTACAGAGCAGTCCCTCCAAATATGTTTTTGTTAAACTATAGAAGAGACTATAGGATTAGTGCATGTCTGACAGGATTGGGGGCGTGGCATCCCAATGGAGGCTCTCAATCATGATGTCTGACCACCATCACGATGGACGGCACAACCCTAATATGCGTTCACACTCAGGTGTAGCCTGTGCTATCGCCATCATAAACAACTGCGGAGTGAAAGGTAACTGAAGAATGGATTCAGCGGAGCATAAGAGAGCAGATTCAAGCACCAGCAAAACAGCCCAGAGCCCAGCTCAAGACTTAAAAAACAGTAACATTTCTTACCTCAGTTTAAGTCATGGTTTTAAATCAGTAAATTGCCCACAACAGGACTGACTAAGCACTGGGAAGTGAGCTCTAACACAGCACCTTATGTACGAGCTTACCATTCAGGCTAGCCTTTGATCTGAGGGGGCACTCGAAAAACTTTTAAACTTCACAATGTTGCTTTAAGACAGAGCCCTTTATCGCATTCGAAATGATCCAGCTTGGAGGAAAAGATAGATTTCTGCTATAAAATGAGGACCGAGATGAAGAAAACTATTTGTCTAGGCTAAAAAGGACATCTTTTTTAACCCTTCTTCGGGACATGTTGTCAAAGTGATGAAGGAGCAAAGTGGCTTTAGAAGATTACAGGAAGGCCGAGCAACGCTACTCTGGTCTTTTTCAGCTTTCAAACTCTTCTATGGAATATGCCAGATTCTATAATGTTTGCCCCATTTTCGAGATATCATAGTTAAAGTAAAGATCTTAAAAAGCTTAGTGATAAACCCATCTTAAAATGTCAACTCCTTAATTATTTCTTATAGTTCTCAAAATTTTAGTAAAGTCTTGTATTCCAACTGCTCTCTTATTCACACAGTGTGACATCACTTTTATTCCCAACGTAAGTAACAATTGAATTGAATTGAATAATCCTTTATTGTCCCATGAGGGGAAATTCAGTTTTACAGTACAACCTGTCCAAGATTCAGGTCGCTGTTGGGCAGTGAAGGCGCTTGTACGCGGCGCTCCCATGTTGCTCACAAAAACAATAGTTTAAACTCAAGACCGGAATCAACATAAATTTGTTATTAATGGTTAATATGATTTTAAATTATAATTGGAAACGGGCCACAAATCCTTATAGGTGCAACCAAGTAACAAGTGATCCTACCTCTGTGGGTGTGTAGCTCCTTGTGTTGTATCCCTGAGGCAAACACTCGTGGTTCTCTGGCTGCAAATGATGTCTTACGGGATAAAATGCTGATTGCTTGACTTGGTGCTGACAGTGGGAAAGTGTCTGAGGTTTGGGCTGCCAGTTGTGGAACTGGTCCTTATGCTGGATTTCTCCATCTTGATCTCTGATGCCGGGATTTCTGTAACAGTCCTGAGGTGAGGTGTGCAGAAAATTGTCCACTCTTTCCCTCTCAGCCTCTCTTTTCCTTTGCAGTTCCCTCTCTCGTTCTCTCTCCAACTGTCTCATCCTCTCATCTCGCTCAATCTCTCTCAGCCTAGCCCGCTCCATCGCTAGTTCTCTTTCTTGTCTTTCTAACTCCTGCTGCCTGTCCATCTCTCTCAACCTGTCCTCCCTCTCTATCTCTTTCTGTCTCTCCCTAATGACACTCGCAGACTGCCTCCTGGATTCAACATTGTTTGGAAGATGGACACTTTCCTGTTGTACTCCCTGGTAGGAGTATCTCCTAGAATTCTGCCCGAGCTCTCCGGTCTGTTGATCTCGATAACTGTCTGCTGGGTTCTGCCTGTAGCTGGACCTTCTCGAGCCGTTTGACACGGGCATGCCCCTAGAAGTCTCCTCAAAAAACTTCATTCTGTCGGCAAATGGAAGAATGTCAGACTCCTCGGATCGAGAGCTCGAAGAGGAGCGACTGTAGGAGGAGCTGGATGAGGAAGTAAAGGCACAGACTCCGTGACGTGACCCTGCTAATCCCAACACCCTTTCAGCCAAGACTCCGCACCGTCGCTCTTCTTCAGGTTCTGGTTGGAGCTTGTGCTCGGGGGTCCATCGCCAGCGGCGGGCCTTGCCAGCAGGGGCCGGCTCCTCAACAACTCTGATGCCGACACCGAAGCTGGGGATGCCTGGGTCCAGAATCTGGACGGACCTGGATCGTTTATTGTCCTGAGGAAAGGAAGTGGTCTGAGTCTGGAAGGCACTGCAGTCCGACTCTCTTGAGGGAGGGGATGTTGTGACCTGTGATGGGGTCTGGGAATCTCGAGGGCCCGCTGGTGTGGTGAAGACAACTTTGGCAGATTTGTTCAGGAGAGGCCTGTCTGCGTCCGCTCCGTCTTCACAAAGGTCCGAACAGTCTTCTTCCTGGACAGTCTCTCTGCTGCACAGCAGCCCTCCTGGACCATGACCGCGCTGAAGCTGCGCCTTTTTCCTCTGGATTTCATTGCGGAGGTTGGTGGCAAATCGCTCACTGCGGCGACGGTTTCGTCTGAAGTTCTTAGACGAGTTTGATTTCTTTGTGCTCTCCTCCCTTTCTGCCGCTTCTTCATTTTTATCGCCAGTTCTCCCCCTTTCCACGATCGTTTGCTCGTCCAGTAAGGTATCGACGCTGGCAGCAGCACTGAGCGGCTGAAAATCACTCTCTGCTATCTGATCAGAGGACAGCTGCTGCTGGGTCGACGATCCAGTGGGTTCACCTGGTACGCTTACAGAGCGACCCCAAGGTGTGTGACGATGTGCTGGTGACAGAGACTTCCTGTTTACACCCATAGCTTCCAGCCTCTCAATTGAAACACCATCCTTGCCTTCTCCCTCCAAGAACACTGATCCTGGAGTCGACCATTGGCTGCCTTCCAGCTTATGTGATGTGGGAAGTTGTGGCTCCTCCGTTGTGTGCTGAAGCTCAAGTGATAAAGAATGGGACCACTGGTTGCTGCAAGGAGACACTGATGGATCAGGCTTTGATGCGTTAAAAGGCTGCAGAGACGAGTCGTTGCTGTCGAGCTGCAGTAGCTGAAGCTGAGAGGCGAGCAGCTCATCAGGGACGCTGTGACGGTCAAGGCCTGCAGAGAAGTGGTTAGTCTGACAGTGGTCTCCATGGGACTGCCCTTCAACCTCTGTGGATGATTCAGAGGATAAGGAAGCAGAAACAGAGGGGGGAATGGGAACTGCTGGGGATGGAAGAGACTCGGAGGGGTGCTCTGATGGCGTCTCTGATTTAGAGTCATTTTTAGAGCTGCTGTCACATCTAATATGTCTACATTCATCAGTCTGTCTTTGGATGAAGTTTGAGTCTGTTGAATCTGGTTTTAAATTCTCAGAATGGTCACCCTCTTCTGGTGCAGAGAAACCATTTTGAATTCCAGAATCAACATTCAGACAGGACAGGTTTTCTTTACAAAAAGAAGCACTGCAACCTTCAATGGGAGCTGAGGTACAACGCTTATTGGCCTCATTACTGCGACTCCGGGTCGCCCTAAAGCTGTCCTTCCTAGTCGGAGGCTGAGGGGGGTTATTCTTTCGCTCTACTCGAGATCCGCCATTCCTTACTATCTCCAAACCCCCTCCCCTCTGGTCCTGCTCGTAACAACACGATGACGGCCTCTCTTTAATCTCGGTAGGCCTCGGTTTTGGCCTGGTCAACGATCTGGACTTGAGCATAATGAGATGCGCCTCATCTGGTGCCTCACTACATGACCTCCCTAGAGTGGAACCATCACCAGGGTAACCCTGATATGCTGGGCCGAGGCTCTGGAGAAGGTTATCCATGGAGGAGGCTTCACCGGGCCTTAGAGGCACCGTGGCGTAGTCAGATGTATTTGAACTGGCAGAGAAAGAGCTGTAGGCGGAGTCCCGCTTGTTGTTGAAGAGCGTGGGGTCGACGGGTGAATGGTGGGAGTCGGAGTACGGCTGTGTGGTGGCTGTTGGTGTGTCCAAGCTCTCCATAGATCCAAGGGAGCTGCTTCGGTCAGTGGAGGAGTACGGTCTGGGCAACGAGGCCCACTGCATGGACAAGTCACTGCAGAGACAAAAATATTATTTTACTGAAAACATCAGCAAACTATATGAAGAACAAGTCTCAAAGATTTAATTTTTGGACAAATTTGAGTGAGGCCAGCTGCTAAAAAAAGCCAATCTAAAAGTATTGCTAAATGCTGCACCGTGTAAAAATATTCACAACTTCTAAACCTGTTCACATTTTGTCACATTAAAACCAACAGTTATAACATATATTTGTCTTTTCAAGATGTGTTCCTCCAAAAATAGCGTTCTGCACAACAGTTATGCTCTATTCTCATTTGAACAGGGCATTATATTGTAATTTATTTGGGGGTATCTGAGTAAGAGGGGGAACACTTAAAAAAAAAAGGTATAGAAAAAACATGAAAACCTGTATAGTTTTCGTTAAAATTCCCAATTCAGCAATTATTTTTAAGATGTATGTGTTGATATACATTTAAGTTTGTGGTTGTAACACAACACATTACAAGGCACTGTTTGAACTTATAGGCAGAATATATATGGTTTCTTCAGGAACACTACGGTGTCAGTTCAGGACAACAGTAATAATGCTTTTATAAACTACATTGAAGGAGTTATCCTCGAATTTCAAGCATGCACAACTTATTTTCCTTGCCTATAACGTTTCAGCTCCACAGCTGGGGAATCTGCTTCCTATTAGAGCTGGGGAGAAGATCCACAGCAGCCCCATGTGTTTTTAAAGCCCCTAGGAGGAAACCTCTGTAGGCGAAGAGGGATTTCCTCCTCATCAACTCCCTCCGTCACAATCTTTAAACGATCCCTTGATTCCTCTCATCTTCTTTCCACCTTTGTGTCATTCCTTTCTTCCGCTATTGGATTTTTCCCGTCTCATCTGCTTTACCTCAAAGGATAAATACCACTAAAAGATCTGATTACCAAACGGGGTTCTTTTCCCCCGTTGAAGATAACTGACTGTATTTCATACTTTTCATAAGGTAACCGCTGCACAGTTTTACTCTTAAGGAAGATTCTACAAAAGGTCCAATAGACCTTACAGTCTGTACAAGCACCTCTCATACTTTTAAGAGTGAAACAGTGAAAGATTTTCCCTGATGCTTGCCAAGATAGCTTAAATGGATCGGGTCTGCAATGGCCAAAATCCATTTGGCAAGGAAATAAGTGTGACCAAGCGAGGGTTGAAAAAGCACCAGGAGTTCCCAGTAAACCCAAGCCTTAGTCAAGCTGTTGGAACCAAACCGAGCTTCAACCATCACCTTGAAAAAATACGGGTCATCGTGCATGGTCTGTTGCTTTAGCTACATTTGCAAATCTTTTGTCTTAACTGACCAAATACGGAAAAAAAGATCCTATTTGACCACAAGAGCAATGCAGAGAGTGCTGAAAAAAAGCCTCACAGTTTCAGGTTCAACTCAGTACCTGGATCATCTCCGTATGATTACAAAAAGGTGTTGATGGATAACAGGTCAGAGATCACTTGCAATGCAATAAATGTCATTTATACTTAGCAGAGCAGCCTTCCATTCCATTTTTACCTAATGACACTTACACTTACTGACTTGTGACACGTACAAACATGCACCCACACAGATGCTTTTCTCAGTTTACTGTACAGACGTAGTTTCCCATGTCTGTGAAGATTATTTCTGGATGACACAAAGAAAAGAAATTTTGGCTGTAAGCAAAAGGAGCACTTTACTGGCTCTTAAAGTTAGCAGTGGCAGGCAGGGGGGAATGCAGCGTTGCCTGTGCTTGGTTCAAATTCATCAGTTGAAGAACCCCTAGAAAGCATGGAGACCTTTTATTGTGGTGATTCTTGCTTTTTTCCCAATAAAGAGGAACAGAGTGATCCAACAGCCTTTGTGTTTTTTTGGTGTCTTATTCTAACAATGAGGAAAGTTTCCAGGGAGACAAATGAGGGGGAAGCGGAGACAGAAATCTCTAACGAGCTTTGATCTCAAACCAGTGTTGAGGTCCAACCAGTAGACTACCTCCAGGAAGTTTCTGTGGTATTTGTGGTTCACAGTTTAAAAAAATATCAGAACAAGCTGTGAAATATTTGAACTCAGTTGTTACTCAATTGTAGAACTTTGTATGCATGTAGCCTGGTGTTTTGTTGAAATGTGAGGGGAGGCCGGTGGAGTCATCTGGTAGCCAAAAGTGTCTATGACATGCATTGCTAGATTGAAAATAAAAATAAAACAGCTGAACTATCTTAAAGAAAAATGGGGACATTCCATTGTTCCATCATCATACACAGCTGTCTGGCAGTTCACAGCAGTATGTGGGGGAGTGGCAGCTTTGAAAACCTTTAGACCTTCTAAAACATTAAAACCAATGCCACATTAGTTGGTTTTTTTGAAAAGGAATTTCTAAAACTAATACACTGATAAATAAGCTGATGTCTTGTAAAAATGGCCTTAATTAGGGGCTAGTGATTCCAACCAATTTCTGACAAAAAACTAAACAAAAACCCCAAAATATAACTTACACCCTATGAACAGTAGTGCAATATGTTACATCTTTAATACCGGATACTTTTTTCTTTTGTTGATAAACCATATTATTGAATCTATATTAGCACTATCTACATGCCTGGTCATTTTTTAATGTTTTTTAGTACATTTTAGTGAAAATGTTAATTTTGCACCAAAAACCCTTAGTTTGGTTCCCCAAGTGGTTAAACAATTTCACTGCACTATAATTCCATGTAATTCAAATCCTGCCTTGCTAACAGCTAATCTCAGGTTTTTGACGTAGGCTTGGATTACTGACGACAGCAGTCCGGCCGTGGTGGGGCATATAAGAGGTGCGGCGATCTCGGCGAGGTGCCATGAACTGCCTGCAGCACAATTGGCTCAAAAACATGGGTGCACCGTTATGCAGGTGGTTACCCCTACTTGCTACTCGCCCATTCTATTCTGCGATGCCGCCACAGGCTCGGCATTTGCTGCTGCCCCGGGCAAAGAACAAGACAACGGTCCGTAACAATATGGCGCCACTCCCCTCCTTCATAGAACCTATCTCACTGTACTCTGCTCCCTTTAAAGAAGAAAGATTCATCCCCCCGCGGTTTTCCTGGTTTTCAACAAAAAATGTGGGCAGGCTTATACTATGGTAGGGGGTAGAGTTACTCTTTCAGGGGGAGGGAGACTTGATTACTTGCTAATTCATAGCAAAGTGCTACTTTCTGAATGTCAAAATGTACATTTAAAAAAAAATAGTTAAAACCTTAAATTGACCTCCCAAAAACTCTTTAATGAAATGACTGAAAATAGGGATGGACGATAATCGTCATCAACATCAGTATCAACCAAGTTAGTCATTTTTTTAATATCTGTATTGGTCTGATGAGTAATCAATTTATCTTGCCATCTTATTGCCGTTCATGTATGTGTTTAGGAGGAATGGGGGTGGGGGGTTCGGCCATGTAGTATTTTTTTTTTGGTCTTCTAATATGGATGCAGTGAAGGATTATGGGGTGCTTAACTGAAGCAAGAGAAGGAAGCTAGGTGGTGTGGCCACTTTTAAATGGCAACAAAAGTGTAAAGAAATATATATATATATATATATATATATATATATATATATATATATATATATATATATATATATATATATATATATATATATATATATAAAATCAGTGAATATGGGTTATCGGCCATAACAGCAGTAATTTCAGATAGGATATCTGCCTAAATTTTCACATCGGTTCATTACTAGTTGAAAACTTAAAACAAGCCAAAGCATAGAGAACATTGGGCTGGACCAGCAGTCAGCAAAACTCAACAAAACTTAAAATGATAAGAAGAAGTCTTGAACTGGAAGACATATTAGAATCTAGGAAAAAAGATAACATTAATCACCCTAAAAACATATTTGAGTATGGAATTGCAAACTTAAATATTTCCCTGACATTTTTTTTCTACTTAAGAAAAAGCCAAGATTTTTTAATCTAATCATTTCACTATTACCAACATCTTTCGTTGTATCATTCCTACAGCTTTATGTCCTTTTCATTAAACACCAGAGGAAGTATTGGTAGTTTCCCTTGCATATAGTAATGCAGTGTTGCTCCTCCCCCACCTGTTGCTGCTCTCTGCCAATCAGCTGGTGGAAGGAAGACTCATACTTCAAGAAAAGACCAAATTTGTCACCAGTTACTCGTAATGTAACTCTGTTTTAAAACTACAGTTGGCAAGCTGTTTTGAACAAAAGATATAGAACATGTGAAAAAAACTATGGGAGATAATGCTGCATTCCAGTTAACCTTTCCGAGTTGGAAAGTCGGAAATCTCGCAGTTGTCTCGCATCATTTCACAGTGACACGCCCCCTTTAGGTCGGAATATACGAGCTCCAACTTGGAGCTCTGAGAGTAGACCGAGTAGAGGGGGGGCAAGTCGGAAACAAAGATGGCTGCGGCCGTAGTTTAGATATATTTTCTTTGTATTTGCTCTGTTGATCATTTCATTGTCGTTTTTAAATGCTCTTACACAATTGACTACATTTCTGCTTTAATCCGGTCACCAATTTATACATTGCACTGCCTTGCTTTCCGTGCAATACAATGTACAGCTTTGTTTTTCATGCTGAAGATGCTACGGCGCTAACAACAACAGCAATAACTAGCCCGCCCCTCGACAGCTGCTGCCCTCAAAGCGTCCATGTTCTTTCCGAATGCAGCATAATGTTGAGTGTGGGAAAGAAAGCTTCAAAATCAACATGGGAAAAACGTTTTTTTTGGAAGGAAGTGAGCAATGACTGAGTGGAGGGGAGGCTGCTGTATAGATTTGACCTGGATGACAGAGAGAGGAAACTAGGAAATAAGGTCAGCGCTGGACAGGAAATCACAGTCACTCCTGCCCAATCAGAGAGTATTCTGGAACATGTGAGGGCTGAAGCAGACGCCCCAGCGCAGAGTGAAACCAAGGGGCCATGTGAAGTCACTGGATTAATCCACCCCACCGATGATTTTTATGAGCTGATCAGAATGGTGAGAACAGATAAACTTCCGTCCTTCGGTCCTTTTATTGTGTCAGTGCTGGGACACAAACAGACTTCCATAATGTGAACCCATTCACACTGTACGGATTGTCCTGCGTATTCGCACAAACACAGTTTACTGGATGTCTTCCTCTCTTTGTCCACATGTTCTAAGAGTCACATGCCATTGTCCTGAGTTATGCCAAGAGCTGCCTCCTCATCCGATGTGTGTGTAGGCGGATGCCTGTTTATGTAGCCTAATCAGGACCTTCTCTGATACACTCACCAACCCTCTGAAGACCCATGGGTTTATTAGGACCAAAGCCCAATTCTAACGAGGGGGTTAGGTTTATAGGTATGGCGGACTTAGCTTTTGGTAAAGGGCGGTTCAGGAACATACTGGGAATGATTAGTGTCTGCATTAGACAGATATGAAGTACAGCTTGGTATCAATACAAAGTGCAAAAATCGATTTTATTCAGATTCTCAAGAATTAGAATCAATTATAACGATCTGATCCGTTCCATTTTCATATTGGTCAGATCTATTTAGAAAAGGTTCCTTTTTAGCTGTTACCTTAATTACATGACTTTATTTCAATGACGCAACACTGGGTGGGGTTACAGATCACCAGGGGAAACATTATCATTTCTTTCAGAGCATGTCCGCCTGGGATTTTCTTCTCATATTTTAGATGTACAACAGAAAAAACAAGGTTGAATTCACTTCTGAACGTTCAAATCGAGTTTGAGGAATTTTTTTTAGAAGATTTGATTCAAATGTGATTTTTTTTTTCAACACAGAACTAACATGAAGTTACCAAAACGAATAAAAATCAATGCAAAGTCCTAACATGGGTAGAAATACAAATTCTAGTGTGTGTTTGTGTCACCAGATCAGGCAAGAGAAACTATGAGAATGAAAGGCCAACACCCAAAAAACACACACATATACAGATGTATTGCTTTCTAATCCTGGTGGGACTATTAAATCGAATAGTGGTGCATCATATTCATCAATTCTTATCATAAGGAGAACAGCACAGACCTCTTCTGTAGCAAGCAGCTGACAAACAAGGACAGTGTAGCTATTTTTATGGTGAGTCAATATACAGACGGCGCAGACTTCCTCTATTTCTAGCGGTTTAGTTTGCCTTGGTGAGATCATACAGAGACACAAAGGGCTTCATGCATCTATGCCGCCTGGCTGCTTTTAGCTCAACCTGAAGGGACAATACAGTCCTCTTGCCCTGCTGTGTAAAAAAATATCCATTATTATACCTGATTTTGAGCCCGTCAGGGCTATTCAGCCATGTTAGTGTTTTAACGTGTGAGACATTTCTGGGTTCTATACGCTTTGTTTCTAGTGGCAATTGAAAGGTAACTACGTCTTTTTGATTTTTGAACAATTAGCTAACGTAACCAAATTATTTGGAGTCTTAAATATGTTTTTCATGCTTCAGTTACTAAATGCATTTCTTTCAGTAATGATCTGATGATTTTCTTATTTTTATCATGTATTTGGTTTCATTATCACTGAATCATGTAAAGCACTTTGAAGCCCTTTACCTCCACGCACAATGCAACTCGGACACAAGGGGGAATTTCTCTTCTGAGAGTGATCTGACTGGTTATCAACTTCAGAATGTTTAAATAGTAGCCGAAAATAGATAAACGTTTCCTGCGTGGGCCGTGTTGACTAGAAAATGCGGTGATGTCATGGGTTTACTAACTAAATTGGCTTATCTGGATTCAACCGGTCACAGGGAGGGAAAAGAAATCCACAACATTGCCTTGCAGTACAAGAAAGAAAGAAAGAAAGAAAGAAAGAAAGAAAGAAAGAAAGAAAGAAAGAAAGAAAGAAAGAAAGAAAGAAAGAACGAACTAGGGCTGAGTGGTATACTGAAAATTTACCGGTACCGAAATTTAAGACTGTTACCAACGTCATTTTTTATTTTATTTTATTTTTTCCCCGACGTCATTTTACCCTTGTCGATAAACTCCATATTTAAAAAAAAATAAAGAAGAAAATATGTCTTTTAGTTTTGCAGCGCGCCTGCGCTCAGCCTGAGTCACGTGACTCCGTACAGTCATGTGACTTCATCATATCCAGTCACAGGCATTGGGCAAAGACGGCTCTGCATACAGCAACCTGGCGCTACCAACGTAGCTGCTGGGTCGCTCCATTTAGTCAGTGTTTAGACTCTTTTAGCTGTGACTTTTTATGGAGTTATTGAATGATTTGAGACTCTAATGTTGAGCATGTTTACTGAGCAGCAGCTCCGCCCGCACTGATCCTGGAGCAGATACCCTTTGAGTCCACTTATTATCGTCCAATTACCATTACCGTGGTGAACTGTTCAATACACCGAGGTATTAATTTTAGGTCATACTGCCCAGCCCTAGAAAGAGGGTTAGGGTTAGGGTCTGTTTGGGTCATATGACTGCAGAGAGTGACTCAAACGGACAGGATGACACTGTGTAAATAAAAACTGCTGACAAGTGCAGTATATCAAGACTATTGGAGTTATATGAATTTATTTATTAAAATTTGGTTAAGAAGTACCACAAAAGGTCAGATTTTTTTAACATTTTCTAACAGAAGTTAGTCAAACTAAACGGATACTACTTACATTGAACCAAATGTCTGAGACATCTAAACCCACAATAATCACAAAATAGAATATACTCCTATATTAACATTATACAGAAATGACTTAAAAATTGATTTAAAACATTTACTTGTTTTAGAGAAGATGACATCAGACATCAGGATGTAGGCTGTGGCTATAAAACTCACTGTATTGTACAAGCAAATGGCTCTTATTTAGTATCTGATTTATCCAGTTTAGATTATCTGGCGTTCGTTGCATCTTTAAAGAGCCACTCTGATCATCTTTTCAGCTATTTTAAAATGTTCTCAGTGGTAATTAAATTATCATGCCGTTTTAAGCAAAAGAAACAAAACCATGCCGTATTCGGGGACTTGAACTCTGCAGCTCATAAGCAATTTACCCCCCCCCCCCCCCCCCCCTGTTTCTGCTAGCTCTCCCGCTAATTTCTAACCCCTCACATCTCGGCTGCAAGATCGGAGGCATCCAGCCAGATGTCTGCTAGAACAAGGAGGAGGAACATGAAACACACACGGATCTAGTCGTGTACCCGTAGGTACATAAGAATGGTGTTGCGACGTCTTTGGAAAACATAGCTCAAGACTTATGCTGCATTCACACCTGACTGTCCGGTAGACTCGGTTTCGATTGGGGACCAAAACTGCAACATTGCAGCTGTTTTTAGCTGGTGCGGTTCGCATTCACACTGGCTTTTTATCATCAGAAAGTACAGAACTATGGGCAACAATTTCACCTCTATGTCAGTGGTGGCACTGTTGTAGAGCTGGGCTTCCTCCTCCCATGGGGAAACGTCTAGTACAGCTGTATGCAGTGTAGTTTTTAATAGTAAACCTATAACTATTTTGGTTAGGAAGAATAAAACATTATTTTATCTAAGAAAGTAATATTATTAGTACATCCCAATACTTTATTTTTGACACTTTCTAATATACGTCTTCAGCTGTATGTTAATAAAAGTTCCTGTGTGAAATTTGAGACATGTAGTTTAGATTCTGAATTCCTTTCCTGCCACATCGAATATCGCATGTCAGCTGAAAAATATTGAGATATAACCTTTGGTTTTAGTAGAGCACAAAGCATTTATTTTTCGTCAACCACAACGTTTGCTTTTTTTTGCACTAGCGCCACTCTGAGGTTGGGAAGCAGCAGCCAATGGGGCCGGAATCGTTGCTACAGTGGTGATCAAGTTTAGGTGGGGTATACTCAGAGTTCTTACCAAGTGCCACAGTTGCTCCCGCTGTCACAGTAGCAGCTTTAGAACAAAAACCGGGGTTTGATCGCTGCAGATCTTTACAGCGGCTAAAGACCTTAGCCTTTGTGGTTAGCTCCACTCCTGTGCGATTTGATTGTGTTGAGCCCTACTCAGACAACACTCATCCTTAAACAGAACGCACAGAAAGCCTCTCTGTTGGTTTTGGCCATAGGCTTCAGCCACTGTTTAAATCCCTAAACTTCTAACCAAGAATCAGCAAATATACACTTCTCCAGGTTCTGTGGTACCGCATCGCTTCACTGTAAGTCATAGGAATCACATCGGCACGTCTGTAGCGTTACTTCGTAAAGTCAGGTGGTATGGAAACCCGAGCAAACAGGCGGCATAAAAGAATGTATTTTAAAAAACGTGTCAATGCTAATCAAAGTCAAAACTACTCAAAATCTTATTGAGACATTTGGGAGTCAGCAAGGCAGAACACAGCCTTTATTAACTTTTTGAAGTCTCAAGGAAAACTTGACTACTTTTCAATTTTTTTGTAAAATATGCTATAATTAACTTATTGTTGAGAAGGGGAAAAAAAGCTAAATGCAAAATAATTATTATTTGTTGGACTACGTTTTAGCTTGCCAACAGATGGCCCTGATATACAGGACCGGTCTTTCACAGAGGGGGCTCACCTCTGTCATGATTAACCCCGATACCACTGTCATCTTTGGTCTGATGTTGCGCCAACAGCTGGGGAGGGGGGTATCCCACTGTACTAAATAAGACCTAAAGGAATGCAACGATCCGCTTTTTTAAATTGCCAATACAGAGTACCATTGCCGATACTTCTACCACACAAAAAATGAAAACAATTGGAGGACAGTTTTTATTTTCTTCTATGCTTGTTAAAATAAAAGAGGGTGAATTAGATAACAAATAACATATATATAAATATATTACCACAAAACATTTCTGTGATATTATAGCAGCGTTTCCACATTTTAAGTCTCGGCTTATAGTATCGGTTAACTAACCTTTACCAATACGAGTACATTAGAACGGTATCGGTCACAATACCAATATCGGCGCCTCACTACCAAGAATCAATTATTTTAATGGTTATCAGTACACGTGAGGTCATTGCGGCCGGATCCGTGCGTCTGGTGCGTCTCACCTGTTGTCGGATGTGTGCCAGGGTAGCGTGTAGGAGCCGGGATGGAGCTGCATGGCAGACGGAGGGGGAGGAGGGGGGAGCGGAGGGGAGTCTGTGGGGGGGAGGCGGGGGGTCAGAGGTGGAGACGGAGGAGGGGGTGGGGGGAGAGGGTCCGACAGCTTGGCCGAGTGCCAGGAGTGGGGCCTGATGAGAGGAACGCTGCGTCTGTGTGAACGAGAGGAAGACTCAGGTCAGGATTTATCCCTGCAGGAACCAAAGTCGGAAAAGAAGGTTATTTAGAGCTTAGATTTAAAATTAAGCCGGTAAATATCATCCTTTGGCAACTGTTTTGGACATGGCTTCCTTAGGAGCTGTTTGGACTTTCCCCGTGCTGCCATAAAACACTCATCTCTCATGAGCAGTAAGTCCTCCAGGCAGATCTGAAGCCAGGCATTCCACTCTGTCCAAAAACATTCCCTAATTCCTTTCTGCAGGCTTCCGATCTCACACGCCGGCCAGATTCAACCGAAACCCCCCGCAGACAACGTGCGAATTTGAGATGAAGAAACAAAGCATGGCAAAAAAAAAAGAAGAAAAAAAATAAAAAAAGAAGAAGCAAAAAGCAGCTGGAAAGGGGAGCAGAACAGTATAAGTGTATGATTGTTGGAGTCTGAAACACAGCTCACATCTTTTAAACCAACACACTGTCGGGGAATTCTGCTGCTGGATGGAAGGAGCTAGAAAACCTGCTGAGTTGACAACCGAGGTTGAATAAGATTTAGTTTTTGTTGGTTTTTTTAACCCAGAGGTTTTTCTATAAATGTATCTGCAGCAAGGGACAAGACATTAGGAAGGAAAAATCTTTAAGCTACAAGTCGAAACGGGTCAAACAAAAAGGCGACGATCCAAGATAAACCTTGCTTCATTTTGCTTTGATGGACTTGCCGTGCTAAAACTCTTGAATGCGCAGGACTGCGCTGAAGGGAACCGACCAACCTCTGCGAAAGCACACTGAGGCTAAACGCAAAAAAAGAAAAGGGTTAATGGAAAACGTGGGATCAAGTGGAATGGACATCGGTTGTAACCTGATTTGAGGAGATTTGACAGATGGATAGATGGATTCAACTTTTGGAAAATGAGACGGTAATAGATGTCTAAAAATATGAAAATATATCTAGGATTGTTTTCCATACCTTTCCACATCTACAAATAATATTTTAGACCGAGTTGAGACCCTGTTTACACACTTCCATTCTTCAAAATCTTCTCACCTGAGCCAGTACTTGGATCTATCTTAAAAAGATTTATCATTGGCTCTACAAGAATAGAAAAAAGAGCTGGATGGCCTGAAGTTCAATTCCCAGCAACAGCCTAAAATTAAGAATATGGTTCCTAAACAAGAAAGTGCAAAAACTGTAAAACGACACTATTCTGGGTAGTAGCACTTGGAGGCACAATTAAGGAAGAAGAATGCAGATCCTGGCACCACGAGGGAGAGGAAAGGACCGTTTTTGAGTATTATTGTTTATGATAAAGCAGGAGCGGGATACCATTTCCAAAATAAACAGTGTAGTTTCCTGGTTCTGGCTCCTTAAGAGGGATTTCTATCTGAGCCCACTGATTGTCCAACTTTGCTGACAATGTCCTTGAAATATCCCCTGAGAAAGTTTATGTAAAGCCTCCATATGCGCGTCTACCGGTTCTGTTTGTGTGGGAACCGTCCGAAGTCAACCAGACAAAATAGTTTTATTGAACGTGCCACAATAATTAGCGAACCGCCCCTTCAGTACCACTTCCTGTGTCATCTAGATTAACTGTCAGAGATTTATGACCAAGATAGTAAAAGTATTCACATCTGAAAGAGAATGTTTAAACTGTCGGAAAAAAACCCCAAAAGACTTTAAATCACAGACTAATATCTCAAAGTACAATTTGTTTTTTGCTTTGTTGCTAAGGAGAAATTTTGTGTCTTTTTTCAATCAGATAACTTATCATCTTTCTCTCTAAAAGCAGAATGGTGTCAAGGTTGGATAGGGCGATGATGGGGAGATTGAAAGTGTGAAGAACTGCAACATCAGTGCACAATAGAGGGGTTTATATACTTTTTCTACTATGTTAATTTAGTAATTTCAGACAATCAGTAAAACATTTTAGCCGAGGAATGTGTGGGAAAGGCTTTGCAGCTTGGATGCATCTGTTCTGTCCAGCAAACATGATTTGCAAAGTGTCAAAGCCAAGCGAGACGTGTAGAAATCATAAACAACCCAGACTTTTCCGCTTCTTCTCGACAGCTTAATGG
Source organism: Apricaphanius iberus (assembly GCA_028564705.1). NCBI lineage: Eukaryota > Metazoa > Chordata > Actinopteri > Cyprinodontiformes > Aphaniidae > Apricaphanius > Apricaphanius iberus. Next base: position 282,893 of record JAPXFQ010002314.1, read on the forward strand.
CTTTGAATACATCACAAAATACACAGCTATTAAAATACTTTCAAGTTATTTAAAAACAAATAGGTTCAAGTTAATCATTAAAAGTACACCAATAAAAGTTGGTGAAATGCTGAACAGGTATTTGCACTATGGATGCACCGATACTGATACTGGTATCGGGTCCGATACTGTCCTCGTGTACTGTGTCGGTTTAAATCAACCGATATCATGAACTGATATTTAAAATGTGTAAACTTTGCCATAATTTTACGGAAAATGTACATTTTTCACTTGAAATTTTAGTTTTGTGTTCGTTTTTATTTTTGTTAATATATATATATATATAAATAAATAAAATTAATCAGTAACAATCAGAGAAGAAAATAAAACCTGTCTCCCATTTCATTGCATTTATTTTTTTGTGCAGTAAAAGTATCAGGATTGGTACTCGCTATCGGCAAGTACTCAAATCCAAGTATCGGTATCGTATTGGTTACAAAAAAGTGGTATCGTTGCATCCCTTGTTTGCACCTAATGTTACCACACTTATTTGATATTTAATCTATGTTGTGTTTTATAAAGTTGGGTCTTATGTATTAAAACTGTTTTTTATAAATGTAATGAAGAAGTCTAAATAAGTTGATTAGTAAGTTAGTTAGTAAGTATAAACAAATAATTAAATAAGCAGGTAAGTAGTAAGAAAGTAGTCATGTTAATAAAAATGTAATGAATTACAATTAACTGACAATTATTTATAGTAATTTACTGACAAAGTGTCAGACATTAACTAAATTTACTGAATAAAAATGTAACTAAATGATTTGTTCATTATTAGATACGTACCCAGAAACGGCTGGCCTTGCACGAAATCGGCTGATGATCAGCTCTGTCGACGAAGACTGGTAAAAATCTCTGTCTGACGCTAAATTAAAGTGGATGGGGTTTCTGTGTGAAGAAGACTGAAAGTCAGCCACTTTCATTATCAGTGAGGTGTTTGAAAATGAACTTAGTGGAACAGAGAAGCAGACCGTACATTTAGGCTTCTACACGAGATGTGCTGGTCAGTTTGCAGCTTTGATCAATCCATACCAGGTCTTTTCAGATACGAAATGGAGCTGAATGCAAAATCAATTTATACCCACATTGAGGATGTTTCAGCAAATTATCAAATAACTTAAAGCTAAATCTTCTCCAGTTTGCAGCTTAAATATCTCTGAAATACTGATTGACTACATTAACGTTTATAATGTCAGCCTAAATTCGTTGTTTTTTAATTGGTAAATCCCATTTTTAAAGCAACTCATCTGTCACACACAGTGTGACATCGCCTCTGCTCCACATAAGCAAATGCCCAGTGGGGAGGTTTGAAAGAAATATGTCCAATGCTTAATTTTAGCTCTTAAAGGGGAAATGGGATCAGCTAAAAGTGCATCTCTGTTTTTTTATCCGAATGTCAGTCTTGAATGTTCAGGTTGGAGTGTGTTGGTTTAGGAAAGCTTGGGTTAAACCAAAGGTCTTTACCGATTTTTCTATCATTTTAGGTCTGGACAGGAACAACTCCTGCTTTCCTCTATCTGACACTGTAACCTATTGGGCAACCTGTTGCTGCTTGAAACAACAAACAAAGGAAAAACACATAAAGTCCATTTTGAATCCAGTGAGCAACAGTTTAATTGATAAGAGTAAACCCTTTCCATGAATGCAGAGACAATTACGTCTTTTTGTCACCAACTGAGAAAGTCGGTAACAGCGAGTCTCTTTTTCTAAATATCCTCTCAGGATTGTTGTGCAGCATCTTCAACTAAAACTCTTGCTCAAAAAGGGCCAATATTGGCAGCTAAGATCAAAATTAATGAACAACAAAGATCAGAATTCAAGAAAAAAAAGAGAGGCTCTGAATAGGCCATTATGAAAAGATCTGCTGGAATGTGGCACTTAATGGCCAGAAACAGCAACAGCTGACTGAAACCGCAAAGGTCACAGCGCATAATCAGAGTCACACACGGAGCCTCAATAAAGCACTGAGCAAATGCCAGACAGACGGACAGATCTGAACTCGCCGCTGTCTCTCAGAGAGGGACAGAAACTGCAACAACACAAGAAGAAACAAGGGACTTAAGTTAAAGTGAGTTTGTATATAAAATCAGGCAAAAGCAGCGGCTTCATCCTTTTGTGTGCAGCTCTGTATAGATGTAGTTGAAGAGCAGATCTAAAGTTTTCAGACCTACCTGACCGCACAGGTATCCAACCGTTAAAATGTTCCAAGCTCGGCCCCCAGCATCCCAGACAAGCTGAGTTTAATTTCAGGAAGCCGTCAAAATTCTCCAACCTTTTCTTTTTTTTATCGCCTCTCAGAAGGTCTCCGCTTGGATTCATCAACCCACTTAGAAGAAAAAAAAGAATCCTCTTCTTTGTCCTATCCTCACGCCAGTGGGGTTCTGCTACGACAGTCGGGACGTGATGCGAATGAGTGACACCTGAACGTCTCAGAGCTGATGTGAAGAAGTAAAGGCAGCTTGTGACCAAGAGGGGAAAACCAGCTGACGATCCTCACATCCCCTCTCCCTCCTTTTCCTCCTCCTTTGCTCCTCTCGCTGGAAGACAAAACATGACTGTCTGGACTCTGCATGTCTCTCTCTCTCTTTCTCTCTCTCTCTCTCCGTCTTCCTCTCCATTCCTTCGCTGCGTCTCTCGCCCCCTCTACAGCAGGATGTGCGAGTCCGTCAGAGAGGAAGCATTGTGGCCAACAGATAAAGCCCTGGACGGCTGCTAAAATAATACCAACAGTTCCACACTGTTATTGTTTGACAGGAGGAAAAAAAATGCAGAGGTACTTCCTCCTTGGACGTCTGTGTGTGCGTTAGTGTGCACGCGTGTCTGCAGAGCATGAAAATAAAGGGTTTGAAAGAGTAAAGAAAGCAGAGACTTTTTGAACAAACGGGGTTGGCGCGGGGGGGGGGTTGTTAATTTTTCTCCCGCACTTTGGCAGAAAGACGAGAAAACAAAATGTGGTGAAAGACGGGGGGAATGTAGGAGAGGATGGGAGGTCTGCAGGGGAGTATGAAGAAGAAGAAGAAAAAAACCTGCTCAATAATTATAGGCCAAAACAATGAGTGGGAGTGATGGATGATGAGGAGACTTCATCCCTGTTTTTATCGCTCGGACATAGTTCTTTTACACACAGGAATATGATGAAAGACGCTCTGATCGCTGTGCTACTGATAAGTAGCCAATGAAACTTTGCCCAGCAGTGTCGGTCTCAAAAGGCAACCCAGCTGCAATTTAGTCAGCTGCTGCTGCCAGAAATCAGACAAAGGACAATCTGAGGTAACATCAATTTACAACAATCCACGGAAATTGCCCCAGCATTAGGTAACTTTGCAGAGTTTAGTCTAACTGACCTGTGGCTTAGTCCCCACTAGGGCTGGGCGGGATACTGAAAATTTACCAATACCGAAATGTATGACCATTACCGATGTCGTTTTGCCTGTGTCGGTAAATTGGTATTTAAAAACAAATGAAAAGATGTGTTTTACTTTAGTGGTGCTCTTGGCCCTTTATGAAATGAGTGCTCGGCTTGAGTCACGTGACTACTTACAGCCGTGACTTCATCCCATCGAGTTGGGAACAGCTCTGCCAACACAGCAACTGTGTGGCTATATTTAGCAAGTGTTTAGGCTGCTCTTGCGATTCTTTTTCAAAAACAGCAACTAGCGACAAATACAATAACTTTTCAAGGGGTTATTGGATATTTTGAGACTCTAAGGTGAAGCACGTATTGTTGCTACTGCTTTGACTGAGTCGACCAACAGCGCTTCCTAGCCCAGCATGCTGAAGCTACACCGGCTAAGTTCCTGCTCAGGATGCTACGCTAAACAATGCAGCGGAAGCCCCAAAATCGTAGGAGAAGATAGACCTCGGCTCCTGAGGAACCGCTGCAATTTTGGCGTATAAACGTAAAAGTGTAGCGATGTTACTGATTACTTTAATGGTCTTTTACAAGCCAACACATTTACAAAAAATAATTCCCATACAGGCTCAAATATCACGAGATCCCTCAAATTAATTTGAATATCTTTAATTCTGAAAACATTCGAATAATATTCGAAAAACAAAGTTCGGAGTCAAAGCCCTACCGCTGAGCCTACTGGCTGATCCTAACTGTGCTCGGATGTAAATGCAGAATTTATTTTGTGTCTAAAATACTTATAGCCCCCGTCACTTCCTCATCTGGTCTGTGTGATCACTTCTGAGTCCAAACTGGACTCTTAAGAAATACAGAAAGGAGAGGGAATCGAAAACCTGAATTAAAAGGCTGTTTGAGGCCGTGCAATAGCAAGAACGCATCACATTTTCAAGAGGGGGTGGGGGTGGTACTGAGTTGAGGTCTTATCACCCAGCCCTAGTCCCCACTAAGCCGCGCACTCCCTCGATGCTGTAGCTAACTCGGATGAACCGTCGTAGCTTACTGCATGATTACAACCAGTGCAGTCAGTGCTGAAACAATTCCTTAAAAAGGCTCTTGAGAACTTTTGGAGGAAACAGTTAATTTCTTCAACAAGCCTTCAGATAGGTCAACATTATACCATGGAGAGATATGTTCAAAATTTCAAACTGGAATCGTATGGGGGGGAATTGACATCAAAGGCACGGATCTTCAGCAAGTTTGCACCCAGACAGACATATTGACGGAGACGATTTTCTTTTTTTACTTACTCTGTTGGTGTGTCAGTGTTGCAAAGCTATTCCCCACCAGGACAGCAGGGGGTGCTGAATTTTGCCTGCCATTGTAGTGTCAACAACTGTTTATTTTCTCAGCTTGTAATCACATTCCCCGTCAAAGACAGCCAAAAAGTGCGTTTTGATCGAAATAGAACATTTTTTACTAGAAGTGTAGCTCATAGAATACTTGAAAAACGCATGGAAAAACCTGTTTTGTACTTTACACCTCATGGTTTTCAAAATCGCCAAATGACCATATTAGATTAAATTAGAAATTAAATTAGATTAAATCCATATTAGATTAGATTAAACTGTCCTTTAAATATAAAACATGTAGTTCCCAAACGCTGCTATAGAGCACTGTTCTGGTGAAATGATCTCTGTTTGATGTTGGGATTGACCAATCACAGGCATACGCTCTCTGTTGATGGACAGGTAGAAAATGTGACTCTACTCTGTCCGTCGTTGCATAGGTGACAGAGAGACCTCGCGTCGATGGATAATGGCGTTGCTTCTATCCATTCCAATGTAGATGGAGAATTATAAATTGGGCTTTAAGTGTCAAACATCTCTGATGAGAGAAACATTATTCCAAAAACAGCATTGTTGATGTAACCTTATTTACAATCTCTTAACAATAAAATTGCCATTTTTGGGGCCATTTCAGGAACAAAACGAGTACCAGTGTGCTCGGAAATGGCCTAGTAGAGTCGCTGGGCAGGAGCTGTGGTTAACTCATGCTGATTGGTTGTAATTTAGAGGCAAATGAGCAGACATTTGCAAACAACCGGCTTTGTAAAATAAGACGAGTTGCTGGCCAAGTAGTTTATAAAAATATAGCACAGAAACCATCGTAACCATCCGTGCTTCTTCCATGTTGATCTCTTGGCACTAATTAGTGACGAAACTCATTGCTGGAACTATCGTGATAATCTGACGTCCCAGCTGATTCCTTAAAAGGCCAATTTTGTAAGAAAAAAAATCGCTGAGAGGAGCAGGTCGACAGATTTACAATGTTCCGATACTCGAAATGCGTCTCTCTGGAGAAAAGTGCCCTCGATACATGGGATGCTGCCACCATATTTCACATAGGGCTGAACGATTTTGGAAAATAATCTAATTGCGATTTTTTTTTCTTCAATATTGCGATTGCGATTTAATGTGCAATTATTTTTGTGGGGCTCTGGTCATGCATTTTATTATTAATACAATCAAAAATATTGTGTATTATAAACAGATTTTTATACATAATTTAATCTATTACATAAGACTATTTACTTATTTTAAGACAAAGGCAAATATTAACAACTTAATCTACTTTTAATCATCACACTCGATGGTCATCGGTGTCGTTCTGCAATCAAGGTTTTCTTCCTTTTGATCCCAACTAATGATTCCCTCCGGCTGCAATGTTTTCCTCCATGTAGTTATCCAGGAAGGAGGATGCTTGAAGGAACAAGCTCTCATTTTTAATTCTCCATCGATCAAATGCACTTTCAGACTCTGGTATGGCTCCATAGAGCAGTATGATCTCAGGTCGGTTGTTGCAAAATACTCCGCTGTTTTCGGTGCGGCTTTACCTTTCTTTCGGCATTTTTTATACAGTGTAAGTAAAATGTGGCTAAAATGTGTTCGTGAGATTAAATCCTAGCTTATTCATCATCGTTAACAAAGCATACTTTTGGCTATAAAACCCGTTATAGCACGAATTATTTCAGTGTGCCGTTTTTTTTTGTTCGTAAGGAGCGATTCTTTCAAACAGCTCGGTCAGCGATCCCTGTCGGCTGGAAGTTTGTTTACTGGAAATTGAAACACTGGTGGCGTTCACTTTAGCTGTGCAACTCTCATATATGGTGGTGTGATGTTTTAAGGTGTTGATAAAGGTTCGTACTGTAGCCTACCTCGTGAGGCAGCAACAATACCAAGACGGGTTCTGCATAATACCTGGCGTTGCGTCAACGTTTTCATAGCAGATATAATTTCTCACAACTGATGTACTGTTCCTCTTTGGTACCAAATATTGTGTAGTGTTGGATTCTGTTTGGTCATTTTATAACTGGTTAAAGTGCAGCGTTTCCTTCTCTCCCTGCATTGCTTGCAAGTCACGTGACTTTAGCAGATATGTTTACATCAAGTCAAATCGCAGCCTTTGCGATTAGGAAATTGCATTTTACCAAATCGCGATTTAATTGCATATGCAATTAATCGTTCAGCCCTAATTTCACAGTGTGTATGGTGTGTTATGGCTTCTTAAAAAAAGTTTTTAGATAAAGGCAACATTAACGGAATGCACTCCAAATAGCTTACTTGTCTCCTACATGAGCTGTCATTCTCTACAGCTCCTCCAAAGTAGGAGCCTGTACATAATTCGCAGGAACACAGAGATTTGTTTTTCCGTGTTGCTTCTTGCATCCTGCACTTGACACATCACTCAGGCATGACCTTTTCTTGATTCCTGTCCAACAACTGCATTGATTGGTCAAAATATGAAGTGGGCAGGGTTACTAAACTGAAATATGCGGCACTTGGAGGGAGCTCTCATGAGTTCGGCTCTTGAGCTTCCAAAGCACTGTATGTTCAAGACTAACTTCTGGCACATATCATGTACAGCAATCACCCAGAGGATTAAACCTAAACTCCACAAATGTTTTGCATGTCGTCCTGCCAACTAAACAGCACTGATTAATCAAAGCAAGATTACATGACCCCTGAAGCTGACCTGTGCCATTAGGGATCAAGATGTATACTGCATAATGCGGCCTGTTCCCAGGAACATCTCCAGACACCAAACGAACACCAAACCTTTTCTCGAATGGACGGAAATAATTTTAGCAGAGTGCAAATCAGGGGGTGGGAATTAAAAACGTGAACGGCATTCTCCTGTTTAAGCTGCAAACCTGCAACCTGGGTTTGTGGGTTGATAAGATTTCCCTACCGCTTCTTAAATTAATCACGTATTATGTCCAAACGGCCAGCACACACAATGAACCATATTTAACATAAATATTTTAACATTTAACACCTCAAGGTTAAACTGTGCTAATGTGGTGAATAGAGGGTTAATGTTGTTTCTCTGGTTGTGTAGCTGCACTTGCATCCGTGAAGGTACACACCAAGGTGGGATAGTGCTAACAAGACAAAGAGTTAACTGAAGTTTGAAAAATACATTATTAATGCAATAGGTGTTGCATGGTATTTTCAGTTGTCATTAGAGCTATCAAAATTAATCATTTAATCGATGCATCACTATACGCACACAAAGGCAGAATCCCACCATAATCGATCATAAAGGAGTAATAAAAACACAGTCTTCATCTGACTTGTTTTCTCCTATCAACTTTTGTTTAATAAGAATACAAAAAGATTTTTACATATAAAACCTGAAAATATGACAATGATTGAAATATATTTTTTAATCCTAACAAATCCTGCCTATTAGTGCTTTAAAATGTTACTGTTCTTCTGTTTTTTTATCTTAGCGGCCAACTGTTTTTTTTGGAAGTGCCATGTTGTGGTCAGACAAATATTTGATAAATAGCACAAAAAATGTCTGACATTTACTTATTATGAAAACATTTATTATTGAAACATTATTGAAAACATACCCGACTGAAATGACTGTGATGCATTAATATTTTGAATCGAATCGTCAGACTTGTGAAGATTCACACCTCCAGTTGGCATAGTTACATACGCTACAGAGCCTGTTGTAGAGGCTCACACCTGACAGACTTTCAAATGCAGAGTCACACAGAGGTTTGATGGAAGAAATAATATTGCAATCCAATTTCCTAATATTGCTTTTAGAATTTATTTACTGAAATCAAAGGTAAAGTGGACTGTTAAAAAAATAAAAAATAAACTTTTTCCCAAAAACCATGGCTTGAATTAGCGTTGTTGGACTAAACATAGAATGAAACAAAATAACTTGGGAAAAGACAATAGGGATGCAACTTTTTTTTTTCCGGATGTAATTCAAATACTTGGATCTGAGTACTTGCCGATACCGGGTACCAATGCCAATACTTCTACCACACAAAAATGCAATAAATTGGAAGACTACTTGTTGCAACCAATGATGAAAAATAAACATTTTCTGTGAAATGATTGCAGTTTCCCCATTTTAAGAATCAGTTCAGGGTGTTGGTTTACTTTAAAGTATAAGAACGGTATCGGCCCCAGTACCTGATACCAGTATCAGTATCGGTGCTTCCCCATATCAGTCTGTGATATCAAACTTTACTGGTTCAGTTCTAATGAGGCGAGAGTATATAAAAAAAAGAAATATAACTTTGTAATAATAAAGTTCAGATCAGGTCCTCAACAGTTGTTCATGCTGTATTTTGGGAAAGTTTACAGATGGCTAGTGCAGCAAGCCACTATCATAACTGCAGTACAAAAAAAATTTCAATTTTATTTTCAGTCTGTTTCATGATTGTGGTTATTGATTGTATATGTGCTGAGTTTTACTTTGTCTTAATTAATCTTTTCTGTAAATTATTTCTCGAAAGGTTCTTGCCTTTTGCCCGGCCACAGCTGCAAATAAGAATGTATTCTTTAACTGTTGTTGCCTGGATAAATAAAGGTTAAACAAACAAAAAAGAGCCCCTATGTGAAAAACACCCTTTTCATACCTAGTTTCGAGAGCAAAACCTCGGCTGGCTATACAAAATTATTCTTTATGCATTCCGGGCAAAATGACCCAAAGGTTTATTGTTGTCTTCTATTTTCTATGCTGCTAGCAATGACTTGTTGCTCATTGCCACCCTGTGGCAGCTGTAAATCATAACACCAAGGTGGCAAAGGACAAGTAAATAATTATGGAACATAACTTCGTGTCACACTTTGAAAATGTATGTCTTTGTGCAAGTAGAAACATTTTCAACCTAATCACAGAAACAGAAATAGAGGATTAGAAGGATACTGTGTTTGCTGAAAGTGACAGAATACAATTCAAATCCCTTCAAATCTGACTTTAAATATGAGCCTGGTACGTCTTCTTCTGGTGTCATTTGTGTAACAACAGAAACAGCGAGCCGAACTACCACTTTCATGCCTCCTAGGCCATGCACACACATGGCAAACCTGTAGGGGGCAGTAGTTCTCCCAAATTCTATCCACTCAGAGAAATTTTCTAATCTCTAACTTCAGCATACAGCAGTGATAGAGCTTGTAAAAACAAGCGAGCAAAAAGTGCTTGGACAATCGATAATGCCAACACAGCTCTGAGGGCATAAATGCTGTTTCTGAGTGGAAACACAGGTCACACAAGTGATGTTGGTGCATTTTTTGTCACGGATCGTGACGTTGCGGCACTTAAAACTCTGAATTCCTCTGTCCACACGCAGACGCTGAAAATGGAGAAAACACAGATATTCACTTTGGCCGGAGTTTTAAAAAAGATTTGTTTTTGGTGCCGAAGATCTGTGTTTACGTGTCGATGACAGGCTAAACCACAGAAAAAGATCTACCTTTTGTGAGATACCTGGCTACGTGTGGACAAGGCATGAAGCCCAGTTTATGCTTCTCCGACCGTAAATTGCACTCAGACGCAGACGTATTGACGAAGACGTTTTTCGTTTATAGTACTCCGCTTTTCCACTTCACTCTCTATTGTTTTTTCAGTGTTGCTCGACCAGGACAGCAGAGGGTGCTAACTTTTCATGACGTCTCTGACTACTATCCCAGCACAGTTTCATTTTTTTCTAGGCTTGTGAATGTATTTCTTCCTGAAGGAGCAATGAACGACAGAAAGTACGTTTTGATTTAGCTGTAAAGCGTTTTACTAAAAGTGCAGCTCATAGAATACTCTAGAAATGCATGGAAACAAATATTGAAAGACAAAGCAGCCTTTTCTTTTATTTTCCAACACTTCCTTTTGTTCAAAATCGCCAAAAGTAGAGATTAGATAAATTGTCCTTTTAATATAAAGCATGTGGCCAAACGATTCATTAACTGCTGATTACAGCAACTATAGAGCCTTGTTCTGGTGAAGCGATCTCTGGTTGTTACTGAAACTGATCAATCAGATGCATACGCTCTCCGTTGACAGAGACGAATATTTAAAAATTGGGCCTCTACTCCGTGCGTCCTTGAGTAGTTGACGGAGAGCCCTTGTGCCGACGGATAATGGCGTACCGTCAATCTGTCTCCGTCAAAATGGAGAAGCATAAACTAGGCTTAAGACTGCCATGAAGTATTCATAGAGCAGAGTTGGCAAGTAGGTGTGAAGTGGTAAGTGCAGCAGACGATTTGTGCAACGGTCTAGAATTTACCCCCTTGCAAATGACCTCAGCTCAGAGTAATTCTGCCCAAATGTTTCCTGTGATCACACATCAGTTCAAATTTAAACTGAGCTGGCATGTCTTCCAAAAATGACGCTAACAGAGAAGCCTGAGAAAACCGACCCCTAATGGATGCAAAAAAAAAAATCTCTAGTGACTGCCGCTGATTTGATCTGAGTGTGTGAAGAGCTTTGTGTCTCAACTCTTTGCCCTGACTGGAACCTTGGAGAACAAACATCGGCAGGTGTGAGCCTCTGATACAGACAGTGTTAAAGTTTAACCAACCCCACAACGGCAGACACTTCCAAACACAAGTCCCTCAGTGGGCTTCAAAGATTTCCTGGACACATTCCATCGCAGTGTGTCCGTGTCGTGCACGAGGCTGTAAGCACATTCTTGGAATTCTAAGTATTCTCCCTTAAAGGTGAAAGGTTGACTATGCCAAAAAGCCCAAACAACCTCACCGCCTCCCATCTACCCCCTGTGACCACCTGATTAGGATCTATTTGTTTGCTTTATGGGTCTCCCATTCGAATGTGTGTGCGTATCAGCATGAAATCAGACCCCCGTCTGTTTGCCTTGTAGCCCCTTGAACTCCTAATGATGGATGTCTGCATGACAAACATACTGGGGGGGGGCATATCTATATCCACACGGAGGCACTCATACAATCCTGCTCACTACTACGAAGGGTCAAATACACACAGACCAGATCTTACATACCAGATAATCAGTACAGTGAGACTAGGTCCATGCTAGGGGTCGATGTCAGGAAGGGTGAAGTCCAGTTTAGCCTCTGCAGCACAATGAGCTGTTTGTTACTGCTAAGACCCAAGACTATCAGCGAGAGAGTGTGTGCATATGTGTGTGCTTTTAATCAGCAGTCCCTCCCAACTTAGAAAAAAAGAAAGAAAAAAAAAAGAAATTTTCAAGTGTTTTTTTAGCACGGTCAGTGTGGGTCACATCAACTTTAAAAGATGCAGAAAGGTAATAGATGCAGTGACCATCTGAACTCTGCATGCCAATGATCTATAAGGCCTACTGCAACAGATTATGACGGCGCCAATGCAAATGTTTGATCCTCACAAAGAAACATTGAGGTCCCTGACAAAGACGAAAAGAAAAGAGTGAGGAAAAAGTCGAATCGATATCGCCATCACGGTTTTCCTGATAGTGTGCATTTGTAGTTTATGAGAGGAAAATCAAGTATTATACACCTACGATAAACTGCATTATGGAGCCCTTTTTTTTATTATAGAGCAAAACGATCACAAATAGGTTAGGATTAGCATAAAACGGTGGGGTAGAGTGCATTGAGCAAGTGTGGATAGAGTAGATCAAAGCCAAAAACTAAAAAAGTAACATTTACTGAAGGTGTTAAGGTCCTAAATAAGGCTGGGTATCGATTCAAATTTGAAGAATCGATTAAATTCTGATTATCAAGGGTTAGAATCGATTCGATTGGATTCAATCTGATCCAGATCGATACTGATATGGGTCAGTGGTATTAAAAATGTTATCTTAATTATATGCCTGAAATTCAATGACTTATCACTGGGTGAGTAACATCTCACCATGGGAAACTGTATTAACCCTTTCAGACACAAAACTTAAAATGTCAGCCTGGACTTTTCCTTCCTATTTCAGCTGTAAAACGGGCAAAGCATTGTAAAAAAAATAAAATCGATTTTTGAATTTGCGAATCGATTTGGTTTCTACAAGAATTGATTCAGATTCATTCATTTGTCGATAAAGACTTATTAATGATAGAAACCAGGCAGGTATCAGGACGAGAATATAACTAATATTTTAGAATTGCCCAACCTAACTCATGCATAGAGTTTTGCATTGATTGGGTGGTGGTGGCGGCCTGGGATGGTATCAAACTCCTGGCCTTAATTATTGTCCCTGTCTGCCCTGGTCCCTACTGTCATGAAAGTGCATAACACCTAATTGTGCATTGGCCTTATTGAAGGTGCAATATATAAGTGAACAATCTTTAGTTAATCTAGCATACGACTGAAGGCAAAAACACAAACCTAATTTTAAAACTGGTTATAAAATTGAACATAAACGGCATTAAATACCCAAATTCAATTATATGGAGGAGTGACCTAATACTTTTAGCAACATACTATAGGTGAATCTTAATATGCAAGGCGACTTCTATTGCAAGAAGCAACTTGGGTAATATCAATATACATAATAAATTTGGTTCAAATACCTTATTGAAATGAACCCTACATAAAGACATAGTCCTGGTTAGCACATTTTATATTTGCTGACTATTCAAAGACATTTAAACATCAATATGTTCTCAAGTAGATTCACTTTCCAATGTAACCACATTTACATGTTAAAATATTTATAATTGTAAATCATATTTAGCCTTTACTCTTGCTGGTCTCTTTGCAGGTGCCTCAGAAAACCCTGTTGCAACATTGTGAATTGGTCACTAAATAACCGCAACTACGGCACACTCATTTAATTGGTGACAGAATGCTAACTGCAGTAAAATGGTCCGAATGTTAGATAAACAGACGACCAAAATGCAAACGGTGGATGAAGTGCAAAAAGGAAAAGAGAACTAGTGCTTCAAGTACGAAGGTAAAACAATCAGAAATATATATTTTTACTTGAAAGAAAGATTTAAACCAAAACTGACCACAAAAAAAGTCTAAATCTAAAGTCTAATTCATTACTTCTGATATAAATACCTAATAATACTGATGTAGAATCTTCATATAAACCAAATTCCTTTCTTTATGACATTCTAATAACATGCGAAGGCATGCTTAGTTACGCTTTGTTCAGACAGAACCAATAATAATATATATATATAACTGCACAAATATAAAAAAAATGGTAAAGGAGTGTGGCACATCAAAGTTCCTCTAGTTTTTAACCTCTTAAACCCTACGCCTATTCTGAAGCCTGTTTCTTGAAAAATGCTTACCCATGGAAAGATGATTATATTTCAGCAACCAAAAGGAGTATTTGAATCATTCTGGCGTAATTTTAAAGGTAACATTCAGTAGAATCGATAGATGTGTCATTATCTGTATATAATACTACTCTTACTATTACTACTCATTTCTGTGTCCCCCAATTGGCAGACGCTAGGGTCTAACTTCAGCCGTTTTTTTTAAGTCAACTGCTGAAATACAAAACATTACTTATCAGTTATGTAAAACAGCTTGCACCACTATTGACAACATGCATGTTAGTGGCTGAAATGAACATATTGAATGGAGTTTATTTTGGCTTTAACCAATTCACTGCAATGTCCTCATTCCGGAGAGTTGATTTAAAAATAAATTTAGAGGCTACAGTGTGTTTTATCCCTCATTTCTTTCTGATGCACCTCAGTTAAAGTCCTAAAAGAGCCAGTTCTTCAAACGCTACGCAGCGATTGTTTAAGCTCATCTTTTAACACTCCATCTGCAGCTGCTGATGGACTGAGCATTAAACCTTAAGGAACTGGAGGAAATGACCAACATGAGTGTTACGATCTCAGCTGACGGCAGCAGACGTCTTGATTCATGCGTTCGCCTCCAAACGGAGATCTAGGAATGTATTCTGGGTAGTGATACACCGCTGTCTGCTTGTTAATGCCTCTGTTCGTGTGTGTGTGTTAGGGGGACAGCGGTGTCATGTATCCCGGAGTCGCAGCTTAATGGGCCAGTTAATAAAAACCAGCCCTCAGGAGACAGCTCAACTGTAGGAGACCACACGCAAAGTATGGAGACACACTCGCTCTCATACTTCTACTTGTGCTACAACTGTAATAATCATTAATATCAAAATAAACTGTGAAATTTATGCAGCTAAAATTAAAAAGGGTCTCCTTACCGACAGAAAAACAGAACAAAATCTGTAAATACTTAATAAATGATCAGTTAAACAAACACTTCCTATAGGATTACTTTAATGATCAGTGTTCTAGACATGGCCCATATAAGCAGTTGCCTAAAGCAGCAATAAAAAAGGGGCAAACAAGCTCTATATTTTAAAACAAATTTTGGTAAGACATCATCACAACCATCTGAAAGTGAAAAAGTAAGGGCAAATACCATTCCAGCTGCACAGCATGCAAGAACAGAGGGAATATTTGTCCAGAAAAAGCAATACTTTAACCCCAAAAAAGTGATCACCAATTAATCTTGTAGTGTCAATCAAGCTTTTAATAGTTTTAACAGTTTAATTAGATTTAAAATAATTCAAATTCTCAAGTAAATTTAGTTTAATTTTTTTTTGTATCAATGCTTGGTTTCCATTTAGTTTTTAATAGTTTTATTTTATTTTTTTTGTATTACAATTAACATACCAAGGGCAAGACTTAAGGAGAACGAAATGTTTAAGAACATTTAAAAAAATTATTTGTTTTTAAAAGATGTATTGTATTGGGACAGAGGAGCAACCATACATATCAAGCAAATATAAAAATATATCAGTTTAGTGTGGGAGTGGGCGTGGAGACTCAACAAGAGGTGGGGAGCTTGCTCAGTAAGATTAATGAAATACAAGTTTCTCTCCTCGGATTGGCTAACTGCAACACTACTCCAACACTGTCTCAGTTTACTAAAATCAGTAACATTAGACAAAAATGGTGCCGGTACTTATGCTTAAACGGAGTTTACTACCCAGTTTAGGCAGCATTACCAAACAAGACCGGACTCCGACGTGCTGCAAGAGGCCTCCACACCACCGGAGCTACCAGAGCTACAGTCTTCAGGACGCCACATGCTGCAAGCAGACAGGTATTCTGCGCCACAGCCTCCGTCTTTGCTACTGAGTTATTTCTTGGTAATTTATTTTCCTCCGCTTAGCATTATGCTTCAATCTACCGAGTTGTGTTGTCTGATTATAGCTAATAGTCTGTTTGGAACAAGCGCCACCGGCGCATCCCCTCCACACACACGCGTGTTAAAGTTACGGGAGAGCTCACTGCGGCTACGTAGGACCATGCTAAGTTAACATTATGACGTATGGTTGTTGGGCTTTTTCAAACCGTTTTCTGGTCTCTTTACTTTATGTAACTGATACAGGGATTGGAGTTTGTATAAAATGTTCATATGCGGCATCATTTTAGAACACAGAGTGACTGATTTTAGTTTTTTTTTTTTTAAACCCTGTTTTTCAAGATTTTCAGTGAAGGAGAACTTTAAGAGTACTTGTACATTAGAAAGCCCAACAATAAAAATTAGGTGCTACAGTTTTGTAAAAACACGGATGGGCAAGAATCAAAATCCAAGCCATCATGAATAGATTGAAGCTGTTGATCATTTTTACACATATTCTTATATTAAGCAACCCCAAATTGGACTTTGGCACTTTCTCCCAACCTTTGCTGACTGACACTAGATATGGATGGACTACGGCAACATAGACAGCTTGACTGACGTGTCTGCCATCTGTTGACAGATACAATAGATAAAATATATAATACAATTAATAAAAAACAAACTGAAAACTAGAAGGGGATCATTGGTTTATCTACACAACGGGAGCGTGAACACAACCTACACTATTTGCAGTGTTGGTTGGCGACGTTAGGTGTTCATTAGCCAAGGCTTACTTGATAGGAAGTGATCACTGCAGATTGTTGCATTTTCAATCATCATTCCAATTGCTTGTCTGATAGCTTGCAATTCAAAGAAGCATTTTTTTGCCTAGAAAGTGGCAATGGAGTCAATGGAATCCTATAGAACTTGCCACTTGTTGGTTTTATAAAAGCAACTTGTGCAACCAACAGCGAAAGACATGATCGTGTCTTTTCACGTAGACAACGCGCGCAGTAAGCAGGGAATGACCTAGACCTATAATTCTTCTAGACTATATACTATTTCAAGAGACGGGGAAAAAACTGGTCAGATTTTCTCAATAAATTCAACTAATTTTGTTTAGTTTTGTGAACTCTCATTACAGTTTGTTACTTTTCATTTTGTTGCAAAGTATCCTTAATATTTTTATTTCAGTTTTTGTTTTTTAGTTTTGCACTGTTAGTTTTTGTTAATGAGAGCAACCTTGGTGGACAAAAATTTTCTAGTGTTCTTAACTAAGTAAAGACATTAGCAAGCATCTTGGCTTCGGACCCGTCATTGTCTGTTGGATAAAAAAAACAAAAGCAGCACAACGCTTTTCCGGACGGTTAATTCTTCCAGCATTTAACTGGTTAATTTAAACACTATTTACGTGAGTAAGTTTAAGTCGTCTTTGAAAAGAAATTTGGATTTGACTGACCTTAAAATCCACAGGTGCAGAGCCGACCTGAGGAACAAGTAAACAAAGTGGCTGCTTGCGCCTCCTGGCTGTTAGGAGGTCAATAACGGCCTGTGAGTTCAAGGAGATCACCAATTTCACATTGTTTTCTTCTTGTTCTTTCTTCCTTTTTTAAATGAGGCAACGTTTGAAATTGCTGCAATGTTTTTAAATTGTTACATTTAAATTAAATTTAAATTTAACTCAAAGAAATTGATTCAATTAAACGTCAAACATAAAACATTTGCTTTTCGTACTTTTATAGTTATGTTAGAAAGGTATAATGCCACAAATATAGTCTAATAGGTGCCTATTTAACCGTTTTTTGACTATTTCAGTAGACATAACTAGCACAATGCAAAACAATTTTCAAAAATCTGGATTTGTACAAGCAATTAAAACAAGTAAAAAAAAAAATCCTATGCGAA
Source organism: Apricaphanius iberus (assembly GCA_028564705.1). NCBI lineage: Eukaryota > Metazoa > Chordata > Actinopteri > Cyprinodontiformes > Aphaniidae > Apricaphanius > Apricaphanius iberus. The sequence continues at coordinate 300,567 of JAPXFQ010002314.1, forward strand.
GGGTATTGTGTCTCTTAATATATTTAAAAAATACTTTGTTTTGCAGCTGAAAGGTCACATTTCTGAACTATAAAGGAGCGAAAGTAAGTCCAAACTAAGCTATGCAATACAGTGGATTTAAAAGCCAACCCCTGATTATTATTTATTTTGCCTTTAAGCCCACAGGTTTCTTTAGGCAGACCTCATTTTCTTCTCATTGTTTTAATTTGGTTTGAGTCAGGTCAGGCTCCAATCCAGTAGTTTCATCCTGCCTGTTTGTTAATAAATTATAGAGGAATCGGCTCATAAATCAGGTTTGATTTTAACGGGGGGGGAAAATAATGTTAATCAGATCTGTTCTTGGCCCCTCCCAAAATAAACTGATGCAGCAGATATGACTGAAAGCAGAGAGACGCTCGTTTTTGTTCAGTGTCCATGCTATTTCTGATGTACTGCATGGCCACAAAAACTGTTTACGGATGGGCCTCTAATCGGATCCAGAAAGGTGTATATATATATATATATATATATATGTGTGTGTGTGTGTGTGTCTGTGTGTGTGTGTGTGTGTGTATGAGGAAGAGGTCTTGGGGAATGCCAAGAATGTCTATTGTTCGGTTTGGGAAGGAGTGATTTTGGGGGGTTGGGGGGCCATTGTGCTTCATGGTTCTTGGCACCGCAGACCTCAGCATGCTCCGTTCCCAAAAGACAGATATATGTGTGTGTGTAAGTTTTTTTTTTCACCCATCCATCTCTCTGTAATAACATTCCAAGCAATTAGATGAATGTTTGTGTATGTGTTGTGTCTACAGCTAAGAAGCTCCTGACAGCTTCAAGCAAATTACTAACGAGAAAAAAACAAACAGCAGAAGAACAAGAAGAAGGCGGTGAGTCAGCATTCAGTGGGAGAAGTCAAAGCCTGGCGTCTCTTCCAGGAACAAATGAAAACAAGTGTTTCAAATGAGCACAAACAAACAAAGTGTGAAACTGAGCAGAGCTGCAGAGGAAGCCGAGCAGCGGAAAGAATCAGGAGAGTCAAAGATGGATAGCTTAAAGGAAAGGAGTAAAGGAAAGATTCAGGACTTGGATCTTCTAATCAGACGTTTGCTGTAACCGATTAGACAGAATCAGACCCCAGCTATGAACTGTTTCCCTTCTTATAGGGTCCGTTATTGAGACTCAAAAGTAACAGACCGACCATGACAGAGCCAGCAGATGGCGGCCTGATCTCAGCTGGCCTCCACTGCTGAGGCGCTCAGTGGAAACCCGGCTTTCTGAACATGTGGGAGAGGAGAAGGTGTGGTTCGCAGGGCAGCAGTGCACAAAATTATTAATAGCGTTGTTTGGGTTCATGAAGCTCATAATTATCATCCTCAATTGATTGAATAAGAATGAAGATTTAGTTTTGAAAACAGCATTTATCGAAAAATATTCTGTGTTTTGGCCTAAATAACTTCTTTTTTTTCTCCATTTACTTTTCCAGCTCGTGTACTTTCAAACTTAGCACTAGCTTAACCCACCATCTTTATCTTCTTCTAATTGTTCTGGCCAGTCCCATTTATTCTTTGATTTGGATACAGTCTGGTCACACATTAAGTCAGTAAAACTACACAAGGACTATCTTTAGGGAAGCCACAGTTACCCTAAACTCAAAAATACTCTAGTGATATACACTGTTGTAGCCTAAATTATTTTATAAGACTAAATGAAAACTGTTGCATCAGGACAAACATCATAACAGGAATTAACATATTCTGCCTTTTGGTTGTTTCTTTAATAAACCTTAAATTTGTAAATGTTCTCACCACACTTTACCTAGCCAAGGTTTGCTACCTGTTTCAGTTCAGGAGCCTCCTGCTCCCCGTGGTTAGTGGCATTAGCGACAGGCTAACGGCCACTTTTGATATGACTTGTTGATAATTTGGCACGTAGCTTGTGCTCTTGGGGTTCCAGTTAATTGTCTGTGGAAAAATAATACAGAAAGAGTTGTTCTTCTTCTTAAACTAACTTCATAACTCATAATGTTCAATGTTACAGCAGCATGTGGCTCAGGGTTACACCAATATTTTGTTTATACGGCTGGGTATTTTTAGGAATTTCACAATTCAATTTGATTTTGTTTCTTGAGGCTTTGACTCAATTCGATATTGAGCTTTTCAGCTTCCATGTTGATTCATTAATAAGTAAATACAAAATTAATTAAGTACCTGAGTATATTTTTAAATAACGTGTGCAATAGTACCAATGTTTAAGAACAAATCGTTATCAGGACGTTTCCTGACGTGGTTTATTTAGCAGAACAAACTTTCCAATATTGTGCATGTGTTGTACAATGCTGAACGCTCTTATTATAGTGTTGCCCACAGCGCCGCCGGTGGACTGAATCGATTCATGGGATTTGATGAATCGATATGGAATTGAGAAACAAATAATTGCAACGCATTGATGAATGCTTATTTTTACCCAGCCCCATTAGTTTATTTAGTTTAGTTTATTTATTTAGTTCATAGATCCAAATCTGTTCATGAGTACAGTTCAAGCTAGCAGGAAAAAAAAATACACATACCTTTTTTGTAACATTAGTGAGTTCCTAGTTACTATTTAAGAAAAATTTATTTGGAAAGTATACCAAATCATTTTGAAAAGACATTTCAAAAGTTGCATAGGGCTTCATGAATTTCAAAAAAGAGCGCATCGCACAAAGCCATGTCCAGGAAGGCTCAGGTTTGCAGTGCAACCTGGTAGCTTGGTAGCTGATGAGGCTGGATCACATTCAAGGCATTAGCTAACTGCTCTAGAGTTAGTTAGGAACCGTAACAGAAAGCATCTTCTCCAAAACTGTCCTTGTTGATTGGGTGGTTAGTTTAAACCGTACTAAACACTGTAGACGTCACAAAAGTTTGCCGGCTCCAAAAGAACGCAAAGTCTTCACAATCATTTCTGAGGAAAGCGTCAAGTCAAAATATGTCAACGTTTTTCATATTACCTAAATGGCTAGTAGAATTCCACATGTCGGCTCTTCTGTCTTTCTACCACTTTTCCACGTTTCCATCCTTTTATGTGCTCTTCCTCCGCCTACTCTGGGCTTTGGCTAAACCCAATATTTAGCTAATGTGGTACAGAGATCAAAGAGGGAGCTGAGATCAAAGAGCTTAGTCATAAACACCGGTTTAGGCTGCCATGACATTAAACATAATATCATACCTCTTGTAATTATAATTTTGATTTCAGCACGCAGACCTCTGCTGGTGCTGGGAGCTCGCTGTGTTGCCACATAACTCCAGCCTGGGACACTTCCTGCTCTGCTCATGCTTGTAACAGGGGCTACCTTTTTTTCCTGGAACTGTTTGATTTTCATTTCCGCAAAATACAAAAATTGAAGAATTGATATACATTTCTTTTTGTACAACAGATAATGGATTCTTTCTGATTCCTTAATCTTAAGAAATCTTTTTTTTTAAAATTCTATTTCATTAGAAAACATGTTGAATCAAACGGTGAAGACAGAATATTATGCAAATGTTTAACGCAAATCAGACACTGACCGCAATCTGACTGCTTTACAGTAAACTATCCTCGAGTGGCCTTTGGGAAATCACTCGACACCCAGCGCCCTGCAACTTCAAGATGCATCCCTGAAACCAACCAAATCAAAAGGCTGTGTTACCTCCTTGGCATGTAATCATGTGTTGCTAATTACCTTTTTACATGACTTAGGTGTTTTAAAGCTGTGGAGTTTAAGAGCCCTGGCCTACAAGCTCAAGGTCTTCCTTTTACATATATCAATGCAAAGGGAGTCTGAATACATTTTATAAGTCACCACTGTAACTGGCTGCTCTCTCTTGCACACAGTGTGACGACACCTCTAGCATCCAGACTTTCTTGTAATCCTTGTAGCCACTCTTGCCCGGGTCTACCCCAGTTTTAGATGTTATTTTAGTTTTTCTTTAACTTGGGTTGCTCCTTCACCCATTTTATACCAAGTTAAGGACAAGTTATGGACAAGTCAAAGACTAAAACATTTGCATCTGAACTATATCTGATAGTAACTTATTACAGAAACTTGAAGAAAATCCAGCAATGATCTGTCAAAGGAGCTAACAGATACATAATCCCTCAGTTCATCATTAGCTGCACAATGAGTTTTAAGAAAACACCTCTTTGGGAAACTAGTTAGTTGCTGTGATAATTTCAGTCAAACTGGGGTTTTTTGGGTATTTTTCAAGGATTCAGCAACAAATTTTGAAATTCTATAACTAATAAACAACATATAATCATATTTTTATGAGTTTTTTGCTATGCAACAGAAGACTTGAAATGTCTAAATAGTTTACAGGACTCACAGGTTGAGGTTAAAGGAATATTCCAACTCTAAGAAATACATGTGTCTGTTGCCATATTCCCCAGAGTTAGATAAGTAAAATCAGCATTTTGTAACCAGCCCAGTCATTACCATGATCTGGCAGCAGTCTGTTCGCTTTAGCTTAGCATAAAGCAATGTAAGTGAATGGGATCTACTAGCATGCTAGCAGTTCACTTTGCATATGTCGACATTTTTACTTATGTGTGGAATATCCTTTTAAGCAGATTAACAAACAAAAAATGTGCAAAGGAAAATGAGTACCTATTGATTTGAAACAACAAAAAGAAGTCAGTGCTTAATGGAAGATGAAAGCAGATGTAAACAAATTGTTTAGTCTTTTGTTTAGTGCTTCTTTTGACAGAAACACATTTCTTCAGCTCATTAGGTCACATTAGCTGGACAGGAAGTACTGAGGGAAAACTTTGGGAGGAAGAGGAAATGATACATTTGTTGAAGAATGCCCCTTTGCTGTGTTTATAGCTGTCCAACGAGAGTTGCTAACACACACACACACACGCACGCACGCACACCCACACACACACCCACACACACGCACACGCACACACACACACACAGGCAAAAGATCTAACAAAGAGTCTCTGAAAACAGGAAGCGCTGAGGAAGGAACATTTCCAGGTGAAGAGAACAAAGCACCCCTGAGATTTTTTTCACCTTCCAGAAATACTTTTAAAAGAAGAGAAAAAAAAAAATCAGAGAATGGCAGGTGGTCGTTACAATAAAAAAAGCTCGGAGACATCGGTCCAAAATAATTTATACTCCTAGCAGGTTTAAATCATCTTTTCATTTCATCTACATGTTCCTTCTGAAGGCGCCACCGTAGGGAACTGTTACCTTTGCAGCAAGAAGGTTCTAGGTTCAAATGCCTTGCAAGTGGGTAGAGAAGTTGTCTTGCAATCCATAACTTGTGGAGTCCATTCTTACTTCCTCCTGCCAGATGTTGATTTGCCCCATGGGCAAGGTATTTAGTCTCATGTTGCCTACTGAGCTGGGAATCAGTGTATGAATGTGTGTGTGCACCCCCCTGGGTGTGTTAATCTGTAATGGACTGGTGACCAGTCCTGTACCCTCCTCCCCAATTACCATAACAGGGTATAAATAACAGACAGATGGATTTCTTCTCAGTGGAAGTAATATTATTGTTAGATTTTTTTTTCCTTCCATATCAGTCCTGACTTGAGTGTCATATAGACTATGCTGATGAAATTAAAGATTAGGGTAATGGTAAGAAGGCCTTAAAACTCAAAAATTATCACCAGTTACTAGTACCAGAAGTAATATGCAAAAAACTCGTCAGCAATTAGAGGAAGAGTTTATATATATGCACCTTTACCGATACTGGTTTCGGGTATCGGCCCCAATACTGTCTATTATACTCATATCAGTATCAGTTAAAGTTAACCGATACCAGGAGCCGATACTTAAAACAAACTCAATAACGCAGTAATTTCACAGAAAATGATCATTTTTAACTTAAAATTTTTGTTTTGTAGTCATTGTTTTATATATATATATATATATATATATATATATATATATATATATATATATATATATATATAATTAAATCTAATTTAGCCTCATTTTTTTGCAACAAGCAAAGAAGAAAATAAAAACAGCATTCAAATACATTGCAATTTGTTGTGTAGTAGAAGTATCGGTATTGGTACTCGATAACGGCAAGTAATCAAATCCAAGCGTCGGTATCATATCAGTTTGAAAAAAGTGGAATTGTTGCATCCCATATATATATATAGTTAGTTAATTCATTAGTTTATATAATTATTACTCAATTAAAGCATACTTAGAGAAAAACATAACGCTTTGAAATCACTTTATTACTGTTGAAGGATGGATGTCTGATCTCCAATCAGAAATTTATATTTTTGGTTGAATGGAAATATTTCTGGATATAAATGTGTCAGAGGAACGAATAATTCCCAACTGTACACCTTTAACAGAGTTAATGCAAAAATCGAGACCAACCTAACTACATTTAAAAATGGTTTTAAAAGCTTTCCAATTAATAACATTATGTTGAAGTTAAAATATAAATCACTGCTCCTTTAAGGTTCCCAGCAGACTTCATCATCACGCAATGAATCTAAATTGAACAATTCTCACTGTAATGTCTGTTCTCTTCTTGCTCTGACATCTGCTGTCTACAGCACATTCTGCCATTGAACCTTTCACTCTAAATAGTGAGGTTTGTTTTTACTCTTTGCGGTTTGTTTATCAGGTTCCCCTATGTTCTCTTGAAGAAGGGTCTGCCTGAAATACAAGGGGCGGTTAACACCAGTGTGGCTTCTCTTTGCTCCTTAGCCGTCTTGTTAAAATGCCAATAAACCATCAGAAGTGAAATAAAAATGAAAACGGAGCAAAAACACAATGCCGTCTCACCCTGCGCTGAACTGCTACACAGGCCAGTAAATTCCTGCGGTTAGCCATGTTTAGCCTGCAGGCCTTCTTCTGGACCCGAGAATTACAGAACAGTACAGTAGGTCAGAACTAAACTCGTATTTATTTAAAGCACGAACAACGCTGAGGAAGGACGGCGGGCTTCAACCGGCACAACGCTGAGACATTCAATCATATCTTGGACTCAAATTATTTAACGGAACTTGTCGGCAAAGTTTATCTGAAAAATACAAGTTGACTTTTACTATTGTTGTAACCTTAACGCTTAAAGGATTCCAAGTCCCAAACTGAAACACACCAGGGGGTAATGGTGAGGCTGAAGAAACATTTCTGTATACAAAAACAAATCTGAAAAGTGTGATGTCCATTTGAATTCAGCTCCCCTTTACTCAAACACTCCTAAATAAAAGCATGTAGGACCAATTGTCTTCAATGTCTGCTGTTAACAGATGCTCTTATTAAATAACAGTTATTTTTGCAACGACATGTCAGTCTGACTACTACTACAACTCTATATCCTGATTTTATTTTTAAGAAAATGTATTCTTTTTAACTTCAAAACTGTACACTTCTCTGTTTTGGCGTATCCCACAAAAAAAAAAAAAAACGTTTGTAGTTGAAACATGATAAAATGCTGCTAAGTTAGAGTAGGAATACTTTTTCTGCTATACAGTAGGTTTTATAGATCTGAGTCTGACTCTCAGATCATCTGAGTGAAGCAGAAATGTTACACAAAAGTAGCTTTATTTTATTTTATTTTTTTAATCCCCTCGCCAACTCCACACTTCCTGCATCTCCGTTTTACATCCTATAATTAAACCCACTTTTTCTTGCCTGCTCCATCAGCTGAAAAGCCCATTGATTGAGAAAGGGAGTGGTAACATGGAGTACAAGGAAGGCCGTTACTGGGGTAATTTCCTGAAGACGCCACGACAAATTCATGGCGAGAGAAGCCGTATAGCTGCTTTAAATCAAAGCTTTGGTCATTTGAAGTGTAACTGACCTCATGCTGACTGAAGGCATTCCCAAATTCTTCATAAAACACAAACCTTCACGGGCAGTTCAGACACTGGGTGTAAAGGACGGCATTACAGAGGAGAGGGAGGAGAAACTCGACAAATAACACCCTCTAACGGCGGTAAAGCAGGATGACTTGTGTTTAAAGTCTCATTAATAAACAAGGAGCTTCCTGTTCCAACATTTTCTCTGTGGTATTAAATGAGGTAGTAATGAGTCCTGGCTTGTGACTAAGGAGCCTTTTCCACTGTTAAAAATATACAAGAACCAGGAGTGCACAATGTGAGCGTTTCATTATCCCAGAATGAGCTGCTCGTGTTGCTGCCAGGCCCCAAAATCCCACGTCACCTTCCTGGTGGTTTCTCGTTCCCATGGTGATGACTGGGAACTCCCGACAGGGAAAAAGCTACAACACGGCCGGTGGAAAGTCGAGGTCCTGCAGAAATCTACAGCTCAGTTGTATTAGTCTGTTGACAGGACTGTTAATAGGAAGCAAGCCATGCAGGGAAAGCGGGAAGTATGTGAAAGGTTAGATGAGATCAAAACTGACGTTTTTGACCTACATACCAAAAAAAAAAACACCTTTAACACACCCCTGAACACACCATCTTCCCCTTGCTTTTCCAGAGTACAGGGGAATGTTTATAGAGTTAAAAAAACGGTGAAACGGGACAGACAAAAAAATAAAAAATAAAATGGGATCACAACTCACTGTTAAAGGGGACATATCATGAAATTACGCGTTTTAAGCCCTTAACTGCATTGTGTTGTTTATTTACAGTCTGTAGGAATACATTTTTAAAAAATAATCATAAATTACTCACCAATATAATAGTTAAGTGTTGTGGAGATATTTTTGTAAACTGTCTTGGTCATATTTTTTAGGCCGTTCGGTTTTCTCCATTATCCATAATATTTTCTGAACTATTATGTCGCAGTACAAGCACTGGAACAGGTAAATGAGGCCATGGACTTCTAGCTAAACTTTGAGTGAATCCGCCATCTTTATTTCTCACTGCGAGGTTGTAGTCCTAGTTCAGGAATGCTGAAAGTACAAGAAGAACACTTAAAATCCTTGTTTTTTGAATTAATAAGTGACACTAGGGTTATTTATGCCGTCCTCCAGCACCAGAACCTCTAAGAAGTGCCTGGTTAAGTTTTATTTCCCATAGTAGTTTACCCGCATCTGTGGGGAAAGTATTTTTTTTTTTGGTTTGTGGGACGAACGAGAGCTTCAGTAACCTCCACCAGCATCAAGAAGGATTTGCTGAAATACTTCTTATTGAGGGGTCAGTTCCTTCTACTGATGGAAATGACGGACAGAGCAAAGCGATACGCTTCTGCAGATCATACTAGAATGAAGGCAAACTTTATTTTTGAAGAGTTCATTTACTGCCTCTTGGCCATTGTATTGATAGCATTAGCATTGGCCCTTCTGTCTATGTTAGCGCTGTGCCTTCTGTATTTTAGCTCCCCGATGACATACGAGTTTTAAAGACGCACTCCCCAACTTTGCAGATATTTGCCCTCTGTCGCCCTCTCACGGCTTGCGCCATAGTGTCACTGTCGTAAAAACAAATATCTATGGAGGGCATCTAAAGAAGTGTATTGACGGTTTTACAAGCTAACCAGCTAAAGCAACAAAGCATCAAACTAACGACGTGTCAGTTCATAAACGAAAGTTTTCCCGGCACTGTATCACATCAAAATGCCCAAATAATACCTGAAAAAGCATTTATTGCTTACCAATCCAGTAGCAACACGGCTAGTTCAGCATCCATACATCCTGTTGTATCTCTACGTCTCACTCACAGCAACTCACCAAACAAAACTGAAAAGTTTCAATACTGGGTTTTAAAAGCTAATCCTACTTTGACCTAAACTGAGCAACGGTTTGACAGAAAATATATTTTACAGCAGTGAATGGAAGGAAATGTTCCCTCACCTGTCTTCTCCCATCTTCCAGGTTCGCGGCTATCCATGCTGCAACTTTCCTTACCCCCCCAATTCATACCACAGAACGGATGCGCCACAGTATTAATCATGATAAAGAGCCTTCTACACCAGTAATGGTGCATTCGCTCCGCACAGTTAGTCTGTGTCAGGCGACGCATCCTATGGATGAAGTTTGACGTATGTACTTTTTGGCTTCCATAGCCTGCTTCTGAGGAAAAAACAACGCGTGCGCGGGGCTTCCTCTGTTGCCGTACGTTCTGAACTATGGTAGATCGTAGCTAGAAAGTGGCTTGGCTTTATTTGCTAGATAAAGCTAGACAACGTTAACATCGGGTGCATCAGCGCTCATTCTTCAGATGTTTTCTGAGTTTGGGGAGTTTAACCATTTGCTCCAGGAGCTGCTTATGGATGAGGTTCGCTTTCAGCTCTACTTCCGTCTGTCCCGCGCACCTAATTTTATGACCTCCTGGGCCGCATCGGAGCTCAAGTCTCCTACCAGGACACCAACTACAGGTGCTCTGTTCCTCCTCAGGAGCGCCTGTCCATCTGTCTTTGGTAAGTGTTATTTCTGATTTTTTTAAATATGCGTTTGTTGAAAATGTTTTCACTGGACCCGCGCTTCATTAATGGTTACCGTACTGCGTTAACTGCGCTGGGTCCGTCAAAAGTTAAACTAGCTGAACTTCTGTGTTGCCGCGTTGCCGTATGTAACGCAAGTGAAGTTGACAGAGCCAACATACACAACGAACCGCAGAAACTTTGACGGACCTCTGATGTACTCGTCCATAGACTTTACATGTATCTTGCCGCAACCGACACTGACGTATGGGGTTGGTGTGAATGCACTATAAGGGCGCTTTCACATGGTACGGGAGTCCGTACTCGGGTACGGTATTTGGTCAAAATCCACTTATTTCGTACCATGTGAACACAGACTGTACCGTGCCAGAATACGGCCAGAGAGACCTGCCTTGGAGGTAGTATCCGAGTCCAGGTACGGGCGGCCACGTATCATGTGAACACAACCCGTACTCTGGCCGTACTCAAGACAATAGACGCGCTCCACGCGGAAATGACGACACCGCCGGCCGAAATTACAGAATCACCTCGCGACCATACAAATACCAAAACAACGCGATTCAAGCATCCCACAGCAACACAGCAGATTACAAAACGGCGGGTTTACTACAACACTCACCCTGTAGATGGCTTCAGGTAGCAGCTGACCAGTAGACCAGTTTGTTTACATTCTAGCCTGTCGCTCGTTTTATGACGTCGGTACTTCTCACTCCCTTGTTTGTTGGAGAACTACAGACTTATTTGTATACCGCCACCTGCTGTTTATTTGTAGTAAAACGCTGGATTCAAATACGGGCAGAGATCCGTGACATGTGAACAGAAATAATTAGCATTTTCTCTGGCCGTTTTCTGGTACGGCCACACATGTGAAAACGGCCTAAAGCTCTGGTAGCTTTCTGCTCTTGCAGCCCAGTTCCTTTTCATAGTCTCAAAACAGCAGGCTTGTTTATATCATTAGGTAGCATACTGCCGTAAAGCGAAATTCAGTCAGTACATCTGGAGAAGTGGCCCGCAGGTGAAAAGTTCTATAGGGCGGTAAACAGCAGGAGGACCCTCCCATGTAGTGACAGCTCCGAAAACGAACATCAAAAATGGTGCTGTCGAATACAACGTTTCGAAAGCACGTGTCTTTATGGTGTAAAAGTTACGCAGTGAGTCTTTAATAGTACTATCGCATAAACAAAATTGTAATACTTCCTAGTTTTTAGTCTTGGAGAATGCATGGTTCTAACACATTCAATGACGTTAGCATGATGCTAGCAGTGGCACACTAACACCCTCTGTTGTGAATCGGCGCTATATCAATAAACTGAGCAGAATTGTACACGTATTCATCTTATTATTGTGGCATTACTATAATTGCGTGGTATCTGACAAGTGGTTTGTGTTAAAGTCTTATTATTATTAAAAGGTCTGCCGGATATGTTACTGTAAAATTAGAAACGTTTCTCTTTATTTTTCATGTAGTCTGCTTGCTTAAACACATGATTGCAAGTTAGTACGATCTTTTTCTTTAGATTTTAAGAAAAGTTTATTTTTTTATAGATTTTTAAACTACATATCATTGTTGTGTTAGTGATAGTGTTTCAGATGCTTTGCTAAACATAGTACATAACTATATATTTAAGGAGGTTTTGGGCCATCAAGCTGCCGTCGTATAAAAAGTTAGTGGGTGTGTTGGGTAAAAAGTTGTGGCTGGATGGAAAACTTTCAGCGACATTACATTGTTGTATCTCTATCACAGTACAAAAATGGCTGACTGGGGGACTGGAAGGTGAAAGGGGGCATATTTTTGCGTTTTAAATTTTTGCTGACAAATTAAAAAAATATATAAAAAACATTATTACATAAGATAACATTTTGTGTTATAAATGCGATGTCTTAACAGATCTGATTCAAATGTGAACATATTTCTTTCATTTCCATCATCAACAGGATGATACAATGGAAAGCAATAGCATTTGGTAAAATGGTCCAGTCAAAGTCCAGATTGGATTCTTGGAAAGACTTTAAAACTGATGCTCACAAACAGAAAATAATCCGAATTTTCCTTCAAATTCACAATTTAGCACTACTTGTTTTTAATCTTTCACACAAATTCCACTAAAATAGAATGAAGTCTCTAGATGTAATGTGGCAAAATGTGAAAAAGGAGTATGAATACTTTCACACACACCCCACAGCTGGAACTTCCCTTATACAGTCTACATTCCAGACTGTAACACACACTGATGAGTAACTGTGTGACGTTCTCATCATTCCTAAGGCTCTTTTCTGCCTGCTCACTGGTCAAACTATATGAATCTTCACAAAAATGCGTTCTGTGGATGTATATACTGTATCAGCGCGGGAGTGGTCCGGGTGCTGCAGAAACAAAAGAAACCTTCCCACAGACGCCTAATCTGATTTCAGAACAAGAGGTGCTACTTCCAAACAGATGTCTGAAACGATCCCAGACTTCAAAACGTACATATATATAAAAAAATTTTAATGATTCAGAAACTGTCAAATCTTTTACACCAGGTATAAAAAATAATCCAGATGGGATTATCTTCTCCCACTTCAGAGGTAAGAGCTGAACGAGAGCTGTGTGTTTTTACACGGTGCTGTATTTGCAAAAACACAAAGGATCCATTGTTCATTTTAAAGTCCCCTTCAAACGTTCTAGTGAAGAAAAACTGATTCAGACAACAGGTCACGTGTTTTCCTCATCTTAAATATACTATCACAATAATTAATAGTCCATGTTCTGGTTTAGGAACTAGAGCATTTAGTTAAATCACTTTCGTCTTGTGTTTTCTTCACTGTTCGTTGCTTTTGCTATTTATTTTGGCCAAGTTTCCCGCTCTATTTTAAAACAATGCCTGAACGTTTTGCAGCATTTTTCACTTTAAATTGCATTAGGCTGCATCTGTGTAAAAGCTTCATTCATTAAAATATTTTTCAACCCTCATTCAACACACACACACACACATTTCAGCTTTCTGAATAGGTACATGTCCTACTGTTCACGTAAAAATTGAGGTTATAAAGGTGGAAATGCTGTTACGTGACCTCAGATCGGAGATGGCGGTTTAACCCACATCCTCTAATTAAGTACTGAGATGCCAACTGGACTTCTTTTTTTCTTTACTTTTTCAGAGTGTGGAAATGTTCCTGCTGTTCGCTTCACTTCCAGAGCCAAAACACTAACAATGACTCAATATGTGCAGAGTGGGAAAAATACACTTTCACCTAATGTACCAAGCAGTATAATGGAAGGACAGTGAGATCGAATTGCAATTCCAACTTATTGTGAATTGGAAAATCCGACATGTTCCTAATGAGTCACCGGCCCGGCTTTTTAAAGTTAAAAATGAGGCCGGGTCAGAATAATTCTGTGCTAAAGAAACACTAAATCGATGCAGGCTTATTTTTTCTTAAATAACAAAAAAGTTTCAATTAGAACTGATTAGCAGAGACAAACCTTAATCAGATCCTTCATCATCAGGGCATATGTTTTATCTATTATTTAATGCTATTATGGCCAAACCAGAAGGTTTAAGGTTAGTCATCTGAACTTGGATTAGCTAAAGCTGAGCCAACTCTGGTTTCTGATGCTTCAACACTACCAATTAATGGATGGACTATATTACTGCAAAAGTCTTTAATCAGAGGCCCCTTCAAAGTTGCTGCAAGACTGACTGCTACTGGATATTCTTCCTGCCCACAGCATCACCATAGACCAATTACTCTTTAAAGATACTTGGGTGTGATGAGTTACAACAACATCAAATTTCCCTTTGGGATAGAGCGGAAGATCTTCGCCCGAGCCGGGCTTAATTTCTATTATTTTCCACGGGCTCGGGACGGGCTTTAGCTGTTGGTTGATCATCTCATTAGCGTGATAATTTATAAAAAAAGCGCTGCAGTGGGCCACTAACATTATCCCAAATCTACCTGTCAAGATGTTCCATGCACACCGCATGCATCATGATGTGAAAGACCCACTCCTTTCAGATCACAACGGACAACATGCTCCGACTGCTGCGCTGCGCTCTCACAGAAAATGCTGAAGTAAAAATGAACTATTATCCCACGTTTCAAGTTGCAGAACTCTCCTGCATTTCTATAGCAGCTCCCTGATGCCCAAAATAAATGTGAAGTTAAATGTGTCATGTAAACAGAATCCTGACAACAGGAAAAGGACAGTCACGTCCTTGTTACATCCTTCCTTCCTTTCCCACCGCTGTGAGTCAACATCAACCCAACAGAAGATGAAGAAAAGTGATGACGGCACATCTATATCTGTTAGACAAATACTCGGCATTAGACTGTTAAAATATAGCATGTGTTTACCTCCTCACTGTGAGCTTCAGTATCCTGTACGACCCCTTTATGAGGATGAGGGCTTCCTGTCGGCTGCCGTACAGGGCGGACCCGTTAATGTTGATGAGTTCATCTCCAACTTTCAGCCTCTTGCAGTGGGCAGCCTTCCCTCCATTCTCGATCTGAAGAAAAAGATGGGATTTGGTTCAGATGGGGGGAAATTAGCCGGAAGGCTAACAAGGGCACATTCACATAAAAGAAGAAGGAGAAAAAACAAGTAACTCATCGTTAAAATAAAATAAAATAAAGACCTCAAGGATCCCACAGCACTGCCAGGACAACGACTCCATTAAAAGCTGTTTTTGGGAGACATTTCCACTTAGACTGTCTCCGTCCCCATGACGACCCTGCCCCAGAGAGCATCTCCAAAACAGCGCAAATCAAAACATGCCACAAACCCCATCGCATTCCCGCTGTAACAAGCTGTGTGTGTGTGTTTGCCTCAGTGGTGAGGACTGAGTTGTTAATGCATTACTGGGATGTTTTAGTCTGGTTTTAAATGCGGGGGGAGAAAAAAAAAGGAATGGGTGTGTGGTGCAGTGTGGGACGAGGATGAAATCAGCCATAAGTCACACACAACAAGACAGGATGATGAACAGAATCCAGGAAGACAGAAGCGCAGCTGGACACAACTTGTGGAAACAACTTGCTTGCTGCCGTCAACTAAAACAAGAGGATGATTCAACAGAAGAAAGAGCCAACAAATATAACAATAATAAGCTGAATATACACAGTGCAGGGACGACATGCCGTATTCATCTACAGAAATAATTAAGGAACATTCACTGGCCTAAAAGAAACTAAGCAGCGTAAATAAACCTGTAAAATAACACCACATATTTCATCTTCTGAACACTGCATTTAATCAGCAACAACATTCTGGAAGCTGTGGTATCTGCTTTCCTCCACAGCAACAAATTGTCTCAACAAATAAAGCTACAGACCTCGATAAAATCAGTTTCTGCTCTTGCTAAAATAGTTTTCCTACTAAGCAGCTTCCTGACGGCTAAAATTAGGGTGTTACCTCTCAGTTTTGATATAACTTGTAGACACAACAAATTTCCTCGCAGTTAAAAGTCCTTTCCTGTATACAACGCAAAGCAGTACGCGTGACTCTGAAAAAGAAAGTCACTGGGTAGCACTTAGATCTTTAGGGAAATCCAATATTCGTCAGATTCCAGACAGCTTGTGTATTGCCCATAATCCTTTACAAACCGTGAACAGGCGACAAGGTTTAAATTCAGGCAACAATCTGTCATGCAAAATGTACCTGTACCGTGCTGTTAGCATAGTGTTTTTTTGATAAAAAAAATGACCTGGCCTAAAGCTCGAGGTTTAGTTTCGTCAGAACCTGATACGTTAGGTGATGCTTTCTTTTATTTAGAAGAATCTTGTCTTGCATCCTTAGCGTTAACATCTGGAGAAAACAGCAGAGTTATGATGCGGGACACCGACACACACACAAAAATCCTTGACGCTAATTTTTGTCCATCCTTGCATACTCCTGTTGCTTCCTTGAATACTCTCTGTCTTGTCTTTTACAGATTTTGGAGAAATACGTTCAGTTTTTTCAAAGCCACTGTTGTTTCATATTTTCTCGGATGCCATTATGGATTATGAATCTCAAGAATAAGAAGGTGCAAACGACACACAAAAATCAAGCTAGGTGAGCTGAGGTGTATTTGAGGTTATTTAAATTCATCAGTTTTACCCTCCCCCTTGATGTGTGCCTGTGTTCCCTTTTCAAGTGGAGTCAATTAGCCAAATCCCATGTAATATGACCTCTCCAAATCAGAATTATTGCCGTTATAGAACCCTATTGAGTATTAAAACATGTTTGGGCTCTTTGTAAACGTAACCAAACCTTTTCCATAGCAGTTACAATCACTGTGGGTATGATTGATAAAAAGTTAGTCACTTTAGAACTCACAGAAAAAAAATGAATTTCTTTGCCCTCGCCTAAATTTTCTTTGTGAAAATGAAGGTGCCTATAGCAACAGTAGGTAGTTAGGGACTGAAACACTATGTGCCAAACAGGGGTCGCGTTAACAGAATATTATCTGTATTTGACCGGTATTTTCGAACGGTGACGGAAAAATCTGAACGCAGTCTATCATTTTTACAAATTAGTTTTCACACCGCCCTCTAACCCCCTTAAATTCAATTCAATTTCACTTTTATTTATATAGCGCCAGTTCACGACAAAAGTAATCTCAATACAATTATACAAACATTCCAATCAGTTAAGTTTTCTATGTAAGGAATCCCAGCAGATTGCGTTGAGTCATCGGTGTGAGTTTGTGCCCATTTCATGCATACTCCAACCACAGCAATTCCTCAGCAAACCCTCATACTGAGCAAGCATGTAGAGACAGTGGAGAGGAAAAACTCCCCTTTAACAGGAAGAAACCTCTGGCAGAACCCTGGCTCAGTACAAGCGGTCATCTGCCACGACCGTCTGGGGGTCTGAGAAGACAGAAGAGCCAGCATTGAGGATGCTCGGTGACTTTGAGCATCATCTGGACCAACGCTCCCCATCCAGCAGGGGGCATTATAGCTGAGCAGGGTACCAGACCGGGTAGAGCTTGTATGGGGAGAAAAACACTGAGAGAAAACTGGGTTAACAATCGCATTAACATTAGGAAAAATATATCTGAAGAGTAGTAGAAAAGGAAAGTAGAAGGTGTGTTAGGGACAGTTGAGTCTGAAAAAGGATAATTTTTTTTCCTAATTCTTAAGTCTATTAGCAATGTACGGTGTGAGGGAGATGGAGTTGAGGAGGGCTGCCAGACCGGGCTGCATCCTCCCCTCGCCGGATCGGGCTGAACACTCCATCTCCCTCTACTCCCTGCCAAGAGGAAAGAAGCAGGTAAGTGGGTAAGTAAATGATGCAAAGATTTTTTAGACTTTTAGATTGCGAAAAAAAGGGAGCATTTTCATTCCTTGCATTGCAGGAACCGCACCAGGAATTCTAATAATAGCCCAAGTGTTTAATTTCACTTTTATGTGTAGTTCTCTGGTCAGGTTGATTTAATTGAATTCTACTTCACAGATACTATTGAATAGGTATTAACCCGTCAGACGATTGCTGGACAAAAGTAACCCCCCTTCCAACCGAATTAAAATGGTAAAAAAAGGATAAAAACAGATTATGACCAGATTTTCTTTTTCTTTTTTGACCCTGCCGGTCAAAATGACGGACAAAGAAACCCGTCCAGCACAGTCTCTGGTGCCAACAAAATAACGTGTTGAGTTCGCACATTTCAAATTTGAAAGTGACTAACACTTTGACTTTGAATTTGACTAACACGCTACAACAAACAATAACCAGGTTTACCGTGAAGTGGTACTGCTTTTAGTGAGATCATAGACTGTATATATATATATATTAGACAAACACTCGTTGACTTCACCCATAGGTTTCTGAAGAGCAAAAATGGAGCCAACTGGGCGGTTCCCATCGCCGCCATCTTGTCCACGTCACTCGCCTCGTCACTCTCAGAAACTCCAAATATGGGAAAAGAGGTGGAGCTGAGAGTGGCGCTGTCAGGCTGGGGGCAGGGGGTTGACGCTCCGAGCAGACATAGCTAGAGGCTAGTCAGAAGCTAGTCGGGAGCTAACTGAAGCTAATGTAGGCTGCGGCCGGTTTCAGCCAGAAGACCGCGGTTAAGAGACTTTTGCCCGGTTTTTCAACAACGATCACTTTAGACCCAGAAACATCTCGAGTAGAGAAAACATATTGATATAATAAGACCCAAATGGGTCGGGTCAATACTGCTTAATATTGTGTTATTTCCATTACCATCGGTGGAGGGTGAAGACATGGACGGACTCATCTTAACAACACATGCAGCAAAAAAGTCATAATGAAAACTCAGATCCTCTAAAAAAAATAAAAGGCTTTTGACTCACCTCACATCTCAGACATCCATTAGTTTATGCCTCCAGCTGTGTTGCTCACACCAGTACAATCTAACCAGCGATCATCCAGTCTGTCTAGAGTCCAACTCTGTAGTCTTCCAGCCTGATCTAGCTGTCTCCCGCTCTGGATACCGCGGCTTCTCTGTCCTGCCGACTTTGCTCCTCTGCTGTTACCCGACCGATCGCCTGCTCGAACTTGCGTGTAGAAAGAAATAAAAGCTCCGACCAGAACAGCATTCCTCTCGGCCACCTGACAAGAACCCCCCCAAGCTGGTTAAGCATCAGCCGATATGAAGCCTCCCCCCAAAGCATAAACTTCTTGGACGGTCTGTTACTGTAATCAACACAACAGCAAGCCGTCTTTGTCCAATAATTGCAGATTAACATCCAAAACCGAATAAAAACTGCAGAAGCAACTGATAGTGGAGTTCAGAAACACCAAATGACTGAAGTCTTTACATTAGCCCTAGGCTGTGAAGAGCTTCCTCGCAAGCAGAGCTAGACAGCAGACTACGAAGCAAGCTATCAGCCACAGTTAGCCACCATTAGCCACCAGCGTTAGCCTAGACGAACCTGTCAATCAAAAGAACACGCCCCTAATTATTAATAATTTCAAGATTTAATTACAAATAAACGGAGAAGTTAGAAATAAATTCACCCCCCTCAGAGTTGTCATGATGGTAAACCTGAACTATCTAACCTAAAATGGTTTTGGCTGTAAACATGTTTATTTTTGCTGTGAAGTTGGCCTTTTTAACATGGGAGTCAATTGGAAGTTTCTCCTTTTTGGAGCCAGCCCCCAGTGGATGAGGGCTGAACTGCAATTTTGACACCTCCTGGATGGCGTCACATTCTGCGGGTTGGCCCTTGAGTGAGATACGTGACTTCAGGTCACTGGTTCGGAGTGATTCAAGTTGTAACAGCAGGAAGGCGTTGAGAGACTATTCATTCGCCATGTCAACGATCATTTTAGCACCAACTGGCTCAAGAAAACGATCAAAAAACACAACAAAGCTACTTTGTTTAACTTTAAAGATGGAAAAACGTAGTAATTCATCATGAAGTCGTGGGGTCTTTCAGCAACGGATAGCTGTATCCAAGGCGCATGAAGGGGCGACATCGTAGGTCCTTCCCTTCTGCTGTGAGACTTTGACACACGTGTCAAACTCAAGGCCCTCGGGTCAAATCTGGCCCTTTAGAGACCAGAAGGCCACATGAATAAAACCTTCAAGATAAGCAGTGTGCTTAAATGTTATTCCATCAATTGAATCATATCTGTTTTTATTTGCATAGTGCCAAATGACATCACAATGAAAAGATGTTCAATATTATTTAATATAAAGAAGTACTCATCGAATGCTGAGACTGTATTTTAGCAGTTTATTGATGGATAGTTGTATCAATAAATTCAGCAAACACTGGATTTTTTTTATTATATGACTTTAAGATCTGGATTTGGCCTGAAAAGAAAATGAGTTTGACTATCCCACTATATTACCACCACTGCTCCTGACAAATTCAACAAAGGGTTATGAGTCTGTTTTTCTATTTTCTATTTTGCACTTCTTCAAAATAGTATGTTGTTTTGTTTTTTAATGCACAAAGATTCAGGCGCATTCTGCACATTTCTGAAATCTGAGTGTGGTATTCTTATTTTAAACAACTGCACTGCATCTAATTGTTGTAATTGTGTGCTTAGTGTGTGGCATATTGTAACTCTTAGTTCTGTTTGTTATATTTGCTTGTGTGGATCTACATGCTCTGAATGCCTGTCACTTTCAGATAAAATGAAAATTCCCCCATTGTAGGTCTCATTTAATGTAACACAAAAACTTTCTATTTTAAGAGGTGTGTAAACGTTTGAGAAATTTTTATTAAAACGTCAAGGGACGTAAAAAAAAAAAAAAGAAGAAAACTTTGGCCAAGCAAATCTGATCGGCGCATCTCATTTTCGTGCAGCTTGGATTTTCTTTCTCAAAAAGAATGTGCATATTCCAGCTGCAATAATGTCCAACTCAAAAATAGGAAAGTAACAAGCAAACTAAACTAAAAAAAAAAAAGAAAAAAGTAGCACCATAAAAAGTACTCTAACCTGTTTTGTTTTCCAGTTGCATTTTTTTCTATGAAACCACAGACTCACAAGAAGGCCACTGGGCTGAGCCGAAGGCATTCAACAGTGTTTATTTTCACTTGTTTCTAATGAGCTTTTCACTCTAAAAACAAACCGGAGATTGAAAAAAAGGCTTCAGCGGATGGCTGTTTATTGCAGCTCGTAATGCGGAATACTGTACCCAAACACACACCATCACTCCCCGAAAGCACAAGAGCGATAATCTGACCTTTCATTATGCAGAAATGCAACAGATCTAGGACCAATGAAATCAACTGTCTTAGTGGAAGATTACGACATACACATGGGTCAGTTCCTGCTCCTGCTGCAGATACCAATGTACCGCCAAGCTGAAAAAAAACAACCCATCGGTTTCCCACGGAAACAAAATCAGGAGCGTCAAGGAAGGATACAGGGAAAAAAGGAGACGAGGAAAGGTTAGGAAGGATGAGCTGTACGTAAAAACAGCACGAGAATGAAAAAAAAAAAACATTCGGTTGGAGGCAGAGGGCAGAGGAAAAAGCAGAGAAGAAAGAAGGAAGGGAGGAGATGACCTCAGGGGAACAAGCTGTAATTTGTTCGACACACACACACCTGTGGATTTTATGTACTCAACCCCAGCATGCAGACATGTGGGGCATAATTAGAGAGTGGTAATAATGGAGTTGATTATGGAGTGCATGTCTCTATGTGCAGCTGATGAAGTCATTAAACAAAAGCTGCTTTCTGGAGGCAGGAGAGGATATGGAAGTTGTTAGCCGCTGCAGCGAACACCTCCAGACAAAGGCGTAGCTTCCTACATAGCAAGGTTTAGAGTTGTTGCTGATAGATAAAAATAACTCCGGCGGCCAAATATTTAAGCCTCTTGGATCGCACCGAAACCTGCTTTTAAAACTTAAGCATTCAACCTTCTTGCTTTAACTCTGTGTGGGGTCCTGCAGGTTTTCCACAAATGAGCCGTCGTCGTTTTTCTTTCACTGGTTTGCCCTTTGCTTCACCCATGAGGACCCCATTGAGATACATCTCTTTTTCATGAGAGTCCTGGTCATGCGGATGGCACATGTAATAAAAAAAAAAGATTTAATGTAGGAGTCTTAGATAAAAAAAAGGAGAGAGAAAGAGAGAGAGGAAAGGAAAATGTGAAAGGAGATATAAGCTCTGTTGATATAACTTTCCAGAGACGGAAACTCCTTTCTAACAGATCCAGGAATGTGTCTACTTATCCCAACGGTGCAAAAGGTGAATTGAGAAGGCAGTTGGCTGCCCTGGGTTTTACTTAGAGATTTGAGATTTAAAATAAAGGTTGAATACACTTTTTTGTTTTACTTAAAACAAGTAGGAAATTGTGTAATGTGTATCCAAACTATGCACCCCTTTTTTTTGTCAGTCTGTCATATAAAATCTCTATAATGCAAATCAAAGTTTAATAACCCATTAGTCACCTCATGTTCTGTGGGAGAGACATAACGTTTCACGCTTTTTTTTTTGGCCCTTTCTACATACATATACATGTTATACATAACTGAAAAGTGAAGATTCTTGAGATTCCGAAGATGTATGTCAATCAAAGATACAATCATAACTGCAGGCACAGTAAATGCTTTTGTCTAACCACTGGCAAGTGCAAAACTCAAAGTTTGCAGCCTTAAATCATTGACATAACCCAGCCATCTTCTGCATCTTTTTACATCCACAGGGTCCAACTAATGTACTCAAATAAAATTGGGAGTTGGTTTCTTTAGAAAAAAAAATTCCTCCCAGTTTTTATTTACAGTTTCTGCCAGTTCGGTGTGGGTGGGCAGGGAGACAAGGACAAGATTTTGGGGCTTGCTCATTAAGATTAGTCATATGCAAGTTTCTTTCCTCTGACTGGCTAACTGCAACACAACTCTTACACGGTCTCTGTTCACTAAAATCAGTAATTTAAGACAACTTTTTTTTTTTCTTTCTTCTGAGTGACATGAAAACTGTGACTCGGCTCTCAAAAGGCGGCAAGCCCTTAGTCCGATTACTCAAAAAAGCTTAATTTAGATGTGAATGTAAATGTACATAATGTTTCACGCTTTTTTTTAATGACTCCGGAGCAACACTGAGCTAATAGTCAGATTTATTTATAATGGCACAGAAAAAAAGTTTTTGGTCAATAAAGAGTTCACCTATATATTTTGTTAGGTATCCATGGTACGTAATGACAGAGGACAAACATTTCTTGTAGGTCTTCATCAGGTTTGTACACAATGTAGTTGGTGTTTTTCCCCATTCTTCCATGCAGAGCTGGATTGTTTTGGGATTGCCGTTGGGCAACACAGACTTTGAAATCTTACACAGATGCTCTACTGGAATCAGGTCTAGAGACTGGCTAGGCAACTCCAGAACCAGGAGATGCTTTTTACATAGCCACTCCTTTGCCTGTGTGGTATCATGCTGGAAGATCAAGTCAGTTTTCATCTTCAGTACTCTTGCTGATGGAAGGAGAGTTTTGCTAAAAATCTCACAATTATTCTTTTTTAACTCATCATCACCATTCATCCTTTCCTTAACATGGATCAGTCGTCATGTTCCCGCCAAGTGGCATTTATACCAAACAGTTATTTTTTTGGTCCCATCTGACATTCTCCCAGTCCTCCTCAGGATCATCCAGTCTCTGGCAAACTTTAGATGTGCCTGGACATGCGCTGGCTTAAGCAGGGGAACCTTTCAAGTAATGCAGGATTTTAATCTGTGTCAGCGTCACATGGAACTAATAGTAAACATTCTTACTGTGTTCCCAGCTCTCTTCGAGTAATGGACCAGTTCACCCTGTGTAGTTCTGGGATGTTTCCACACTGTTCTCAAGATCATGTGCACTCCATTAGGTGAGATCCTGCATGAAGCTCCAGTTCGAGGGAGATTGTCAGTTATATTTTTTCCATTTACTATTAATTGCTCCAACAGTTGATCTCTTCTCCCCAAGCTGCTTGCCTACTGTAGATTAGCTCATCCCAGTCTTGTACAGGTGTCCAACCTGTCAGTTCCAAATTTAAGTGGATGATGTCACACACCAGAACAGCATGTGCTTTCAGTCTTTCAGTTGTCATTAAAAAAACACCCCGCCCCCCCAAAAAAGTCATAGAGCAAAGTAGTCCAAGAAACAGCCACTGAATGTCCACAAAGGTCAGAAACAACAATTGTGCCAAATAATCATTGATGATGATTTCTACCAGCCTTCCGTCACGTTTTTCTTTTTACTAATATTTGGTGAAACAAGGTTTTCTTCTTAGTTTGTATAAAATGAGCCAGTGACCCAACCAACGTGCCCACTCAGTGTTAGGCGTGTGTGAGGCTGTGCCATGCCGCTGTCTTTGCAGTGGGCTGTTCAGACGGTGTGAGGTCAGCCCAGGCTCAGGGGAACTGAGAAGAAGATTCAGACACTGAGCCCATGCAGAGGTATGTAAATATATAAATTAGGGATGTGAATCTTACAACAAGTCACGATTCAAGTAGCATTCGTGGAGTGACGATTCGATTCAGAACCGATTCTCGATTTAGAATCGATTAACATTCAATACTATTAGTAAAAAACAAATGGGCTAATTTGTAGGGCTGAGACAATATGATTTTCTCCCAATTCATTTCATTTGTCATTATTTTTGTAAGTGCCAATTAAATTTCAATTGAGATTCTTCAATATTGCAGATTTTTTATTCATCTTGGTATTGAAAAGATGTGTTATTTTCTGAATGTTCTACTTCCCACATCTTAAACCTTTACAACAGAACGAATGAAAAGTAATGACTTTCTAAAGTAAACTGCTACATACTTAAATATACAGTACTTCATAATAAAGATAACGTAAACCTTTTTTCCAAGCCTGGGCTGCATGTAGAAAAAAATAACTTTTTTTGAAAATCTATTTTTTATTTTTTTTAAATGGATTTATATATATATATATATATATTCTTTAAAAACCAGAACATGCCCAGCAAACTGTGTACAACAAGCGCCTCTTTGTCAAGGACTCTGAAGATTAGCAACAGTTGTATTACGGAGGTGATAAACTAGCAAAACGTGTGTACCCACCACCACCACCACCACCCCTCTTCAAAATCCTTAACAGAACACATGCATGCAAGTATGCTTGTATGTCCTGTGTCATAGTAATATTATCTGTTTACCTAGTCTAGCTGTGGGAACCCGACATCCCTCTGCGGCCAATAATCGAGTCTTGGTAACATAAATGAATAGGGTCGATGTAAATGAACGAGTTTAATGTTGCAGTAACAGGAGGGGGCAAGCCTCGTTCAATGACCCTTAACATGATGCCTCTCGGGTGGAGGAAATATAGTCGTGTGTCAGTTGACTGCAGTCAAGGGATCTGTACGCAAGTGTTTCCCCATTACGGTAAAAAAAAAAAAAGGGAGCTATTCTAAACTTTGAAATTTTGTGTATATCCAGGATATCGAGTATATCCAATTTGTTTTTATTTTATTTTTTTGTTTTCATAGCTAACCCAAGGTTTCCCCAGCAAGTTTGTTTCGTTTGCTAGAGTACACAGCTTGCGACACTCTTTCGTACTTCTTTCAGGTTTCTTCAACAACTGCGATTTTCTTGTCCATCCTCCGACAATATAAGATTAGTGGAGTGTATGTCTCACAGTTGTTCCATCAAGAGATTCTCCCAACTCAGCTGTGGATCTCCGTGGCTCATCCAGACATACTATGAGCCTCTTTGCTCAGTGCATGTATATGGATAGACCAGAGGTCTCTATATATATGGAGGCAGCCGACCCGAACGGCTTCAGGAAACATTGCCAAATTTGGGATAGAAAAAGAGATGACAGAAAACACAGAAACTTACAACAACAACAACAAATCTAAGTTTTATGTTTTTGAAAGAAGAACCGTATGGGGGGTGTTTAACTGATACTTTTGAAAACACAGCTTCTCGTCCAGAAGAAAAAAACAGCGCAAACATTTATCCATAACTTTGTCCCTCAATCAGAAAACAGACAACTGCGCCTCCACCTTCAGTCGAAAAAAGATGCACTAGAGCAGCGCGCCGACGGAAACACTGCAGCATTTTAATACTTATGTTTTAAAAATTTCGAAGGTTTGAAGTTTGAGTTTTGAAAGTGTGTGGCGAGGGGGTTTTACAGCCTAAACACATATATAGTAATTGTAAAAAAATAAAGATGACTACTGACTAGTAATTGTAAAAAAATAAAGATGACTACTTCACGGATTTCGGCTCTTGCGGGTTATTTATAGAACGTTACCCCCACAATAAACGAGAGGACCACTGTATTCAAAAACTTCTGGGAGACATGGATCCTCTTCAGTTTGGCAAGTCTGCTGTTGAACATGATCGATAGCTTTGCTAAGAAAAAAAAACACGCAAATCTTTACTTTTGTTTTTTCAGTTAGACTTCAGCTCGAATGTGTCCACAGCGAGAGTAATGTTGCGCTTAATAGTTTGTATATATATTTACCTGTGCCAGCTGCAGTAGTGCGTGAGGAATGGAGGATGAAGAGGCGGAGCTGAGGCAGTGCGCAAGAGGAAGTATGGAAGCCGGCGGAGAGGCAGGGGGGCGCAGATGTTACAATCGGTAGACTCGTTATTCTCCGCTTTTCTACAATGATAGCCTGAAACTGCTTTACCATGCTGCTGCATCATGTTGTCAGACATAAGTACCACAGATTTAGCACAGAAATCACATGTCCACAGCTTTTTGCGTAGTTTAAAGGGAGTGCTGCAGGACACGTATGAGAGCTGTGAGACAGCAGTGAGGTGTGCTGTAGGAGTGACAGAGGAGTTCAAGGTGGAGGTGGGACTGCATCAAGGAGTGGCTAAACAGATCTTCTTGTTTGCTTTGGTGAAGGACAGGCTGAAAGATGAGGTTAGAGAGGAGTCTCCATGGACCATGGTGTTTGCAGATGACATTGTGATCTGCAGTGAGAGCAGGGTGGAGGTATAAGAAAAGCCAGAGAGACGCGGTATACACTGGAAAAGAGAGGAATGAAGATTAAACTAGGCCTGGGCGGTATACCTGTTCATACCAAAAACGGGAGTTTATTTTCGTTAAGATATGAATTTTTAATATATCTCTATACCGGTGAATAGCTCAGACAACTTCCGGAATGTATAATGTGGGGAAGTGTTTCAGCCAGGCGGCAAAACCAGTAGAAAAGAAATCAAGAATAGCGGTAAATACGTTTTACATACCATCTATAATACTTTTGCCGTCTTTTTTTTCTGTAGTTATCTGAATATTAACCAGCTAATGATCTCCTACGGTGACATGTTTATTTACTTTGGCAAAATCTGGTCTGAGTCTATACTCTGCCCCCTAGCGGGATTCTTCACTACTACATGCAAAGCCAGTACAAGATGCAATTTGCTGTTTGCGTCAATGAGAGGTTAAAAAACAAGTATAGTTTCAGCCATAGGACAAGATCAAGAATGTCTACTAGCATTATAATCATTTTAATTATTTTCATATCATTCACCTGTCTCTATAAAAAAACAACATGATGCAGCCCATATGACTGTAAAATGGTCTACTTAAAGCACATTTTTATATAATTTATTCTTATAAGACAATGTGGATATCAACGGTCTTGTTTGGAAAAAAACCCTGAAATACTGATATGTTTTTAAAAAATACCATTATATGAAAATGTTTCCATATCGCCCAGACCTAGATTAAATGCAGTAAGACAGAATACATGTGTGTTAATGAGCAAAGACACAAGTGGATCGGGGAAGTTACAGGGAGTGGAAGTGAAGAATGTAGAGGACTTTAGTACTTGGGGTCAATGATCCAAAGCAGTAGAGAGTGTGGAAAAGAAGTGGAGAAGAGTGTGCATAGTTTAGAGGGAGGAGTAGTATCAGCGCATTCAGATGTCAAATTGTTAATATATAGTTTGGCAGGTTTGCAGAGGCAGTTTTTACACGTCACATAGTTGCATAAGAAAAAATGAGTAGTTATCTATCATATTTGTATGTTTACCTACATTTCTTAGACTACAAAATTCAAGTATTCATTTTATTATCCATTATTTACCATCCATTATTCATACCCATCCATCCTCTGCAAGGTGGCGGGTGCCTGTGTGCAGCGTAATTGGCAAGAGGCTTGGTCCACCCTGGACAGGTCACCAGGTGATGTTCTCCCATTTTGTTTTGTAGTATCATATAGTTTGAGAGCCCTGAGCCGCGCCCCAGCAGACAGAATTGAGGAGCAGAGACGGAGCTTGTGCGCGGGCCAGGTTGAGTGAAGACACAGTCGCGTGCAAGAGAAGAGCATGCGTTATCGTTCGTTCAAACGTGTGCTCTCACATCGGGGCAGTCTACCCTTTTCTCGCTCCTCGGATTTGAAGGTGCTGATTCTTATCCCAGTCCTTTAACTCTCGGCTGCAAATCGCTCCAGCGAAAGCTGTAGATCACATTCTGATGAAGCCAAAAGGACCACAACAGGTCCATTAAAGTTATGAACAGAACCGGTGACGAAAGGCAACCTTGGCGGAGTCCAAATTCTCAACGGAAACGAGCCCGACTTACTGCTGGTAATACGAACCAAGCTCTGACCCCGGTCGTACAGTGAACTAACAGCCCGTATCAAGTTAAAAATCACAATATAGAGTCTTAATAGCAGAATCGCAAAATATAGCATCATCACCCATGTATTGTGACACATATCATATCACCAGATTCTTGTCAGTGCACTTCCCTATTTCTAAAGCTTTTGTGCTTCTTCAGTCTTCTTTTCAATTCCATCTGAAAACTTCTTTCTTCAGCAACAACTTCTACACTGTAGAATGTTGCTCCAAAAGCCTGGTAGTGCTTAGATACTGTGTATTCAGTAACTGGAAAAAGACTGGAGGTGAGAGCTTTCAACCAACAGTTTAGCAGTCAGGGGCAATCATGTTGAAAATTAGGTGATTTCAGTTCCCAGCATTTTTCTCTGTGCCTCTCCAGTAAATATTTATTCAGTCCAACTTATTTCATTTTATTCAGGAAACCATAATGAGGTCCTAATCCTCAGGTTAAGCTTGACTTGTAAGAGAAAAAAACCCCCAGTACTCAACATTTCCAAGAGCCTTTTCCTTACACCTATAGCATTACGTTCCTCATGTCTTGCATGTATGGAAAAACAAGCTGCTCTTTCTTATACAATACACACACACACACACAGACAAACACACCCTTCCTCAACCTCTGCCCTCCAGTCTGAGCCATGTGAGGTTCTCCTCCCTTCCTCACACCCAAACTCGCACAAGGACTTCTTTATCAAGGCGGGAGGAGGGGAGCCGTCGAGATGGAAAAAGAAAGAAAGCTCCCACACTCACAGCAAAAGCACCAGCGGTTAGTTCCGTGTGTGCGTTTGCCGTTGGGCTTCATTGATCCCTGGTGTTGCAACTGTCCTTAAATGGCCTTCCCATGGAAACGCTGAGGGGAGCAAAACGAGACAATGATGCCCCGGATGGGATAAGCCCCCCCCCCTTTGGAGATGAGGTTTCAGCAATGCGCCCTCGTAGGAGAGTGGAGACCTCGGGTCACCAACACAGTTGGATCAAATTCAATGGCGGTTTGGGGGGGGGGGTAGATGGGTAAAATAAGTGGAAAAGAAGGAAACATGAAGAAATCCAACAAGCAAAAGGAGAGCAGACGTCAGAAAAATTATCCCAACACTGACTTTTTTTAAATCACTGATTGTTTTAGGTACCTCCACAGGCAGACTGGAAACCACAGAACGGTCCTGTGAGCTCGATCACATGGAGGAATGCCGGCATGTGAATAAAAGCTCAAACACTTGAGTCTCATCTCACAGATTAAATCTTTTTTTTTTTTTTAGGCAGAGGAGAAGTGCTTCTTACCTATATTGACTGCCATCAACATGAGTGATCATGAGTGGAGTCAAGGTCATCCCGCAGGAAAGCAGGGTGTCAGCCATATACAAGGAACCGGTTTTAACAATTGTTTTGTACTTATGGTGTGTAGTATGCAAGTCGACTGCTAAGCATGCAGTACTTAGACATCTTATCAAAAAATATTTAGTGAGTACAAAAACTGGGGACCTAAGATTGACCGATAGGGGTTTTTCATCACCACACCTTTTTGTCTTATTTAAATGTTAATTTGTTTCACAAATAGCAACAGTGGACATTTCTGAACCTGATCAGCTTTTGAACACTGAATATAATAAACTCTTCTATCCTAATTTTGTGCACTGCAAATTAGGTGCTGGGCGGTAGGGCTGCAGCTATCAAATATTTTTGCATTAAAGTACTCTATCGAATCTTTTATCAATCAATTGAGTACTTTAATAAATTACACTTTTGTGTTTGTAAACCATCATATCAATAGCGTGTTATAAAATATGAAAGACCTCTTAAAATGAGCAAACAATTGTCAGTTATTCTTCAAAGTTTTATTAAAAAATTATTTTTGCAAAACTTCAACACTTCAACTTTACTTCACAGTAAACAAATGTCAGGGCAAAAAATAACTATACACAACCTATTTCCTTTGGTTTAACAAAAAGGTAAAACTGATGTAGCCAATTCTATAACCCAGCTGAGAATAAATAAGGAGTAATAATAAGGAGTACTGCTGGACAGTGGGCACATGTCTGTAATAAGCATTTTTAAAATGCTATTGGTAAAACCTGCAGCTTCCTCCACAGTGCATGATGGACATGACTGGAGAAAGCTTCCTCCAGTCACATGTCGATGTGACTGGGCAAGGCACTTAACCCCCACAAATTCTACACGTCCTACCGAGCCATGTTGTCTATCGGTGTATGAATGTGAGTGTGAATGGGTAAATGTGGCTTCAATGTAAAGCGCTTTGAGTGGTCATTTAGCATTCACTTGCGTGTTCATTCAGTTGCTGCATCCGAATATCCCTACTATGCTTGCTACATAGTACACGGAAAGCAGTATGCGAGTAATATAGTACATCCAAATCCCCAGCATGGAATGTCATAAAGTTCCCAGATGTGTACTACCGCCACAGACTCTATGCAATCCCAGAATGCAGCAGAAGCCCAAAAGTCATAGAAGTAGAAGGACCTCAGCTACCGAGGAACTGTAAACCATTGGCAATGTTGGCGTATAAATGTAAAAGTGTAGCGATGTTACTGATTACTTTAATTGTTTTTTGACAGCTCGTTAAACATTTAATTTGATAAGTTCATGTTTAACAGGACCACAGGTGACCTCAACATCAGGCAAAATGGTGGCGCAGTACGTCCGATTTAATGCCTACTACTTGCTCGATTGCTACTTGGTAGTAGTCTAATGTATGTTCGTTGTATTGCCCGTTCTACTATCATATGGACTGTATCATGTTTTTTTTCCATGTCCAGACACTGGTAAATGCTATCTATGAAAAGAATTACAATAATTATGATTAAGGATGTACCGATACTTTACTGGTATGGGGTATAGGGGCCGATACGGTTCTAATGTATTCGTATTGGTAAGCTAACCGATACTTTAAACCAATGGGGAGCCTAAGTCACGTCCTTCTACTTCCGGTCCCCAAATGCCAAAAAAAATGAATGAGAGTCAATGGAGCGATTAAAGTTATTTCTGATTCAGTTTGAAATGTGCAGTGGATTGAACATATGATGTCCGTGAATTTTAAAAACTAATTTTGATGCAGAGAAAACGCATTTTACTTGAGGTTTTGTGTAAAAACGCTTAGCGGACTACAACTGCAGAAGAAGAAGGAGAGTGAGGGCTGTAGCCTCCAGGTCGAAGAAGGGAGCATTAAACACTGAGGAAACCACTATAAACCTGATCATGTGGAAAGTAGCAGCTATGTCGGGTGTAAAGCAGTCGGTGGAGTGAGAGCCAGCATGGAGAAGCTCTACAAGCTCTAGATGAGTGTTTTACGTGCTATAGCTAGTGCTAACTCCCATTAGCAAAATTACATCATATATGCGACTTCTGATCTGTACGCATTTTAAATGTGAATTCTTACAATCAAATCCAACCCAAATCACTGGACAAACACAGTCGAAAAGTACATCGTTAGTTACCAATTAGATCGAAGTACAACATATGTGTGATTCAGGACGTAAGACCAAGCGGACCAGAAGATAACCTTTATCGCTCCATTGATTTCCATTAATTTTTTTTCCGGTTCGGGGACCAATGGGCCGACCAGAAGGGGAGGAGACTTATGCTACATTCACACTGCCCAATACGTCAGCGTTAGCTGCGGCAAGATTACATGAAAAGTCTATGGTGGAGTACCTCAGAGGTCCGTCAAGGACTCTGCGTTGTGTTGAGTACGTTGGCTCCGTCAACGACGCTTGCGTTTCATATGGCAACGTACCAACGCATGCGTTACAGAAGTTCAGCAAGCTGAACTTTTGACGGATCCAACGCAGTTAACGCAGTGCAATCAATCAGAGCGTCTCACTGTAGTTATGTCACTATACGCCGTATCTTGAATGAAGCGTGGGTCCAGTGAAAACATTTTCAACAAACACAGATTTAAAAAACCATAAATAACACTTACCGAAGACAGATGGACAGGTGCTCCTAAAGAGGAACAGAGAACCTGTAGTTGGTATCCTGGTAGTGAATTTAAGCTCCGATGCGGCCGAGGAGGTCGTAAAATTAGGTGCGCAGGACAGACGGAAGTACCACCGAAAGCGAACCTCATCCATTCGCAGCTCCTGGAGCAAATTGTTAAACTCCCCGAACTCAGAACGCATCTGAATAATGGGCGCTGATGGACCCGATGTCAACGTTGTCTAGCTTTATCTAGCTAATAAAGCCAAGCCACTCTCTCGTTACAATCCACCATAGGGCAGAATGTACGGCAACAGAGGAAGCCCCGCCCATGCGTTGTTTTTTCCTCAGTAGCAGGCTATGGAAGCCAAAAAGTACATACGTCAAACTTCATCCGTTGGATGCGTTGCTCGACGTATCCAACGGACGCGGTCTGAATGCAGCTTTAGGCTCCCCATACCATGAACCAATGTGGAAACTAAAATAATTTTACAGAAAATGTTTATTTTTCACTTGAGATTATAGTTTTGTGGTTAATTTCATTAATATTTTATCTTTTATCATTTTCACCATCATTTGTTGTAAGAAGCAAAGAAGAAAAAAAACCTTTCAATACTTTGCACTCTTTTCTAGTAGAATGGTCGTCATCGGCACTGGGTATTGTCAAGTACGCAGAACCAAGTATCGCCAATGTATCGGTTTGGAACCCGGAAAATGTACTTATTTTTTTAACCTCGCATTGACGCAAGCAGCAGGCTGTCTTGTATATATAATTAATTTGCACTGTACGCCGTACTAGAGAATTCCGCTAGGGGGCAGACTACAGAACTCAGGACGGATAGAGTGGCGGATTTGTAGAGTAGAAACAAAACAAACATGGCGACCATAGAGGATTAGCAGCTGATTAATACATGACAGGAAAAAAAGAGACCAGCAGTGTCAAAGATGGTATGTAAGACAATATCTACCGCTATTGTTTATTTCTACACTCCCCCTAGTGGTTACTCGCAACAGCATTTGCAAAAGACTGGTCTTTGGTTCACATCTGGTCTTTGGTACACATCTGACCTTTTAAACTCAAAGAACTTCTAAACCATGGATATAACTCCTCTTTTTGGATTTATTTTCCCTGGGTCAGCATTGTTCACTCTGACAGCTCCTACCAGCAGCCATACTTGATTCAAAACTTTACTTTTCACGCTGTGTTGTTACTGTATTGTAGTGAAATCGGTCCCTGCTGTAACATTTTCCCACATCAATCGTCTGGACATTGGGCTATTCACTGGTATAGCGGTACATAAACAAATTCTATATTGGAAATGAAAAGAAATGCTGGATTCGTCTTTTGTTAAGCCAGCAGAAGGCCGTTACTAAACAAAAGAAACAGTTATTTTTAACATTTTTGTAGTGCATTCAGCTTCACTTCTTTCTATAAAAAAACATAATCAATATTTTAGACACAGGTGAATAATTACAATTACATATTTAGAATAAATGTGAACCTAAACTACACACTAGTATTGTTTTTTTCATTTTTTGTTGTTAACAATTTGCTGACAAACGACCATAAGACCAAAGGTATGCATAAATAAATAAAATTTCATGTTGCAAGGACAATTTTTTATACTTAGTGATTTCTGGTATTCTTGATTGTTAAAACTCAGTCATTCATTTAAGGTGAAACTAACTGTGATGTCAAATACACACCAGAATATGCTTTAACTAGGCAATTTTTATGTACATTACAAAGTTAATGGAAAAACAGATATTGGCTTACGTTTATATAGTGAGTATAATTTCTCCAATAAAAATTGCCCAATAAAATGACGCGTTCCAGCACACGAAACAAAGTTCTGAGTACTATGAGGTATGTGAGAGGGGCTGAGAAACGAGTAATGCTACAGTGGAGCTACTGTCTACTCCACGCACAGAATGAAGATCTCCAACATTCATTCAGAAAACAAAAGCAAAGGGACCTATTCAATTTGTGGCAAATAGTTTCAGACAGTTCTTAAAGTTGACTACAAACTAACAAACACTTTTCCACAACTAAGGATCCCTAAAAGAGATGATTTATGATGCTAATATATACATCTTTTCTAAAGAAGGGACGGGAACTTAGATGTAGAACTTGCTAGTTGCCTTTACTGCCATGAGCAGATGGGTCTACTTGAAATTAAAGAAAACAGTTTGAGCGTTCTTCCACAGCCACACCAACCTAACAGATATCCGAACTGCAGAAGCAGCTTCTTCTGTTTGTTTTCTATGCGGAAAGGAGACTATTTAAAATGTACTGGAGTCACTTTCTGGTGGGTTTCTTCATCTGTATATTTTGTTAAGCCGCACTGCGATGAGATGAGACTAAATATTATAACTTCTAAATAAAATGTCGTCCAAACTTTGTATCTAAAAATCCCACACACAGACTCCACTGAAGCGTTAATGTAGACAAGTATGGCTGCAGAATACTAGATGTAAAATAAACAGCTAAAAGAAGACTTGGACTCCCTCATGCAGTTTATTAAAGAAAGCACTGAGTATTACATCTATAAGAGATTAGGATAAAATGAATCTAAATAAAGAGGAAACATGTTTTAATAACCTTTATGAAGGTATGAAAGGGATACAACAATACAAGGGATGAAAAGATTGGGGTGAAAACTCAGAAATATGAGAATTAAAGACAGAAGTCGTATGTTGTCTGATTGACAAGTAATCTTCGGAAAAAAATCCCGTGCTGAAAGCCCGCAGCTTTGCACCAAAGATGTTCTTACCACCTTAAGCTCCACTAATGCCATTAGCGTCTAACTTAATCCGCTCAAATAGGCCCCTCGTTACCGTCTCCGAGCTGCGGGCCACATCAAAGCGCCGTCGGCCCCAGCCCTCCGGAGAGGCGCACAGCAGCACCACACTAACCCCCGACCCTGACGAAACGCTAACCTGTCATCTAGATCCCATCCATCATACGGCGCACCGTACCTCTGAACTGCCATAATCCACCATTCTCATTCCCTACCCCCCAAACAAACATTCCCAAGGGAGACTTCCTTTCAACCCAAACAAACCTGACAATCAACCGGGGACATCAAACCGTTATTCAACGTTTAACTGACAGTCTCACACGAAAAGAAAAGGATTTGGTTGAACGCTATATTTGATGAGGTGTCATGAAATACATAAAGGGAAAGAATCTTCATTTACATTAAGTTTAGAGTGCTTTTAAACAAATTTACAGGATTTTCTTTTGACTTTTGTTTCTGATATGCCACTATGAATTTCCACCAATTACAAAACATGAAAAACTTTCTGAATCAAAATTTTAAATGGTACACATAGTCAGGATGACTCCACGTCTTGTTTTGTGCGACCTGATCATGATATTTCCAAATGATTTATCTAGGAGTTCATGATCGCATTTCTCAGCAGTGTCCCCAAAAAGCAGCTAACTTTTTGAATGGCAAATTCTTAACAATATTAACTCATTAACATTTGTGAGGCTCAACATTATGTTGACTGCTTTACCAAGAGTCTTTGTGTTAATCACACTATTAACAATGTTTATAATGTAAGAGAGACTGTATTATTGCTGCAGCTCCCTTTTCTTTTCTGGCATTTGATCTACTCGCAGTGTTTAGGATTGGTACGTGGAGAGCAGCTGAAACACCAGTGATTAAATTGTAAGACATCCAAAGCAAGTTTGCGGCCGATTGAAGCAGGAGAACCACGTTCTCTAGAGGCTTCATAGCACACGGTTTATTGGGAAAGTTGAATTGTTGATGAAAGTCAACAAGTCATATCAAAAGTAGGGCTCCAGTAGTTGTTTATTTTAGTAATAAGGTAAGCTAGCGATTATTATGAGCATGAATCTACTAAATGGATAAAGAAATCGAAGACATTTTGGACGGCTTTAACTTTAATGACTTAAGCATATATTTAAAACAAAATGAAAGAAATTAAAAGGATTAATTTACCTGCTGTAGGATATTTACAAATATTTACACATTTATCTGTGCTTGCAATACCCGAATCGGGTTATACGGTTTGATTCAAGGTGACCAACTGGCTGGCAAACCAGAGGCATGAAGCGCTCGCTTCCATTTAAGATTGCGGCATTAAGAAAGTTCTTTATTAGAGCGCTAATTTAGTTTTCTAATAAAGACAATACTGAATTTTGCTCTCAGTTTAGCTTGTAGTTATCACATACATTTGCCAGTTTTTGTTATTTTCTTTCATTGTGTTTCTTCTTTACGTCCCTCAATGCCTTCATTTGTGTCAGACATCCTTTAAAATCTTAGATACGTTGGTTGCACAAGCTAAGTGATTGAGTTGTGTAACTGAAATATTCATCAAGAGAGAAAGTCGGCGTATGCGAGGTGGTACGTCTGTGCAGTCCCTAGAGCTTTGCCAACAACAGTCTTAACTTCACTAAAT
Source organism: Apricaphanius iberus (assembly GCA_028564705.1). Taxonomy (NCBI): domain Eukaryota; kingdom Metazoa; phylum Chordata; class Actinopteri; order Cyprinodontiformes; family Aphaniidae; genus Apricaphanius; species Apricaphanius iberus. The sequence continues at coordinate 337,234 of JAPXFQ010002314.1, forward strand.
TTTTTGGACGTGTGTGTTGGACTTAAGGTCATCCACACGCGCACTTATACACATACACACACCCATTAACGGCCTCCGGCTGTGCGTTTCTGGTGGATTATGGAAGCCATTAGAGACGGTGATCAGCGTTGACAACGGCGGGGGTTAAAAGGTCGCCGCCCTGTTGGGAGCAGGATTGATCCATCAATGTCTTTGAAAAGATCTGTATGAAAGTGTCTCCCTTTATCTTTCTTTCTGACACCCAACACACACACAGACACAAACGTACTATTACAGCATGTGTGAAATATTAACTTCTTAACCTACATCTAATATTCAGACTTCAGATATGTTACTATGGCTCAGTGTGGCAACTGAATCGTATCAAAGAAACGTCGCCACCTCCGAACGTCGGTCCACCATTAGTTACAGCTACAAATTTTATAGTTGCAGGAAACTGTGTATTTGAGTTTAACTACTGATTAACATAGCACAGTGGTTCAGTCGGCTAGTTTTATATTACACCTCATTTGAATTTGTTGCTTTTTAACCGGCTTTATCCATGTCAGTGTGTCCAACTTTTCCACATTTTATTCCATCATCATCCTATACATGAATGTGCATAGAAATGTTGACTAAGAAAAAAAGAGGGAAGAAACATAACATCGAAACCTAGCCAAGCAAAAAGCCCTCTTGTTTTTGTTTCAGCAACTCAGATGATCCAAAGCCCCCAGTCCTAAGAAGACGAGAACACGATGGAGATTCTGACTCACACATTCCCACTAAAACTTCCCTGAGAACCTTACCTTTGGCGAAACGAGCAGGAACGTCAGGATGTTTCCATCAGACGCCACTGAGGACGAACAGTGCAGACAGAAAGGGGGGATGGCAACATGACAGAATCTAATACACAAAAGGACTGTTGTGTCACTTCAAACCTCAGCTTCAATTTACTTGTTAGGTTAGCCATGGGGCTGGACCACACTGTACAGTAGTGGAATGTGTTTGGGGATGAATGGTACAGCATTTTCTTTGGTCTGTGGTTAAACTAAATTACAATAAACTAGAAATGTATACACAGATGCATTGAACTGTACACTAACCATGTCTGTTAATGGCCTCCTTAACCCGCCGTAAAAAGCATGGAAATGTCTTGTGATGCCGAATAGAGCTGAATAAAACATCTGCAGGGCAGCCGCTAGAAGGAGGAGGAAGACGAGCTAAAACCAGGATCGAGTTTGGATTAACACTAACAAAAATCATCAAGATAACCTAAAAGGGTGAGCCTGGTCACTGTACTTGCTATATTATTTGTATCTGATGTAGAGGTAAAAGAAATTTTAAAAAGCAAAAATTGATTGAAAGCACATCAACATGTAAAAATCAACACTGTTTTTAACAAATACTGGCAACAATCAATGAGGTTGAGAATATCTTACGTCTAGACGCACAAAAATTAAAATAAAATCAACTAGAGGTCCTCATCTGCTGATTTTTACCTTGACCAGCCAATCGGAAGCAGGAAAAAAACAACAATAATTTTCCAGTAAAAGTGTTTTAACTAGTCACAACCAGGTCGAGGTGGAAACAACACTTTCCATCGTGGAAGTTGCTACAGTAGAAAGATGACTCAAGCCCGGTTGACACCGTGCATTTTTTTCCGTCTGTCTTAGACAGAAAAAAAAATTGTCATCCAGCAATTGACGAATGAAAATCCAGCCAGGGAGTGAACCCAACAAAACAAAACAAAAAGTGACGTGCGTAGAATGTGTCGGCAGTAAAATGACGAAAACTGGGCTCCATTCAAGAACATGTGGCTCAACAAAGGAGCCAAATTTAATATGGAGTAAGACAGTTGTCAAATAGATATGTGTATGATTCTAGTCCTCCACACAAAACTCTGCAGTCATATACGTAAGTCTGAGAAATTGTGCAGGTTAATGTTTTCATACCAGTGTGAATCTAAAAGCTGTGAGTACAAAGTCTCTTAAATATTACTGTACTTGGAAGTCTTCACTGCTGTGAGAACAAATTCAAGTTTGTGGGTATGGGTAGACAAATGTTGACGTCACAGGGGGAGTATTCCACCAAAAACGTGCAACCAAGGGTTCAACACCTGAACCTGGTTAGCCAAATGCATCCTGCCTTCCTGCAGAGTGTATATAAGGTTACAGAAAGGAATATCACTTCCTGTTTTCCTCACTTCCTGTTTCCTCACTTCCTCTCAGTCAGAGAGAGATGTCTTCTTTACACAACATTAGCAGGAAGTCTTTTTTTAACATTGATAATCTCATCAAAACATTTAACCAATTTGAGAAATTGTTGTCTAAAACTTTATCTTAGTTGTAAAGCTAAACCAGCTAGCCCAGCGCTATCACATATTACAAACAGGATTGGACCCATTTACAGAGAAAACCAAGGTTTGTGTAGTTTAATCATTCTGTATGGGCTTTTTTTATACTGTGAAGATTGAAAGAAATGATTGCTTCACCATGCTTCCATTTTGTTTTGAACATGAGATTTGAAGCAAAAGGTAAACCAAACATGTGGTCTGGTCAAGTTGAATTTGAAGTGTTGTGTAACCTAAAGGTTCGTCATAGTGATTTTAGAACTTCTTTGTAGGTCAGACTTTTTTTTTTGGGGGGGGTTTGGGGGGGGGGGGTTCATTTTCCTCTACAATCATTTGATGGCGAGCTACCCTTGAACCTGTTGAAAACCACGCCTTGTGAGGTGGTAGTAACCAAGGACTTCAAATGTACTGTTAAGGAATCTAATTTTGAAAGACTTTATTTATTTTTTAGTCAACCTAGAACTGAAAGACCTTTTGACTGAAGTGTTGGTTTTTTTTGTATAACTTGTTATATAAACTGTTCTTTGTATTGAAAATTTTAATACATTATTCATTTTTCCCTTAAAATTTGTCTTGTGGTCAATAGCATCCATAAATATTTTGGCCTCCTTTAGAACCTGGACTTCTGGTATTGATTAATTGTGCTAAATTAAAAATAATCTGTCACAACATGCCAGTGAAACTACTCTAGTATTGCCATAACTAGCAACAGGAATTGGCTTGTGTTAACTAATTAGAATATGCACACAAACTTAAAGCTGTGCTCACAGCAGGGAAGTGAAATTAGAAATAATTCAGATTCATAAATTCAGATTTATACTCATAACCTGTATATTTTGTCAGTCCCATGTTTAAGACAGCAGAATTGGGTGTACAACACATGTATTGACATACAAATGTGAATACGAACTGTTAGAATAATGCACACATAGGGTTGGGTACCGATATCAGGAGCCATTAAGGCACAGGTTCTGACATAAACGGTAGTAACCAGACCAAAAACCAGCGCACATTTCGGTGCCCTATTTCGGTTCTTTTCTTCTCGGAGATGTCAAACACCTTGGATTCTAGGCATGCCATCAGCCAAGAGCGGCGTCCTACATCACCAGAAAAGGTAAACATGGCTATCTTTTCGCAAAAAAAACTTCTAAAAATTAAGGCTGTTAAATTTAACGCCCCAACGCGGGTTGATTAATTCCTAGAATTAACTTCTTTTTTTTTACGCAATTAACTCATACACAGAATACCGCCCAGTTTATAATTCAGCCCGCACCACATCAGCTCTCCTTCCTAGCTAGCCAAACTGCGGATTGTTGTGCAGCAACATGTGTTTATAATCCTAAATTACATGTGAGAATATTTTTATAGGCATATTGGCTTTGTGGTGATAACTTGTCTGAGAGAATTTGGATGTCAGCTCGTTGTGTGCGGCGCAGAGTTTAAATGCTCTGTATTTATGTTGATTTATTCATGTTGGCTAACTGTATAACTTCAGTACATTTCATAGTGAGATACCGCTGCGTTAAAAAAACGAAATAATTCAGTTAAAGTTATGTTTTCGGACTTAAATTAGTGCTAAGTATTAGCGGAAGTAGCTGTGTACATCTTCACAATAATACTGCATTCAGACCAAGCCCATGCGTCAGCGTCAGTTGCGGCAAGATTACATTTAAAGTCTATGGTAAAGTTCGTCAGAGGTCCGTCAGAGTCTCTGCGGCGCTTTGTGTACGTTGGCTCCGTCAACTTCACTTGCGTTACATACGGCAATGCAGCAACGCAGCAACGCAGAAGTTCAGAAGTTTATCTAGCTAATAAAGCCAAGTCACTCTCTAGTTATGATCCACTATAGTTCAGAACGTACGGCAACAGAGGAAGCCTCGCCCATGCGTTGTTTTTTCCTCAGAAGCAGGCTATGGAAGCCAAAAAGTACATACGTCAAACTTCATCCGTTGAATGCATTGCCTGACGCGGACCAAATGTGCGGTGTGAATGCACCATTAGAACGTTCATTTTGGACGAAGTTTGTATGTTTTTCATTCTTTAACCACCGTTCAAGCACCGGTACCATTTCAGAAGTACCGGTTTGGCACCGGTGTCGAATAAAACCTAAACGATACCCATCCCTATGCGCACATCTTTTTTTTTTTTGTTTCCTTGCCTCATTAATTCAGGGACATTTGGTAGCAAAAACGGTGTAAATGACATTCTGTTGGCTATAAGTGACGCTTGCTTTTCAGCGATGTATGACGTTGGTGCTTCTTGGTGGAGCGAGACATCATCGAGTTCAACTCACTGAAATGCAAATTAACCTGGGGCCAAAGTCATTAAGCAACAGGAGCGTGTTGCTCTGTTTTACCATAGGCAGAAATAAGTAAGGGAAATATACAGATATAATAATTAACTTCATAAGACATTTCCTATGTCTTTACATCTTTTCCAATTAGGCTCACCATTACTTTAGGGAAGTAAGGCCAGTTAAGTGTGAAGGTCTGACACTTGAAGCTCAATAACCTGCCAATTTTTTGCATCCAAGCAGTACTTTGCCAGTGATATATTGACACTGCGATTGGGGCTGGGATTAGGGACACTGCACCATATCTTCGACTCTAAAACAAACAATCTTGCACAAATGTACATGCAGAGCGATCTTTCCTTTGGTCCTTGATTTTTATTAATAACATTCTATGCCCGATTATCTCTTTTTAGACTAACACAATCACTAAAACGAAGAAAACCAAAGTGAAGGGAAACTTTACAACTCTTTATTTCCAGGGAGCAAGGTGATGTGACTAAAAGTGAAGCAGTAGGTTTGTTAGTTTAGAACTTGGGATTTAAATGTAAAAGTCAGTCTTAGGGTGGGCCCTCATAGATGGGAGAAAGTATGTGTGTCATTGTGAGTCTCCAGACGCAGCCTGCAAGAAACAGCTGAAGGTTCTATAGATCAGAGATACATGCATTCCAACCCCACCCAGCAAACACACAAACACACACACACACATAATGCAAGTACCCTCCTGCATGTTCCTGCAGCCATGTGTTCGTTTGAAAAGCATTTCCTTTGAAAACTCTACATAATTTCTGAAAATGAGATAATAGCTTATTTTGCCAGCCTTATCAGTCTGAATTATCAGTTCACTAAAAAGAACAGGCTCCCTAACAGAAGTAATTTATTATTTATATATGAGACCAACTGCTGTAAAAGTGTTTTAATCATTTTATAACAGAAGGAAAATTATTTTGAGCTTTTAACTTTCTTTAGCATCTTAGGCTGTAACAATAGCATGGTTATCAGGCATAGAACCACTAAAACAGCAGGTTGTTCCCAAGAGTGTTATATAACTGTCACTTCCAAATGGTTTCCAACATTTCTGAATTTAGCATGTCCTGTCAAAATAAATGAAAGCTTAGATGTGATGGTGTAATATGTTTAGCCTTCCTGTTATCTCCAAATAATGTTGCTCTTACATGTCTGGACTTTACTTAGAAAATATAGTTTTCTTTAACAAAAAACAAAAATCGTATACATTTTCTGCTTCTTCTGACCTTATTTAAGGACATTAATAGGACTGAAAATAGCTAATGTTGAGTCACCGAAGTGTGTTGTTGCCAGACTGACCTGCCAGCATTTATCATTGCACATCCAGAGTTTCCGGTTTCCACTTGCTGACACATAGCCCTGAAAATTGTCCAATTCCAGTCACCAGCTGCTTCCTCTTCACTCCAACCTCCACATTTTCATTTTTAATTTAAACAATTACCATAAATGAATAGCATCTGCTTAAATTATTTGACAATGCTTGATTAACTTAGAATTTCTGCCTTTTGCTAAAATGTCAAACATGCTTTGGGGAAAACATGATTCTTTGATTCCTTTTTACTTTCTGCTTTATTTAATTCACTGCAGACTGGAAACTTGCCAATTACATATTTATTTTAATTTCATATACAGCTTGCCAAAATAATAAGAGATTTAATGTTTTTTTTAATTCATAAGTATTTTAGTCTAAAAGGAGAGGGGGGCATGTACAGGAGGTTGTTTTCTGAAAAACCAACTTCAGGTTTGTTTAAGTTGATGCGTAACTATTCGTTAATTCACTAATAGGAATGTGTCATAAAATGACATCAAAATTGCCAAAAGGTAATAATGGCTGATTTTCTGTGAATTTATATGAATTTTTTGATACTTTATGAATACATTTCTCTTCTGATGATGAAGTAATAACCTAATCTTTTTGTTTAAATGTATGCTCTGTACTGTACTCTGCTGCAGTGTGACATATGTTTTTGGTTTGGTAGACAGTTGGAAAAAGTAGGAGACATGGAAACACACAGTAGAGACAATAGCATCTCTATCTGTAGACATCCTCATTGATCCCCCACTGAGCAGATTGCTCCTGGAGGCTACCTTTCCAGGAATGCAGAAAGAAAACACACACACAGTTGTTTACAAAATCAGAAAAGACAGTTTGAGGCATACCATCATGCCGAAACATTCTTCAGTAATCTGAAATAAACTGTATTTGTCTTACTATCAACAGGAAGAGTAAGTAAAATTAATCTGAGTTTTCAAGTATATTCCACGTTAAGAAGAAAACACTATCAAGCAAAAAAAAAAAAAAGGTTTCTTTTCTAGCACAAACAGAAAAAACTTCCTCTACAATGCGCTTTTGTACCATTGCTGACCACAGTTTGTTCTTAAGCACCGAGGATGCTTTCATGATCCTGTAGCCAGTGTGTTTCAACAGTCCTTTAAGCAGGTTATCCTGCACTAAACCAATGAATCCTGCTGGCTAGATGACAAGCTAGGTATTTCAACATTGAAAAAGAAATCCAAAGTCAGATCGATGAGAATCCGTGTCGACGAGGTGAATCGGGCAGAAACTTCAACATGACATATGTAGTGTTGTGAGAACTCCAGAAACGAAGCCCATACACCAGATAGAACAATGGAACCAATGATTGAAAGTGTAACTTCATTTCGATTTTTTTCGCAGCGCCCAGAAAGATTTCCAGAGCTCTGCAAAAAATCTCCTCATTAACTCAAGACGTAAAGCTCAGGAGGACGTTTTAATAGTCAAATCCAACACAAATGTTACATCATAGAGGATTTTCTACCGAATCAGTCTAATACCAGGACTGCTGTTCTGTCTCCAATGTGATGAGCCCAGACACCAACACATTTTCAGCACTAACCTTTAGCTGAACCAAAGGAAGAAAAACCCTTAGGTCAAGAGGTGAAGGTAGAACAACAACCAATCAAAATCTTGTGAGTTGGAGTTTTTGTTATTAAATTATTCTGATGATATTATTACTTGCATGATGATCTACTGAAACTGAAAAGATGACAAGAAACCTTAAGGACTTCAGTCCAGTACCACTATCAGCGAACTGCATTTTTGAAAAGCTGACATGCTAAGAGACAAGAATGCCACGTCTGTGAAGCAACAACCTGCAGGCTAGCAAACAGAGCTCATAGTACAGCTGTATAACCCTGTACAATACGCCTGTCGGGGATCCACATTTTTATCTCAGTCATACAAGACTGGGAGCTCACCTCAGCATTTCTTTGTATTTAATAATATGGAGAAGTATCAAAAATACTGAGGCCATCTGTATTCAGTATATAAAATTAAAAATGTATCTATATGTCCACATAAGATCACATACCTAAGGAACTTCATCCAATTTTGTTGAAGAAACAGAAAAATTACGTTCAAGAAGATTCAGAGCTGGAGAAAGTAGAAACCCGCCTCCTGCAACATCAAATTAAAGACATCTGTAAGAGGCAAAAAGGGGTGGATAAGTTAGTAATTCATGTATGAAATGTAAGGCCTTCTGCAAGTTTGTCTGCAGAGAATGAACTAATGTATGTAAAACTGGTTAAAAAAAAAAATTACAAAAAAGAAAAAAAAAATTATAAACTTAAATTCATTTTGTACAATATTACTTTACTAGTCATTTTTTTCTTTATTTTTGTAAAGTTAACCCTTAGATAAACCGATTTAAAACACCAAGTCAAGCGAATAAGTGAAAACGTTGCAATATTTGATCAAAACATGTTTTTCAGGCTTGTGTACAGATTTAGTTTAATCTTTTCACTTTAACCTCTGCCAACATGAAGCTGAGACTGCAGAAAATCCTATATATAGCATATGGATATTGTAATAACATTTGGATAACAGGGATAATATTCTACACAATAAGCAAGATCAATTAAAGGGATATTCACCTCTAAGTAAATATGTGGTCGTTGCCATATTCCCAAGAGTTAGATATGTGAGTAAAAAGCATTTTATTACCAGCCCCTGATCTGGCAGCAGTCCTTTTGCTTTAGCTTAGCATAAACCAATGTAAGTGAATGGGAACTACTACTTCCCATTTAGTTACATTGGTTTATGCTACTAACAGTGTTGGGAGTAACTGTGTTTAAGTATAACGGTGTTACTATCTGCGTTCTTTTTAAAGCAACAGAGTAATCTAATTAATTACTTTTCCCACCGTTGCAACGCCATTACCGCTACTGGGGATGCAAAGTGGCGCGTTACAACAATGTGATTGAATTCAGTGCAGCGGTGTCAGTCTTTCTGAGAGACACACTTCAGCTGCAGTAGGAGAGAGCAGGTTTCTGTGATGACTGCCGGCGGATACCCTTAGTGCTCTCGCTGTCTCATTGTGTGCTGTAAAGACCGGTGAACTTAGTATTACGATGGATATTCGATGGACATTATTTTCCTTAAACTGGAGACCTGCTCCAACGTTTCATCACCTAATTTCCAATGCCTGCGCTCCGTGCCGCTGTGCACTGTGCGGCTGTTTGCTCCAGACCTGAGCTGATAGAGTGGATACATCACTTCCAAAGACTCCCTCCTGAAGGCGGTGGTTTTATTCAGAAAATACCTGTGAAATCTACTAACAAAGTAACAAAATGATATATTTTTTATTAACATAGGCCTATGTAATATTTCTTTTTGATATGTAAAATTAGATTTTTCTTCATTAGCTTTTAGTTCATTTGACCAGGTGACACCAAATCAGCCTTAAAATGTCTTACTACAGACAATTACATAGTGCTCTATTTAATGGGCAGTATTACAGATATATAGATTTGAAAAACTTCATACATTTTCCTGTTTATTTTTACACAAAATTGTGTGTCTTAGTTTTGCACTTTAAACTGTGTACTAACTATGTTACTAACTCAATTACTTTTTGGAAACAGTCATTTGTAATTATAACTAATTACTTTTTTAATGTAAGATGCCCAACACTGGCTACTAGCACACTAGTAGTACCCATTTACTTACATTGGTTAATGCTACTATCATGCTAGTAGTTCCCATTTACTTACATTTGTTAATGCTACTATCATGCTAGTAGTTCCCCTTCACTTACATTTGTTTATGCAACTATCATGCTAGTAGTTCCTATTCAGTTACATTGGTTTATGCTACTATCATGCTAGTGGTTCTCACTCATTTACATTGGTGTATGCTACAAGCATGCTAGTAGTTCCCATTCATTTGCATTGGTTTATACTAAGCTAAAGCAAATGGACTGCTGATCAGATCAGGAGAATTACTGGGCTGGTTATGAAATGCTTTTTTATCATTTATCTAACTTTATGTTGCATTGGCAACAGGCAAATTTTTACTACGGGTGTAATATCCCTTTGAACATATATACTGAAGTCAACTCGTGTTAAATTCATGTAATTTCTTTTGTCTTCCACCACCGACCTGTAGCTGTCATTTACTTTAAATACAAATGATCACCTGTGAGTGAAGTACAGTTTAATCTTTGACTTTAAGCAACAACTAGGGATGCACCGATCTGACTTTTTCAGTCCCGATACCGATGGCTGGATTTTATGTATCTGTCGATACCCGATACCGATCTGGTACTATTTGTGACAGTGTGGGGGTCCTGTCATAATGGCATAACAGTCATAACAGGACTATCCCTTTGGCTGACTGGTTAGCGCACATGACCTTCACCTGGGTGTCATGGGATCGAATCCCACCTGGGTCCCCGTTGTGTACCTTGCCACATATTGTTGAATTAATAAACTGTATAACTTCTGGTGCCTTTCTTGAAAAGACTAAAGGCACCAGACCTTACAAACTAAACATAACTGAGACAAAATAACAGATTTAAAATATAAAAATACCACTAAATAAAATTTCACGTGAAAAAATTATTTTTTTATGGTGAATTTGTTGGAGATTTTCCCCATTTTGAGTATCTGTTCATGGTATCGGTTAAGATTAACTGATACCGATACCAGTACATTAGGCAGTATCGGGGCCGATACCCAATACCAGTATCGGTGCATCCCTAGCAACAACCTTAATGTTAGCGTTAAAACAGTCAATATGTGATTGTTAGCATCAGCAATGCAACTATTGCTGCTTTACAGTTTTAAACACAGCAACTAGAGCATGTCATGCATTTTTATTTTTTCCATTTTGTGTTAATACCTCAGGTCCTTGTCCATTTAGCACCTGAGAAGTCATAACACACTCATTGGTAAAACTACACACATTCATAATAAGAGGACAAAACTACAGGTTAAGCATCCTTTGGCATGTCTGAAAGAGCTCAGCTGGGGAAACCATGCAACTAAAAGCAACAGCATATACAGGTTTCTCATTAAAACAGACGTTCAAAATATTTCACTAATGTGAGAAAAAGTGTTCTGAAGCCAAAAATATGCAAGCAAGATTCTCAAATCAAGCGAACGACTGCTGCTCATATTCCCTGACATTCCGCCGTCCCACGGGAAAGTCGCCAGACGGTTCGGGACCACAGCGCAGTTAGGAGCAGAAAAATATGTCCCCCTCGACACAAATCAGAGGGGACTGCTCAGTAGACCATAAAACCACATGTGAAAGTGAGCTGACAGCTTTACAGGGGCTAAACACGACAATCGAAGGAGCTCATCCTGCCCACATTCTGAATTCAGGCACAAATCTACATAAAAACGTCCTCGAAACACATGGGGGTGAAAGCTGACATTGACGGTAAATAAACAGTAAACATTCACACCACTCCCACTCGGGTATTTCCACGGATCAACATACTTTCATATGTGTATTTATGTCATATAACGCTGTGCGGTCGACCCGCGTGTGGCTTTGTTGTTCAGTCTGCTGTAGAGGAATGGCTTTAGAAAAGTGGGATTCATAGTAAATCTGTTTCAATACTGTAAGTTGAGTCCTGGCATGAAAGCAAAAAAAGTCCCACTCTATCAGAGTATTACAATAACTCCTGTAGAATACAATAAACTAATGACAACTTAATGGTTTACAGCTATTTTTTTTTTTTGCTGTATGACTGCCTACAGTGCTTCTGCAGGGGCACACTGATAGCCAAGAGACGGTAGGACAATAGTGACTCAGGCACTATTTCCTTATGGTGCGTTCACAGCGACGCTTTGTCTGTGTCAAAAAATGCTCACAAGTGATTAAACTGTGAATTCAAAGCAACTCAGGCTACGATGGAGTAGGTGTTTTTTCCTCCAGGATCGTCCACTTTTTAGCTCCATCCCTAACAGCATCTATGACTTGATTTCACAGTCCCAGTTCATGAAAAGCATGTATCCCACTGACCGATGCTGATATTAATCACTATGAAGCTACATTTTGCATTGAAACCATAAAAACACAGAAATATGAAGCTAAGTCTTGCTTTGAAATCACAAATGTAGAGAGAAATGAAGCTACGTTTTACACCGAAACCATAAATTCAAACAACTATGAAGCTACGTTTTGCAAAGCAACCATAAAGGCACAGAAATATAAAGCTTTGTTTTGAAGTCGGAGTTAGTAATGTTAAGCCACAGTTCTTACCTGTACAGGTTCTGATGGAGTAGCCTTACCATTAGGGTCAATTTGCTTATTAATCCACTATCAAAAAGGCTTTTGTTGAGATAGCAGTCCTCTCTGAAGGGATTTGCGCAAATATAACACGTCTTTTTTAGCCTAAGATGTTTCCAAAGATGAAGTCCAAACTCTTAGCCTTACAATTAGCCTAAACTAACTATAGCAGCTGCTACTCTACTGGAATTGATTGGTGTTACGTCAGCTAGGAGGAGGAGATGGGTGGAAAAGGAGGAGATAGGTGGAAGCAGGAACCAATAACTACCAGCAGAGACCCAAAAATATTCAAACATAAGTGGATGATTCAAAGCAACACTTCAGGCATGTTTTTAAATGAGATAATAACATGTCATCAGGATGCTACATGTCAAAAAGTCAATTTTACATAATACCCTACCTTTAACAACCAGGAGTCAATTAAGTAATTTCCAACATGCGCCGTGTGGTTCCCGAACACAAAACAGCAACACCCTGCCGTGTTGAAGCTTTTCTCTGTAATCCATCGACATGCACATTTGGAGCAAATGTGGGGCTTGTTACGGACAAAAAGGTCTATTTAAACACAGAACTTTTGAAGAAGACAAAACGAACAAGCGTTTTGGTGTTGGTTTATTGTTAGGCTTTTGGTCGTGCTGCATAAAGAGATGTCTTGAACCGACTGTTTTCCATTCAACTCTTCGTCACATTGGCACTTTTGCAAACATAAAGCCACTTTTGTGCTCTGGTCTAACGAGAACTTCGACGTTTTGATCTTACCATGCCGTCCTGAAGCATTCCCAGTCTAAATGTGATCCGGCAGGCCAGAGCCTCCCATTCTTTCCCAGCTTTATCCAACTTCTTTTAGAAACGCAAGCTGACTGATATTTTTTTTTCTCCTATAAAGATGGGTTTGCGTGTGTACCAGTGTCTTGTAGGAGTGGGTCCACGCTTGAGTGGGTTGCGCAAATGAGTGAGAGTGCCAGTTGCCCTCTAAGGATGTTTTAAGGACCCTGTGCGGGCGTGCAGGACCCTTCAGACGGGGGAAGGGCAGCTCCTGATGCTTCACACAGCAGAGGGAAAGAAGCCATTTGGTCAACATTCCTCCGGGAGCAGAACTAATCACCGCAGTGGATTGTGCACGCACACGCGCGTTTGTGTGTGTGTGTAAGTATGTTTGTAGACACACACACACAGCTGCTCAGGTCAGAAGACTCAATGGCTCATGGCAGTTGACTGGACGTATGATGGCACGGTGAGTCATTGGGGCTGCTCCTCGCTCAGCCCTTCAGGTACCCTGTTAGCGTCCAGATTTAAGGCGGCAAGAAAGTTTTCATTAGTTTTATTTTCTGGACAGCCAAAAAGGTAGCAGCTTGTTTCAAGGTGGGTTTATTTATTTAAAAAAATGTTTGCCCCGCTTTCTGGTGATTTTAAACAGCTGTGACTGTCATTTTGATTCATTCAAAATAATTTGAGGATTTACTTTCCTTATCTTTAGTGGTTTGGAACCAGAACTGAATGCAACATTCACCAGCAGCAGAACAGCTGCAATATTGTTCCATAGGAAATTTGCTGGGTCTTTGCCACTGATGGGCTTAGATAACTATGTTGCTGAATACAAGAAGAATTTAGATGTCTTCTTCCATGCTTGGTCTAAATATGAGTCACTGTACCTAATTTCAGTCTGCTAACCTCACATTGTCTTGCAAAAGACCCTAGCAAGACAATGTGGTGTCACAGCTCAGGACTATCGGGACTCAAAACCAGTCTGAATGAATAGGACACGTCAGTTATAGAGATGAGTATTGGTAAAAATATGGTGAGACGATGTGTATCACAATACAGGGTTTTCAATACTATATGTGGAGATGTATTGTGATTCTCTGAGTATTTGGATTTTTAAAGGGGCTAAATCATGCACAATCAAGTGTTTGGAGTTTTCAACCATCTGGTAATGCAATTGTTTCATAAAAAAACCCCACCAGGGTGGTTTTTGGCTTAATTCACACATGTCTGAGTAATAATCCTGAATTCTGCTCTCTGAGCAGCTGCCCCTCCCTGTCCTAGAAAAAGACTGCGTGTTCAACTAGTGACATCACTGGTTGAAAGTTGAGTGCTAAAGGGTGTCTGCACTGCCCCTGCAGGCAGAGCGGCTTACCACTAGTAGACTTTCAAACACACCCTCCTTCTCACAGCTATGGGCTGCTTTGGTTTTAGGCAGCTTAAAACACTGTTTTGTTGGATTTTTTACTTTCTCTGTGAAAACGCCTGTTTGGCTGCACGGATTACAGAACTTTATTCTACATTCCTAAAGAACAGCAGTTGGATCAAAGAACAAAGACGCCTGGTAGACAGAGAAGTAAGTGGCAACATGCTAATGATAATGTGCATTAGCCATTTCAAGCTGCTTATGTGATCTTATAACAGCATTGTGTGGTTAATTAATTGATCTGTAGCATCTCAGAATGTACAATAAACGGGTGCAAACAACACCCACAGCTTTTTTATATACTGGATTGGAAAGACTTGCTTAGTGGATGTAGCTGTGTTGGTTTGGGCTCTGTCTAAAGCCTGAAGATTTAGCAAATGAAATGGGCTTTATTGGTTCCATTATTAACAAAAAAAAAATCAAATAAACCAAACGTCTGAGCCCTTAATATAACAGAGTTTCATTGTGTTGCTTCGAGATTTTCAAATAATTCGTGAGAGTACAGTTTGAAACAGTGATGAAGCTCAGCACTGTTTGTTTCAGTTTGTTCTGCTCTGCAGCGCAGCGGGGGGTGCAGGGGGTGGGTTTACAGAGAAACGAGCCATTTCACTTCGTGGTCTAACATTAACTATAGAATACAAGGTAAATTTCAGGACAAACACCAACGGTAACATTTTATCATATATACGTCTATCTCAGAAGTTGAAAGCTGTGAAATAGCATGATAAAGTCCCTTTAAAACTTAATTTAACTGTAGAAAAACTGTTACAGCATTCTAAACACTCATACCTTTTTCATACATAACACATCCAGTTTTATTTTCAGATCTAGTTGATCCACTGGAACAAAGAAGGTGAAAACGGCCACCAGCTACCAGTCATACTTTTAATTAAAAAAAAAAAATTGGGGGTTTCCAATCCAGCTGATTATATTAAGATTTCATTCAACTTTTGTTCATCGAAGCCACGGATTGGCTGGTTTTAGTTTCCAAACTGGTTCTCTTCTCATCCTTGGGTACATTTTCTAAGTCTACAATAGTCCTGATAGCAAATATGAGCAACATAACAAAGCTTTTTCCCCCTGATGATCTAAGTCATGAACATAAACTGTATAAAGATGGACGTATCCTTTCTGACATCAGCCGCAGGTTTCAGAAGAGCTGAATGGAAGCCAGCTGGGCGGTTCCCATCGCCATCATCTTGGCTGCATCAAGTCCTCGTCGCGGCCGGAAAATGCAAAAAAATAGGCAAACAGCTGGAGGTGAGAGCTGGACTGTGAGGGTGGGGGGTGGATGATTGACACTAAGAACTAATGTAGCAACGAGCTAAGCTGAAGCTAAGCATAGCTAACACAGGATAGAGGTTGCTTTTAGACAGAAAACTTAGCAACTCTGCTATCATTATACATCATAGGCAGATTGAGTAATTTTATCAAATAAATTCATTAGGCCTAGTTGGTGAATGTGAATTTTCATTAAAACAAGTTTTAATAGTCAATATGTGAAGAAGAAATGTGATAATTCAACGGATTTATCTTACATGCACAGGAGGAATATATTTCTACTTACTGACAAAAAATTAAGCAGAGACGTCTTGGACGTTATGTTTGTTTAATCATTACCACAGCAAGCCATCTTTGTCCAATAAGTGCACGATTAACATCCCAACACAAACAAACGTTGCAGATGCAACTGGTGGTCAACTTCAGAGAAACTAAATGGCTGTTAACGTGAGGCCAAGGCTCTGGCCTTCCCTGGAGCACTCCCCTTATTGCTCTTAATTTCAAGCTTCAGTTACATTCAAATGGATGAGTTATAAAATAGCTCCCCACCATCACGGCAAACCAGCCCTATTAAAACATGAAGGGCAATTTGCCCCAGAATCAACTTCTTTTTTGCTGATTACCTCAATAAATGAGAGCCTCATAGTCCGCCGACACGCTCAACTTTTGAAAATAAATCTTTAAAGGAAAAATAACTTTCTGGTATCTTAAAATACCACCAGGAAATGTTAGATATTGACAAAAATGTTGCTTTGTATATATATATATATATATATATATATATATATATATATATATATATATATATATATATAAATATAAGATCTCTGTGTCGTGAGGAAGAAAACCTAGAAAAGTGCAGGATATGGATCATAATCGACATCCTCGTGCTAATATTCAGCAAGAACATTGCCATCATATGATTCAGACTGTAGATGGACGACTTGCACTCAGAATTACAGCAAAAGGTTTTTGGAAAGTATGGACTCAGTCTGGTTGCACATAAATAAACAGCTGACTTTTCAGATGTCCATTTAAAAAAAAATATACAAAAAAACAAAACTCACCTTCATTCCACTTTGCAACAATGTGGTACATTATGAACTGAAAGTGTTTGGTTGACCACACAAACCTTTGAAATGCACTGTGTGAGTAATATAGTTCACTGTTAGAACGGGGTACCGGTGAAACACTGAACTACCATTAATCTCCTTTTGTCTTCCACAAATGATCCCCCAGCAGCAAAGTTTGAGGAAAGCCACAAAAAAAAATCTGCATTAAAAACAAAAAAAACAATGGGGGCAGACCTGCTAACAAGGGCCGTCTCCATGTCTAAATAGGCTCTGATGATTAACAACCAGTGTGCCCCCAAGCGTTCTAGCATTCTGTTGGTTTCGTTTGTGTCTGAATTAGCGCCGTCTGCTGTCTGCTGATCAGATAAATGAATGCCCATTGCTCTGGGCGAATTCTAGCCCAACTACGCCTGGGAGCGGCCAATCGCATGGAGCAATCTGGCATCACAAGAAAATATACATCAAACTAATATAGGGAAGATATTATTTTATATTAGCTACTACTTAACAAAATAGGTTAGGAATTATCAAGTTGGAATCGTTATGGGGTATACTTTTAATGAACTTTGCCTCTTTTAGTTTGAACAACTACCAATCAGTAAGCTGAGAGTACACCACATGTCAGATGCAGGAGAAAAAACTATGGAAAGTGTATAACGTACTCATCTAAAATTAAAATTCGTCTCAACAGCTAACTTGTAAAGTGTCTCTCCTAAAGCCTAGTTTATACCTCTCTGTGTTGACGGAGACGGAATGACGCAGCACCATTATCCGTCGACGCATATATTTGGTGTTTGAACTATTAATATTAGTAGTTATATCCATGTTTAGAGGGGATCTCACAGATTTTAGCTTTCGTGGGCGTTTGTGGTCCTTAAGCCCTATGGAACCAGGGGTCCACTGTATCTGGATCAGTGTCACTTTATGCTCACCCATTACTCAAGCCATCACACATCAGAAAAATGGGCCGTTACATTAACATAGGATTTTGTGACAACATTTGTATGTTCATCACAAGTTAGTATTGATTGATCCTACCAATGATCCAATCATTTTGTTGTGGTGTTGTTATAGTAGGTAAGGGTTTCGTTTCCCTAAAATATATTCAATGTGGGCTGTTACAACCAAAGAATGCTCCATAGAGCAAAAGTCCTGATAACTAACAACTCTCAAAACTCACAGATCCTTTACGGTAACATTTGTAATAACCTTTCTAAAAAGCCTCCAATCATTTGGAGTTGAGGAAACAGATTATGGAAGATTATTTTCCAAATTCAGGTATTCCTTTTGTTTCAAAAGGGAGGGAGGGATAATTAATAGAGATGTGACTCTTACAACATCTCACGAATTGAATTGTATTCCGATTCTTGGGGTGGCGATTCGATTAAGAAGCAATTTGCGATTCAAAACGATTTTTTTTTCTTAATCAATACTCTGTTTAAGAGATTGTGGAACATACTATATAATTTTGCCTGAAATATACTGTTGAGAGAAGGAAGCTGGTTCAAAATTTACAAGATATCAAATTGCAATTGGACATCCAAGATCTTTTAAACAAAATTTCTAGTTCTTAAAAAGAAATACTGACACATTTTAAGAAGGAAAAAATGTATTAAAATAATATAGCTTTTGTTTTTTCTTTAGTACTTAGTAGAAATAAGTTGGTCATATTCAGTATGCACTAAACGTTGCTTATCTACCCCCATTAAACAAATGTATAACTTATGTTATAATTTTCAGTGTTTTGTCAGAAGTTTTAAAAGTCCTAAAATTATCGAACTCAGCATATACTTTGGACAATCCTTGAAGCGTCACAGGTGTGCAGCTCAGCTACATGTTTGTGTGTGGCTTACAAAAGAAAGATCGCTCACATATACCTACAGATTTATGAAAAAAGAGATAAAGTAGCTAAGGGTCATTAGCATGGAGAAGTCCTTTCAGGTGGCCCAAACAGCGAAGACAGGGGCAGGCTGGATTTTTCTTTCGTCTTTCATGCTGAAGCATCAGGCTACAAGCTACAGCAAGTTAGCTATCACGGTAGTGCCTAGGGATGGGTATCATTAAGGATTTTTCGATACTACTACTCTTAACAATACTCCTTATTGATCTTTATCGGTATCCTTATCTGTACTTTTTTTTAAAGACTAAAACAAAAGGGGAAAAACACAAATAATGAACTATAATTTTTTTTTTTATAATTGGAACAGCAAAGCATAGAAAATAAATAACTACAAAATAAATAGTAAGAAATTAATAACTTAATAAAAACACTATAGAAACAACTTATTTTATATATCAAGAACAAAAAATACTATGTTGTCTATTTAAAAAAATTTAAGGTATACACATAAAAAATATCAAAAATAACTTCCCTATAACGCAAGGCAAGAGCTAAAATGAAAGATATTAAATGCTAAAGTGTATAGTGCAAAATAAGCCCTGAGAACACCAATACAACATCAACCACTCCATTTTCTGTACCGCTTGCATACTAATGCTGAAGCACTGACGGTCAAAAAACTCTCTGTTTGTTTTGGTGTATTTTTACAAGGTGTTTGGTCAAATTACTCGTGTTCTGGCCATTGCAAGCAAATCTTTTATTGCATTTGTGACAGCGTGCATTGTCGGCTTCTATTTTTGTAAAACGAAGCCAAAGTTTGGATTGTTTCGTTCGCCCTGCCATCGTGTCTTACTGTGTAACTACTGCTGATTGGAGCTTCTAGAAACAGCGCTGCGCAGCAGTCGCTCCTCCCAACATCAGTTCCCGCGCCGTGTGTTTGTTAAGGAGTAGCGGGCGGCCAATACAGTGTTTGGCTTGTGTTTATATCAAGGGGCAAAGTCCGCCCGCAGAATGTGAAGCCAACGCGGAAGTGACAAAAATTGCAGTTCAGCCCTCATCCGCTGGGGGCTGGCTGCAAAAAGGAGCAACTTCCCATTGACTCCCATGTTAAAAAGGCCAACTTTACAGCAAAAATAAACATGTTTACAGCCTGGTTCAAAAAACCATTTTAGGTTAGATAGTTCAGGTTTACCATCATGACAACTCTGAGGGGGGTGAATTTTTTTCTAACTCCTCCGTTTATTTGTAATTTAATTTTGAAATTATGAATAATTAGGGGCGTGTCCTTTTGATTGACAGGTCCGTCTAGGCTAACGCTGGTGGCTAATGGTGGCTAACTGTAGCTAATAGCTTGCTCCGTAGTCTGCTTGCGGAGCTCTTCACAGCCTGGGACTAACGTAAAGACTTCAGTCATTTGGTGTTTCTGAACTCCACTATCAGTTGCCTCTGCAGTTTTTATTCGGTTTTGGATGTTAATCTGCAATTATTGGGCAAAGATGGCTTGCTGTGGTTTTGATTACAGTAACAGACCGTCCAAGAAGTCTCTGCTTTGGGGGAGGCTTCATACCGGCTGAAGCTTAACGAGCTTGGGGGGGTCTCTGTCAGGTGGCAGAGAGGAATGCTGTTCTGGTCGGAGCTTTTATCTCTTTCTACACGCGAGTTGGAGCAGGCGATCGGTCGGGTAGCAGCAGAGCAGCAACGTCGGCAGGACCGGGACGCCGCGGCAGACCCGGTCAGGTAGAGCACCTCGAGACTCAAGAGCGGGAGACGGTTACATCAGGCTGGAAGACTACAGAGTTGGACTCTAGACAGACTGGATGATCGCTGGTTAGATCAGTACTGGTGTGAGGAACACAGCTGGAGGCATAAACTAATGGATGTCTGATGTGAGGTGAGTCAAAAGCCTTTTATTTTTTTTAGGGGATCTGAATTTTCATGATGACTTTGTGACTACTTTTAGCTGGATGTGTTGTTAAGATAAGCCGACTAAGTCCTCACCCTCCTCCGATGGTAATGGAAATAACACAATATCAGGCCGTATTGATCCGACCCATTTGGGTCTTATTATATTGATCTGTTTTCTCTACTCGAGATGTTTCTGCGTCTAAAGGGATCGTTGTTGAAAAACGGGGTAAAAGTCTCTCAACCGCGGTCTTCTGGCTGAAACTGGCTGCAGCCTACGTTAGCTTCAGTTAGCTCCCGACTAGCTTCTGACTAGCTTGTAGCTACGTCGGCTCGGAGCGTTAACCCTCCGCCCCCAGCCTCACAGCGCCACTCTCAGCTCCACCTCTTTTCCCATTTTTGGAGTTTCTGAGAGTGACGAGGCTAGTGACGTGAACAACATGGCGGCGGTGGGAACCGCCCAACTGGCCTCATTTTTGCCATTCAGAAACCTATGGGGGACGTACCGGAAGGTTAGTCCATTGTTTTATACAGTCTATGGTTTATATCTCCCGCAAAAGATGAATACAACCTTAACTTTACTGTTAAGAGGACAGATAAGGCTGAAGCTTATCAGCCGGGTCGGACCGTCAGAATCAGCCCCGGGGCTAATTTAATACCGGGTTCTGGTACCCATCCCTAGTAGCGCCTCAGACCCGCCTCTCGCTGGAACTACACACTATGGAGGTTGTTGCCTGACAAACTCTACACACAGCAAATGCTGCTGTAAATGTTTAGATAAATGTTTTTTTAAGAATCAAAACCAATACATTTTGGATCGATCCAGAATCTTGTTAAATAAAAATCAAGATTCAGACGGGAATCGATTTTTTTTTTTTTTTTTACGGCTCCCCTAATAATTATTGTTAATTTTGAGAGCTCAACATTTGCTAAATAGTTTATATCCGATTCATAATGACACACTTTTTGGAGTTATAAGAATGATTGGAATGGGGGAAAAAAATTGAATTTAGGTTAAAAAAAACCCTACTGTATGTGGCCATAAAAATATTGTGGTGTACTCCTCATATTTAAGGCCAACATGTTTACAATGATGTTATTACAACCGTGCTTTGATATTAGTTAATCGAATGAGTTAATCATTCATTTCAGAATTCTGAAGCACTAAAAACTAGACTGCATCCCCTACTTACACTGATCCCCACTTCACACACACACACTTGCATCCTTCAGAAACGACAGGTAAGATGACAGCATTCAGCATGGCAAACTGTGAGTGAGGTGATGGACACCCTTAAGGCGCTCACAGAACCTGATGTCTTCCACACAAACACCTCCGCTGGAGCTTCGCTCTGTTGTTTTATTCACATAAAATAAGCACCTGAATCCCTTCTCTGCACCCACGTTTGCTCGTTGCCAGGAACCCAATTGCCGCCTGAGCGGAACAGCCGTGCAGAAAAATCTGATTTTTATCTCCTCCAACTTTTTCCTCCACCCCAACTCCAGTCACATTTTTCCCAGGGGCCGTGTTACTGTGTGCTACTCAGCGTGCTTGCTCAGGCGTTTCCAGATGACTGAGCCAGGCTTTTCCATTCCCTGCTGTGGTGAATTCTAAACGTACACCGCCAAAGTTTACACCACCAACACCACCACAGCAGCAGCAGCTGCTTCCACCGCCGCTGCAATTCATCTATAAAGTGCGCAGGACACCGCGGAGGTAAGACAGCACAGAACACCCACAACAGAACACACACTAATAATTACTTGAAGTAATTCAAAGACACGGTTCTTGGCTCGACGCCCGCGGAACTGAACCACCACAAGAGTGCTTTTAGCACAACGTGGAATCGGGTCCTAAAACGTCCCCCATGGCGCTTCAAAAACACTCCCACCACTTGTCATGCTGCCTGGCTTTAAGGTTCCGTCCAAATAAAGCCGATACACATGGATGTAGTTTTGCACTCAGAAAAGTAATCCAGAAGCCACGTGAAAAGCAAGCACTGAGCTATTCCAAGAACGCCCCGTCAGATAATCAGCATCTTTCATGTCTAGGATTCCCACATCCTACAGACAGCCCACCCCCACCCCCACCCCACACACTCTAACACCATTTCTACTCTGAGCTTTGTCTTCTATGAAGTGGTTCTGGCCGTCTGTCAACACTCGGGTGTTTTGTTGGGTGTTTTTTTTGCCTTCAACTGAAAGAGGTATCATGGGCAAGGAGAACGTCCCCCTTTCCCATGGGAACTCCTGGAGGAGGGAGACCTTTTAGGAAGCACCCACAGTAACAGAATTCAATAATAATTACTGAAACGTGTAATTTATGTATCAATCTTAAATAAATATGCAACTAATTAAAGGTGTTATTTATTCATTAAAAATCGTGTACTTATCCATCAAAGGACCCCGATTAAAATAATAAATTAAAAAAAGATTGACCAATCAAATGTTAGCATATGTTTTCATCAGTCACACTGACCTCTGAGATGTTTCAATGGTGCACTGATAAGATGAAACATCACTTGATTTGATTAAAGATGTATGCATCTATTATTAAATCAACAAACTCATGTTATCACAATCTTATTTTATTAATAATCTGCGTTGACAAAGAATGCATGGATAAAAGTGATACCATAGATTTAACACAATTTATGCAACAATGCAGTAACATGTCTGCTGGGTGTGTTGCAATGAGATGGCAATGTTAGCAGAGTGAGGTTATTGTGTATGAAGAATGATAACAAAAAAACAAAAAAAAAGATGCGTGTGTGTTGTGGTTAGCTTACTTTGGTAATGATGAGCGGCTCGCCGTGCTCCAGTCCTCCTTTCAGCGTAAACCCCCAAGGCGCGCCCCCGTTCAGCTGGACCTGGATGTGGTGGAAGGAGACGAGTTGCTCCACGGTCTCCATGCCGCCCCGTCGTTGAGCTTCTCTCTCTCGGTAGTTATGAGGCCAGCGGCGCCGGTAGCGGTCCCTCCGACCTCTCCATCACCGCTCTACCATCAGCAAAGAATAGATGGTGGGAAGACGGAGCAAGTGAGCCCGAAAAGGGGGAGGGCCAAAACTTTTTTTGGGGGAAAGGAATCAAGTTAGCGGCTATGTCGTTAGATGTATCCGGTCAGGCTGCACGCAAAAAAAAGGACATGTTAGCATACTTTACTACAATAGTCCTATTGGTATGACAGAATTACACATTAAAATACTAATTTAAGTCGATTATTTTCTCAAAGTAGTGTATTCATTCTAAAATAAAGAAAAACATATATTTTATTTTGGTGACATACACACTCTTCCGGTTTTATTTCTGTACACTCGACGCACCCGAAAACTGAGAAAACTTTTGCCCAAGCATCATTCCCAAGCGATACAAGTGGCTCCTCCCACAATTCCAAACGCAGACCATTTTAAAAGATTGAAAGATAGAGGACCAATGATACTGCTCCACCATAGAAAACTATCCAATAAAATAACTTACAGGGCTTAAGTTAAAATATGGCGGTAAAAATAGTACAGGCACACAGAAAAAAACATTTATTTTGTGTAGTTTTACTCTTTTATATTTTATTTATTCTTCTTCACTTCAGAGATTGAATAAAACAAATTAATAATTCTTTAATAAATAACAGAAAGTTGTATTTTTTATATTTTTGTAGCAACAATATAGTTTTGTGATTGTTCTATTGCAGTGGTTCTCTAATGGGTGTAGCACCGGGGGGTACGTAAGAGAATATATTTAAAAAGTAGCATCCATGCAAAAATCCTTTTGAAAATTATTCAACAAATATGTCCGGAAAATATAAGTTCACAAAATACAATTTATAATCAGTAGGAGAAGGCTATTCAATTTCATGATCCTAAAACCCCAGAGTCAGGATGGTTCACCCCAACCTGTCATATGCTGCGTGGCATCACCAGTCACTCACTGGAGTTGTGGTTGAAACATACGTAGCACCAATTTTTCTGAAAACACAGAGGAACAAGTGGCAAAGAGGGCCAAATCAGAGCCGCTAAAATTCCGGCTCTTGAAGACTATGTTTTAATCAGATTTACGTTCACAAGTTGGTTGCAACCATAGACTGTTGCAACCCACCCAAGCAGTTTTTTTCTGTGGGGGTAAAATTAGCTAACAGCAGCATGAAGTCAGTGCATCTTTTTGAGAACAGATCTTCACTATGATACCAAAACAGGACAAATTATGTTGATGATTACTTTTATGTGCACAAATCTTCATTTATAATTAAGTTAATTATTTATTTATAATTGTATCTTTTTAATTTCAGATAGTTCAAATAAGATCACCACAAACCAGGAGTGTTTTGCACATTTATGTAGTTTTAAAAGATTAATCTTATGGTTTTAAATGGTTATACTGTCACTGTTTACAATAAATTAGTTTGAATCGCTACATTTTAGTGATGATAAATATTTCCAATACATGTAGTTATGGATTATTAACATTTAAAATGTTCAAAGTAGTTATTTTTTTCAAATGTTTGAATTTTGTACGTGTTTATCCGTTTCAAAGTTGAATAAATCCATCACTGATGCCACAGTGCTATGTTTTAGGTGTTGTTTTAACAACCAAAAATGCTTTGTGCTGGTAAGGTGGGTACTTGGCTGAAAAAATATTTCACATGGGATACATCACTAAAAAAAGGTTGAGAACCATTGTTCTATTGTATTGCAAGGATGACAACACAAACCCTTTCTGTTAATCTTAGTCTGTTAATTTCTACATTTATACACGTTTCTTCTGTTTTGTCAAATTTCAATACCCAGAAGAAACTACAGAGCAATATCTGTTATTACTAAGACTGTATATACTTGTGATGCTCTTTGTATAGCCCATCAAGTTTTCTATGAGATGATTAATACCACTGGCGTTACCTAAAGTTGAAGAAACCTTCCAGATTTAAATCAAGATCACACAACTGCATCTTAAATACTTATAGTGAACCTGATAATTCAGGTGTTTTATGTTCTTAACTGGAGTTATTTTATTTCTAATTCTCCGTGCACCATAAATACAAGGAGTGGTCTTGAAGGCCCTTCTCATATATCAAGGAATAAAAACTTATCAGTAATTTCATACAGAATCTAGGAAGAAAACGTGCATTTTTTGTGCACAGTTGTCCACATGTATTAAACAACATGATACAATAAAATTGGAAAAAGAAATGAAGATTTAAACAGTGAAATGTTTTAAGCCTCAATGATAAAGATTCGTTTTCCTCTGACCCAGTAATTTTTCTTGAGGGAAAATATTCCTGCTCATTCCTAGTTGCTGGATGTTGGATTTAGAATGGATTTATTCAATCCAAGAGAATGGAGCCAGTTCAATGAAAATATACCTGAATTTCCAAATAAACAAAGGCACTAGATGTTTGGAGCGGTCTTCTTATTATGAGCCCTCTGAAGGCAGAGCCGTCTAAATCTAGTCTAATAATCACGTCTAGAATTAGCGAAACAAGGAGAAGCAGATTTCAGTTCCTATGCTCCTCTTATCTCAAAGATACTTCCAGACGACTTCAAAGCTGCTAAAACACAGAGTTAATTTAAATCAAGGCTAAAAACCATCTGTTTAGAGCTTCCTCTGATTAACTGAATAATGATAGCTAGAATGTCATAAAGTGTTATGTTCTAAAGTTCTTTATACACTCAACAAAAATACAAAAGCAACACCTTTGTTTCTGCTCCCATTTTTCATGGGATAGTCTTAAAGATCTAAAATTCATTCCAGATCAAATTAAATATTAAATATTATCATTTCTCTCAAACATTGTTCACAAATCAGTCTTAATGTGTGATAGTGAGCACTTCTGCTTTGCTGAGATAATCCATCCCACCTCACAGGTGTGCCACATCAAGATGCTGATCTGACTTCATGATTAGTGCACAGGTGTACCTTATACTGCCCACAATAAAAGGCCACCCTGGAATGTGCAGTTTTTTTTGCTTTATTGGGGGTCTGGGGACTCAGAACCGGTCAGTATCTGGTGTGACCACCATTTGCCTCATGCAGTGCAACACATCTTCTTCGCATAGAGTTTATCAGATTGTCAATTGTGGCCTGTGGAATGTTGGGCCACTCCTCTTCAATGGCTGTGCGAAGTTGTATATTAGTATATTAGTGGGAACTGGTACACGCTGTCGTATACGCCGGTCAAGCACATCCCAAACATGCTCAATTGGTGACATGTCCGGTGAGTATGCTGGCCATGCAAGCACTGGGACAATTTCAGCTTCCAAGAATTGTGTACAGATCCTTGCAACATGGGGCCGTGCATTATCTTGCTGAAACATGAGGTGATGTTCATGAATGTATGGCACAACAATGGGCCTCAGGATCTCATCTCTGTGCATTCAAAATGCCATCAATAAAATGCACCTGTGTTCTTCGTCCATAACAGATGCCTGCCCATACCATAACCCCACCATCGATCCACAACATTGACATCTGCAAAGCGCTCACTCACACGACGCCACTCACGCTGTCTGCCATCTGCCCTGAACAATGTAAACCGAGATTCATACGTGAAGAGAACACCTCTCCAACGTGCCAGACATCATCGAATGTGAGCATTTGCCCACTCAAGTCTGTTACGGCGAAGAGCTGGAGTCAGGTCAAGAACCCGATGAGAACGACGAGCATGCAGTTGAGCTTCCCTGAGACGGTTTCTGACAGTTTGTAAAGAATTTGTTTGGTTATGCAAACCAATTGTTTCAGCAGCTGTCTGAGTTGCTGGTCTCAGACGATCTTGGAGGTGAACCTGCTGGATGTGGAGGTCCTGGGCTGGTGTGGTTACACGTGGTCTGCGGTTGTGAGGCCGGTTGGATGTACTGCCATACTCCCTGAAATGCCTTTGGAGACGGCTTATGGTGGAGAAATGAACATTCAATGCACGAGCAACAGATCTGGTTGACATTTCTGCTGTCAGCATGCCAATTGCACGCTCCCTCAATGCTTGTGGCATCTGTGGCATTTTGATGTGAGACAAAACTGCACATTCCAGGGTGGCCTTTTATTGTGGGTAGTATGAGGTACACCTGTGCACTAATCATGATGTCATATCAGAATCTTGATGTGGCACACCTGTGAGGTGGGATGGATTATCTCAGCAAAGCAGAAGTGCTCACAATCACACATTTAGACTAATTTGTGAACAATGTTTGAGAGAAATGGTAATATTGTGTATCCGGAATGAATTTTAGATCTTTAAGTCCATCCAATGAAAAATAGGAGCAGAAACAAAGGTGTTGCGTTTATATTTTTGTTGAGTGTGTTTCTGATGTTTTGTGTTTATCGTTGTTTTATTTAAGGCCTTAACATCAATTTTAACGTTTCGCCGCAGATTCTTAATTGGACTTAGATCGGAATTGTCCAACCCATGAACATGATCCGAATCATTCCATTGTGACGTTCATCGTGCATTTTGAGCTTCAGCCTCGAGTTTGTTGCAACACCTAACATGTTTAATACCAGGATTGTGCTGGATTTAACTTCACCCATACACACAACACAAGGGTGTCGCCACCGTGTTTAACCATGACAATAGTGTATTAGGGACAAAAAGTGGAGTTAGGTTTCTTTTCTTTAAACCAAACATGGTGTTTTACATGTAGATATAATGTTCAGATTTAGTGTCATGTGACCAGAGGACCCTCTTCAACATGCATGGCTCACGGCAAACTGGGAACTTGACTTCAGTAAGTTTGTTATCGCCTCTCTAATGATAATTGTCACATGCTTGATATGTTCAAAGCTTTGGCGATTAAAAAACCCCAAACCTTACTCTGTTTAAAACTTCTGCCCAACTTTCTCATTTATAGGTCTGTAATGATCTTTGGTCTTCATCATGCTATTTGTTCTCTAATGTTCTCCGACGAGCCTCTGAGAGCTCCACGGAAGAGCCGGATTTATACTGAACCTGCGCTTCCTCTCATACCAAGCAGAATTACTATTGTACCATCACATTACCAGTAGCGTCAATTGTGAAAACGGATTCTATTCTCTAATTAGGTAGCAGCTACTGAGGAGATCTGGTTCTGATTTGGTTGTGGTTTTTAATGTGACATAATTTGCATATGTTCAAGGGGCCTGAGATGGACTGGCAACCTGTCCAGGGTGTACCCCGCCTCTCACCCGTTGACAGCTGGAGATAGGCACCAGCCCCCCCGGGACCCCTTGAGGATTAAGCGGTTCAGAAAATGGATGGATGCATGTTCAAGGGGCATAAATACTTTTGCAAGGGACTACAAGCATAAGACAAATCCAAATCTCTGCTGCAGGATGGTAAAATATTCAGTGAGGAGCAATACCTCTCATGAGGATGGGTACTCCACAATAAAGATTTAAAACTATTTTCATTTTATTTATTTTATTTTTTAGTTTGGTGGTGTTTCTTACTTGCAAAAGGAACTGACTGCTTATAGCAAGCGGTGCCAAAAAATGAATTCATTCATCTTACACTAAACCCGCTCTTGATTAGGATCCATATTATACAGAACAGCGTTGGCAATTTTGCTTGGACAGCCTTATAACCAGCTGCTGTACCTAATAAGCTAGTTTCACTTCTTGATCTAATGTTTCATCCATGAAATCCAATCTGAAGTGAGAAACCTCAAAAGGCAAATTTCTGTATTTTCTTATTTAAGCTCAGATGAGGTCGTTTCGTGTCTCCCCCCTTTGATGTCCTCGGTCTTTGTAAATCTGTTCCTCCCTGATTTGGTCTGTCTTTATCAATTGCTGCCTGAAGTTTTCCTAGAGTTGTTCTACGGACTGGGATTGGAGATAAACGCCGTTGTGGAATGTTACCGCATTAAAGGGCAATTTGGCTGCTTGTGTGTGTTGTAATGGGGGGGCTGAAGGGCAAGACAAACTAGAATACACACAAACAAATAGGAAGGGTGGTATGTTCGAACGAGTCCAGACATCTCATTTTTCAATCCAGACTGCAGGAACAATTTTTTTGATTACATCGTCTGTTATTGGGGGTTTGGTGTGTGTGTTGGTGTGTGCGTGTGTGTGGACCTGGTATTACTATCTTTGTGGGGACCAAAAATTGGAAGTTTACTATCCAAGTGGGGACCGACCTCCCTTGTGGGGACCAAAATCCCGGTCCCCACAAGTTTGAAGCAATTTTTGAGGCTTAAAATTTAGTTTTAGTGTCAGGGTTACACTTAGGTTATGGTTAGGTTGGGGTAAGGGTCAGGGGTAGGCATTAATTTTTGATGGTTAAGGTTAGGGTAAGGCGCTCCGGAAAACATTATGTCAATGAGAAGTCCCCAGAAGACATAGAAACCCAACATGTATGTGTGTGTGTGTGCGGTTGTGTGTGTGTGTGTGTGTGTGTGTGTGTGTGTGTGGAGGTGGGTAGGTTGTCATTGGTTTTATTATCAGAAACTAGACCGTAATATTATATTTAATGACAGTGGCTTATTTCTTTATCCTTAATCAGAAACAGAGGGTATCATTTCAGCTGAAGAGGTTCATACTTTTTTTGTTGTTGTCTCAAAACCTCAAAGAGTCACAAAACCGAAAGACATCTGTTCATACTGCACACATACAACCAACAAGTATGCCACAAAAACTCCACTTAAGAGTCTTTTTGCATGGTTCATAGAAATAAAACCATAAAATTGAACTGTGAGCCACAGGCAAAAGATCAAATCAAAAGAAACCCTTGCAGAGGTTTACTGTAGACCCCTTTATGTGCAAAATTCAGCAAAATATAGTTTTCATTTGCATATGTAACCCTCCTCAATTTCAGTTAAATATTTAAATGGAGATAATGTGAAGTCTACGAGCTCCCAATATGCTTTTTAGGGGTCTACAGCCTTTACAAAACAGAGTAATGTTCCCCCTCAGTCCAGCTAAATAAAACTTGCTTAGAGCCAATAATTGTTAATGAGCTACCATTTTATTCCTGATTTAAAGTTGTTGTTTTTTAAAGAGGACGAACCAAAAAGGTTTTGCATGGAGAGGGTGGTTACATTTTGTTTTATGGGATGTATATATTTGTGGAAAATTATGTATATAAAAAAAACCTCATAATTTCCAAACTAAAGAAAAGAGAAACAGATCTAGGAATATTAACTGTGGTCTCTTTCTGTTGCATTTGTTACTGTTTCAAATACATTACTAGTTATGCAACATTTTTATTGCTGAAGCAACGTATGGATTATGATCATAATGTAGATTATTCTGCCCCCTAGTGGTCTCACAGTGATGCAAGAATATACCGAAAGGTCTACTCTTGAACTAATCCGATACAAAGTAAATGGCCGATTCTATTTCTTGGTCTTTTATAGGCATACATGGGTGAAAAAATGAGACTGTTGCTAATATAAATCCGTGGTCTTCTTAAATTTGAATAATTTATATAAAATGCATATACACACAGTAATAAAAATTGGGCTTTGTTTGCAAATTGCAATGAGAGTGTTTAAAATAAGTGAGCAAATGGGTTTTTTTCTCTTCTAAATTTGCATCATTATTTATATTGCTTTGGGTTGTTTCAGGTGGAAAAAAAGTGGATGATCAAGAAAGCTGGATGAAAATAGAGAAACGGGTTTCAGGGTCAAACACCTGTTTAACTATATTTCTACAACTGCAGCCATCAAAGATGACCAACAAGTTACTGTTTTATTTAACCAGAATAAACACAGACCATGCAACTGTGGTCTGCATTAATTTTTATATATATATGCCTTTTTGGGGTTCGGAGATTTTACATTTCTTCATATGTATTTCTGACTAAGTTGCCTATATTAGTAGACATCCATCCATCCATCCATCTTCTTAACCGCTTATCCAATTCAGGGTCACGGGGCAGCTGGAGCCTATCCCAGCAATTATCAGGCGTTAGGCAGGGTACACTCTGAACAGGACGCCAGTCTGTTGCAGGGCCATATATTATACCATATATTAGTAGACAGTAATCATTTATTTAATGAGATCATAAAACTAATAAATTATCTATATATATAATCTATAACCTGGGTAATAGGCTCCAATTGAGCATTTTAAATGCCTTTTCCTGGATATAACACCACAGTTTTTAGATTTTATTTTTCTTTTCGACTTAGCTGAGCCCCTGCTTTAGTATATAGCATAAAATAAAAGTATTGTGTTTTTTCAGTCTGCTAGCATAATATTTGTATACATACATTTTGAAAAAACTTGGTTCAGTGGAATCATGACCGGATTAAGAAACTAATCCTGATAGTTTTAGAAAAACATCTATTTACTTTTATTAGTTTGCAACCCACGTTTTTTTTTCCTATCTTAGACGGTTTATTGTGTTTAAATGTTTTCCTCCTATGTTTTTTGATACTGACAGCTGTTGCCATCCACAGGTCCGTGGAAGTCAGGGTCGTAAAATTTAGATCTGCTTTCATTCTATAATCTGTGAATGTTTTTTTAATTCCTCAATTAACTTTGAAAACAAATGCCCAACTGAGTTCAACATCATCATAGTAGAAATATTGCTGTTAGATGAGAAAACGTCTTGCACCTCTGACCAACCAGGAAGCTGCTTTCCCTTCAAATGTATCAAGTTCTAAGAGTAAGGACAGCGATTGAATCAGTATGAGTAAGAGTGGTAGCAATAAGAAGATATTACAATTTACCTTTAGAACATTTCAAAGCCTTCAGACGGGCTTGCTAAAAGAGAAGACGGCGCTAATCAACCACCTTACTCCTTCGCCAGTGAAGGAAAGTTGAGTGAGTTTCACCTTGGAATGAGTTTCTAGGAGAAAACTCACTCCAAGGGACTCAAAGACTGCCGATACCAGGTGAAACGCAAACACTAATACAACAAACCCAATGTTACACTCAAAGCCTGCCGAAACCTGTTCACTGTTCCAGTGAGTCCCGCAGCCGATCGCTACGTAGCTGAGCCGGTGAGTGGAGGAAACAGCACGTGCGCCTTGTTTAAAGCTCTGAATCACGGAACTTCGCGTCTAAAAGGAGATAATCTCTCTTCACGTATCATACCCATGAGTGGTGGTTTTGCTCCAGAGCTACAAAGAAGAGACTCCATTCTCAACATAGGTTCTGACCCCTTTTCCTTGCGCAAACAACTCTCCCGTCTTTGAGGCTGGCCTACAAAGTTTTTACCTTTTCGTTTATTCTCTGTTTTTTTTCTCTCTTCCGTCGACGTTCCGCTTTCTCTTTTGTGTTTCATTTTGTTCTTCCTAATCAAGGACTCGGTGCATCTGAGACTTCTATGAAGTAAGATTGTTCGATTTTATTTCTCAACCTGAGTGGAATTAGTCAGGAATTCTGTGTATTCCTGATGCATGCATGTTCTCGTTTCTAATGAGCGGAGCGCTCATAAAGTTTCTGTGCTGTTTGTTTTTATTTACGGGTAAACTGTGAGCTTTTGTTGTTGTGTAAGCTTCATGTCTGTGGTACTTTTCATCCTTTAGTAATGAGCAAAGTTATCTGATTGTAGGAGATCCCTTTGTTCTATTTCATGTGTGTTGCGCACACACAGAGCGTTTCTCGGTGCCGAGGGTAGACTTTTTAAAATCCTTATTTTTTCCCGTGTTTCTGAACCAGGGGCCGTATTCACAAAGACCCTTATCTTACCGCTAGGTGTTACTCCTAACTCGCGCTAAAAGGTCTTACGTAGGAGTTGCCATCTAAAACCTATTCACAAATGCACTAAGAGCTACTTTTACGTAGGAAAAATCCCTAAAAGTAAGTTAAGAGTAACGTCCCGTTGCTATGGAAAACGTCGTTTCCTATGCATGAGTGAATAGACGGACAGCAGTGTGATTGGTTGTTGAATGACACGTGTGAAACCAGGAAATGGAAAACTTCAATGTTGATAAAAGCGTAATTATGAACAGCGCAAATAGCAGAAATAATGCATGATGACATCTTTGTGTCGCACATGAGACTGACACTTCATACAACTTGCACACAGCCTACTTACAGAGAGGGTGAAGTTTAAAAACGAAAAAAACGTGCCTAACGCCAGCTGATAGCTGGGATAAGCTCCAGCCTCCCTCCACGCGACGCTGACATGGATGAAAGCGGTACAGATAATGGATGGATGGATGCATCATATTAAGGGAGTGATTGCAAGTAGGCTGTAAACAATTAGACTGTCTAATGAGCACATCAGCCACATCTTAAATAGACCCCCCCCCCCCCCACTACCGTGAAAAGTACCTCGTGAACTGAAAATGAGTGGCGAGAAAAGAAAAAGGAAACCTAAGTGGTCGCAGGACCAATTATTACTACTGGCACATTTGGTACTAGAGAGGGAGCACGGTCCTCAAAGAGCGATTCGGAGCCGGGATTACGAATAAGAAGAAATGGGAGGCATGGGTGGAAATGAGCAGAAACATAAATGCATCTTATCCAGCGGTGTCTCAAACGTCAGAAGACTGTGAGAAGAGATGATATTCTCTACAGTCCCAGTGTCGGCTCGAGATCGGAACTTATAAAAAGGATGCTGCTGCAACAGGTAGGCAATGTCCAGGGTTTACCTTGCCTCTCGCCCGTTGACAGCTGGAGATAGGCACCAGCGACCCCTTGAAGATTAAGCGGTTCAGAAAATGGATGGATGGATGGATTGATCGGCTGATAGAGGGTTGTGATATACCCAAGTCGTCCGTGTTGCAAAGTTGCATTTTCCCTGTGGCTAAATATCTTAGTTTCGCTAAACATTTAATTTCTGGACGGATCGGGTTGTTACGTTTAGTTGGAGACGTGATTGGATCCCGCACCACATCTGCAATAAACGATTTAGTCTGTATTGTTTGGTTAATTCCGAATCAGCCAGAGTGTCCAACACATTGCGTCTGACTGCAGTCTTTTTGGGAGTCTTTCTGAATAGGTCTTAGGGAGTTAGGAGTCCTCTTGACTTCTTTTAAGGACTCCCAGACTTCAGAGCTACTTTTAGGCCTAAAAGTGGTTGTGAATTACTTTTATCTTAGGAAACTAGGAGTCCTAATTTTAAGAGTGACACGGCCACATTTTTTAGGAGTTACTCCTAAATTTGGCAGTTAGGACCTACTTTTAGCCCTAAGATTCTTTGTGAATATGGCCCCAGAGCCTTTGTTAACAAAAAGCTACCCCACTGATAAGGGCCACAAGTTCTTTCTTTGTTAAAGAAAACCACGTGGCGCCTAATTTGCAATAAAACAATTACTCCCCCCCCCAGTTGCGCGTTCACGTCCGTACACCGCCTCTACGTGTGCACGCGAGGGGCCGTGTTCGAACGTCAGCAGAAAGAGCCCCGTGAAGCGCCTAAGCGACGTCATCGCCAGTCGCCATCTTGCCCAGGTATAACATTAGTCTTGACAGAACCGTTTTTGTATACTCTAAGTACTGTTTTTATTTTAGTTGAATTCATTCCCTTCAGATAAGGTCTTTCTGGTAATCACTAAAATTAATAATTATAATTGAGATTATTGGTTGATAATCTTCTTTGAATAGAGATAAGATCTTGTTTCTTGCCCAGAGGCTAGTGGTGCCCTGATTAAATGATTTGAAGAATAATTAAACTACTAATTTGAAATTATTAGTTAATATTCTGTGACCATACCTTAAATTTATAACATTTTAATTGATAAATACCCAACATAAGAAATCTCAAAACATTCTTCAGATAAAAAGATGTCTGTTAAAAATGATCTGGATAAGAGTAATTTAATCTTTGGAAGATTACTTAATTCATGAACCGGTCACCAAATCGCAGGACTAGAACAAACTCCTTGTTTATTTACCTCAGCCTCATCTAGGCAGGTGCTAAACTACGAGAATGATATATATGGCTATTAATATAGTTCCTGACTTGTCAGGTTGTGTCCAGTTTATAATATTTTTCCATAAATTATTAATCTAATTGATTTCCATAAGCAATATTTTAACTATTCATAGCTAAATATCTGCGTTTTTTCTAAATACCCGACACTTGACTTCCATTACACCTAAGCAAAACCACAGATTGATCTCTCCCATGCCGCAGGTCATTGATGCAGCAATTCAAAGGAGGCCGACCTCAGTGTTGAGTGCAAAAAAACCCGATAATGAACGGTTTTTCCAGAACCCTGACAATTCTCTTCAAATTTTCATATTTTATTGACCGTATGTAATCTAATTTTTTGTGACATTGGCTTTTGGGTTTTATTTATCTGTAAACCATAATCGACACAATTACAGAAATAAATTAAGTTACTTAATAAAATATTTCATTCTCTGTAATGACTTTATGAGTTTTACTTTCAAATGGTATAAACATGATTTAACGGGCTATGAATACTGGAAAATTTGATTTATAAATATGTTAGCATGAATTTAGTGGATGAAAAATTTTTTTGATACTTTTTCCCACTTAAAAAGATGTGAGAGGTCTATAATTTTCATCATAGATACACTTCAACTGTGAAAGACCAAATATAACTGAAAAATCCAGGGAATCTTGTATGATTTTTTAAAAAAGAATTTCATTTTTAAAGGAGCAGAAAGAAAGCATATAGCTCCTACAACCATGTAAGATCTCATCCAGTGTGGTACACATGATCTTTAGAACGGTGAGAAACAACCTTGAATCAACAGGGGAGGAATTGGTCATCGGCCTGAGAAAAGATGGGACCACAGTAATAAAGGCTACAATCAGTAACACGCTACTCTGCCAGGAATTCAATCCTGCAATGCCAGACGTGTCCCCATGCTTAAGCCAGCACATGTCCAGGTCCATCTAAAGTTTGCCAGAGACCATCTGGATGATCCAGAGAAGGAATAGGAGAATGCCATGTGGTCAGATGAGACCAAAATAGAACTCTTTGGTTATGAAAAAAGCATTTCATGGTTCTAGAGTGGCTCATCCAGTCTGCAGACTGTAATCCATTTGAGAATCTGTGGAGGAAGTTCAAAGTTCATGTTGGCAAGCAACAGCCCCAAAACTTCACAGCTCTGGAGATCTGCATGGAAGAATGAGACAAAATACCAGTTACAGTGTGTACAAACCTGGTGACCAACAAGAAACATTTGATCTTTCTCATTGCCAAACAAAGTTACTTTTGAAGTGAACTTTTATTGACCAAATACTTATTTTCTCCACCATTATACAAATAAATTATTTTTTTTATTATACGATTTGATTTCCATGTTTGCTTTTTCACATTATCTCTTCGATAGTTAAAGTGTACCAATAATGACATTTACAAATCTCTCTCATTTGTTTAAGTGGGAGAACTTACACAATTAGTGGCTGCCAAATACTGTTATGCCCCACTGTTGGACAGAGCTGAACTGCGCATAAATGGCTAGAAAAGTAAATTTTCTTATCTAATAAATTGACTTTAATTGATTTTTGTAGTAACCTGAAACTGAATCAAGGTTCATTCTGTTTTTGTGAGATGTAGTAAAAACTTATAAAAAAAAATTTTTATTAGCTACAAGGCTTATTTAATCTAATCAAATATGAATTTCTATTAAAAAAAAACCTTATTCATGTGTTTCATGTAAATTAATCTTATTTAATTCGCTGGGATACAGAATACAAATATATAGGCTAAACTTATCCGACACAGCAAAACATCATGCTCTATCATAGTGTCTAAAAACTTGGGAGGTTTGTCATTTTTACGCACGTTTACGCATCACTCACATGGTTTACCTGCGTTCCCGTTGGCTGATCGCTCTGCTCCGAGTGGTTAATTGGCCTCCCCTTCAATTGGAGCAGGAAGTGAAGTGAAAACGTTCAACATGGCCAGCCGTCAGGTGCGCCTTTAAGTCACGCCTTCGGCCGTGCGAAGGATGGTTTCCTACTATAGCCTCGTTGGTGGAGCTCGCTAGCACCAGAGGTTGTATTAACGAACAATGAGGGTGACCCGCGCTAAGTACGGCTTTCTGCGTGTCTGCGTCCTGACCTGCTTCATCTACCTGCTGTGTTCCACCTGCACCGGAGTGCTCACCGGGCGGAAGGTGGCCTCCCACCAGCCCACGCTGAGGCGCAGCCGGCGGAGTCACCGCGGCGCGCATCACCGGCCGCTGACGGACGAGCAGAAGGCCGACCAGAACCTCCAGTTCATGCTCAGTTTGTACAGGAGCGCAGCCGAACCGGACGGCAGACCCAAGCAGCACCGGAAATTCGGTTCCAACACAGTACGCCTTCTCAGACCCGCTGCGTCCTCGGTGCAGTACCTGCCCGCTTCCAGAGGTGAAAGAGAACCCCGTTTACCTAATTTTAAAACACTACTTTAACATTTCTTTAAAAAAAAAAAAAAAAATGGTAGTCTGTCAAGGCTATATATTAAAGCTTAACATTTTTATATGTAGTTTCTCCAACTCTTTTTATTATTATTTTTTTTTTCAAAATTTTTTTTTTTTTTTTGGGAGAAAATGAAGGCCATAGCTCTGTTAAAAGGTTAAATACCAACTGGTAGTATTTTAAGAAACGTCAGGTTTTCCAAGAATTGGTTATTCAATGTGTCATCAACCACAAAAAAGGGGGTAAAATCCAGTTGACTGGCGTGAATGAAATACTGAAGGATATAGTCTTGGTAGTTAATTTTTTTTTTATAACCAAAAAGTCAAATCTTCTAGGTTTTCAAGCTTTTAGCAGAACTTTCAAAGCGGTTGGACATTTTTGGGAAGTCAATGTTTCTTCTTAAACCTTGACCTCCAAACCCAGTATGAATGTGTTGGAGCTAGAATGCAATAAAAACCAGTTAAATTAACTTCTCATTCAATCTTTTAAGGTTTTTTAACCATTCTCTTTGGACTTTGGCTGCTTTTGTCATTAATCTTTCTATTTAATACCATGTGTATTTTAACTCTGACTTGGGAATCAAAGGGGGCTTAAAAAGGCTCAAGGTTGGAGGAAATGCCATTGCATAACCTGGCAATAAATTCTAAAATATGATCTTTTGGAACTAAAGCCTTGTACAAAAGGGAACATTTTCCCTGACCTTCTTGCATTAGGACCACCCTAGAAAATTACCTTAAACTGCAGCATATTATCTAGTCAAGCTTAGCATGTTGAAGATTCTACTCTGGTGGAATGTAGTTTGTGATTTTGTAAAACCGTGGCAAATGACTTTAAGCTGAAAAACTCGTTTATGACTTTGGAGGGCAGATGTGGACCTTGAGGTCTTGGTTGGACATTTTCTGGGGTTTTGTTCTTCATCACCATGCAGTTTTTATAGATTAAAGACTACTTCCTTTCTACCCTTTTTAGCCACCTTACCCTTTTATTTACTGAAAAACACTGTTACATGGTATGACACAAGGACTGGACTGATTAAAAAAAAGAAGCAGGCAAAACACTTGTTCAAAAGACCCTCAGAAAACCTAAGCAGCTTTGGATGAAGACCGCTTTAGCAGTCTGGGATCTATGTAAATGTGTTTAGTCTTTGGTCTACTAAAGCAGTGTGATTGTCAATCCTTTATCAAAGGGCTAAATAATGATGCTGATAGGAGACTTCACTCTAAAATTCTAATTTTAAACAAATTTTTATCTCACAAAGAAAATAAATAAGATTTTTTTTATCTTCTCTCAGATCTCACCTACACATTCACTGTACAATACCAACTGGACACTCTTCCCTCAGAACAGCTTGTCAGAGCTTCATTTGTCCACCTGCGGTCCTCCTCCACTCCCTTGGGCGCCACTCAGGCTGTAGAGCTGCCTCGCTGCAGGGCTCAGATCACATCACTGGGTGCAAGCAGCCTGGTCACCCTGGAGCCCCAACAGCGTTGGACTGAGACGGACATCACGGCACACGTCAGTGCCCACATGCTACAGGAAAAGGATCAGGGGGAGCAGGGACACCTCACCCTCACTGCCCAGTATTGGTGCGCAGAGCCTGACAACGAGGACGCCGGCTCCTCGTGGTGGTGGACCCCTCTTTGGGGTAGAAGGCGCTGGAGCGGCGAGCCACAGCTGGAAGTCCCATCTCTTCTTCTTTATTTGGAAGAAAATAGGGAGGTGAAGGAGTGGATGGGGGACCTGCTCGGGGCTGAAGGGGAAAACCTCATGAGGCGGGTCGGGTGGTGGGGGCACCCTTCGACTCGCCGCCGCCGTAGCTCCAAAGAGGAATCCTCCCCGGAGGCCAAAGATTCTTCGCTGGACGAGCTGAAAAATGCTCTCGCCTCCTCTTTGTCGTCCTCCGCCCCCTCCCCTCCGTCCATCTTCTCTGACATCCCCAACTACAAACTCAAAACAGACGTCCCAAAGAACCGCTGCAAGCTGCACTCCTTCAACCTGGCGTTCAGCGAGCTCGGCTTGGGTCATTACTTCATCGCTCCACGGGTCTACAACCCCAGATACTGTCAGGGTGACTGCCCAAGGGTGCTCCACTATGGCTACCACTCCCCCAACCACGCCATCATCCAGACGCTCATCAACGAACTGGGCGTGGGGGATGTCCCTCCCCTGTCCTGCGTTCCCTACAAATACTTGCCCATGAGCGTGTTGGTTGTCTACAAGAAAAAGGTGGACTACAGGGAGCTGGAGGACATGGTGGCCGAGTCCTGCACGTGCCGTTAAGGACTGGGGGCAATGCGCAGTGACTCACTTGCTCAGCACCAAGACACTGACCCAAGAAGAGCTAAATGGGGCTCAGTGAGATAAGCTCAAGACTACAAGAAGGAAGTTTCCTATCACTGTTAAAGCACTTTAAAGCATTTTCTGTGTGTTTACATTTTTTTTTCTTTTTTTTTTTGTCTTTTATTTTAAAATCTGATCTGTGTTTCACATCAGGGCTGAAGCAGACCGAAAAATATTTTTGGATAAAAGGAAAGCTCTGGATGACGTGGCGCTACTGATGAAGGCCTCTTACCCCCCCGTAACCATGAATGTGTTTACCAAAGATACGGGGTTGGAGGATATTTTAATGGACAAGGCAAACGGCCATGTTGGATGTACCTATCAAGGTGTTTCATTATTGCTGTCTACAAACTGAACTTTTGCTGTTTGGATGTATTTATGAAAAGAATCTCCTGAAGAACACTTCGTGCTGGAACTGGGATGTGCCAACTGAATACAACGATGAATTAGCATGACTGTGTTGAATGCTGTAAGGGAAAAAAGAGAGCGGTGGAAAAAAAATTCAACTTTTATAAGTGAAAATGATTAATAAAATAAAAAGCATATTTTCTAAAGCCTTATCAGCTGTAATTTTTGTCAAAAACAAGACACTTTGTTTGTAAGGTTCAAACAATTCAATGATAATGGGCTTTTTGTCCATGCCTTACTGATGAGTGAATAAGGACCCTCAAAAATCAACTTAAAACTAAGGGCTGCCAAGGAGACCCGCTAGAAACTGTAAATCTGTCTTTGGCATCCTACCAAAATGCAAAAGACACCTCACAACATAGAAAACAAAAGTTTTGAAACACACACCCAACTAGAAGAGCAAATACTCGCCCGCACCCGTTATCACTGCTCTTTCTATATCTACACTAAAAAGTTTTTTTTTAATCCACATAACTGATGGGTTGATTTAGCAATAATGAATTTTGTTGAGTGAACTAAATGTGAACATGTTGGTTCAACCTAATACATTTTTCACACATGCCAATGCTAGGTTCGGCTTTAGCAACCAGAAATCTGCGCATAGTACTGTACAGTGCCCCTAACCGTTCCAGTTACAAAAGACAGCGATAGAGAGACAGGGAGAGACTGAAAGAGTAACCAAATAATTTCGGTGGCAGCTGAAAAAAATTTCAAAACAGTGTCTGAGTTTAAGTGACTGCAACGTGTCTGCGTACTCTGCTGTGATTGAGTGAGACATAGAGGAGCAACACGCAAGTGTAGCGACCCTCTCTATACATCTACCAACCAGCAGCTACTCTGAATGAAGGACAGAGAGCAGGAAGCCCTCTGCCCCTTTTACTCAAAATATTTTAGACATATTCATGCCATCACGTTTTTTTTTTTTTTTGGGGGAGGGCACTGCCCCCCCTTGCCTATGCCTATATCCGAACATTTGGAAATGTTCAGAGGAGAGATTATATTGGTAGGATGCTGAGGATGGAGCCACAAATGAGATTTACGGATGTGGTGAAAGAGGACATTAAGTTAGTTGGTGTGAGGGCAGTGGATGCAAAGTATAGGACTAAAT
This sequence comes from Apricaphanius iberus, assembly GCA_028564705.1. NCBI lineage: Eukaryota > Metazoa > Chordata > Actinopteri > Cyprinodontiformes > Aphaniidae > Apricaphanius > Apricaphanius iberus. Next base: position 378,814 of record JAPXFQ010002314.1, read on the forward strand.
GGAGACAGATGATTCGCTGTGGCGACCCATGAGGGCAAAAACCGAAAGAGAAAGAAGGTATCTCATCCACAATGGGCCGGCATTTCAGGACCCGTTAATGATCAGTTTTGAAACTAAACTGGGTCCCAGAGTGGAGAAATCTGAAAACGCTGGCTCAGTTTTCTGTATGTTTACCAGTTCTCTGTAATCTAATAAATTTTCATTAAGGAGCCCGGACTGTGGCAAAAAAAAAAAATCTGCACTACATCCAACAACCTGAAACTCTGTAAAATATGGGAAGAATATTTGGAGAATATCATCAAAATTTTCATCAGACCTCATATTTTTGCTGAGCCTGTAATAACTGTAGGTTCTCATTTCCCTTCTTATCTGCCACAAAAGGCACTAGGTTATGTCGCCTGCTGCTGTAGCCTATCTACTTCGAGGTTTCATGTCCATCTGGTTAGCTTGTAAAGGGTGCCTATTATAGCCATTGTTGAATTCTGTATTGAACAAATCTGCCCATTATCCTTTATTAATAAGGCATTTTGTCCACACATCTGTTGCTCTTTGGAGTCTTTTCCCTTTTTAGAATATTGTCTGAAAAGTTGAGTAGAGTGTATGTCTTGGAAAATTCGCCCAAAAACCAGTTTCTGCAGTGCTCAGACCAATCTGTCTGACACTAACAACCATGACACGTTCAGTCTTTCTTCCCCTTTTCCGTTTCGTCAAACTACTTCACCGTATTTAGATAGATTGAATTTCTGCGATGTGACAGCTGCGTTAGCAAGCAGCAGAACTTACTGTAGTGGCTGGTCAGCGTGTGTTCATGATGACTTGATTTATTCTCAAATTTGGAAAATTTAATTTTTTTTTAAGCCTGTTTCAGATTGTTTCACTCTTTTTTTGTTTCAATAAATGAAATTTAAATTCACAACTTTGTTTCTGAACCTATTAAGTAAGTGCAGCAAAAGTGAAATATTTGTCTGGTGATAAGCCGGTTACTTCTTATTTTGGGGTGTCCTATAAACATATTATTGCTATCTGTACATCTGAGAATATAGCTGATTATAAAATGTGATGTAAAACTGTTGCCACATCATACAGTCATGGCCAAAAGTTTTGGGAATTACACAAATATTAGTTTTCACAAAGTTTACTGCTAAACTGCTTTCAGATCTTTGCTTTAGTTGTTTCTGTGATTTACTGAGGTCATTATGTCAGGCTGATTGGGTTAGAAGCGCAGACTTGACATGTTAAAAGGAGGGTGATGCTTGAAATCATTGTTCTTCCATTTTTAACCATGGTGACCTGCAAAGAAACACGTGGAACCATCGTTGCGTTGCATAAAAATGGCTTCACATTCAAAGATATTGTGGTTACTAAGATTGCACCTAATTCAACAATTTATAGGATTATCAAGAACTTTAAGGAAAGAGGTTCAATTCTTATTAAGGCGGCTTCAGGGCGTCCAAGAAAGTCCAGCAAGCGCCAGGATCTTCTCCTAAAGAGGATTCAGCTGTGGGATCGGAATACCACCAGTGCAGAGCTTGCTCAGGAATTGCAGCAGGCAGGTGTGAGCGCATCTGCACGCACAGTGAGGCAAAGACTTTTGGAAGATGGCCTGGTGTCAAGAAGGGCAGCAAAGAAGCCACTTCTCTCCAAGAAAATTCACAGGGACAGATTGATCTTCTGCAGAAAGTTTGGTGAATGGACTGCTGAGGACTGGGGCAAAGTCAGATTCTCCCATGAAGCCTCTTTCCGATTGTTTGCGGCATCTTAAAAAAGGTTTGTCCGGAGAAGAAAACGTGAGCACTAACATCAGTCCTGTGTCATGCCAACAGTAAAGTATCCTGAGATCATTCATGTGTGGGGTTGCTTCTCATCCAAGGGAGTGGGCTCACTTACAATTTAGCCCAAAAACACAGCCATGAATAAAGAATGGTACCAAAACACCCTCCAACAGCAACTTCTTCCATCAATCTAACAACAGTTTGGTGAAGAACAATGCATTTTCCAGCACAATAGAGCACCGTGTCATAAGGCAAAAGTGATAACTAAGTGGTTCTGGGACCAAAATTTTGTAATTTTGGGTCCATGGCCTGGAAACTCCCCAGATCTTAATTCCAATGAGAACTTGTGGTCAATCCTCAAGAGGCGGGTGGACAAACAAAAACCCACTAATTCTGAAAAAACTCAAAGAAGGGATTATGAAAGAATGGGTTGCTATCAGTCAGGATTTGGCCCAGAAGTTGATTGAGAGCATGCCCAGTCAAATTGCAGAGGTCCTGAAAAAGAAGGGCCAACACTGCAAATACTGACTTTTTGCATAAATGTCATGTAATTGTCGATAAAAGCCTTTGAAACGTATGAAGTGCTTGTAATTATATTTCAGTACATCACAGAAACAACTGCAACAAAGATCTAAAAGCAGTTTAGCAGCAAACTTTGGGAAAACTAATATTTGTGTCATTCTCAAAACTTTTGGCCACGACTTTATTCTGGAAGCAAACAAAATTAACATTAAACAAGGAAGATTGCAGTGACATAGTAATACCACCAGATGGCGGCCTTCCATCAAAAACCTCCAGATGAGCAAGCTTATAACTTCAAATATGGCAACTGAAGCAAAATCCTTTATTTCAAACATTCTGTATATTGTGTATAAGGCCAACCTTGTTTCTTTCAAATCTATTTTATTCAAGCTGATTTCGTTCTCCTTGACCCCATTATCAGGAAAAGCCTTTTAGGAATGACACAAGAAGGTTAACTGGTTACAAACGGTCAAATACATCACATGCTTAGATCCAGAAAGGGAACATTCGGAAGATAACCCATCGACACCACCATCGACATACAGTAGAAGAGAGTAAACAGGAGGACTGAAGCCAGTTTGTGGTTATGGTGATCAAAGTTCTCAATAAAAGATAGTCATTAATGTATTTGATAAATTATAAACAGAGGGAAATTCAAGAACTGCCTGCAAACCATTTTTTTACAATTAAAAACAGTAAAAGAAGGATTTTGCTTCATATGCAGGGTCAGTCTTTTAGCTGCCAGAGTGCACTGAAAAGTGATGCTAAATGGGGCACAAATTTGTTTTGAATGTTTCATCACTGTTTGCAAAGTTTATCCACCTCAATGTCCACATCTACAGTTTTGTGGTTTGAGCAAACACACTTGAGGTCACCCTCACATGTGGAATCAAACACACCTTAGGCCATGGCCAGCTGTGAAGCCGGTTCCATTGTTTCCAGTCAATGATAAAACCGTTTATATTTTCTGATATCAAAACTGATAATACAATGTTAACGTTTTTCGTTTAAATAGTATTTAATGTTAATATAGTATTTGAATCTCCTTCATGTTTTGCATAAAAAATGTATGTACAGGTTTAGTGTATTATATGTGAAGGGTAGCACAAAGATTTGGGAACTCGAGTGTGGCAAAGTATGGAATTTCTGCATGGAAAAAGTGTCATTGTGCTGATTAAAATAAATGTGGATTTAATTTAAATAATTCATATGCTTAAACGGTTTTACTCTAGATTTGAACCACCTGAGTAAAATCCAGTGACTGTAGAAGTAGTAAAATTGGTTTATTGGAGATGTTTTGTGAGATGTTGTCAGAACTTTTAATGATGTATCCTTTCTGCTTCCTCAAAGGGTTGGCATGAGTCTAGGTTTGTCCTTGCTATCCTGATCTACTCTGACAGAAGTGCTGTTCACAAACTACAGGCGCACACAGCATTCATTCCTGTAAATGTTCCTCTGGAAGGTCCTATCGAAAAGGAGGGACAGAGAAAGACTGAGTCAGAAAAGCAGAGATTACTAAAAAAGCTAGCCTGTCTAATCAAGTGCAGTGTGTGGAGAAATAAAGCGTGTTTGTCCAAATATAATAGGTGATGAAATGAGTCAACAATAAAGTCAGACAGCTGGGAGACTTTGTGCTCAACTAACAGAGGGCCAATTTTTATACATTATTCTGGGAACAGATGACATTTCCGATGGTGTGTGACAAACAATGGAGGCTATGGACGATCTGGTTTTTCCCCACTTTGCATTTAGAACACAAAACGCTATTAAAGGACGTTACCAAGTAACGTGATGCATGCATCCAACTTGTGGAAAACAAATGCAACGCAGCAATATTACAGGAAGTTTACGGAAACATTTTACTAACATGGTATAAAATATTCCATAGAATACAAAAGCCTCCCAGAATCAACTGTTTTTGCAATGTGGTACAAGAAGAGGAGTCATCCCGATGTTCATACCAATCACAGGTTGATTCCAGGGTAACATGAAAGAAACTTCCCAGTCAAGAGTCAATTAAAGAAATGTTTATCTTGTTTTTTCTAAACCACATTCTTTAGGCGTAGGCAGACCTACAATATGACTCTTTTTAAAGTTCTAGAAAAAAAAACTTTGGAAATAAAATTTTGGACAAACCTAAAAATCCAGCATGTCATGTCACTAGTCCTCATGCTGCTTGATTTCCTGTTTTCTCCGTTCTCTTGAACTCAGGTCTTCTGTTGTCTTTGCTGTTTGTTTGTTTCCCGTTTGGCTTCCCTTGTTGGCGGGGAGGCGTTTACTATCTAGCACAGGTGCTCTACTTATGGGGTTCACTTGAACGGGGTGCGGGAGGGAGGTAAGGCTAAACTCAACCTGGGTATCTGGTGTGCTGTGTTTTGATGATAGTCTGAATGCTGGGTTGGATTTATATGTCCCCCTGGGATGGGGGTAGTGGGACGGCCTTGGGCCCCATGGGGCTCGTTAGTGCCATGGCCATGGGCCCTGATTTCGGCGTGCCAAAGCCTCCCACCCATGGTGGATGGTGCCTATTGGAGTCAGTAGGGGAGCTAGTTCCCTGGAAATGGCATTCTGTCACCCCAGTCATTTCCTCCCCATCCCCGAACGCCTCTGTCACCTGGTCCATCATTATACCACTCACGTAGGGTACATCACTGGGGTGCGGGGAGGGGTTTCCATCTTCACTGTCCGGTGGTAGCCCGGGTCCCAATTTACTGTACAACTTAGACACTTTCACTTATTACATTTTCATGAGACACGGGACCTTGTGGTGGGCATGCTTTTTGGCTTCAGAGACAGAGCCCTTTAAAGAGCCTTGCCTCTGGTGCCGGTGCCCACTGCTTAACTGTATCTAGACACTGAGAGTACGGGGTGGGAGATGGGGGTACCTTGCAGCATTCCCATGTCCCACCCCTCTGTTTTAAGTGCACATTAGAACAACACGCAACAACACCAGAATCAAGCAGGAGTAGAGAGGCAAGGGGTCTTCCCATGCCCCGTTCATTCGACTATCTGGGGTTGGGGTTGGTGTTGGGGGTAGGTATAGCGGCTATGTGGTCAGGGACCTGGGCTGGTGGGCTACTCTTGCCATGGTGGGGGCTTTGGCGGTCTGCTCTTCTCCATCGTAGTGGACAGGGAGTTCTTCTCCCAGGTGTAGGCGCAGGTGGTTCTATTGGGGCATCGGTGCCTGGGCCTTGGAGTATAGAGTATGTATGGGGTGTATTAATAGGTGTACAGTCTTTTTTTGGGTGTCCGAATGTGTTGGTGACAATGTGTGTGTGTAAGAGGGAGGGTACGTGTGATTGTGTCTGTGTGTCTCTGTCTACTTGTCAGATTGAACCTTCGGCTGCCCTCTTGCCTGGTGCATCTCAGGCCCCACAGCCAGAGGGGGCCTTTTTCCTCTCCGCCAGTCCCTGCCGGTGACTGGGGCCCTTGCCTACTGGGGCATTGGTGGCTCTCGATGTCTGGGGCTGGGGGCCCGGATTCGCTCCAGCTCGGCCCTGGTACATGCCTGGCTGTTCCTGGGTGGACCGGTGTGTCGGGTGTTGTTGTGGGTATTGATTGGCTTGGGGAAGCGGTGGCATGTGTCGTCTGCCAGCCGGCTTCAGGTGCCTCCTGCCTTGCGGCGGCGGCGGGGAACCCTTGTGGGCTGACCCGTGGTCAGGGCCCAGCTAGGGGGCGGAGCGCCCCTGACTCCCATGGCCTCCTGGTCCTGGGCCGGACCCGCACTGGTGTAGCCGGCTACCGGCGGAGCCTGTGAGCTCGTTCCTGTAATCTCCCCGGCCGTGGCATCATAGCTGCTGGGTGTTCCCCTTAGGTTTCCGTCAGTTCCTCTCTTGGGGGTGCCGTCGGCCCTGCATTGATCCGCCTTTGGCTCCTGGACTCTGGACATATACATCCCCGACGTCCTTCATGTCTGTGTCAACTCCTGTAGGACGGGTTGACGGCTCCTTACACCAGCTATCAATCACTTGCATGGGAAAACCTTACTTACACCTGCATGCTCACACATAGGTTTTGTGACATTGCTGTGTACGGATATATTCTTGGGCGGGGGTTATCATCAACAGATAGTTGGTGCCAGAAATCTTCCAGCGACATTAGTGTTGTATTTATTGATCAATTTTTTTGTGCTGTGATTGTTTAGTTCTTAGTTCATATTACTGGATCTGTTTTGTTAAGGTTGTTTTGTTCTATTGGTTGTTTTTGTTCGTTTTGTTAAGTTTTTCCCACTATCCTGCCGTCCAACAGAGGTGGAGAACCGGGATGTTTTATTGTGTTCTTGTTTACCTCCCCACCTTGTATCATCAGTTAAAACTCCTACCTGTCCTGTTTCTCTTCATCTTCTTGCTTTCTCCTTTTGTTTTTTCGTGTCCATAACTTCAAGAAATTAAACCCACAGTAATCATTAATAAAAATCTATCACACATATGTATCAAGTGGAGTACTATAGCCAAGCTGTAATGCTCAGCTTCAGAAAGTACATCTGTTGAGTTTGTACTTGGTACTCAGACACCAATTCTGAGTAGCAAACTGCCAGACAAGACACTTTAAATAAATAAATAAATAAACTTTATTTTTCAATATTTGCTGCCTCTACCTAATCTGCGTTTGGGTCAACTTCCTCACAGCACTGATTAATGCACTTAAATTAAGTGTAACGTCAAACTTCCCAACTCCAAGTTTGAGAATCCTGTTCCCTTGTCAGTGCAGTCAACCTCACAAGTCAAATTAAGAATAAATGCACATTTTAGGGGAAACATAACAGTTCCAGTTTATTGCTCATTTGCTCAAAGAACCGGTGAGACTAGGTTCATGCTTTGGGATGTACCCGATGCCATTCTAATGTACTTCTATATTATAACCAATACCATCAACTGCTACTTAAAATGTGGAAACTCTGCAATAATTTCCCAGAAAATTTTTGTTTTTCACTTGAAAATGTTGGTTTTGTAGTCATTATTATTTATATTTTATCTAATTTGCCATCATTTGTTGATGCTCAGAAAATAAAACCTGTCCTCCAAACCATTTCATTTGTTGTATAGTAGAATTATCGGTATTTGTACTCGTCATTGCCAAGTACTCAGATCCAAGTATCAGAATCATGTCGGTCTGAAAAAAAAGTTGTATCCTTGTATCCGTACTCATGTACCCATCTCATTTAAATTTAGCCATTTGATGCATCCCTTAAACCAGTCTCTGCACCCCTAAACTCAATGTTTAGAGGTGCAGAACTGCAATATATGTAGTCAGATTGTCTTGCACACCTTGTTTGTTTTGTTGTAGCGAAAAGTTTCCCAATTAAAGAATATGTATAATTTTGTCTGTAGAAATTTAGTTTGCCATGCTCCAATGTTACACTACTTTCACAATTCTACATCCTTCCTATTAAAATGAAATTTCTCAATACCAGAATATACTGTATTTATATCGGATTACAATTTATGGGAAAAAGAAGTACCAGACATTTTTGCTGCTGAACTGTTGCCACACTTGCTATCTAAGCTATTGACTTTTAGTCGAGACCTTTTAAAATTTAGGGGCTTTCTGAGTAACCTATTTCTGTGAATATTAGCCAGTCAGATGTGCTCATGTTTGGCGCCTGCCAACAATCCGGTCGCGAAATGGAATAAATGGAGAGTAAAGTTCAGATGTTGAGGTGAAGTCAGACTTTTCTTTTTTTTTTTTATTCTCCACAAATACCAATGGACTGTGCTGGAGGGCGAACTGGAATAACCAGATGATACAATCGTAACAGAAATATCTGATTAAGTCTCTCCGGTGAGCTCCCGCGTTTTCGATCTTCTGACATCAGGTGAAAATATTTCAAACAGAATTTCGTCATATGTTTGCAGATTTCTTTTATTTTGTCAATATTTCTGTCCTATCCATTAATCCCTCCTGAGATGTATTAAGTTAGCCAAACATCAGAATGATTAAAAAAGACTGAGGCTCTACTCTTCTCTTGACATTCTGTGGAGCCTGCCAGGCATATTCTGATGAGTCATGACTGATGATAATTTATGACACAGACATTCCAAGTAACCATAATGCACATTTCCTGTAAGACTCCTGAGTGAGCACCAACCGCACAGGAATTTTTCAGCGGCATGAGCATGTACCCCTTTGAAATACATCTTTAACAGCAGAGTGAGGAATTGGAAGAACAATCCATCTATTCCACATGAACAGAACACAACGATCTTCACGTTGTTATCTTTCAGGGAAACAGATGCTGCAACGTTCTGATTTTGTTAGTTTGTCCTGCAGACAAAAAAAAAAAAAAGACAGTCCTAAAAAATGACTGGAGTGAAATTGACCATTTGTTTTTTTCACAAAATAAACAGCAGCATGCTCAGACCTGTCTATATTTACCTAACACTGTGAACACACGTTCACCAGGAGCTAAGATCGCTTTGTGCCGCCTGAACAGCACCTGTTACATCTAAATGTAGGTTCATGTTGGATTGTAATCCTGAGTTAGACTAACAGAGTGGTTGATACATTTGGTTGAGCGTTGAATTGTACCATTTGCCTGAAAAGTGATGCAAACTGGAATCAAGACCCTCAGAAAGGAGTCTCTTACTGGAAGCATCGCTTTTCCAGAAACTTTCCCCTCTGCTGAACACGGTTGATGGCTTGACTTGTGCCAACGAACATTTTCTGCAGACACATCACGTCTCCATTTGACAAAAAGGAGAGATAAAAACAGACAGGGGAGGGGGGGTATGTTACCCAGCATGGATTGGAACTCTTTCCCTCCCTTGTGTTCTCCCCCCTCCGGGATCATGGCCTTCCTATATAAAGGAGAGCCCGACCCACACGGGTTTTGCTGACTCAGGCAGATCTATGTTGTACGTTCAGCAAAGCTGCAGCTAGAAAACTTTACCTCCAGAGCCGGTTAAGTTCTTCAGCTGGGTTCTTAGTTTAGCCTAGGAGATCAGGGACATCCACCTGGTCCTCAAGTCCTGAGGTCTTTAGAGACAGAAAAGCTAAAAGAAAAAACAAACAGTTTTCTAACCCCATTAAAGGGATGGAGCAGAAAGGCTTCTTCACTCATAGAAAAGCGCTGGTGGTGATGTCCATTGCAGTATTACTGCTGGCACAGCAGGTAAGCAGATTGATGGTTGATTTCATTGAAATGTATGGAATTTGATTGTGGCAATTATAAGACATATATGTATCTATTTTCAAGTTTTAAGTTAAAAATATGAATTTTACATCCTCTTCCACAAAATGTGCGATCAAAATGATGATAAAAACATTACGTTGCTCGTGTTACATGAGACTGAACTGATTTTTGCTTTTACACATAAAAAAAAACAATAGCTTTGCAAACAGAGAATCAATGACAGTAGCCTAGAGTAGTTTATCTTCTTGTGATAAGCTCTTAACTGCTAATGGACATTCTTGTGCACTGTGTGTTGTGTGTTTCCCAGGCACACGCAGGTCCACTGGTATCAGGGGTCCCGTCTAGCTCGGACCAGATGCCGGAATTAACGGGGGAACACACAGAGCACATTCTGAAAAGAATCGCCAGAATGACCCCACTGTGGAGGATCATGAGCAGCAAACCATGTGGAGCTTTCTGCCAGAACAACTTTGAATGTGCGACTGGACTCTGCAGGTAACAGGGAAAAATATATGTAATGGAATAAAAGTAGGAAATGACAGTAACTAAATTGTGGTGCATCATTACCATATCTAAGAAGGGTGCCTGACTTAAAGAAGCATATCATTAAAGTTTAATTTGTGGAAATCTGTTTGAAAACCACTGGGCTTCACTAATTACCTAAGCATTGAGCTAAAAGCACAAACCCCTACATGCATTTACCTAAATTGATGCATTCAAACATTTAAGAAACATGCTCACACATGGGTATCTAGCAAAATAGTATTATGTACATTATTTGAAACTTAGAAACGAAACATTTAGAATACAAGTAAAACACACTGTGAAGTAACAAAAGGGAAACATCACTAAAGTTATGTCATAGGCATTATTGTGAAGCTAGCAACTGATCTGTTTGATTGAAAGAATTATTATGAAAAGCTTATGTTTTTCTAAATCTCATAACTGACTTAAATTTAGATTAATGTCCAAAAGATTTTATGTATCTACAACATATGTATAACGTAATCCAAGCTAAACGTGTTTAAGTTCCCAGTCAGAAAATCGTTGGGTTTAGCTAGTTGCTGTTGTCACTGATGAAGATATCTGTTATTAGCTAACTCAAGTTATAAACAATTTATTTCTCACCCATTTATTTACGTAAGCATTAAACAAATTTAAACTGTACAATACCATGGGTACCACTAATTTTAGTAAGAATAAAATGCCACAACCGCAAACGGATGATTGCTTCCTGAAGCTTTAGCTATTGTCTGAAATCATGGCAGCCATTTTGTATTTGATGTGAGGGATCTTTGGCTTTCAATGTTTAAATGGCTTTTTCCAAAAAAAACACCTCTGTATTTGATTTTTATCCCCTAAAACGAATTTAAAAAAGAACATCTGTTATTTCATGACACTTGTTTGAAATGCAAAAGTAAAATGTGGTCTGCCATTTTTAGAAATTTGGTATGTTAGCTATAACCATTAGGGGATATTCTGTGTATTCTGGTATTTTACATTACTTTTTGTGTAATTCGTAGAAAGATGGAAGGTAAATAATTCGCATAAAGGACATTAAACTGCAAAAACAAAGTTAGAATCTAAATAGATTTTCCGACACATATTTTTTTTTGTATACACTTTAGCTTTTCTAGGTGAGTTTTTTTTCCAAATGACTGTATTGCTGGTGATAATTTTATGATATTATTGTATGTTAACTGCAGTTAAAGTGAGGTGCTCCCATTTATTTTTTCATTATTTTATTTGTCCTAATGAGGCATTCCTTATCATGCAGTGTACTGTGTTTTTTCATGACATTAAAAACTTCTCTCTGCCCTCAGGGAGGGACGCTGCTCAACAAACCAGCGGCCCTCATCGGAGTCTGTGAAATATTAAATTCTGAAGGACACAACCAACGAGTTTACATATAACAACCATCAGGATACGTTCTGAAAACTATCATACAAACTTCATATATGATATCTGCACAGCTACTTGCTTTTGGTTGCCAATTTAACTGCCAAAAAAAACGTGCAGAAACAACAACACAAATGTTATTTTATTTTTCATAAACTACGGAAAGTAATCCAAATGACTTGTTGGTGCTATGATCTAACATGTTTAAGCCCCCAACAGAAAGAAGACAAGTTAAACTTTGTTTGCATGTTCAGTGACTTTTGCCTTGAACTTCATTCTATAAATGATGATATGGAGTTTAATATGTACACAGCCTGCCAGATAACATGGTATTATAGATAGCTCAGTTGTATTCTGATGATAAACCAATAATGTCTCTTTTGAAACCTGAAACAAACTCATGAGCTACAAATCTCACAATGTTTGCATTCTTTGGACATAATTGCCTTTAATTGTTTGGTTTATTAGAATCCTTTATCTGGTTCTTTATTCTAATGATAGATTGTAGGAACAAGGCCCAAAAGCAGAGAGAAGCTTTTCTAGTATCTAAGAATTCCTTTGTAATCTTTTCTCTGTTCTACATCTTGTCAAAAGTTACTGTCAGTATGCTGTTTTGAAGTACACATTCATTCCTTTTATCTACACCACAGTGATAACCTACATACAGTGATGCGATTTACAGAAAATGAAAACCCTGAAATGATTTCAACCAAAAAATTACATATTTTCCTTCAAAATAGCAGTCAATTAGAGTTTATACTCTTGAAGCGAATTCGTCTTGCACAGCTGCCATAAGATGACTACAAGAGTAAAGAACGAAGGGCGAAAGGAACAAAGGTTAAAAGGCAGCCTTTATTTTAAAGGTTTTCTTTCAAATGAACACTGTCATGTACATCTAACCTAAATTAATGGTTGACAACCAAAAATAATTTACAGGAATTATAAAAGGTTTAATAATTATGTTTACAGCATCTCAGACATATTTATTTGTTTTCTTTGTTTTAATGTCAAAAATGTTCGAGGTTTTGTTCTTCTCTTTGAATAATTTATAACCCTGAATTGGTTTTCAAGCGCTCAACATGGAATAGATTCACAACCACGAGCTGCACGGCCTTAATGTTTGCACATCTATCCCCTAACATTGCAAGGATTTAGAGTCCCTTTCTTTATCATGCCTGCAGAGTTTACATCATGCACACGGCAGGCAGTGTTTAATGTTTTGCAACCTTTGTGTGTCAGAGAGATATTTTAGTTGGACTGCACTTTTAAATCCAAATATCTTTGTACTGTACAGTGTTAACAAACATGTAAATGGGTGGAAAAGTCAAATAAAAGCTTTTTTAAAAAAAAAAAAGGATTGAATGTCTAAGAAGTATTTTTTTCCAGTCTGGTATCAGATGTTTTATTTATGCACACTGCTACTGTAGGTTTATCAACATGGTTTTGGAAAGCATAAAGTGAAAGACAATATACTATCTTAGATAAGCATTCGTTGAAACCCATCAAGCTGGAGCAGATATTTTTCAGTCATTCTACAGGCAGATAGAATAATTACAAGTACAAATATTTGAAAAATTTGAAATTTGTCGTTTGCATGAAATCACCATGAGCAAATTGGCAGCAGAGCTCAGAGATTGTAATGTCTCAGTTGCACCTGAATGAACGTGCTTTCAGCAGACAAAACCAGGGTAGAAATGTTTGGCTATAATGCGTAGCGGATGGGGATGCAATGATACCAATTTTCTCAAACTGATACGATACCAATACTTGGATCTGAGTACTTGCCAGTACCGAGTACCAATGCTGATCCTTCTACCACACAAAAAAGATGCAATGAATTGGAAAACAGGTTTTATTTTCTTCTCTGCTTGTTCCAAAAAAAATATGAATCAGCTAAAAAATAAAATATCAATAAAAATGACCACATAACAGAATTTTGTGTGAAAAAAAGTGAAAAATAAAAATTTTCTGTGAAACAGATACAAGTACGTTAGAGCAGTATCTGCCCCAAAACCAGTATCGGTATCGGTGCATCCATAGTAGCGGGATCCTGATTGGGGCTTGTTCTGACTTATGAATATTGCAGTAACTAACTCACATATAAACTCCCCTATATAATATAAAGATATTGTAGAGCTTTGGTCTCTAACCCTGGTCATCAGACCCCACTGTCCTCCATGTTTTCGATGTTCCCTTGCTCCGGATGATTGATTTCACTTGCACCTCAGCATGCTATGAACTTTATAACCAATTTGTTTATATAAGGTGTTTCTAGTGTTTTAAAGTAAATAGTAAGGCCAGTTGCCTCCTGACATCAGGTTGAAAGGTGATTTTCCTAGGTTCACTTGTGAGTGAAACCAGATTTTGCAGTTACAGTACCGACAGCCCAGTTTAAGAAGCTTAGAATAAGTTGCATTCTGATTCTGATTAGAGCTGAGGCTTCTTTTTCCTTGCCTGGGATAAATATTCCCTATAAAAGGAATTTGGAAATAAAACAAAGCACTTATGAACAGAATCTTGTTACATATCTCTGGTAGGAACAGAATGCCAGCTTGATTCCCTCTTGGCCACTCTAAACATAGAGGCATATGAGTCATGAAGTCACATCTGCTGTAGGATAATGACAAGACTTCACCCTCCCTGCACAACCTCAGAGGAGACACTGATTTATATGCTTTGCATTTTTTTTATGAAACTCAAGGGACTGAAGCTGCTGTCAGTGGTTCAAAGTAAAACAGCTGCTGGCATTTAAAATTTCAACATTTCACAATACCTGGACTGAGCCAGAGGGTAAAGTTCTGTTGACTTCATTTTTTCATTGACCTTTGACATAAAATCCTATTTACAGAAAAGCTGCTGAGTTTTCTAAAAAGCAAAATGGATCTGCATTTTCAACTAATTTGAACTGAAGTCTAGTAAAAAATAAATTAAAGTCTTGCTTATCTATTTCATTGTAAATATATATATATATATATATATATATATATATATATATATTAATTCAATCAATTAAATCACACCCCTTGGACTTTTCAATATTTTGTAACATTACAACTTTACAAATTATATTTTGTTTGTATATAAAAAAATATATCTGTAAAGTGAGGCTGGATACAAATACAGGATGCACTTGGTTGGAAAACAATAATTCAAGTTTTCAACATCCCACAGAGCAGCATCTAAAAATTGAGACCATGACACAAATGCAAATCTACCAAAACAAGTTAGGTTATACAGAGGCAACAAGAACCCTAATGGTTAGACTCTCTACTCTAGAGTGACCATAGTTTGACTTCCAAAAAAAGAGGACACTTGACTAATTCCTGAAACACTTCAACAAATACTCTGTTTTGTTAAAAAATAATTTTGATTTCAATATATTCTGTCATGCTGCCCTAAATCACTCACTCCCCTCATCATCATCTGCACCTCTGTCGTCCTGTCTGAATCTCCCCACCTCCTATTGTTTGCACCGGTGTTCCCTGATTGTCTTCACCTGTTCCTCCTTGTCTCCCCCTATTTAAGATCCAGCGAGCGCTTCAGGTCTCGCTGGATCATTGTACCTGTCATGTGTATCGTCTCGTCTTATGTTGCTACTCTCAATAAATTATCACCTCACCTAGAACTCTGCTTCTGCGTCTGGGTCCTTCGTCCTCCACGCAGCATATCTCTGACATATTCAATGTGTTCCTTCTTTATGTGCTAAGAAAAAATGATTCCTTGATCTGTAAAAAGAATGTGAAAGTGGTCATCCTACTCTACTGTCTACGATCTCTACTGTAAGATGGTAGCCGGGCCGGCCCAAAGTCTTATAGGGCCTTAAGCAGATTTTGACTTGGGGGCAGGGGGGGCTTTCTGTTAAGACCACTTAAAGTGTGGACGGCCCCACTCCGTCTCTTAAGCTTGGTTTATTCTTGACGCATATTCCACGCAGAAATAAGACGAGCGGAACCGGCCGAGACGCCTTCTAGCAGCGTTTATATTTTTTGCAGCTTGTCCCTGCTGAGAGCCAATATTCTTCTCGTCCATTAAATAACAGTTTATCAAAGTGATCTCTATGGGCCGATTTATAAAGATGTCTGTATTTACGAACCTCCGCCAATAGGAGCTCTTTCCAGTCCACCATGTGATTCCGCATGGGACCATCCGCGCAGTTAGAAAATGTCCTAGGTGCGCGGTGCGAAAATTTGGGTCTCCGTAGGGTCCGCGCAGAGAGGCATGGTTGCTGAAATGACGTAATTTTGCTGCGTGGAGCCGTGCTGAGCTCGTGGATGCGTCAAGCATAAACCAAGCTTTACTTTACAGTAACATATTAATAAGAAACCTCGGTGTGTCAAGTTCCTCGGGTGTCAAGCAACAAATTATATTTTCGGGTAAATTTGTTGGTATATCTGTCAGGTATTTTCTGGGATGTGTGGAGATTTATTGAAAACCAAACCCACCGCCTTCAGGAGCGAGCGGCGAAAGGTTCAAAGGTCAATTGCTCTAAATCCTTTTGTTCATGACACCTCACTACAGATGTGTGGCCGAGACCACACGTGTCATATACCCCACCACAGCCGGACTGGTGTCGCCACTAATCAAGGAATACGTCAGAAACCCGAGCTGAGCCGTTAGCAATGCATAATTCAAATTCTAGTGACTTCCAGTGTAGTGAAATTGTTTAACCAGCTGGGGGTACTAAACTAACAGTTTTTGGTACAAAATTAATATTTTCAGTTAAATGTTCTACAACACATAAAATAATGACCAGAGATGAAGACAGTGCTATTATAGACTCATTTATACAGTATATCAACAAAAAAAGTTGATTTTGGGGTAAGTTGCACTTTAAATACTAAACTTTTTTAAATGACTGGAATTTTTGTATAATTGTATTGAAATTACCTTTTTTTATAAAGTGCCTTGAGATGACATGTATTGTGAATTGGTGCTATATAAATAAACTGAATTGAACTCAGCAAGTTTCCCACTGCTTTTTCCCATGTGCACTCAATTAGTAGTGGATGCCCCTATGTTGTGGAAAGTTTAGTGCTAAATTAAAGGGCAGAAACGGCAGTCTTTAAATGATCATTTATTAACCCACAGGAATAAAAAGCTACACTTACTAATCAATTTCCTGTCCCCTGTGTGAAAGATGTATAACCCCTAAACCAAATAACTGATTGCCCCACTCTTGTCAGCATCAACTGTTATGAAGTGAAAACCCAAATTTAACTGGTTTTAAATCACTTTTTGGACAGGTTTAACAGATTTTAACATATTTAACTTTTTAATCATCGGATGCTTTCATCAGCGTTGTTTTCATCGTTGGTGAGTGCATGGACATCTTCCTTCCCACACCATGCCACTACTCATTGGCAGTCCTGGATGTGATGGCTGCATTAGGCTCAGCCAGAAGGTTCTGGAGCTGGAGCGGAGTACCTCGATTCTCGACACTGCACAAAATCCACAAGCGCGATGTGTATATTATCTTTGGCCGGACTCCTGCTGTCACCACCAATCGTGCTCAGCTTGCGGACTTACTGCTGGGTCTCCAAATGGACTCAGGGCGCCAAATCCCCGCTTGACATCTGCTGCAGAGGAGGAGCGCTGGTTCCAGCAGGCGGCTAAGCTGAAAGCCCCCATCAGCTCCAACCCAGTCCTGTCGGGCACCTGGTCCAAGGTTGGGCCCAGCCGTGGTAGGGTTGTACGGAGCTGCCGCCACCGCTCTCCTCCAACCTGCTTGCTGTTGACCAACTGTTTTCGTGTCTTGAACCTGGACTTCCCTTGTCTGATGGCCCCTGGTTCTTGTAGTTCGGGAGGCCTAAAGCTAAACCCTTCCCGTTAGCCAATGTAGCAATACAACTTGCGCAGCCATCAATGGCCGCTGGCTGCTCTGCTTTTTGACCGCATGCCATGGAGGCCGCCATTGCTCCTCCCTTGCTGTAGTACCTCCATTTGGCCGCTAGGCCCCCATTGAAGAGCATTGGACTTTAGACACGTTAAAAACAACTTTAATGCCTGGTGCCCATTTTTTAAAAACTTTCTATGGCTACATATTCTTCCTGAGATACCGTTGGGCGTGATTACGACCGAACTACACGCCCATACACGCCCGGCGAGGGCAGAGTCTACAGTGAAGATCCCACCCCAATGCCCTTTTTAGGAACATGCTTCGTTAGAGCTGGGTAGGAGGAGTCTGTGAATCCGCCATGAATTCCCCCATGAAAGTGTGTCATTCTGGTAAACTACCATGTGTGTCATTCTTTGCCTACCACTCAGCAAGTCTGAGATGTTGAGATCCATTGCCCAGAATCACTGCGTTTTAACGTGAGGAAACATTTCTCACACTGAAGTGACCAGAAGTCAAGTACTCTCAAAGCGACCCGTGAACTACTGAAGAAAGCCTGCAGTTAAAGCAGCATTAGGCGCCACACAACACCTGTCTTTGGCACACATCAGGCTCTATGGAACACGTCTAACCAGGCGCACTGGGATGGATGGACTGGCGACCTGTCCAGAGTTAACGCCGCCAGACCCCCCGCGACCCTTCAAGGAGAAATAGAATAAATAATGGACTTTATTGACGTACTCCGTGCATAGAGTTGGGAAAAAAACACACACAAAAAAACAGCGTATTTACTTCGAACAGTCAGAGGGAGGTTTGAACTAATCTGTTAAAATGACAGACAGCATTCAAATTTTTCTTTCACCATTCTAAAAAAAATGGTCAAATACAGAAAATATTCAGTTAACACGACCCCTGGTGACAACGACTTTTAAACAGGTTAAATGGGCTCACAGTTAAAGGACTTGTGCCATTTCGAAACTTAATCATGTATTTGCTGTTCCCTCATTTGTTTCTGTAATAAGGTTTTTGCTCCTATGGCCTGATGATAACTTGGCCTCTACCACTCCAGTCTGTGCAGGAGTCATCTGGCAACGCCTGTCTTGCACACGCTGTTCCTCACGCAGACTGTGCTGGTTCAAGTCTCTGCCACTGTGTGATACAAGGGTCAAGGAACTCCTGGTTGACACAGTCTAAAGCTTACAAAGCAATTTCTGAAGTAATAATAATAATAATTGTTTTAAGCGCCTTTTAGGATGTGCAAGGAAACTTAACAATAGAATAAAAATAATAAAGTAATAACAGAACAATAATAACAATCTGTGAGGCGGATAGGAGGCGCAGAAAGTTGAAGAGACTAAGAAGACTGAAGATATTGGAAGAAGCAATGCCTCATAGATCAGAAAGGTAACGAGGAGTGAAGTAATGAATGCCCTTGAAGAAGAACAGAAGAAGCTTGAATATTATCCAGAATCTTACATGGAGCCAATGAAGTTCTTAAAGGATAGGGGTGATGCTTATAGAGTAAGTAACAAGTCTATGAACAAAATGAATGTAGACTGGATGGAAAGAGAAGGATGTAACCGGTTAATATTGCGTAGGCAAAAATGCTAACATTCCAAGGTACAGTATGCAGATACTTCTATTGGTTATTGACGAAAATGTTCCGCTGTGACACATCAAACACTTGGATTGACTTCCAACTTTCCATGAAGCAAAATAATATCTAGTGAGGCAAAAAGTATTTAGCAGCCAGCAAGTGTGCAAGTTGTCCCACTTAAAAACATTAGCAAAATCTGTAATTTTTAATTATAGGTACACATCAGTTGTGAAAAACAGTATGTTGTAGTGGGTTGACATAATTCACCAGGAACCTAAATTCAGGTTACAGAGTTCCGGGGGGACTTTTATGAGTGTCAGAAGTTCATTTAGTTGAGCTAGTCTAAGGAGTTGCACGAGTTAAGCGCCTGCCTTTTGTTGTAGATAAAACTTAAATGTCATTAAAGCAACTGCCGTTGGCACTGTCGTTTGACACTCCTTCTCCGACTCCAGTCCTTCCGCACTACATTGGTGACCCCGACGTTGGTCCCGCTGAAGATCCCGGGACTGAACAGAATATCGAGCGAAACGACCAGGCACTTTCCACCTTTCTCAAACTGCCTGAGTTTTGGGGGACGTCCGCAGCGACGTGGGTCGCGCAGGCAGAGGCTTAGTTCGCCCTCCGGGGTATTACAGATGATGCCATACGCTACTACCACGTCGTCTCAGCACTTGGAAGCTCCACTGCAGCCAGAGCAGTAAGTTTCATCACCTCCCCTCCTGCCCAGGATAAATATACAGGGCTCAAAGCTCATCTGCTTAGGACTTTTGAACTGTCACGACCCGAACGAGCCCGACGGCTACTTGCTATTCAAGACATGGGGGACAGCAAGCCCTCTGAGCATATGGAAAGGATGTTGAACCTGCTAGGCGGAGAGGAACCGAATTTCCTTTTTATTGAACTGTTTCTTCGACCTAAACCCTTGCACGTTCAGACAGCTCTAGCAAATACAACTATAACGGAGCTGCGTGCTCTGGCGGTGGAAGAGGACCAATTGTACCTGGCCACCCAGCGTTTCACCCATGACGTGCTGGCCCAGACACGCAGCTACATGCCCCCGAGCACTGACACTTCCCCGGGCAAGGAATCGTTGCCGCCGACAGCCGTACGAACCCAGTTTTACAGTGTTACTTCCATGCACGTTTTGGGACCAAGGCTAAAAGGTACCGCTCACCTTGCAATTTCAATGCAACAGGAAAAGCCAAAATCTGAACTCAGTAGTGGCCCTGAGCGCAGGTAAACGGTCATTTTGGACGCCCTCTCTGGTCGTAGATTTCTCTGTGATACGGGCGCCCAGAGGAGCGTGTTGCCAGCTACAGTGGATGACGCCGCCGGAGGATTACATGGCCTACCGTTAACCTCCGTGAACGACACCCCAATCCGCACGTATGGCACAAAGACTGTGGATTTATGTTTTGGGGGTCAACGTTTCAAATGGGACTTTGTTACTGCCGACATCTCATTTCCACTCCTTGGCATGTATTTTTTGTGCGCCTACGGACTGCTCGTGGATGTCAAGAATGGCCGCCTTGTGGACACGTAGACTTTCACCTCATTTGCCTGTGTCTGCGACGAGGGTACATTTGACGGTCTCTCCAGTTCACTCTCGGTGGGCGAAAAGTACCAGAAGCTCCTTGGGGAGTTCCCACAGCCTGACACGGCCCACTTTCGCAGCCACCAAGGATAAACATGGAGTCGAGCAACACATTGAGACCACAGGCCCCCCCATCCATGCTAGGGCCCGACGACTCAACCCGGAGAGACTGGCGATATCTCGCGGCAAGTTCGGCAACATGGAACGCCTCAGGATCATTCGCCGCTCCGACAGCCCATGGGCCTTGCCACTGCACATGGTTCCGAAACCAGATGGCTGTTGGCGCCCGTGCGGTGATTACCGCCGCCTCAATGACGCCACCACACCCAACCGATACCCGGTACCCCATGTTCAGGAACTCTCTGTACATTTAGCAGGGAAGCACCTATTCTCTAAAGTAGACCTGGTGCGGGGTTACCACCAAGTCCCAGTGCACCCTGCAGACATTCCGAAGACGGCGGTGGTAACTCCTTTCGGGCTTTTTGAGTTCCTTAGGATGCCCTTCGGCCTGAAAAACGCAGCACAGTCCTTCCAGCGTCTGATGGACTCGGCGCTAAAGGACATGCCTTTCATCTTTGTCTACTTGGACGATGTCCTCGTCGCCAGCTCCTCGGAGGAGGAACATTTGGCTCACCTCTTGACAAGGCTCGACCAGCATGGCCTGATCATTAACCCAGCGAAGTGCGTTTTCGCAGTACCGTCCATCCTGTTTCTCGTGCACCTCATCTGCAGTAATGGGTCTACCCCCCTCCCGTCGAAGGTGGAAGCAGTTTCCGCTGTAGCCTTTTTCAGCCGACAGCTAGTCCCTAGGGAGCGCAAGTACAGCACCTTCGACAGAGAGCTACTCTGCGTTTGGCTGGCGATCCGCCATTTCCGCTCCACCCTGGAAGGCCGTGAGTTCACAGTTTTCGTCGACCACAAACCCCTCACGTTCTCCATGTCCAAGGTGGCTGAGCCGTGGTCCGGCCGCCAGCAACGCCAGCTGTCTTTCATCTCTGAGTACACCACAGATATCCGACACATTGCCGGCAAATCCAACGTGATTGCCTCTCCAGAGCGGTCGTCAACACAGTACAGCTGGGTCTCGACTACGCACGTATGAGCGTAGAACAAGCCTCAGACTATGAGATTCAGTCGCTCAGAGACTCAGATACAGGATTGAGACTCGAGGAGGTCGCGGTTGGCGACTCAGGAGTCAACTTGTGGCCAGCCTAAAACATTGGTCCCTGCGGGCTGGCAGCAGGTTGTTTTTGAGGCGATACACGGCCTGTCTCATCCAGGCAGGAAAGCATCCATGAAGCTGGTCGCTCAAAAGTTATTTTGGAGAGGGATGAAGAGAGACGTGTGGGCCTGGGTCGACTCGTGTGTGGCTTGTCAGCGTGCGAAAGTGCACCGCCACACCAAGGCCCCGTTGGAGCCATTTATAGTCACAGAGAGGAGGTACGACCACGTCAACATCGACCTAGTGGGCCCTCTCCCCCCTTCACATGGTTTCTCCTACCTCCTCACCATGGTGGACAGGACGACCCGTTGGCCGGAGACCGTCCCTCTCTCCTCTACCTCATCTGCTGACTTGGCCCGGGCGTTTATCAGTTCGTGGGTTGCACGTTTTGGAACACCATCAGATCTCTCCTCGGACCGGGGTACACAGTTTACATCTGAACTTTGGAACGCAGTTGCCAGGGACTTCGGGGTCAAGCTGCACCGCACTACCACCTATCACCCCCAGGCGAATGGGTTGTGCAACCGGTTTCACCGCTCTATAAAGGTGTCTCTGCGTGCCTGCCTGGTGGACAGCAACTGGGTGGACAAACTTCCCTGGGTCATGCTAGGCCTCAGGACTGCCCCTAAGGAGGACTTGCAGTCCTTGTCTGCTGAGCTCGTCTACCGCCAAGTACTACCAGTTCCTGGGGACTTCATTCCGGACTCTACTTCACCTTGGTCTGTGGCTGGACAGCGATCCTCCCTGCTGGAGGTTAACAGGGCGAAGATTCCGTGCCGCGGACAAAGGTTACTATTAGTAACTACTAGTACTACTAGTAACACACTATATCAGGCAGCCTGCTGAGGTCCATATGCTTAAGCCAGCAAATGGACAGTTCTGTCTAAAGTTTGCTAGAGACCATCTCGATGATCTAGAGGAGGATTGGGAGAATTTCCATGTGTTCAGATGAGACCAATATTGAATTCCTTGCAAGCCTCACTTGCAGTGTGTAGAGAAAGAAGTATGTTGAGTTACATCCCAAAAAACACCATGCCCAATGTGAGGCACAGGGGTGAAAACATTATGCCTTGGAGCTGCTTTTCTGCAAAATGAACAGGAAGACTGATTCATGTTAAGGAAAGGAAGAATGGGGCCGCGTATCATGAGATTTTGGGCAAAAACCTCCTTCCACCTGTGAGAACACTGAAGATGACATGTGACTCGTTCTTTCACTATGACAATGATTCCAAATACAGGCAATAAAAGACTGGCTACATCAAAAGTGTTTCAAGGTTCTCTTGTTCAGTCTTCCAGTCCTATAAACAGTAAAACAACAAGAACAAAAAAAGAATCAACTAGACAACAAAACAATTGGCAGAACAGAGTTGCCGTTTCGTGGCACAACCCAAAAATGTATTTTCATAGCAAATGTGACAACATTTAAGGGTAATTATCCTTTTTTAATTTTCAAAGATTTTAAAGAACACTGCTACAAGATCTAAAAAAAGCTGCAAAATAAGGAGAAACTATAAGTGAAAAAAGGACAAAAAGCAGGGAGATATTTTCAGTGTTTGAAAGTTATATTTTCAGTGACCTTATTTTTTTTTTAGAATATAGGAAATTGATAAATTTTTCTACTAAAAAAAAAACCCTCTTTGGGCTGCTCGACGCACGGCTCTGGCTCTGGAACCAGTCTCCTCGAGAGGGGTTGGACTCTCTTCCACTCTGGAGTTGCTCCCGGTGAGAGGCGCCGAGCTGGGGTGGGCATACTTGTTGCCCCCCATCTCGGCGCCTGTACGTTGGGGTTTACCCCGGTGAATGAGAGGGTAGCCTCCCTCCGCCTACGGGTGCGGGGACGGGTTCTGACTATCGTTTGTGCTTATGCACCAAACAGTAGATCAGATTACCTACCCTTCTTGGAGTCCTTGGATGGGGTGCTGGATAGTGCTCCTTCTTGAGACTCCCTCATTCTGCTGGCGGACTTCAACGCTCACGTGGGCAATGACAGTGAGGCCTGGAGAGGCGTGGTTTAGGCAGTATTGCCCCCCCGATCTGAAGCATAGCGGTGTTTTGGTGTCGGACTTCTGGGCTCATCATGGATTGTCCATAATGAACACCATGTTCAAGCATAAGGGTGTTCATGTGTGCACTAGGCACCAGGACACCCTAGGCCGCGGCTCGATGATCGAACTGGTTGGCGTTTCATCTGATCACGGCCGCAGGTTTTGGACACTCGGGTGAAGAGAGGAGCTGAGCTATCCACCAACCATTACCTGGTGGTGAGTGTGCTCCGGTGGTGGAGGAGGACGCAGGACAGACCTGGCAGGCCCAAACGTGTTGTGAGGGTCTGCTGGGGATGTCTGGTGGAGTCTCCTGTCAGAAGGGGTTTCAACTCTCACCTCCGGCAGAACTTCAAACACGTCCCGGGGGAGGCGGGGGACATTGAGTCCGAATAGGCCATGTCCTGTGCCTCCATTGTCGAAGCGGCTGTTGTGGCCGCAGGGTAGCTGGTGTCTGTCGCGGCAGCAACCCTCAAACCCGCTGGTGGACACCGGCGGTGAGGGATGCTGTCAAGCTGAAGAACGAGTCCTATCGGGCCTTCTTGGCCTGTGGGACTCTGGAAGAAGCTAATAGGTACCGGCAGGCCAAGCGGAGTGCGGCTTGGATGGTCTCTGAGGCAGAAGCTTGGGCGTGGGAGGAGTTTGGAGAGACCATGGAGAACGACTTCCGTATGGCTTCGAAGCGATTCTGGTCCACCATCCGGTGTCTTAGGTAGGGGAAGCGGTCTGCCACCAACACTGTTTACAGTGGGGGTGGTGTGCTGCTGACCTCAAAGCGGGACGTTTTGGGTCGTGGATGGAATACTTCGAAGACCTCCTCAGTCCCACCGGCACGCCTTCCTGTTTGGAAGCAGAGTCTGGGGACTTTGGGACGGGCTCTCCAATCTCTGGTGCTGAAGTCGCCGAGGTTGTTAAAAAGCTCCTTGGTGGCAAGGCTCCGGGGGCGGATGAGATTCGGCCGGAGTTCCTCAAGGCTCTGGATGTTGTAGGGCTATGTTGGATGACGTGGCTCTGCAATATTGCGTGGACATCGGGGGCAGTTCCCTTGGATTGACAGACCGGGGTGGTGGTCCCCCTCTTTAAAAAGGGGGACCACAGAGTGTGTTCCAACTATAGGGGGATAACACTTCTGAGCCTCCCTGGTAAGGTCTATTCGGGGGTTCTGGAAAGGAGGGTCCGACGGATAGTCGAACCTCTGATTCCGGAGGAACAATGCGTTTTTCGTCCTGGCCTTGGAACACTGGACCAGCTCTACACCCTCGGCAGGGTCCTGGAGGGTGCGTGGGAGTTCGCACATGTGTTTTGTGGACTTGGAGAAGGCGTTCGACCTTGTCCCTTGGGGTATCTTGTGGGGGGTACTCCGGGAGTATGGGGTACCAGGCCCTTTGAAACGGGCTGTTAGGTCCCTGTATGACCGGTGTCAGAATCTGGTTCGCATTGCCGGCAGTAAGTCGGACTCGTTTCCAGTGAGAGTTGGATTCCGCCAAGGTTGCCCTTTGTCACCGATCCTGTTCGTAATGTTTATTGACAGGATTTCTAGATGCATCCAAGGTGTGGAGGGGATCCGTGACCTCAGGATCGGGTCTCTGCTTTTCGTAGATGATGTGGTCTTGTTGGCTTCATCTGAACGTGATCTACAGCTCTCATTGGAGCGGTTCGCAGCCGAGTGTGAAGCGGCTGCGATGAAGATCAGCACCTCCAAATCCGAGACCATGGTCTTGAGCCGGAAAAGGGTAGAGTGCCTTCTCCGGGTCGGGGATGAGGTCCTTCGTCAAGTGTAGGAGTTTAGGTATCTGGGGGTCTTGTTCACGAATGAGGGAAAAATGGAGCGGGAGATCAATGGACGGATTGGTAGGGAATCTGGAGTTATGCGGGCGCTGTACAGGTCTGTGGTGAAGAGAGAGCTGAGCCGAAAGGCAAAGCTCTCGATTTACCGGTCGATCTATGTTCCTACCCTCATCTATGGTCACGAACGCTGGGTGGTGACCGAAAGAACGAGATCACGGATACAGGCGGCTGAAATGAGTTTCCTCCGTAGGGTGGCTGGGCTCTCCCTTAGAGAGAGGTTGAGAAGCTCGGTCATCCGTAGCCGCTGCTCCTCCACATCGAGATGAGCCAGTTGAGGTGGCTTGAGCATCTGGTCAGAATGCCTCCTGGACGCCTCCCTGGTGAGGGTTTTCTGGGCACGTCCCACCGGGAGGAGGCTCAGGGGAAGACCCAGGACTCACTGGAGGGATTATGTCTCCCAGCTGGCCTGGCAACGCCTCGGGATTCCTCCCGAGGAGCTGGCCTAACTGGCCGGGGAGAGGGAAGTCTGGGTCTCTTTGCTTAGGCTGCTGCCCCCGCGACCCGACCCCAGATAAGCGGAAGATGATGGATGGATGGATGTTAAAGAAAAACAAATATTTCTAAAAATAAAACCAAAAATGTATCTATTTTTTTGTATTAAGTTCTGCTTTTTTAGTAAAAATGTTCCCTTTTCTTCCTCACAATGACGGATTTGACATAAGTTTATAAGCCAGTCGCTAAGCAAGCAGCGGTTCTTCAAACACAGCATGAGCAAAAGCTAAGGAACCAAAAAGATCTTGAATGTTTCTGCACTATGTTCATACTAGGACTCTACAGTATTATAAAAAAACCATGTTATTACATCGATGAAAATAGTGATGGCAATACTCTCTTTCTGCTTTGGGTCAATAGCTCACAAAGACAATTGATGGCAATTGATTGCCTACTAAAATAAAAAGTTAAGCAGTGCTTGGTTTTTATAAAAAGTGTTACTGTTGTGTTTGTATTGAAACAATTGTAAAGTTGTAGTTTCTTCATAATTACAATGCAAAATCTGAGAAAAAAAAGCCTGACACAAAAACATTGGTTTAAGAAAAGAAAAAAAGAGAATAATTATATATATATATATATATATATATATATATATATATATATATATATATATATATATATATATTCAAACCTGGCAGTGATGTTTAATTTCTAAATATATATGTATTTTTAACCAAGTGTTGAATTTTTATATAACAGGGTTAATGTCAAATACTTCTCACCCTGAATTCACATGAATCTGGTTCCACTTTGTGCTCCTTGGGCCTTATTGACTAAATGGCTTCAAACCAAGTGGAATGTTTTCCATTTATATCATGTATTTCATAGTGATCCATCACCAAGTTCACTTTTTTTTTTTTTTTTGCCTGTTTATAACAACGTGTGCAATTTCCCATTCAATGTCAAAGTTTGATAATTTCAGGCTGTCACGACTTCACCGCCTGTGTGTTTATCCAGGTCGGTTTGCTCTCTCTGGAAAAAAAAATAAAAATCTCTGTCATTTTGATAATATCGTTCAACTCTGAACTCTGACAAATTACACTGACGTTTTCAGTTTTGTCCTAAATGGGAGATTGGACTGTAACAATTGCTGTGCCACCAGTGAGGCTGTATTTGGTTTGTTGAGTCCCGACCAAATTCTCAATTTGCAGACACAGGACGAGCTTTAAAGCATTCATCATTCCATCATATCCCTACATTTCACAACAGGGATAGTGTTTCCAGGCTGGTAAGCTTCCCCCCACACCCCCCCCCCCCCACACCCCTAAATATAAGAGTGGTCTTTATAGTTCTATTATACGTTCAACAAACCACATGTGTCTCTTCAAGGAATGAAGGTCTTTGTGCCCGTTTGCTTTTGTAAAACAGCAATCTAGCTTTTGGGGTAGCAGCTTCTTCCTCAGTGAGCAGCTTTTATGTCCGTAAGAGACCAGTTTTACAGTGGAAAATGACACTGCATCATAGCTTCAGCCAGCATCTTCACAAATTCTTTAATGCTCATGCAGACAGTTTCGATGCTGAGCACATGTGAGCTGTGAAGGAAAAACAAGGCTAAGGAAAAGATTCACACAAATATAACCAAAAAGTACTGTGGCACACAAAAAAAAATCATGAGAACCAAGATTCAGCACGGTGTTTAGGTTTGATCATCACTGATTGGGCAACACTTGTTGGTTCATGATTTTGGTTGGTGTCCATTCTTTTACTGTTACCATTAAATGCTTTTAGATTTCTGGGCAGGGTTCCAGTTTGGGAAGTCTTCCAGCAATGTTCTCTTAGAAATTTCTCATAACTTCCTTCCCCTCAATAATGTTCAAGGACACTAATTCTAGCTGATCTCACATTAAAGCAGGGACTTTGCTATCACTACCTACTTCTAGTGGGGTCACTGTGTTATGCAGAGATGCTCAGTTTCAGTGTTTTACACTGAACTTGAGCTCTAGACTGCCATGCACCAGTTTTCATTACATCTTGTTTTATATATGTCTCCACTTTGGATATGAGAAATACTATAATCACCCTGAACGGAAATCCGAAATAGAAATAAAAAATCTCGATGATACCAGTGATATACTGGTGACCTGTCTTGGACATACTCCGCCTAATTTCCCATGACCACTTGAGATGTGAACCAGCAACCTCACAACCCTTTGGTACTGAACATGGATGGATGGATCACATTTGTCCAATAAGAAAAAAAGGTTTTTAAATTGAGTAGAGATTAGGAAGAAATCTAACATTACCATCAAAAAATTGGAACAGACTAAATTAAATTGATTTATGATGTTAATGCGCACCATATCTAATCATGAAGTCAATTAGATAGATCAAAATCTGGAAAACAAGGAAAATGTTTGTGAATATACAATCATCCAAACCATCCAAATAAAGAAGCCAACACCTACAGTAGGTTTTACAGTTTTATTAAAGAATTTGTCCCCAAAACAGTCAACAAGCAGCTCACTCAGAAGACACAGACTCCCTCGTTTTCTACTGGGAAAATACGTATCAAGTAGTGGTCTTAAATATGCAATATCAGCTCGTCATTGTACGAGAGGCACAACTGCTTCAGCTCCATTAGGTTCATTCCTAATGTTCTCTCAAAATATTTGACAGTGAGCCTCTAATCCAACCAACATTTCAGGGTTACAAGTGTTCAAATATAGTGTAAGACAACAAATGTGAGTAAACTACAAAAAGAGGCAAGCAGCTCAGTCTGCTGCAGCAGTAAATTCTACAGAGTATAACAGCTCATGTTTAAAAGCAGCAAGGCACAGGTGCACCATGCTGCAAATTGGCAATGAGTAACTTACTAACGGCAAAAATGAGTTAGAAGTATCCTGGTTTTTATTATGACAAACTGAAAAGGCTGCTTGTCAACCGTTAAAACAAAAAATTGCCTCATTGTAGATGAGTGCAACAATGGTTGGATCACCTTTAGTTGTGTTACAGTTTTAAAATCTCATAGCTAAATAAATAAGTTTTTCAGATTTAAATACATTGCATTTAAAAGATAAATCCTTTTGGTGGCGCTACAACTGGAGTACATGATAAACTGCTAACTAGCCATTTTGAAGTTGTTCAGTCAATGAAGATCACACACGAAAGCAAATGCCTTCGTTGATTGATAAATCAGGGATCAATTCAGTTACTCCTGATAAAAATTGGTACAACCTCTACATAAAACACCAAACATATAAAAGGGTTGAAGGCATGTGAATGTTTTACACTTTTAAATCAGAGACGATATTAGAACAGTATCGTAGAAAAAGAAAAGGACTAATACTGAGGGTGGCGATATATCAGTTGACATTTACCTTTCATAGTGTGAATAAATCCAGTTTGTAACCACATCTCCTACACATTAAAAGGTAAGACAAGAGTATTGCTTGAAAATCTCAGCAAGATGTATAACTATAGGTATCAGAAATCAGCAGTCAGTGAGGACAGTTGAGGTGTAACAAGGCCTACTGATACTTCAGTATAGTTCAAGTCATGTCTTGTTTTTTTAATCTGGAGACAAGTTACAGTCTGCATTTGACGTCATCTGGTTGAAAAACTTTTCTTTAAACTCATAATTTGAAATCATACAGGAAGTAGTTATTGAGCTGCCATTTTATGTTGACAGAAGCAAAAAGACTTGCAGATTAGCTAGCCGAAAATACTCAGATAAAAGGTTTCTTCAGTGCTTTTGTATGAATTTTCATTCATATAAACAACAAATATCTGTAGCATTTTGGGTAGAAAAAAAAGAAGGTGATGGAGTGGTAAAAAACAAGAGTAATTTTGAAGTACAGGGGAAATACTACTAACCGCTAAAAGCTAACTTTGGTTAAAGCTAAAGATAGCATTGTTTCATGCTAGTGCTAAACTCAAGGGATATATTTGTTTTTTCCTACTGAGTCATTCCTAAAAACCCAGCTTGAGGTGTGAACCTTAATTCATTTGTGAAAACATAAAAAAAAAAGTAATTTAATGCTTTTTCAACAATGGCACCACACTCAAGTAATAAGGCCACAATATACGACCAGCTCAAAGTTAGACTTACTCCAAACTAATTTTAGAAATCCAGTTCGGTATTGGTGCAACATTTGATCAATTAGTGAAAATAACCCTAAAATAAAAATGTTTTTGTTCGACCAAAACTATTGGTAAAATTACATATCGTGAACCTTAAATAGTGTATTGTCTTCTGAGGTTTATGTATAAATATAACTATAATATGCAGGGTTTCATTTAACTTACTTTTGATGAACAATAGCTGGGATCTAGTAGTGGGTTTAGTTTTTACATTCTAATAATTTTCTTTCTGCATACATGGAGCTGCTTCGTGGGAAGAAGCAGATTCAGGTTTTGTGGCTGTCAATGACAATGACAGATGAAGTGGAGGTTGTTAAATAGATATGAGCACTGAGGACTTCCTTAAAAAAATGCTAACTTGCAGGAAAAAGACAACTGAAGCTGGGAACATGACTGTGTTATTTAGTTTCGTCCCTACAGCCTAAAAACACAGCAGCACACTCTGCTTTAACACTCACTCTACTCATTCCTCTGTAAATTTATTCGTTGTAAAAACACACTGCATTATTTTCTCTACTTGCAGACCATCACTGGACTGCACACGCCCCACTGGGCAGGAAGTCCTGCACATACACCGCCACAGCCTTAGTGAGGTAGGTCATGCTCCCGAAGCGGCCACTGGGGGCACTGTCGTACAGCAGCCTGCACACTCCCGTGGACGGATCCTTTTCCAGAATGTGCTCTTCTGCTCCCAGGTCTTTCTGCAGGACGGTAGCAGAACAAGAAAGTGGTCTGAGCTCATGGCTAAAAACTAGAGGCAGGCGTTCGGAGCTGGGTCCGTTGATTCTGACCTGATCTTTGTAGAACATGTCGTTGGCCTGGTGGACGATCTTCTCCACGTGAATGATGGAGCCGATGCTGGGGATCTCCACGTCTGCCAGCATGGTGAGCACCAGGATGGCCTCCACCAGCAGCTGCCGGTACTCAGGCTGGGGGACTCGGTTCAGCACGGTCTCCACGTGGACGGAGAACTTGATCTCTCCAGGGGTCATCTGGAGATAACAAAGAATGAAAAGAATGTTCAACTGGGAGTCAATAGTGCTTTTGGAGCAATAGAAGCACAAAAGAAGGAAACTAGTTTTATTTTTTTGTTGCATTTATCCCAAAGGACAAGTAAAACAATAATTTGATGATGCTTTTGAATGTTTTTACGAAAAACAAAAGCTGAGAAAAGACTTCTCACTCCAAATTATTTTTTTATCTACTTAGATTTTTTTCTATATACAATTTTTGTTGCATTGTCTAGCATTATATTCCACCACCTAAACCCCAGAAAATACATGTTTTGGCCTGGAAACATCAACCTTTCCTCCAAAAAAGGCTTCTTGTTAGTCAGTTTGAAACACGTGCAAAGATGGCTTTGATACCAAACTTATTACAAGCAGTGTAAAAATCTAAAGAACGGACTGATTTCTCACCTCTCTGGTGGTGGAAGATGGAAGGACAAAGCCCTCTATGGACAGACCGTGGCACTGCAACAAAATGTACACATTCAGTTAATCTCTGCCTTATGAAATATTAATATAAAATATTTTAATTGATTTTGTATTGTGTCCTTATCAGTATGCACACAAAAAAAACGTTCATTACATTGCATTCAAGTAGCTTTTTTTTTATGCTGTATTATTTAATGTTTAAGCAGATTTTTGTTGCCTAAATAAAACAGGACTTTTAGATTCTGATCCCAACACCACCCAATGAGGTTTAATGAACTCCAAATATGGAACGTATTCTTTTTCACCTCTAAAACAAAACATATCACTTGTAAAAGAAACTGGCAGAATTATGATTTTTTTAAAAACAGAAACCTTCTGCAGGATCTTCCACACTTTCTGGTAGAAGCCAACAGGGACCCTGTTCAGTGCTCCATCCAGCCGCCTCCTGCGCAGCCATTGGCCGTGTCTGGTATCCTTGGAGACGGGAAAGCTATCCGGAACATCGAGGGATTCTACAGACGGCAGCCTGTACCTCTGGAGAGTGAGGATCACAAGAGACGAGCCTCTTAAGCATTAATTGTTTTGGTGAAAAGCGCCCCCTGCTGGCTTAAAGGCACAGTGTAACGCTTTTGGACACATTCATGCTGGTATCTGATGTGCTTTGAAAGAAAGCAGCATCATAATGGAAGTGAATCTTTCCTTTAACCAAGTGAGATACTCTACTTCTAATTGTGGAGGCTTGTTGGTTCTTTCGAAGAGTGGGGGGTATCTCAAATATCGGTTAACAAACAACTCCACTAGGGGGAGCACTACATTTGTGCACTTACTAGAATGTGTAAAAAAATAAATAAATAAAAAACTAGACGAATGGGGTAACAGGAAATAGTCTTCACTTAATTATGAATGTAATCTAGTTTTTGAAACTTGAGACGAGCTCCAAACAATAGATGGTGCCGACATGTGGAGTAAAAAATAATGAACGGCCATACGAGTATGACAAAATTACACAAATTACAAAAATCAAATGCATATAATTTTAAGATATAACAATGAAACCAGGTGCAGTTAAGAAAATGAAGCATTCTGGTATTCATTTGGATATAAAATGGGCGCATTATATTTATTGTATTTTTATCAAATTTATTAACAGCAATAATCGCCCGTAAGCAGTTGTTTAAAGGTGTTTGGGCACCACACTCCTCCCACATTTTCCCCTATCAAAAAATAAAAGGGTAATAATAAAAAAAAAGTTAAATAAATCCAGTAGATGTCGCTAAAAGAATTCCAAAAAATGGCAGAGTAAAGCAATTTTTTACCCCAGATTCGATGTTTTCTACGTCCAGTGACTGAGCTCGGACACCCTGAGAGGCAGAACAACAAAACAAACAAATGGACATGATGAACAAAAACAAACAAACGAAATAATGGAAAAAGGACGAATCGGATTGACTCCAAAGCCAGTAGAGTCACAACATGCATGATTCGTATACCAGCGTCGAAAAAGTCAGGTATTAACAGGTAGTTGGGAAAAATCACCTGCAGAAATTAGTCAAGTTATTATTATTTTTTTTAATTAGAATTAATTTACAGAAGAAAATAAATTGATTCGACATTCTCAAGGCCAGTCAGGCAGCAGATAATTCCAGAATTAATCCTGTTAAAAAGGTCAGACCAGTCGCTTTTATTAAAAACAAAGCAACAAGCACCCCAAAACCAGCAGAAATGAAAAGCCTTCCGGAGGAAAATTAATCAGCTCTAATTGACTCCAACTGTTTTTTGTTTCTGTCACCTTCTCAGTGGGCGTCCCAGGCTGGTCCAGCTGAAATAAAGAAACAGGATTTAAAGTGTTGATTTTTACTCCGATGATTATATCCAGATCAGATTAAAATCAATCCCATCTCTAGCCATTTGCGGTCGTACGGCTTTGCTGGAAGAAGTTGTACCACAAAATGATCCAACTACTATTAAATGACTTGTTTGGCTGCATTTTGGGTTTCTATGAAGAACATTGAACTGAAACAAAGTGACGGAAAAGACAAAAAAAATTTGTAAACTCTGCGAACTGAAAAAGGCAAAAATCATCGCTATAACAACCGATGTCAGCACGTCTAGTTAATTCAGTCTGAGCACATCTATGACATCTTTCCTAAAACTGAGTGAAAAAAGTTTCTTTCTTTCTTTCTTTCTTTCACAAGCTGTAACCACCTAGGAGTCACAAAAAAAGAGACATACTTCTAATCGACCCATAGTAATAACTACAGGTCTGTGCAAAAGTCTTGAATACCAAATCTACTAAACCTGAAATTTCTGTAAAAGAAAGCGTCATTAACTTTGGTACGTTCTTTTTACCTCGGAAGTCGAAACCCCGAGCTGGGTTTGACGTCACACCCGAGTAAACGGCGTTCCAGCAGCGTTGTCGTATATATCGGGATTCCAATAGGGCCATGCCCAAGTAGCTGTAGTACGTTTTACAAACTTTGTTTTAAGCTGTACTTTCCACATACAAACACACCTTTATTTTGTCAAGATTAGAGTTGCAGGCGCTACATGTAAAATGGATTTTAGATGCATTTTTACTGGTGTGTCTTGCAAAATAGACATTTTTCCACCACAGCTACAATTGTTGTTGTGAGGAGCGGCCATATTGAGTGTCAAAATCGCAGCAAAAAAAAAAGATCTCAGACTTTCCGAGTGGGAAGGCCGACCTCAGAGGGCACTCCAGTCGAATTTTCCCACTCGGAAGTCGGAATTTCCGAGTTCTGAGTACAAATAGAACGCACCATAATATTGAAATTTTGAGAGAGTGATTGTTATGTTTGTTTGAGTCAGTCGGGCAAAGACAGACACGTCAAGTGAAGTGAGAACTTGTGTTTTGTTCATGCATAACACATAACTTTAAAAAAACCCCAACAAAAATCAGACCAGGTTTGTGGCAGTCCCACACAAAAACAGTTTCTTCCCACTTTCTTATCTATTAAAACTAACTAAACTGTCAATTTTTCTCGCAGGTTAAAGTTATACAATAATGTTGAAGTATATTTTCAAAAAGTCCTGGAGACATGTTGCTGAAGATTTCTGCAGGACTCCAGATAATCTGGTTTATTGGTAGCAAAACACAAGAAATTAGGGGGAAATTAAACTTCGGCAGCAGAAGATAATTCTAGATTTAAGTAGCAACAAGAAGCTCACATTTTAAGCTAAACCTGACAGCTGATAATGAATCAGTATTTTCTTGAGGAAGTCTGATTATTGGTCATTAGATCCAGAGTCAGTTTCACTCTATCAAATTTATTTGTGATTGTGATTTTAAACGGAGGAAGAACCATCACCATCAATATTCCCGTATGGATTACAGCCCCAATAGGATCCAACGGAGAAATGGCTAAAACAGCCTGATTTAGTAAAATGGAATTTCTGAATCATAATCTAATAAGTATTGATTTTTTTTTAATCCACTGAAACTTGATCAGTGCAAGGAATAAAAAATTATCATCTCTATCAAAACTGTACAGATTCTTTAAAATTAAAACCACCTTCAGTGAAACTCAAATTAATTTTCCCATCAGCACCCTTGAGGTGAATTAACACCCATGGTATTAATGTGCATCACCTTACTGGGGTCCAGCATAGACAACCTGCGTTCCAGCTGTAAAAAGCACACAAGTCAAGTTCACCATATTGTTTAAAAAAATATTTCTTATCCCAGAATCTGGTCCTCCTTTTTTATAAAAACGCTTTTGAGTTAGCTTCTCAGTCCTTAGAATGGGTTTAATGTTTTAATTGTGTTCAGTGCACTTCCGAATGCAGATCGGGTTGAAAGTGTTAATGTTAACCTCTAAAATGTCTGAGCCACAGCTGCCTACCATCTTCATGTCACTCTTCAGTTTACTGATGCCTGCTCGCTCGCTCTTGGTGGCACCAGCGTTGCCCAGGTGATGGATGGAGATGGCAGGACTGACGCCGGCGTCTGCCTCCCTTACTGTGGACGAGGAAACCAAACATACCATCTTACATTTTACACCATGGCTGCACACTTTCCAGACCTTTCTTAGGTACATCTTTACTCAACAAACACATGTCAATACTTAATAACAGATACTTAGGATTAAGTAAGCAAGCAAATAAGGAAGGAAGGAAGGAAGGAAGGAAAACAGAAAAAAACAAAAAGAGGGGAAGACAGAAAAACAGGAAAAGCAAAAGAGAAAACAAGAGAAAAATGACAGAAAGAACAATGATGGAAAGAGAAAGAGACAGAAAGACAGACAAGAAGAGAAAGAAAGGCTGAAATGGAAAGAAAATGACAAGCGACAGAAAGACAGATGAAAAAGGATCAAAGAAGAGAAAAAGAAAAAAGAAAGACAGAAAAACAGAAGGACAGAAAGGGTAAAAGAGGCAGAGAAAAAAAGAGGACCAAGGAGATTGACAGAAAGAAAAATATAAAAGAAAAAATAAACAAAGACAGAAACCGACAGAAAGAGAAAGCAAGATTAATGACAAAAGAAGACAGAAAAATAAAGACAAACGAACAAAAAAGACAGAAGAAATGAGCAGAAAACAATGACAACCAGTAGGAAACGAGGAAGGAAGTAAGGACAAAAGGGGGCGGAGCGGTTGGACAAAGTGCCTTGAAATATAGAAAGCTTTTTCTACACTAATTTTTGTAAAGCCTGGAAACCACTGATATCACACTTTTTCAGGTACCGTAGGAATCTTTTGTGTTACCAAGGAGAAACACAAAAGATTATTTGCAATTATTAGAGATTACATTAAAATCTTTGCAAAACAAAGGAGAAAAAAAAGAACGTTTTTGTGACAACAGAGGACTGACCACTGCGCTGCACTCCGAACTCTTTCCCACTCAGGATGTGGTGCAGCAGACTCTTCAGTTCAGACGGGCTGAGGCTCATCAGACTCTCTGTGGCCTCCTCTCCTGCACAACCGCACAAAAACAAAATAGCTACATTAAACTCTGATTCACTGATGAAATAATCCTAAAAGATTTGAGATGTGTGAGCCCCACCTGAGCAGTTGAGAGACTGAGCGAGTTCAGTAGCCATGACCTGGATAATGAGGCCTATTCTCAGCCTGAACATCTCGCTGAACAAACTGGGTTGAGTCCGGATGCTCATCGCCAGGTACACCATGATCTCCTAGGAGACGGGGAGAGAGGACAGGTCAAGAGGGATTCCCGCGAGGTTGCGTAGGGGACGCAGCAACCAACCTGGGTGAGGATGGCCACGCTGATGTTGCCGTCGCTGGCCTCGTCGATCAGAGTAGCCAGCTGGTCCGGGGGGATCGGAGCGGTGATGGTTTTCTCTCTCGGCTCAGGGGGGAGGCCCACCGTCAGGTGCTTCTGGTGCGCCAGCAAATCGGAGCACGCCTTGGACATATTGAAGAGACGTTCATGCACTTGAACAATTTAGGCCTTTTCCGCAACAAATGTCACAACATGTTTAATAAAGATCCGGCTGAAATGTCTTCATTTTCCCAGACTCACATTGTTAAATTTCCAGGTCATTTTAATTTTTTACATGCTGTTATTGAAAGTATCAGTTTTAGTAAAAATAAATATGAATTTTCAACAGCAGACAGGTTGTAAATGTGGATCATGAAAAGAAAACAGAAACTAGTAGTAAGGTAGAGGAAAGACAATGACATAAAGCAGGAAGGACAGGAAAATAGGTAGGAGAAATTAGAAAGAAAGGGCATAAGAAGGGAAGGGAGAGAATGAAAAAGGGACAGATCTAAAGAAAGAAAGGCAGTAAAGAGGGAAGAATGAAAGTAGGGCTAGGTGATCAAAGATGGTATATGGAACATTTTCATAAAGGCTACATTTAAAAAAATAAATCAACAGGGCTTTTAGTGGGGTGCAGAATGAAAGTACATATGTTTCATATTTGAATTAAAATATGATAAAATTTACATTTAAATTTCGCACAACAATGAGGTTATGTTTACATCTACCAGCCAGTAGCGGCCGTTGACAGATACGGTCTCTATGATCCAACTATATGTTCTGGAGCAGCTCGGTTGGCACTGAGGAAACTGTCGGAGTCGCAAGTCAAGCAGCTGCTTCACAGGCCCGGAGATATTGTTATTCGTCTCAGGAGAGGAATGACTGCAGAACAACAGAAACTACAGTAGTTTTAGGTGAAGCCTACACTAGATGGACCCACATTTCCACGCCATTCAAAACTTTCCTCCTGGATCGGTAAGCTAGCGAGCTCACTTGCTAAAGTTAGCTCCTCTTGAATACATTCCTCATTGGACACAGTTCAGGTTGGTCACTGTGCTCATCGGCAGCGAATCAGGCAACCAAACAGCTGAAATTATGTTTTTATTGTTTTAACTACAGCCTGAATAAATTAGATGTCGCTATCATGCTCATGTTCCATATACAACCTTTAATCAGTTTTTTCGATTAACACATTTTCTGTTTATGAAGATTCAATAAAAATAAAAAATATAAATTAATGAAATTCTTTGTTTTGCCAATGTACAACTTGGACTTCCATAGATCAGAGTGATGTCAATCCATCCAGTGCCTACTAGCTAGCTTGCTAGCTAACTAGACTGTGAATTCAGGTCAGCTCTGAGACGAGATGATTGAAATAGAAGCAAATTTTTGAAAATATTTTTGTCACTCACTTAAGAAAGCACAGGTAGAAAAAAATGTGAAGTCAGAAATCTGGTTTGGATTGAAAATAAAATAAAAATCTGATTTCATTTTTAAGTCACATTGCCCAGAACCTGGAAACACGGCAGAACAAATAAACAATAAGGTTGAATGAACGGTAAATAAGAATTAAAGTTGGGAAATACAAATATTTTTCTATACTATTATTCTCTTTATCCATATTAATCTTGGACCTGGACTAGTCTAACTAGCATAGAAACCCTGGTTGCTTTTTGTGCACACAAGGCAAGGTGATTGACGGCTCCGTACCGAGTCGAGCTCCTCCACCTTCTTCTTCAGCATGCCTGAGATCATCCTGATGAGCCCCCAGTGCTTGAGATCGCCAGCCTTCTCGTAAAGCTCGCCCAGCAGAGATCTGACCGTGGAGCCTTTACCGTGCAGTTCAGTGTCCCACTCCATCCCTCTGAGAACACACGACAACAAGAGGGTTCCAGTGGGCTGCGACTCTTCAGGATATCGAGCCCGTCTGAACGCTTTATGCTACCATGTGTCAAAGAGACTGAGCTTTATTTAAAGGATCATGTTGAACTTTCTCTGAAGAAACACATTTTGAAAATCTGATCTTATATGTTGGCCTGCAGAGGACAACAAGTGGAACTGGAAAAGTTTCTGCAGGTGTCCACCCTCTGTCCAGACCTGTCCAC
Source organism: Apricaphanius iberus (assembly GCA_028564705.1). Lineage (NCBI taxonomy): Eukaryota > Metazoa > Chordata > Actinopteri > Cyprinodontiformes > Aphaniidae > Apricaphanius > Apricaphanius iberus. Next base: position 417,624 of record JAPXFQ010002314.1, read on the forward strand.
TTTCTTTCTACAAACTGAACTACTGCTATTGACTATAAGAGACCTGAACATCAAAAGAAAAACTCTTTGTAAGTTGTTAAAGTGATAACCTCTACATTACTGCACCTGTTTAATATTTTAATATTTAATTTTTCTCCCCTCACACAAATCTGCAGAAAACCCCCGCCTTCCTCTGGTTCTGCATCTTATACGCATAGGATGAAATGAAAAGGTTTGAATTTATGTAATAAAATAACTATGAATTGCTGATTGTATGTTGTAAATATTAGTATTTAGAAAATAACTGCAGCTGGAACTTTTATTCTGATTAATTACAGAAAAGAACAACTTTAGTCATGCTGTTCTGTGCAAGCAAATTCGCCGCCTGAACTAGGCTTTATGAATGAGGACACATGAGATGTCTGAGTGCAAGTGAATGCCTCGCAGCGTGAGCCAGTCCTTCAGCTAAATTGAGGAGAACCTTATCTTAATAAGACATGGAGTTTCCCAAATGCACAATAATCCATCTTGTACTGCTCCATCTAAACAATCCGATTTGACTCCACTGGTGGTGCGGACCAATCGTTTGGTAGCATTGTACTTTGGGGCGGGCGCATGGGCGGGTGTTCAGGTATGAAGTTAGCAGCAAGTGCTCAGGAAAAGCGAAGCAAACATGGCCGTGCCCATAGATGTACGCTTTGAAGTTGTTACTGAATACATTTTAGGAGAACTAGAGACAATTTTCTTTGTTGAAAAATGAGCTAAAGGAAGCACTTTTTGCATTTCTTGATGGTAAAGATGTGTGTGCTTTTCTCCTGACTGGATTTGCAAAGATCTTGGTTTACCAGCTTGCAGTGCTGTTAGTGAAGGAAGGAGACTATGATTGGTTAAAGACAATGAATTGCACATTTTAGATCTGTCCCTGCACCAACATAGCTGAATCAAATGAAAAGCTCTTTACAGCTCTTTACTAGGTCTTTTGCCAAACTTGATGACATGTAGAAGAGGAGATTTAATCCTTTGATTCAGGTGTGTTGGAGCAGGGATGCATCTAAAACCAGCAGGACATGAGATCTCAAAGACCAAGGTTGAACCCCCTGTTTTAGAGGTTTCCGTCCTTTAACACCCCTGCTTCAGATCACTGCAGTTCAGGAAAAGCCTTTTTTATCAGCAATCAATTGAAATCACTTTTACTGAAGAAGTGGAGCATCTAAAACATGCATGGCAGTGCGCATTGGTGAGCAGAGTTGAAAAACTTTTGGTTTTCCTGCCTATGTAATTCCCTGCCGGTTGGACAGAGTGTTTCGGCAGCAGATCTGAACACTGAACAGAGAAGACACTGCTCAAAATGCTGAGGGTCAGAGTTATTGAAACACAGATGAGGAAAACAAGATATATTGCAACTGATATCATCGTAACAAGATTTTTTTTTATCTCTCACTTTGCTTTGAAGAGGATGTAAAGTATGTCTGCCTGGTCCTGGAGGTTCTTTGTATCTTTCAGTAGCTGGACCAACGCGCCGTAGTCGACGGCCCCGCTTTCCTCCCTGGGGATGCCGCTCTCCACTGTGATCGACACCTCCGAGCCCTGGAAAGCGAACGGAGGGAGACGCGGTCAGAGCGAGGCGGACGTTTGGGGGCGAGAGCCAGGGAGAAGAACTACGTTGGGAGAACCTGAGCTTCCTGTGGTCCAGAGGGGTCTGTGAGATTCAGGTCGAGCGACGGCTGACAAGAACGAAACAGTTTACTGGGCAGGTACATGTTGGCGTCTGGACAAAGAAAACAAAATCAAACCAAAACATAAAAATTACTTTTTCTCTTCTGAGAGTTTCGAAACGGTGTTACCATGATTGTCTGGAGCTGCTCACTGTGTATGTTCAGATCCTGGGCCTTGTTCATCAGGGAAACCATCTCTTTGGTTTTTGTGGCCACCGCCTTGAACCTGCCCAGGCCTCCTGCCTGCCGCTTGGGCGTCTTGGGGGCAGAGTGAGCCAACAGGTGGTCCAGATACTGGGCGAGGTCGTCCGCTTCTGGAGGAGGGGACAGTGAGGAAACAACAATCATTAACGTTCTTAGATAGAGAAAAGAGCAAATGCATGGAATCACGAATAACCCAGAAGGAATAAAGACGGTTAACTCACCTTGGAACAGAAATCATTTCAAATGGTCTAAAAGGCCTGAAAGTAATTTATTAGTCATAGCACGTCATTTGTTAAAGGGTTAGTTCACCTAAATGCCTCAATTTTATACATCTAAAAATTGTGTGCTTTGAAACAAGACGTTCACTTAAAATATGACGCATTTAGGAGCAAATTAGCTTGCTGTAAAGAAAAAAAAAAGAAGCTTGCAAAAAGAAATGTTCATGCAATCCAGACATGCGAAAATGTTCTCACTCCAGCATCATTTGCAATTGTTATGCAACACCCGGCAATACTTTTCCAAATGGCCCCAAGCTGCCATGCAAATAGTCGCTGAAATGATGGACGGATTCAGACTAAATACACACAACATGCCACCTCACCAAAACCACCACCACCATCATGGTGAAACTCTCAGCAGGATGAGGGTCAGTTTACAAAAGGTGTGAAATGGTAGACAGTGGTGATTAATGCAATTCTGCGGGTTATTCAGGTTTATGACAGGAAATCTTATTAAACATTTGCTAAGAGAAGTTTGTTTAATCAACATAATTTATTATGTGAAATCAAATTTACCGTAATAATATAGGATACCAGTGCGCATTCTGTAGATACTTTTTACAGTATCCAGCTCAGTTAAAATCTGAGTAAGCCATTTTTATTTTTTAATAACTGCAAAGCAATTTATTTTTCATTACTGTACATGCTATTCTTAATTAGAATTTTCTTATGTGAACCTAAATGTTTTAATTTCTTTAATTTTTCTGCTGTTACAGCTGATTTCCCCTCTGTAGGACAAAAAAGGATTATTCTATTATAGGAAACATAAAAAATAATATTTCTAAAAAAGTTTAGTGTTGAAAGTTTTTGCATCAAAAGAACAAAAATGCCACTAAAGGCATGTTCCTTCTTTATACGCATATTTACCACTTCTTTGAGTGACTGCATATATTTTATTTGAATACACACTGCAAGGAATGGTCAAACCAACCGTGTAAAGGTCATAAACGCCCCCTAGTGGTGCAACTTTTTAACAGTCTCCAATCCATTTCCCACCCTAGCTGGTGTTACCATTCCTGCCCATCATCCAGATTTTATTCTTACCATCATCACAACGTAATTCATGCACGTATCCATCGCTGCCATCATCATCATCATCATCATCATCATCATCATCATCATCATCATCATCAGCAGCAGCAGCAGCAGCAGCAGAATGGTCGCCGTGCCGGCCCATGCTGCCAGAACCCTTACCGTCCAGGAAGCTGAGGTGAGCACAGCAGGAAGTGGTGAGGAACTCTGACAGTTTTCCCGTCTGGGTCCTTACAGAGGAGGAAGGAAACGGTGTTTAGGAAAGGCAAAAAGCACCTTGAAGGGGAAGACGGGTCGGACATGAACCCACCTTGCTCCTCCATAATATCCGTCTTGTAGCTTCTTAAGCGTTGCCAGGACTGCAGGGTCCAGGTCAGTGTGATCTTCAGCTGCAGCAGGAGAAAACAAACCAGCAGTCACAGACAGACAGAGGGTCTACAGGAATGTTTCTAGGAAGGAATACGGCGCAGAGACAAACACCCACTCAGCATAGTCTGAGAGATGGGGAAGGTGACCGTCGGTCGTCCGGTTATCCTCCACCTGGATGAAAGGTAGGCTATCTCGTTCCTCAGCATTTCCACGATCATCTTGTTGTCCAGAGCCAAGTAGAACTGCTGGTGGTCAATGAACTGTGGTAGATTATAGCAGATAACAACAGGGAGGGCGAGACATTTTAGGTCATCTCGATCTGTTAATCCCTTCGAGATTCTATTTTCAGTGCTGGAAAACATTTATGTCTTCCTATTACCTGGGGTGTGAAGGCAAAGATGGTATTTCTGATTATGTAGAACTTGGAGGTTCCCAGCACTCCTATCCTTCTGTAGGGTCGCCCTGTCAGACCGAGCCTTGGGTTACGACCTGAAGCAAGAAAGGGTGGCAAAAAGGTCACGGGGTCATAGGGTCACTGGGTTATGCCTCTGACAAATCAGGGCTGTGAGATCTTGTTGAATGCAATTTCATGCCTCACAATCAAAGCTCAAGGTGCTTTAAGCTTTACTCTCCACATTTGAACGTATTCTACGTATTTAATGAAGCATTCTTGGTAAATTGTTCTTTTTGGGGAACATTTCGGATAAGCTGTCGAAAGAAATGAATTGCAGCACGGACGGTATGGGGAGCCTAAGTCACGCACTTCTACTTCCGGTCCATGGGTCCCCAGATGACAAAAAAAATGAATGAGAGTCAATGGAGCAATTAAAGTTATTTTCTGATTTAGTTTGAAATGCACCGTGAATCGAACATATGATGTCCGTGAATTTTAAAAACTAATTTTGATGCAGAGAAAACGCTGATTTTCGCCCGGAGGCAAAAGTTACTCTTTAGGTCGTCTTGTTGTGCAAAAACGTTTAGAGGACTGCAACTGCAGAAGAAGAAGGAGAGCGAGGGTTGTAGCCTCCAGGCTGAAGAAAGGAGGATTAAACAGAGAATACCTCTATAAATCTAACCATGTGGAAAGTAGCAGCTATGTCGGGGATAAAGCAGTCGGTGGAGTGAGAGCCAGCATGGAGGAGAAGCTCTACAAGCTCTAGGTGAGTGTTTTGCGTGCTATAGCTAGTGCAAGCTCCCGTTAGCCAAATGGCGTCATATATGCGACTTCTGACTTCTGATTTGTAGGCATTTTACATTTTTACAAACAAATACATCCCAAATCACTGGACAAACATATTTGAAATCTACATCATTAGTAGGGATGCACCGAAAATTCCGTCACCGAAACTTTTCGGCCGTAAAATGACCCAAAAGTGCATTTTCGGTTTTCGGCTGAAAGACCTAAATCACCGAAACAACACAGCCGAAACTTCATTAATTTGATTTATATTGTGCATTGCTGTTATGTCAGTGCTAAATAAATATCTTCATAGTTTTGTAACTGATTTATTGCAATGCCTTGAGTTTAGTGAGGTTAGTACACATCATACCCATAAATGCTATCGTTCTAATAATTGAAAATCATTTATTTCGGTGTTTCGGTTTTCGGACTTAGCTTTCTTCATTTTCGGTTTTCGGTTTCGGCCAAGAGTTTTCATTTCGGTGCATCCCTAATCATTAGTCATCATTTAAATCGAAGTACAACATATGTTTGTTTCAGGAAGTAAGACAAAGCGGACCAGAAAATAACTTTTATCGCTCCATTGACTTCCATTCATTATTTTTTCGGTTTGGGGACCCACGGGCCGACCGGAAGAGGAGGAGACTTAGGCTGGCATTAAGTGCTGGCTAGGGATGGGTGATATGACCTAAAAAAAATGTATCAGGATAATTTAAGGTATTTATTGCGATAAATAAATGAGAACTGACAATATTTTATTCTGTAAAATAGCAGATTATGTTATGTATAAGATGCATTCCAATGACTGTGCTGAAAAGCATCACACATCAGTGTATGACTAACGACCCCATCCTACCGCTGGCAGGCTGTTTTGGAAAGGTACTTCCTCGAGGGCATGTTGTATCTTGGGTCCAGCTTATGGACCGCTTGCTTGAATCCTTCTTGTTTAAAAATTTGGAACGGCAGCATGTATTTTGTCAAACAAAAAAAATCACTGCTTCCCTCAACTTGACTCATCGTTTACTTTGCTTATCATATTGGAGGCAATTAGCAAAAGTGTTGGCAATTTTAACCTGAATGGGAATCTTCTTACCAATAGGTGTATTTGTAGTCGATGCTTCCGTTGTGTCGCGTATCTTCATACATTCTTATACTCTGGTTTGTGTTTCAGATGATGGAACAGTTTGGATGCGTTTCCATTCTTTGTAAATATGTTTTTTTTCTACAAACTTTGCATATTACAATAGTTTGCTCCTCAACTGATTTTCTGTAACCAAATCAGTTCCAAATTGTAGAGGTAGATCCTCACCCAGCCTCACCCTTGCTTTGAGTCAGCGAAACTACGGCATCAACTAGACATCGTTATTATCGCGAAGAGACTATTTTTTTCATTGTGAGAATTTTCAACCATATATTGCAAAACGATAAGATATCGCCCATCCCTACTGCTGGCTAAACGCTAGGTGCTAACATATAGTATCAGATTTGTAGCTTCTTATTGGTGAAGCTAAAGTGCTATTTCACAGTTTGTTTGTTTTTTTAAAATTCTGGACCACATCCAATCACCTTTAATTCACAGCCTAAAATATTAGTTTATAGCTACAAATATAGGGAGGTTTCATAGTTTCGACCGAACTCTGTTTTTTAACTAGGGAAAGAAGTTCTGGTTGAACTGAATTCTTCATTCACAGCTTTTCACACAAGAGATGATCCAGAGGTTGTACCCAGTCTGGCGTAGATGTGGCTGAGGACTCTGGAGGGCTGAACATGGATGGGATGGATATCAGCTACGGTCTCCACGTTTATCCCGTTTTTCATTAGCAGCTCCTTGATCTCATCCGTCTCGGCCAAGATGGACACTGAAAGGGAATAGCAATATGGTTAAAAAAAAAAAAAAGTTAAAAATGACGAGTGGTGGCCAGATATGAACGTGACACAATCATTGGTTTTCACAAAGTTTGCTGCTTTAGATCTTTTTGTCAGATGTTTCTGTGATATATTGAAGAATAATTACAACGAAATCCTATGTTTCCACTTGACCAAGTTTATGCTTATATTTCATGTATATAGTTAATGTTTTTATAAGAGTCTATATTTGAAGCATGGACGCAAAATTTCAACGTTTTCGTCCTTGAGCCCTTTGGCGTTACTGTTTGAATGAGAAAGGACTGATGGTAGCGCTTATCTATTCTTCTCTCGTCAATATTTTATCCAGATGCTCCAAATAATCGGAAAAGGGCTTCATCAGAGAAAATGACTTTACCCCAGTCCTCACGCTGTACTTTTTGGAAAATATCAGTCTCTGCCAGATTATTATTTTCTTTTTCTTTTTTAGAGATTTGCTTGTTTGCTCTCGTTCTTGACACCTTGACATCGGCTCACAGTCCAAAAATGAGTAGAAACAGAGCAAAGTCTACAACGACGCTATCTTTGTATAGCAAATAGGGATGCACCGATCTACTTTTTTTGTTTCCAATACCGATACTAATACTGATCTAAACAGTACTGAATTACATAAACTGTGTGCCGTGAGGAAAAGGCAAAAGGGATGCAACTAAATGCAATAAATTGGAATACAAGTTTATTTTCTCTCTGCTTGTTACAACAAATGGTGAATTAGAACAAAATAATGAAATATTCATTTAAAAAATGACAGCAAAATTAAAATTTCAAGTGAAAAAGAAAAATTTTCTGTGAAATTATTGCAATTTCCACATTTTAAGTGTTGGTTCATTGTATCGATTAACCGATATCGATGCAGTAGATAAGGACGGTATCGGTTTTATTAGATTTCCCGTCTGAGCTTGAAATGTTTATGAGTAAAATTGGTCTGTGTGCAGCCACACAGCAATGACAAGACACCACACACTGTTGGACCAAAGCAGGGATATCTGTGATTTTTTGAAATCGCTGCGTGCATGGTCTGAATCTCTTGCAATAATTTTAAAATCCTGCCTTGTGAACCAGGCCTGACTTCTCTACCCTGCTATTCTAAGTCAATCAGCAAGACATGATTATCTCCAGCTTTGTGTTCTTAAACAATCTCACCTGTGTTAACGAGAAGAATGACTTTCCAATTCATCTGTTCCCTATTCATAACATTCTGGAGCATATGCAATTTGCCATCATCAAAGCTGAAGCAGTATTTGTGTAATTACCAAAACTTTCGTGGCCATGAGTGTAGGAGTGAAGCAGCCTTGGCTGTGAACTCACCCTGTACAACAACGTCAGGCTTTGGGACTGTGGAGAACCGTCGGTTAAGAGGGTCGATCTCTCCGGGGGCGAGAAAACCCTAAAAACACACATTGAAATGTAGAATCTTTTTGCAAATTTATGAAAAAACAAAAACTGAACTATCACATGGTGATAGTTCAGTTTTTGTTCAGTTTTTGCCCCCCACCCTGTCAGACACACTAATCCTATAGTCTCTTCTATAGTTTAACTAAAACCTTTGCAGGGACTGCTCTGTAAACATTGAGAATATATGCTATCAATGTATGTGGGAAATGTATATATATATATATATATATATATATATATATAAATTTTTTTGATTGGTTTGCAGACAGGCAGCACGGGGCAGATTAGTACCGTTTCACCTGTTTTGAGAAGCGAGCGAAGATCGCCTCAAAACGTGAGGTATGCGCACTATGAGTCAAAGGTGTGCAGATATTGGTGCCTGCCTTTTTTTTTTCCAGCTGTTTTTGGCTGAAGGGCGGACAGACAGCGTCAAAGGAGATCAGCTGTTCACCTGGCACCTGACGTAGTGGAGCTGCTCGGTGGGAAGAACTTATTATAAGGCTGTTACCTGGGAGGAGGACAACCTGGACTGAGTTTATTAAGTATAGCTTAGTTGTCTTATTTACAAGGTAAAGGAATAATCTCCTTGAAAAGGTCCAGCATGATGCCGAAATCTGCGCGCACATATGCATTCCAAATACATACACTCGTTTTATTAAACTGAGTGTACATATTCTTACGCCTCAAAATTATTTTTGCATCTGATCCCTGCCTGGCTCCATGTACTATTGCTCTTTGGTACCAAATTTTGAGCAGCGTTGGCTTCTGTTCTGCCTAGGTTAAAACACACTGTTTCCTTCTCTCACTGCAGTGTTTCAGCTGCTCGCAAGTCATGTGACTTTCCCAGATCTAGTGCTTATGACCGGTTAAATTGCAGCCTTTGCGATTAGGAAATCAGATTTTGTCAGATTTTGTCATATTGCGATATTATTGCATATGCAATTCATTGTTCAGCCCTACATCAAACCAGAGAATCTTATTTATCATAGTCTGTAGGTCCTTTATGTGTGTTTTGGAAAACTTTATGTAGGCTTTCCTATGTCTTGCACTGAGGAGAGGCTTCCGTTGGGCCAGTGCCATAAAGCCGCGACTGGTGGAGGGCTGCAGATCTAGTTGACTTGGTGTAACTTTCCCTGCAGCCACAGTGATCTTTTTTTTTTTTTATTTTTACTTCTCTCACCAAAGCTCTTCTCCCATGACTGCTCAGTTTGGCTGGACGGTCGGGTCTAGGAAGAGTTCTGGTCGTCCCAAATTTCTAACATTTGTGAAACTTCTGTGAGTGAAACGCTTAAAGGGGTCTGAATACTTTCCGTACCCTCTTTATGTCTGGTACAGGCATGCAGTGAGTACACACATCTGTGTTTGGTCACCTCTGAAAGGAGTTTTCCAAGAATGTACAGGGACTGTCCCCATTTCAGGGGACATTTCCCCATTGGGATCCTTTCTACTGAGTGAGGGTTATTGTACTCCTCGTCCACCTGTATTAATATCCAAGCACAAAGAACATGTTTAGATTCACCTGAAATTTCTTTACAGTTAAAAATGTTAGTTGAAAGCTAAGATCAGAGATAGAGCTGTGTTAAAGATTGAAATCCATGACCTTATCCGGAGGGACGCTGTAAAGCTCAGGCAGCAGGCGGATTCCATCTTTCTGTTTGATCAGGATCCCCTCCAGTGCCTCCTGATACTCCTGCACCTATAATCAACGACAAAAATACAGAGATCGGATCTGAATACATCCATGTACAAACGAAAGAACACCCTGATAAAGTTTCAGTAATAAAAGAAAGGTATAATGGACAAAAAATCTCTAGTCCCTGAGAATTAAAACTAAGCACACTAACCCAGATGAAGAACAATGATGATATTTAACCAAAGTAAGCACTGCTCTAGTGCGGCCATTTCAAGTGTGATAATATCTTGGCTTTTTTATGTTAGCAGGTATTAGTTTATAAATGGCTTCCAGGCCTAGCATGCCATTCAGATTCAAATTATTGTTTGAAGAGCAACTGTACTTTCTCTATTCATTTATCATCGATGCCACACTAGATTTGTAGCGGAGTTCAGATTCAGTGTCCTATTGCATGATCCAAAGTAATCAAGCTTTAGCTGATCGCCCAGCGTTTAAGCCTAAAATATTTGGGTAGTCAAATCAAAGCAAGCCCTCATTATTCGTTTCTCACCACCATGCTTTATATATAGCCATATGAGCTTTAAAGTAAACACCTCAGTCTTCTTCTCAAGGAGACATGGATTCTCTTGCCATGTCTTATCATGAGCCCAATTAATATGTACTATATCAGGCTGATTTTGGGTTGCACACATGGTGCTTACATTATATCTGATATATACCAAATGAGGTTTAAAATTGAAATACAAGCAACTACAAGGGCAGTGTAGAGTAGATTTGTTAACGCATTTAAATTTGCGCACTTTATAAGAACACAAATAGTCATATTTTATTCAATGTACAAAATGCCCCATGAGACTTTGCTGCCGTGCTGGACTGGATCAAACTACTTCCAAATCAAGCAGGCCGCTACCTTAGACAGCTATTATCAACATGGAGCCACATTGTCAGACACAGACAAGGGCCATTTTTAAAAAAAAGGAAGAATTTTTTTTCTTCAGTGACATCAACACTAAATCAATTCAATACTAAAGTTTAGATGAGTTCTAAATGGCTCTATAAGAGTTATTTGTCAGATTTTGTTAAATGTCATTTACACAAACAACGGTTAAATTAACTGTATAAAAAATAAAAGTAATTAACTATTGCTATTTGTATATTGTGTAAAATATTTTTACATTTTGCCAGGGGCATTCTGATAGATTTTCATTTTGGCCCTTTGATGGAAAAAGCCTGAGCACCCCTGCTATAGAGTCCTACATATAGTTTTGGGGTTCTGTACATTTCAGAGAGACAAGACATGGAGGTATATGTTCACGGGAACATGAGACTGAGTGCTTGAACACTGACTTTTAACCCTTTATGTATTAAAAAAGTTTTTAAATCAATAAACTTCTTTTTAATCACTGTATTTGGTTTGTGGGACATAAGTCCTTAAGATCAATAAAAGTGGTTTAAAAAAAAACTTGACTTCCACAATTAAGAATTAGGTTCTCGTAGGGCTTGGCGATTTGGCTCTCAAGTCAATATTGCAATATATTGAGTAGCGCTATTCGACAACGATAAATGGGTGATAACACCCCACGCCCCTCTGTGTCTGGTAGTTGGCCAAATTTACATAATGTGCATGAAATTGTGAGGGATGCTTTAAGAGAAGGGAATGAAAATTTTCATAAAATTTTCTGCAGAATTTTTCTTGTTTAAACCATTAATTGTTGTATGGTTGGAGTGGAACGTTTATAAGGTTTTGCCTTTTGAATATGTTTTTGAACTGTCCTGTTTAATATCACTAATCTTGGCAAAAAAATTAAAATAAAATCAGCCTTACAATCAAGGTAGTAGGCCTGTGTAACATCTCCATTAAACGGCTTCAACCAGCCTTAAAATTCAGGGTTTGATTCCCACTCCTTTCTGTATTCCTAAGACTCCGGTTTAGACTCAGCCATGATGACGGTTTACAGCTTTTACAAAGAAGCGACCACACAGACTAGGTGAGTAAGTGACTGGGGGTGAGTGAAATCTCTGATTTATTTATTTTAGACAGAACTGTTTCGCATTTACTTTGAGCGTACAAGATTTATGGACACAAAACAGTAACAATGATATTGCCGTCACGCTAAATTCTCGGAAGGTCTCAAAAAACACCATAAAAAGGAGTCGTGAGAGGACTCTAAACAATGTCTAAATAATTATAATAAAAAAACTGATTCAGATTCCTTCAGCAATCATTGGAATTGTACCCATTAAAAGGCATTTTCTCATCTCTGAATGGCTAGGCTGGTTGGTTTAACATTAATGATAACATTTGGGAACCATTCTCTAACCCTAGCTTGACTATTTTCCTCATTCTAATATTGGAGAACCAGAGCCTAAACCTAATGTGATCCACAGGTATAATTCCAATAGTTGCCTCCTTTCTTGTTACGTAGAAAGAAAGAAAGAAAGAAAGAAAAAAAGAAAGACGGAAAGAAAGAAAGAAAAATAAACATATGCTCTTTTTGTTCATTGGATTTGAAGAAATGCAACAAACAACATTGAGGCTTGTATTACCTGCTCATGACTGTTGCTGAAAATGCCGTCCAGTATCAGGTACGTCCAAAACAGAGGCCACTCACACTCTATGTTTTCAAACAGCTTAAGCTCAGCTGACTCGTAATACAGCCTGTTTGGATCCTTAAAAGAAACAGAGAGAAAAAACACGAATCAGGAGGAAAATATCCACATTTTATTGTTTTATCTAATTCACCACCATCTGATGTAACAAACGGAGAAGAAAATAAAACCTATCTTCCAACTCATTGCTTTTTTTTCTGTGGCAGAAGTATCTGCATTTGTACTTAGTATTGGCAACTACTCAGAGTATTGGTATCGTATCTGTTTGGAAGAAAGTGGTACATCCCGAAAATGTATAGACTCCAAGCGGGGTGAATACCAATGTGCACCACACTTTTCAGAATTTTTTTTTTTTTAATAGCTGGAAACTACATTTCCATCTACGTTAAAATGACGCAAATCTTGCTGTTATTTTATTCATACAAAATTCCAATACAATACACTCAAGTCTTAGTTTTACCAAGACAAAATCTAGAAAAGTTCAAGCTACAAGAATATTTTTAGTAGCTGCTAAATGGTGATACTTGAACATTTTAAGAATAATTTTCCATAGCTTTAAAATCTTTACAAATATCACTACAGGAAAAGGTTCATTTTTAAGTTTGGAGAGTTCAGATAAGTAGAATCGTCTTAAACACACATCCTCCCTCATGTGACTGAGCCTTTTTGTATTCATGCAGCATCCCTCCATTTATTGCAGCTAGCAACAACTTCCCACCAAAACAAAAACTCCCAAAGCCTCGTCCTCATAGAGGACACGAGATATTCCTCAGTTTACAGTGCTTTCATGATCAGATATAGGAGAAATTAAATAGCAGGAGCCAGTGTATTAAAACAAAAGTGAAAAGTCTGTTCGCTCCTTAGCCAAGATACATTGATTGTATACATATATATATATATAGGAGAAAAACTTTATCTTACCTCTCTAGGAGTTTTGTGGCCGTCTCTGAGAAACCTGCAGCAGCCGTAGCGACCCTGAACACAAATAGTAGAGGCTAATAAATTCTTCCAAATGTCTCCTATACAAGCAGAAAGAAAAAAGTTTTGCATCTGGTAGAGATGACATTCTGTTTTCACTATAACAGATATTGAATAGAAGTTTTAAAAAGTATCAGAGCTAGAAAGAAAATAAATCAATGCTTGGTTTGCAGTCTTGTGGACTGCAGGAACTTTGTGCTCTGAATGCATGAAAAAAGTGGAAAATTTTGTTGCCTTTTGGGAATCAGAAACTAGAAGAGAAACATGGAAGTAAGAACACATTTCTAATACAGGGAGAAGAAGAGAGGCTACCTGCAGTTTTGAGATGATCTCCTCCTTGGTCATGTTGACTATGCTCATGTCCTCCACGGCGAAGGCCGGGTAGGTGAGGATGGCCAGGACGCCAGCGTCCACCTCTTTTGAGATGGACGCTCTGGGTAACATTGACGTCAGAATGGACTGAGAAAAAAAAAAAAGAATTTGAGAGAAGAAGTTGAGTAAAAGAATGATACTATTTTTTTTTTTTACCCATGGTCTCAGAGTGCGAGTACCTGGCAGTGCTGTATATCATCAGCCAGTGCATGGACCACAGATCCAGGGCCTCCTTTAGCGCCAAACAGGTTGAGTTCATCCAGAGCCTCCAAAGCTGCCTGTGGGTCAAACGGCAGCAAAAGCACTAAAGGGGTTTCTGAAGACAGTTAAAGGGGAAGTACAGTTGTTTTCCCCCAACCTTATTTATGGCATGCATTACGTTCATTTGCTCACCAAAAAAACTTTCGTGCAACTCCAAGTCATTGAGGGAAAGTTTAGATCCATTTATGATCAGTGTATCTCCATATAATGGAAGTTGTTGGGGCTTGCAAAGTGCAGCCTCTAAATGAGGCAAAAAAAACAATGTTTTGTTATAAATCTCTAGCTCTATTCCACGGTGAGCTCTGAGCGTTTCAGAGGTGCTTTGTTGTTGTCACCAGGTTGTTTTACAGGCCTTTTTTTTTCCAAAACTACACCACCCGGCGATTTCAATGACGTCGCAGCCATCAACCATTGCAGCTGTAGTCTGCACTTCTAGTAAAATGCTTTACAGCTTAATCAAAACGTACTTTCTGTCGTCCATTGCTCTTGAAGGGGCAATACATTCAAAAGCCGAAAAAACAAACAAACTCAATTTAACTTGAAACGACTCGGTAGGCAGACCCGCCATGAAAAGTTAGCACCCCCTGCTGTCCTGCTGGGTAATTGCTCTACAACACAGAAAAATCAAGGGAGATCGGAGAGAAAGAAACGACGTACTATAAACGAAAAGCGTCTCTGTCGATACGTCTGCGTGCAAAGTTGCTGTTGGAGAAATATAAACTAGGCTTAACCGACCACCGTCGTAGAGCACCGAGTGAAAGCCCTGCTCAGACTGCAACCGGGATGGAGCACGGCAGTGGCGTCACTGAAATCATGGGATAAAACCCTGTAAAAAACTTCGGATGACACCAAGAAAGTACCTCTAAGATGCTCCAATAGTGCTAGTTATTCATAACAAAACATTGGCGAAATGAAGATGTTTCGCTGCAGATAGTGTCTTATTTAAAGGCAGCACTTTGCGTGCCCCAACAACTCCCTTAGTATCGATATACACTGATCGCTAATGGATCTAAACTTCTCCCAAAGGACATCAAGAGGCACCACAATTGTTTGGGTTAGTAAAAGAGCATAATGTATGCTATAAAAAAGGTGCAAGTGGAATAAAATCTAACTTTCCATAAAAATAAAAAAAAGAAACATATATAGCATGTGGTATTTGGGAAGATCAAAGGTTAAGTAGCAGGTACTTAAACATATATGATATACGCCAATTTTTAAGCACGGTGGCAGAAGGGTGATGGTCTGGGCTTGCTTCTTAAGACCAAAATAAATCCTCTTACAACTGAAGCTTTCTTTAGACATCAAACTGAAAGCTCTTGCAGAAGAAAAAAGAAATCTTCAAAAACATTTGAAGCTGTTCTCCTTGAAAGAGCCAATGCTTCTACTCAAAATTTAAGGCTCAGTACTGTTGTTCCCCTACAAGCAAAATGTGACGTGGTACTCCTGTAGAATAAGTTCATTAGGGAAATATAATAACAAGACTACGTGTAAGCTCAAACCCAACGGTGGCACAGTTTGACTAAAAGATAAACGCATTTATTGCTAACATTTCATTAAAGAACCAGGAACGGTCCTCTGTTTCCTTTTCCCAATAAAAAGAAAGTCTTCTACCTCATCTTCAAGTGCTTTATCCCCCACCAGAGAGTTTCAGTATTTCAGCTAAGACTCCTTTAATAAGAACCGCTCACGGATTGGAAACTTTAACATGCTTTTAAAAACAAACTTTTACTTTTATTTTATCAGATGACTTCACAGCTGTTCTTATTTCTTCCTATTGATTTAATTTCAACTATAGAATAAACTTTTATTTTATCTTAATCCAACATTATTTTATTTGTTGTAGTTTGGATTAATTGCTCCTGGTGTTATTAGACTTTAGTCGGATCTCTGTGTGTTTGACGTGGTCAGGAATGCATAAAGGTTAAATAATGGGGATTTGCTGCAGTGGTTCCAGAACCTAAAGTCTGATGGTAAACTGTGTGTGTGTGTGTGTGTGTGTTGACCGCAGTGAGAACGTTGTGTGCTGCTGTGTTATTTCTGTGTGGGAGGTCATTCTCAAATGACCAAAAGGAAACCCGATACCTTCTGTTCAGTGCCCGGCCAAGGACAGAGTCGGAGTGAGACGGGCGGAGCACTTGAATGTGAACACTGATTATGTTTATCACAAAGTTTAAGGCTTCCTTTAAGCAGAAGCCTCATCTTCTAGCACAGCTGTCACTTTTAAACAGGCGTTTTTTTGGGTTTTTTTGTTCACAAACGTCGGTTTACGCTGCTCCGCTTTAACCGTCAAACCAAAGCCGTCACATCTGATCCGGAGTCTCGGTGCGGAGAGGGTCAGGTCGCGTAAATGTCACCGTAAAGGCCGTGGAGTGACTGCGCGATAAGCGACGGAGCCAAATGATATTGGCAGGCACACTTGTTCTGCCATTAGCTCTGGTTTGGCCTTTTAAAACATTTTATGTGGCTCTGCAAAGCGGGTGCTTCTGTTGTACCTTAGCGGTGCCTATGGAGCTGGCGTTGATCTCTGTGATGCCCTGGTTGGTTTTGTCTCCCCTCTCCCACATCCCGTAATCCTGCAACGGATCAGAGCAAATTTAGAACGTGAGGTAAAAAATGCTGGACGAACAACTGGTGGGTACTTACGGCCACTTTGTAAGCTGCCTCGATGTAGAACATGAGATTCTGGACCACGTCCACTTCGTCCTGAGTATAGATGATGTGAAGACCTGGACGGGCAGAGACACAGACGTGAGCGGGGAACAAGCGGGACGCTTTCGGGGGCGTTGTTAACGCGGTTCGCCGCCGCACCTGATGCCGTCATCTGAGCGAGGAAGAGCAGAAACAGGGAGGTGGCGTCCACCTGAAGGTGGCCCCACTGGTCGTCCCCGACGACGGTGGCGCAGGTCCTTGGGTTGTACTTGGCGTGGAGCGAGTCTTTGGTGCTCCGGCTGTATTTGAACTTCTCCACCTTGTCTAGCTGTGGGATGAAAATAAAGAAGACGAAAAACGGGGATCATTTTATTGTAAAAACAGGAACAGTTCCAAAAACACAAAGGTGTTTGAAAGATCTTACCTGCCTCGTTATACACTGGAGAACACCCCGCATCAGCTTCACCACGCTCTAGAGACATAGAGGGTCATAAGGTTTTAACATCCTCGGAGCACGGTTGGACATTGGAGTCCTGAGCCTGTCCTCACCACATCGTCCCACCTACCTGTTCCAGCTCATAGGCCTTGGCCTTGTCCTCGTCTCTGTCTGCGTTCTTCCTGTAGGCCAGACTGAGGGCCCACACGGACACAATGCTGTACACATTGTCTCTGACCCAGGCGTCCGG
Organism: Apricaphanius iberus; assembly: GCA_028564705.1. Taxonomy (NCBI): domain Eukaryota; kingdom Metazoa; phylum Chordata; class Actinopteri; order Cyprinodontiformes; family Aphaniidae; genus Apricaphanius; species Apricaphanius iberus. Next base: position 434,870 of record JAPXFQ010002314.1, read on the forward strand.
CTGCTCCGTGCTGCCCGGCAGGAGGCCCGTCACCGGATTCTGTCGGACACACACACACACACAGAGTCACGGCTGCATCAGATTTGTTTTTTCGGCATGCCGACAGAGTCCCCTTTGTTGCCCATATTTGACTTAAATAACAGCGGCCGAGAAGACGCCAACGCTCGAAGAGTAGGATAGAAACTTTATGAAGCCAATGAGAATGAGTGGGTTTATCCCATCCCATGACTGAATTTTTTTTTGGTATTTACTGAAGGGACAAAGTATGATGAGTTCATGTAGATTCTCAGTCATCCAGGACATGATTGTCTAGAGAGTTTAATGAAGGCAACTCATCTTTTCTTGACTTGAAAATAGTTCATCTTTCATCCAAGAGGCTTCTTCAGTTCTTAAGAGAATGGATTGGGAGTATCGGATATAAAGTCGGGTCGCTAGGGCTCACTGATGAGGCTATTGTTATTGCTAACAAGGCTATCAGGGTGTCTTAAAGCTAAAGCCTAGTCTACACTTCTCCAAAAGCAAATCTGCACACAGACGCAGACATATTGACGGAGACGTTTGTCGTTTTATGGTTCTCCGTTTCTTTATCTCCGTTCTCCATTGATTTTTCAATGTTGCAAAACAATTCTCGACCAGGACAGCAGGGGGTGCTATCTTTCCATTGCAGCTATGCCTACTATCCCGGCGTCGTTTCTGTTTTTTTTCTTTAGCTTGTGAACGCATTTCCCCCCTCAAAGAGCAATGGACGACAGATGGTACGTTTTTATTAAGCTTTAAAGCTTTTTCACTAGAAGTGAAGCTCATAGAATACTATAGAAACACATGGAAACAAAACACAGCAGCCTTTTTTGTTGACCATATTAGATAAATTATTCTTTCAAATAAAGCATCTTGTGCCCAAACGCTATATTAAATGGTAAATGGCCTGCATTTGTATAGCGCTTTACTCAGTCCATACAGACCCCAAAGCGCTTTACACTACATTCAGTCATCCACCCATTCACGCACACATTCACACACTGATGATGGCAAGCTACGTAGTAGCCACAGCTGCCCTGGGGCGCACTGACAGAGGCGAGGCTGCCGGACAATGGCGCCACCGGGCCCTCTGACCACCACCAGTAGGCAACTGGTGAAGTGTCTTGCCCAAGGACACAACGACTGAGACCGTCAGAGCCGGGGCTTGAACCGGCAACCTTCCGATTACAAGGCAAACACTTAACTACTGATTACAGCTACTATAGAGCAATGTTTTGGTGAAGCGATCTTAGACTGTTGCTGAACTGATCAATCACAGGCATACGCTCTTTTGTTAGAGACGGCTATTTAAAAAATGGATCTCTACTCCATCTGCCCTTGCGTAGATTGCGGAGAGTCTTTGCGCCGATGTAACATGGCGCCGCGTCAATCCGTCTCCGTCAAAACGGAGTAGTATAAACAAGGCTTTATGCTACCGTGATATCTAATACTCCCAACCCAGTCTTTTCAGAACCGGAGAAACCTTTTGGATGAGAGACGAAACGTTTTCAAGACAAGAAAAGTCCAGGTGCCTTTATTTAAACTCTCAAAACACATGATGTCTTACATCCAGACAATTTGCTGTGTTTCATTAGTATTTTATGTGCACATAGTAGTGTAAAACTGGGATGCAGGAAGAAAATACATACATACATTTATTTTTTTGTACAAATAAAATTCGGAACAATTTAGTCTGCATTTGTATTTAGCCCCCTTTACTCTGATACCCCTACATAAAATCAAAGGCAACAAATCAACTTTGTACGTCAGTAGAAGTTAATACAGTAAAGCAACTGTACGTCTACCAGCACCAGGATGTTTACTTAAAGTGCAAATGGTAAAAAAAGAGGGGATGAATTTAAAAAAAGAATAACTTAAAATAAAATAACGAAGCTTAGACACTTTCTGAAGGAGCTGCTTAGATCCACAACTCAGGCTGTAAAGTCTGTCAAGAGGAGGTGTATTAGTCATGTACAGCCTCCTAAGGTTTGCCTTTCAGCAGGACCAAATGTATGTTCACAGATTTGTTCCAACCAGACCAGTCTTATTAGCCTTGAATGGACAACTATAAAATCCTGAAACTTTTTTCCACTTCAACCAAGCAAGACTTTGTGTTGTCGCACAGAAAACCACAGTACATTACAAATATACTCATGGTGGTTCGATAAGACCACCATAACACATGCTGCTGTCACTTTTTAGGGTTTACAAACAAAATCAGCATTCCTAGCACTACGGCAAACCATCATTGAGAGAAATTTTACAAATCACAGAATATTAGTGTAAAGAGTACACCAGATGATAATTTCCACTGCCAATCCAATATTCATCAATAATATCGTAGTTGTGTGGCTCCTAAATAGCGACGCCCATGTTTAAATTGATTATTATGTTATATTATTTGAAAGTTTACATTTCCAGTGTGATCTTTTTTGAGTGAAAAACATTTAGCTTTTTTTAAAATTAATTTAAAATGTAAATGAAGTCAAACCTTTCAGCTTTGCAACCAGTAATTCAGCTGCTTCCCCCCCTCCTGTGATTAAGGTCCAATTTGCCAGATTTAAATGTAGGAATTGTGAACAGAGATGAACAGAGAAATTAGATTTTTACTTTTGTCTTTTTCTTTTTAATTGGTCCCAAGCTCAAAAATCTGATCAAGTTCTGATCAGTAAATGCACCACACCTAAGGGCAATCGGGTCCCAATGATGACCCTCTTTAGCATGAAATTCATCATTACAATTTTCAGGAAGAAGAATCAAAGTTGGATATTATCAGTAACTGTAAGCAGTTAAATGAATTCAGGAAAACACAACAACACAAAAGTTGTAAGAAGCCTTTTCAAAGCAAGCTGTACTTTGAATGACATATGTGCAGTCATTCAGAGAAAGAGAAAGTGGGTCCTTCTGTTGATAACAGGAAGGCAGAATGTAGCTGCTTTTTTATCATGTTCAACTATCATTTTATCAGCATCTTGTCATGGCCTTAGGCTTTTCTTATATTTTCTTTGATCATAATTCTTAAAAGTAAATCAGGCTCGGCCAGTATATACTGGTAAGTCAATGCTTTGCAAAAAGAAAAATCGGAAAAGGGATTTTGAACATTCTGACAGGTGCATCTTAAGTTTCCAGGTATTCTAATAACATGCACTAATTATTATTTAAGGCTAAATAAAAAATAAAATATGCAGGTGCAGAAGCAGACTAGGATGTTTTCTGGTATTTTTTTTTTATTCCCCTTCCTCTCCATCTTCAATTCCCCCTCTCACATTTTTCCTACCTCACTTAACCTCGTTTCTTTACCCACTTCATTTCCCATCTTAATGTCCATAATATCCATAACAAAAAAATATTTTGGGGGTTCTACTTGGTACTCCGACAGTGCCATTTTGCCAGTGAGGACATGTAAAAAAAATCAAACCAAATGAATAAATAAAAATAAAATCTTTTGTAGCACTTAAAATGAAACCCTTTACATATCAAAGAGAAATATTGTGGTTTATGGGGATCATCTATAGTAATGTTTCCAATCTGAATAGCAAATTGGGGTAAATTGGTGAGATTCGAAAATACAATCTTATCTATTCGAAACCACATGACTGATTTGTGAGTGCAAAGCTATTTATCCGTCTTGAGGAAAATCTTATTGGACTCCTGTCTCCTCAATAACCTCCAAATCCAATTTCTATGGATGCAACAAATTGTCCCAGACTACATTACGCATAAACCCCCTAATTTTGTAACAAGGACTGTGCTCAGCTATGCTGCTGCTTGTTCAGCTTTTCTCAAGCGTCTTCCGTTTCACAGCTCAATAGCTCACAGTGGCGCTCAGCTCTTTCGCCACCAAGGCAACTTTTTGTTACGTCCCACAGCATGGCTACCGGCCAGGCTGCACAGAGCTGCTGCAGGAAAGTCAACATGCTGAGGCTGATTAAGGAAATCTAACAGTAATTTTCAAAAGCAATGAGGTGTAATAACGAGGACTATTGGCCGAGTGCTCCGTTTGAGCAGTGAAGTGGACAGAGCCACAATAACCGAGTGTCCTCTTGTTCCAGATTCAGACTGTGACTTCCCCCCGCTTTCTACTGTTTCAGGCAAAAATCGACCCAGGGGCGATTCAGCTTAAGGTTCTAAAATTCCAACGTCCCAAACCAGACACCCTCCTCCCCACAACTAGTCATGTCAGAGGTATAATCCCAGAAGACATGGTCGGACAGACGTTTCATCGTTTTAAAGCTTTAAATTTGTAACCCCCCCCCCCCCTTGGTAACAGCATCAGAACTAAAAACAAGCAAATTTTCAATCCCCTCTGTTTCTGTTGACCTCAAAAGAAAGAGATGCACTGATCTGAGATTTTGTGGATCATTCCTATCACCGATTTTGAAGAGCACCAAGTTGCCATGCAAATATCAGTCGAGTTTTCTTCGCCCTTTTATCATTCTAATTAACACAATATAAAAACCATACTTTCTGGATGAACTGAAAATGTAATCATCTCCATAATGAAGTCAGAGTCCTCCTCCCTCAGTAACAACATTCATACTTTAGTATGCCGTCCACTGTGGTACATTAAAGCTCTTTTTTCTGTGTTTTTTTCCGCTGATTTGAACTCCAAAATGTTCCCCATAACCTTCGCCGGTCACGTTATTTTCCTGGTGCGTCTCCTACAACCTGTTTAAGGACATTGCAGAGCATTTATTTGTTTATTTTATAGGTCACATCTGTCACTTTCAGGTAAAAACATTGGCTGCACCGATATGAAATCTGGGCTGAATTCTATATCCAATATTAATACCGCTTTATGGTAGATGATCAACATACCGCGTAAAAGCGACCAAACGGCCTAAATTGCTTCTCTGCTTCAGTTGAACACCCCATAATCTTGGGTAGATACAGGTCAAACAAATGATTAATACTGGCTGATACCGATGTTGTTACCGATATATCGTGCATCCGTTGTTAAAAAAAATGAACACATGAGTTTGTAGGTTTTATAGTGCATAGAAGAAAAGTTATAATCAGAATCAGCAGGTGAGACCTAAAAGAAAACGAGAAATTGGTGCAAAGCAGATATCTAAGCTGTTCGGTGCAAATTTTAGCCACACACAATGAAAAACAGACAACTGCTGAGGTACAGCGAATAAAATAAAATACAATAAGATCATTTAAATTTAGATTGCAGTAAGAAGTTTGAAATTTGAAAGCTTCCACAAACTACATATATATATTTTTTTAAACCAATTGCATTAAAAGAAATATTAATGTGCAAGTCAAAAAGACTTTGCATGTCTTTTCAGGAAGTGATCTCTCTGATGCATGTTGACATAAAAAGCCCAACTACATGTCTTACAAACCTGACTTTAGTTCCTCTACATGCACTCCAAACATGTAAAAAAAACAACAAAAAAAACTTAAATGTGACAGAGCAACAAGCCTTGCGAAATATCACCTCACCTCACCCTACCCTGTGCATGCTTCACCTATAACTCTTTTTAGCTCTCGTGCCTGGCTGCAAATGTGACGCTGTCATGTTAGTTTAACTCATAAAGTCGTCAAAGTTATAAGTAGAACCCCTTTTAGGCACTCACTTGGTGTTGCAGGATAGTTTGCTGAACTATCCGGGCATAGTTGTCCAATTTAACGCCAGAGTTGCTCCTGCTTCTCATGTTGACAATGGAAGGTCCAAGTTATTCTTCTGGCTGGTACACACAGTTCGGGACAAAAACTATGTTAAGTTCTAGACAGAAAGGTCATTCCTGCTGGCGCTACGTTGAAATACAAACAGCGAAGAAAAAAAGAAAGAAAGAAGGACAGCTTGGGTGAAACACAGCCCAGCAGCAGTAGCAGCCGCTGGAGGAGAGACACCGAGCAGAGGTGAAACTGTGAAACCTGAAGCAGCGCTGAGAGCGCAAGCGGAAGCAGCTGCCATACCGGCTTTCACCTTCAAAGTAAAAGCGTGTTACACAGGAAAAACTGCTGATTGTGAGGCTGGACATCATACCACAGTTACAGGCACGGTATAAAAATGACACATAATAATTTTTCTCTATGACATGAAATAAGACTAAATGTTTCTTATTTTGGTTCATCTGGAATAACAAACATTATTTATATAACTTCCATTTATGGTTAAAAGTTATTATGCCTACGTTTTTATTTCTCATATGTTTGTTTCTTGTTTCTATGTCAGCACCGTCAAATCACGACAAATTCCTTGTAATGTAAATTACTTGGCAATAAATCTGATTCTAATTATGTTTATTAATTGCAGAAATAATGAGCTACAGTTTATTTATTTATTGAATTTTGGAGACCCCAAGTGATCGTGCCATGACTTTGTAAGCTTCTGATTGGTTCATTCACAAGATTATATTGGTTAGGTTACTTTACTTGTAGATTTGGTTTGCCTTTTAATCAGATACAACATCCCCCTTTCATACAACAAGACTAAAAACATTAACACGTCATCATCAAAAACAGCAATACAACAGTAAACCAGAGTACTCAAACAATGTTTCTGTGCTCCACAATAAAAATAGATAAAATAATCCAAAACAAACAGGATAATATATGTAGGTGCAACTGTCGATATATATATATTTTTAAGGTAATGCCTCAAAATCACTGCTTCCTTGTTCAACATCATGGAAATAATCCAAAGAAATAAACTAAGATGTTTAAATGATGTTGAAGAGAATTATTTATTTCTGGGTACAATATCCATGCATGAAGGTGTTCTTTGCTGTTCTAACAATTATTAGACAGTATAATATCCACACAAATGTTCAGGCAGCGTACTGTTCCCATTAATATATGTGACCAATAGATTAGTGTGTTTTTGTGCAAAGTGTGTTAATCAGCCCTGGAGCAAAAGACCTTGTGAGAACCCTGGCTAAAGCTGGTATGAGAGTGTTGATACCCACAGTAAAAGAAAAGAAAAGAACACTCTGTACTGACATGGACTGAGGCCACTTATAGCGATAAATAAGTTGCTCCAAAAGAAAAATATTTTGCGTTGTGGAGACATGTCCTGTAGTCTGAGGAAACTGAAATGAAAGTGTCGGGCCATATTAATTGGGCTTGCAAGCCTTAGAACATAATCTCAACTGCAAATTATTAGGATGACGGCACCATGTGGTTTTGGTGCTTGTTTGCAGTAGAAACTTCACTTCAGGATATTATGTGGAAATGTACGGACATCTCAAAATTTGGGTATGGCTTTTCTAAATCAGCATGTGCATAACGATACCCCAAAAGTAGTTACAAAACGGCTGAAGCGCGGTGAACACAGTTTCAGAGTTATCATCAAAAAGTCAAATTGTGGACAGAATGGTGTGTGTGTGAACAAAGCTGATTCAATTCAACAGTTCTGTCTGAAAGAATGGGCCAAAATTCAAGTAAACCATTTCAAGAATCTTACAGAACGATACCCAAAACCTTTAATCCAAGTCATTCAATTTAAATGCAATATTACAGAAATTAATAAATATATAGTCTAAGTAAACTGAAAGCTGAAGAAATCAGTATAAACATTTTAGTCTTGCGTTTAGCAAACATAAATTGTTTCTGGGAATTCTGACCAACCTAAAGGAGGAAAAACTTAATCTGATTCAGTGTCTGACAGAAATAGTTAAAGGTATTTTATACAGGGTGTATGAACTTCTGGTTTAAGCTTCAAAAAGCTGTTGGGGTTGATTGGCTTCTTTTAATGAGGGTTAGATTTTAACCCTCATCTGCCCCCTAAATGGGGCTTCTAACAGGATGATAGAACCTGGACAGATTTAAACCAAATGACACTTTAGAAAGAGTGAAAGTTAACTACACAAGATTAGAACACAAACCTTAACCTACAGATCATTTTTAATACACGTTACGCAATTGTCAACGACAACAAAAATGAAAATAATGAGAGAAATTCTAAATATGTAATTCAGATATCTATGTTAAGGAAAACGTTTTTAAGGGAGTTTGTAAAAGTTGTCTTGTTCTGGAAATAACATAATTAAGAACAGTAGGCTATGTGGAAGAGGAACAAATTGGCAGAAAAAAACCCTGTACTTTAGGTTTTCTTTTAGTGTACGTTATTTAGTTAACATATCTCTTGTTTTATCCTTATAGAGCATAAAAGTAAAAGTAAAAATTAAAGCGTTGGGCATTAAAATGACTACAAGAAATCCCAGAATGCATTCTCGTATTGGTCCGTTCCTGCTTGAAAACCATTCCGATTGAGAATGTTCCTTCCTTGTTTCAGTATAGATGAAAACATTTACAATTCCTTTCTTAAAACAATATAAAAATTTCTATATTATAAAAGTTGACATATTTAATAATTTAATTTGAGTGTTTGTATGTTTTAGCTTGTTTCCGAGTAGCGGTTTCTTCACCGTTGGTAGGGGGAATGTTGACGGTGTAACACCGGACCTGAGACAAGCGAGCATTTTCGGATCTTTTAGCTATTTGCTTTAAAAAAAATTGAAATACATTTGTTTGAAATAATTTAGTTGAACTCCAATGAGTGGCAGAGAGCACAGTGATGAAAGCAGCAAACGGAAAGTGGCGTATATCTACAGCCCGGAGTACATCGAGACTTGTGACACTTTATCCAAAGTCCCAAACAGGGTGAGATGGATTCAATTAGCTGCCTTTGGCTTCTTTTTGATTCATATTCACATAATGCAAACAGTTTGGGTTTAAACGGGGCGTTTCTCGTTGTTTTCTATGACTAGGCGAGTATGGTCCACTCCCTGATAGAAGCTTATGGACTGCTACAACACATGAGGTGAGCTGTTCAGGTTTACTCTAAAAATTCAACTGAATCTCATAGATATAGAACTATATTGATATTCTGCATAACCCTATGAATAATATATATATTTTTTGACCCATTCTTATTCAAACATTCTGAATCTAAACTTTATCTTGATTTAAAAAAAAATACAAACCCTAAAAAATATCTATCCTTGGAAAGTTTTACAGCCTTTCACAGCATTTTTTTTGTTTATTTCTTTGAAAGAAGGTAAAAAAATTTTTTTATGACATCCACACCGTATATCCAGGTTAGAAATTTACATATTTACAGCATTTTAAAGTCATGGAATGCAGCTTTGTCAGCAGGGAAAGACAAGGTATGTAACAAAAAAATTCACATTTATCTGATCCCAGCAAGTGGCATACCACTCAAAAGACCTTGAAAATACCTTTCCAATGATACCTGGATCAGTGTGCTGTGAAAAATATCAAGAAAGTTATAAAATTCTAAAAACGCCATTCATGCCTCAGGTGCCATGCAGAGAGGATCGACAGGGTGAGTTAGTCACATACTTACAAATAATTTGCTAATGCATCAATTTAGTAGCTTTGATGATTTCCTACTATCAATTAGTTTTTAAAAAAAGAAAACCAAACATCTCTTTTTGGTTGAATTTGAAAGTTCTAATGCAGCTGTCGGAGAACTGGAGAGCTCCTTCAGTGACACAGACTGCTGCATCCTTGGTGCACAAAGGAGCGTTATCGCAGATTTTCCCTCTCAGCAGCTGTTAGGCGCTATAACCATCGCTGCTCCCAACAGACTCAATGTAGGGAAAAAAATTTATTTTGTAAACTGTACTTTCATTATTTTACTATAGTTATAAATTATAAGCAGTGTAGGATTTGCTTGGGGGAAAGGGAGATTTCCCCCCCTGCTGCTTCTGATGTCGCCCCTCTGATTGTTCAGTTTTTTATCTCTGGTGGGGATAGAGTAATATTTCTCTTCACGTGAATTCTTCAACCCCTTTACTTCTGCTGAAAGGACTTAAACAACATAGGCGAACAGCTTCAAAAATTGATAGCTGCACCATACGCGCTTCAGTGTGAGAGGGGATTCTTCGCAATCAACGCAGTTTTGACAGACGAGAGGAATAGAATGATAAAAACACTGAATCTTCCCTTCATGTCTGCAAGGAGCCCGGCAGAGATCAGATGCAAAAATCATTTTGAGGTGTAAGAATATGTACGCAACGAGGAAGACCCAGAAATTCAGCCCACAGCACAGGAATGAGCAAAAACCTAGGAGGAGATTTTATTTACAACAGAGTGTAACGTGCAAATAAAGTTATGAAGACCGGATCTCTGGTTCTGGTACTGCAGAGAGAAGGACAACGGTTAGTGATTCCGGGGGAAGAATTTGTTTCTTGGGCTGATCCGAAATCCAGAGCCTGCGGGACAGACACAGTTCTTGCACGAGCGGGCGTGCGGCGATCGGTTAATCAGGAGGAGGCAGAGATTAGTGGTCGGGATCCGTAGCTGTTGTCGACGTTAGGAGGTCAGAAAGGCGATCATGGTTTGTCAGGAGCTTGGCAAAGGCAAAAAAAAAAACTCTAGGGATGTGAAACAGGTCGGCGTTGGAGGCAGAGATCAGAATCAAAAGGTTGGATATCTACTGGCGTGAGCGTTTGAAAATCTGGCAGGGAAGCAGCGGCAAGGAGACATTTAAATAGTGGGAGAGACAGGTGAAGCAGGGAGAGGAATCAGGCATGGCACGGGTGCATTAGAGATGCTGATAGATGAGACATGGCATGAGGAATGTTACACAATCAGCCTGTGGCATTGCCTGGGAGTTATGAAAGCCAAGATTTCCTTGATGCCTGCTGTCAGCACTTGCCCCTCATGTTCCTCTTGATAATACCCCATCGATTCTCAACGGGGTTTAGGTCCAGCGAGCTGGCCGGCCAGTCAAGCACTGTGATGGCATGGGCATCAAACCAGTTTTTTTTTTTTTTTATGTGCTGTTGGCTTTATGGGCAGGTCCTGCTGAAAGATGAAATCTGCATCTCCATACAGATCCTCAGCAGAAGGAGTCATGAAATTTTCTAAAACATTCCGGTAGACTGTTGCGTTGGCCTTGGATTTAAGAAAGCAGAGTTTACCAACACCTTCATCAGGCATTGTAATCACGACTGACTAGCAATATTTTACACAGAACCTCAAGCAGCTTGGGTTCTATTCCTCGCCCATCTTCCTCCAGACCCTTGGACCTTGATTCCTGAATGAAAGCCACATCTTACTTTTATCGGGAAAGAGGACCTTGGCCTCTGCTGCTGATACATCTTCTCCTGCCACATTTAGCCTTTCCACTAGACTTTCCATTGATATGTTTGGGCAGGGCGCTCTGAAAAGTCAGTCTCCTTAGCTATTTTTTCCCCCTCAAACTTTATTCATAAGGCGCTTCTGAAACCACAGCTTCTCAAAGTGCTTTACAGATTTAAAATGACCCCACAACCCCCCCTTCGAAACCATATATAAAACCATAATCGCAACTACACTCCCCTCCCAACCCAACCCATCAGCCGTGCACACACTTAAAAGCTACAATAGATAAAAACTAAAGGTGGCTGAGTACAGATGAGCCTGGAAACGCCATCATGGGAGCCATCTGCATCGGCAGCAGCAGATCAACAGCACCAGCCAAGGCACTGACCCAGGGCGCCCAGAGGAGTGAGAGATGGTATCTCCACCTCCACCCAGGCAACTACAGCCGACCACTGCCCCCGATGCAAAAGGGCTCCCACAGAGGAAACACTGGGAGGAAGATTAAAATAAGAAGTTAAAAATATAAAATAAACACTATATAATAAGAATTAAGGAGTAAAAAATGTTAAGACTGATAATGTTTTAAATTATCAAGTGTAAAACAATGATAAGATAGGATCAAAATAAAAATGCAAAGCAGATTAACTATAAATAATAATAGTCAGTTAAAAGCTAAACTAAAAATTAAATCGGTAAAACATGCGAACTGATACAACATATATTAATAAATAATAATCGGTTAAAAGCTCGGTTAAAAAGGTAAGTCTTAAGCCTGCTTTTAAAAACATGAACCTTCTCTGCGGCCCTGAGATCCTACGGCAGCCTGTTCCAGAGGTGAGGGCCATAATAATGGAAAGACGCCTCACCATGAGTTTATATCCTGACTTTGGGAATGATAAGGAGACGGCTGCCAGAGGAATGCAGAGACCGCGAGGGCTCATATGGTAAAAGCATTTCTGATGGATAAGAAGGCCCAAGACCATTAAGACACTTGAAAACCATTAAAAGAACCTTAAAATCGATCCTAAAACATACGGGGAGCCAATGCAGTGATTTTAAGAACTGTGTAATGTGCTCCCATCTCCTGGTCTTCGTCAGGACACGTGATGCTGAATTTTGTAAAAGCTGTAAACTTGATGTGGTCTTTTTGGGAAGACCAGAAAGCAGGGCGTTACAGTAATCAATTCTACTGGTGATAAAAGCATGCATTAGCATCTCTGTATTGGTCCGAGGGAACCTTCGTGGCTTAGCCATCCTATTGCTTAAAATGTCCCCTTTAACAGTTATTCATTGCAAATGAAGAGGAAAAATCCAATTTTAAGGCGGGTAAAGAGCTGCTCTCCCTTTTCCGTGTAGGTTATATTAATATTAATATCCAGGGTATTAATGATGGTCCTCTGGCCAGTTGTCAAATCTGCAGTCTTCCCCATATTGAACCTAACTGAGGCAATTGAACCAAAGGGAAGCAATTTAATGGGTAAACCCGTGGATGTGCTTTGACTTTAGTAAATGAGTAGAGTGTGATCCTTCCCTGTACAATTTGGCCTGATTTCTTCAAAGTATTCAAATTTTTAAATTACTGCTTTAGTTCGTTTTATTAGCTGAAAGTCCAAATTATGTACAAATGAACAACTAAATACTTAAAAATGTTTAACTTGTGGGCCCTGAATCCATAATCTATGACAGTTTAAAGTTTTGAATGGAGCTATCAAAAAAAATACACTTTTCCATGACATTCAAATTTTTTTTTTTTTTGGTAAACTCTCTATCCATTCGTCCGTAAGTAATGTGTATTGGCAAGAATCGTCCAGGATCACGATACATTGTGATACTATATATATATTTATGTGTGTGTGTGTGTGTTCAATATTTCTTTTCAGTTTCATCTTAAGCTGATATCGTCCTGAGCCCATATTCATCATGAATACTTTTTTTACGCCCCACTTATGCTTCACCTCGATCTCGGTGTCACTGATATTCCTTCCTTCGCTTTCTTGGCCATTATTTTTGGCAACAGCACAAGGATTTCATGCATGTGTCAGAGGATTTGGTGTCACCAAATATGGTAAATTGAGGGCGTTTCTGTATGCAAATGACCGTGAAGGGTCACTAGCAACTGAGAACGTTAATGTGGGATTTATCAACAGATGACTGCGGAGAGAAATACGTACGAGTGGCCACCGCACATTTCATGAATCAGACTTTTGACTGTTCTTGTGAACATTCTAAATTTCCTTCATAGCATAACAATAGAATATAGGATCGTTTCTACGAACGTTTGCTAAATGAGGGCCCTGATCTTTTCCTCTTCTTTTTTTTTTTCTTTTTCTACAGCATTGTGAAACCTCAAGCTGCCACCATGGAGGAGATGGCGATGTTCCACACAGACTCCTACCTGGAGCACCTCCACAAGATCAGCCAGGATGGAGACAACGATGACCCTCTTTCAGCCGACTACGGCCTGGGTGCTGGAAAAAATAAATAGAACCATAAATCATAATTTATTCCATAAATGTATAATTATTTTATTTACATTATATGATAGAAAAACTGCTCAAAAGATTCTCTAGGTAGTGATGTTTTAAATGAGTTAACAGTGCTGTGTATTCAGGAAAGGCAGAGGGATGATAAAGAAAGTGCACAGGCATTTTTGTGGCCACCAAGTGGCGGCATAAACCTGTTAAAAAAAAAAATCAGGTTAGTTGGTTTTTAAACACACAGCTGAGGATGCATCTGCTGAGGTTTTCATCTCTAACTTTAGACTGATCCTGAGGTTAACCCGTTCCGTTTTTTTTTCCTTCTCTCATTCTTTGTCTTTATCTGTCGCTCTCACTCCTTTCCTTCACTGTCATCCTCCCTCAGCTCTTTGTTCTCGCCTCTTCCCACTGTAACTTCCTCCTTTTGTGTCGAGTGTGATTCAAACCCCCCCCATCTTTCCCAGTCTGTTATTAAACGACCTCTGTCTTTTGGTTAAAACGTCTCCCGACAAGCTGCCTCTCCTGTAATGTTTCAGAAGAATTGCATGGGATTCTTACAGCACCACCTGTGTATTTATCAACCCATAACTTTTGTATTTGTTTTTTTTTTAACCTCTTTCCATCCTCCTCTCTTCATGGCTGCTTCCTTCTACCTCCAGGCTACGACTGTCCCGTTGTGGAGGGCATATTTGACTACGCTGCGGCAGTAGGGGGCGCAACTCTGACAGCAGCCCAGTGTCTGCTGGACCAAAAATGTGAAGTGGCCATTAACTGGGCGGGAGGCTGGCACCATGCTAAAAAGTAAGCTCTCTATATATATATATGTATATATATATATATATATATATATATATATATATATATATATATATATGAAATCTTCCCCACAGTATGATGCAGCCACCACCATGTTTCACTTTGGGAAAGTTGTGTTCAGGGTGGTTGTGCTCAGAGCGTTTTTTTACTCGAGACCAAAAAGGTCACATGTGATTTCCTCGAACCAGAGAGTCTTTCTCCACATGTTTGCCGTGTCCCCTACCTGGCTTGTGTCAAAACGCATATGGGATTTGTTATACAGTGGGGCAAAAAAGGTATTCAGTCAACCAGCGATTGTGCAAGTTCTCCCACTTAAAAAATGAAATAGTTTTCATCATAAGCACACTTCAACTGTGTGGGACAGAATGTACAAGAAAAATCACCTTGCATGATTTTTAAAGGATTTGCAGAACATTATATTTGGCCAATACCAAAAGTTAATTTAAAAGTAACCTTTGTTTGGTAGTGACACCAAACGTTTCCTGTAGGACTTCAGCGGGTTTACACACGCTGTAGATCTCCTCTAGAGCTGTGAAGTTTTTGGGGCTGTCACTGGGTAACGACTTCCTCCACATATTCTCTGTTGGATTGAGGTCAGGAGACATGCTAGGCCACTCCAGAACCATGAAATGCTTTTTACGTAGCTGCTCCTTTGTTGCTCAGACGGTGTGTTTGGGACAAGTGTCACGCTGAAAGATCGAGCCTCGTTTCATGTTCATTACTCTTACTGATGGAAGGAGATTTTTGCCCTAAATCTCACGAATCTCAAAAATTCTTCTGCCACTTTGTGATTATCTGCTAATTAACTTCCCAGGTGAATACACTAACTTTTATGGTTGAAATGTAAAAAAAAAAGGAAAAGCACTTCTTAGCAATACCTAGATTCCTACATTGCTTCCTTAAACCTGGAACCATATTTTTACATGCAGCATCCATTAAAATGTCTCCAAAACCAAATAAAAACCAAAGCTTACAAGCAGATCAGGGCGCTACACATTTCTACTGAGTTATGCCCACAAGAGTCTTTCATTTTCAGTGTCTAGTTCTCTCTTGTATTTGTGGGTTTTCCAGGGATGAAGCTTCGGGTTTCTGCTACGTGAACGACGCTGTGCTGGGAATCCTCAAGCTGAGGGAGAAATATGAGCGAGTTCTGTATGTGGACGTCGACCTACATCATGGAGACGGTATGGCTAACCTACACGGAAAAGGGAGAGCAGCTCTTTACCCGCCTTAAAATTGGATTTTTCCTCTTCATTTGCAATGAATAACTGTTAAAGGGGACATTTTAAGCAAACTTCACATTTTTTCCATCCTTTGTTGTGTTGTTTGGGTCTCTGTTGCCTCTAAACACTCCAAACATGAATAAAAATACCATCCATCGTTTTTTTTAAAGAAATATTTTGCTTCTGCAAGCCATTTGTAAAAAGGGCCTCTCTTTACTCACCATAAGTGCAATTTGCATAGAACCACCCCTCGTATATCGAACCTTGTCCATCACGCGTCAAACCCACCAATAGCAAGTCCAGGGCGTTCTGATATGTGGGAAAAATACAGCCCAGTTACAAGATGGGTGGGTGTGGTCTGCAGCCTCATTTGCATAAAAGTGACAGAGCCCTCTAAAGATTCTAAAAGGACTGAAATTGTCAAAAAATCCTCAAGAATTTAGTTAAATTCGAGAGAGTGGTTTTGTGCAAAGCCTTTTTTGTTTCATACAGATCATAGACTGATTATTACAACTTAAAAGGGCATAATACATTCCCTTTAAAAGGTGTGACGTTTAATGCAAATATTTAAAAAGTTTCATAAATGCGTTTAATAACTTCTTTTGTTTTTTACCCAACACACAGGTGTGGAAGAGGCCTTCAGCTTCACGTCGAAGGTTATGACCGTTTCTTTGCACAAGTTTTCTCCTGGATTTTTTCCCGGTCAGTGACTCAGGGTGTTATTTGTCTTTTTAAAAGCTCTCCAAGATTCATTGAATCTTTAAAGGTCTGGAATTTGCTTTTATTGTTTTCTGGCTCAAGATAAATGTGGCGTTTGAGTATGGAAGACAGTTGGGTTTTCTCAAACGCTTTAGCCTTAGTAAAGTTTCAAATTAGATGCGTTATCTTTTTGTTGCAGTTTGATTTCCATATTTTACGCATTCAGTGGTAGTTTGTGGTTACTACCTGGTCAGTCAAGAATCAAAAAATTACACAATATTTTTCAGGCTCAAAGCAGATTAAACTTGAACTGCGATGCTTAAACTAGATCTGGTTAAGATTTCAAAGAATGCAGCAAAACACCAGAAAAACCTTAGGAAAACTACAGTTCTGAGCGTGTAAAAATGTGTAACAAACCTGATTCTCTTATGGTCAATCTTACTATGTGTTGGTATAAAAATAACGACTTTCATTTTTTAGGCACTGGTGACCTCTGTGACAACGGGTTAGGAAAAGGCCGTTGGTACGCTGTGAACGTCCCACTGGAGGACGGCATCCAGGACGACAGATATTTCCAGGTTTTTACCAGGTAACCTGTGGACTTGATGTCCTGACAGACCGGTGATTGTACGGTGTCCACAAACACCATGATTTACCATCTTTAAGAAGAAGAAAAAAATGTTATCCAAATGTAGTGAAGTGTAGTGTAATTTTCAGTACAAAAAAAATAAATGCTTACGCAACCTTCCTTTTAAAAAGATGCCAATACAAAATAGAATTCTTGCATAAAATGAATGAAAGCGACCTAATTAGGTGATCTCTTAAATAAATTGAACACTTTATAATGAAATACACATTTTGTAACATTTTAAAATAGTAATAAAATACTGTAACTACTAGTTACGACCTGAAAACTTTTGACACAGCAGCAACAGCTTCTGCTTGAAAGTTTTTGGGCTAAAAATGAACCTTTCTCCTGATCCGAACTAGTTCACAGGGGTTGTTTAAATGGCACCATTTTAAGTGTGTTAACATGTTCGATGTGTTGCCTGCTACATACCTGATCTCAGTGGAACAATGCTGGCATACAACTTTGGATTTATCCCTGTGTCTATCCCAGTTATGAATTTTAACAAGGAAGCCAAAGTGTCTTCAAGCCCTGGCTTCTCTTTCGCTGTTGCCATGACGCTGCTCGTGTATTTACTTCAATGTGCTCGCTTGTGCAGCTCCACTGTGCGTCACTCAATGCAGCGTCCGTGCGGAAACTCCGCTGAAAACTTCTGCTGTGCTTAATATTACGCTAGTAATACAATTAAATTATTTAATGAAAAAAAACGCACCAAAACGGTATGCAGGCGGACCGAACTGAACAGTCTGAACCGAACAGTTCAACACATTCCCGGTAACCGCTGCACCCCTACTTTCTTTAACGTATAAATTACTCTTACAGTTCTTTTTGTGTCTCTTCTCTGTCTTCTCAAACCCCGAGACGGTCTTGGCAGATGACCGCTTGTACTGAGCCACGTTCTGCTGGAGGTTTCTTCCCGTTAAAGGGGAGGGTTTCCTCTCCACTGTCGCTACATGCTTGCTCAGTATGGTATAATTTTCTAATCAAGTCAGTTTGCTTAAACACAGCTGGACTCCAACGAAGGAGCAGAACCATCTCAAGTTGGATCAGAAGACATGAACAGCATGTGATTTAAATTGGGGTGTAACTGCAAAGGGTCTGAATACTTATGACCATGTGGTATGTCAGTTTTTCCTTCATAAATTAGCAAACATTTCTATATTTCTGTTTTTGTAAGTCAAGATGAGTTGCTGAGGGACATTAATGAGGAATAAAATAAACATTTTTATTGTAGCAGATGTCTGCAATGAAAGACTGAAGATTACAAAATACTTTCCGTTCCTAGTGTATTAAGCTTCCTGGCTGATGCGTTGAGATTCTGCTTCAATACTATACCACATACTACAACAGAATTCTGCCACAGCCATCCCTTTCAGCTGGGATGGTGCTCTCAGGATCCCAAATGTAACAGTTGTTGTTATGGAATAACGTTAATGTAATGACTAAAATTTCTAACACAAACCTTATTTTTCTGGTGTTTAGACAGTAGGAGCAATTTTAGTGATCTTAACTGACATAAAACAGGACAGGTTGTAGGCAATAAGAGACGAATCATGTGTTCAATCAAGTTTTCACGAGAAAGTCAGCAAAAAGTACTTGACAGGATAAAAACCAAAATATGAACAGATTGAAAAGTAAACGCATTTACAGCAAACTCAGTCACACACAACCAGTTAAACTCTCACACGAAGACACTCACACCCTGTTCCCCACCCATTCACTGCATGAACACTGCTAAGTCTGTTCTTATCTTTTCAAGTGAATATACAATAAAAATAACCATCAAGAAAGACTCCGCTGTAAGAAAATTATATTTGTTAGATCGCTCCATGCTTTGCAGCCATGTTTTTAAGATGATAAAATCCTTTTTTAGTTCTACTTTTGAACTGATCACTTCCGATAACCTTGAAAGGCTTTGGCTATTATGTTGTAAATAACTGGGCTGGTTTTTATTAGTTTGGCCACTGCTTATCAAGAGGAATGCCACCATAGAAAGCTAGAGGGATGCAACAATACCAATTTTTTTCAGTACGATGCCGATACTTGGATCCGAGTACTTGCCGATACGGAGTACCATTGTTGATTCCTCTACCACACAAGAAAATGCAGTGAACTGGAAGACAGGTTTTATATTATTCTCTGCTTGTTCCAACAAATGCTGGTGAATATGACCAACGAAACAAACATTTCAAGTGAAAAATAAACATTTGCTATGAAATTATTGCAAAGTTTCCACATTTTAAGTGTCGATTAACTTTAACAAGTACATTACGGGTCCATTAGAACGGTATCGGCATCATACCAGTATCAGTGTAGCCCTAGAAGGCTGTGTGGGCATCTTTGACACACTGCTATTCCAGGCCTCCTCCATTGAGCTGATTGGTTATTTCTGTCAGATCTTACAACATCTAAGCAACAAAAACAGAGGCTTCTATGTAAGATGATCTAAATTGATTATTACTGGAAGAGGGGCTTTCTGAAATGCATGATGGGAGATTTTCCGTGCCACCTTGCTCCACAGCGTAATGCAGGAGGTGCGGTCGCAGTTCAACCCGGAGGCCGTGCTGATGCAGCTGGGCGCCGACACCATGGCGGGCGATCCCATGTGCTCCTTCAACATGACCCCGATAGGCGTGGCCAAATGTCTGCAGCATGTCCTGCAGTGGCAGCTACCTACTCTACTGCTGGGAGGAGGTACTCTCTCTCTCTCTCTATACATATATATATATATATATATATATATATGTATATAATTAATTATATGTCTTTGTGTGTTTGTGTGCTTATTATACTGGCTGCTGATGTCTTTTGGAAATCCCCCAGGCGTAAACGTACCTGTTATTTTATTAAGACCCTGAATGGGGACCATATTCTTTGCGTGCGTTTGAATTTTCCTCACACACAACGCCCTGTTTCAGACTCTTCTCCCCCCCTTCGGCCAGATGATAGTGACTAATTATACGGCACAATGAAGCCCATTTTACTCCACTACAATCCGACCTCTCTTCCTCGCTCCCCTCCTCTCCCTCCTTGTCCTACATACTTTCTCTCTGCTGCTATATCCTCCTCTCCCTCTCGCTTCTTGTCATCCTCCTGATTTCATTCAAGTCCGCCCTCATCATCACTCTTTCCTCCGTGATTGTGTGTGGAGGAAAGGTCATATGTTCGTTTTTTGTGTTT
Organism: Apricaphanius iberus; assembly: GCA_028564705.1. NCBI lineage: Eukaryota > Metazoa > Chordata > Actinopteri > Cyprinodontiformes > Aphaniidae > Apricaphanius > Apricaphanius iberus. The sequence goes on from JAPXFQ010002314.1 coordinate 454,978, forward strand.
TTGGCCTTAACATGCCGTACCTCGTAGCCACCGGATATGAAACGAATCCTTTCATTCATCCGCGAACCCGTGTGCCTCCCTCTCTTGTGTCTCCAGGAGGTTACAACCTGGCCAACACGGCCCGCTGTTGGACGTTCCTGACCGCGGCGGTCCTGGGAAAGACGCTGTCCTCCGAAATACCCGACCACGAGGTACGACAAGGCAGCGGGACCCACACCTCACCGCGCTCTGTCTTGTACCACTGCAGTTACTCGCATTTACATATTCCCACACGAGCACAAACGTTCTCATTCATCGTCCCCTTTTCACATACACACTTGTTCAGGACTGTCCTGCTGAGTCACCCGTCTAATCAAAGATGGCTGTTAGCTCAATAAAGGGGTTTGTCCCCAGGTGAGTCAGACGACCCGGGGGTGCTGACAGTTCTTCTCTGTCTGCTGCCTTAAACACTGCCTTCTCTCTAGGCGAATTATGAGGCGGAAAGGTCACCAACTGGCTGTTGGGACGTTTTAAAGGAGAAACCCATGATCTAATTTGCAATAAATAGCAAAAAATATTGATATCATTGTAAAAACATTTAGTCGCTGTACGATTAAAAGGTCTAATTTGAGCTCAAAGTGATCCCCATAAATATTTAAGAGGAAACTGAATATGGGGAGTGGAAGCTTCTGCTTAAAATAAATGCTTAAAATGTGCAAAATTACTTGTGATGGTGTCTAAAACGTGGTTAATCAGAGAATGTAAAAATTATAACTATGGTAAGGAATAAAGATTCTGCAGCTCGTAAAAGTATACGCCTCTCTCAAAAAGCACAGTAGCCCTCGCTTATTCGTTTTCCTCCCTAATGTGACATTTAAACGAGCCGATTTATGCGACGGCAAAAAAAAGAAGCAAAAAGCACCGATGCTCCTGTTGCATAAATGTGCAAATATTTTTCATATTTTATTACAATATTTCAGCTTAAACTTTCAGGTAAACATTCATCTATATGTAAACTTTCAAATATTGGATAATCAGCAGGGATTTTCATCCCTTAAATGCATAACATAGTGGTTTTCTGCAACTTTTCAACCCTGATTATTACAAAATAATTAATAATTTTTAAGGCAAACTTAGGTTCATCAATATAGTCCATTAAATCAAACAGAAAGAAAATGTATCTGCACTAATTAAAAAGCTATTTTCAGAAGTAGACAGATTTTATATCAGATGTGGCACAAACATAATGATCCAGCTGATATATTTTGGCTAATCTTTCTCAAATTCAAAATTTATTTGAAACACAAAACCTCGCAGTCGCCCACATTTAATATTTGGAAACAAATCAATATTTTTGTATTGTTCATGATTAGTGTGCTATCAAGTATTTCAGTTGGTTTAAATGATTAACATTTTTCCACATTTTTACATTTTAAAATTATTTTTAGGAGTTTTGAGTTGGACTGAGAAAAGTTGAATCTGGAAAAATGTTTACAGCATTTTGTTGGAAATGATAAAGAAACTGATGCCTCAGGGTTTAACATTTACCTTTTCGCATAGTACTTAGCTTAGTTTATTTGTTGCTTTGTTTTCTTGATATAGAACAATAACACCTTATTTATTTTCATTTCATTATTGCATTGTCGTTTTATGTTGCTACTTATGAGTATTTTTTTAATTTCCCTTATTAATTTTTTTTATTTTTCTATTGTATTGTTGTTTTACTTATGCTGTGTATTATGAGTACTCTGAGGTGAGATTAACTTTACAACCCCACAGGGTTCTCTAAATCTCACCTGCACATAATCTTTATGTTTTGCGTTCAAATATGTTGTTCTCTCAAATGTGCAAATAAATAAAAAAAACAAAAAAAACCACCAATGCTTGTATGAAAGAGCAAGCACAGGATGTGCCATTTGACACGGTCATTTAGGGAATGAGAGCAAATCACAGCATCCATTTGGGTTAAAGAACTTGGTTGCAGCTGGAACATATTATTCGGTGCAGTACGCTTCCAGTGGGCGGATCCAACCTATTTCCTTAGTTAAAACCAGCTGGTGGTTTCTTTTTTAGCAAGCAGTTTTGGGGATTTTTTTTTTTTTGTCAGGGAAGGTGTTGATTTTTTGAGCAAGACAAACCATGTAGCGCTGAACAAAGGTTCCTAAGTGATAGGGTTCAGGGCTTTACTACATTCAGCTGAGATTGTTTATTTTACCTGAAAAAAAAAAATCATCTTTAACCTTGTGATAATAGAAAGTTTTCAGATTGATCCATCTTCCCTCCAAGTTGGAATCAGTAGATCCATCTGTCTCTCTCACTCTGACAAAGAGACGCCTTTTCCAGTAGCTGATTTTTGGACCTCTTCTTGCTCAAATGTAATTAATCTCTTGGAGTGCCTGTGTGTGTGTGTGTGTGTGTGTGTGTGTGTGTGTGTGTGTGTGTGTGTGTGTGTGTGTGGGTGCGTGTAATCGAACCAAGATGAAGGTAGCTCTTGTTTCTCCTTGTCGGCGTGCGGTGGTCCTACATAGCCTTTGACCTCATTAAGGAGCACTTGTGGAAAACAAAGCGACTATCAGTGCAGACAGCTGCTGTGGAAGAAGAACACGAGGAGGCTCGCGCACTTGGAAAACAGAGGAGCATTTTGGCTTAAAACTCCCCAACATTTGTCTCGTTTTTTGGGGTTTTTTTTCCGGGGTACACATGGGGCTTTTTTTGTATTGCTGTAGCAGCTCTCCAACTCTGCGCAGACGTGTGTGTGAGTGCGTTTCATGGCTCGGCCGGTGCACCGATAAGAGGGGGGCATTTATCCTTGATGACCCAGCAAAGCTGAAGTCCCAACGACATTAGGAACAAAACCTACCTTTGTACCCTTCTCCTCTACTGTAGACTACATGAATACGCACATTCATTTCTGTTGGATAATGCCCCTGCCTGTTTTATAGCGTTTTCACGCGCTTCACTGTATGATAAGTTTGGCCTCGGTTGTGAGGAAGCAACTGTTCGTCGAATAGTAAACCGCTGAAAGCGCGTTGTCTTCTGGAAGAAAGCAGCTAAATGTTTGTTGGCATTACAAACACTTTGCCTCGCTAAAGTGTTCTTACCTGTCGAGGTTTTTCACATTTTTGACCACAAACCTCCATGTATTTAGGTGGATGTTAAAGGAAGAGATCAACACAAATAAGCATAAGTCATTCTGAAGTGGTGGAAAAATTATACATGGTTTCATGGTTTTCAAAAATGTTTGGAAGTTAAAACCAGATAAGTGGATATTCAGTCACCATTGTCAGGGCTGTACAGTCGCATGTGCTGTGGAAAAAAAACGTCTGTGCCATAATGAAATTTTCATATGCAGCACTTGTGCTACAGCTCTGCATGCAGCTTGTTTCTGTGTTTTTTTTCTTTACTGTAAAGGGCGGATCGCACTGTGCGCATTTCGGCTGTCTCAAAGGGACAGCTCCATGGCACACTGCCAGCCTCACCGAGCTCTAGAGGTGTGCCACACTCAGACTGAAAGGCCCAGGGTTTCAGTGGATTAAACAGCATGACGTCTCGTTCTAGCAGGATGCGGCAAAAGCCAACCCCAGGAGATGACCGCGGCCAGAGAATTTCTGACACTGCCTGACGCCCAATTTTGCACTTTTTCCCTCTTTCTAATATAATTTCTGACCACCCTTAGTGATTTTTATTTTTTTATTTTTTTCCATAAAAAGCACCTAGCAATAAATGTAACTACATTTCTGACCACCATTAGTTACTTTCCATTAAGCTATGTTGCCGCTGTTCGCTGTTGACCCAGCTTGTTCTGCATCAGGACTGTCCTTCCAGATGCTCAGAAAGGGAATGCCGTGCAGCATGATCAACTGACCAATCATTAACCTTTCTCGGTTAATTTCACTCACTCATAATCGAAGCAGTCTTCAATTTAAAACTAAATCAAATGTTTAAAAGGAAATCTGCAACTATGTGAGATCGTTTTTTATTTATTTATTTATTTATTTTTAAGCCACTCACACAGAAGCTTGTTCTGCGCTCCACACCTGTGGTGCATTCAAGGAACATTTAAAACTTTACACACAATACAGTGAAAGTAATAACACAAGCCATAAACTTGTGTTTGATGGCGGTTGACATGCAACATTCGGTGAATACTGTATATGTCCTACTTATTTTTTTACAAAGTGATAAAAGAGCAAACAAAAACTAACTAACAAACAAAAACTTGTCTTTGTGACATATAAATGTTTTTCAGAAACAGAAATTTTGCTTAAAAAGTCTTGGTTATCCAGTTGCAAGCTCCCTTCTCTCAACAGTATACTTGTGGCAAAATAATATAACATGCTTCTTGAAGACTTAAAGACCTGTTTTTTTAAATAAATTTTGTGCTGATGCTACAAGTTGTTTTTGCCGGTGCTACAAAAATAGCAACTTCAGTAGCACCAGTGCTATAAGCTAAAAAAGTTAACATACAGGCCCGATTGTTCTGATACTCCTGAATAAAATCCAGTGCAACTATCTGCCTTCAGAGGTCCTTTAATTAGTTTTGTGGAGAACATTGGTGAATAAATTGCAACAGCACTCACCAGACAGGTCATGGTTGAAGTTGTGGAAAGGTTTATAGCAGGGTAATGTTTAAAATAACATCTCACAGAGCTCTGCTTAACCCGTCATCTAAAAATGAAGGAGCATCCCAAATATGCAAACCTACCAAGACATGGGCATCCACCATGAAACGACAGGTCACAGGAAGAGAAAACCTTGATCAGGCTGGCAGGTAACTTCTGAGGAGCTGTAGAGAGCCACTGCTTAGGTGGAGAGTAGTAGGAGAGTCGTTACTCAGAACCAGCTGCTATGAGAGAGCGCTAGCAAGAGAGCTGTAAGAAATCCCGATGGCAATATGTTGGTGTAGATTCGCAGTCACCCAGGACATAGTAGTCTTCAGAGTTAAAAGGAAGGACAGCTGGACGTGTTGTCTTGTGAACTTGAAGATGTTTCATCTTTCATCTAAAAAGCTCAATAAGTTCTGAGTCTCGCTACGAAATGCTACCTACCTAGCCCAACATTTTAGCCCTAGTAGCCCAAAATTTTACTCCAGTAAGAGTAGCATGACTTTAACATATTTTTTCTATGAGTAAAAGTACACAGTGATATTCCAAAAAATTAGCCAAGTAGGAGAAAAAATATATATAGATACAATTGCTGCTCAAGTATTGAGTACTTGATTGAAAGTTCTGAGATCATAAATTATGATTTGATGTTTTAAAATGATGTCATTGGACAAAATGTAAATTTATGTGCAAATCATAAGGACTAAAACAAACAGAAATATGTGACAGAGTTGTAAAATAAATACTTTGACCAGAAGAAAAATCTTTCAAAATAAATGATTCTCAAAGTACAACTAGTGAAACCAGTATTTACAGTAGGTAATATACCAGCGTAAGGTTCCCCCACTTGACCTCCAAATGGCACAACGGCCTCAGCAGATAGTAAATCATTTTAAATTGCTGATGCTTGCGTACGAACCGGAAGTGTCACGTCAACATAAACTGTGAGTCTCATGCAGTTTTTAGTTAAAACAGGTGTTCAGTTTCATTTAGTAAATGTACTCGTCATCGGTAGAATAGCCAGAAACTTTACTCAAGTAAGAGTACCATAGAGTTCTATTATACAAGTAAAGGTAAAAAGTATGGTCTAATAAAACTACTCAATTTTATTGTTGTTCTAAAAGTTACTAAAGTAAATGTAAGTAAATTGAACAAGTTACTACCCACCTATTCTCCCTACCTAAGTTTGAGAACTGAAGAAGCCCTTTGGATGTGAGCTTCACTTTTTAACTCTCAAGATAATCCTAAATGGCAGGAATGTTTCTGTTCTTTTTCTTTGGCCCGCATGCAAAATATTATAGTGTATCCCCATCGAAACATGGTAGCGGCAGCATCCTGCCTGTGTTGATGCTAAATAATAGCAACTGTGAAAGACTTGAGACTGGGACGGGGCTTCACCTTGCAGCTGGACAAACCTCAACATACAGTCACAGCTGGACTGGAATGGCCCAGTCAAAGCCCAATACGTTTGCAAGGTGCTGTATATCCAAACAAAGAACAACTTTTTAACAAATACAAACTTCTTTTTTTTTTGTTCTATTTTCAGTTCTAAATGATTTTCTAACTCAAAGTCCGCATGCGCTTTATTATTGGTGTGCTTAAAAACCTTAGCTTACCTTAAAATGATTATTTATTTATTTAATTGACACCCACATTTTCCCAGGAAGAAGGGGTTGTGATTGTGAAAACACAGCACGATAAACCAGAAAGTAAGAGTCAAAGAGCACCAACATCAGTCAAAACAAGGCAGTCACATCAACAATGGTGCTGTAATGTTCATTGATTAGCGGACAAATTATTACAGCGCTGATAACCCACACAATTGCTGCGCCCGTGTTCTCTTGTGATATACCTCAGTATCAAACTGAAGCAGAAGTAAAAGTTGCGTTGGTAGCCATACACCCCCGTTGACTTGTATTGTCGGATAGCCGCTAGCTGATTCTGACTGACCCTCCATTGTGCGATAAAGGCCGATGATATCAGCTTGCGAGGTAAACGGCAACGGTTCAGGGCTGGCTCAGAATAGCTGCATGTCAGAGGTCAGATGGTGCCTCTGATTCATAAGGCGAGTGAAAATGTTGCTCTCACTGCTGTTCAAAACATTTTGGATGTTTTTTTGCCTGAGAAATGACAGGGTGTGCAGAACATGTTAGAACACGTGAAAATCGTTTTCTCTATAGAAACAAGAGGTCAATTCAGTTTTGATCAAGTATATTTACATAGCAACGATCCACAGCACGTCCTTTTAGGGCACATTACATAGGAAAGGCAAATTCAATCAAACAACCATTCTATATGATCCTAGCTATCAAAAAATGCGGTCTAGTTCAGTTTATTAGTGAAATTGCTTAAAAAGGGTTCTGTCTAAGAAACCCAGCAGATGCCATTGAGTCTTTGAATTGCAGCTTTTACTTCTCCTGGATGAACAAATATCTATTTTTTGTGATACTCCAGAGGTGAAATATGTTTCATTTGGGGTTTAGCTGGCATGTTCCGGTCAAAAATAACACAGATGTTCTTTACTTTATTTACCGGAGGACAAGTCAATGCTATACAGATGAAATAACGGAGCAAGCAATTTCTTTTTCAAAGATTCCGGTCCAAAGACGGCAAGTGCTGTCTTGTTTGATTGTAAAAGCAAATAATTTCAGAGTCATCCAGGGTTTTATGTATTCAAGACATGCCTACAGTCTACCTACCTGCCATAATATACCATACAAGACTGAAAACCAAAGGAGCAGAAGCTTTCTCCTCTGTGGCTCAGACACTCTGGAATTCACTTCCTCTGTCTCTGAGATCAACAGACACAATAGTTTCCTTTGTATGCCTTTAATCTGCTTTTATTTAACCATGTCTTGTGATTTATATTTAATACTTTTTAGGGATGCACCGATACCTCTGTTATGTACTGTAACGGTATCGGTTACAGTTAACCGATACCATAATACCATGGACCGATACTTAAAATGTAGAAACAGCAATAATTTAACCTTCAAACGTTTGTTCTTCACTTTAAATGTTAGTTTTGTGGTCATTGTTATTAATATTTTACATTTTCTACCTAATTCCAAATCATTTGTTGTAACAATCAGAGAAGAAAATAAAACCTGTCTTCCAATTCATTGCATTTATATTTTGTGCGGTAGAAGTATCAGGATTTGTACTCGGTATTGGCAGGTACTCAAATCCATGTATCGGTATAGTATCGGTTTGAAAAAAGTGATATTGTTGCATCTCTAATATTTTTATATTGAAAAGTGCTATGTAGATAAAATTTCAATTACTTACATCACTTACTTACTGATTGGATTTATCATAATTTATGGATAAATGTAGCTGGCTTTTGTCAGTATATTCCAGAGTCCAGTGATATTACTATTTGGATCCATATGTGTGTGTGTGTGTGTGTGTGTGTATACATATATATAGTAAAAAGAATTGGTCCGGCACAGAATCCTGTGGTACTCCAAGTGACCCTGGAGTGTGAAGATGTCTGATTTACATGAACAAACTTTAATGTGACAAATATAATTTAAACCAACCTAGTGCTGTTGCTTTGACCCTTACATGATCAAGACTTTTGTAAAAAAAAAGTTTATCAACTGATTCCGTAACGTAATCATTTGTATTATTCTCAAATATAATGATGTCCTTGTCCGCTCTTAAACACTAAAATCCTGGAAATTATATATTTTTTCCCCCCTAATTTGAGAAACTTCTAGATGAAAATCAATGCAAGCTTGCAAACATGCTTCACTAGTTGTTCATTTTTGTCAGAACATTATCTTTAGCTTGATAAAGATCTCCAAAAACGTTCAAGTTCTTGCAGAAAGACAGAAGTCATAGAGGAAATACAGTCCAATCAGATCTAACTCAGACGGTGAATATATAACTGTGGAAAACCTCTGTTTGATCCATATAAGACACTGTATTCTGCCACAATGTCAGATGAAAACCAGTTTTCAGTTTCATAAAAGTTTTTTTTATTTTATTATTATTTTTTTTTTTTATTGCAGCAAATGTCCCCCCAATAGTTGGGTTAACACGTTTTTCTGTAAGAGGTGGGTTTAGCAGAGCCCCTCTCACTGCATGCTTGCCCTTTTTGGCCCGATGTGGTGGTGCTTTTCACCTCAGACAGCAGAAATAACCGTAGGTCATCTTCCGCTCATGGACTTTCGCACTTCACCAGTTTTTTTTCTTTAATATTCCCTACAGTTTTTGTTTCAAACACAGGGAGGCAAACATCCCTCCCAGTAAAGTAGTTATGTATTTTTTCCATCTACCTAGGAAATGTTTATAAACGTAGAGTCAGTCTTCTGCCACTGAGCTATCCCATCTCTCTGACTTTGGTAGAATATACAATAAAACAAAGTCCAACGTTATCTGTAGTGGGCCAGGTGCCTGCCCTCGTTTCCAGTGACGGCAGCGGAAGTAAATATGAACGTGTGTCCGTCTCCACACCACACAGGAAGGGAAGGACGTCTCTGGCCCTTAGATTGGCAGCAGGCAGGCGTTCCGCCTCTTCGCTTCCCTACTTCCTCGTTTCCTGTCTGCGACCACTTCCTGCCCCGCCCCTCGCTGCCGTCGGGGACATGCGGGCTCCCCTGACTCAATCACAGGAAACATCGCCAGGCGTGTGTGTGTGTGTGTTTGTGCAAGAGAACGTGATGGGTGATCCTTCTTGAGAGCGCCGAATAATAAATGTGAACATTCTTAAATGCTAACGTATTCAGTGAATATTGGAGTTAAATACATTTTTTTTAAAAGATTCTAAAAGCTTTAAGGAGTTTCAGCTTTATTACTGTTTTTATATGTGTTTGTTTTTTCCTGTTCTTAGCCAGGCTCCATCCAGGACTGGAGAAAATTTTGTTTTCATGTCGGGCAAGATGCTTTTCTAATGCTCCTGGCTTCATAATCACAACCCTTTAATGTTTTTTATTTAGGGTGTAAAAATCCTTTTTAGTTAGAACTTAAGCTCGCCTCTGGCAAATCAGTCCATTTTGCTTATAATTCCCAGTGTTTCTGCGGCTCAGATTTAGATTTATTGAACATGTTAAACAATAAACAATTTTTAATATACATAATTCAAAATTACATATCAAGAACATGTTCAATGGGAAGGGAAAGAAGCTCTACTAGTTTATATAATCTCCCCATTTTACACAAAACTCTCATTAAATTTCCCAGTAAATCTAAATTTCCTTTCCTTGTATCTGTTATACAAAGCCATTTTGTTATAACATCTTTTTATGCTGAGTCACGCCAGCATATAAGTCACACACTTTGCATATATTCTGCTTCTCCATCTACACACCCAATTAAACAAAAAAAAAGACAATTTGCAATCACATGCAACAACAATCAAGGATTTTTTCCCTCCATATAATCTATTAGTATCATTTTCTTAAGCTGTTTTTTAAACGTATGCAATGTTGGACTTTGCTTAAGGTTCTCACTTTTTGATTTTTTGATTTGTTTATTGCATAAGGATAGTGCATATTAATAAACTTCAACAACAAGTTGTATCAGTAAATTGCCAGATTGTAGCACCAGTGCTAATTTACATCTGCACTCCCTTGGCATGTGATAAAGAACAATATAAAAAAGGCAAAGTATTTCATTAAAAACTAAACAAAACAAGCAAACATAGAAAAAATAAATCAGAAATAAAACACAACACGTCACTGTGAGGACATTCTACTGACGAATACAGGCTTGTTTTTTTTCAGCCGGTTTTTAAGTTGAAATTTGAAGGAGCTGTATGATTGTGAGTCTCTTATGTTTTGGGATCAACTGTTCCAATATTTAGTCCCATTAACGGATAGTGTGGTCTTTCAAAATGCAGTGCGCCTGTATGGCACCTCACAGTCTCCTCTAACTGTGGCCCTGGTTGTCGTTCCACTAGTAGACCGTGGTTTAATAAAATCTGTCAGGGGAGGAGAGGCCAGTCCGTGCAAAACCTTAAAAACCAGGCAAGCATTCTTGAAATGAACAAAGTTACTAAAATGAAGAAGTCTAAGACAAAGCAATGGTGAAAAAAAATAAAAAGATTTCTTACATTTTCCACACTTTTAAACCCATAACAGAAATACTAAAAGATTGTACTGTTATTCTAATGTATGTATGCCTAAAAGGAATTTTATGTCTGAAGTTAAATGTGTATTATCTGTTTTTATAAAAAGGTTAGTAAATTATTTGGTAATACATTCTTATGCACTTTATACATACATGTTGACAAATATAATTGAATTAAATCTTTGAATTTCAGTATTTCTGAATATATAAAAAATGCATTAGTGTGTTCTCTATAACTTACATTGTGAATGACCCTCACAGCTCTTTTTTGTATGAATGACAAGGATAAAACTGAACTTTTGTAGGTGTTATCCTATACTTCCACACAATAAATCAAATAAGAATAAATTAATGAATAATAGAGAACATAGAGCGATTTATAATCCAAATATTGTCTAGCTTTGTTCATAATATAAATGCTTCTTGCATCTTTATTATATACCTGTTTAATTTGTGGTTTCCAACTTAATTTATTATTAGGGATGCAACGATACCACTTTTTTCAAACCGATGCAATACCGATAATATGGTTTAAGTACTTGCCGATACCAGGTACCAACACCGATACTACTACCACACCAAAAAAAATGCAATGAATTGGAAGGCAGGTTTTATTTTCTTCTCTGCTTGTTACAAAAAATTATGGTGAATTGGATAACAATAAAATATTGATAAAAATGGCCACAAAATTAAAATTTCAAGTGAAAAATACACATTTTCTGTGAAATTATTGAGTTTCTACATTTTGAGTATCGGTTCGAGGTACTGGGTAACTTTAACCGATATCGATACAGTACATAAGAACAATATCGGCACCAATACCAGTATCGATATCGTGCATCCCTATTTATTATGTATTATTATTCCAAGAAACTTAAACATCCTCTCCCAGAAACATCCCTCTCTTTGAAACTTAAACCCCATTTTTTGGTTTGGAATATCAAACAACATACATTTTTTTTTTTTTTTTTATTCAGTGAAAGCTTATTTTCAATAAACCCCTTCTTGATTAGGCCCATTACAGTTTGAACCGTTCTTTATAATTCACTAATATTATCTCTTGCAAGTTTGACCATACGGTGGAGCAGGAGGAGCATGCCTTTACCCCTCTGTTCTCCACAAGCGCACAAATGTTATTTTTTGAGAATAGGACCTTTAAAGGAGAACTGTCAAGATAAGGGTAAAGAGGATGGAGTGATGAAAAAGCATGAAGTGTGAGTGCAGATGTGGGGGTGGGGGGTGGGGGGGGGGGAAGTGAAGCGTACGTGCGTTATGTGACCACTGTTTCGGCATCGGGCTGTTTTCCCTTCTTAAAAACATTCATCAGATAGAAGCCCGATGGCAGATGCAGTCCATTTGTTTTCCTGAGACATTTATTATTACAATTTTTTTTTTTCCTCTCTGCTCGGCGTCCTTCATGGCGGGGGGAATCCTGCTGACCGCTGTAAAAACAAACACGCGCAGAAGCAGCACCGCTGTCCGCAGATGGGGATCGCGCTCAAAAACAGACGCTGCGACTTTCACCGAGGTGTGTTATTGATTGCTCGTGCGTAAACTCCGCTCACGCGTGAATATGTGTGCCAGTACCTGACGAGAACGGATGGCCACGGATGGCACGTTTTTGTCTAAAGTTTGGGGCTCGCACTTTTTGAACTCAGGACATTTTGGGGAAGTAAACAAAGATAAATTACACCACAAAGCAGAGTAGACTGAAAATGCTGAAAAAACAGTTTAGAGCAGGGGTGCCCAAACTTTTTCCCTCAGAGCGCCAAAATGAACAGCTACTAGAGAGTCGTGGGCCAAATGTAATATTTTACTTGGAATACAAATACTAATAGTAAAGTTGTATTTATACAGTTATTTACCCTTCATTTCTGTTTTAATAACATTTTAAAAGAAGACAAATAAGTCATTTATAGCCAATTAGAACACAAATCTAAACTTCAGGATTGATGTCAGTAAAAAAATTTCTTCCTCCGAGCATTTAAAAAAAAATATATTTTACAAACCTACTCTACAATACCCTTGAAGTTCCTTGTACTTGAATTTTAACCAGATTTTTATGTTTCATATATAATGTAAGCAATATGCGATAGGACCGTACGCACCCAAATATACTCATATAATACTTATTGAGACCAGTAACCACAAACCATATCAGCACTGGAAGAATATTCATGATGCATATTTAGCGGACGGTCTGAAAAATGTGAATTTTTATGTAAGACCCAGGGCATCCTCTGGTGGGCCAAATTGAATGGTTTGGAGGGCGAACTTTGGCCCACGGGCCCCACTTTGGGCAGCCCTGGTTTAGAGAGTTTAATGGATTGGGTTTTCTTCTGCCATCCATGCTTGAATCAAACTGAAAAAAAGGCAGTTCCATTGAATTAATAAAATAGAAATATCCTTTACTGTCACAAGTAGAGAGATTTAGATGTACCCGCAGAAAGGTAAAGGTAAATGGAAGAGGGCGGATTCACGTAAAGTTAAAAACAGAAAAAAATCAGGGATGTAAACACTTAGTGATTTTTTTAAGATTGGGAGCAGCGATGTGTATTAATTTTGTCCGCTGCTGGCAGGAAGGATCTACAATAACGCCCCTCAGTGCATCTAGGATGCAGCGGTCATTTTTGGCTGGATCTTTGTCCTTTCTGACCGTTAGACTTTTTTTTTTTTTTTTCAGAAGGCATTTGGCTTCTCCATGTGGGTTACTGTGCAGTCATTCATTCATGCATGAAGGTGTTAGTTCTGCAGCAGGAACTCATCTCTTGTTCAGGACTCTTTCAGTTTACACTCATGTTAGACCTGCGTCACTGTTTCCAGCGACTTTGGAGTTTCAGCAGCTTATGATCTATGATCAGCGTGAAGCCTGGGTTGTTTGTGAACACCTTTCATGTTTTTTGTGTGTTTTCATCTGAGGGTGTAAAGTTGGGAAGAAAATGTTGCTTCTGGAATGGACAAAGCAGGGTAATATAAAAAAATATATCTATGCCAGGGAACTTTGAGTTAAATTGAAATCTGCCAGTTTTGCCAAGAAGAGTGCTTTATTATCCCTTGCAGAAATATGCACTCCACTGAAAAATCCCTCCAAAACCCAAAACAAAAGTGTGCACTAAACTCTTATATAAAAAAAAATTAAGTTGGATTTTGTTTAATTAATTCCACTGGGAAGAAAAGTCCTCGAATGTATCAATAAAAGCCCCATATTACTTTCATGACTGGATGTGAACTTCTGGAACGGCAACTGTATTTCCTCTACTACTGTATCATTTAAAAAAAAAAGTTGGACGTCCAATATGAAAGGGTGCGTCAGGTGAAATAACATGTACGAATTAGATTTACATCACATTAAAATGGAGCTTTCTTACATTTTAACACAGAAATTTTTCATTTTAGTTTTTTTGTTTTTAAAGAAGTGTGTACAAGCAGTGAGTAATGGATGAGGGGCATGTCTATGTTTGGGAGCACGGTAAAACAAACAGCCTTTCCCTATTCATCTCCCTGATTGCCTCTGCTCAGGACACAGGAGCCAGTAGGTGGGTGTTTTCTGTCTCCTGACCTTGTCCAGTTACGTAGATATGCTGCGTCACTGGAACAAGCAGGGAAGTTTATCTGTCACTCCTGTCGTCCTCTCATTCTCACGTGTTCGCTCACATTTTTCACGTCTTTTCCAGCTACGGTTCAGTACATTCTAGAGATTTATTCAGAGGGCGTGGACTTGTCTCTTCCTCGTTTCCTTTCTGTCTTTTCCTTGGTCATCCAAGGCAACCAGGCTGCCAGCAGGAGACTTTGTGTGTGTGTTTGTGTGTGAGTGAGTGTGTGTATTTTTTTTTCGTTGCTAGACTGCAGGAGATAGAGCACTGGGTTCATGGGAATTATTTGGATGGGTCTGTGTGTGTTAAGTAACTACTCTCACATTGAAAACTGGTGGTAGGCCACGAGAATTCATAAAAAACAAACTGGAAGGAGTCTCATAGACATGGGAATATACGAACCCTTTAAGACGTTTGCATACACTCACTTTGGCCATGATGTCATGGGAGGTATGAACTCAGCTCACACAGAGTGGAAGGATTTATACTAAACTCCAGCTAAAAACATACCATATAAAAGAACACGTGTGCAGCTAAACCAATATTTGGTTTATCCGTTATGCGGTTGCATCTTGACCGCGTACAGTTTGTAGCCGTCAACAAGCCTCTGGTACAACTCTGGCAGGATGTTTCACCAATCATCTTAGCTGAATTTTTTGGTCTTTTGGCATCTGTTATAGTCCATAGATTTTGAGGCTTGAGGAGGGTGCAATTCTAGAAGTTTAATGTTAGTCTGTTATATTCACTTCAAAACAAGTTTGGATGTGGGATCATTCACCTATTGGAATCCAGGTTTCCTCTCTCTGACCCTCGATGAAAGGTAACAGGAAGCTTGAAAGCCATAGCCCAGCACAAACTGAAAACCGCTGATGCTTAAAGTGACAGTGTGTAGTTTTTGGAGTACATTTTTGAAAATAGCCATTAAAATATTATATAATAATAATTACGTAAAGCAAATTAATTGCAAAATATTGGCGATATTGTAAAATATGACTTTAAAAATCTGTTTTAAAATACATAGGCGCGGGTCCTCTTTTCAGGGGAAAGCCATATTAGATGACGTCTTTACTTCTACAAGAGCCCGGACGGACAAAGCGCATGGAACACTCCCGCTATTAAAACATTGATGTCCCCTCAAAGTGCAAAAAAGTTTTGCCATAAATACATTTTTACCCCTTCGCTAGTTCCAAGTGATGAAAGAGAGACTGATATGCTCGTCATGTTGCTGCAAATAGATAATTATCAGGGAATTCAGCGTTTGAAAACAGCACTAGTTGGACCTCCGTTGTTGAGTTTCTTACTCGAAGACACAGATACCGCATGCTTGTGATAATTTAGGTATGCACTGCCCCCTACTGGCCGAAAATTACACACTGTGCCTTTAAGTGTTATTGCACACTAAGGATCTATATTGGCAAGAATCTGGTGTTACTATATGTATCACAATAAAGGGTGGGACAACACGGTATATGGATTGAGTATATAGAAAAACTATCACAGCATTCTAAAGACACCAACCTATTTCATACATATCACATCCAGTTTTGTTACCAGATCTATTTGATCGACTGGGGAAAAAAAAACAATTGCTTAAAAAATTACTGTCATCATTACATTTTACATTCAAATCCTAAAAAAATAAATGTAAATAAAAGTTTATACAGTGTTTTGAATATCGAAACAATATTGTGAATAAAATTTTGCAATATATCGGCGCATCAATATTTTTCTTACAGCCCTATCGCACGCAGATTTAAAAATGACTGTTTGCCACATACTACATGGACAAGCCAAATGCCTTCTGGAGAAATGTTTTACGGTCAGAACACAAAGTTTGAGATATTACACAGTGGTAAAAAGAATGTCTGGAGCAGTCAATTTAAGGCTTTCTAACTTAAAAATATATGTGTGTGTGTGTTTTTCGTTTTCTATTTGTTCTTTTAACATTACACTGTGCTGTAGTTAACTTCTTGTATTGTAATATGGATCCCCCTGGGTTAGAATACGTAGAGTGGGGCAAAAAAAGTATTTAGACAGCCACCAATTGTTCCCCCACTTAAAAAGATCAGAGAGTCCTGTAAATTCCATCATAGGTATACCTAATGACACCTGTTGACTGCACTAATAATGAAATCACATATCTGGAAATAAACCCATATGGTCGAGGTTGTGGTACTTGCCTTTCTAGGGATCATATTTAGTTTCACACTAAAGAGGACTTGAATGTTTTGCACCTTTTTGGTTTCACATTACCACTGAACATGGATGGGTTCAACTCCTTTCCTGTTAGTTTTCAATCACCTTGGCTCTCTTGGTATGTTGTGGTGAGTTTTCAGTCCAAAGCTTTCAGAACAGCCCTGCACACGGACTGACGCACTTGTGGTCACTCATGGCCTCAGTTTGTTTTGCTCTCATGCGACTGACTCATGGCCCCAGCGAATCATGAAAATGCTTTCTTTGCCGCTTCTTTTTTTCCCCTTCTGACAAGGCTTGGATCAACTTATGATTAAACAAATACTCTAGCTCTCCACCTGTTTCCGTTTTTTCTTCTGGCTGTGGTTGAACTCGAGACCAAATGGCTGGGAGAATTTGTCATTTGCTGAGATCTTCTCTGAGCCTTTTTTTTTATTATTTGCGAAGCTTCGACCGTCATAGTGAAGGCTTGATTGATTTGTGTTCTGGGTTGCATTTTCTTTCTGTTTGTGAAGCTAAAAAAACAGTCTTAAATGTTTGCTTGTGCGAGTGACATTCCCAGTCAAGACAGTAAGTTCAGTAACATGCGGCCTGCATGTATCTTTCTTCTATGGAGAAATCTGAAAATCAGTTCATTTTTCAGATATCCAGACTTTTGTAACAACACACTCTTTTATTTTATTTTTCTCATATATCTAAATGTGTTTTTGATTTTATTTACTTTATCTCATGCCATAAAAACTGGTGTTTCTTTTTGAAACAAGAGGTTCATTGGAACTTTTTTCCATTGATTTGCAAATGTCCACAAAAGCAGTTGGTAGTAATCAATCAGAAACTAGCTTGTAGTTTGTTAAATACAAAATGTGTCAATATAAAAATAGTTGGTGGAGAATGTTTCCTTTGAAACGTGAATTGAAAACGTGTCTTAATGGAAAAAAAAGAAAGAAAGCTACAGCGTTGTTCTTATTTATTTGACGTGTGTGAGATTTAAAGTTTTCTCTGCTCAATTTTTTCTGTAATACGCAAAGCTCAAGACAAAATGGTCAAATCTTCCCAGATAACATGAAATAAAGTCTAGACGAAACCTTAGTGCCCATTCTTTCATCAGACAAGATAAATACGCTTTTTGGAGGTTTCAGGACAGTCCCAAACAATTCTGCGTTTGTGTAGGTCACAGAGAGCCCATGCGAAAATGGATAATGGCATTGTGTGTCTCCATACCTATGCAGATGGAGAAGTATAAACTAAGCTTTAAAGGCACAGTGTGTAAATTTCGGCCAGTAAGGGGCACTGCATACCTAAATTATAACAAGCACGCGGTATCTGTGTCTTCGAGTAAGAAACTCAACAACGGAGGTCCAACTAGTGCTGTTTTCAAATGTTCAATTCCCTGAGAATGATCTATTTGCAGCAACATGAAGAGCACATCAGTTTCTCTTTCATCGCTTGGAACTAGCGAAGAGGTAAAAATGTATTTATGGCGAAACTTTTTTGCACTTTGAGGGGAAATCAATGTTTTAATAGCGGGCGTGTTCCGTGCGCTTTGTCCATCCGGGCTCTTGTAGAAGTAAAGGCGTCGTCTAATATGGCTTTCCCCTGAAAAGAGGACCCGCGCCTATGTATTTTAAAACAGATTTTTAAAGTCATATTTTACAATATCGCCAATATTTTGCAATTAATTTGCTTTACGTAATTATTATTACATAATATTTTCATGGCTATTTTCAAAGATGTACTCCAAAAACTACACTATGTCACTTTAACCACAGCTCACACTGAGGGACTCAATTGGGCTATTCCAACTAAATAACCCCATTCAGGAACTCTGTTGGCTCCCAAAATGGCCCTGCCAGCCCGCTGACGTGGAGACATGCATATCGAAAAGGTCCACTCAAATTACCCTGAAGTTCCAAAAGTGGAAAGGCGCTTTTTTTTTTTTTTTTTTTTTACAGCCGAGCAACATAAATCTTTGAGTGAAAGTGGCCACAAATAAATCTTGAGCTCATAATCTTTAAAATGTATTATGGTACGCATTTATACAATCCTTAAAATTATTTTCACTTTCAAAAGCTTAGATTTATATTTTTTCGAAGCAACAATTGTTATGTTTCTTATAATGCAAAATCTACACTGGGTCTGCATACGTGCAACGTGTTTAACATGCCCATAAACACACACAGATTTAAAGCCCAGAAAACAATAAGAAGAAAAGCTAGTACCGTCTTATTTACCGTATAGCATATCTGACCTAAATGGTTTTTTTCTTAACTACCAAGTTCATGCATTTATAAAGTTTTTTTGTACTTAAATACTCACTCCATATTTTCTAAAACACTGATCACTAGTCAGCTTTACTGTTCAGTTCTTTTAAGCTCAGAGAGATCCCAAACCTTTCCAGGGCAACGATTGCATTTTCACTCGTGTCGTACTGACTGCAGATCCGACGAGGCCACAACACAAAGGGACAGATGGTATTTCAGAATAAGTAAAAACCAAAGTTTGTGATGTAAAGTGCGAATGCATGTGTGCCTGCAGTTTTTTACAGAGTACGGACCAGACTACTCGCTGGAGATCAGTCCGAGCTGCAGACCAGACCGCAACGACAGCAAACACCTGGAGCGGGTCATCAGCACCATCAAAGGTATGTGTGATATTTCTGTTTTATAGGACACCCAGGTGTATCTGTGTGTGTGTTGGGGTGTAGAACATAACCAAGTGTGTGCTCGTTTGTGTGGAAGTGAACCCTCGCTCACCTAGTGCCCCTTTGTCTCTCGGTGTCTCTTTCAGTGGGAGGTTTCATGTGTCTCTTCTTATATCTGTTCGTCTCTCTGCTGGATGAAAGTGTACCTTTTTAGTCTTTTGTCCCTCTGGTTTTTATCGTCCCTTTGTGTGTCTTTGTGTTATGTGCCGTATGTACTGTATGATCTGTTTTTCTGGATCTTAACAAATGCGCTGTTTTTCAGATGAGTCTTGTGTATGGTTTTATATTTGAACTAAATATTCATCCTTCAGCTTGTATGTGTGTCTATGTGTGTGAGGGTTAGTGTGTAGTGACTTGTGGTTACGTATAAAATCAGCCTTTTGGTTTTGATGTTGACAGCCCACAGTTCCTGGGTAAGATGTTGCAGGAGGGTGAAGGTGAAGTGAAAAGTTGGGCGGCAGGAAGATTTCTAAGAAGTGGTGTGATCAGGAAAGAAATCAAGGCTATGCACATAGTTTGAGTTTATTTTCAACCAAGATCTTGACTGAGGGAGAAAAATGTCTGAACAGAAACTCTGCTGTGTAGATTAGTAAACCAAAGACTAACAGAACCTGAATAGTCTCTGGTCTTTGATAAAAGTGGTCTTAAACCCTGATAGCACTGCTTTTTCCTTAATAAGGTGTAAGTCAACTAGCCCTTCACAATTCCTTTACATCTCAAATCTGGATCTATTTAATGTATCATAAAGTATAAGGGCTGTTCTCCTTAGGGTTATTTATGTCTCTCATATCAATATGAATAATTTAAGAAAAAGGCGTTTCCTATATCAACTGCCAATCTAATATTAGATTACAGTCTGTACAGTCAATTCATGTTCATGCTTAAAAAAAAATCTAATTTAAAGTGCATTAAATCACACTAGACCTTCTTAGTATTGAATTATCTCTGTCAGTATTGTGATGCAGCAGTTTCTGTTTTTCTCATTTTTATGGCGACAGCTTTAATATGTTCCGAGATAATGGAACCTGGTTAACAAAGCTACTTTATTCGTAACACAACACATCATAAACAGCTTCAGCTTATTTTAAACCAACATTTTACTCTAGCTCACAATGTTTTCAAATGGGTGATGCAGTTTACTGAAGTGCTAGGTTAACTGCAGCATGTTTTCTCCTTTTTTTGATATGACTTGTTGATACTAGATAGTTTCCTGCTGATTATGTGAGAGTAAAACCTACAGAAAATGTTATTCTCCTGTTTAGTTAACTCAGATCTTCGCTTTGAATCATTTTCACAAAAGGTCTCCGGTGACATGTTGCAACAGCGATGTTATAACACTAGGAGCTAAGCTGCTACTTTATCAATTTAACTGTAAATGCTGGAAAGCTATGGAATAAGGTGAAGTCATTAGCTCAATAACCTAATGTTTATAGCCTAGAAAATATTGGATTCGAGGCCTTAATATGTGCCCTTGGTTTAGTCCTGCAAATTATTTTTTTAAATCCCGACTATTTATTCATATCTAATTTCTGTTTGTATTCTTGACCTACAATAACAAATTTAACAATAGAATTGTATTATTTATTGATTTATAATTTTTTTTAGCCATGTTTAGTTATTTTAGCAGCTATAGAGAAACCCACAAAGTGATATCAACCTTGGGTTAACAGTGAATTCAGTCTTTTGAATAAGCAGTGACAAACATTTTCAACAACCTCTTTAAGCACGTGGCGATTTTTAAGAAATTCAAAAGCATCTTGGAATCCCTCTGGTGCAGCCTCACCAAAACAGCCACAGTAAATGAGTTAACACAATTGTAATACATATTAAAACACCATATTTGCGGGGAAAACTGAGACTTCAATATCAAAAGAACATTGGACAGATGCGTTTGTCTTTTATTAGTAATGTTATGAACTCTTTTGTAAAATCTAATTACTGTATTGGTTGGATATTGGCAGAGAAATCTGTGCTGTTTTGCAATAAATTTTCCCCCCACTATAGGTCCAAGTCATTTAGTCATTTTGACATGGATATGTTTGAAAAGAGTCTGAAAGTGATTAACCCTGACCCTTTTAGAAAACCTACAACAAAAAAGCTTCAACTTTTCAAACCTTTTTCTGAAGATTTTGTGATACTAGTGGTAATGAGCGAGGGGAACCCAACAAAGGGAGGGAGACACGCAGCAAAGGCAAGGAATAAAAACCCAGAACGGGTAAGTTGAGGTCTAATAGGCTCCCACGCTTCTGATTATACATTTACATCCCACGCTGACTGCACAAAGATCAGCCACTGTTCATATGGAGTGTTGATGTGTGAGGACTGGGCCGCTGTGACTGCTTTGGGATGGTGGAGGGAAAATAAACAGAATAATACATGCTGTCGTATAACCGCCTCAAAAAGTCTCCATAAACCTTCTGAAAAAGTGCCACTATACTCTGTAAATATAGGACACAGGCAGGAAGCTGAAGCAGCCGATAAAGTATCTCTTTCAGTATAAATATCATTATTAGAGGCGTAAAAACCATTAAGAAGTTTACACATGAAAAGTGACTAGTTTGATCTTGGAGTCTTAGAGGTAACTGCATAACCCTGTAATTGTGTGGCAATAATCCAGCAAAAGTTTCATGCTGGGTTATATTTTTTTTTAAGTTTGCTTTTATTATACTTGCTTATACTTTTATTTCTCATGCGTGAATCCAGTTGCTTCTATCACCTGTCACTTTGCTGCTGATACAGCTGAATTTCCCCTTTTTTGTGACAATAAAGAGTTATTCTAGTCTATTCTATGCTCATTACCTGAAAGTTGCATTTAGTTTTCATTAATAAATATTTCCTAACAGTAAAAAAGGAATATTAAGGTGAACTTCCTCTTCACTTTTGGTGTGTGCACAGGGAAGAACCTACTGTATGTAAATCCTGTAAATACATTTAAATGACTTTATTACAGTTTATTCATTTTAAAATCTCCACCCTGCTGGTATAATAATCGGACTCCGTGTGAAAGGAAACCTAGACTGATAGGAAAAATCAATCAATCAAACTTAAGTTATAAAGTGCTTTGCATACAAGGGAGTGCAACTCAAAATGCTTTACAAATTAAAAATGACCCCCTCATAAACCACATTCCCATCCCTCCCCTGCAGAATGTGTTCTTTGATTGTATCCACAGTGGTGTGGACATGGTAACAATTAGCAACTCGGTCTTCATACATTCAGAGCATAGCGGATCGTCTTACTGGGGCAAAAGACAAAAAGCCTGCTGGGAATAGAGTCTCTTTACCCAAACAGCATGATGTTTCAGCAGGTCTCATTAAATCAAGAGATTAGGTGTTTATTTGCCAAAAGTTCAGTTGGCTCGGATTAAATCTTTACAAACCGATAGACTGAAAGTATTGTCGCTGCTCAGTCATATGGGTTTTATGAGCAGAGGACTGGAGGATGGAGGGAATGAAAGGGTGGACAGATGTTTTTATCTGTTTTTCTAAATTTTTTCTTTGTACTATAGTGGCTGTTAAAGACGTTAATAACTCAGTACTTTTCTGAAATCTGCGGTCGTGCAATTATGTCTAATTTTAGAACTACCATTGGCATACATTCATTATATATCCGTCATTTGGGAGATATAAACTTTGTGCGATTTATTCTGTGATAAAACAATTTCTCTTCATCCGCTTAAATGAAGCTCTGTCATCTTAAATTCATTCAACGGCAACTTTACACGTCTTTCGCTACGCAATACACTAGACTTAAGTGTCAGTGACAAGTCTGTGTTTTATACAGTTAGATATTGGGGCGCCTTGTTTTCTTAGTTTCTGATTAGATAAAGACTGGCATGTCTTGCTTTACTAACTGATGTCTACTCACAAGCGCTGGTTTTAACAAACACACACCTCAAGGCAAGCTAACCCACATGACATCACAGGGGCGGATAAGTGTTCCTCTGGTCTGAGAACAAAGTGCTGCTTGTAAACACTGGTTTTAATGAGAAACTGGTCAGTGAGAGAGAGTCTGTTCCCATATCTCTGTGTGTACCAACATCTGTAGCCGGTTTGCACTTCGTTACTCAACAAAATATCATTGACCTAAAATAATAATCTCAAGAATCCTTTTGCTTTTCATTTGTATCACCCTGTATGACTGTCCAAAACCAAATGTTAGACTGAAACGTACACACGTCTTAAAATATACAAAAACAAATTACCAACAAATGTAGCAAATTATCTTGGTGGATTACCACGTCGGCAGTGTAGGCATGGTGAGCCTTACCAGCCATCGTCCCATCTGCTGAAGTTGACGCACATGTCCACTTTGTAGTTTACAAACATAACTTTTTCTAAGCTGAAATGATGGCAGAAGGACGAGATGGCAGCGCTCAGGACATCTCAGCCTTCAAAGAAGACAAAGTCGGAAGTATGGACATATATGGGGTATTTGATGAATACCGAAGGACAGTTGATAGAAGATAACTATCCTTCTTGCAGAACGTGCTTAAAAAAAAGTGTCTGCGAAAGGCAGCAACACGTCGAACTTAATGACACATCTTGCGTGAATATCACCCACAACTCTACATTCATTGCAAGGTACGTTAGCGTTTTAGCTGAAATGCATGATGTGAGGACTTTGGCTTGTGGGAGGATGCTACAAGTGCTAACTGCCATATAAGCCATGTAATGAAATGACACCATGCATTACGTGGCTCCCAGGGGGCAGATAAGAGTTGTTCGCCAATGCAATAGATTGCCACATCATTATGAATTTAATTATGATTACAGACCGACATTTTCTTAAACCTGCAAAACTCAATGGAAGGACAAACAATGAGTACGATATTTTCCTGATATAGAAGGTTTATTATTTAGTTGTCTGAAAATATTATAACACCGTTCTGGCCCTATAATTAGTACATTTAATAGCCTTGAAACCAACAACACATAGTTATCATGAAATATTGGAATCAATTTTGAATATACCTTGAACTGCTTATAATACACCTTGTAAGATAATGAATTACTAGCCAAGCGTTTTCTTTTGATTAAGCAACAAAAAAAGGTATATGCAAACTCTTATGTATATTGATAGGAACAGCAGAATAATGATAGTATGATTTGCTGATGTGAAAAGTT
Source organism: Apricaphanius iberus (assembly GCA_028564705.1). Taxonomy (NCBI): domain Eukaryota; kingdom Metazoa; phylum Chordata; class Actinopteri; order Cyprinodontiformes; family Aphaniidae; genus Apricaphanius; species Apricaphanius iberus. The sequence continues at coordinate 479,249 of JAPXFQ010002314.1, forward strand.
GCACTTTTGATTTGTTTTTCTGTGTTATTTTAAATATAATAAACACGGTTACACTTTTTCAAAACTATTTCAGTTTGTGTAGGACTATCAATGCTTTCTAAACATATTCAACAGCCTTGAAAAAAAATACCGCGATAATACAAAAACTACGATAATTTTGGTTAAAATAACCGTGAGGTAAAATTTTCACACTGTGACAACCCTACTGCTAAGCAGGCCAACAGATTTACCTCGTCAAATAAACGACCCGGTATCATTATCCTGACGTTCCTAAAGTGGAAATGTGCCAAAAGCTAACTTGGAAAGTTTGGGTTTCTACAGCTCTCCAAGGAAATGTCAGGAAATGACTGAAGTGTAAAAGATGTGTCCACTCTAGTTTAAAGTGACACATCTTTGCAGCTGTAAGTTGTTGCACATTTGATTTTTTTTTTTTCGTGGAAGCAAAAACAAAGCGTCACTGAAATGAAACGTATAACTGTTTGCAAGAAGCAGATGCAATCCTTATGCATTATGCAAGCAAAGGCATAAGAAGATAACCGTATTTCTGTCGAAGAGCTCACAAACATCCTAGCTTTTATTGGAATCGTGAACTAGTCCTTTAATGTACTTTGAAGTGTAGTAAAATAAAATGACACATAGTTTTTTTTTTTAAAGCATTAAAGGATTACTCAGTCGCTCCTGACGCTTGTCATTCAAACATGCAGATTGAGTCAGTTTAAATTAAAACGTGTTTTTTATTAGGTGTTTTTCTTGGTTGCCTCAGCCGTCTCTATTTTTCTTCTGTGTTTACAGCTCTCTGTTTACAAGGGTAGTAGCATAATTTCCCCAGAGGCTTTGCGCACAATTAGATAAAAGTTACCCATTCATGTTGGGTTTAGAGCCATTTTTTTCCGTGTGTATCTGCAGGGAGGGCCATGCATTTAACATTCAGCTATTTCTGCTGATTAATTCTCCCATTCACCAACAAGATTGTATTTTATACTCTTTATTGGGAAACACAACCCACAGATACAACCCAAGTACATCAATCATGCTGAGAAAAGTGAAAATATTGTATATTTGTGTGTTTGAAATTGCAGAAAGTGCTTTTGTAAGGCACATCTCAGTTGTAATAGCATGAAGACAACCATATTAAATCTAACAAGATAATTTAATCAATTCCCAAATCTCAAAGTTTGAGTCCAACCTTTAGACACTCCAGTATTTTCCCGGGACGGATCCCATCAACTCCTTTCGATATTGGATGTTTTTCACCCAACGTGCTGTTGCGGAGGGCCCAGATGTAAAGGTTGTTCCTCTTTTCTGAGCTCCCCTTTCCTGTTTTTAGTCTGCATCAGGATTATGGAGTTTCCACTTGTCATAGTTTTTAGGGTGGGAAAAAAAAAACCCCTCCTGCGTAAAGAAAGTCACTCTGTCTGGAAATGTAGTTGCTTTTTTATAAAGCTGTGGCATACTGTACATGTGGCCTGTGGTTGGCTTTTTACAAATGCTGTAGCTATTTAAGCCAAAAAAAAAGTCCTAGAATGCAGAGCATACGTTAAAGACGCTGCTTCATTTTTGTTCTTGTGGAACGCACAATACAAAGTAAGGTTTTGACTGCAATGAACTTTTTTTTAAAACTCTGTAGGGCCTAATCTCTTTAAACATGCACATTAGATCATCTACTTTCTTTGTTGTGAACTCAAAAGTGGAATGTCTTCATCTAACAAACAACTCCTAGTCTGTTTTCATTTTCTCTCCAGATGTTAAAAAACACCAATATAAAACATCTGAAGTTATCTCTGAGGATTGATTCCATCTCGCCATTCCTAAAGTTCCTGCTGATCATTCTTCTTGGAATCAAGTGGAAAAAAGCTTTAAGTTATAAGTAATGTTATAAATGATCCAAAAGCACATGTGGCTTTTAAAATATTTTTTGTTTTCCTCAAATTATCTTGATTGCTAAAAATGTTTCAGGTCTCTAGGAGAGTTTAAGTTGAAAGAAGGAGAGAAATGAAAGGAAGGTAGAGAGAAAGGAATGACATCTAGCAAGTGTAATTTATCTGGAAGAACAAGTTCCAAAAACCGTTATATGGTGACATTTTGATAGCTGCAGCTTTGGTCAGGATTGGAGAATTAGCTGGAACAGATCATGGAGTCATAATTCCAACAAAGTCTGAGGTTGCCCACCATCCCTGACTTCCAACATGGCTGCAGGACACATCAATTGTTGCAATAAAAAAGTGTTAATTTGTCATTCCGATTTCTACCTTTTTACAGCACCTTGTGAAAGTTTTCATAACTGTTGAACCTTTTTCACTTTTTGTCACGTTATTACCACCAATCCCAGGGTATTTTAACAGGTTTCTTATGTGGTAGACCAATACAAGTACTGAAGAATTGTGAACCAGAGGAAACCACCTTATGTGAGTTTTGCTGATTTAGAGATTAATGGGTGACCGACAGGATGGAGAGCATCTGTAACCCTACAACTTTCAAGTCTAGCCATAGATTACAACCGGTTATATGTCTGAATTTTCACTGGTTCATTTTAACTAGGGATGCACGGATACCGATACTGGTATTGGGTATCGGTGCCGATATTGTCCTTATGTAGAGTATCGGTATCCGTTAAAGTTAACCGATACCATGAACCAATACTAAAAATGTGGAACTCTGCAATAATTTCACAAAAACATGTTTATTTTTCACTGAAATTTTAGTTTTATGGTCATTTTTATCAATATTTTATTTTTATCTAATTCACCATCATTTGTTGTAACAAACAGAAGAAAATAAAACCTGTCTTCCAATTTATTGCATTTTTTGTGCGTAGCAGAAGTATCGGTATTGCTACTCGGTATCGGCAAATACTTAAATCCAAGTATCGGTATTGTATTGGTTTGAAAAAACTGGTATCGTTGCATCCCTAATTTTAACCCATGAATACATTTTGATCTAAACCATTCCATTTTAGATTAGGAGAATTATCTTTCTCGAAGGAACATCTTTCTCTCCTTATGTCTCCATTTGAACAGTGCTTATGTCTCTGAATAAGAGCATCCCCACATTAAGATTCTGCCTCCACCACATTTCACTATGTGGGTAGTGTGTTCGGGGTGCAGTGTTAGTTTTCTGCCACACATCTTTTTGAAAGCTAAAAGATCAATTTTGGAAGGGTCTGTTTCCCCTACTGGGCTAGTAGAAAACTACAAACAGGATGTTATTTCAACAGTAGCTTAAAGCCTAGTTTATGCTTCTCGGACCGCAAATTTGCACTCAGACACAGATGTATTGACAGAGACGTTTTCTGTTTATACTACTCCGCTTTTCCACTCCATTCTCTATTGTTTTTTTCAGCGTTGCTCGACCAGGACAGCAGGGGCTGCTAAGCATGGCGTCTCTGCCTACTATCACAGCGTCTTTTCAGTTTTTTCTAGGCTTGTGAACGCATTTCTTCCTCAAGGAGCAATGAACGACAGAAAATAAGTTTTGATTAAGCTGTAAAGCTTTTTACTAGAAGTGCAGCTCATTGAATACTCTAGAAACGCATGGAAACAAAGCACAGCAGCTGTTTTTTGTTGTTTTCCTGCACTTCCTTGTGTTCAAAATCGGCAAAAGAACAAATTAGATAAATTATTGTTTCAATGCAAAGCATATAGTTGTGAAATGCTGCATTAACTACTGATTACAGCAACTACAGTGGCTTGCAAGAGTATTCGGCCCCCTTGAACTTTTCCACACTTTGTCACGTTACAGCCACAAACAGGAATCACTCTAACTGAAATTCCACGTGAAAGACCAATTCAAAGTGGTGTACACGTCAGAAGTGGAACAAAAATCCTACATGATTCCAAACATTTTTAACAAATAAATAACTGAAAAGTGGGGTGTGCGTAATTATTCAGCCCCCTGAGTCAATACTTTATAGAACCATCTTTTGCTGCAATTACAGCTGCCAGTATTTTAAGGTATAGGCATCTCTGCACCGGTACGATTCGACTCGGCTCGGATCGACTCGGCCGCAGTACCGTTTACTCTCCACCAGCAGAAGTTTGGCTGAGCTGCTCCGAGCCGACACTATTTTTCATACCAACTCAGCTGTGATTCCATCCGTGCTGAACTGGTACTGAAAAGCGACGTCAGACGGTTGTCGGTCACTGATTGGCTGGAGTTCAGAGTCACTGAAGAGTAACTTGTCAGCGTCTTTTACCAACAAACCGACCGCCATTTTGAAACCTCGCTACAGCGAGTGGATGTGTTTAGTGTTTGCTGAAGAACAAAGACGACGTTAAAAACCAGTGCTGTGAACCAAACGGAGTTTCAGCATTTCTGAGCTTGTTGACTGAAGAGCGGATTCAGTGTGAGCTGGATGGAGCTGCTCGCTGCGAGAGGGTTATCAAGGAGGAGTCGGGCTGATCGCGGTTCGCAGCCGATGTCTCTCACCTGCAGGCCGAAGCAGAGAAACGGAGAATGCCGAAGTCCTGAACTTGCTTTCTCCTACTCTCGGTAAGAAGCAACTTTCATGCCGCTTGTATATTTTATTCACAATATTAATTTATTCAGCTGCATATTATCTTCAGTATGACAGTTCTTCTTATTATCAGTTATCCAAATTAGTTCTGATGCCTTTTTATGTTTTTTTAAATATGAATGACCTACTTACGTTTTCTGAAGCACAGTGAGACATATTTGTTTCTATTCCTTAATTTTAATTAGTAGTGTATTTTTTAAATGCACTGTAAGCATAATACTTTTATAAAAATATCTGCAATCCGTTGCCGCGGGACCAACACCTTCTTCTGATGGAGCAGAAGCAGGAAACCGGCTTATGGAGGGTGGAGATGACACGATGCCATCAATCTGCCTTCAATCAAACCTTCCTGGGATGCTGCAGACTAAACCATGACCCACAGACATGTGCAGCTGGACTTTGTTTCTGAACTTTTTCTATACCTGTCAAATAAAAATGTCTAAGCTATATGCTTGTATTATCATTTGCAGTTTCATTACACGCTGGTTGGTGGAATCATTTTACAATATTATGTCTGGCATCAGGGTTCAGCAGCATTTCAGAAATCTGATGGTAACATTTGCTCTGGCTGTTAAAAGTTAAAAAGTCTTGTGCTCCTAACTGAGTTAATTGCATACATTTGAAAGCTGCTGAAAAGCCTAAGCCTACTCAAAGATGGGATATTTGTAAACACATTGTAGTGGTGCCTAAAAACAATTTCATAGTACTCATCTTTATTTCAAAACATACAGTTGTGGTCTGTAATTCATAGAATTCGTAGCATGTATATGGCATCTCCTTTCTTTAAGGGGACACAGAGCTGCGTCGCTGCAGCCATGGACGTAGTTTGCTGCACATGTAGATGAATTTGTTCCGACATCCTGAAGTTCTGTAGCCACTGAGCTTCGGTGAAACCCAGAAGAACGTCTCATCACTGCAAGGCCCAGTTAAACAACCAAACCGATGGTCAGCTGCGACGACTTCACCAAGCACAACCGGGGTCCTGTTGCGTCATTCTCCTGCAGAGCTTCTTAGGCCGTTTTCACATGTGTGGCCGTACCAGAAAACGGCCAGAGAAAATGCTAATTTTTTCTGTTCACATGTCACGGATCTCTGCCCGTATTTGAATCCAGTGTTTTACTACAAATAAACAGCAGGTGGCGGTATACAAATAAGTCTTAGTTCTCCAACAAACAAGGGAGTGAGAAGTACCGACGTCATAAAACGAGCGACAGGCTAGAATGTAAACAAACTGGTCTACTGGTCAGCTGCTACCTGAAGCCATCTACAGGGTGAGTGTTGTAGTAAACCCGCCGTTTTGTAACCTGCTGTGTTGCTGTGGGATGCTTGAATCGCGTTGTTTTGGTATTTGTATGGTCGCGAGGTGATTCTGTAATTTCGGCCGGCGGTGTCGTCATTTCCGCGTGGAGCGCGTCTATTGTCTTGAGTACGGCCAGAGTACGGGTTGTGTTCACATGGTACGTGGCCGCCCGTACCTGGACTCGGATACTACCTCCAAGGCAGGTCTCTCTGGCCGTATTCTGGCACGGTACAGTCTGTGTTCACATGGTACGAAATAAGTGGATTTTGACCAAATACCGTACCCGAGTACGGACTCCCGTACCATGTGAAAGCGCCCTCAAACTCATTTGTACTACTCCATGTTTTTCCTTGCAGTGTGCAGCTTTTCAGAGGTCTTTATTCTTCGATTAGAGAAGGTTTCTCTTCGACGTGCGTCCACAGAAATCCACAAACTGAGCAAAAAGCTCAGGATCGTTAGTGAGGTGGCCATTGTTCTTCCTCTCTGAGCCTTTGTGTATTTCCCGCTACGTACTCTGGGGCCGCCCACCATATGACGCACCCGCTGACTTTAGACGCTCTGGTTTGTTGTAACTGTGAAGCAACACTTAACAACTCGAGCCGTGTCGAGTCGCGTTACCGAAAGTACCGGTACGGTACGCCTCGGCAAAGGGTTCTAGTGGAGAGATGCCTTATGTCTCTACCGGCTTTGAACATCTAGAGACTGAAAATCTTGCCCATTCTTTGCAAAACAGCTCCAGCTCAGTCAGGTTAGATGGACAGCGTTTTTGAACAGCAGTTTTCAGATCTTGCCACAGATTCTCGATTGGATTTAGGTCTGGACTCTGACTGGGCCATTCTAACACATGTATATGTTTTGTTTTAAACCATTCCATTGTTGCCCTGGCTTTATGTTTAGGGTCGTTGTCCTGCTGGAAGGTGAACTTCCTCCCTAGTCTCAAGTGTTTTGCAGACTCCAAGAGGTTTTCTTACAAGTCCCCCTGTATTTGGCTCCATCCATCTTCCCATCAACTCTGACCAGCTTCCCTGTCCCTGCTGAAGGGAAACACCCCCAGAGCATGATGCTGCCACCACCATATTTGACAGTGGGGATGATGTGTTCAGAGTGATGTGCAGTGTTAGTTTCCCGCCACACATAGCGTTTTGCATTTTGGCCAAAAAGTGCCATTTTGGTCTCATCTGACCAGAGCACCTTCTTCCACATGTTTGCTGTGCCCCCCCATGGCTTGTGGCAAACTGGGAACGGGACTTCTTATGGTTTTCTTTTAACAATGGCTTTCTTCTTGCCACTCTTCCATAAAGGCCAACTTTGTGCAGTGCACGACTAATAGTTGTCCAATGGACAGATTCCCCCACCTGAGCTGTAGAGTCTCTGCAGCTCTTCCAGAGTCACCATGGGCCTCTTGGCTGCATTTCTGATCAGCGCTCTCCTTGTTCGGCCTGTGAGTTTAGGTGGACGGCCTTGTCTCCGTTGGTTTACAGTTGTGCCATACTCCTTGCATTTCTGAATGATCGCTTGAACAATGCTCCGTGGGATGTTCAAGGCTTGGGAAATCTTTTTGTGGCCTAAGCCTGCTTTAAATTTCTCAATCATCCCTGACCTGTCTGGTGTGTTATTTGGACTTCATGGTGTTGTTTCTCCCAACATTCTCTTAGACAACCTCTGAGACCGTCACAGGGCAGCTGTATTTGTACTGACATTAGATTACACACAGGTGCACTCTATTTAGTCATTTGCACTCATCAGGCAATGTCTATGGGCAACTTACTGCACTCAGAACAAAGGGGGCTGAATAATTTCGCACACCCCACTTTTCAGTTATTTACTTGTAAATCATTTTTGGAATAATGGATGATTTTCGTTCCACTTCTCCGATTTACACAACTTTGTATCGGTCTTTCACGTGGAATTCCAATAAAATGATTCCTGTTAGTGGCTGTAATGTGGCAAAATGTGGAAAAGTTCAAGGGGGCCGAATACTTTTGCAAGCCACTGTATAGAGCCCCGTTCTGGTGAAACGATTTCTGGCTGTTACTGAAACTGACCAATCAGACGCATACGCTCTCAGTTGAAGGAGACGGATAGTTAAAATTTGGGCCTCTACTCGATGCGTTCTTTTGTAGGTGACGGAGAGCCCTTGTACTATGGCACATGTACTGTAGAATGTCTGCTAATGCACCTGTGGCTACTTTGAATACTGTACGTATTTGCTCTATTTGGAGTTGGTTCAAGAGCACAAGAATTAGCAAATCTCCTGATTTTCCCAACTTGCAGCTAAACGGTTAACTGTGGTGTGACGCAATTCCCAGATCTGGGCTAAGGTTTCAGAGCTAAAAGGATTTTAGCGTATGATTACATACAGGCAATTTCATTGCAGCTAGATAGTCGAACTGTTTAAAAAAATCAAACTAAAAGAATGACCGCTTCTTGGTGGTTGTTTTCGCCTTCTTTGTTTCAGTGGATCAACTAGATCTAGAAATGAATTGTTTTTAGTATGAAACAGGTTGGAGTGTTTAGAATGCTGCAACAGTTTTTCTACAGTTAAATTCAGTTTTTACTTCAAGTATCACAATATATCGTATCTTCCCCCTCCTGAATTGTGATATGTATCGTATCACCAGATTCTTACCACTACACATTAGATTTAAATCAGCATATTTCCTGTTTTCCCAAAAAGAAAATCCTCCAAGTTAATTTGTCAATAAACTTGTTTTCAAGCACTCCATAGAGGAAGCTCTGATGTAAAGTTTTGGACTCGCAAAACCGTCTATGATGTCTGCATGTTTGTTTTCTTGCAGGAATGCATGGCGCAGATAAGGACGGTGCAGATAAGCATTCGTAAATCGCAAGGAATGCAAACTGTGTAGTGTACGGAGGAAGGAAAAATGGCATTTAGATTAACAGGAGTGGCATGTGTTCATGTCGCAGCTGAGCTTTATCTGCAGTAAGACGCCATAAATCAGGCGCACTAGTAAAGCACCCCATCTTAGTGGGTGTGGGAGACGGCTAGGCCGGGACATTTGGAGCATCTGGGCTCGTTTGCTTCTTTGTTTCTTCTTACATTTGACCCTTCTTTCTCTCAGTGGGAGGAACACCGACTAATGAAGTTTGTCATCTGACTCAAACGACTCCCAGTGTTTATGGTTTAGACATAAAGTCAGTCGTGGGGCTAAATAGCAGGATTATAACTACAAGTTTTATGCAGTGTTTCTTTTTAAAGCTGGGCCACCCAACATTGTGGCCTCTCGCTGAGGTGGCGAAGGTGCAGCATTTTCTACATATTTGCAGGTCTGAACACAGTCTAAGCTGGTCGGTTTTAGTGTTTATAGTTCCGCGGTGTCCAGTTGTGAGTTGTTGTTGTTCCAGTTTCGATAAAGCTGCGGTTCTCTGCAGTCGGGGACGTGACGGGACTGCTCTGACAGCTCCACAAAGGCCAGCAAACAGGACATCCTCCCTTCAGTGCTTCAGGGCTAATTACTCATCCCCGCGGAGTACACGTGCCGCGTGTTTGTTTTTACCAGTCAGCCGCGTTTAGCATGACAAAAAGATCAACAATGCGGCATTATTCCCCAAAGTGAAACGTCAACTACCGTCCATAAAGCACCTATTGTGTCCAAACACTTGTTTCGGTGTTCGTCGGGCATGGAAACCAATCGGTGCTCTCATGCAAATCGGCTCCCAGCGATTGGCATTTCCATCCCGATTCGCTGCTTTGCATGCTTGTATATCCTGAGACCTGACAGGCCCTCACCTCTGCCAGATGTTGCTTTGCATTTTTCGCTGGCGCTCGTGTGCTCGTCTTAATGTGTGTGTTTAGCCTCGCTTAATAAGAAGAATCTGACCCTCCTCTGCCGCCCGCACCCTCTCTGTGGGTTTGTGTGCGCGAGTGCTCACCCATATAACCTCTCTCACCCCTCTCATTTCTGTCTCCCCTCTTGTTTACAGGGAATTTAAAGAATGTGGTTTAGGATCTGGCAGCTTCAACCTAACTCCACACACACACACACACACACGCCAACTCCCCGAACCAGGTCTACGCTCGGCAGCTCTAATGAAGACAATATGAAGTGGACCCCTCCAGCCCCGAGGCATGGATTGAGTGAACAAAGGAGAAAAGAACAAGACAGTTTTGGAAAACATTAGTTGAGTGTTTCCAGGGGAGAACATTTTAATGAGGAATTGGGGGGGGGGGGATGATGTGGTCTCTATACAATGTTCACTGTTTTTAATTTCTTGTGTTTTGAAACAAAATGTATGTGGGTTTGTGCGAATGAGGGTTTATCATATATTCTTTGTAGTTTTGTAACGCTGGATGACAGCGGTGCACCCCCGAGTGTTCGGTATCAAGGGAGGCATCAGTTGGACACTAAACGGAAAAACAGATTTTTCAGGGCTCCGGTTTCATGGTTTGCCCCGGTCCCGCTGTGTGATTTCAGCCTCTCGTGGACAGATGAGCACTAAAACAGACAAAACATTCGAGTCCTCTCCAAGGCCCTGTTAAAAGGTTTGTTTCTAAACGGGCCTGGAACCTGTTAAAAAGTTTGTGAAATACCTAGAGAAACTTCTACTCTACAAATTGTCGGAACAGTGTCGCGTCGGAAAAAAGTTTGGTAAATAGACGGTCACACTTGCTTCCAGCTGTTGGAAGACGGCAAAAAGATTTAGAATTCTGGGATTTTAAACGAATAAGTGAAAGATACTACATAAAAAATTTTTTTTTTCAAAAGATTAACAGCAAAGATTACATTGTCTTTGGAAAAAAGATCAGATAACAAACTGATTGCTAATGTAGTTGGGGTTGGGTCAAACAACGTTCCTTGGAAGGACTGGAAAGACCGTACACATGGATGGTATAAGCATAATATTTTGCATAACTACTTTCTGTTATACCAAAATTGTTCAGGTACATGTTCGCTCAAATATTATATTACAGGTTTGAGGAAGTTTTGCTAGCTTCCTCAGTAGTTAGAATATTCAAACCAACATTGTGAAGTGTTCTGAGGTTTCTCGTATCAGGACATTGGCACTGCAAAACTCATGTTTGTTAGCTTTGGTTAAATTTCCTTCTACCACTGGTCGACATCATCAGGGAGAACCATTGATTTGGCAGAAGCTTTCTGGGCGTGTCCCAGGGAATTTAGAGCTGCCATTAAATTAGTTTCTTCGATGGGTTCTTTAAGCCTTCCTTAGGCCAGGGTCTAATAGACTAAATCTGTTGTCATTCATAGTGACGTGCTCACTGCCAGCCACCATTAGCTGATGTCCGATTATCTGATTGAAATCTTCCACAGCTCAACACCTTTTGCTCCTTCAACTCTCCGATTACAGGCTCAAGCCATTGGGCAAAGATTAGGAGTAGCCATGGACAAGTTAGCTTTATCGAGGTATTCCTAGATTGAGAATAGCAAAAGAGTCAAACCCACGATCGTATTGCTCCTATAGTTCAAAGTTCTCTTAACCAGAAGTCATAGAGGTGCTATTTAGAGTCTGAGTTCTTGGCTGCATGAACACATTCTGGTGTGTTTAGATCTCCGCTGCACATGCAGAGTTTTTAATAATTTTTTTTTTTTTATTCACACTTTTTAAAGTAGAGCCTTTTTAGCCAATGACAGGATCTTTCCCTTTTTTGGTTTTAATGCTGCTGTGAATATTATCGCTACCTGTTGGCGTTGCAAATGTATTCCAGAATTTTTCATTAAAATCTTAGAGACAGCGATGATGTGTTTATTTCTTCATTTTTTCCAAAGTGGAGGAAAACATCATTTTGAAAGATATATGCAGAGAAGAGTAGCTGAAACCTGAATCTAAGAACAGAGCTAACTATCGCTTTCCGTTTCGCTGCTGGACTGATACTTTTATCAGACCTTTGGCAGGATTCTACTGCAGTAACAAAATTCAACAGTCTGGCATTTTTAATAAGTCAACGTGACCTGGCTCACCCTCATACGGTGTGACATTTTTAAATTCGTAAAGTTGTTTAAGGTCAATGTTCTGACCCAGCTGCTCTCCAAGGAGCATGGACAAAGATTCTGGTTTGGTGGTTATGCTGAGTCCTTTGGGGTTATCTTATTTCACCCTGCAGAGGTTGCGCTTATTTCTGTTTTGAATTGCTGTGTTTTATTATGAAATTCATAATTAACATTTGGAAGTACTGAGAAAGCAACTTTATTAACAGACCAGTGAATTTCATTGGATGAAAGCCACAAGCCAAAAATGCATTGCTCCCCTACAGTTTGTTTCCTTGTACTTTAGGTGTTACTGGAGTCTTCACCAGATTTAAAGACCCACGGTGTGTGCCGAGTAGTTTTAAGGTATATTTTCAGAACATACTCTTTTCATCACTTCATGCAAGTACAATGAGGTAAAGGGCGACAGAACATTATAAATAGAAAATTTCCCAAACTTGCTGGGAGTTATATTGTTATGTTTGATTGGCATCTTGAAATGGACAGTTAAAAGGGTTCTTAAAATACTACAGTGTTTGTTTTTTTATCATTCTTTTCCTGTAATATTTTAATAAAAAATAAAGTTTTGCACCCCAGTGTCTTTGCAGATTCATTTAAATAAAATTAAAATGTTTTCTGTAACATGATATGAAAGCAATTTATCTTATTCAACCGTTAACTTCAAAATAATTTGTTACATAATGAAAAACCTTTAAAATATAATTTTGAAAACATATTTATTGAAAAAAAACTATATTGATCATGTAGCAGCTTTCTTATTCACAAGTTAAAATTAATCTGTGAATGAATAAAACACTAATCCTACTGAGAACTGTGGTGTACTAACTATGATGATTTGTTGATATTTCTATTTTTCAGGAACATTTTTGAAATTTTCCCAAATCTTTAGATCAGGGGTGCCCAAAGTGGGGCCCGCGGGCAAAAGTTGGCCCCCCAAATCATTCAATTTGGCCCGCCTGATGGTTTCCCTCGGTATAACATAGAAGTCCACATTGTTCAGTCAGCTAAATGTGCAATATAATTACTCTTCCAAATTGAATCACAAGGGTCTACAAGGGGTATGTAGAGTTGTTTTGTGCACATGTTTACATTTGCTAACTTTATAAGACCACAAATAGTTAGATTTGATAAATTTGCAAATGATCGCGAGCCTTTGTTGCAGCACCGGACTACTTCCATAGTTCGCAGGGTTACCTATTATCAGCTATTATCAACATGGAGCGTCATCGTCAGTGGTACACAGACAAAAGACAAGGGCAGATGAATATTTTTTCACAAAGCTAAATCAATCAAATCAGGAAGTTTAGATATGTTTTAAATGGATAAATAGGACTTATGTGGCATTTTGTATTTATTTGCACAGAAAGGAATCTTGAAAAAAAAGTATTTTACTATTCTTCACTATTAGTATCTGTGTTTCGACTTAAAGTTAACATTTGGCCCTCGGCCCTCTGATAGAGTTTAATTTTGACCCTCTAATGGAAAAACTTTGGGCACCTCTGCTCTAGATCATTGCCACGAAACTTACTTTTAACTGATTTAATGAACAAACCATCCACCATATCAGTGTGCACTTGTGTGTTCTTCTGTAGAGCTGAAAATAAAACAAACATTGCCACCAACTTCTGTATCTTTTTCTGATTAAAACACAAAAGCATCTGGGGTTTTTTCCCCGCTCAACCAGATATGCAATGTTTTGATTAAACAAATTCAGATTTTAGCAGAAAGGGAAACATAATCCTTATTTTCACATTGAGAGAAAAATCCATTAAATTTCCTGTTTTTTTTTAGCTAGAATTATTTCTATTTTGTCACTGAACAAAGACAAGATATGACTTTCTCTTTCTTGACAAGCTTGCTGTATTTACCCAGATTTCGAATGGCTGCATCCAAGTCTGATTTTGAGTAAAGGTCACTGGAAGGCTGTTTTTTTTTTACCATGAAATGAAAATAAAAGAAAATTGCGATTAATAAAATACCCAGTTTTATCAAACTTTTTTTTTTCAGTTCAGTGAGAGTGGTAAATATCGCTCTGAAATTAGTCTTAAAAAGGGTCCATCTGCATCATCTGCATCTCCTGGTGGGCCAAAATTGTACCAGCGCTAAATTGCGTTTGTGGGTCCACACAAAATCATTCCACAAATGTAAAACTACTGCTTCTGGAAATAATGACTACCTTTCAAAGGAACCCCCCCCCCCCCCCTTTTGACTGACACCTTTACAACACTAGTTAGAAGTTAAATGAGAAGTTTTGGGGCAAATAATTTAGAGGTGGAATTTCGTTTTTAATTATGTATTTAAAAGATTAATTTATGGGTGGGGGGGCGATTAAATGCCAAACAACTGCTGTGCTTTTTTTGTGGCTGCTCATTATGTATCTTCTCTTTATCAATGTAAGGTCAAAAATATTCATACGGGCCAATATTTGGTTAAATGTCTCCTAAACAAGTTCTACTTTGACCACAGAATTTTTGTGTGGCCTTCAACAAGCTTCTGGCTTAATCCAGGATGGAAATTTGACCACTCTCCTGTGCCGAGTGGTTAGAGTTTATTTAAATGTGTTTTTGCTCATAGTCTACATCATTTCAAATTCACATTGATCTGGTTTTGGAATGGATCAACAGGGCTGACACTTAGCTTCAGGAAAAGCCCCAGGAATCAAGCTTTTAATGGAAATTAATAGAATATGAATACAAGCCTGGTATCCCTGGTAACCAACCAGTTCAAAAGAAACTAACAATTCTGATTTTTATAAAAGTTATCAAATATTCAGCCAAAATTAAGCCAGAACCTTGCTGAAGGCTATAAAGGCCCACAGTTTTAATTATGTAGGTTACAGAAAATCAATAAATCCAAAACTATGCAAAAATAATAAAAACTATATTGTTAAAACATTTGAAAAAAGAAGAATTCTTGTTTCTCCAGGCAGATTTTAAAACAGAGGGTTTTCTTCATATTCCCATATCAAAACATTCCTGCTGTGTTGCATTGACTTGTTTCCAGGTGATTGGGAACAACATGTTCTACCTGACTACAGAATAATGGAGCGCTAAACTCTCTTTCTGCCAAATGTTCTTTAGGGTGTCATGACTTGCCGCTGAGGTGTGCATAAATTCATTCAAGACAGCAGGAGCAGTCTGGTGGTGAGTAGAATTTAACGTGAACAAAGGAAAACTTGCAAATGGGGTAGCAGTAGAACAGGACAAGGATCTGGGGAGAGCAGCAACAGAAGAGACCACCAGTGAGCAATGAAAACCAAGCAGCTTAAATATGGAGGAGGTGGGACATGAAAACCAGGTGAGTACATAAAGAGAAATGCTGAAGAGTTGAGGGAAAAATTGAGGGAAGGAAACTAATTCACACAAAATGAGTACAGAGCGAGCAGAGCCAAATTAGCTACAAATCAAAAGGGGAAGGGTTTTTAATAAGAGACGAGAAGTAACTCTGAAACTCAACACAAAACATAAAACTTCTGTAGCAAAAAGTCTAAGGCCAGACTTATGACAATTCAAATAATGTTTTGACCCCCATTTTGACAGTTCTCTTTGTGGTTCAATTAATTTTAAATAAGTAAATCAGCAAAAATATTTTTATGGTAAAAAATATATTCTATACAGGTAAACCTTCACCACACGTTACATAAAAAAACATAAGGATTAAGAGTCAAACTACAGAAATCTGACCTTGCAACAGTTTCTATTCATCACAATTTTTTTTTCTTTAGATCTAAAATATAGATATTAACTAATTTCCTTTGATGGGTCACACACAGCCATCGGGTGGTGCTAACCCACACTAGCTTCACAAAAGAAGAAGTCTCATTCTGAGAGAAAGCAGGGACTGAGAATCTATAAATACAACCCACCACCAACCGTTGTTCATGCAGCCTTCGGTCTGGGCTGGCAATAGAAGACAATCATCAAACACCTTCCTTTGCTGGCGATGGAAGAACTCGATCCAGGGAACTCAAAGACTGCCCGATACCAGGTGAATCTTAAACATTGATAAAACATTCCCTGAGTTTCAGACCGCTGACCACTGAGAAACGAGCTGTAGGGGTCTGAACCAGCAGACACAGCATTCATTCGCCGCTGCCAAGTCGATAAGAAATGGCATGCTGGAAACTGCCAAAAGGTACTGTTTAGAGAAAGAAAGTTGGTGCAGATGGCTACGTAGCCAGCTAGAGGTAGCCAAAGTCAGGAGCTCCTAGTGCTACTAGCCTTCTTAACGGATTAGCAATCCTTTGTTTGCCTGCTGGCTAACGCCCTTTGGAGACCTCCCCTTACTGATCATGGAAGACTGGGAGAACTTTAATCGTTCATAAGGTCTGTTTGGGCAGAGGCAAAATTAGTAACTAATATTAAGGGTGTGTTTTTTTATTGTTGTATAAATCTATAAACTTGTATAAATCTTCATTTGCTATCTGTTTGGGTAATACAGGCCGCTCAGCCTAAAGTTTTGACGAGTGTTTTAGAAGACTCTCCCAAGAAAGAGTTGTTTTAAATCAACTCAATCGAAAAATAACTTCATTTTCTTTGTTTAATGTTTAATAAATGTGTTTGAACTCGTCCAACAACCCCACTTGGGTTAGAGATTAGCTATGCTATGCTATGCTATGCTATGCTAGACAAGTCCACGTGTTCGGCCCAGGCCTGCATTGAGTACATAAACAATCGGAGGTGTTCAAACAGATATCGGTTCAAAATGGATTAAGAACCGAAACTAATCTTATTAGCCATGTTTGAACCCCTTTATGCATCAAAATACTGGAATTAGATTGTTTACCACCATGATCAATCCAAATAGAAGTAATTTTTCAAAGGTAAATGACTTCTTATCCAGATACATTTTAAACAAACATTTCATGATCCAAAGAATGTTTTAATTATCCTTACTTTGTTTTCTTGATTTAAACATAAGTCAATGGTGCTAATTAGTTAAAACTAATTACAATTAGTAAACTAATTTAGCTTTCATTCCAGCATCTGCAAATCAAGAGAAATTATTAGTCTTGTTGACTGCCATAAACTGACTGTCATTTAACTATTAAGAGCTAAATAGCTGCATTTCCCTTTAAAAAGTGAAATTATTATTGCTGACATTATATTGTACAATACCCAATACTATGTGCTTAGATAATTGAAGCGAGCTTTGTGAAACTGGTCAATTATAGTATTGTTGACATTTTTAATTTACTGTTGGTGGCTGCCCAACTTCACACCTATTCATCAGCTCAAATCGTGAGAAACAGAAATGTGATTTTGTAAATTGTGTAAATTTAATCTAATTTTGAGTAAAAAAAAAAAAAGAAACTCCTTTCTGCAGGTGTGTGGATAATTTGGCTTCAGATGGTTTTCTATAGGTTTTGGCTTTGCATAAGGAGTAGAATAAGCTATGTGAACAAGTGTTTAGATAAATTGATATACAACAACAGTAGGGCAAAAAAGTTTTTAGTATTTAATTGTGCAAGTTCTCCCCCTTAAAGAGATGAGACGGGTTTGTAGTTTTTGTCATAGGTACTCGTAAACTGTGAGAGAAATAATGTAATAAATAAATAATCCAGAAAACCCCAGTGTTTGATTTTCTACGAATTTGTTTGTATAATGG
Organism: Apricaphanius iberus; assembly: GCA_028564705.1. Classification (NCBI taxonomy): domain Eukaryota; kingdom Metazoa; phylum Chordata; class Actinopteri; order Cyprinodontiformes; family Aphaniidae; genus Apricaphanius; species Apricaphanius iberus. Next base: position 496,635 of record JAPXFQ010002314.1, read on the forward strand.
TGCAGTATTTAGCCACTACAACCAAGCAAGAATTCTGGCCCTCACAGACCTGTTACTTCATTTTTAAGAAGCTCGTCTATCCTCCACTAGTTACCTGTATCAATGGCACCTCTTTGAATTCGCTTTCTCTATAAAAGACACCTTTCTACACCAAACAGACTCCGACCTCCAACTTTGCCGGGACCAGAATGCTGTCAAATGACACCAGGGACAAGATTGTACACCTGCACAAGACTGGGATGAGCCAATCTACAATAAAAAAGCAGCTTGGTGAGAAGAGATCAAATGTTAGAGCATTTATTAGAAAATGGATTGCTTACAATCTCCCTCGACCTGGGGCTCCATGCAAGATCTCACTGTGTGGGTTACATATGATCTTGAGAATGGTGAGGAAACAGCCCAGAACTGCATGGGCGGAACTAGTCAATGACCAGAAGAGAACTGGGAACACAGTAACAAATTATTAGTAACACATTACATCATGATGGATTCAAATCCTGCAGTCTCCCAGCACAGCACATATCCAGACCTCTCTTTATCAGAGACCATCTGGATGATACAGAGGAGGATTGGGAGAATGCCATGTGGTCAGATGAGACCAAGATATAACTCTCTGGTATAAACACCACTTGCCATGTGTGGAGGGGGAAGAATGCTGAGTTGCATCCCAAGAACCCCATACCCACTGTGAAGCATGGCGGTGAAAACATTATGCTTTGGGGATGCTTTTCTGCAAAGGGGCCAAAACAAATGATCTGTAATAATGAACGGATAAAAAGAGCCACGTATCGTGACATTTTTGGGCAAAAACCTCCTTCCATCAGTGAGAGCATTGAAGATGAAACCTGGTTGGATCTTCCAGTATGACACTTATCTCAAACACACCACTCTGGCAACTAAAGGGGTGGCTATGTAAAAAGCATTTCAAGGTTTTTGATAAGTCTAGCCAGTCTATAGACCTCAATCCAATAGAGAATCTGTGGAGGGAGTTCAAAGTCTGTGTTGCCCAGAGACAGTCCCAAAACATCACAGCTCTAGAGAAGATCTCTATGGGGGAATGGGCCAAAATACCAGCTGCAGTGTGTAAATATTATGAAGAGCTAAAAAACACCTTTGATCTCTGTCAGTGCCACCCAGGGTTAGTTTGCAAAGGATTGAAAGGTACTTTTGTTACTGGCGAAATACATATTTTCTACACCATAATGCAAATAAATTCTTTAAAATATCATACAAGGTGATTTTCTGAATTTTACAATAATACTCTCACAGTTGAAGAGTACTTATGATGAAAATCACAGACCTCTCATCTTTTTAAGTAGGAGAGAGAACTTGGACAATTGTGGGCTGTCTAAATACCCCCCCCCCCAATTTTAAGTGTTTCATGCTTGTTAGTGTATCACAAAGATATTGATAAGAAATACTTGTAAATGTTGATTTTAATGTGTCAACCATTTTTAGAGGGATTTTTGAATAAACATAATCTCAAACATTTAAAAATATCGAGCATGAATTTAATATATAATATTTGATCATTCAAATATTTTAAAAAGGTTGTGCCTGTATTCATTTTATTTATTTTTTTCATTTGACATTTTGTTGTGTACAAACCACAGAAATTAGCTGAAAATACAAGGCAGGACACCACATTGTTGTCATGTGTCTCTGTGCTGTTTTAAGCTCTGATTTATGCAGTGCCGGCACAGTTAATTGAGGCTTTAATAGAGCGCGTTTGAAAGAGGAACCACAAATGTCAGGCAGTTTCCTTTAGAAGTGATGTTCCTTTAAATTAACGGCCTGGAAATTCACACCAAACGTAGGAGTCACCAGTCAAAGCAAGCATGTGTTGAACAGAAGTGAGATCAGACTCTCGTATGTGTGTATGTGTGTGCGTGTATGTGTGTTTTTTGAGGATTCCCTGTGATCTTTATGAACAGCGCTGTGGTCATTGAGGCGGTTTTAGCCCCACGTAGCTGAAGCCAGTGAAACTCATTACACCGTTTACGACCTCGGAAAAGGAGAGACGATTGAAATTCTATCTCATAAAAGTGGAAGGAAAGGAAGGGTAGAGGCCTTACACGGTAACCGGCCAGGCGCTGTAAACATGAGAGACGTGAGAGACTCGTGTGTGTTTATGTCGTTTTTTTCTGTTCTCTAAGGGGTCAAATTTAGAAAAGAAAAAAAACATAAAGGCCTCATGAGGATTCATGGCACAACTGCAACTGTTTGCTTTCCTGTTGTGATTCCCAAGTTTTAGGTTTCTCATTCTGAAAAATTCCCTTTTAGTTGTTTGAGGTATTAAAAATAGTAGTTACCCTGAAAACTAGAAAAAATGTAGTTACAAAGTTATTGAAACAATCTAAGTGCCAGTTTGAGACATTCATAAGTTACAGAGCAAAGTCATGACATTTAGGCCCTTTTCACATGTGTGGCCGTGCCAGAAAACGGCCAGAGAAAAATGCTAATTTTTTCTGTTCACATGGCGCGGATCTTTGCCAGTATTTGAGTCCAATGTTTTACATGACGGACTACACCTAAACAGCAGGTGGCAGTATACAAATAATTCTGTAGCTATCCAAGAGACATGGGAGTGAGAAGTACCGATTACCTGAAGCCATCTACAGGGTGAGTGTTGTAGTAAACCTGCTGTTCTTAACCTGGTGTGTTGCTGTGGGAGGCTTGTATCGCGTTGTTTTGGTCTTATTAATGGTCGCGTGGTGATTCTGTAATTTCGGCCGGCGGTGTCATCATTTCCGCGTGGAGCTCGTCAATTGTCTTAGTGTGACCATGTGGAGGTCCTGTCACTATTGCTCCGATTGATGATGTGCCCTGGCTGCTTAGCCACAGGGATATCCCTTTGCATGACTTTTTAGCGCGCAGGACTCTCACCCGTGAGTCGTGGGATCCACCATTGTTGTTCTTTCTTCACCTGGATTGTAAACTGAAGGATGGGGGAGTGTGCAAGTCCACTATGCCGTGTTGGCTGGAAGTGACCTCATTGTTATCGAAAAGTCCCTGGCTTTCTGTTTACATGACAACAAATCACCAAGTGTTGTCGGAATTCTCCACTCTGGAACCTGTTTTCGAAAGTTTGCCCACTATGTGGTTGCGGCGCTGGACTCGAGATCAACCCGCCGTGCAATGCCCCTTTTACAGAACCCTCCAGCTCAGGGAAAGTACGCCGCCCTCAAGGAGCTACTGCTTCGCCGTTACTCCCTTACCGCCGCAGAACGGGCCGAGAAACTCCTCTCCCTCCCTGGACTGGGTGATGGCTCAGCCCTGGAGCTCATGGAGAGCATGTTGTCCCTGCTGGGTGCTGATGATGGCGGGTTCATTTTCATCCACCTGTTCCTCCGACAGCTTCCAACTCAAGTGCGAGCGGTCCTGGCGAACTCCCCGCTTCTGCTGGATAGGGACTACCGCTCCTTAGCCGAAGAAGCAGACCGCGTCCTTCTGGCTACAAAGAGCTTCGCAGTCCAAGCAGTGGCTCCCGCATCTCCAGCGGCATCCGCCGAGTCTCCGCCACCGTCCCCAGAAGCTGACGGGCCATCGGTGGTAGCGAGGATCGCTGCAGCGAGACGCGGCGGATCAGACTTCTGCTACTACCACCAGCGTTTCACCACCAGAGCTCGACGCTGCCTTCCGCCCTGCAACTTCAAGCCGCAGGGAAACGGCATCGCCAGCGCTCGGTAGCAGCCGCGACCGTTGGCGACAGGGAAAGGCTGCTGTTCATCAAGGACTCACGGTCTGGGAGACGCTTTCTGGTCGATTCTGGCTCTCAGAAGAGCCTGGTTCCCCCGGCTGGCTCTGATCGGCTGGCTGAAGGCTTCGGACCGTCGCTGACCGCCGCTAACGGCTCTCCCATTAGGACTTTTGGCGAAAGGTCGGTCACTGTCTGTTTTCACGGTAGAGACTTCCAGTGGAACGTTGTCGTAGCTGCCAGCTCAGTTCCCATCATAGGGGCTGATTTCCTCTGTGCACACGGACTTTTGGTAGATGTCGCTAACAGACGGTTAATTGATGCGGTGTCATTTTCCTCTCTGCCTTGTCTGACGCGGGGAACTGTACAGTCAATCCATGCTAATGTTTTAGCCTCTGAGAACGATTTTCAGTTGTTATTAGCAGAGTTTCCTTCACTGACTGTTCCCAAATTTTCCACAACTGATACTAAGCACGGGGTAGAGCATTATATCCCCACTACCGGGCCCCCAGTGTTCGTGCGGGCGCGCCGCCTCGATCCCGCTAAACTGGCTATAGCTCGGGAGGAGTTCGCCAACATGGAGCGCTTAGGCATCGTTCGGTGCTCTAACAGTCCGTGGGCTTCGCCGTTACACATGGTGCCAAAGTCAGACGGACAGTGGCGGCCCTGTGGAGATTTCCGCCACCTTAATAATGTCACAGTAAACGATCGTTATCCGATCCCTCAAATCCAGGACTTCTCTGTCAATCTGGCCGGGACCGCCATCTTTTCTAAAGTGGACCTGATGCGCGGTTATCACCAGGTTCCGGTTCGTGCGGAGGACTTCCCTAAAACAGCCGTAATAACTCCATTTGGCCTTTTTGAGTTTTTACGGATGCCTTTTGGCCTCAAAGGCGCTGCCCAAACGTTTCAGAGGTTGATGGATTCGGTCTTGCGTGGCTTATCCTTTGTCTTTGTATATCTGGATGACATCCTGGTGGCCAGCAGATGTGCTGAACAGCACATGTCCCACCTACGGCAGGTTTTTCAACGCCTAGCGGCACATGGCCTGATTGTTAACCCAGCAAAATGCCAGTTCGGGTTGCCAGTCATTGATTTTTTGGGCCATCGTATTTCTTGCAGTGGAGCTGTTACGTTACCCACTAAAGTGCAGGCAGTGTCCGATTTCCCGCGTCCTCCGACAGTTAAAGCCCTGCAGGAGTTTCTGGGGATGGTTAACTTTTACCATCGTTTCATCCCGAGGGCAGCACAACTACTGCAGCCACTTTACTGTGCGCTGAAAAAGAAAAAGGCCACTGAAAATGTGGACTGGACCTCAGATTGCCTTCAAGCATTTAATAATGCTAAGTCTGCGCTGGCCAATGCCGCTCTTTTGACCCACCCCTCCCCCTCAGCACAGGTGGCTTTGACTACAGATGCCTCTGATGTAGCAGTAGGGGTGGTGTTAGAGCAGCGCGTCTGCGGGGTTTGGCAGCCGCTTGCATTTTTCAGCCGTACACTGAGGGACAACGTGCGTATATACAGCGTGTTTGACAGAGAGCTATTGGCTCTCTATCTGGCTACTCTGCACTTCCGCTTTTTCCTTGAGGGCCGCCCTTTTACAGCCTATGTTGATCACAAACCGTTGATATTTGCCATGTCCAAAATCTCTGACCTCTGGTCTGCACGTCAACAGCGCCACCTTGCTGCTGTCTCTGAGTTTACAACAGACATTCAGCATGTGGCTGGCAAATCCAACCTGGTGGCTGACTGCCTGTCCCATGCTCTGGTCTCACCAGTTTTTGTGGGGATTGATTTCTCTGCTATGGCTGCAGATCAGCACGATGATGCAGACATCCAGAAACTGCAGTCTGAACCCACCGGCCTTAAGCTGGCAGACAGACTGGTGCAGGAAGGTGGTCCTCATCTGCTCTGTGACATTTCTACAGGTTGTCCCCTCCCTCTGGTTCCTGTTTTGTGGCGCCGCCGCATTTTCGATGCTTTGTTTCACTCTCACATCCGGGGGTTGGGCACGTGTGGCGGACCACCAGGGGGCTCCACTCACACCCAGACAATGGGATATTTATATTTAAAAATGTTTATGTTTGGATTTTAAAATGTTTAAGTGGGTTGTGGCGCGAATGTTGCAACTGCTCTACTTACTGTTGTTTTGATGCTGTTGGAGTGGAATAAACGAGCTGATCGGATCTAGCTGTGTCGTCCTTTCATCCCTCCACAATATCACAAAGAGCTACGGCAGCCAATACAGCCTCTCTCTTTCCTTCTTAATTTCATTGAATGGTTAATTAAATCTGCCGTCCTTTTCACACCTCAACAGGCCCATTTTCATTAGACTGGAACATCTCTGGAAGGAGGGGGTGACAGAGGAAATGGCTTGGTCTTCTCGGCCAATCAGTATGTTTACATGCACATCAAAATGTATCTTTTTGGAGTAATCAGATTAAGGCTTGCCCCATCTTGAGACCCGAGTCCTAGTTTACATGTCAGTCAGAACGTTTACATGCAAAAATAAATCGAGCTTTTTGGAGTAATCGTACTAAGGGCTTGCTACTTGCAGCGAGCTGAGTCCCAGTTTACATGTCTATCAGAAAATTGAATAATTAAATGAAGTATGTTCCACTCCCCGACAATAGATGGCGACATGCACCCCTACCTGTTAGCCTAATAGCGTTTAGCTTCCAGCTGCATTCAGGCAGTAATTTGAGGCGGGAGTGAAGTAGACAGAGTCAAAGCATGTCACAAAGCATTGGCTCTTCGTAAATCCAAACATGCGCTGATTAGCCGCTTATGTTTGTCTCAGATGCCATATGCCTCTTAAAACACCACTGATGTTATTGCTGGGTCCCATTTTCACCTCTCATTACTTCCCGAGGGAGTACGCGTGGGGGGGGGCATTGCAGTGTAGTCCGACTCTCAATCGCATTATCCAGCTAGAGAAGCAGAGCTTCTGAAACTCCAGTTCGGTTCGACTACGGTGTGTATACATGCATTTTAAAAGTCTGCTTTCAGTCGCACTAAAGCAATAATTAGAATTTATCTTGCTGCATGAAAACGTACTTAGTAAATCGAATTATTAACTGAAATACATTTGACTCCCTGAAGATAGATGGCGACATGCTCCCATATGTGTTAGCCTTATAGCAGTTAGCTTCCAGCTACATTCAGGCAGTAAACAGAGGCTGGCGGGAGTCAGCAGACGGAGTAAAAGCATGATATTCACAATCACAACACACTGCCTCTTTGTCGGTCTGAAGTTGCACTGATTGGCTTCTTACCTTTATCTTAGCTGCTGTATTCTTCATATAATACTACTATGTTGTTGCTGTGCTGCACTTCCGCGTCTCCTAATTTCCCGAGGCGTTGGGCGTAGGGGCGGGAACCTGGGGGTATGTTGCAGAAAACTCAGATTCCCAATCGAATTTTCTGGGTAGCTTAGTCGGGCTTCTGGAACTCCAGGTCGGTTCGATTCAAGCCGCGCTAAAGTGTATACATGCATTTCAAAAGTCTGAATTTAGTCGGACTAAGGTAATAATTTGACTTTGTCTTGCTGCATGTAAACATACTAACTGTGTATATCCTCTGTTTGCTATGTCGTTAAACAGTGCTTCATCGTCAACTCTTCCAATTTTACAAATGTTATTATTATCATTTCTTGTATATCCTCTGCTTCCCCTCAGTCTTCCCCCCGTGTCGTTGGATTTTCCCGTGGACCAGACCCTGCACAATAGTCATCATTGTTTCAATAAATCTTTTACATTTCCCTCTGTTCTCCTGAATGATTTTCTGTATGTGAGCCAGATTGTTTAACAACAACATGACAATATCTAAAAGCATAAACGCAATTTTTTTTATGTGCCAACAGACATTGCAAGATAGTAAACACTTCCAAACGAGCTTTAGACAGAGATTAAAGTCTCTTATGAAATGTTATTTAAATCATTACAGAAAAATTCAAATTCATTAGATCACTTTCAGAGATCCAAAAAATTCCACAATATTACTTGCTTTACTCTTTTTTTTTATTGGTTATGTAATTTCTTTTGTCTTATTTTGCAATTTCGTGAGATGAATCTGTATACTAAGTAAATAAATATACTTTAGCCAATGACAGCCTATAAATATTATGCTTTTTTTCTTATTTTTATCAGATGGTCATTTAGAAAAGTGTTTTTGGGACTGACCCAATCCAGGTCAGGATACAAAAATGTCAGCTAATCCTTGAATTCAAATGACTTAAACATATAATTACGGAAAGAAATCCTTCCATTTTACATGATGCAGGATTGTGATTAAACATGTTCTATAAAGGAAAATAATCTGCCACCAGTTTGGCGAGGTTTGTGCAGATGACTGCCTGCCAGCCGTCATCTGCACATTGTTTTTGGCTCCATTGACGTAGAAACGTGCTGATGTGTTTTTTCCTAAAAGAAAGTTCAATGGATAGATGTGGAGAAAGTTTTGTTTTTCGAATGGGTGAATCAGAGTCTGATGAAGTTTAATCAAATTTATTTATGTATAGTTTGTAAAGCGCTTGTAATCCATGTGGTTTTGTTTTCCAACCATCCTTACTGCTCAATGAAAAGAAGAAAAAAAACACAACAATACTAATGCAAATCATCCATGGTTTAGCCTGTGATTTGAATAGGGTATCATTTGACCTTTGCTGTTGATTAGTTTAGATAAACCCAGAGCCCTGTCCTCTCTGCTTTTCTGTTTCTCTGTGAGCCCTCTTGTTAAAAGCTTTGGCAGCTGCTCCAAAACATTTGCATAAGTCTCGTCATTTTGGAGCTTCTCCAAATCAACACAACATGAGCCCAATAATGGTAAGCATGAGGAATTGTTCAGATGTCGGGTTATCTTTGCGTGCAGTTCTTAGTTCCCCCCTCACAACTTTGTTGAAGCTTGGAGGGAAAAAATAATCCACCTTTCACTCTGTGGCAGCTTGCCTAACATGTCATAATTATTTGTCTGCAAAGATGGAAGTCACAAACGGTTTGTTTGATTTGCATAGCGTCTCTCCCTGAGGAGAACAAAGCGCCGGGGGGTCCTCCATCTATACATCGTCCTCCGCATCAACATGTGAAGTGTCTGCGGTCAATGGCAGAGGGGATTTACTCGCACAATAAAGACAGATGCCACCTTTTATCTGCTTAACGGAAGAGAGGCTGAGCGCGTGGCACTTGACCGCAGAGAGGCACGTTGTTGCCGCCTAATGACGTCTTCCCTGACAGGCTTTTGACATGAATGAGTATTGGACTTGTTCTTTTTAGGTAAGAGTTGGGGGTGGGATATTTATGGAATTGCCTTTTTTTCAGGGAGATTTTGGTCCTTTTTAAAAAAGTAAAGAAAACACTTTTTTTTTTCTGTAGCTATGGTCCTAAATTTAAACTTCTACTTTTTCCTACTTCCGTTACACTGCAAAAACTGCCTGTCTAACCAAGTCCAACAATCTTGTTTCCAGCCAAAAAAAAAATTTTTGATCTCGTTTTGAGACTTACATGCCTAAGCAAGAGCAGAAAGTGCTAGATTATTAATCTTATTTAAATTATCTGTGTACTTAATTTTCTAATTCTAGCCAATGCCTTACTGCATTGGGATATAAATTAGTCTAAAACTTCTTAAATTAAGTAAAATAATCAGGTAGTACAGTACGAAAATTGAACTTGGTAAGAATTCTCAAAATAAGACACAGATTCTCTAAATAAAATTAATAATCTAAAACCTGCTGCTCTTGCTGAGTATATAGGTCTCAAAACAAGATCAAGAATACTTTTTGGCTGGAAACAAGATTGTTGGACTTGGTTAGATGGACAGTTTTTGCAGTGTAACAAGCAAATAAACAAAAAAAAAATTTAAGACAATCAAACAAGCAAGCATGTCTTATAAAAAGTTGGATTTGAGCAGCACTGATACCTTTTGCTCAAATATACCAAAACGTCAGGTAATGGAAATATGGTAAGAACGGGGTGTAATTCTTTCAACTTTTTTTTTTATGATATTTTTTATTTTTGACCACCATTCATTGTCTTGACTTTTACCCTTACTTGAACTGTTTTCAATTCAACTGATTGGCATATCATTTTTTTATTTGGACCTGCTCACTTTTTCTTTTTTTTCTTTGTAAGTAAATAAAGTAGAGGCAACAAAAGTAAAATACTGTAATCTCCCTCTGTATGTATAAAGCTTATAACTGAAGCCACACAAATATTAGGAGCTGAATTACCCATGGGGATTTAAAAAAAGGAGAGAGAGCGAACATGTTAATTTTATCCTAGCACCTTAGCAAATTTCAGATCCGTTAGTTTTGAACTATGTGTGTTGAGCCAGATATTAGGCCGTCATAGGTTTTGGGACATGATAAATGTCACTGAGCAGAAAAATAATAACTGGTGTATCACAAATGCCACTGAGTCATTTAAGTCGGAGGCATTAACTACTCTGATGTAAAGTATGTAATGCCAATGAAATGTAGTCAGTTGTTTTACTAAACTGTGAAGCTGCAGATATTTCAAGCGAGTACCTGGTATTGATTTTGATTAAGTATTGTATCGGAAATCTTTACGGTGAATGTATATTGTTAAATGACTCGAATGGAGTCGAAATATTCCTGATGGAGACATTCCCAATTATTATTTTTATTATCATTATTATTTTTTTTTTTTTATCAAAAAAATTGTGACTTTTCTCTGCCAAAACATATTCAGTGTCACTGGATAACTTGCGTACCACAAAATTGAGGCTTCTCCAGCCTCCGTGAAGAGTGAATCAACAGTTTTTCATCAGTGTCTTTAATGACAGTGAATGAAGACCTATTAAGTGAGATTGCATGCATATGCAAATACTGCACGGACCACCATGGTCTCCCTGTCTCATGGGTGAGTGACAGGGACAAAGACAAAGACTGAGGGGTTTGAAATGGTCCATCTGATTCCTGAGAGTGTTTGCCTAAGTATGAGCAACATCTGCCCTGCGGAGCAGCAGCCTCCAAATGCTGGAGACCGGATTTACTTCCAGATCTGGACCTGAGCTGACTTTTAGATGGTTAGAGAGGAAAATGCTGGAATATTAGTGATGGTTTGACGTTTGGAAGAGGTCAAAGCTTTGTATATGTGCCTGTCATTTCCAGAAAATCTCATAATATCATGTTTTTTTCTTCATTTCTGAGTCAAGCTTCATGTCACAAGCCTCACAGAGAGTAGTTTGCAATTGGTCCACTTGTCGGTAAACAGCTGTCGAAAAAGAGCTTCATTGAAGTTTTTTGCCATCTTGCCATCGGAGACATAACACACAAATAACAGTTTTAAAAAATTGACAAAAAAACCTATGTGGCTTGAGATTTATATTAGTTGTTTTTTTTATATATATATTTTTTTATCCCATGCCCCCCCCCCCATTATTTATCACCCAGTGTTCCTATCTAAGTTGAGTCCTGGGCATTGCTCTCCCTCTTCCAACCCCAGGAGGGCCAAGCACTGAGCTCAAGCCTCATTCATGCTTGACGAGTGAGCAAACCCTTCTTTTCATCCTAAGGGGTGGGGTTTATATTAGTTTGCGTAAAGTTTGCTTTAAATGAACACTTGTGGTTCCACCGCAGCTGAACCTTAATGTGGAGCAAAACAGTATTGGCCAGCCACAGATTGAGCAAGTCGTCCATCTCTAAAAGACGAGAGAGGTCTGTAATTTTCATTTTAGATACACTTCAACTGTGAGACATGGAGTGTAAAAGCATTGTATTGTTTCTTAGTAATTTATTTGTATAATGGTGCAGAAAATTACTATTTGGTCAATAACAAAAGTTCACCCCAATAATGTAGTGTAATCTTTGGTGGGTAGTAACAGAGGTTAAATGTTTCTTGTAGGTCTTCATCCGGTTTGCACACACTGTAGCTGGTATTTTGGCCCATTCATCCATGCAGATAATCTCTGCAGCTGTGATGTTGTTGGGGATGTCACTGGACAACATGAACTTTCAACTCCCACCACAGATTTTCTGTTGGACTGAGGTCTGGGGACTGACTAGGCTACTTCAGAATCTTGAAATGCTTTTTGCATAGCTATTCTGTCATTACCCTGGTAGTGTGTTTGGGATCATTGTCATAGTAGAAGATCCAGCTATGATTCACCCTCAATAACTTTTACTGATAATAAGAGGTTTTTGCCCAAAATTTCATGATACACGGCCCCATTCATCTTTTCCTTAATACGGATCAGTCATCCTGTCCCTGGACAACATGGACAATTGGTGGCTGCCAAATACTTTTTTACCCCTCTGTATTACCTAAATGCCCTATGAATGTTCCATTACTTCAGAGCATTACGTCTGTTCCGCCTGTAGAGCTCACGGTGACTTTAATCTCTTTAATCTGACGTATAAACAAAAGATAATTCTTGTTGATGATTGCTCCCATGTGATCACACAGGTGTTTCACATCTGATTTTCCAGCTTAGCGCTAGAGAAGGGGAAATTCTGATCTCTAAATCAACATACATGCCCACTTACACTGTTTTTATTTGGTAAATTGTGTCATTGTATTAGACTCAACTTTTTATTGTAACGAATGTAAGGATTCATCCAGCTCAATAGTTCAGACAGTACAAATTATTGTTATTAAGAAGGAAGAGATTACATTTTAACAGAATTGTGGAGGAAATTAGAAACCTGTTTTCTTGGTCTCGAAAGTCCTGGATAGGCAGAACTTTGTTTTTGTTCTTTCAGCCTTTAGTAAAATAATACATTTATCTGTTCTTATACAGACCTTAACTTCAAGTGGCCAACATTCTACCACACAAATTATTTAGAAATATCCATGGCTTCTTCAAGGCTAGCATAGCTGGACGTTGCCTACAATCCTGATGAGGGCACTCAAGAACTTATTCCATTTTTACTTTATGAGTCTCAAATACAAATGCAACATCGTGTAATACTTAAAGCGTTCACCTTCATATGCAGGAATCATAGCCTGTTTCACAAGATATTTAAAGAAGAAAATGTGTTCCAGTTTTGCATCAGTGCGGCTTTGTTTGATTTGTCCTGCAAGTCAGATCTTGAAATGATATCTTTTGAGCACTTTCCAACTGTAAGGTGGAAAAACTGCTATATTTAACTATTGTTTTGGTAATAACCAGTGTGAGGACTAGAAGAAGACAACAATGCATTGCTCTTCTTTTTATGCGCTTCAACATGAAAGCGGCATGTAGATATTTTTAAGCAACATGTGTGCCACTATTTCAACTGTCACATGTGCTCATAAGTAATCCCATACATGTGGCAGTTAAATTGGATATTGAACTCTGGGTTGCTCTGTTTCGGATGTGATCAGGCCATCAAATGGCCGTTATTAGAGGTTATCACTCCCATTAAATGACGTCAGACTGTGCCCTCTCGATCTACTGAAATGTACTTTCTGTTTGGTGTTTAAAACCTCTTCAGATTAGGTTTAGGCATTTAAAAGAAAACATATTTGTCCTTCTGTGACCTTAAGGTTAGGACATAAAACTTGTGGGTTGGTTAAAATTGGTTGGATAACTCCAGTTACGATATGCTACTCTGACAAAGTATTTTTGACACGTGCAGACAGTTGGCTGTTATCAGCTATAACAATGGTTGATAACCTACTTGTAGGTAGAGAGGGCACAGTCTGACGCCATTTAGTGGGAGTGATAACCGCTAAGAACGGCCATTTATTGGTTTGACTGCATCCGAATCGGCTGCTCGGTAAGCTTAGACTTCCCCAGATGGAGGTCCTACTCAGTACGTTTACATGAACATCTAAATCAAGCTTTTGGCAAAAAATCGTGCTAATACCTTAACCAGGAGGGGAGCCTTAATCCCAGTTTACATATCACTCAGAAAATCAAATTATTGAATAAAGTGTGTTAGACTCTGGGAGCAGGGATCCCCAATCCAGGCCCCAAGGGCCAGTAACCTGCTTAGCACTTTCCCTGGTTCAAAACCTCAGAATCAAATGATGGCTCATTAGCAGACCCCTGCAGAACTTTGCCATAATGTGGAAGAAGTTGGACAATTTGAATCAGCTGTGTTGGAGCAGCAAAACATCTAAAACTGGTAGGGCACCGGCCCTTGAGGCCTGGATTTGGAGACCCCTGACCTAGAGCGTCACACAGATAGTTAAGAAATACTGGCACCAATGAAGCAGACAGATTAAAAGGCAGATGGGTACAATCAAAGAAATTGACAGCAGCAACCCTGCAGCACAAAGTATTTTGGTGTTTGAATGCGTTGTTATTCCTGCTTCTGTGGTCTCCTCACTTCCCAAAGGGGGAGTGTCCAGGATCCCTAAAATCTCAGCTAAGCTGCCTCTGCTGTTTACATGCAGGGAGATTCCGCTTCCTAATCACATGATCTGGGTGCATAAGCTCAATTAAGAGAAGTCCGGTTCGGCTCAACTTCAGCCGGACTAGGGTGTGTACATGGATTTCAAAGTCCGAAATCTGTTGAACGAACGCAAATAATTCAGCTTTCTCCTACTGCATGTAAACACGTTGATTTTGCATGCAGGGGGAGGAGGGGATGTTTTACTTCCGACTGGGAACTTGGAAAACCCCGTTTCTGAATTCAAAAAGAAAGCACAATGCATACTAGTTGTAGAAGGCGGGTGCAAAACCAGAATTTCAACTCAGTGAACAATGTCTTGGTGGCAGTTTTAGCTAGTACGCCTGAAAGCAAAAAGGTTTGTGAAAGAGCTTCACTGTGTTTTTGGTGTACATTTCGGTTACTATTCAATGTCCCTGTGCATACTATCTTGAAAATACTGCAAATAAGAATATCATAAAGGAGACCCTCTCAAATTTCCTACAGTGCAGCAAGTTATAATACTGTACTGCATGGCACACATTCTTTTTTATTTTATTTTTTTTTATTTTTGCGGATTTTGGCACTGAAGGTTCCCATGATGAAGGAAATACCTGGTAATAAAAAGCTTTTTGATTCATTAACATAGTATAAAAACAATGAAGAAGAAAGAAAAAATTGAATTTCTAAAATGACTCAAATAAATCTAATAAGAATCTAAGAGCAAACACATACCGTAAAAGAGGCTCAGAAACGAGAAGACACCACAACATGAAAGACTCAATTGGATTTCTTCTTGTCTGTGTTGATGAGACTTCAGTCCTGATCCAGTGAAACTCCACTCCTTGCTTTGAGGATGACACACTTTTTGGACTCTCTCTCTCTCACACACGCACACACATACATACACTGGGCCTTTCACTAAGGAGGAGCAGGACACAAACTGCTTTTTATTCAGCAACCAGCTCTCTGAGGTTCTGACAGAGCCTCCTGCAGTCATTCTGCAAACACGCTTCTCCCTGACACAGCTCATCGCCTCCTCTAACTCACTTTTACATCCACAGCACACTCACTCTCTCTCTCTGTGGACTGGGCTTTTTAAACTCCGAGCAGGTTTGTGCATCTCCAATGTTTTTTTCCACCTACAGCTGATCAGTCAATGTTTCTAATGAATAGAGGGAAAGTTTAAATGTTTCAATGTGTGTGTATCTCACAGTTTTGTTTCTTATTGGAGTAAAATGAATGGACATCTCAGGATTTTCTTTTTTTTATTAGTAACCTATTATTCTTATAGCAGTCGAGCAAACTAGAATGTGACATAAGAGACATATTCAAAGTTAAAAGTCAGGAAAGTACAAACTATAAGCATAAACTATATTTAACAAGTGTTAATCAGACTGTTGATCCTGTCCCTTGCATCTTGTGATGAATCCTGAATATGGAGGCAGTTAGAAAAATTTGTGAGCATTCTTGGGCGGCAAATGGTTTGTGGTTGAGCAGGACAGACAGACTGACGTTTTAATTAGCTCGCCAGTCTGTAACTGTGTAACTGACACCACTGTTGTTGTTGTTGTTTTAGTAGGGGGGTTGAGTGTCTGCACTTGTGATTTCCCAAACTCCCATAACGCTTTTCATATTTGCTGCACCAATAAATCTGTTATGCTTATGCATACTCCACTGTTAATGATACACAATCCATATTTTAGACAGAAAGCTCCTGAAAAGCTAACTAGCCAAAACTATTCTCTAATTTACCATTCTTAAAGTACATTCACATCTTATTTAGACTATCTCCTGCTGTTGTAATGATAAATGGGGATTAGCTTCTACTAGCTGTGTTTGCTAGTTAAGTTAGGTTGGCTTTTTAGCTTTTGCTAAATTAAGATAATTCAGGAAAGTCATGCTTCCTTAAAAAAGGTATGTTACAGTATTACTAATAGTTCCTTTACTTGTGGTCATATTCCACAGAGTTTATAGAAATTTGGAGAAATTTGGAAATACTGACTTCCAACAGTTTCCCAAGTGGAAGTTGTTTCGTTTGCCAAACAATGGCTGTGAATTGACGCATTGTGTTGATGATGAAGACTGTATCAGACCGCCACATCAGCTGCAACTTCTCGTTCTGTTGATTAATTAGTTCCAAAACCTACGATACACTGGAAATGTGGAATTATTACAGAGAGGGAGCGCTCTATAGCATGTAACAGCCAGAAGAGCTGTTTTTAAACAAACTTCAGACAGCATCGAGAGAGGTGAACAAAGTTGACTTTACTGAAAGCTTAGCAGGACAGATGGAGCTGCAATGGATTTGGGTATGGCTTGGTCTCAATAACTATCTTTTTGCGAACACAGTTCTCTGTAAATAAATTGTCGTACAGTGGACCCCGACATTTGTGCAGACTATAGCCATTGCAAATGGCTAAAATCTGCAAAAACTTGAGACCTCCTCTAAAATACTAAAATGACTATTTTAAAAGTTCCAACATCAAATATACCTGAATGCGCATTAGTACATAAAGTGGGAATTGTCTTAGCACTACCTCAGAAACTAACATCTACATCAACAGACTTTCTTCTTATTTCCACTTTTGGGGGTACAGCCAATCAGCGCTAAGGAAAATAAAAGGCGCTCCTGGATTGGCTGCTTTGCAAAAGCCTACCGACCTCCCAACTTCCTAAGAAGCATTTTCCTTCGAATATGTTAGATAAGATATAGATAACTGTTAATAGGCAAAAAATATCTGAGAATAATTTGGTGATACAAAAAGCTCATATAAATATAAAAGCTGATCTTGGTTCTCATGTTT
This sequence comes from Apricaphanius iberus, assembly GCA_028564705.1. Taxonomy (NCBI): domain Eukaryota; kingdom Metazoa; phylum Chordata; class Actinopteri; order Cyprinodontiformes; family Aphaniidae; genus Apricaphanius; species Apricaphanius iberus. The sequence goes on from JAPXFQ010002314.1 coordinate 513,451, forward strand.
ATTTTTACCTTGGTGATTTAGAGTGGACGGCCTTTAGTTAATGTTCACCATATGGAGCTCTTTCTCAGCCAGAAGAGTCTTGCTTAATTATCCCAGCAGAAAATTAAGACAGATGCAGACTCACTTACAGCCAAGACAGCAGTCCAGACTGCTAATGAAATAATTTACCTAGTGAAACCAAGATTTCACAGTCCTGTAAATGTGCTGGAACACAATGAAGTCAGGTCAGCTGTAAGAAGGAAAAACAAAAACCCCAGACACCCTCCAGTTGTTTTGCACAGCATCCTTCCTAACTCTGCTAAACTGAACTTCCCGCTTTGTCCTCCATTCACATACAGACATTTGGTTGAAGGTTGGTTCAGGATCATGCGATTTTCAGAATGTGTTTCAGAATGTTTTTGTATGTTTGTAGAAGTATCGCAGCAATTTCCCAGTGTTGTAAATCTGCCCAAAATTTGGTAATAAACCCTTCTGATCAAGCCCTCATAATTTTTCATATTACACTGCTACACCAACAAGCTTAGATGCTTTATGTTTTATATTTGATCAAATTGTTTTTAGATAAGTCTTATTTTTTAGGTTTAAGTGTCTGGCTGAAGGAGACTGTGACGTCTACTGGCCAAGTTGTAGACTGCAGACAATTTTAAACATTTTGCCTGTAATGTTTTGTTTGTGAACTGAAATACTTGTTGTTTGTGGATAGACAGAGCATACAATACAAGCAGTAAGAGTCCTTATATATTTCTAATCTTTAAAAAGATGGTTCTAAACATAACTTTCCTGCCTAAATAGGGACCATATCTGCTCTAAAGTCAGGAATTCTAACGTTTGAGCTTCAAAATTTGTTTGTTTCAACCCCTTTGCAGAGTTGCAGGCAAAAGAGAGATGGCAAAAAACATGTACCACCAAACGAAGATGAATGTATCCAAACGGACTACATATAATGTGCTTTTGGTAGACTGCAAACATTTTTTGAGTTTTTTTTTCTTTTTGCATTACATCTAGGGCCTTGATCACTCTTTCAAAAGCACAAAATGCTTAAAAGTTGTATCAGGGTATCATTTTGGAGAGAAAATGTTTTGTATTTCAACTTTGAGTACAAATACTACGTTTAAACCCCCAAAGAGCTTCCTACCAACTTGTTAAATATTTGAATGCATGTCTTGTTGCAACTCTGAATCCCCGTCAGAAACATCTGATAAAGAAACGGCACCGACGGGGGCACGGTGGGGTGTTTATGTCCGCATCTTCTGGACTCATGTTGTTGAAAGCTGTTGGGCAGAGACACCATGTGCAGCCTAACCCCTGACAGTAATCGGCCAATGAATAATGAACAGACGCACAAACCTGCCATTGACAGCTGTTTGGGACCTTTATTTGTGTGTTAGCGCTATCATTCGAGTGCAGCTGCATGCCTGCCTGTAGCAATTATGCTCTCTCTAAATAAGAGCCAGAGGAGAATCAGATTGTGTGTGTGTGTATGTGTGGACATGGTATTACTATCTTCGTGGGGACCAAAAATTGGAAGTTTACTATTTTCGTGGGGACCGGCAGCCCTTGTGGGGACCAAAATCCCAGTCCCCACAAGTTTGAAGGCATTTTTGAAGCTCAAAATGTGGTTTTAGTGTAAGGGTTACAATTAGGTTATGGTTAGGGTAAGCGTCAGGGTTAGGCATTCATTTTTGATGGTTAGGGTAAGGGGCTAGGGAAAGCATTGTGTCAATTAGATATCCCCACAAGACATGAAAAACCAACGTGTGTGTGTGTATCAGGGAACATCATTATGAGATTGTCTGACTCAAAGGATAGCCACATGATGCTGTGTGTGTAAGCGTGTGTGCGCTAAGGCACACATGCTTTTAGAACCAAGTGTAATATAAACCAGCTTGGACACCATAATATGAGCCTCCAGGTTTGTGTTGCGTTCTCACACACATGCATAAACATTGTGTTACTCAGCCTTTTTACCTCCACACATTGCAACAACATGTTTGATATTCGCACACATTCTTGTCTTGCTAGTAGTAGTGAGAACCTTCATTGACTTCTGTTCATCTTAGTGACTGTATTATGCCGAACCCAGACACTTTTTCTAACCCTAACTAAAGCGTAATTGACACCATACCTCTAAAACCAACCAGTAGAGCTCAGTAACATTGTCATAAAGTAAGTACCAAGTAAGTACCAAATGGTCCTCACTTTACACAGACATTCTGAGAAAAACTCAGACATATGACCCCTCACCCCCCCAACCATGTGACCCAGGCGCTCCTTGAAATCCTCAAAGGCTCTCTTGTGTTGGGAGTTCCATTCACACACATAAGTACGCAGCCCCATAAAACACTACCTCAAGCTGCCGGTGCCCACGGGCCTTTTCATGGTTAATTTGCTGTTCAGTAGGTCTGGAAGAAAAGCAGACACACACACACACAACGTTACTCTCAAATTTAGAGAGTCATGTGGTCGTCCCGGCACCACAATCGCCTAGCTGCGTGGTTCCCACACAGACCTGACTCTTGTGATCTGCCAGGAACGAACAACACAAGTGAACCTTCTGTTAACAGTAAATGTGCGTTTTTGTTTCATCATCAAACTTGCAATAAAGCAACTAGAACATTTGAGGGCACCCCTGCTAAAGCTCTATAAAAAATGTACTCCCTTTACATAACAGCATTTTTAAGTTCATCAACTTAAAAACAAAAGTTCAAGGAACTTCTGTTATTGTTTATTGGGGTATAAATATGATGTGACACAGAGACCCATTTCTTTTAGCCACTTGCCACAAACTTGCAAATAATTATCATTCAATAAGAGAATTGACTCCAAAGCTCACTGTTTCTGTCACTGTGCCAAAGATTGACATGTTTGGGTGACCAAGTCTCTGTAAAAGCCATTAGATACTATTTAAAGTACATGCAAACTGGTTGTTAAGGAAGCATTCCATTTCTACCCTGCTATTACAAATGTAAACATGTGGAGTTCAAGGTTAGATATGGGACATTAGCACGATGGCGTAATCTAGTTAATCCAGGTTCTAGTTACAGCAATAAAAACATCATTCCAGCTGTTGGGTTGCCTGGTTTGCTGTTGAAATGCCTAGTGACAAACCTGAACCATGTCCAATGAGGAATGTATGTTGGAGGAGTTTAGCTGACAGCTAACGTTAGCCAATACAGCAAGCGAGTTAGCTAACCGATCCAGGAGGAAGGTCACCACGTGTGTTTGATGCCTTAGAGATGTTATATTTGGGTCCATCTAGTTTAGGCTTCACCTGAAACTACTTTAGTTTCTGTTCTTCTGTGGTCATTCTTCTTCTGAGATGGATAACAATATCTCCGGGTCTCTGAAACAACTGCCTGACTTATTGATTCCACCATTTTTCCCAGTACCAGCCAAGCTGTACCGACCATATAGTTGGATCATAGAGACTGTATCTGTCAACCTGCAACCTGCAGCTGCTACTGGCTGGTAGATGTAAACGTAACATAATTGTCATGCCCGTTTTAAATATACCTTTTATTATATTTAAATTCAAATATAATTTTTAAGGAAATGCTTTCTTTCATTATGAACCCTTCTAAAAGCCCAGTGGAGGTATTGTTTTTTTTTTATGTAGCTTTGTAAGAAAATGTTCTATATTCAATCTTTATGTAAAGTGCTGTGAGCGCACCTAAAATGGTGATGGTGTTCTTTGGTCAGATGAGACTTCTACAACAATCACTCCATGATGGTAAGCTATGACAACAAAAAAAAATATTATAAAAAAAAAGTCCACCTGACCAGGAAGGAGGATCTATGATGATGTGGATTTGTGTCTCTTCTAAATAGCCAGGGAACCTTATCATAGTGTATGATATTATATATTCTTTGAGTGGGTCTTTCAGTGGGAAAACAACACTGAAATGGGTCAGTGGGCCCAAAATCCACCTTCTTCTGGGGGCATCTCCATCATCAGGCCCAAATCCTATAGAAAGCAGCTGGAATTTGGAACAATCCAAGAAAGATTGTGCAGAATGATGGCTAGATCTCTCTCTCTCTAGATGCTATAACCTTGTGAAACATCAATGGAGAGATTACTAAGTGTTGCCCTGGTGGCTGAAGGGGCAATGTCAAACTAGCCACTGTATTGAGCTTGCTGTATCTTAAACATTTTATTTCAAGTACGGATGTCCACTATCAGTTTAAAAAAAAATCACAATATATAATATAGTGTTATTGTCTAAATCTTAACTTCCAATACGGATACAAACCGATACTTCCAATAGGGTCTAACTAAACTTTCACGATTGGCCTAGAAAGGCAGAAGCCACAGGACAGATTGTGAGTTTTGTCAAACACGCAAAAAAATGTCGAACACTGTACGTTGTATTTGTCGTATTTTGACATTTTGAGTGAGAGGAGAAGTAGCTTACGAGCTTATGTATAATAGGTACATGCAGGGTTTTTCCTGGCTCAAATGGAGGCAGAGGTGGTACCATCCTGACCATGCGCCAACACATGCATGAATTCTGTGCATTCAACTGACCCAGTGTTTTTAAAGGAAACATATTTTTTGTTAAGCGTTCTAATAAGAATACATCAATTATCATGTTAAATAATTATTTTATTAAAACAACATACAAAAATAAAGAGCCAACTTTAAACTGAAATTGCATTAAGTTGTAGGGATTTATCCACACATCTTGCAGCCAGACATGAACTATTATTATTAACTTTAATTAATTATTATCTATTCATGGCCTATTATTATTAGGGCTGCACGGTGGCGCAGTGGTTAGCGCTGTTGCCTTGCAGCAAGAAGGTCGTGGGTTCGTATCCCGGCCCAGGGTCTTTCTGCATGGAGTTTGCATGTTCTCCCCGTGTATGCGTGGGTTTCTCCGGTACTCCGGCTTCCTCCACAGTCCAAAAACTGCATGATAGGTGAATTGATCACTCTAAATTGTCCTAGGAATGTGTGAGTGTGAAGGTTGTCTGTCTCTCTGTGTTGGCCCTGCAACAGACTGGCGTCCTGTTCAGAGTGTACCCTGCTAACGCTGATAATTGCTGGGATAGGCTCCAGCTGCCCCGTGACCCTGAATTGGATAAGCGGTTAAGAAGATGGATGGATGGATGGCCTATTATTATTCTGTTTCACGTTTCATCACAATAAGAACATCTTTATTCAATTAATAACAGTTGAAAGCCAAAGGATTACGTGTTGTTTCTCAAATGGCAGACATTAAAAATCCATATAAAGCACAAAGATGGCAAATTTATACGTGTCCGCACCAGAAGAATATGCACGGCAATAAATGTGTTACCTTTGCAACCTTTGCTGTTTTTGCCTGTTCTGTGCAGAGAAACTTTAATCTAAAATTTACAGATCAGAGTCCTGCAATAAAACAGGTACCTACAGCTCATCTGGTGTTTTAGGTGGACACATCAAATCTCTCTCTCGGAGCGCTGGATGCAGAGATAGCGAGAATAATCTGCATTCAGTGCAAAGTTGGAGAGATTTTCAGACTATCTCCATATAATGGACAGTGGGAGTCAACCAAAAATAGTATATTAATATTTTTCACCCATCCACACTAAAGAAAAAACTTCCACCAGACCCATGGCATTCAGATTATGGTTTGTTTTTTTCATCTTGAAACAGTACCTGCAACATTGCAGAACGTTTTTGGAGCATGAAGGAGTCTGTAAAAATCTTGAAAAGTAGCATCTGCGCAGAAAGAAAACATGACAGTGTGCGCAGTGGTAGAGAGGAGTATTTACTGTTGAAATACACATATTTGTTTATCTACTCTTCACATTTATTAAATATGTTTTCTCTTCCTGTTTCCCAGTGAATTAGACAGGAGGAAAGCTCTAATATCATCTCTATAATATGTTTAGATCCATAAATGTGATCTCATTTGTAATCTGCAGTACTTTATTTAGAAAAATTGCCTTTAGTTTCGCAAAGGACTGGATCGCTCGTGGCTCATAGGTCCGACGCCGAAACGATCACTTCACAGCGCTCATAAAAAGTGTCCTGCATTCTGACCATCACCAGTCCCTGCCTGTGATTTTCACATCTTGTCCCAACTATGATTACCTTCTGCCTGTTACAATAATTTGTCTGCCGTTTCACCTGGATTCCTGACTCTCCTCGCAAGGTTGTTTTTTAAAGTAGTGGCTGATTTTCCCAGGTCATATCTGTAATGCTAAAACCTATTAACGTTACTCTGAGACGGAGGATGTTTTAAAAAAATAAACATGACATACTTGGATGCAAAAAACATAAATATTTACCTGGTTGAAGAGCCGGGGGGAAATCAGGACACCAATAGCACCAACTAGCGGGAAAATCCCATTTTTACAATTCTTTTTCTGCGCTTCCACCGGCACACCGCTGGTGATACAGCGCCCGCGTAGTGGTGCAACGCTGCAACTGCAGTTAAAATAACATCCATATAGCTGGCGGCAGAGCGATAAAAGGCCGGGGCGGCAAGCAAATTAGCTGGAGGCGGCCGCCACGCAAATATGAACGCAGAAAAAACCCTGTGTACATGATATGAAAGGGAGGTATAAAGGGTGTTTTATTACAAAAGTAAAAACTGACACAGATAATTTTCGATATTACATTTTAAAGCCAAAATCGGCCAATAATATTGCTCGGCCATTACTATCGGACATCCCTAATCTCAAGTTTTGCTCGGCATTAATAGTTAAGAACTTCCATTCCGGTGCATGTTCTTTGGCTCATTGTCTTGGTGCGATGCTTGTTGTTTCTGAACAGGAACTTCGGTGCATAAACCTACTTACGTTTGCTGCTCAGTTTTAGGGCTGGAAATGGGCAGCTGCTAACGGACCCTGGAGAGCATTGCAGATTGGTTTGGATGATGCACAGAAAACATTAAATGTTACAATAAGCATGTACATTTCACTGCGATACAGAGAGGATGTTTTCCTGTTCAGATTTATTATCTGTTCGTCTAAGCAGGAAAACGATCTCTTAGAGATGGCTCATTGGTAACAATGTCTGTCTTCAGTGATGTCCCCTGATATCAGCGGGATTGTTCAGATGACTAGCTTATCTCTTCCTCTTGCTCCTGTTTGGTGACATGTCTCCATCCTTCCTCTTCCTCGTGCAGGCTCTGGGTTTTCCTGGTGATGACCTCAATCCTGTGCCCTGGCAACACCTGCGCTGCGATGAAGGACCTCTCCTCGTCATCTTCTCCTCTCACCTCCCTTCTCCACTACTCTTCCTCCAAGCCCTCTGTAGTGCCCTTCTCCCCTTCGTCGGGTACCGCCTCGTCGCCGGGGGTCTCGCTGTCGTCTGCGCCGCTCTCCAAACCGCAGCCTTTCTGCCTGCAGACGGGCCCACACCTCATAGCCAGCATGCAGCTGCAGAAGCTCAACTCTCACTACCAGAACCTCGCCTCAGGGGTCTCCGGCGGTCATTCGGCACCCGGCGGAGCTCAGAAGAGTTTCAGCGGCTCACCGCTGGGCATGGCCAACCCTCTCCTGGGGCCCTCTGGAGCCCTCGGCGGTGGGAGCATGGGTATGGGGATCGGCATGGCAGGCCAAGGCTCCGGAGCGAGTGGAATTATTGACTTTGACCCCGTGGATGAGGAAGTTCTCATGTCTCTGGTGGTCGAGCTGGGCTTGGACCGAGCCAACGAGCTGCCAGAGCTCTGGCTTGGACAGAACGAGTTTGACTTCATGTCAGATGTCCCGGCTGGATGCTGACCTGCAAACAAAAAGAAAAATCCCAGAACATTCAGATTCAGCAGAATTGATTGTCAAAGAGAGAAGAAGGTTTTTCTCTCCCCTCCCTTCCTTAGTTGATTCATTGGAGGAAACGAGGATTGCATTCAAGAGATTCAAGGGACATTCCTCTTTCGGTTTTACTCTGAAAACTTTTTTTCTTTTTTTTCTGGGCAGTTTAAGTGTGATGAAAGGTCTGTGTATAAGAAATATCCAAAGCACATGCAGAGTATGCCTTTTTTGTCCACCACCGCATCACTGGGCCTTAATAAAAAGCAGTTGACTGATGTGAGATGGTTTCAAAGCGACACACGAGCCGACCTCTTGGAGGCCGAACTATAAAGACGAGTAAGGTGCACCTGTTTGACCTGAATCGGTCCATAAAGAACATGAAAACGGTGAACCAGAACTCTATGAGAAGATCCACAAACAAAAAAAGGACTACAAACACTACACTTCTTATTTTCTTAACAGACAATATTGAGCCTCTGCTCTCATGGGAAAGAGAATTCAGCCTCTTTGGCTTCACAAAGATCTGATTGTCTGAGAGAACTGGTTATCTCCGCATACTTCTCTTTTTTCTTCTTATTTTGGGGGGTTTGAATTTAGATCAAGCAGTTGTGTCCTTGTTACTTAAGACAGCGGCTGATATCCATCAGGAGTCTCGGACAAGGGGACCTTCTATAGTTGCCATTTTGTGGGCATACTGAATCAGATTAAGAAACGTGGAAGCTTTGGGAGCATGTGACATGAATGCGGTAAAATGTGTCTAGCTGTAGAGTAACCCCCCTGATCATTTCTGTGCTAAACTAACGTCATCTCCAAATATTTCATCTGCGGACACGAAACCTAAAAAAAATGCTTACACACCTTCAGTTTCACAGTTTTTCAACTTTATTACTCAAATAAATCTTGTGAAAACAGCTTTTATCGGCTCGGGCTTACCTTGATGTTGCTTCCCTGCATGTTTCTGAGGAGAAAGCATCACGAGGCCCGCAGGCCTATAGAGTCAGCCTGTCACGATGATCTCTTGGTTAAGACCAAAATCGAGACAAACCCTCTTTTTAGCTTTGATTTGGCGTTACAGAAACCTAAAACACCTTGCAGCGTTAACACCTTAATTGCGCTTTGTAGCCGTCAGTAACATTTTATTCTGGCAGTATCAGCCAACAGCGTATACACTGTTACAGAGGACTGAAACCACTTGCCTTTTGCTGCACAGATCTCTCAGCCTGAAACGCTGAAATGAGAGGGGATCCTCCAGTGAGTCTGGCTAGTTCCCTCAGCTCGTCTAAACGGTGAAACAAAGTGGAATCTGTTAAAGCATGTGGAGAACTGACACTCAATTCAGACTTCCAGAGTTCTCTTTCCTATTTTGATTTGTTAAACAAAAATAGACGTTAAATAATTTACTAGGAATTTATGGGAGATATTTGTTGTTAAACTTTAAATAGAGAACATACAAAAGCAGTGGATGGATGGATGGATCGATCTGTTAATCCGGATATGTTGTCCTTACCTCTCCAGACTGTGCAGGAACCCAGTGAATTCAGCTGCAGACTTTAGAAACTTCTTCTCTGCTGCGACAGAAAACATTATTTTATTGCTTTCATTTAACGTGTCAGGGGTACACAATCAAATGTGTGTCTGTGCCATGTGATACGACTGAAAGCTACAGAAAAAATGATGACAGGGTGCCTTTGGTTTGTATCATGTAAACCTGTTGTTTTTACATGTGAAACAAATTGTTTAGTGGTGGTTGTTGCCCAGCTTTAAATCAGGCCTGTTGTGTGATTTTATTACTTAAAAACCCCCCATGAATGTACAGTTAGACATAAATCAGTATGTAATCAAGACGTATCATGCAAACAGATAGATAACTTCCAGATTTGTGGTTTTAACTCCCTGATCTTTTCATGTTTTTCTGCTTACATGGTTACATGTATTTATATGATCGTAAATAAAGTTAAAGCTGCACAATACGCTCAGGTTTTGCATCTAACTCCTTAGCGTTCCCTCTTCGGCTCTGAGTTACAGTGAATTGCAGTGTTGAAACCCCTTGAACCTTTTCACTTTTCTCACATCCACAGACGTTGGTGTATTTTATTAGGATTTGGTATAACACAAGCAAAAAGCAGAGCAAAGTTCTGAATTTTCTTCTCTTGAAATGAAAATCTGAAAGCTGCGGAATTCAATCATTTTTAGCCTCTATGAGTCAATACTTCATAGGACTAACTTTTGGTGCAAATCTAGCTGCAGGTCTTCAAAGGTTGTTTTTTTTTTTTGTCCCAATTTTGTTTGAAAAATAGCTTAATCTTATTTTTAAGTCCTGTCACAGGTGATTTTTTTTTTATTCATGTTAGAGTTTGACTGGGTCTTTTTAACACTAAATAATTCTAACTTAGCTTTGGGTGCTTTGTTTGGTGGAAGTTGAACATCTTCATCCACTATCCCATCTTTTGTAGCCTCCAAAAGCTTTTCTTCCAGGATTGTTCTGTAGCTAGTTCTGTCCACCTTCCTGCCAACTACGATCTGAGGACGCCACGGCATGATGCTGCCCCCACCATGTTTTAATGCAGACGTGATGTACTCGGGGTGACGTGATGTATCCTGAGCAAAAAGTTGGTCAAGGTGGTTTTCCACGTTCACAATATATAGTCTTCTTCATGCTATCGCAATATTTCGCATCGTCACCTTTGTATTGTGATACTTATATTGCTGGATTCTTGCCATTGCACATCCTGAAGACTCTACACCTCAGACTTCCAGTTTTAGACAGAGACCTGTCATCTGCGGAACAAACGGCTCTGGAATTGTCGGGTGAATAAGAGATGGAGAAGAAGCTGAATACAGAGAGCTGGTGGACCGCTTTGTGGCATGGCGTGGAAACAATCATCTTACCTTGAATGTGAACAAAACAGAGAAGATGATTGTAGATTTCAGAAAAAAACTGGGATACGTCAAATATTGTCTCCATTATGGGAGAAGTAGAAGTGGTTGAGGAATATAAATACCTTGGAATTCACCTGGACAACAGACTGGATTGGAGAATCAAGAGTGAAGCATCTACAATAAAGGTACAGAGCAGACTGTACTTTTAGAGGAAACTGAGGTTTCTTTAAGTTTTTTGTAGCAAGATGCTGCTAATCTTCTACCAGTCCGTTGTGGAGAGTGTCATCTCTTTGTCCATCATCTGTTGGGGTAGCAGCATCAGAGCCAGGGACTTAAAACGGCTCAATAACCTGATGAAGAAGGCTGGTTCTGTTCTGGGGACGACTGTGGAACAACTGGAGGTACTGATGCAAAGAAATTAATAAAAATTTTAAAAGATTATGGACAACCCTGAGCATCCTCTTCATGAGACTATCCTACAGCAACAGAGTATCTTCAGTCGGAGGCTTCTTCAGTTTAGCTGCAACACAAACTGCTACAGGATGTCCTTTCTCTCCACAGCCATCATCTACAGCAACTCCTTGAAGAATGAATTAGTTATGAGCTACAACAACACTTAATTTCCCTCTGGGATGAAAAAAGTATTTCTGAATTTGAATTGAAAATGGCTCAGGCCTCAGCAGTCACCTGGATCAACTGACCACAGTTCACAAGACTCAAGGTTTGGGCATTTAACCCATTCGTCAGCAGCAGAAGAACACAACAGGGTTGTGTACCCACCATTCCGTTTCACTCTGAACCCTCAACACAGTCACTACATAGGGGGACCAGTTATTGCATGGAGTGAAAACAATAATCTAATATTGATTTGGAACAAATCTAAGGAGATAATTATAGATTTTAGAAAAAACAGGGTACGACAAACCCTGTTACTATCACTGTAGAAGAAGTGGAATACCTCGGAGTTCACCTGGACAACAGACTGGACTGGAGATGCAACAGTGACGCGTCTACAGAGAAGACTATACCCCTTGCGGACGTTTAGGTACTTCAGTGTTTGCAGCTAAATGATGTAGATCTTCTATTAGTCTATTATGGATAAATCACTGTCTTCTGTCATCTGTTGGAGTAACAGCATCAGAGCCAGGGACTTAAAAAGATTCAACAAGGTTATAAAGAAAGGTAGTTCTGTTCTGGGGACTACTCTAGAACCTCTGGAGGTGATTATGCAAAGAAGGGTTCTTCATTAACTGAAGACAACCTTGATCATTGTCTTCATAAGACTGTTATACAACAACAGAGTGTCTTCAGTTTAGAGGCTTACTCAAAATCGCTGCTACAGTCCCTGCCTTTGCGAATTCTGTCCCCTCTGAATGCTTTTCTAGTTGCTTCTGTGGAAAAGAAGTCCTTCAGACTTCCCACTACCTCCTTACCCAATCATCCTAATGGGGCTTTATGTCGCTTCTTTAGATTACTGTAGTCAGGGTGAATCCGGCCCCCCATCCCATCCCAGACACATTATCTGGTGTGGTAAGAGGAGAGGAGTAGGCAACAACAAAGGGACTTTCACCCTCAAGTCAGCATGTCTGTCATCTGTGCATTGTGGCTCTTTTGCCGGGCCACACAAAGTAATGCACCTGCGTGTGCGTTTGCACACCGACATCTGTGGCCGTACAAAGGCATGGAAATAAAGCCAAACACAGGCACGGGGATGGTGTTACATCACTGAAATGGGAGTAGCAGGCATGAAACAGGCTTGTTTGGTATATACAGAACAAGCTTTTTACAGTTTCGTGTGTGTGTGTTTGTACTTGTTTGTGTTGTCTGGTACAATCACTTCCCTTGTGAAGACCGACAGCCCATTCTTAATGCAGTGGATGCCAGTTTTTAGAGTTAGTGGTTAGGATTAGGGTTAGGGTTAGGAAAGTACAGGTAAAGATTAAGGTCAGGGTAAGGGTCATGGTTTTGGACAATTTAAGTGTATTAAATGAACGGAAGTATACAACGTGGTTGTCGGCTGTAGGTATAAAATTATGCATGTGTGTGTGTTTAAAGAGGAATTTAGTTAGTAGAACATTATATTTCTTAAAACACGCTGAGCCAGCTTAGCTAATTAAGATACTTCTTCTTTACTTTAAATTGTACCGTGTACACACTCTCACACAAGCACCACTACTGCTTTTTCCTATCGGTAAGAACCTTTGCTACAGTCCTGGCTTTATATTCTTCCTGAAATGAAACAAGAAAAGGATCCATTAATAAAAAACCTGCTAATGGGGTATTTTGACGCAATCCTTTTCCTGTTTTTTCAAAGGGATTTAGTAGGTATTTCCTTCATAAAGACCGGCTCTCTGAGGTGTAGTGAAAGACTTAAAGTTGCCTCTTGTTACCTCAAAGTCCAATAGACAGACACAGTGATTCTCCTCTTCCTCTGTCTCGTCCCCTAAGTCGGTCAAAACAACATTCTTCACATCGGAGGGAGCCTTGTGTTTGTTTCCATCTGCTCCATATTGTTTTAAAGTCTTCTTTTGAGTGAGTGAGGGAGTTAGTGAGAGTGTGTGTTTTTTTTGCGGTCCAGTCTCAATCCCAGCTGAGTGGATGTTTTCTTTGCTGTGTGAACCAGAGTCCCCCTCTGCTCCCCTGAGAAACTGCCTGATGGAAATGCTTAATTTGTTTTCTGTACTTAAAAATAAATAAATACAATTTGAAAAATCGCCCATCAGTAAGACACACGTGGGACTTTTTTAACTTAAATATTGCATCCTGTATTTCAAAACTAACATTTTAAAAGATCTTAACTTTAGTTTCTTTTTCATCCCTTAAACTTTGTGGAAAGAGACAGAATTACAAAGCATAGGACCTTGAGGAATCAAGTAAGACATTTTTGGCCAGCTTCTTTCAGGTTCCCCATCATCTAGGCTATAACTTCCAAGGTCTGCAAGCCGCTTGCCTAAATTGTGAGTTGAATCTTTGAGCTTTTGCTGGAACTCAAGTCAAAATATTTAAAAAATGTGTTGGAGTTTTTTCAACTAAAGATTTCGTTCTTAACCAGGGCTGTAAAAGAACTGGTCTGCTTTTCCATCACCCAATTCTATTCGATCCTGTTTTATTCTGTCTTTAAGCAATAACAGTCTGTTACTGTTCTGTTCATTTTTTTTGTTTGTTATTTGTTCTTGGACAGGTTGTACTCTAAGCTGAACTTCCCCTCGGGGGTCAATAAAGTATTCTTTCATCATATTTTTATGTTGAGACTAGGACCGAATTGCAGACAGAAGCTTGAGATGAGAATAGGGAGGTTTAATAACAGCGACAGAAAAATGTACAGAACTTAGACTGGGAGACAAGGATAACAGCTGGAAGCGGTAAGGGCAAGCGACAATCACTGGGCCTATCCACTAAGGTGAGAGTGGAGAACGACATTAAATGTACAGGTGAGTTGATCAGCTCTCCCTTCTGTACCTAGCCACTCACTGTTAATTGAACAGCACCATGCTGCCATCTGGTGGTTTACGTTGAGCCATGCAAAAAGGGGTGTAAGATTTTTGCTGTAACAGACATTTCCACATTTAGAAATGTCCTGCTGATTATGAACCTCTTAAAATTAGCATTACCAAACTACTATGTTGTCCTTAGGGAACAAACCGTCTAGCAAAGAGCTAGAGTTGTTTGAAATAGTACAAAAAAGAGGCCTTTATTGTTACATATTTTCATTTTGGTGCACACAGGTACAGACTGCCCTCTAGTGGAGAACTAATAGAACATCCCTTTCCGATAAAGAACCACGCTGTCCCCCTTTCCTCCTGACAGGCTCGAGTGTGTGAAGACACTGAACCGGTATTAGTGTTGCAAAGGGGGTTTGGTTTGGTCATCTTCGACCAATTAACACCAAGGATATTACTCTTTTTGAATCTAAATTGGCTGCCAACCAAAAGTTGCGCTATAGACGTGATTTTGTTCGTCATTTTGACGGGGTAAAAAATAAATAATCATAATGTATTTTTACTCGTCATTTTTTTAAAATATGATAACATTTTAATACATCTTTAGTCATATTTATTTTTGTATTCATTTTGAAATACTATTCAATCCGAACAAGCTGAACAGAGAACGACAGTGTGGCAAAACAAGTATTTTTTAATTAAACTTATATTTACATTTTTTAAAGACAAAATGAGTCACATTAAGTGATGTTTAAAGAATTTTATTTGCAGAGGAAGGAAGGAAGGAAGGAAGGAAGGAAGGAAGGAAGGAAGGAAGGAAGGAAGGAAGGAAGGAAGGAATTAGATGGATGGATGGAACCTTTAGATAAATGAATAGGGAATAAAATCTGACAATACAAATATATATTTCCATACTTATCCAGTCTGGAAAAGTAGCTAGATCAATTCCCATACTTTTCCAGAATGTGCAGGAAGAAACTCTGCAAAATCTGTTATTCTGTTATTTTAAATCCTTTGATGTATCTTAAGTACACATTTCTCCCTTCTGAATTGCCCCCCCCCCCTTTTGAGTCTGTCTGATTTAAAACATCTTAAAACTAAGCCTGTCTGTCTAAGAGTCTGAATCAATCAAACCTTGATGAAAAGTAGTAGGATTTGATTCCGACATGAATCCAGTGCAGATTCATTCACCAAATTCCTGCAAGCTGGAAGCAGAGCTGCGTTCAGAGAAGTAGCTGGCATGTGTTCATTATCTGGAGTCATTTGGCAGAAGCCAGTCCCAGCAGGGGGTTCAAATGTAAACAGGACTAAGATGAGTCACGGACATTTCCTGTTTTCCATGATAACCATGAGATGCTTTCAAATACAGCTCCATCTCTGCATACAAATCAATAGGCGATCATATCATGCAGATGTAATTAACATGGAACATTCTCTGATAAAAACCTGAAAGAAGCACATACACAAACAGACTCTCACTGTAAAAAAATGAATGAAAGAACTCTTGCATTCTTTTTTATTTTCCTCTTCAGCATTTAACAAAATATACTTTTTATTCATAGCCCATTATTTATGTATTATTTTTAAGTTTGCCATTCAAAAGTAGTAACGTAATTTCTCACAATTTTTGGTAAATCTACTGTTATAATATTCAGTATGGGAAACCAGTGGGTGACCACATAATATGCCTTGCTTTTCTATGCCATACTAAAATCCATTGTCTCACCACTTTTCCTAGTGTCACGGGACGGCCGGCGCCTATATCCCGCTGTACAACTCTTTTTTTGGACACATGCATGATTTGAGTCACGACATTTAGTTTACCTTTGGGATAAATAAATGGTTTGTAAATTGAATATTTAAATTATTGTATTAATGCTGTAACATTCATGCTTTGATAACACATTTAAGCAACGGTTTTATTAAATAAATTTGTATTGGTTTGGGCCAGTTTCGGACCTTCATTTCCTTGGTAGGAAGCTTTACTGAAGCCTTGACATTTACAGAAAAAAAAGACTAATGTGGATTACGGATTACGACTTTCGACAGTGATGTCCCTCCCCGTCTGCCGTAGGAAGCGATATCATTCAGTAGCGGAAGTGAGGAGGTCCTTTTCCCCGCAGACTCCAACATGGTGAGAAGTCTTTCTTCATGAGTCTGACGTACTACAATCTCTAAACATCTCCTTCTCTGATTACATTATCATGCCAATATGTGTTATAGTGTAAAATAACACATATTAACTATTGGCAGATTCGAAAATTGTGAGGCAGCGGGGCGATTTGGGCTCTAAAATTATGATTTGAAAAGCCGCTTCTAACCCACTGCTCCTTAGCTTAGCATAACGGGCGAAAGCGGTATGCTGCTGTAACGTACTGGGGTTTCCCCACTGAACGCGTGTTTTCTGTACAACTACTGTGTAATGTCACGTTTCATTTGTATATTTAAAACTTAAAATAATTTAAAGAAGCAATTTGTAACCCAAGCATAGGCCGCTATCGGCGGCTGCAGTCCGCATTCATTTCAGCGGTAGCACAGCAAGCTAACGCTGGGCTAATGCAGTCCTAGTTAGCGTGCTGTCAGACGCTTCCCATCTCCCACATTGATAGTTAAGTTAGTGGTAAAGTTGCCATTCTAATCGGTACGTAAGTCTGTTGACCGGCTGTGTCCTCTCCTCTCTCCAGGCACGAGGACCGAAGAAGCACCTGAAGCGCGTCGCAGCGCCGAAGCACTGGATGCTGGACAAGCTCACTGGAGTCTTTGTAAGTACAATTACTGCTACAAACTGATAAGATTTATTTTTCACTGGTTGGCCTTTGATTCACTGGGCTGTTGCTATGCAAGTGTTAAACATTGTAGGGATTCAGTCGATGTAAGTTTTTGCTTTTACTAAAATCAGTTTTAGGTGGGGGGGTTTCTGAAAATAAAGGGGTTCAGTTACCTTTATGCACATCTGTCCTCATCATCTCAGGCTCCTCGTCCCTCCACCGGTCCCCACAAGCTGAGGGAGTGCCTGCCCCTCATCATCTTCCTGAGGAACCGCCTGAAGTACGCCCTGACAGGGGATGAAGTGAAAAAGATCTGCATGCAGAGGTTCATCAAGATCGACGGCAAAGTCCGCACTGATATCACCTACCCTGCTGGATTCATGGGTGAGCATTTAAGAGGAGTTATCCTCAGCTGGCGGGTCTCTGTCCTGTCAAATTCAGAGACTCAGCGCATCTGTAAATCGCCCGGCCCCAAAAATAGTGTAATTTAGGGAGCGTTGATGAATATGTGGTTTTGATCAGCAATGAGCTGAAACTATACAACCAGATTCCTCTAAGAAGTTCTGAGCTCCATCTGTGATTTCTGATTTTCAGTTGTGGATTGTGATAATTTAGATGGAGGCTGCGTCCAGTTTGGGGTTTGATTTATCATTTGACTAAATATATTAGAGTTCCCATGCATCCTGAAAAATGATGGTCCAGTTTTCCAGTCATGGAAAACAATTGGAACGTGGGGAAAAGCATTTGAGTTGTCCTGGAAAATATTTTTTTCTCCTTGAGGATTAACATAAAAGGGTTAAACATGAATGCCTGTTTTAGGCTGTAGCGCTTGTCTGCTTTCATTTCTTCATCTAGATGGCACAGAATGCGTATCAAAACAAATGCCAAAATTGGCATTTTTCTCCCTCTCTGGGTGACAGGGGAGCAGCAGAGAGCTGTGTGCGTGTTGTTACTCGTGCCTGTGCCCGAAATACATTTTTGGTTTTGCTGTAGCCGTACTGTACATGACGACACAGAAAGAAAAGTGTGAATGAGAAAAAAACGTTATGAATTCAGCTGTATGAAAGTACTGTGTGTGAGCACAGAGACAGAGCCCCAAATTTTCATGCTGTTTTTAGCTGGATACACAGACCGAGGTTTTTAACATAAATTGAATTCAACATGGATAAACTAATAAATTATTTTAAAAAAATTTTCGGGTTCATAATGAAGGAAGTTTAGCATCTAACAATATGAAATTAGCAGGAAAGTGTGACGTGTGCACAGCAAGTATAATACATAGAATATGTAAAAGCTAAGGTATGGAAAGTGGGCTTAATTTATCGCTAAGCGGTCAATATAAGCAGTAATGGACTTTAAGATTTGAAATTAAAAAGTCAGAATAGTTAATAATGGGTAATAATTTTCTAATGTTTCTGACTGATTGCGAATACAGATTGATAGAGTTTGGACTTTTTATTTGATATCTGTGTGTAAAACAGCAGCCTATAAACATGGCATAGAATAGCTTGTTTTAGAGTTTCTTGAATAGTATGAAGAGTAAAGCAAGTGGCATTTTGAATGATAATAATCTACAACTATAGTACCGATATAACTGTAATGGTACAATATATCTGTTTCAAACTATATCCCGATATATCTATCGACTTGCCCTAGTTGATAACTCAACTCATATTGTAGCAGCTAAAAAGGGTATGAAAATATCTGTCTTAGAAATATTAGCTTGTCTAAAATTGATTGGCTTTGATCAAAACCTAAAGATCTCAAATGTCATTTATAATGTAACACAACTATAATTTCACATCATTTCAGGTCCATCGATGTGCATCAGTCTTGTGATTTAAATTTTTTTAGTCCCTTTAGCGGTTTATTTGGGGTGATCCGTCTGTCTATCTTCTTCCTGTAAATTGAAACCTGCCATCCCTCCCATGTGACCTTAAGCTCATTTTTTTGCTCCAATTTGGGGGGAAAACAGTGTTTTTTGCAAAAAGTGGATTCAACAGTTACAGCCCCAAGAAAGAGTGCGTCATTTGGGAACAGCATGATTACATTTCCACAGACACACCTGGCATGAATGTTTTAGCTAGTTACAGATGCTAATTGGCTCATTGTAAAATCTTGGCAAAATGTTGTTAGGTGCTGTAATCTGTAAACATTTCCTTTTGCATCATTTATTGGATGTAAAGTCTTCATCAAATCAAACGGGGTCACTATATTTGTGTGCTGGATTTAATTACTGATATGTGTCCTTTATGACTGATTGGGTGACATTAAAGCCTTATTTCTGATTCTGTTCCTTCAGACGTCATCAGCATTGAGAAGACTGGTGAGCACTTCCGTCTAATTTATGATGTGAAGGGACGTTTCACCGTCCACCGCATCACCGCCGAGGAGGCCAAGGTAACCAACCATTGCTCGGGGTGGGGGGGGTCAAGGGTGACACCAATATTGACTACTTTATTAGAGCGTGACTGTGGACCAGGTGAAACTCCTAACGTTTGTGGTTTTAGAGGACTTAACTTTAGTGAAAGTATGTGTGCTAACGCCACTTTGGCTTCTGTCTGGTTGCTGCAGTACAAGCTGTGCAAGGTGAAGAAAATCCTCATTGGCACCAAAGGAATCCCCCACCTGGTTACCCACGACGCCCGCACCATCCGCTACCCCGACCCCCTTATCAAGGTCAATGACACAGTCCGCATTGACCTGGAAACCGGCAAGATCACAGACTTCATCAAGTTTGACACCGGTAGGTTTAATTCATCGGTTGGACCTGACTGTCTCCCTAACTACGTTTTATGGTCTGACTGGGTTCCTTCTGCTCTCCCGTTTACAGGTAACCTGTGCATGGTGACTGGTGGTGCTAACTTGGGGCGTATTGGTGTGATCACCAACAGGGAGCGCCATCCTGGCTCCTTTGACGTGGTGCACGTCAAGGACAGCACAGGCAACAGCTTCGCTACCAGGCTCTCCAACATCTTTGTCATCGGCAAGGTGAGAAAATTCTCACCGTCTCAGTTTCTTACCTAAAACTTGGACATATCTTTGACTTAAAGCTGTATACATAATGTTTGGAGCCATGATGATCTTTATTGGTTTTGATCAGCAGTGAAAAAAAACGACCAATTCCTCTAAGAAGTTCTGAGCTCCGCTTTTCTATATTTAGTTACCATAATCACTACTGTGATCTGTGCAAAGAACCAAACATTCAGTGATCCCTCACAGAGCTACATGATGATTGATGTCAGTTGAATTCACTGTATTCACACTAGCCTCGTTTGGCTCTTAAAACAAACAGTAATTATTTTCCTCGCTTGGTCCAGACGTTTTGTGCTGGTGTGAATGCAAACCAGAGAACAGAGACCTCTTGGAGAGGTGGTCTGGTCTCAGAGCAATTCCAAACAAACCTTGGTGCAAATCAGGTGTGAATGTAACCAAACTTTATCCCACCCAGTGAGAAAAAAACTCTACGGTTTTAGTTTGGACAGGCGCACGTCTCTGTGGCACATTATGAGAAGTATTTGTTTGGTTTTCCATACGTGTGCTGCAAATATCCTCCATGGTGACATCAGTCTATTCATATTTATTTTAATTCTATGCAATCTATTTGCATCCTGTTTTACACCTCATGTTTGCACTACAACCTTTGGTTGTCGGTCATTTTCTCACTTTAAAAAAAATCTGGTCATACGTTTTTTTGGGTCAGTTTTTAAGTTATTTAAATAACATTAGTTTCTTTCATTTTATTTCACAAACTAGACGGGGAATAAAAATTGTGCCGTCACACATAGTGCAGATTAATAAGCTGTATGTTTGCATTACACTGACCTGAATGCGCTGCAAGGAGCTTAACAGCTCCGCCTTTGCATAACGGGATGAATTACCAATTCAGCCATAGTTGTAAAATTGGGGAAAATGTTACTGTAATGTTAAGTAAAAAAGAAAGTTGGTCCGGACCAAAAGCAAGCGGACCAATAAACATTCCTGGTGTGAATTTGCCTCAGCTGTAGGCATGTGGTACGAACTTCTTCATAAAAGCTATACGCAAAGATCCCAGAGGTTTACGATGTTAAAATCTTGGGCTTAAAATGTCCTTTTGAGGTTTCAATGCTAGAGCTGCAAGATGTATCAAATTATAATTGCAAAATTCAAAGCACCTCATTAATAAATGACTTTAAGCTTTAATTCTATATTAGACCTGTTGGGTCTTCTCTGGTCGACTTGTCCACACTTAAATCTTGGTAACGAGAGATGCTAAAGAAAAAGAGGAAAATATGGCTTCAATAAGTGTTGAATGTACTACAGAGATAAAGTATGTTGTATTTGTAGTTCTAAATCTGTGCTGTTTGGTTCCAGGGCAACAAGCCATGGGTGTCCTTACCCAGAGGAAAGGGAATCCGTCTGACCATCGCCGAGGAGAGAGACAAGAGGCTGGCGGCCAAACAGGGCAGCAGCTAAACTGGCCCCTAGACAGACAGCCTACCTGGTTTTCAAATAAAATGTTATTTACAAAACAATTCTTGCTGTGGTGGTAAATTCCCCTCACTTTATGGTCCTGCGGAGTTTGGGGTGTCAATTGCCTGGGTTGTCCAAAATAATGAACACAAGGCTTCGTCTGAACAATAAAACAAGGATAATTAGTATTTAAGAAACGGTGTGCTTCTAACCCCAGATGAAAGCATCAAAGATATCCAAACTCCAGTTTTTAAAATTGATACACGACAATTTTTTTAAACATGTCCATTATATAAATGCAAGCATGGAAGCTAAGTTTCCAGTCGTCTGAATGGATGTAAGGTTTATATATTAAAAAAAAACAGCTAAGGTATGACCGCCTGAAAAATGAAGTTCAGAATGTGACTCAGGTCAATTAGAGGGAAATATCCTGCTTTTTTATCGTCATGACTGATGTTGACATATCGGAAACCCTTTGCAGAGCTTTTGGCCGAATATCGATTTGAAAGCATCACAGTCAAAGTCTGATTGCATTAGTGGGAAACCTGGTATTCCGAATATTAAAGAACCCCCATGATGTCTGGCTGCTATCTGGACACAAGTATTGAACTCTTGATGTATTGTGCAATGATGCAGCCTGTGCTGACTGTTCTGCTGCAGTTCTAAGATGGGGATGATCTATCCGCCTAACCACATAAACTGCTTTGTGGAACCGCCCCCTGGGTTACACAAATCAAAAAGGTAGGGAAACACTGAGTTTCTGGATTTAGTTTCCAAAAATCGTAAGTATCTTTCAAATTGTTGGTAACCATAGCAACTTAATCTGAACATAGCTTCCTCCAGAGCAGTGTGCCCTTTAAATGATGATCCTGTGGACATGGAAGCGCAGATTATTCTAAAGTTTGTCAAAGTTAATTTTAATGCATGTTAACATTAAATACGTTCTCATTTATTAATTTTTTGAAAAAGATCCTTATAAATTATTTTATGTAATTGATATAGAATTAATCAATCTTTGGCCTTTTGTACTTTTCTGTGTCTTATAGAATATGCATTTGACCCCCCAGTATTGTCACAGCAGAAATGGTCTCATCTTACAGTACAAGTTTGCAAGTCTACTTTATATGGCCAAAAGCAACTTATGGTACCCAACAATCCTATACAACTGTGACAGACTGGAGGGTCAAATAAGAAAATACATCCACCAGAAACTGCAGGACAAAGTCCTTTACGTGTTACAAACTATTTCAAAAACACTAAAATTTAATAAAATACAGAGTACACATTCAGCTGAATGAAATAATCCTCCATTGTGAAACAATGACTACTGCTAGTGCATTAAAAAACCTTTAAGTAGCAGCAATGATAGTTGGAACACATTAACATATGTTGTAAACTTACACTTAGTCACAACATTAAGTCAATGTACAATATTGTCCCCTCAACAAAGTAAATTCTGAACAATGATCCAACATACTGAAACAAACTTTAAAATATGCATTATGTCCTCCAGCACGCCAAGACCCCAACTGCGAACCATGGGTTGGAAATGAATAAATAAAAATGAAGAGTTTTGAGAGTTGTATTTATAAGGTTGATGTCTACAGTAAAGCTGAGCCAGTAGCATTACCGCTTCTCTTTCAAGTGCAGTGGAAAGTTATAACCTGAGGATGGCGCTCAACTTTCTTTTTTTCTAGAAAATTAATAATACCAAAACGTAATAAAAATATCCCAAAATAATGGACAGACATGTAGACATTACTACTAAACACTAATTTATATATCAGAAGAGAAAAAAAGTTGATGGCGGGGGGGGGGTATGGTGGGGGGGATCTGGGGGTGTGAGTGGAATTTTGAGCTAACATAAACGGTTGTTTAACATTTGTCATAATGATTAGCTTAAATTCCTCATAAGCCAACATTAGTCCTTCCAAATCCACTGCTTTGAAATATACGGCCCTTTTTCTCTCCTTTAGTTTCCAATTTGTGATCCATTGCGAGGGTCTTTTTGTATTCAGGTTATATGCTCATTAACTTGTTTACCAGGAGGAGATTGGTTACTTTGACTCTTATCAAGTGTTCTGGAACCGACATACTCATGTTTTGGGTTGATGAACCATGAGTAAGGAGTTTACCACATGGTTAGTGAACCACACTTTTGGAACAGGCCCCTGCTTCCACCAGCTGCTGGTAAATGCGCACTTGACTTGAAGTGCCCCCTGGTGTCTGTTCCTGCTCCTTATGAAAGAAATCTTTTTTTTTTTTTGCTCCCCTCACTTTTTCGCAAGTGCAACAAAATGTACCTAGGAAGGACTGTGCCTTTTTAGATCCCTCAGGATGCTCGATATATCGGCATTAGCATCAGTACTGGCTAGGCGGATATTTATAATGATGTTTATGGTGTGTTTCATTTTTTTCTTGCAGTGTTTTCTAGTTTCTATATGGCCGCTTCAACAGTAGTAGCTTTGGTAGAAACATGTTAATAAATGAGTATGAATGGGTCTAAAATCCAAGTTACTTGTAGAGCCTGCATTTCTAAACATAAGAAAATAAAAGTGTTTGTATTTGGAAAGTACAGCTTGAAGAGGAAGTACAATACATTTATTTATTTTATTTTATTTTTATTTGTAGCATGTAATATTCATTTTCTCACCTAGACAATTTTGGTGTGACTTGAAGTCCTTCGGGAGATGTCCACTTAGTAATTTTGTTTATGCAAGTTAGAAACATGAACCATAATTATGTTTTTTTCAGTAGCATGTTCTTTATAACTGATCACCGTCGTAGAGCACAGAGTGAAAGTCCTGCACAGACTACAAATGCGATGGGATCTAAACATCTCCCAAAAGACTGCAAGTTGCACCAAACTTGTCTGGGGGAGTAAAAGAAGGTATTGCATGCTAGAAATAAGGTCCAGATTGCAAAAAAGGGAACTTTCCCTTTAAAGTTTAAAGCTATGTTTGTGAGCGGTACTACCAATAAATGGCCATCAGGAAAACACCGAATTGAAATCCCGACTTATCAGAATACTTAACTGGAATGTTGTTTACTCCAGAGCAGTGGTGTTGCCAAAAATTCATTTTCAGGTGAGCCTAACAAAAAATGGGCCAGCCATATATATATATATATATATATATATTATTTAAATTAATTTTATTTGTAAATTCCACTGTTGCTTCCATAGATGTCTCACATCAGAAACCTACAGCAAGTTTTAAACAAACAGCTTAGAACAAAGAAAAAAATACATTACACTTTGACTATAAAGTGTAAATATAACAATATGGTCACTGTCAGATACTCAGTGCTTTAAATGGATATTTGATTCCCTCACGGACGGGTTAAAATTAAGGGAGCTTGTCTACTAAACAGTAAAAGTTTTAGAAGCTATTAATAATGTTGGCTCATTGCTTCAATTTGCTCACCATAGTTAGGACCTGAAAGAAAACGGGGTGGGATCATCTAAGCTTGGTAAGCTCTGTGATTGGTCAGCCTTTCCCAAGGGAGTATAGGGCAGTTTAGCAATTTGTTTCAAAGGAAACTCCCTAAACTAACTGTTTTTTTTTTGTTTTGTTTGTTTTTTATCAGTGTACACTAATTTCTTGTCAATTTTAATTGTTTTTCAAATAAAATCTATTTAAACTTTATTGAAATAGTCTGAAATGTTTAGCTAGGGATCCTAATCTTTGTTACTATCATCTTTGACTCGGATACCCAGAGGGTATCTCACAGCTAGCTCTAGCTTGTCTGGAGAGTTTGCAAGGCGTAATCGTTTAAAACTGGAAGTCTTCAAAAGATGTAAATGTCACCTCCAAATGTGTTTTTTTGTTTTGTACTGACTTTAAATAACATCCCTCAAAAATAAAACGTAACTATATATATGTACTTGTTTTCTAAATTCTTCAGAGAAAGCCATTTATTTGGTTAGGTCCTTGTAAAGTGGATGGGTGTAAGCCCCCCAGATCCACCTGTAGCCACGCCCCTGCTCCGGTCTGAGTGCCGAGGTAAATGGAACGCGCTAACGTTTCATTCTTATTGCTGTTTGTGTTTCAGAAGGGGGAGGGGAGGGTGGTAGATTATTTGGTATTTGTTTGGGTGTGTGATTGGGATTGTGGGTTGTTCTGAGGCAGTGTCAGTGCTGTGCTTATCCAGCACGGAAAAGGTAAGGAAGCTTGAATTAAATTTGGGTAAATATCCAATTTTCCAATAAGTGAACCTCTAATTTTATCATTTGTTTTATAATCAGGCAAGTATGGAGGCACTTTAAACACTGGAGTTGTCTTCTCATGCCCCAGAGTGGGTCTGCTGTGAATGATCCTTTTTTTCTCCCTCCTTATAACCCATCCCCTCCCCCCCCATTCTTCTATTCTTCCTTCCTTTTTTTTATTCCTACCAAGTCTTCTACCCCCTTCCACCATATTCGACTTTATTCCTACATGTAATGCTCTGATTCCCTTCTCCGTCCCTCACCGTCTCCTGACTTCAGTTCCAGTTCCATATGGTGACTGCTGGGTTTCAGCATGCTCAGGCGCTCCAGAAACCTGGCCTGGCAAACACCATCACAGTCTGTGTGTGTGTTTGTGTGTGTGTGTGTGTTGCGTATTTCCCGCTCACCTGCCAGGGTATGTGTGAGCGCGGTGAAAGCGCTCAGGATGAACACGACTATCTCTGTGACTTTCATTTGCAGCCCTGCCTTTCTAATCTGACAACAATCACAGCAGGGACCTGCGACTGTTCTGAAGGCCGTGGCTCGCTCTCTCCAAACCGCCTGCTTTCTGACAGCCTGAACAGAGCACCGATCCTCCATTTATTAGAGGCAAACGTCATTTTATGCTGGAGTTTGTGCTGAAGCATATATGGTGACAACCTGTTGGCTAACAGGGCTAGCATGTGACACATTTGTATTAACTTACTGTAATGAACATCCATTGTTACATTGCAGAAATCTCTAGCTAACAGGAGAAACTCTTCATTGGAAGCAGCTTTAAAACTGAAGCAACAAACAAATTAAAACTCTGTCAGAAGTTGAGATTTTGTGGCCAATGATGATTGGTTGGTTACAGGCCTGTATATGAGGCCTGTAGACCAGGCCTTATATAAAGATAATCTCAGATATTCATACATGCGCAGAGGCTCACTCTTTGAAGAGTTGAAACATGAAGCTAACCAGAAGCATGCTTTGCTCTGCTCTGGTTCGGTCTCGTGAGCGCAGCGAGAATCACATTTGGTTCACATGGAGGCTTTGAAGTGCTTCTGGCTGGTGGTGGAAGACGCAACAGAAGCAACAGAATTATGAGCAGGAGAGGAAATGCGCTGAAAAACATCCAGTCAGAGAACTGGGAGCTGTTAGGTTCAAATGAGAAAAAAACAAAAAGGCAGAAAGACTTTGTGTCAGAGCCAAACGAATTCAGCTAGTGAAATGCATGCAGGGTGTTGTGTAGCTGAAGACATAACCCGGTCAGTTAGACCTGTTCAACATTTCCATTCATTAAATTATTCTCTTATTCACAATCAGGTCCCAGAGGTAACTTGGGCCAAGAGGGACATCTAAATATCCCAAATTCCCATAGAAATTGAACAAGAAGGAATATGCAGTTCCTCTAGTGAGTTTATGGTTAATCCCGGAGCCAATTAAATAGATTCAGATCTTGTTGTATTTTTGGCTCAGGCACTGGCATTGCTGGAGATGGGGCCTCGGTCTATCTATCATTCTAACACGCTATCCTTCCTATACTCATTTAGAACACATAAAAGACTCTTGAACTCCTCGCTTGAAGCAGAGCCTGAGTTGGAGGGGAGGAGTCATTTGGACTTTACCAGACTTTACCAGAGGTGACTCTTAAAAACGCAATGAAGATCGTGAAGAATCTCTGCATCAATGAAGACTTGGCACTCAAACCTTGTGGGTATTTCTATTCCTTTCATTTTTAGCTCCACTAAACCACAGCACTCCCCTTATAATACATTTTTACTTTAGGAAGCGGTAATGGGCAGGGGTTCAGGTCAGACCAGTTTCCAGGCCAATCAAGCACAATATTTCCTATGGCCATTGAACCACGTTTTGGTACTTTTAGCAGTGTGGTCAGGTGCCAAGTCCTGCTGGAAAATGAAGTCAGGATATTCATAAAGCCCATTTTGCGGAAGGAAGCATGAAGTACTGTATAATGTGATGGTAGATGGCTATGTTGCTTCTGGATTTAATAAAGCCCAGTGGACAAACACCAGCTTGTGACATGACTCTCCAAATCAACACTGACTGTGGAAACTTCACACTGGACGTCAAGCATCTTGGATTGTGTTCTCCATTAAATTCAATTCAAATAAAAAAAACTTTATTGATCCCAGAGGGAAATTAAGTGTTGTAGCTCATTACTAATTCATTCTTCAAGGAGTTGTTGTAGACCATGATGGCTGTGTGGAGAAAGGATTTCCTGTAGCGGTCTGTGTTGCAGCGAAACTGAAGAAACCTCCGACTGAAGATACTCTGTTGCTGTAGGGTAGTCTCATGAAGCTGATGCTCAGGGTTGTCCATAATCTTTTTATTGTTATGAAGAATCCTTCTTTGCATCATTACCTCCAGTTGTTCCACAGTCGTCCCCAGAACAGAACCAGCCTTCTTCATCAGGTTATTGAGCTGTTTTAAGTCCCTGGCTCTGATGCTGCTACCCCAACAGATGATGGACGAAGAGATGAAACTCTCCACCACAGACTTGTAGAAGATTAGCAGCATCTTGCTACAAACCTTGAAGGACCTCAGTTTCCTCTAAAAGCACAGTCTGCTCTGTCCCTTCTTGTAGAGGCTTCACTGTTGATTCTCCAATCCAGTCTGTTGTCCAGGTGAACTCCAAGGTATATTTAGCAGTGTGAATATTGAAGTTGATCCGAGATTATATGGGCAACAAGTGAAGCTTCTAAAGAACTGGGGTGATTTGTTCTTTTGAGGGAGTTCTAGTTACGATCTGAGCTGCTGTTCTGAAGGAGTTGCAGTTAATTAAGAGACAAACAGCGCCTTGCAAAAGGATTCACTCCTCTTCACTTTTTTTCAGATTTTGGTACATTAATCTGAATTGTATGTGATGGATCTGAACGTAATGGTCTCAGTAGATTAACTTAAAGGAGAAAGATATATAAATAAAACCAGTGTATAGAAATGGACAACTGAAAATTGGCATGTGCGTATGTAATCACCCCCTTTGTTAGGAAACCCATAAAAAGGCCCTGGTACTAGCATTTATCTTCAGAAGCCACTTAATTAGTGAAATGAATTCCACTTGTGTGCAATCTAAGGGTAACATGATCTGTCATCACACATGCACACCTTTTTTTAAAGGTCCCAGAGGCTGCAACACCTGGGCACTGCAACACCTGGGCAAGAGGCATCACTATCCAAACACTGCCATGAAGACAAAGGAACTCTCCAAACAAGTAAGGGACAATGTTAATGAGAAGTACAAGTCAGGGTTAGGTCATAAAAAATATCCATATCTCTGATGATCCCCAGGAGCACCATCAAATCTATCATAACCAAATGGAAAGAACATGGCACAATAGCATACTTCCCAAGAGACGGCCGCCCACAAAAAGTCACGGACCAGGCAAGTAGGGAATTAATCAGAGAGGCAGCACAGAGGCCTGAAGTAACCCTGTAGAAGCTGCAGAGTTCCCTGGCAGAGACTGGAGTATCTGTACACGGGATGACAATAAGCCGTACGCTCCATAGAGTTTGGCTTTATGGCAGCGTGGCCAGAAGAAAGCCATTACTTTCAGCTAAAAACAAAAAGGCACGTTTGAGTTTGCAAAAATGCATGCGGGAAACTCCCTAAATGAATGGAGGAAGGGGCTCTGATGAGATGTCTGGCATAAACCCAACACATCACATCACCCATGCTGTGAGGATGTTTAGCAGCAGAGTTGGGGGAAAGATGAATGGTGCTAAATACAGGCATAGTCTTGAGCAAATTCCTGTACCACTCTCTGCGTGATTTGTGGCTAGAACGGAGGTTCACCATCCAGCAGGACAATCACCCCAAACATTCTGCTAAAGCAACGCTTCACTGGTTTAAGGGGAAACGTGTCAATATGTTGGAATGGCATAGTCAGAGCCCAATAGAAAATCTGTAGTAAGACTAAAAGATTGCTGTACACATGCACAAACCATCCAACTTGAAGGAGGTGGAGTGGTTTTCGGAAGAGGAATGGACAGTGGCAAGCTCATGGAGATGTATCGAAAGCAACTTGGAGCTGCAATTGACCTTTTCTTTTACTTTGTCCTGTTGTATGCTTCAATAAAAAAAAAAAAATAAACATATTCAAAGTTGTGACCATGTTCTGTAAAATGATGCAGATCATTAAACAATCCATGTTGTGAGGCACCAAAAGCAGAATGCAGGGTGAATATAGTTAAAGTTGAATGTTACTAGTGCCAGCTAGTAACACTTCAGTTGTATTTACTGTTAAGTTTGAGGAAAATTGTAGGAGAATCTTCATGATAGAGAAAGAATAGAGAAAGGAAAGTAGGTGGAAGGGAGGACTTGGGTCTGGAAGAAATGTAGATCCAGTGTCAGCTGCAGAATAATGAATATTGGTATTGAATTATTAAATATGTGGAATAGTTGGCCAAGGGGTAGAATGTAAATAATGAATGGGAAGGGGCTCTGATACTGAACCTTGGGGTGCGCCCTCAGAAATTTGATCAACATAAAAAAAGTATTTCTGTATGTATAATGGAGAACAACATGCACAAGGGGTCAGATTGCAACTCCATTCAGGAGGATGTGTGATGTCTGAGGTCAGGAGAAAAGAGCGGATGGCACAGAACTAAAAAAGTTAGAATGAGAAGTTTTTGCATCAGTCAAACCATGTTTGAAATCATTTCTTTGAAAAAGTTGAGAAAGTTTATGTTCACTCACCGCTTCCAGCCCGTTTTTCTAACTGGGAAGAGGCCTTGTGTGACAGATGGTAATAGACGGTATACACCATTGCCTGCCAAGTGGTTTTTGATAGTTCTGCTGCCTTATAAAGCAGGTTTGTGCAATAAAACTGTTTGACAAATTGGAAGCGTTTATTTTGACTAACTGGTTCCATGCTGGGTCTGCCTTCTATTCAAGCACCCAGGGTTGTCATGTCCTGGTAGACTGAGAATCTAAACCGGCGTAAACAATCTTGACATTCGTTATCAAAACCAAAGGCAACTCCTCTTGACCGCCAGAACTAATTCCAGAGCAGCACCAGCTCTTTGTGGTTATAGTCGAGAGCCTCTTAACATTACTGACTGGTGTTGCGTTCCTCTCGGTTTTAGACACTAGTTTGAACTGGCTGGAGGTTTACTAGAGTTTTAGCAGATATGCAGGTGTTAAAAGTCTGGCTCTGGCTGACTGGTTATACTGTAATCACTTCTGCACGTCACAGAGTTTCTCATCTGAGCAAACCGCAAGATGCTGACATACACAGTGTATTACTCATGTTACAACCTCAAACCTCAATGTGTTTTCCTAGGATATTATGGAGAAGACCAACACAAAGTAGTACATAATTGAATTTCGAAGTTAAATAAAAGATTATGTTTTACAAATAAATCTTAAAAGTGGGGATTCCATTTGAAAAACCACGTTTTACTGTACTTACAGCTGTAGAACGTTAGTGTCCTGGTTTTGCCAGCTTTGCACATCCAGACACTGAGAGTTTTGGCCATTCTTCTTAAAGCCCAGTCAGATCGTATGAAGAGCATCCGTGAACGTTCATTTTCAAGTCTTGCCAGAGATTCTCAACTGGATTTAGATCAAGACTCCCATTTGTTCATTCTAACTTGAATACATAGTTTATTCTAAACCCTTCCACTGTAGGTCAGGCTGTGTGTTTAGAGTCATTATCCAGCTGTAAGGTAAATCTTCACCTCAGTCTTTTGAAGCCTCTAACGGGTTTTCCCCAAACAAAATGGAGGAAATGGATCTCCGCACCATGGCGTTGCCCCTGCCATGCAAGTATTCATATTTTGCTTGAAAAAAATTAGCTCTGGTTCAGTGTGGTGCAGTTGGTAGCATCGGGTACTCCAGCTTCCTCCCACAATCCAAAAGCATGAATGCTAGATTATTTGGTTTGTCTAAATTGTCCCTTGATGTTGCTGTGTGCCTGGTTGTTTGTCCTGTGTGTGTCTCAGGGTTGCCCTGTGGTGGCAATAGGCTCCAGCCTCACCTGACCCTGGAATGACCAATTGATGGATGTTTTAAAGCCTCTACTTTGTCCTCATCTGTTGTCAGTTTTGTCTAATTTGGAGCCCGGCTGGGTCATAGTTGATTGTGAACTTATGTTGAAAAGGATTTTAATATTAATCACTGAGTTAAATTATCTCTCTATATTTAAACCACTGGGAATCATAGCAATCAGAAGGAATGGATCTACATTATGATGCCATTGAGACTTTTTCTTCATTGAAAAAACAAATGAGACACAAACACCTTTGAACTAAAGTCTGCTGCATAAGGTTTGAAGCAATTGCCCAGTGACTCTCTAAGAGACTCTTGATCAAAAGCATAGAGGCATCACAGTCCAGCAGAGAAAAGGTACAAAAAGCAGAGGAGAATAGGGGCACAGTAGTAAAAGCAAGTTTGTGTTACTGCAGAACGTGGGCTGGACTCCTGAAACAATGAAGTCAGTCATCAAGGGGAGTCGGTGGAGGTGAAAGGAGGAGGAAGGGGGGGAATGGGTGAAGACAGCTGTTTCTAAGCTTTTGCTTCCATGTGATTGACGGTCTGCCTGACTCCTGGCTGATTAGGACGATTGACAGAATAAGTTTTGTTGTTGACAGAATAAGGTTAAGTGGCATGGTAGCAGACTAACTGCCTAACTAACTGTTTGGTGACGCGACAGTGCTCAGATGATGGTCTGAGGCCCACGATGTTCGGATGATGTAAACATGCCGCTCCCTTCTGCTGCGCCACGCTTCGCCCAATTCTACAAACTTTCGCCGTTGCACAGAAACTTGCGCATAACCCCTGTCCTCGATCTCCCAGAAGTTCCTCATATTTATGTTGTCTACTGTGTCAATAAAAGCCAGTTTATCTTAAAATTCCTCCACATTCCTTCCCCACCCCGCCCTCCATGTGACAGAGTTATACTTGCATGAACAAAAACATTAGGTAGGCCAAGTTAATGTCTGGGAGGGATCGCTAAAGGGGTCCCATGGGGAGGTGGTCCGAGAACCAGATGTGCTTTTAACTGGGGGAAGGAGAAGGGGTACGTTCAAAAGCCTCAGATGGAGAACAGGAGAGGGGGATTTCACTGGGCGGAGAGGAGGATAGAAAAGGGGATGACAAAATATACTAGAAGAAAAGAACTGAAAATGAAGCAAAAAATTAAGAAATAAATTAGGTCCTTCAAATTTGATTTTTGAAACATTATTTGAGTAAACTGTAAATGAGTAAAAGCGCAGTCTAGCAGTCTTCACCAAAAATATGCCTAAAATTAAGCAGAAAGCCTTGAGAAAATAATCTCTCACATGAAATTAGGAGGTAGATAGTGACACATCTACTTTAAATCAACACCTCAAATACCCTTGTGTCTTGTGTGACAACATCAGCCAAGATATGTGGAAGATAGTGGGCTCTTTATCCCCACCGTTTCCTGATGCCTAAAGCTTCAAAGTTAATCTGTTTAAGTTATTACCTGTATATGCAAGAAAAAACAGTTATCATACGTACAAATTCAGGAAGGAGTTCATGGTCTATGTCTCAGATTGTGTTAGTGCAACATCAGTGACAGAACAAAAGGAAAGACCTCGTGAAAATGCTGGCTGAAGCTGGTAGGAGAGTGTAGTGTCATTACCCACAGTAAAATAAGTTCTGTACCACCACTGACTGGTAGGCCACGCAGGAAGGAAAAAGCCATTACTCCAAAAACTGGATATGAAGATCACAATTTGCAAGCACATCAAGGGAAAAAATGCTTTAGTTTTGAGGCCAAGGGGTCTGAAAAACTAAACCTTTGTTTATACTTCTCTGTCTACGTCCAAATGGACAGACTCAATGCCATTATCTGTCAATGCATACTCTCTCAGTCAATTACGCCACGACAGATGGAGTAG
Source organism: Apricaphanius iberus (assembly GCA_028564705.1). Taxonomy (NCBI): domain Eukaryota; kingdom Metazoa; phylum Chordata; class Actinopteri; order Cyprinodontiformes; family Aphaniidae; genus Apricaphanius; species Apricaphanius iberus. The sequence continues at coordinate 546,816 of JAPXFQ010002314.1, forward strand.
AGTCCAGTTTTCTAACTATCCTTCTCCGTCAAGAGTTTATGCCTGTGATTTGGTAGCTCAACAACAGCCAGAGATCATTTCACCGGAACGATTCTCTATTGTCGATGTGATCTCTATAGGACCTGTACACCTCCAGGACACTAGGGGGCGTGCAGGTCGGATCACAGCTGACCCTTCTCACCCTGGACACGGACTGTTTAACCTGCTTCCCTCAGGAAGGAGACGCCGGTCCATTGGGACCAGAACCTCTCGTCATAAGAGCAGTTTCTTCCCCTCTGTTATCGGACTCATAAGCAATAACCCTAAGACCGTTCCCACCACCTGCTCTATATCAGTCACATGATGCATATTGTGTTTTTCTGCACCTGTCTGATTTGCACTGATCATTACCTGCACTCGTGTATAGATCAGTGTAGCACATTTTATGTTTATTTATTATTTAAGTGTTTGTCTTTTTCGTATGTTTGCACAAAGGACCGCAGCAATTTTACTAATGATGTAATTTTGCCCGACATTTGGCAATAAAACCCTTTCTCATTCTGGTCTCTCTCAGCGGCTGACCACACAAAACTGAAAAGTTGTAACACTAGGTTTTAGAAGCTATCCTACTTTGACCTAAACTGAACAACAGTTTGATAGAAAAGACCTTTCACAACAGTGAAGGGAAGGCATTGTTCTCTGACCTGTCTTTTACTATCTTGCTGCTTCGCCGACATAACACTTCAACTCTCCTTACCCCAGATTCACACCAGGTGGAGAATGGATGCGCCCCGGTATGAATCATCCTAACGAGCCTTCTGCAGCGGTAAAACGCCGCCAGCTTTCAGCCTTTTCCTGCTTCTTCTTATAGTGTTTTCTTTGGGAGTGAGAAGCTGGCTCAGCTCAGCGTCCAGCTGTGTGGCTAACACCAGGCGCATCCGTTCACCCGGTACGAATCAGAGGTTATTACGTTTTCTCCAGCGGTGAAGCTGTGGCAGCTTTCAGCTTGAGAACAGTTTCTTTTCCTCACTTCTTCCGATAGCCTGTTCTTTGGTTTCTTTGGTGGATATTCCATGGCTCAGGTCTCAAAACCGCGGCTTTGTTTATATCATTAGGTAACCACAATGTTATTTTTCTGGAGTGACCGTTCCAAAGCTCTGATCACCATCACCCTTGAAAATTATTAGCTTTGAAATGTGTGTGTGAGCAAGGATGTCTAATCAATGTTACTATTATTTAATTGTAAAATAAAGGTAAAACAGAATGAATTTATAAATCTGAAGAAAACACAATATTAATTTTCCCTCAAAATGCTCTCTTTCATTTTTCTTGCAATTAGCAAACAGATAATACATAATAATCATATACATAATAATCCTTTAACTGATATAAAAGAGGAAAATGTATTGTGATTTAATGTCTGAAACTGAGAAAAAAACGAAATGTAGATATCTGATTTGAATAGCATGAATAATTATACAACCACAAATATTTATAAGAGAATCTATGAAAATATAATGGATTTTTTTCCCCAAAGGTGTAGGTTCTCGTCTCGTCAAACGTTGTTTTTAACCTCAACAAACGGTATTGAAATGTTGGTTTCCATGAGGTTCATACAGTAAAGCTAAAAACTGATCTGTGAGCTCCAGCCTATTCTGCCTTGGCCGGTTTGATACCCTTCAGCTGTGAACCACCGGATCCAGCCAGCTTTTACTGAAATACACGCAGAATACCTCGATTGTATACCTACATGCACTTTTGCAATCTTTATTTGTTCTGAATATTGAAAAACCTTTTAAGAGTGGCAAAAGAGAAGCTAAAAAACTTCCCCAGCAAAATATGACAACAAAGCCCCCAACTTGGTTTATTAACGATGAAGATGTTAATGCCATCTACAGGTGGTGCCAAAAATCCCATTGGAGTTTGAGATTCTGCAAGCTGTCATGTTTTGCTGATCTGACGCTTTAAGAAGGGTAAGGTCAAATGACAGCTGTTGGATTTCTTGCAGAGAATACAACACTTCTGACCGCCCTCCTCCATCATGCTCGCCTCAGAAGGCCACGTCATGAACAAGTCTCTCCTACCACTTCTGTTGTCTTACTTCGCTCGGCTGCGCTCCCGTTATCGCTTTGTGGGGAGGAAGAGGAATCCTCTGTGGGAAGCTGGTGATGTCGGTTAACCACTCAGAGCTGGCTGACAGCAGAATGTATTCAAAGGCGGAGGGCAGGAAGAGACAACTCCCCCAACTTCTAATGAGAAGCTTGTGACTGTGCTATGTGATGTATCTGATGAGCAATCTTCTTGAATTCCTCTTTGGACGTCTTGAACTTGGCTCAAGCTCATGTGACACTAATGTAAACAGATACAGCAGCACGATGGCTGGTTGGAGTTAGCCATGAAACTAAACAAAGACTGTAAGTAAAGATTTAAGACAAAAAGCCAATGTATTTTTTCCCTTTTTAAAGACTTTTCAAAAATACTGATCAGCTACTACAATGGGTTGTAGTACTGACTGGGTTAGACTTCCTTATACATTTAGAACTGCTTTAAATCTTCATGACATAGATTCAACAATGTGTCAGAAACGTATTGGGAAGATGACAAAATGTTCCTCCAATAGAGTAATTTATTTACTGTAGGAAAAAATGTATTATGCAGTAACAGATTGTGTAAGTTGTCACACATGAAAAAGGTGAGAGAGGTCTGTCATTTTCCTTAGTTATACTTTCACTGTGAGAGAAAAAACATTAAAAAAACAGCAAATCACATTTTATAATATTTAAATAATATATACAAATAAATAATGGTGAAGAAAATAAGTTAAAAAAAAATGTAACTCTGATCTGAAAAATGTAATCTTGGTTGGCAATGACAGACATCAAAGGTTTCCTGTAGGTCTTCTCCAGGTTTTCACACACTGTAGCTGGTATTTTGGCCCATTCATCCATGCAGACCATCTCTAGAGCTGTGATGTTTTGGAGCTTTCACTGAGCAACACAGTCGTTCAACTCCCTCCAAAGATTCTCTGTTGTGGTATTTCTTACTTGTGTGGTACTTCTTTCACAGTGGGTACCACCTGAGAAGATGTGGAGCTCTCCAAGTACCACGATCAAGACCAACCTAAACCTAAACAAAGCTTACCCTTTTATCTATAAACAATTAACAAAGGAGGCTTATTCACTTCTAAAAATGATTATTTATTGGTAATTGTTGCCAGCCACAGCCACACTGTGTAATTATACATTTTTGAATTAATTTTATTTTCAAAAAATATTTAGAACTTTCTTCCAAGTCCCAATAGGGAGAGCTTGAGTACCACTGTTTGGGAATCATGGCTCTATTGGATTGAGGTCTGGACACTGGCTAGCCCCTTCAGAATCTTGAAATGCTTTTCATTTAGCCCCTCCTTTGTTGCCTGGGCGGTGTGTTTGGGATCATTGTCATGTTGGAACATCCAGCAAAATTTCTTCTTAAATGATCTCACTGATGGAAGGAGATTTTTGCCCAAAATCGCATGACACATGGCCCCGTTCATCCTTTCCTTAATACGGATCAGTCGTCCTGTCCCCTTTGCACAAAAGTAGCCACAAAGAATAATGTTACCACCCCAATGCTTCACAGTAGGTATGGTGTTCTTGGGAGGCAACTCAGCATTCTTCCCCCTCCAAAAACAACGAATAGCGTTTATACCCAAGAGTTCTATTTTGACCACATGACATTCTCCCAATACTCTTCTAAACCATCGAGATGGTCTCTGGCAAACTTTAGACGGAACTGGACATGTGTTTGCCTTTCAAGCGCTGCACGACTTTAATCCATGACAATGTAGTGTGTTACTAATAGTAACCTTTGTTACCTGTGTTCCCAGCTCTCTTCAGGTCATTGATCATGTTCCTCCATGTGAAGTTCTGGGCTGTTTCCTCACCGTTCTCGAAATTATGTGTACACCAAGAGGTGAGAGCTTGCATGGAGCCCCAGGTTGAGGGAGCTTGTTAGTGATCTTGTATTCTTTCAATTATTTATTTATTTTTTATCCCTTTTTTATTCCTACCTAAGTACAGTCCTGGGCATTGCCTTCCCTCTGCTGACCGCAGGAGGGCCCCGCACTGAAGCTCAAGCCTCCTTCCTGCTTGAGGAGTGAGCAGGCCCATTTTATCACCCGAGGGGGTGGGGTTCCCCCAGCTGGACGTAGCGTGTGGAAGGATCACCCTATTCCAGCCAGATCCTCTCCAACCCCTCAGGCGCCTCGGTCAACCAGGAGGAGGCAGTATATAGCCCAGAACTGATGCATGTTTTTGTGGGAGTAGCTCACATTGACTACTCAAGGGAACACGGGGAGAACATGCAAACTCCACACAGAAAGGCCCTTTTGCCAACCCCACCCAGGGTGTGGGTGCTGATGATATGGAGGAACAAACACACCCTCAGCACCCACAGCGTGGGTTCCCGGCAGGAATCGAACCCAGGACCTTCTAGCTGTGAGGTGAGCTGCGCTACCAGCTGCGCCACCGTATTCTTTCAATTTTCTAATAATTGCTCCAACAGTTGATCTCTTCAACCAAGCTGCTTGCCTATTTTAGTTTCGCTCAGCCCAGTCTTGTGCAGGTGTACAATCTTGTCCTTGGTGTCCTTGACCAGCTCTCTGGTCTCGGCTATGGTGGAGGTTGGAGAAGCTTTATCAGCATCAGGCAAAGCTCACAAAGCATCTAGTTTGACGCTTCTATGTTGAAGCTTGCAAAGCTTGCAAAGTCTGCCACTTCTGAGCAAAAAAACAACGCGTGGGCGGGGCTGCTTCTGTTGCTGTACAGTCTGAACTATGGCAGATAGTATTGAGAGAGTGGCTTGGCTTTATTTGCTAAAGAAAGCTAGACAGCGTCGACTTCGGCAAGATCAGCGTCGTTTGTGGATACACCCTATTCTACGGATGCGTTCTGAGTTTGGGGAGTTTAACCATTTGCTCCAGGAGCTACGTATGGATGAGGTTCGCTTTCAGCGGTACTTCAGTCTGTCCCGCGCCCAATTTTACGACCTTCTGTGCCGCATCGGAGCTCAAATCTCCTACCAGGACACCAACTACAGGCGCTCTATTACTCCCGAAGAGCGCCTGTCCATCTGTCTTCGGTAAGTGTTATTTATGATTTTTTAAATCTGCGTTTTCTAGACTTAAAATGTAGGTTTTTCCTGCTCCCGCTACATTCAAAATACACGTAGTGACATCGCTACAATTGTAAGCTCTGATTGGTTAAAGCGCCGCTTCAGGGCCTTCAGCACCGTCAAAAGTTAAACTAGCTGAACTTCTGCGCTGCTGGCTTTATGAGCTTTGAAGCATGAAAAGCAGGAAAAGCTTGAAAAGTTGAAGGAGCCAAAGCTCACAAAGTGCCGCGGAGACCGTGACGTTCCTCCAACGACCTCCGCCATAGACTTAATATGTAATCTTGACGTTGCTGACGCTGATAAAGTCCTTGGTCTGAATGAAGCATTGTAAACCTCATCTTTTTAAGTGCAACAACTTGCACACTCTGTGACTGCCAAATACTTATTAGCCCCACTGTAATTAACTCAATTCAGAAAGTGTGACTCATGTATTAGATATCTTGATTATGCAGATATTCATTTACAGATATTAATAGGATGAATATGAACACAAAACTCTATTTCTCAGAACATTAAGAATACATGACCAGTTTTAATACAGAAATGAAGCTCTGCTAAAATGATTTCAATGTAATGTAAAATAAATGCACTGAGCACTTGGTCACGGCTCCTTTTGCATAAATAAATGCAGGTTCACCGTGGAGGCAATATGCCTGAGTATTTACATAGAGGTCAATAGCAGAGGGAAGAATAACGAGCTGCAGTATATTCCTGTAGAAACACAGTGGACCAAGACGATGACACGATTTCCCAAATCATCACTGATTGTGGAAACTTCCCAAGAAGCCTAGACCCTGTGAATTTAGATTCTTTCTCCATACTTTGGGATAAACAAATTATAAACACATCTAAAAAGACATCAGTCATTTTCTTTTCTGGGCTGGTCTATGGTTCAGGGTTTGCGTAACACAGGAAATTTTACAGTTGAAGCTCAAGCTCTAAACAAGTCTGTGTGTGAAGCTCTTACCCCAGCCTCAGTCCACTTTATGTGGATCTCCCCCAAACTCTTAAGTGAGCTTATCTTCTCAATCATTTCAATGCTGCTGTTATTCTTGTTGCTTGAGCATCTTTTTCTTACAGAGTTCTTCCTTCCACTCAACTTTTCATCAACATGATTGAATATAGTATTCAGTAGAAAGCTAATTTACATAGGAATGATTTTTTTGTGTTTTACCGTCGGAACCAACCCAAAGCACTGGCCAAGTAAGCTGCTGTTTAAAGCTCTGCTCTTCTTTTTTAACACAGACTATAGATCATTAAGTAGATAGATAGATAATCATTTGTTGATTAAGACTGAGATTACTATTCATTTTTTTTGACAGTTTCTGCATAGCTTGGATTAGTTTCTGCATAGATTAAAGATTATGAATTGGAAAGTTTACTTTGTAAAATGCCCTGACTCTTGTGTTGCCATAGTTACAATCTAATGCTATAAATCAAATTTTTTTCTTTGTGTTTAAGCTTGGTTTGCTCCCATCTCAACAATAAATAATCCATGAGATAAATCAAATTAGACTTGCCCCGGCCCCTTTCACAGATTTCATCAAATCTGTAATGAAACATCCCCCTTTTCCTTTTATTCTTATAAGGAAGAGGTGGCCCGAGTCAAATTGTGCTCAAGGCCCCACGGAAATTTTGGCCAGCCCTGCCTACAGTTTTTTTTTATTTGTATAATGAATTCCACTCAGTTCCACTCAAAAGTTAGCACAGTCAGAACCAGCACTCAGTAAAGGATTTTTGTCCTCTTTCTTATGGAGTTATTTAACCACAAGGAAAGTGTGAGAAAAACAGAGGAGCAGCACCGCCGCCGTTTTCCCAAAGCTGCTCCATCCATCCACCCTCCTGTCATCCTCCATCCTTTTTCTCTCCACCTCTTTCGCCTCCTCAGCTCTCTTCATCTTCTCTCCCCCTCCAGACAGACTATTTTATTCTCTGGGAAACTGTTGCGCTCTGAATCGAGATAGCCTGAACCAGATCTGATCTCCGGATTGTCGCTTTCAAAATAAAAGCGCATGCATGGGCTAAAATTTCAGGCGCACTAGATAATGGCTGGAATTATGGCTTAATATGTGCAAGTTTAAAAGTGATTAAAGGGAAAAACATTACGACAGCATATTTAAACACTATATGAGAATGTTTGACGAAAATGGATTATTTTTCTTACATCAAGGAAGGAAATATCAGGTTTCTAGATTTCTAAATCCCAATCTTTAAACTCTGATTTTGAAATTTAAACCGGAATTGGTTTTATTTTACACTCTGTTCAACATTCTTAAGTGCAGCTGAGACTCTCCTCCACATACACACAAATACACAATATTGCAAATCTGACTCGTAGTCCAAAACAATGAGTGCGCACGACGCACGGACCGCTCCAAAGCTCTCCAACAGAAGCGGACTTTCCCCCCCAGGACAATCTGTAGCATGTGTCTCAAGGACAAGGACCACGGGAGTATAACTTGACTAGTATTGGAGTTTTTTTTCCCCCGTCCTCTGTATGCGTGTGTATGAGTCTGTGGAGAAACTATGCCTTTCTGCAAGCGCACCATTCTCCCCAAAGATGTGTGCAAGTCCGACGGTGGCAGGAGGCTACAGGCGGAGGTGTTCGGGGAACTGGCGGACGTGTGCGGCACGTCCCTGTGCTCGGTGCTGCGGCAGCTCTCGGATCTGTCCCGGCACTCGGTGAGCATCCTGGAAGAGCTGGAAGGGGAACTGGTGTCCGTGTGCCGCCGCTCCGGCGCGCTGGAGGGCAGAGTGGTCCGGCTGCAGAGGCACGTCGCCGAGCTGTTCAGCAAGCCCCCGCCGAGAGGTAAGAGGAAATTAAAGGAAAGAGGGGGGGAAAAGTGCAAGAGGCGAAGAGAAACACACCTGGAGTCAGTTTTGGAGGGCTCACCAGCTGCTGGTTGTCAAACTCAAGCCATGCGTCTACGCACAACTTTATTGTAGATGCCATCCATCCTCTTATTTAGAATTGACTTTTTTGTCTTGTATGTAGTTGCTTTTAAATTTCTATTAAAAAAGGAAACAGGAAAGTGATTAAAATCTTGCATGAAACTTGAGTTTAGCTGATAAGACGTGACGATAAAGGAAGTAGAGTTTATCTGATGGGTCAAATCTGGATGCAAGCTTAACTTTATTGTGACTGCGCATGACTTTGACTCCTGAACCTGCTGGTTTCTAAGAATCTCCTGAAGGCACCACGTGGGTGTGGAGATAGGAATGTGAACTTGGTGGAAATTCAAGGATGTCCTGAGTGTTTTACCCATTTGTCACCTTACCTGCCGCATCTGATTGTCTGCCATTCTCCCTGGTGTGTTGTAATGTTTAGTTTCTTCTTTTTTTTGTCACACTTAACATCCACTGATGTCTTTACCCAGCTGTAGTATTAAAAGGCAGTCATACAAGACTAAAGTGTACAGGAACTCTGTCAATCATTGATTTCTGATTGAATCATTGATTCAATTTGCATGTTTGTACTTTCTCATGAAACCTTTCAGTGTTTTCCTTTAAATCTAAATAGTTTTTCGTACCCTATTCTAAAGCTGAAGATACAGCGCAGCTGGCTCCCTTGAAGTGTCAGAGGTAGATTTACTCTTCGGAAGAAGGAAACCAGGATATTTCCCCTTTTTGCACACTTGATTTTATCAAATGTCTGCAGTTACAGGCTTGTATCAGGTGTTGGAAGCAATTTGGACTGATGATGACAATGTCCAAGAGACAAAGATGACAGGAACAGAGAGGGAGAAACAGGAGTACGACTAAACAAGGGAAATAGTAGTAGTCATTGCAAAATTGTCAGTAATATTAGCATCATTTTGAGACATAAAGTACGAATTGTAGCAAACAGTTTGTTAGCTGCCCCATGTTCTTTCTATGAGCATTTAATTGTGATCGCACCTGCTTTCTTGTCTGTACTCGCTGGCCAATTTAGTTGGTTCACATTCATGCTACTGGATTGGACCCAATTGTTGTCTTCAGATGTTCAATTCAATTTAATGAATTCAATTTAGTTGAGCTTGTGTGAATTTAGGCCTCTACTTAGCTGGCAGGAATGACTACAGCTGCCATAGTGACTTCAGGGTTCAACGTGTTTGCATTCAGAGATAGTATTCCTCACTCCTTGGTTGTACCTTTTCTGCATCTCTCTACCCTTTCACCTCTGACATCTAGAGATTTCTACACAACCTCTGCTCTCTGACCATTTTATCCTGTTCATACCATTCTCTGGTTTTCTGTAAAAATATTTTGACCCACCTATCTGGCACCACGTGAAGTTCAGTATGTCATCGTCTAGTTGCCTGAATGCATTGCTGCCATGTGATTTACTAGAATGGTAGCAAGCAAGTTCATGTATACCTGATAGTTGTTCACAATCGTCTGTTTACCTCAAGGTATGGTGCACTGACTGACTTTTGAGTCTCTGCCTGGCTGGTCATCAGTCAAAGATGTTCTAGCTGAAACATCTTTCAATTCTGGATCTCTGACTTTACACATTTCTTTTAAAGTTTCTTTTGAAAAGGTAACACAGTAAAATTTTTATTAATGTAGACCCCCTCCAACTCTCAGAACATAAAATATACAGCCTTTAAAAATAAAAAATGCAAAAACAGAACCTTGCGTTATGAATAACTAGCGCTTCACATGACCCTGGAAGCACCATCTCCAAGGTGAAAAATGGCAGAAGAAGCATCATCCTGTGGGGATGATCTTTTTTTTAATTGGTATGTTAGAATGACCCAGTTCTTGTCCACTTGACATTTATTAAGTACTGATTTGTGTTTGTCTATCATACATAATCTGAATAAATTATAGTTAAGTTTGTGGTTATAATTGCAAGGCTTTGTGAGCAAATCATCATTTTTGAAGTGTATTTGCCTTTTAAAAATTGCACACCATTTAATTCAATTCAGAACAAATGTCTTATTAAGGCACTTTACAAGAAAAGCAATTTCAATACAATTATACAAAAATTCCTATCAGTTAAAGGTTTTCTATTTAGGGATTTTCTGCAGATTGCGTCAAGTCATTGAGTGGACGTTGTGTTCTGTGGACGCAGACTCCAACCACAGCAATCCTCTTTGTAATCTCTCATACCGAAAAATTATGTAGCGACAGTGGAGAGGAAAACTCCCCTTTAACAGGAAGAAACCTCCATCAGAACGGTCATCTGCCTCAACCACCAAGAACAAAATAAGTGATGTAGGAATACTTTCCATGTGAAAGAAAGTAAAATGTTGATAACAGGACATGGAGACTGTTACGTCACTGTGAGCATCATCCGAATCAATGCTCCTAATCCAGCAGGGCATTGTAGCTGAGCAGGATACCTGACCAGGTGTTGCTTCTATAGAGAGAAAGACACTGAGAAAAAATAAATGAACAGCTGAAATAACAGCTAAAAAATACAACTGGAGAGTAGTAGAAGAGAAAAGTAGCAGAGTGAAGAAAAGTGGTCCGTGTGTCCTCCAGCAGTCTAAGACTATAGCAGCATAACTTCAGAGATGGGTCAGGATAACCTAAGCCATTTTGAATACCTTTTTTTAACTGTATGAAGGTGCCGATATTTTAGAACAACTTTACATCAGAGCAAAAAAAGGGAAAACTAACATTATTTTCTGAGCAAGCAAGGCTTAGAACTGCTTGCGTTATAGCCCTCAAGAGTGACCAAAAGAGTGAAGCACGGAGGCTGCCAACATGAGGCAGCCAGCAGTGCACACAAATGTGTGTGTGTGTGAGTGTGTGTGTGTGTGAGTTAGGATGTAAAGTATCATAAGACAGAAAGAGAAACACCCTTTAAACACAGACCAGATGCTGAGCTCGAAGGAGAGGAAGAAAGATAAAAAAACACAAAAAAACCTTGTCCTTTAGTTGACTACCCAGAGATCTGTGTGTGTAGGTGCTCCTCTCGGTGTGCTGGGATGCATCATGATAACTCTTCTCCAAATTCCGCGTGGGCTTGTTCTGTATCACAACCATGTGGGCAGAATCACACAGCTAAACAATCAATACATGCATCGTGGGCCTTCATCTCTCATCGCTGTTCTTTCTTCACAGCCTTTTTTTTTTAAGTTTCACCTCCTACTGTGTTAATAAAGATATATAAAAAACCCCACTGACGTGTAAATTGTCAACAGAACAAGAGGAAATGTTTGGGTAATTTTTTCTCTTTAGGGCCTGTTGATTTTTAACCTTCAGCATAAAGAAGTGTACATGGATAGTAATAGTGCATATGCACTACATTTAATCGATTAATCACGATGTGAGACTTGCCAAAACGGTAACGATTTGTAAGTTTTCAAAACTGATTATGTTTCATTATAATAAAATGACAGGTCCTGCGTACCACCCCGTCAGTTTAGGAGAGATACCAGCGGAAACACGGTAGCAGAAGCTAGCTTTTCAAACATGTTGAAATACATGCTTTCAAACCCGCTGAGTAAATTTCACCCTGCATCGCTGAAACGCTAGCTGCTGCCGTCATGTTCCCCCTGGTCCATCTCCTAAAACGCAATTTATGTTTGTCATTTAATTATAATGAAACATAATCTCTTTTGAACACTATCGATTTGGCTTAATTCACAATTAATGAATTAAATAGTCAATCGGTACTGTTCTAATGGTAATACACCATCAAAGAATAGTCCACCATCACTTGTTTACACTCATGGGACGGTATGACAATGAATACATGTTTTATTAAAACAAAGACGTAATTCTTATTCTTACCTACTGCTGACATGATGTAAATTATAATTTTTTCACAGCTTCAATAATGTTTTCTTTAACATCTCATTATTGTTATTTTGGTTTGGATACATAAGCTGGGCTAAAAAGAATAATAAAAAAAACATGGTAAATTAATTTGTGGTTTATATTTTAAAATTTTTTTTGCACAGCTTATTGTAAGATCATCTACAACGGCTATCTATAACAAGTTGACAGTATCTGGCTGATTAGCTCAGCTATGTGCCTCTATAGCCAACCTGCAGTCAAACATGTAGCTTGTCGCAAAACAGTGTTTCCTTAAGTAAACTTTTACCTTCCACTCCATGGTTTACTGTGTTTTTCACAATCGGAAGTATTTCAAAACAGACAAGCTCATTTTTTGTAAGAAAGAAAAAAGAAAGTGTTTTGGCATGTTTTCAGCTAACTGACTGACATTCTACTTGCATATAAACTATTAAAGGGATGCGGTTTTTGTAAATGAGAGTATTCTTGTATTGGTACATTTCTTTCATTTGGCTTAAACTGTGACTCTAAGTCACTAGAACAATTGGGACCCCACTACCCATTCATTGCCAATGTGTAAAACATAGGCGTAGGAACAAGTGGAAGGGGCGAGGGCTGAAACAGGACTGGTCCTTTATGCCCAGCATCTGGATGTCAGGTTTGCTTGATTCATTAAAAAAGGCACAAAAATGCCAAACTTATCCCTATAAATGCCACCTGTTTGGTTAGGTTCAGATACCTAAAGGGTTTTCAAATTTATTATCTTACGAAAAACAGCTCGCACGTGTGCCTTTCCACTAGTAACAAACGCTGACATTCCCCCCAACCACCTGCCAAAAAAGAGGGAAAGTTACACTGAAACACATGTTCCATCCCCAGAGGAGGGGATTTTTTTCCATCCAGTGTGGAGTTTGTGCAAGAGTCAGATCTACCCGGTCTGTTTCCAGACACCCGTGTGTGGAGGATCGCCGGTGGGATCGAAGCTCGGTTCCTCCGCCCGAGGAAAGGAGGAAGGAGCGGCACAGATATAGAGAGGATGTTGATCTTTAGCTGAGGAAGGATGATATCAGGAGTGTGAATGTGTGCATACTTTCCACTGGAAGTTGTCACTCAGAAGGGCCTGAACTTGAGGACTTTGTCACCTCTTCTGAAGCGTTCTCACACTGGACTTATTTACAGCCACATTCTGTAGGCTGCTGTTCACCAAAGAGGGACAAAGTGTTTTAATCATGCTGCAGAAAGCAGAAATGATTTCTTTTTTAGCCATTTTCAGCGACATTTTTCAGATATGATCTCGTCTACCAGTGGGGCACCTTTTTAGGAATTTCTTTATCTAAATACGCAAACTGATTTTATTTGGTAGAATACTGAAAAGTTAGTCATGTGCCTCTCTCAAAAACATCAAAGGGATATTTAACCTTTGGTGTAATTAAATACAATTAAAAACTAGTATTTCTAAGGAATACTCTGATTGGATGGAAAATATCTGTCTGTAATTGGATAGTAATTTGATTAATTTACATACACAAGGCTGAATGCGAACACAGATCGCACACATTAGGAGCAAGAGTTTTTTCAGAGTTGAGCGCGTGACAGAACGTGTACAGCAGAACATGTAAGCGAGCTTGTGTGAGATTTAAATGCACATATGGGGTCACTCTATGAAATACTGTTTATTCATATAGAAATGTGCACTTCCATTAGTCTAATTGCAGGCTTATGTTAGGGGAACAAATGTGACACTATACAGTTTTTGGGCCAAAAGACAGCCATGTCCCCCATGATTACAATGCCCATGGTGTGAGGCCATAGCGGAATGATCTTCCTTTGTTAGACATGTACCGACAAAAGGGAGATGTTAAGCATTTCTGACCAAAAAAACTGTGTGTTACAAACATTGCACCATGGTATGTTTTATCAGATTGTAAATAGCTATAAAAATATGTTATGTTGTGTATTGTTTGGCAGGTTGCTATGCATTGCATATATCTTCAGAGAGAAACCTTCACAGACTTTCATGTACACAACCATGTAAAGCAAATGTGGCTTTTTAAAAATCCCGCAAATTCATTTTTTTTGCATTAATTAATTCAAAACTTTTTTTGCACGGGATTTTTAGAAAAAGTAATTTGCCTAAACCTTATCACAGTCAAAGGCAGCAGCTATAATTTGTACTAAGAATATCATTTTGGGTATTTATAAAATGTCATATTGGAATCTTACAGTTACTACACTGTACATGAAAACTAATTGCTAAAATGTCATAGATATTTTTTCTAATGAAAATGTTATTTATTTGTTTATCGTGTATGCATGTCTTGCAGCTCAATGTGTTTTCAGTGTCAAACTGTTCGGTTCCCCTCATCCTCCCCCACTATCGCTCTCTTCCTACAGACAGTAAATAAGAGACTTTGGATCAAGTTCCCTGCATCACAGAGCAGAGAGAAAAATTTTTTATTTCCAACATCCTCACTCAGTTTCCCATCTGCTATGTTTGCACCAAATTGGCAGACTTTATTTGACTAGCAAATTCAGAAACAATTAGTTGGAACTGTTATTAACGGCATGGTAGTATTGCAGTAAGTTTATTTTATGCTTATGATAAACTGGGCATATCTGTTTAATGCTGTGTTTATCTTTTGAAGTTGTTCTAAAATAGCTTGGACATCGCTGTCTGCTTCCGCATAAGGGCATCTCATTAGATTAGCACCAAGACGGCTTTCAGCTAATAAGGTATAGAATTTTCTTCCTCAAAAAAAAAAGAAAGAAGAGAATTCAACATTCTTGGTCAAGACTCCTTTCGTTTAAACTGCATCAATGTGATGTGGCATGGAGGGACTCAGACAGTACGTGTACACACAGACTGTGTGAGGCAGCAGTTATACCAGTTGCTTGTTCATCTTTTTCCTGCCATACTTTTTCGTTCCACTCAACTTTTCATTGATATAGTTGGATACAGTACCCTGTAAACAGCCAGTGTCTTTGGCAGTTCTTTAGCTTGCCTTAAATGTAGAAGGTGTGAATGACTGCCTGTAGGAGATTCCCCATCACTGTGTAGGTTGTTGTACAATATTTCTGCAATAAAAATCTTTTTTATTGTGTAATATAATATTCAGTTTTTCAAAAAGAAATTAAATTTTTGGATTTAATTAGGTGCAAGTTCTACCAATCAACAGAAATAAAAGGAACTTTAACTGATACCATATTGTATTTAGATGAAGCCATATATTTATATCTGTCCAGTAGGGTTAAAGGTGGTAACTTTGCTGTGATTGGTCATTTCCACTGAATTAAATGTACTGAATGTTTGAAAAACAAGAAGACTTTGATTTTCTCCATATTAATTATGGTGGGTTGTTGTTATAGGTAAACAAATGACCATCCAGAGATGCAAGAGAGATGTGCAAGAACATTTAAATATAGCAACATGTCGAAAAAATATACAAAAACACCACTCGAAACTCACTTGTGTGTTTATAATTGCTCTGGTGTGCTAGTTTCATTGGTTAATCATAACCTAGAGAAAGATTGGGTTGTAGGAAAAGTAATCTCTGAGGTGAAAGCAGTGAATAATGACCCTCAGACTGGATAGGGAGGGCTGTGTCTGTGTGTGCTTACAAACGTTAAACAAAGTGCTGTTGTTCCCTTAAAAACAAAAGTGAATCATGGTTTCAGGTCAAAAAGTCAAGTAGAAGAAAATCTGCTAACAGCTTCCTGTCGTGCCTTGAGCTTAGCCCTTTCTTTTTCATACACACAGAAACACATATAAAAAAAGTCCTGCATTCATCACGAGGACATCCATCCATCCATCCATCCATCCATCCATCCATCCATCCATCCATCCGTCTCAAGCAGAGAGACCCAGACTTCCCTCTCCGTTCCTGCTTTTCACTTCATTAAACATGGACCCGGCAGAAGCCTGTACCCCCAAGGTCTCTGCCTTCGGCCACCGCCGAGCTCATGGGAAGGGGGGACCATGTCGCCTCTTCGGTCTGAGCCGGGGCCCGGCCACCAGGCACTCGCCAGCATGCCCCACCTTCAGGCCTGGCTCCAGAGTGGGGCACCGGTGATCCGCGTCCGGACGAGGAAACGCTGACACCGATACTGTCGCTCATCATGCGGGTCTTCAGGCTGCGCTTTGTCTGATCCCTCATTGTAACCAGTTGGCATGGGTGACCCTACCAGGGGCATAAAGCCCCCCGAAAACTTAGCTCCTAGGATCATTAGGACACTCAAACCCCTCCACTGTGATAAGGTGGCAGCCCAGTGAGGGGCTGTCTGGAAATCTTTTCTTTAATTGATTTATTTACCTGGAATCCTTCGTAAAGTTGAGAGTATCTGCACATTTGCAACAAGTGGTCGGTGATAATACTAATCTGTAAAAATGACCGACACTCTTCAGATTTTTTCATCACTCTTCTAATAAACCGGTTAAATACAGAAAATCTTCAGTTAACGTTCAATTCAAAAATACTTTATTATTCCCAGAGGGAAATTAAGTGTTGTTGTAGCTCATTACTAATTCATTTTTCAAGGATTTGTTGTAGACCATGATGGCTGTGGGGAGAAAGGATCTCCTGTAGCGGTCTGTGTTGCAGCGAAACTGAAGAAGCCTCTGACTGAACATATTCTGTTGTTTTAGGATAGTCTCTTTAAGAGGATGCTCAAGTTTGTCCAAAATCTTTTTATTTGTTAATTTTGAATACGTGACCCCTGATATCATTTAAATTCTTATCATTAAGTTTATTTAAGTTGAGGTACTACTATGTTTTTATATTAGATTTTTTTATATTTACTTTTTCACTGAAGTCCAGACGTGAATAATTTTACTTTTTAATACTTTTTACAGAAGAGCTCTGTTTCTTAACAGAATTGGTAAATTTTAAAATAAAATAAAATAGGGAACTTCCTGTATCTGTTTCTTTTCTCTTCTTTATCCTTTTTTAATGTAATACCTATAAAAGTATCGTATCGGGACTCGGTATAGATAGATATTCAAAATCAAATAACTTGGACTTGGGTTTGAGGGCAAAAAAAACCTGATTGGGACATCCCTACTGACAGGGTAACTATAAAACACATAATTCTACTGTCTACTGGTATAGGACTGCAAACATAACAGATTCTTGCAACCAAAGCGATAAAATGGCTCGTACTTTGCAGAATCAAATGCACGTTTGTGCTTTCGAAATGTTGCACAGCTTGTTTGTAATATTGTGGGACTGACAAAGTTCAAGTTTGATACAGTGTGAGAGCTTGAGTCGGATCTGGATCTGACTAAAATGAGGGAATGTAGGAACAAACGGGAAATTTTACCTTTTACATTTCCTGGGGTGGTGGCATCAGCAAAAACAGAAAGGAAAACAAAATCGAGGCAAATGCTCAAATCTGTTACCTGAGGTGGGTACAGGCAGATTATCAAGCAACACATGGTGTGTTATCCTCCATGGAATCCACAGGCATTAGAGTGCTCTACATAGAATGGAAGAGAAACCTGTGCTGAACATCAGTGTGAAAAATATTATAAACTTAGAGGCGGGACTGTCAAAATAGTGAACGTTTTCATATAGTTATATATATATATATAGTTATATATATATATAGCCTACTATTTACTTCACGCTTATCAAAAGAGGGCGCTGTGGGATGTTTAAAACTTGCAAGATGGCATATTCGGAGAAGATCCTGTGTGACCCTCTATAGTTAAAATGACCAAGCTCTGTATTGGAGAATTTTGCCAATGATGCTGGTGAAAAGCTGAACAATGACGATTATCCCCGATGCTAGCTGACCCTCCAGGGGAGTTTCTAATACAACCCTTAAGTTGAAGCTCTGATGCTTGAAAGCTGTAAAAGGCCAGCAATGCCGTTTTCTATGATGGGACGTCAACTGGCCATTAAAGGAACATCTCAAAAGTTGTTTTCTGAACATTCCTTTTCCACATCTTTATACACTTTTGAACCCTTCTATCTTCTTGGCTGTGTTTCTGCGTAACCCTGCAATTCACTGGGCTGTTTATGGAGATTAGGTTACCTGGCCGTCCTCTGCTGCAGTGCGACTGTAATCTGCAGACATGGCTCTCCACCCACCACAACAATGGAGTGTTAAATATAATTAAAACTGTAAAAAAAAGAGCAATATTGTCAGATTTTTCTCATGGTGGTTAGTGACGGTTAGCTGCTGCAAACTTTGTGGAAATTTGTTGGTAGGATGGCTGTCAAATGAAAGCGCCAATCTGGACAGTTGGCCACCAAAATATATAATTTATCCCAACTTGATATCGATTTACCTCACTTTAAACTCTGATGAAATGTATAATGATCCACATATTTTAAATAATTAAAGCCAATGAGATGTATACCTCAGTAAGAGAAATCAAACATGCTGCATTCATATCTAAAATTGGTAAATGATCAGTAATCAGATTCTGATTATTTCTTATACTCTTGACAGCGCTGCTCATATACATGATTAAATGCCGATCAATGCAGGAAAACTTGTCGTTAGAGTTCTTACAGATAAATCCTATTCAGTTCACAGGTTTATAATGCCAAAAAAAAATCTGAAATCATTAACAAATCACAGGTTGGTGCACCTCTGATTGTTTCCTTTTTAACACCTACTGGCAGTCCAAGACCAGCATGGCGGAGCATTTAGCACACATGTGTCAAACTAAAGGTGCGCGTCCCGAGTCTGGACCACCATAGCCATTTATGTGGCCCTTTAAACTCTAGAGGACCACATAAATAAAACCATAAACTTCTAAATATTATTTTATCAGCCAAATAAAAGTTTATTTGTATAGCACAAAATCCCATCATTGTGAGATGTTCTATTTTAAGAAGTGTTTGTTAAGACTGATTTTTATTAATATTTTAGCATTTTGATAAAGATAGTTTTATCAATAATTTTTTCCACAAGTGGCCCTTTGAGGACATTCATTATCTTGATGTGGCCCAAAATGGAGATGAGTTTGACACCCCTGCTTTAGCAGATAAACAAGCTTCTGGTTACCAAATGTAAAGTTTATAGAAAGTCTGATCACTAGCTGCTGGGAAGATGACTGACACTCCATGTAGTGGGAGATCAAATAATGTTGCTTCCTGGTAAACAGATTACGAAACATTGACAAAGAAGGAAATGTAATAAAAGAACTGTTAACGTTTTTTTTTTTTTTTAGAAGGTCTTGAAATGATCTGTCATTGTAAGGCGTGACATGCAGCACTCAGTCTAGTGTTTGTTATTTTGTTGAACTGGATTTGGATCTGAAAGGTTAGAGGATCTGTCTCTGCTGAAACGATAGACCGTCCCAAAGTCGCCAAAACACGTCATTCTGACTTTAAAAAAACAAAAAGCTCTGCATTACTTAGAAATACTGAAGCTAGAGCGCAGGAAATTAGACCCTTTTTTTCTAAGTTTTGCTCCTGTTTAAGATCTCCTGTTCAGTCTGAGGACGTGGGTCAGGTCACGGTGTTTATACCGTCTCCTATATAGCTGATCCCAATCACAGAGAAGCGGCAGCTGAGCGTCAGCGAAGGCACATGGCTCAGAGAGCAGATGCAGACTGCACGACGGCAGCAGTATGTAAACACAGTGGATCCGCCGACAGGATGTGGGCAGGAGAAAGAGTAACCTTAAAGCTTTGGTAGAACCAATCAAATTAAAATGCGCAGGAGCCTCACAGTTGGTGAGTGATTACCAGTGAATGTGCATAGATGTTATTGGATCATGTTGTCCAATATTTCCACCAGGGAGCGCAGCATGACATGTGCCGGGCATCAAATACTTTCAGCCGGAAATCAAGCTATGTTTTGTATTTAAAAAGATACAGTGCTTGTAAGATTTATTTCAAATGTTAAAATACATTCATATATATCTTTTTTTGGTATTCGCGCTATTTCACACACATTCATTCATTTAGAGCTCAGTCATTGGGATAAAAATCACAGGTGTTATTATTGTCGGTACACCTAATAATCCCTGTAAGTAGACGAAACCGAAATTTTTTTATTTGTATTTTATGTTCTAGAAATTGAGAATTAGTACTGATTGACGTTCTGTTTCTGCAGCAAAGCACAACACATTCCAATGATCTAGTCTCCATAACAACCACTAGATCCTGTCTACACGGCGACTGGTGGTTTGGGATACATCTCAGGAAAAAAAAAAAAAGAATACATAAAAAAATAAATAAATATATATATATATATATCAACATGTAGATTTTGCGTAAAAGTACTGGAACTTTAACTAGATCTGCGCGATTTGATCAAATGAGACTTAGATCTTTTCAACAACAAAAACCATAGGTGTTTCTGATGTGAAGCAAACAGTGAAGATGATGTACGGTGAGGGATCTGTAATGCTGCGGGCCTGTGGGAATCTTGTTAAAAGTCAATTGATCATGAAGTCTTTAAAGAGCAACAACTTTTTTTTGCTTCTAAACTGTATAAATGTCTCTACCAAAACAATCTTTCAGTTTCAGGTTTTGTTTTAACATTTTCGTGTAAACTTGTTAAATTCGAAATTTTTTGTTCTAAAAACGTCTTAGTGCTCATGGTCATTGTGTGGTACTGCATTTGAATTTTCTGATTGGCTGAGAGCGGTACATCTTTTCCATTGTTTTCGTCACAGGCACGGTCTCACAGCGATGCCCTCTATCTCTGACACACTCGCCCCGCCCTGCGGCGAGCTGGAATGACACCGCTAAGGTAAACTGAGAAACTGAAATCCGTATTCGCACTATGGAGGACCACAACGGCGAGGTGGTTTAAACCAAAAAAAGACCCAAGTTACTTTATTTGTATTTATATTGTGTAAATGTAGTCTATATTATTAGGGTTGCACCGATACTGGTATCGGATATCGGGGGCAAGACCCTGAACCTGAACAATTTCACAGAAATGTTTTATTGTTCACTAGAAATTTTTGTTTTTGTGGTCATTTTTATTAATATTTTATTCTTTAGCTATTTCACCATCATTTGTTGTAACAAGCAGAGAAGGAAATAAAACCTGCCTTCATTGTTTTTTTGTGTGTGTGGTAGAAGTATCGGTACTATTTCTAAGTACTCAGATCCAAGTATCGGTATCGTATCAGTTTGAAAAAAGTGGTATCATTGCATCCCTATTTGACCCTATTTTATAAAAGAATGTTTTCATATTAATTGTGACTGTACAAAACGGTGTACACAATTATTGACTGAACAACTGATTTTGCTTATTACTGTGGGTAACACCACAAGTAACCATGAAAGATAGTTGAGCATTATTATGTGATGCAGCACAGCAAAGGACTGAAACTCTCTGACCTTCTCTGGAACTGGAGAGTGAAATTGACCCAAAATGCAATTCCTTCTATGACCACTTGGGGCCGTTTAACGGGACAAACACCATGGCCTCGGTTTTGCATTGTTTTCTGCCAGATTCCTCCTCTGCAAGTCAATCGTACGTCCAACAAATTCCAGATGACTAACTTTTACAGCTTTTTACCAACCACTTCATTAAAGTAAAAAAAGGCACAAAAAAAGGTTTGCTTACTTTACTTCAACTATTATGGAGTTTCAGTGAATGATAGTTGTTCTGAGTGAGTATGAGTGACCTAGCAGATACATCATGTGACGCCTGCGTGCAACATATAATGGTTACATTGGTGTGTTTTTCTGGACAGCTTCTCTCTCAGAGCACAAAGGGCTGGCTGTCGGCAGCGATATGTCAGCCAAGGCGTGCTGTAATCGTGCAGGCAATCACTTCCAGGTGTCGGATGGAAAACAGCACGTCTGGTGGAGGAAATTTCACGTATACAGAGGAACAACAGAGAAGTAGAAAACAGTTTACTGTAGTGAGGCAGTAAAGCGCATTTTTAATAAGAATTTAAGTGAAGCAAATGCATAACAAGTCAAAACAAAGTAACCTTATCTTAATTTAAATCCAAATATGGTACAGGTCAAAAAGTCCTGTTAGGGTGAAACAAAAGTACATCCTTTAACAGTTTTAGGTATCGTTTTTTGACGAGTTTCTTCAAGTTGTTTTAAAATCTACCCTTACATACAAAACCACTGACACAATTGAAGTGTTTACTGGAAAATAAACACTATTCCCAAAACCTTAGAAATGTGCAAAATATGTAAAAAAAAAAACAAGAATATGAAGGGTCTTTCTTTCCCATCACCGTAATCTGTGGGTAGATGTGGGAACATCCACTGTACAAATGTCAAATTGAGTGCAATTTTCCCTTTGTGCCACTAGATGTCAGAAGATCTAACATACAATTTTTTTTTGTAATGGTAAGATTTCTGCTTACTTCTGATTTGAATCTCATGGGCTGGACAAGCACTGAAAGATTTACGATATGCTGCGTTTAGATGTTTGTGTCAGCAGTTTACAAATTCTGCAGCAAATGACAAATGGTATTCATAAACAAATACGCTAATTCATAATTTGCCATGATTTTCTGCCAAATAGTCTTAAAGGCATATTCCACCCCTAAGTAAAAATGTCTCTGTTACCATATTATTCAGAGTTAGATAAGTGAGAAAAAAAGCATTTTGGAACCAGCCCAGTAATTCCCCTGATCTGGAAGCAGTACGCTTTCTTTAGCTTTAGCTTAGCATAAACCAGTGAAAGTGAATGGGAATTACTGGCTAGTATCTTACTGTGGTGAATATGGCAACAGACACTTTTTTACTTTGGGTTGGAATGTCCCTTTAACTATTTTTAATGTAGTTTTCGTTTAGTGGTTTAATGTAGTTTTAAATCTGTTTAAGCCAATTTTTTTTTTTATATAGAGATGACGCTGATTTATTACAGAATAAGTCGATAACAACTTGAACAAAAACAGGGAAAAAACTGTATATTATGGTTGGACTACCAAGCAATCCATATCTTAGTATGTCATAGCGGTAATAATTGCACACCAGCTTTGTAAAAAAATAACCCCAAAATCAAACGTTTTGTGAGATATAGTAAGAGTAAAATGCTTAAAACCACTTTCTAGAAATGTGCACCTTGATATGTTTTGGATCTGCAGCTTAAATTGTTCATGTTCACAAACGTACCTTTACGTGGACATGTGCGCCTTCTTTGCACTCAGCAGGAGCATCCTCCAGCTGAGCTCACAGCTGTCCAAACAAAGGTATTCAGACATCCTGGGGAGTGGAATATTGTCCACTGTGGTCACTGATCTGAGGCGGAACTATTTACTGGCACCATGTTGTGGAGAGGAGGCTGGAGCTTTAGACGGTGGAAGGCTGCAGAACACACAGTTCTGACACTGAACACATGGTCGGGACTCCCTGACGGGTTCAGTTTGTGTGTGTGTTTACGTGCCTCCTTCTATCTGCCGGTCACAGCACTCTGCAGTTTGACCATGCTGTGAATAATGGTGTGTATGTTTGCAAACACAACATGGAGTTGTTATGCTTTTTTTCTGAACCTTCCCTATTTTCTAAATCTGTTTCCATTTTAGCTGACCATGTTTTTCTGCTTGGTAAAGGTGATTAGTCATGCACAGCCTTTCTTTTATTTAAAAAAAAACTATTTTATTAGAGCATTTTTGTTTTGTAAGGATAAATATCTGTTTCTGTCATGTGTGCTTCAAGTTAACATATTCTGTTGCACATGTATGTTTTTGGACTTACTGCTTTGTCTATGTTACACACGTTAGAAAGACTCCAGGTAACGATTCATACGTGTTTCTCATTCCCTGCTAAAGCATATCAATTTGATCCCTTCCTACTCCTCCTCTGTAGCCATGGCCTCAGGCAAAATATTGCTCATAATAGTTTCTCTTCATAGTAAGGTTTTTGATGGATTATAAAGATAAATATTAATATTGCTTTATATCTGGCCTGATTTTTACTGTATGGTTCTGATCCCCCATTTGGGAGGGTTGAAATTTAACAATGACAAATGATGGCCCCTGGTCAAACTAAAATAACACCTACTGTTGGATATGATTTATTGTAGCGAGCTAAGCTCGTTCTCTGGAATCACAAATTGAGTATATTGTCGAAAATGTCATGAAATCATAAATTTCCCATGAGATTTGTCCCCAAGGCATACATAAGTTGATTCATGGTCAGTATAAAACATGCCACTGGACGGCTTCTATTTCCCCCCCACAAAATCATGGACTAATCAACCAAGAATCTGCTTATAATGTTTTCTCTTTTTTTTTTTGATTTTGCTTTTTGGACCAATTCTTTTTACTATATATATACTTCCAATTGGTAAAATAATAAGATGACATGGTATGAATTTCTACAGTTATGCAGATGATAGACAACTATAATTATCCATAAATCCAGATGAATCCAATCAGTTAGGTAGAATAAAGGCATGTCCCAAAGACATTAAAAACCTGGATGACTCAAAATTTTCTACTTTTAAAATCAGACGAGACAGAAGTTGTTTCCTTAGGACCACAACCTTTAAAAAGGAATCTGCTAAATCAATCATTTCATCTGGATGGCATTTAATTGACCTCTGCTAATAATGTAAAGAACCTCGGTGTGATTTTTCACCAAGAAATTACATTTAAATCCCATATTAAACAGGTTTCTAAGATTTAGTTCTTTCACCTCCGGAATATTGCTAAAAATTAGAAAAAAAAATTATGAATGGAAGTCAATGGAGTAATAAAAGTTATTTTCTGGTCCGCTTTGTCTTACGTCCTGAATCACACATATGTTTTACTTCGGTTTAAATGATAACTTATTATATATATTTCGACTGTGTTTGTCAAGTGATTTGGGATGTATTTGTTTGTAAAAATTCGACTTTAAAATGCCTACGAATCAGAAGCCAGAAGTCGCATATATGACGCCATTTGGCTAACGGGAACTAGAACTAGCTATAGCACGTAAAACACAGACCTAGAGCTTTTAGAGCTTCTCCTCCATGCTGGCTCTCACTCCACCGCCTGCTTTACACCCGACATAGCTGCTACTTTCCACATGGTTAGATTGAAATGTTCTGTGCATCAAAATTAGTTTTTAAAATTCTCGGACATCATATGTTCGATACACGGCGCATTTCAAACTGAATCAGAAAATAACTTTAATCGTTCCATTGACTGTCATTCATTTTGTTTTTGGCAGTAGGGAAACCATGGACCGGAAACATTCTCTGTATACTATCTGCTGAGCCATGTTCAACATTAAATTCTGGGTTGCCCAGAGTTCTGACCCGGAATTGGGATAATCCAACTAGCTAGCTGCTGTAAGGTTGGATATGCCGTCAGCTGATATTAAAATGGCAGTTTTTTTCCTGTTTTTTTTTTTTTTAAAGCTGAGACAGTGTGTTAAATCTTACCATGTCAGTTTGCCCCTCTAAACAAACCAAAGGTAAAGCAAAGTTCACCAGTAAATATGTTGATCCATGTTTGGCAATCACTTGTCACTATTACAAAAGGTTTGGAACCTTCGTGTCATTGATCAAAAGCTATAATCAAATGAGTCTGTGCCCACGTAGGTATGTGAACGCATACCTACGTGGGTGTCAGTTCAGCTGACTAATTAAGAACCAGTCTTCCTGCATGCCTGATAGTAGTATGAGCACAGAGGTTCTCATTGCTCCCTAACTCTGATACTTTTCCACAGGATAATTTATTACCCAACTTTATGCTCCATTAATGCCCTTAAGTAGAGCACTCTGATATGAACCAGACTCTCTTTAGTTATTGATGTAGCGTTTGTTGTTTCTGTCTTTATGTCTGTATTTTTCTGTGCTGTTGTTGCATGCCCTCTACCTGCCTTTTGTGTTCATTGTCGCCCTGTGTGAAGCGGGCACTCTGCCATTTCACACTCTCTTTCAGCTTATTTATTTGTTTCGCTGCTCTGCAGACACTCCAGCTGGCTCCGTACTGACAGAGCTGATTACTGAGCTGAGTGTTTTATAGGACTTTCATTTAGTATTGCTGGACTGGATTTTTTTTTTGTCATCAAGTTTACATTTTAATCTGTAAATATTTTTTTGATCTAAAAAAATGTATCTTTGAGGATTGCAATTCAATTCAAAAACCCTTTATTAATTCCAAATGGATTGTCTGGATATTGGATCATACATAAAAAAGATTTTCTGGTTCTGGGTTCCCATCATTTTGCACTCAAAGTGTCCTAGTTTTTGACACATAAAAATCTGTGCGTTGTAAGGAGGGAATGAAGAAGATAATTCCTCAGTAGTCATCGAGTGAATGGGTCCATGCGTGCCCTCACGCCTAACAACAATTTAAAGAGACCGACACAGTGTTTTTGTCGGTTACAGTTACAGATTTGTCGCTTTGATTACATTCCAAAAAGCTGAAAACATTAACCATCAAGTGATGTAATGGCGCTGTGACAAGAAAAAAACTTTAATCAGAAAACAAAAACATATTCGTAGTATGAACCCTATCAGCTCAGACATTCATTTCGTATACTAAGCTGCTTGCCAACACGTCACTTTAAGTTTTTCGCTTTATTGGTATTGCTATTTTGCTCTGCTGAAATTTAGTTTTAGGTCCTATAACACTTGACGTCAAATAGATAGCCTAACCTCCATCCCTAATCTCTTTAAAATAAGATCCATTAGTGCTCTCTCTTAAACAAACACAATGATTTGTCATTGAATTCAGCCTGATAATAGGTGCTTGTTTTTACGCTTTCACTACGTAACTACATTATTTGTGCTTTAATGTCCCTTGTTTTGAGCTTCTCACATCTGGTTTCACATAAGAACAAACTGGCCAGCTCCCAAGATCATTTTGATGGAGCATAGCTGTAACTTATGTTTTCTGACAGAGGTTTGAGTTGTGTGTACAGTCCTAATTCATTAGTTTGGAATCTCTGAATGTGGGGGCGCGTATCCGTGCGGACACACCGACCAATGGTAATAAAATAAAAAACTTTGAACAATTTAGGATTTAACCTGAAAGCAAAGTATTTGACCTGTTTAGATGTTTGCATACTACAGTCGTTTACCAATTGTACATAATAGACAAGGGGGCTGGTCAAATAGTAAGTAAATTAGATGTTTATTTAATAATGCCTCTGACTTGGTTTGTCAATGGGGGGGAGAGACAATCGGTTATTTTATGGTTCAATTTGCTCTAGCAAAGTAATCAGTTGTGACACAGCCAGACACGGACTGAGCGTCGGGAGAGGCAGGACATTTCCCGGTGGCCTGGCCGCTGAACTGGCCTGCTCCGTGGCTGCAGATGGTCAGGTTGGGTGGTGCTTGATTTTTCTGATCAGGGAGGGTCTGCACAGGTGAAAAGAGAATAGCTGTTAGTGTCAGAGAAAAAAATATATTTTGCACAAAAGGGACTTAAGGCTAATTATCACAATAATTTCAGTGCTACTCATCCTTATTCTGCTTATAATTTTGCTTTCCTCATTTTCATATTTTTATTAAAATAGAAAACTCCGAGCCAAAGAGGAGATTTAAGACTAATGGCTAGCAGCAGGGAAGATGACAGTGGTAAGAAGAGATAAGAACTTTCTGGGAGAAAAAGATTCACTGTTGGGAGAAATCAGGCAGGCTGATACTTCAGAATTACTCTCATTCCCAGTCCAAAATTCGTTTTGTCTCTATAATCAGTTTGTTAAATATGTGCTGGCTTTGTATTTACCATGTAGATGAACTAGAGTAATGCAGGTTATTTCAGCAGAAAATGAATATTAATTTTGTTAGGGAAACAAACAGAAAAAAAAAACTGTGTTGGTGGATGGGCTGCCTAGGTTTTATTATTTTACAGTTTTAAATCAACCAACTAACTCTAGGCGTTCTGCGTTAATTGGGTGGTGGCCTGGGATGGTATCAAATTCCCGGCTCGAATTATTGTCCCAGTCCGCCCCTGATTACAGTGTTAACTATTCATAAAAGTAACGCGCCAGAGTACTTATGTCTTATCAAAAATTAAAAGTCAGATTGCAGCGTTTTGCACATGCTGCAACTTCATTGACAGACACAGCCTCCTTTGGATGCACCAGGAAGTCGTGACAATGATTAAGGTCAGTCATCCAACTAAATTAACTCTGCAGGATGACAATAACAGGAAAGACAATCAGCAGTTGACTCTTCCAAGTAGCGGTTGACAGAAGCTTTTCACCAACGCAGAGTTTTTGTTTTATTATGTTCTTTTCCTTTTCATTGATAAACTGAAAATAGTGTGCCTTCTTCCATGATGCCCAAGCTGTACTCTTCCATCTTGCAGAGAGTTTGAAGACGCTCTCTCTCACACACACACACCTACACACACACAAATAAGGTCAGGACATGAACAGGGCACAGACTTATCACAGCGCTTTAACTCTGCTGAAAAATCCGCCGATGGCACACTGGGCCTAGCCCTACTGTCTGACAAAAAGCAGGCTGCAGTCTGGATTTTCTTTATTGATAGAAATTCTTAAAATAACGGATTACTTAAAAAAACAAAACATAGTTACAGATTGCTTAACACACAAAACTAACTCGTTAAATCACACATTATAAGAAAAAAAGTCATTAGAATGATTAGAGTATTCTAATCCATTACACACAACAATGACCAAGTAGCATGGTACATACGCATTCTCTGAAACAATCATTTGGCCCCAGAAACTAGCCACGACTATTTTCTTGAAAAGCTTCCAACGGTAAGAACTCTGACCAGAAGGGAATCACAGAGTTGGGTCAGTGTGTGTGAACCATACTGCTGGTAAGGAAGTTCTTTTCAAATGACTTCCTTACCAGCAGTAAGGAAGTTGACCACTTGGTCCTGAAACAGATATTGGTGGGTATTGAAATGTCTTCAAAAACTGCCAAATGGTTTAGCAGTTACTTGAGTGGCCGAACTCAAAGTGTTCAGGTTGATGTCGTGTCTTCAAACTCCTTACTTCTACAAAATGGTGTCCCCCAGGGGTCCATTTTGGTTCCCATTCTATTTCCTGTGTATACAAATGATCTCTGTCAAAATATACGAAAGGCAAAGTATCATTTTTATGCAGATGACGCCATTTTGTATTATTCTGCTCTATCGTTATGCAAGTGCCTTAGAAGACCTGCAATCTGCTTTTAACGTTATTCAGCACAATCTTAATAATTTGAGACTTGTACTTAACTCTGAAAAAACTAAAATGACGTACTTCTTTAAATCAAGAAATGCAGATGCTGCTTATCAGATTTTTACACTAGATGGGGAAAAAAATTAAACGAATATCAGTCTACAAATATCTGGGTTTATTCTTAAAAGAAACTTTGTCCTTCAAGCATAATATAGAGTGCCTAACAAAAACACTCACAGTAAAGTTGGGTTTCTATTATAGAAACAAAGGTTGTTTCTCTTTTAGTGCGAGAAAAAGGCTTATACAAGCAACATTCCTATCAATACTGGACTATGGTGATATTTTATACATGTATGCAAATAAATTGTCTCTGAAAATGCTGGACTCAGTATACCATACAGCTTTAAGATTTGTAACTAATTCTGGTTTTCATACTCATCACTGTAGCTTGTATGACAGTGTTGGTTGGCCTTCTTTGTACAATCGTAGGTTGGAGAATTGGTATAATCTTCTTTATAAGGCCATTTTTGTGTAAACTGCCTTCTTACTTATGTTCTCTCCTGACTCCTAAAGTCTCCATCAGAAATTGTAATCTTCGATCACTTGGCCAAATCATGTATGACATTCCTCGAACACGAACAGTTTTTGGTGAAACTGCCTTTTCTGTTTTTGCACCTTCATCCTGGTATAAACTGCAAAATCATTTTAAATTAGACTGCTTTGTATCAATGACACAGTTTAAAACAAGGATAAAGGACTACTTGAGTACTAAATGCACATGTGCTGTTACCGGGCGCTGCTAGTGATTATGTTGAGATTATGTTAAATTACATCTCTGTTTTATAATTTATATTTGTCTGTTTAACACTGTATATTTTAACTATGGAACTACTATTCTGCTGTCTTGGACAGGACTCCATTGTAAAAGAGGTTCTGAATCTCAATGGGATTATTCCAGTTAAAATAAAGGTTAAATAAAATGAAAAAAAAGGATGGGATACAACTCTATGTATAAAAATGTGAACTATCCTTTTAAGGAATCTAGATCACTTTAATTATCTCTAGTTTTAAATCCAAAAGATAAAATCTTTGATATAACATTGGAAATGTTTAAAGAACAAATAAAACTGTTTTATTTGGCAGTGAAGCTTTCTCTAACCGTAACATGTAAATGTTTCCTCATATGAGGGATATTTGCCTTATGTGGAGGATGAAAAAGGGTTTTTATGTTCTGTGAGACAAAAAAAGTTTGACATAAATTAACACCCTGATTTGCCATAGAGGGTAGCATCAGGAAATGTTGGAACCATATATTTTATCCAAAATTAGGGAATATAAAAAACAACTTGTGTTTCAGGAAAATGCTCAAGCAGAACAGACTAGTACAATACAGTATGCTTGTTCTGCAGAGCCAAGTTACACAGATGTTTTTAACAGGACACTTGACTCATTTCCTATAAACTCTCTTTTGGGGCAGCAGGAACAAATCTGTGGACACATTACACAAACCCTAAACCACAAAGCACCAACAGGAATCCTGCTGTAGTTTTTTACAGACCTGCATGTTTGACAAAAGATTGGAACTGAATTAAATGGTATCAATGCATTACATTTAAGAGGCTCCTGCCAACCAGAGCCATTACTTCTGCTTTTTATTCTGTTCTCCATTTTACATCAAAGTTAAACATGTTGTTCATTCTGGCATGTATTTAAATGTTGAAAATGTATATTGCCCTCCAAATAAAGAAAAAACCTTGGTGATGATGTGCAAAGGACTTTAAAATACATTAATTACATTGCAGTAGTCTCTTCAGGTAACTTACTGTAAAAGAAGCAAAAATCCTTTCAAGGAAAAATATCCAACATTTCAAAAAGTTGACCAGTACAACAGTCCCTATAAATTGTTGGGTTTTGTTGATATTAATGAGCAAGAAGATGGCTACGCACATACAGTACAGACCAAAAGTTTGGACACACCTTCTCATTCAATGAGTTTTCTCTATTTTCATGACTATTTACATTGTAGATTCTCACTGAAGGCATCAAAACTATGAATGAAGACATATGGAATTATGTAGCACTTTTAAAATAAAGTGTGAAATAACCTGGCCTCCAAAGTCACCGGACCTGAACCCAATGGAGATTATTTGGTGTGAGCTGAACCGCAGAGTGAAGCCAAAAGAGCCAACAAGTACTAAGCATCTCTGGGAACTTCTTCAAGACTGTTAGAAAACCATTTCTGGTGACTACCTCTGGAAGCTCAAGAGAATGCAAAGCAGTAATCAGAGCAAAGGGTGGCTACTTCAAGGGATCTAAAACATAACATATGTATTCAGTTATTTCACCCTTTTTGTTTAGTTCCATACATCATGTGTTCATTCATAGTTTTGATGCCCTTAATTGAGAATCTACAACGTAGTCAGGAAAAGAAAGGAAACTCATTGAATGAGAAGGTGTGTCCAAACCTTTGGTCTGTAATGTAAGTTTACCCATATACAGTGAGGCAAAAATATTTGGCAGCCACCGACTTTGCAAGTTGTTCACTTAAAAAGATTAGAGAAGTCTGTAATTCAAGATAGGTACACTTCAACTGTGAAAGACAGAATAATTATAAATAAATAAATTATAAATAAAAACCCTCTAAGAAATCACGCTGTAAGATTTTTAAAGAATTTAGCATCTACAAATAAGATTTATTGCTCACGTAACTGTTACTTCTCTTTAAGAGGCTCTTCTATCTGCGCCTGTTTAAACTTGTTATCTGTATAAAATACACCTGTCCACACCTTTAAACCGTCAGACTCTAACCTCCATCATTGCCTAGACCTGAGTAACAAAGCTTACTATCAGTATAATAGTGGAATTTAGAAAGTTAATTTATATTTTTGGTTGTCAAAGTGGATTCCTGAAAAAGTTGGGTATGAAATGAATGTGGAGTAAATTTACCATAATAACTGGATAGCCGTGTATAAATGGTAAAATCACATACCAGTAAATAGCCAAATTAATATTTACAACTTGATTGTTACATTCTCTTATTATAATTCATGCACTCCTTTGTATAACTCGTCCACTAGACAAAGATGGACATGAGCCTTGGGCCGTTCTTGTCCAGTTTACAGTGCACCAGAAAACCCTCCCCCAAATAAAATAGTTATGAGGAAGTTTACTGAAGATGTCCAGAGTGAAAACAGAAGGAGAGGAGCCTTAGTTCTCAGCTCTCCATCTGTTGAACCTTTTGTGTGTCTGATTGGAGCAGGCGTCGCACAGGCTGACATTTCACTGAGCCCAAAAGTTAAAAATGAACCCGTTTGTGTGTCGCCTAAAATGCCGTTGCTGGGGAGTCTGGATGAAGGAGGAAACATGTTTTGCTCGCAAGACTTTTTGGAGCTCTTTGTTTGGCAAGTAGGCTATCATTCCAAGTTGCAAAAAAAATACTAGCAGTTATTATTTTCAATTTGTTCGTAATTAGTTACTAAGTCAGATAAACATTTTATATTGTCAAAACCATCTTTTTTTTTCTTTTTACATGTCCTGTCTGGCAATGTGGTACTCAGAATTGTTGTCTGAGTACGAAGTACAAGCCCAACAGATTTACTTTCTCAAGTAGAGCATTACAGTTTAGCTATTGTACTCCAAGTGATAAATATGTGTGAAAAATCTTTATTAGACATTGCTGTGGGTTTAATTTCTTGAAGTTGTGGACACAGAAACGGAAAAACAAGAGAAAAGGAAGAAAGAAGATGAAGAAGAAGAGAGGTACCCCCAAAAGAGGCGCCCCATCCCATCTAAAACCATATTTTTTTCAGTACAAGATGGGCCTTTTGTTGTAAATGTAACTTTTGTTTTAACATTAACCATTAATGTTAACTATTTATTTGCAGAAATGCATATGCAATTAATTACAGTGCTTCAAAGATCAGCACTTAAGAATGCTATTAATGAAATAATCTGACACTAGCAAGCAAACTGTTGTGCAATTTCTAAAAGAATCTTGATAAAGATGAAAAAATGTAGTTGCACGTTTATAGTCTTAAGCCAAGGATCTTGAGCTTGGTGTTGGGGAAGAAGTCTTTGGTTGCCATTATACAAGTCATTAAAGCATGATAGAGGACAAAGATAACGGTATAAATATTTAGCACAAAGCACAGGCTTTATTTTAGAAACATTTTGGGCCTAACACCTACTTTTGTCCAATAAAAAGTGCTGTAATCAATGATCAGTTCCTGACATGAAGTTCATGTTATCACTATAAACGGATTTTGTTGAATGCTTGGCATCAATTTTTTCTTGAGACCAAAAAAATCTAATATCATCTTTTTAGTTTTTTTTTCTTTCTTTGGAGTAAAATATGTTGCAGCAGGTTGGCTTCCTGAAAATAGAATATAAAAATAACTTTTTAAACTGCTTTTTGAAAGGAAACAGAAATGGCTGTAAAGTTGCTAATTAACCTAAAATTATCTGTACATTGGCAGCAGGATATATTTTCCATGCATATTGAATATGTAAATGTTGTTGACTGCAACAGTCAGCATCAATTAGCTCTTCTGCAGTGCCAATGCATGACATTAAAAAAGTTTGCCTTAAGCTGTTGCTTGAAAAATTTAGAAATTTCTTAGAATCCCATAATTAGGTTTTACAATGTGGCAAATATTTAGGCAATTGTTTTAATAAGCCTGTTGAGTGGTTTAAAAAATATTATTATTATTAAAGTTGGTTTTGTTTAAAAAGTAATTTTAATGCTTGCTGATTCATGGACATCCTGATAGAAATTCTTCCACTGTTAAACCTGTTGGTGTCTGGACACCGAGGTCTAGAACTTGGTAATTTTCTGCTGTGTATTTAATGATAACATTATTAAAAAATGCTTTTGATTTTTGGTTATCTGGAGCAAATACGTTGGAGATAGTGGTGTGACAGACGTGGGGAATGTGTGGGAATCGTGATCCAGTTTTCCTATTTGGTGCCCTTCGTTTCTTTCTGCTGTTACAGTTGTTTAGTCCGTTAATATACGGTAACCTATTTTTCTGAGCCATTTTTAAATGCATCATTGGATCGCTGACAGGTAGTGCAGGACAGAGCAGCGCGTCCAGTAAACTACCACCCAGATCCAGTAAAAGGCAAACCTCATACAATTGGCTTGTATGAACTAGGCTTTTAGCTAATATCTGCATGTGACAGCATAATTCAACTTATATCATGTTAGGCTGGTTCACAATACTGATGTTAGCTCTGTAACTTGCCTTGCTAGGTAGTTCGTGGTAGGAATAAACCCATTTCCTTCATTTCTGTGTAGAACTTTGCTGCTTTCCGCATATTTGAAAAAAAATCTTTATTTCCACAATAAGCAAAGCGGGTCAGGGAGGGTCTGCACATTTGGAAAGAGAATATGAGTGGTTAGGATAAAATATATATGGCATAAGAGGGGCTTTCAAGGTTTATTTCCAAAGTAATATCACAACTACTCATGCTAATTCTATTTCTACATTTATATCTATTTTTAATGCTACAAAAGTAAAGACCAGAGTCAGGGAGGAGACATCAGACCAGAGGACAGCAGCAGGGATGATGATGAGTCTTCACAGGTAAGGAAAGATTAGAAATAGCTGAGAAAAGAGATCCATAGCTGAGGGAAACCAAGCAGGTATAAGGACAGGGGTTTCACAGATACTGTACTTTAGAATTACTCTCATTCACACTCCAAAATATCTTTTTGTCTATATTTTAATAGGTAGCCCAGCAGATGTGCCCAGCAGCCATGTTGGGTGTCGGTGTATGAATGCGAGTGTGAATGGGTGAATGCGGCTTCAATGTAAAGCGCTTTGAGTGGTCAGTAAGACTAGAAAAGCGCTATATAAGTTCAGTCCATTTTAATTATTTTTATTTTATTTCCCCCAGTGACAACGCTGTTACTGTCACTGGAGATGCAAAGTGTTGCGTTACTACAACGCGGTTGAATGAAGAGCAGCGGTGTCAGGCCTTCTGACAGACAAACTTGCTGCAGGGAGAGACATGAGATGTCGGTGGTGATTGCAGATTGGGCAGATACCCTCAGTGCTCTTGCTGTCTCACTGTGTGCCGCGGTGAAGTTCGCTTGAAGTTGGATATTCGTTGGACATTAGTTTCCTTAAAGCGGAGACCTGCTCTAATGTTTTAACCCCTAATTTTCAATGCCTGCACACTCTGCAGTTTATCAATCTGCAGCTTATCACTCCAGAACGGCGCTGATAGAGTGAATACATCGCCTCCAAAGGCACGCTCCTGAAGGCGGAGGTTTTGATTAAGATTTGGTTTTCGATAAATCCCCATGCATCCCAGAAAATACCTATGGGCTCTACTAACAAAGTAACACAACGATTTATAAAAAAAACAACATGTAATATTTCTCATTAATATGTTACTGTAAAATTTGATTTTTCTTCATTAGGTTCCAGTTCATGTGACCAGGTGACACCAAATCAGTTTTAAAATGTCTTATTGTAGCCAATTACATAGTACTCTATTTAATGTGAAATATTACAGATGCATAACTTGAAAAACTTAATAGACAGATTTTCCTTTGTTTCTTTTTACACTAACAGGGTGTGTCTTAGTTTTGCACTTTAATAAAAAGTGTGTGAATATGTATGACCAATATGTACTTTTTGAATATTTGTTTGTTTTTCTGCATACAGCTTGTCTTATTGGATCAAGTTCAAATACCAAGTGTGCTAAAATACTGTATATGGTGTTTTTTTTATTGGTCATTCAGTAATAAAAATATTTGACGTTACAGACATACAACATAACTCCGTTATATAACATAAAAATAACATAACAGTAACGTTGCTGAGTAACTAATTACTTTACAGTGTAGTAACTGAGTTACTAACTCAATATACTAACTCAGTAAGATGTAAGATGCCCAACACTGATTATGTGCCGTTTATTGTGACTTGCTGGAGCGAGTATGAACTTGAATATTCATTCTTTGATGTTAAATCTTTCTAGATTGACACTTACAGTTGAGCTTAATTATTCGTTTTGGCTGAGCAGATAGTGCCATGTAACTATTGATTTTATTGATAGTAGTAGTGATAAATAATAATTGTATTTTAACCACTACTGATATTGCTGATAACTAAGCCAGCACACTCCTTGTTGAAATGTGATTTAAACTGTTCTTTAGCCACAGAGGAAAAGTGCTATTGAATAGGAGAGGATGTAAATCACCGTCTTAAAGATTTTCATCCCTCACTTTTAAGATGGTGGTTTCACCCCTTGGTGGACCTCAGTATTTTTAAACTTTGGATAAGGCCTTGGGTGACAGTAGGGTGGCAGTGCCGTTAAAGAAGTAAAGCTGTGTTTGAGTAGTTTGCCAAGACTGTAGTGTTTAAGATAACTTCTAAATCCACCCCCAATTTTCATCTTTTTGAGTTCCTTTCTTCATGAAATATTTGTAAGTTTGTCATTTTCAATTTGGTATAAAACCGAGATGATCTTTGTTTAATTAGCCTTTCTCTCTAAGATTCCTCCCCGTCTCTGTTACTTTGCTCATCTGATGTGACAAGATGAGGGCTGCTTCTGAACTTGTGTGTATTGAATTACTCCTAAACTCCAATTAGCACTGGCTTGGATGGGATTCTTCCTCCAAGTTTTGACACAAACTAAAAAAAAAAAAAAATCTATCCAGAGAAGAAGAAAGGGAGGGATAATCGGATTTTCTGTGAATGACAGAAACCCGAATAGAAACTTGCCAGGGGTTTGAACTACATTTTTTTTTGTTTTTTTGAGAACCGTATTAAAGTTTCTATGCTCTAATAATTTTCCATTTGATGTTTCCTCATGGGGCCATTCATAAAAAAATTGAATAAGACACACTTGTTTATATATGAAGTGACATTCAAGGACTGATCTTACTGTAGATAGGTTTTAAAGGTAATGAAGCAAAAATAGGCTGTGGAAATAAAGAATGCTTTAATGTTGAAATGTCATAACATTTTCATGGGCAGGTATATAGACATCAATGTGATAATATTAAGAAAAATTTGAAATGAATTTTCTTGTAAGGTGCCTTGAGATGACATTTGTTTTGAATTGACGCTATATAAATAAATTGAACTGAAACTGATATTTTGAGGAGAAGCAATTTAGAAATAAAGAAAGCAAAGTTTTTTCAGGCAACAGATAGTCAAGATAGTATCTTTAGAGGGAAGTCTAATTTGTTCTGGAATTGAAAGGCATATTTTGTTCCAAAACACAGAACCCACCTCCTTCCTAAAAGATATGAAGGGTGGAGGCTCCCAAGCTGCTTATACTTGCATACAATTGTTTGAAAAGATAAACACTGCCTCTTCAGTCATTTAAAAAAAGTGGGCTAAAACACTTTTGCAAGCCTCTTCCTGACATCTTGTCTGATTTCCTTTTTATTTCCTCAGCCCAATGATGTCAAAGTTTGTCTTCAAAAACATCCACGGGTCTTCCTCCATTTAACTCAAATACTGTTAATTGATCAAATTAGGGATGTACCGATAATGGCATCGGGGCCAATACTATTTTAATGTGCTCTTAATGGTATCTGTTAGTAAAACAGCAAAGCTGTAATACTCTGCTTGGGAAAGTAAATCTGTTGGGCTTGTACTTGGTACTCAGACACCAATTCTGAGTAGCAAACTGCTAGACAGGACACGTAAAAAAAAAAAAAGAAAAAAGTTTGGAAAAAGTGGTATTGTTGCATCCCTAAACCAAATATTAACCAAATATAGCCAAATATTGTTAATTGCTTACATTACATCTTTTCACTTTCCCAAATTGTTTAAAGACACAGTAATCTTGGTACATAAAATCTGTATTTGAATAAAGTAGAAAACTGCATCTCTATCATTATTCTGCATTTAGTGAGAAGAAACAAATTTGGTAATCCTAACTCACCTAAAACAGGAAAAATTTTAGTCTGACTCAATGTCACAGTCTGAAAACAGCTGTATATGTACCTATAAACATATGATTTCATCTGTATTAGCTTAAAAAGTTGAAATACTGTCCACTATTAACCAAAAGAGGCGACATCTGTCAGGTTTTGAAGAATGCCAGAAAGGTTTATAGTTTCAACAGTTTGCTAATCAAGACACTGAATTTGATCTGATCCTAAATGGTGTGGATCAATTAGGTCACCAACATGGTAAAAGTATTGTCGGAGTTTTGGGATCTTAAATGCATCACTCAGTGTCTGTTTGATAACTATTTTTGAGAGCCCTCTTTTATATAGCATATTTTCTATCAAAGACTTCAAAGCATGAGCTGACAATATTTCCAGGCTGGCGTTGGCCTAGTTAGCGACAGCCACGTCCTCAGAAGCTAATCAGCAGTAGCAAAAAAAAGCCCTGTCCTCCCGTTAAAGAGTTTCCCAAAGCTTTCATTTGGTTCAGCAAATTCTGTTGGTTTTAATGTGTTCTCCTATAATGGCCTTGTCAACTGCGAGTCCTGAACCCATTTGTGTTGCACACACAAGCTTCAGTGTATTTTAATGGATATTTTTTGTGATCGACCAACACAAATTAAAGGAAAGTGATACATGCCTCAGAGGCTAAACAAATAAATCTAGTATTTTAAATCCAGTTTTTCAGCAATCTATAATTATATATTATATACAAAGCATCATTTATTTACACTTTTATCACCTCTTATCAAGACTATTGTGATACTGTTTGTTGACCTAGGTTGACCATTGTCATACTCTTAGACATTCTGAGATATTTTTTCAAAACACCTCAAGCTTCTGAGACTGTGAAAATCAATCTTTATATCTTACGAAAAACCTCTCACTTAAATTTAGGTCTGGAATTTGGTCCACTCTGTATTTCACTCCATCCATCTTCCCATATGCTAAGCTTGTGTTCTGTCGCTGAAAGAAAATGGTATCCTCCCTAAAACATGATGATGGCTGCAATATGCTGTAGGAATTCATCTGATACCTGACCCACTGTTATTTTATTTAATAGGGCAGGGACATAACGTTGTCTTTTTGCAATACCCTGTCTATGAACAAATACATATTATAGTACTGAGAGTCATTGGAAAGCTAAAATTTTTGAGATTTCAATGAGGTATAGGGAGCCTAAGTCTCCTTTTCTCGTCGCCCCATGGGTCCCCTGAGCAAAAAAAAAAAAAAAAAAAGCCTGTTGCCCTGAATAAATACATAAACTGTTCCCTAATTTAACTGATATCTAATGTTGTTTCCGCTGTGTTTTTCACATAGACTGTAAAAAGCAATGGATGTATTATCTGTCCATAGACTCCCATTCATTTTTTTTTTTTTACAGTAGGGAATAGGGATGGTTACCTTTTTACATTTGAATCGATACAGTATATTGATACTGACTGGCCTTCATGGCACAGCTGAACAATGTTTGTGCTAGTACAGATAGTTTTTTGCGGACCTTCTTTCCACATGGTTGGTTGGACAGAGCAGACTAAATTTACCGCCAGGACGTTTTTCTTCATTTTATTTCTTAGCAACCAGGTTCATTCTGTGTGTCAAACTGTCTTGTGTGATTACCTTTTTATTTTGCTTTTTGTCTCGTTCTCCCTCTCAGAAATATACCATATATTGTTAGGGAGAAATAGGTGATCCAAAGACAAAGGTTAAAGGAGAGTCAAGAAGCAAAAGCTGATGAAAAGTCAAATAATGAATTATAGAAGAAATGAAACTAGGGCAGAGATGTATTTTTCTTTTAGTTTTTTTTATTTATTATTATTTCCAAAGGTTTTAGGTAATGTTTTCAAATGAAGAAGATTTTCTTTACCTGTTTAAAAGCCAACATTAATCCCACATGTTTAGTGGCGAGTACGACTAGATGTTGAATTTTAACAGGAAACCAGAAATCAAGTCGTGTTCCCGTCAAAGATACATCTAAAACATTTGAGGGGGGTGAGTTCTAAAGTTCTCTAAAGGACATCAAGTCATTATAATCTTCAGTAAAAATCCCACCACTTTTACAGTTTTAACACAAATGTAAAACTAATGAAAAACTATATTAAATTCTTGTATTTACCATAACAACAACAAAAAACATCACAACAGGTAATACCATTATTGCAAAACCAATTTATCAGACAGATTAGAACATTTAACAATCCACCCGCTGAAGTACTTTATCCCTTTTACATTTGTTGGTTCAGCAGCAAATCTATACTCTGGACCTGGGACTTTAATGCAATAATGTAATTAAATAAGTACAGAAAAAAATGGTGCTTATAAGAAAAAATGATGCATGTTATTACACCTTTCTCTGTTCACTGATTTCTAGTTTATTGGAAAACATGTATCTAAACACTTGTCTGTTAGCCATGAAGAACATGCTCGGGATCTGTTCTGTAATGCAGCCTGTCAACCCTCTGATAACACATTGGCCCACTTATCATCCAAAACGTATCTGAATTTAAAAAGTTTGCCTTTGTGTCAAATATTTAATTTTAATCAAATATTATAATGTTTAAATCATGACCTACCATTTTTTTTTTCGTTTTTTGATCCATTCGTGGCGTTTGTTCAAATCAAATAGTTGTTGTGATACTTGTATAATGTAGCTATAACTATATTTTGATGTAATACTTGTTTATTAATATCCTAGAATTTTAGTTTATGAAACTTTTTATTCGAATGCCCCAAACAGGCACTGGGTGTGCTTATAAGAAGGCCTATTTATAGCACAATCTTTGTAACATTCACTGAATGCTGTCTCTGAACAAAAAAACCTTTATGAATTACTAATATGGTACACATTTCTGGGAAATAAACAGCTATATTTTTTTCTAATTTTTTTAAGTAAATGTAATTGTTAAGAATATTATGTCTTTTTAACATTTTTGGTATTAGCTGGTAAATGGAAATACAAGGTTGATATTCAACTGTGTGGGAGAAGTGTATCTGGTATTTTTATCTAACTCAATAAAAATTCATCAAAATCAATGTTATTGATCTAAACATTCACTAAAAATCATGGTATTCCCTAATTTGGTTAAATTTAAGGAAAACAATAAATTTGAAAAATGTCATGTTCAAGTATTGTCCCGAGGAAGAATGTTGTCGTTTTTTCGGACAAGCAGCTTGAGTGCAACGTCACTAAATTAGGAATTTAACATATTTCCGTTGGTTTGTCCTTATTTTAAATGCTGGGGGACTTACAGTGTCAGTTTGGGGACATTTTAATGAAAATGCTGTCCCAGCATGCAGAGGAAATGAATAGTTAAAGATTTATATGTAAAGTTAGCTTATGTAAAATATGAAAATGACAAACTAAATCAGAGCAGCATGATTCGGCTCGCCTCTCTTAACATATAAAATGATGCGGTCACTCCAAACGTTAAAACAATGCTGACATGTTCTGTGCGCTGTTCATACTTGTGGCTGTGAGGACTGGTTTGTGGAATGCTGCCTGTCCAGAAGTTATCTCCTCTCTGCTCGGACTAATACTGACAGGCTGGCAGACACACAATGACACACTTGTTTGTATGTTGATGCGCTCAGACGCTGCAGTCCCGTCTCCAGCAATGCTGCTGAAGGTCACTCAAGGTTAGGCATATAAAACTCTGCTGCTGTTCAGCTGTGCCGTGTTTACACAGGTGTTTCTCATCAGGAGTGTTGATGAGCTGAAAGCCACCTAGAAATCAGCTTGTTGTCGTTTGTACGTTATTTGATATTTTACCGTGTAACCTGAAGGCACACTGATTTGATGGTATCACCTAATGTTTTTTTTTCTTTTGTTTGTGACTACTTTTACCCTGTAAAGCAGCTGTGTGTTCTTTAAATTCATTTAGAACAAACACAAGGACAAATTCCACTTCCTGGGATTTTGGCAAAAAACACAAAAGGACTAATCTGATTCTTATATTCGTTTCCTCACATTTCCTTTGAATAAAAATGCAAGATTTGATATTTCGGTCCCACCAGGAGCATGGTATGAAAATTTAACTGAAGGGCACATAGAAGGAAGGGATGCGTTTGATTACTGTTTCATTTCCATTTAATTTTCATAAATATCAGGCCCTACCCATAGATGCTGCCTATATACAGCATATATGCCGCATATATTATAATATGAATGCGGCATATATGCAAAATTAAGGTGCACACAGTACAT
Organism: Apricaphanius iberus; assembly: GCA_028564705.1. Classification (NCBI taxonomy): domain Eukaryota; kingdom Metazoa; phylum Chordata; class Actinopteri; order Cyprinodontiformes; family Aphaniidae; genus Apricaphanius; species Apricaphanius iberus. The sequence continues at coordinate 588,822 of JAPXFQ010002314.1, forward strand.
GTGCATATGTCTCCGGTATAGCTTCCACATATAAGCTATATAGCAGACACATATAATGTCTGCTGTATAGCTCATGTCAGGATCTGATCTTTTATCTCACTTTGGCAACTGTCATACATTATGCTTAGCTCATATTTTTTATTATCAAGATAATAACTGTATATTTGTCTGAAGTCCATTACAGGAAAAAAACAACAACACAGTACAGACAGTATTTTGGCCCTCAACTGTGTCCGGCATTTTTCAGGAAAATATTTTTTGGAGTGTAACAGTATGGAGGTCTTGTCATTATAAGTTTATAATAGATCACGACTACTGTGTTGTCCCTTTGGCTGAGTGATAAACGTGCATGACTATTACTGGAAGACCCATGGTTTAAATCCTGCCCGCAGCCTCATTGACACCTTGTCGCAAAAAGAACTCTACTACTACTGAGCACCTGTTCCCACACAGAAATAACATATATTATAGACCAGGATTGGGTAAACACATTATTTTAAAGCGTTTACAGTATTTCACTGATTCCGCCTAGATCTATAATCCAAGTTGGGTTTAGGAGGTCCTGAGCTGATTCTTTTATGTATCTTCTTTTCTGTCCTTTTCTGTCATGCTTTCCATACCTACACCATTTAAAATTCCTAAAGGTCCTATATCATGCAAAATCTAATTCTTGGAGCTTTCAACCATGTTCTAATGCAATTTCCTTATACAAAAAGCTTGCCAGAGTGTTTTTTGGCTTGATTTACACATTTCACAGTTATCCTCCTGAATCCTGCTCTCTAAGCAGCTGCACCGCTCTCTCCTGGAAAACGACTGACCCATGACATAGTGCCGTATTTTTCGTAACACTGTCAAACTAGGAAGTGCCCGACCTGCCCCTGCAGATTAATCACACGCGCCCCCTTTCTCACAGTTGTGAGCTGCTTAGGACTATCTACTACTATTGTAGTATTTTACTTTCTAAAATGTCTCGGCTAAAAAAAAGGCCCTTTTGGCTGAGAGGATTACAGGAATTTATTCAGCATTCCTAAAGAACAACCCCATCGGCAGAAATATCTGGAATTTCTCTTCGGAATGCCGCATTAAACCAACTGCAACAGGTTTTTATGTGACTGTCAATTCACCGAACCTTGACCAGAACCAAAGCGGACAGTCAGAGAGATTAACTCTTGCAACTGGATCACTTCCAATCATAAAGACGCCAGATGGAGCAGCCAGAGCAGTAAGTAAACTAATGCTAATGCTAATGTGTGTTAGCCATTTATGAAGCTGCTTTTGTAAACTCATAACAGCATTGTGAGGTTACTTTACTGCTCTGTAAACGGGTGAAAACAACACCCACAGCTTTTATACTGTCCACCAGGTTCTCAACCTCATTCTTAGAAGCGAGTTTTAAAAATACAGACGGCGCTGCAAAAGATCTCCTTGCTTCAGCACTCAGTCACTTGCTCAGTTACAATGGTTTGGGCTCAAACTACACTATGCTATCTTTAAGTAGCTGGTAGCTTTAGCTGCTAAAATCTACTTTTTTGACCTAGTGTTTACACATATAAACTAAAGGTATAAGCCATTTAAATTACTGAAATATTTTTAAAACCTACCGCTGTAATGAGGCTTATAACATTACTTTTTGTCCATGCTGCTTCGCTGCTGTCAGACTGAGGCTCACGGCTACGTCATGAAGTGGACGGCGCTCACGGGGGGGGGGATATAGTGAAACTGAACGTCTTCCGGGTTGAAGAATAACTCAAGGAAAAAAATTATATTTCAGGACAAATTAATAATATAAGATATCAATGGTAATATTTTATCATATATGTGCCTATCCCAGACATTAAAAGCTGTAAAAAAAAAAGCATGATATTGGACCTTTAATAATTGTTGATTTTGTCTCCTCTTCTCCCGTCTATTCATCTACATCCCTCCCCTTGCTTCATCTCTGTCTAGACCGACTCAGCTATTAACATTTTGTAATCAGCCTCACGTGTTTCTCAGCTCGCACAGGGCTGCCGCTGTCCCCGCGTACATTCCCACGACTGTGTGCGTTTGTGTACCTCCTTCCAGCTCCAGGGTTTTTGATCCAAGTGCCAGTCTGTTTCACATGCAAATGATTTAAAGTGCGTCTCTCGCATTCTGTCCTCGGTTGTCTCTCTCTTCATCCAGCTGCAGCGTGTGCTGGTGTGGGAACGTTTTTATGTGTTTGGAGGGAAAATTGGCCATGAGGATTTTAGCGCTGAGTCAAGTCAGACGTGTTTGAAAAGAGAACATAGTAAAGCTGCATCATGATTGCTGACAGTGCCTCTTGCTGCTGCATGAAGTGTGAATGTCTTCATACTGAGGTCACATGTAGGGCATTGGGGTGGATGCTCGATCACAGATTATTTCTGAGAACAGTGTCAGAGTTTCAGATTTTATTACCAAATATTGGGCAGGTTTACAACATTAGGAAATTGATGCAGTACTTTGTGAAAACATACGAAAAAAGACAAACACTTAAATAAGAATAGAAATAAAATTTAGTTAACAGATTGATATATAAATGAGTGCAGGTAACGATCAGTGCAAATCAGACAGGTGCAGAAAAACACAACATGCATCATGTTACTGATACAGATCAGGTGGTGGGAACGGTCTTAGGGTTATTGTTCATGGGTCCGACAGCATGTCGACCGATAACCTTTTCATTGTCAAACACAAACATCTCCTGTGGAAAGCTGATAAAACTCAGACATGTCAGACACTCCACAGAAAATAACTACAGAACCAACAACTTCTATGGACAGAATGGTGCAAACTAAGATTTTGGGTCGTTTAGCCAAATGCCAATAGAGAACCCACATGTTATAGAAATTCTATCACCGGTAAAGCACGGTGGTGGACGGCTGACGAGGACCTGGGCACCTTTCAGGCAGTGAGTTAGCTGACTTTATATACATTAGCGTACTCCAGCAACAAATATCAGGTCATCTTAGCAACATATAAAGCCTAGTTTATGCTTCTCTGAACGACATTTACATTCAGACGCAGACGTATTGACGGAGACGTTTTTCGTTTATGGTTCTCTGTTTTTTTCTCTCACTCTCTAATGTTTTTTTTAGCGTTGCTCGACCAGGACAGCAGGGGGCGCTAACTTTTCATGGCGTCTCTGCCTACTATCACAGCGTCGTTTTAGTTTTTTTCGAGGCTTGTGAATGCATTTCTCCCTCAAGGAGCAATGCACGACAGAAAGTAAGTTTTGATTAAGCTGTAAAGCTTTGTACCAGAAGTGCAGCTCATTGAATACTCTAGAAATGCATGGAAACAAACACAGAAGCCTTTTTTGTTGACTTCCTACACTTCCTTGTGTTCAAAACCGTCAGAACAGATTAGATAAATGATCCTTTTAGTGTAACGCCTGTAGTGGCCAAACGCTGCATTAACTACTGATTACAGCGACCATAGAGCCATGTTCTGGTGAAGCGATCTTCAGCTGTTGCTGAATTGACCAATCGCAGGCATATGCTCTCCATTGACGGAAAGAAATTGGGCCTCTACTCCGTGCGTTCTTGCGTAGGTGACGTAGAGTCCTTGCATTGACTGATAATAGCGCTGCGTCAATCCGTCTCCGTCAAAACGGAGAAGCATAAACTAGGCTTAAAGCTTCATATAAATTGGCTTATGCAACATTAAAGCTTCAGCCTAGAAATCTAGACAAAGCACAGTGGTAAAAATCTGGTCTGCTCTATTGTAGCTTCAGCAGGTCTGCCATTGGCTAAGCTAAGTGTAGGCCAGGCTATTAACAGCGTTATATTTGAAGAGAGACAGCTTAGCACCGTTACAGCAGAGTTTTTTTGTTTTTTTTAACAGTGACAGTAGAAATGCTACGAAGATGTCGCTCAGGATCGACGCTTGTTTGAAATGACTTTGATATTGCTGTCCAATTGTGTGAAGAAACAGTAAACAGTTTGAAAGACAACTAGAGTTTCCCCCTAGGACTGACCCCTGGTGGTCTCTCTCTCTCTCTCTCTCTCTCTTTCTCTCTTCATCAAGTGTTATTTTTTTCCAAATCTAAAATTTTCTCTCTTTTTAACATTTTCCAGCTGCATATACGTCACTTCTTTTTGCAAGGTTTTTGGTTTACTTTTGCTGTGCAGCCAAAATGCTTTTATCTGATTAGCTGACTTATTTCTTGTTTCTCTTTTTGGTCTCTTACCTGTAACTAATAAAACATTTCCAATATATTTAAAGGAATTTCACTCACAAGTGTATTTGGAAAAGTTCCCTTTTCTTATTTCACTCACTGTTTATCTTCTCTTGGTCTTTCCACTGTCCTCCTCACTCTGGGCATTCCTCGATCTTCAATGTTTTTTTCTCATTGGCAGACACAATATCTGTCTGTCCTTATCACATGTTGCTTCTGTTTTCATCTCTCCACATCTTAATGTCATCTCTTTATCCTTCTGTCTGACAGTTGCTCTCCAGGATAGTAACTGGGGGATGATTGGTCTCATGTAATCATCTTAAATCATCAGTGATTGATGGGGGTTCTAAGGTGGTCAGACTTGTTGTAATTACAATGTTGCATTAAATATCAATCATACTGCATGCATGAAACGTCTTTGAAGTCATCATATTAGCCTTTATGGAGCATGTAATGCTAATGTTCTGTGCTCCAAACATGATTATAGTTGTGCATTGAATAAAGAAGCACCACTGGAATATGGATTCTAGGTTTAGGGTTCTGAGTTTGCATAGGGAAGAAAACTGTTATTACATTATAGCTTTTAATTTCAGCTTAATTGTATGTGAGAGATCATCACAAAGTTGTGATGAATTTTCTTTTCCATTTTTCCCCCCTTTACAGTAACAATCCTAAATAAGATAATGTGGAACCAGATGTTTTCCAAAGTTCCACAGGACAATACACCAAAAGAAAAACTGTTCAAAGTACAAATTACGTGAGACTGGGGTAGAGGTGTAGTGTGATAGCAACCTTAAGCAGTCAGAGACATGATGAAATGGCCCAGTCAAAGTCCAAGCCTGAATTCCCCTGAGAGTCTGATTGATCTAAGGCTATACAGCAAAGATTAGAAAAAAAACTTTACTCTAGATATACAAAGCTTAGACAAACCCTAAAAGACTTACTACTGAACTTTGAATGAACGGTGGTTCTAAGTATTTACACAAGGGGGTATATGCACACCACACTTTATGCATTTTTATTTGTTAAATATTTTTTTTTTAATTCTTAAATCCTTTTCTTTCATTTTCCAGTGCTTTGTGCAGGGTAAATATAAAATATACAGAAGTTTGTGCTTTTAACTTAACAAAAGGACATAAATACTTTGGCATAACAATGTTTTTATAAACCCCAATTTAAACTAACCAGCTGTGATGTCTAAACCCAAACTAGAGTAACAAAAAGAAAATATTGGACTTGAGACCAACTTTTTAATATCCACAAGAATCCTGTCCAGCGCATGTACACCGTCAGACTGACGGCTACATTTTATTCACAGGAGACAAGAATGTCTGGAGCCTTTCTTAATCTAGTCATTTAATCCAGGCAGCATTCATATCCGGAAATGGTGCAACATGCCAAAAACCTAATGGCTGTTAGATGGAGGAAAATCTAGTGACCAGAAGAGGGCAGCATGCACTTTATAGCTCATTACAAATGCTTTGAGGGCAAAATAACAGAATTAATGAATGAATTTGTAGATTAGAATTAAAATCAGTTTTGTTGTATTTAATTAGGAAACACTTGAAAGAGTCCCTCTGTCCCTTTTACTACCATAGTTTCTTCATTCATCACATGTATTTCTCGCTGTTACCCAGTAAAATTCAGAATGAAATGAAACAATCCGTGTAACAGAAAACATAAGAGATCAATGTCTGCAGATTATAGCATAGCTATGATTAGATCAACTCAGGAAGTCAAGTGTTAGACACAGGAAGTGAGCTTCTCTATGCCACCCGGTCACTGTCCCATTTGCAAATCGCTTAGTTTTGCTTTAAGAGGAAAATAAAAGAAAGTTATTTGTTAGTGCCATCCAACTCCTAACATAAACCCTGTTACATCTACATAGAATCGGGTACAGTAACTTTTCGAATATGAGTTTTTGATAAATCTGAGTTGCTGGCCGCCACACCAATACAGACTGTAGTTAGGGCCAGAATTTGCTTAACTGACCTATAAAACTATGGGAGTATACAGCAAACGAGACAGATGGGTTCTAGATCTGGAATATGACTGAGAAAATGCAGTATTTTATGTTTTCACTTTAGTGTGAAACTTTTTAGTGATGTACCATTCAGTTGGCCAGACCATTGTCCCTTCTTCTACCACTACCATTTGCCAGGAAAACAAATGACGATCCCCCCCCTTAACAAATGTATCAAAACTAGAACCCCCAGTTAGGGGACAATTATTTCAAGATTAGTTGTATTTAGCTAACGGTATTATTTGTAAATGCATCTGGGAAATATACTAGTATTAGTACTGAAGTTTGAAAACACTTATGGACCTTTCACCTACTCTGCTTAAAGTGGACCTGGCATGAAATTTGCATTTTTGAGGTTTTTGATCATATCTTTTTGTTCCCCCAGCCTACCTACGGTCCCTAGGGGGTTAAAATGGCTGATTAGTCTTTCCTTTGTTCCGGGGTATGTTTGCCTACACAGTGAAATTAGCACTCAGAAACAGGTTGTTTGGCAGTTCGGCATATGACGACATGTTTCGGCATATTACGTGTTGAGTTCCATCCAACTACGGTAACAGCCAGCTATGGTAACAGGCAAACAACAAACTAACAGCCTGGAGTCCGGACCGCATCCAAACTGCACTGTACCTGGGTGTACATAAATCTTTTTGTCCTCCCCACTTTTGATGCCCTGAAAAGCTTGTGGATAGATTTTATTTATGCAGGGAATGTGCCCGACTGACTGCTGAAGCGTGTGGTAGTTTGTGGCAAACATTTCTAGAACGACTGTTTTTCCAACTTGGGACAACAGCAGTGGATTCACAGATCGTCTTAAACTTCTACCAGGATTAATACCAACTCTCCATGACCAGCATATATATCCCTGTACAAGTAAGCATATTTCCTAAATGATGTCCTTTAGGTGTTAGTACATATTGTGGCATTGTTTGAGTTGTTCGCTTTTCAATTAGTTTCATAGCTAACATTCAGAATTAGCTTCACAGCTAATAATCCAGTTTGTTTATGTAGTATTGGTGCTAGTATGCTTTTATTTGGGGAAAAAAGATTATATATTATAGTTGAACATTTAAAATATTGTTAGAGACTCATTGATCACAGAAGTGCATAGCCTAGGCCCCGCCCTCCAAAACCCGTTCGTTCTGTGCTAATGCTCACAGAAGGGCTACCTCGTCACACCTGCAATTCTACAACAAGGCTGAATTACGGCAAGCGATCCTTTGATATAGTATTAAGGTACTTAGAGTGTGGCTAAAAAGGGCCCAAACGTTGCGGGGAATTTCATGCCAGTTCTACTTTAACTGAAGGACTCATCTTATATTTTTTATGTCTGTACAGTAGACCAAACACTTCAGAGAAGCTCTGGAAGCTGACACAGGGAGGAGCAGAAGCGCCATGTTTTGGAGAGAGAGAGCGATGGCCCAAGAGGGCTTCCTGTACCATCATACTAAATATGTTAAAAATGCCAACGAAGACTGAATCCTCCTTATCCTCATCCCTACGGAATTCTTCACCAACACCGCACAATGTAATTAGCAACAGCAGCATGGGCTTTGCTGCATCCGGTTTTCATTTTCACAATAGGCTGGGTATATTCTGCATAGATTCAGAATATCTTATAACGCCTCAGTTCCTGTTGACTTCAAAACGACATTTTGTTTCAACGAACCTACAGCCTATTTTTGGTCAAATATTTGATTGTTCTTTGCTGCATCTTTACTGGATTAATGTGATACAACATATCAGTGGTGCAATATTTATTTACTCCAGCAGCTTCCACAACAGAGTAAACTTCAGAAGGTTGTTCTGTTTTATTTTTTCAGCTGGAACTTGGAATTTCCCAAATCCCAACACCGATAGGCGTTATCATTAATCTATTATAAAGAGGGCCAAAAAAAATAATCCAACCATTTGCTTGACAAATACACACCATTCATTTACAGTGGAAACACTGATGTGTTCCTTTAAATCATGGTGAATATCATAAAAAAATTATTGTTGCACAGATCTCTTACCTTCATGTCAGCATAAACCAACTGTAAATTTCTTGTATTAAATAAAACATGCTCAATTCGTTTGAATTCTAGTAATCAAATAAAACAAGAGTTTTAAATGTTATTAAAAATAAAGTTTAGAAGAGTGAAATAATTTATTCGGGGAGTTTAAGAATTAAACTACTTTCTTAATGATTAGGTTATTTTAACTCACAAATCCATCCTGCTCTCTGTGTTTTTAGAGTTCAGCTGATTAATTGTTTCCATAAAAAAAACATTTGAGCAAGATAAACTCATCCACTCAGACTTCCTCCTGAGATGTCATGCTGTATCCATGTTTTTATATTTTTTTTGACAGAAGATTAAGTGTGTCGCATGAGGCAGAAAGTTTGATATAATAACTGACTTCAAAACACCTGAATTAGCAGTTCTGTTTTGTTTTTTGCAAGCAAAAGAGAGAAAAAAAGATGAACTCTGTCAATTCTGAATTCTAGGAGTAAATAAGCTGAGTTGACAGACAGATTAACACTCCTGTCCCATTTGTTTGCTTTGCTCCTGAAATAAGAATTTGTGATTCTTCTGTCATATTTTCACTCCATCTGAACAAGAGGCCAAACGTTGTTCTGTCCACCAGGAGGCATTAGAGTGTAAATGTTGTTTCAGAGCAGCCACAGTTTCTTCCTTTGCTGTCACCACAGTTTGAACATTTCCATCATTTTTGTTAAATGAAAAAACACAGGTGGGATTTCCTTTTGCATAAGGCACCTCTTTTAGGACACGGCTTATTCCAGATCCAGAGGTATTTTCTGTTCTGTTCAGCGAGATACACATACATTAATATGCATGTGCAGAAAAAAAATATATAATGCAAACATGGGCTAAGAGCAGAATACACAAGATGAGACACCAAACCCTACAACATCTCATTCACAATAGATAATTCCTGTTGATTTAATGTCCATTTTTACCTAGATGTTTGTATCTTAAAGTAACCAGATTTTTTATTTTTTATTCTGCAGGGGTGTCTCTAAGGTTTTGAAGACGGGGATCATAGAGAGGTCACTGAAAATGTTATTGTGGTCCATCAAAACTGGGTTATGTATTAGTGGGGCTTTGGGGCGGGTTCTTCAGGTCCTAAAACCGGGCAGCAGGAAAGATATAAAACCACTCACTAATGTACAAAAAGCTGCACTTATCCCTCCATCCATCCGTCAGCTTCTGCTTATCTGGTGTCGGGTCGCGGGGGCAGTAGCCTAAGCAAAGAGACCCAGACTTCCCTCTCCCCGGCCACTTGGGCCAGCTACTTGGGAGGAATCCCGAGGCGTTCCCAGGCCAGCTGCGAGACATAATCCCTCCAGCGAGTCCTGGATCTTCCCCTGGGCCTCCTCCCGGTGGGACGTGCCCAGAACACCTCACCAGGGAGGTGTCCAGGAGGCACTAGATGCCCGAGCCACCTCAACTGGCTCCTCTCCATGTGGAGGAGCAGCGGCTCTACTTTGAGCCCCCTCCGGATGACCGAGCTTCTCACCCTATCTCTAAGGGAGAGCCCAGCCACCCTATGGAGGAAACTCATTTCAGCCGACTGTATTCGTGATCTTGTTCTCTCGGTCACCACCCAAAGTTCATAACCATAGATGAGGGTAGGAACGTAGATCGACCGGTAAATCAAGAGCTTTGCCTTTCGGCTCAGGTCTCTCTTCACCACGACAGACCGGTACAGCGCCTGCATAACTGCAGATGCCTTCCCAATCCGTCCATCGATCTCCCGCTCCATTTTTCTCTCATTCGTGAACAAGACCCCCAGATACCTGAACTCACCCACTTGAGGAAGGACCCCATCCCCGACCCGGAGAAGGCACTCCACCCTTTTCCGGCTCAAGACCAAGGTCTCGGATTTGGAGGTGCTGGTCCTCATCCCAGCCGATTCACACTCGGCTGCGAACCGCTCCTACGAGAGCTGTAGATCACGTTCGTATGAAGCCAACAAGACCACATCATCTGAAAAAAGCAGAGACCCGATCCTGAGGTCACCAAAACGGATCCCCTCCACCAGTGTTGGGCAAGTTACAAAGAAATTGTAATATATTTCACATTACTAGTTACAATGTCAAAAATGAAATATGTTTGCATTACATATTACTGCCTTAAAAATGTAACCGAGTTACACTACTTTAAGTTACTTTTGGCTAAATATTTAAAATATCTAACACAACTTCTAACAACCATTAATTATCAATTTACATTTTACACAAGCGTCACACAACAAATACTGTATTTTAAACCCGATTTAATTAAAATTATGTCTCTAGCTCCTTTGTATGCCTTGTATTTCATGGTAATGTTAGTTAAATCTAATCAAAAGAAGGTGCTGAAAGTGTTCATCATAAAGATGGTTGACAAAGATGAGACTCCGATGTCTGAAGTCTTACAACTGATGGTTAGGAAAACAGTGTGAATAATGGCGCTGTTTAAATGTACAGTCGATCTTTTCCTCAGCCGTCCTGATTCTTTGATGTTTTAGTTTTGAGCAACAGGAAGTGGATCTTGTTCTATGGTATCCAACTTGATTTTGTCTGTTACAGTAGATGGCCAGAAAAACGATTTAAAATGCATTTGTAACTTGAGTTACTGATATTTTAACTAGTAATATATTTCTGTATATTTGTAAGTAATGTATTACACTACTCAGTTACTGAAAAAACTAATATATTCCCTTTAACTCATTACTTTTGTAATGCATTACTCCCAACACTGCCCTCCACACCTTGGCTGCGCCTAGAAATCCTGTCCATAAACGTTATGAACAGGATCGGTGACAAAGGGCAACCTTGGCGGAGTCCAACTCCCACTGGAAACGAGTCTGACTTACTGCCTGCAATGCGAACCAGACTCTAACACTGGTCATACAGGGACCTAACAGGCCTTATCAAAGGACCTGGTACTCCATACTCCCGGAGTACCCCCCACAGGCCACCCCGAGGGACAAGGTCGGACGCCTTCTCCAAGTCCACAAAACACATGTAGACCGGTTGGGCGAACTCCCACGCACCCTCCAGGACCCTGCCAAGGGGTAGGATTAAAGCTGCACTTAAAATCTTAAAATCTTTTTAACAATTTCCACGTTTTTCTGTTGTTAGCAATTTGTCACAGTTTTGAATAAGAATTAAGTTGATGATACAAAATCGTTTTATTGCTTTTATTTGCATAGCTTTCAACACTTTAAACCACAACATAATTCTAGGTGCTTTACATGATTTGGTGGTAGAGAAACAACCAAAGCATGATTAAAGCAATTTGGGAAAAGCATTAAAAAAATAACAGTACATCAGAGCCTTGAAACATGAAAAGCATAATTAAGTGTTAAAACAACATTTAAGAATCAAGTGTAACACACAAAATTATGTTAGATCATTACTCAAAGACAGCTGCAGCATTTATAAATATAGAATTTTTCATAACAAGCTCTAAACAGATGTGTTTTAATTTTTGATTTAAAAGAGCTTAACGATTCAGCAGCTTTGCAGTCCTCTGGAATTTTGTTGCAGATGTGTGGAGCACAGAAACTGAAAGCTGCTTCTCCATGTTTGGTTCTAATTCTAGGGATGTTTAGTAAACTAGATTTGGAGGACCTGAGTAGTCTGGGGCTGGGGGGGGGGTGTTGTATAGTGACAACAGGTCTTAAACATACCTTGGTGCTTAGTGATTTATAAACTTGTAGGATTATTATGACATCTATTCTCTGATCTACAGGGAGCTGGTGTGAGGACTTTAGAACGTGGCGATGTGCTCTACTTTCCTGGTTCTAGTGAGGACGTGAGCAGCAGAGTTCTGGAACAGCTGCAGCTGTCTTGACATACTTTTTAGGCAGAACTGTGAGGACGCTGTTGCTTACACATAACTGTGATGTAAATAACGCTATACAAATGAAAAACACATCAAACTTTTACTTCTGCTCTTCATATATAGCCAAGGAATTGTTTTCCTGTCCAGCTGGAAAACTCTTGGCAATACTTTGACATCTGTCTCTGGGGGTGGGGGTGATAATAAATCAAGTGAGTGCTTCTACTAACTCATAATATTAAATATGAACTTTAATTCCCATGGAATAAGTCAAACACGAGTAACAAACAGACTCCCAGTGTTGTCAGTGTTACCTCTCTACTTTGTTTTTAGGGCATTTTCACATGGTACGGTAGTCCGTAATCGGATACCGTATTTGGTCAAAATCCACTTATTTTGTACCATGTGAACACAGCCTGGACCGTGCCAGGATAAGGCCAGAGAGACCTGACTTGGAGGTAGTATCCGAGTCCAGGTACAAGCGGTCACAGATCAAGTGAACACAACCCGTACTCTGGCCGTACTCAGGACAGAAGACGCGCTCCACGCGGAAATGACGACACCGCCGGCAAAAATTACAGAATCACCTGGAGACCATTAAAAACACCAAAACAACACGATTCAAGCATCCCACAGCAAGCCAGTAGATTACAAAACAGCGGGTTTACTACAACACTCACCCTGTAGATGGGTTCAGCTAGCAGCTGACCAGTAGACCAGTTTGTTTACATTCTAGGCTGTCGCTCGTTTTATGACTTCGCTACTTCTCACTCCCTTCTTTGTTGGAGAACTACAGACTTATTTGTATACCGCCACCTGCTGTTTAGATGTAGTAAAACACTGGATTCCAGTACGTGTCAAATACGTGCCATCTGAACAGAAGAAATTTGCATTTTCTCTGGCCGTATTCTGGCACGGCCACACATGTGAAAACGGCCCTAGAGTCTGCAGCGCTGTTAACGACAGGAAGTGGTCTGCTCTCTGATTGGACAGTGTGATCTCTCACTATTCAAAAGGAGTTTTTTTATTTATGCTGCACATCTCAAAAATGATCTTTAAAAAAAAAGTATTTCTTTCAAATGCAAATCCTTATATACTACCACGCAAACCTCTTTCTACACATTTGCAAAACTCGAATTATGAAGTTGAACTGTGAAATTATGTGCAAACGTCCATATAAAGCTGCAAAGTCTTTATGGCATTATGTTGAGCCCATACTCCTTTTACCTGAAAGTAGATTGTTTAAAGGTAATAGTAATCCAAGTGTATGTAAACTGCTGACTTTAAAGAAAGTTATAAAGTCAAATTTTTTCAAAGGTGTCTCATTATTCTGACATATAAGAATTTGAACTCTTTTTGACATTTCTAACTGACCATAAGCAGACAGTAAGGAAAAACTAACACTGTTGGTCTTTTTGTGCATTGCTGATGCTACAGATACACCTTCATCCTGACCTACAGGCCATAAGCAGGGAGGGTGAAAGTCGAAATCCTTTTTAAAGCTGCAGATATACAACAGAGCCGACAGATTAAAAGGGTTGACTGGAAACAAAGTGGCACTTAAACATTTATTCCAGCATCGACTGCAGAGGGGATCATGTAGGCTGAGTCAGGGGCAGCCCATACAGATATTGCTCATCGCGGACATGAAGAGAACTGAATAGAGTAGTGGCAGATGTTTAACCGTGAAATGCAGATTTCTCGAAGAAACAATAATAACAATAATAATAAAATCTACTTAATTATTTTCCTAATTTTCATTATTTGGTGAAAGCAAGTGTCACGTGACACCACAACAACCTCCACATTTATAGCTCTTTTTTTAATTAATCTAGAATAAATCAACCAGAATTACTTTTTAATTCATGCCTTACATTTTTGTGTAATTAGGACATGACAGAGACCTCTATCTCAAAACTTTAAGTGGATTAGTGTGGTATTTGGAAATGACCACACAAAAACTACATACTCACCTTATCTCGCCCATGTCTTCTTCAGTTGGGCCAATAATTGAGAGGTTTACAGTAAATGAAAATGTGATAAATGAGGCTATACAATGAAACATATTTATCCTGCCATCACAGTGAGGAGGGGAAAAAACACCCATACACAAAAACATTCGTTGCTATACATACCAGCTTGTTGTTTGATTGGTATTTGACAATCCAGCTGTTCTACCCTACCATCACAAATGTAAACTACCTAAATTTAACTGTAAGTGCCCGCTTTGGTCAGATGAGACTGAGCATTTTAGCAACAAACTCTGCAGGTTGGGTTGGTCATAGACACACACTGAATATGCATAATGGCCCTTATTCCAGCTGTTAAGTATGGTGGGGGGTTTGGGATGCTATGGGCTGTTTTTTCTCTAAATTTATTCTAAACATTGTTATACTCCATAACACTATGAACTTTATTTTTTTATTTTTTTGAAAATCTAGAGTTTATATGAAAATTGAGACTGGGTCAGGTTGGAAAAAATCCATAGATACTGTGCAGAGAGAAAGATTCAAGGGTCTCTCTCTCTCTGTATTCACCTTATGATCTCTTATAATTTATTGTGTTTTATTTTCTCCTTGCATTCCTTTTTAACAAGTCATTCTCAAAAGTTAACGAGGTCCTACAAGTTGCACATTTGAAGTGAAACTCTCACTTTTAGTACATCTGGAGATGTTTTAGTCTCTTTAATTACATCTTTTTTCAGCAATCTCCATAAACCCCTGTTTCTTACAGCGAATGGGATGAATGCTGTACCACCTGCTGATTGCCACTTGTGTGTCTGAATAGGGCCCGTTATAAAGATATCCTCAATGAACAGATCAGTCACATATTTTCCTCCTATTTGGACAACTAAATCTGCCAAACACATCCTGACTGAGACTCCCCTCCAGCTCTCTGCTCCAGGAAATGACTTGATGATTAAGGAGTTGAATGCGACATCAGGCTGAGAGGTTTGGTTTTCTCGCCGACTCACAGTCTATCTGAAACTTTCATGTTTGCTTTAGAAAGAAAGCTGGAGCTAAGCTTAGAACGTCCTTTTAGATTTCAAGCGAGTTCGGAGAATCTAAAGCCCAGAAAGTAGAGTGTCTAAGATGAATCGATAGAGAAATAAGAGGGGCTGGTCTCCTCCTTCCTTCTTTCCACTCCTTTTAGGGATTACAGTGTGACTGTTCTCACTGGCTTCATTATCCACTGCAGTATGGAGCTTTGGAAGCCCTCAGCACCCTCAGTGTCAGGAGGGTATGAGGAAAAAAAACAAAAAAAAATAAGGATGGGATAATGAAGATGTGAGGAGTAGGCTGCAGTTTAGAGGGTGGTGGGGTGGGGGTATTGTGATGGGCTCCCAGCGGGGGAGGAAGTTATGTAAGGGAAATACATTTCCAAAATGGAATTAAAGCGAAAGACATGATGCTGAGTTTTTAAACTCAGTGTGAAAAGTTTAAATTGAGTGAATAGTGTCATATTACAGTGGCATTAAATGAGAACATAGTCAAATGTATTTTATAACAAAGATATAGTATTACATATAAAAGTAAAAAAAATGAAAATAAAACTAAATGCTTTATGCCATTGTGACAAACTCCAACCATAGCACTGGTTAGTTCCTCTCAGCTGATAAATGAATGCATTTAAGTTCACTGATGAATTCACTTCGAACAGAACAGAGTAAACAGACTCATGAGTCACAAAAAAGGCCTTTTTTAGTCTTGTCTGCCTGTGGTGCAGCCATCTTATACGCATGTTTGTTTTGATTAAAATGGTTTATGCAATAATCTTTGGTTTATAATTCTGATCAATGTATGAATATTAATATGATTATTAATTAAGTTTTAGTTTATTCTTGAATAATTTGAGGGACCACCTTCTTTTAGGAAGGAACCGGAGACTCTTATGAAGAAATGAATTTCATGCTGTGGAATAGTATAGTTTGCACTCACATACCAAAATAAGCACAAACAACCGCTCTCTAAGGTATGAACATTTATTGATAAAAATAAATTAACTGTACAGCAAAAACATTTAATCAATAAATCCCATCTTTACTACATGCATGCAAACTACGGAACCAATCGGAGGAAAGAGATAATCTGCAAACTAGTCAAATTTTTTTTTTAACATTGATTAATGCCAATAGAACCAGAATTGGACAAAACAATGAACCATCAGCAAATCACTTGAAAACCACCATCTCAACAGGTAATGGGAAGAAGGGAAAGTGTGTGTGTCTTCTATTACCACCCTTCTTAAGACCGGTTGTGGCATGTTCACTAACCTTCTTAGGACCAAAGGCCGGTCCTAATATGGCAGACTCCCCTTTTTAGGGTTAGGCATTGCGTTTAGAGGTATAGTCTGAATTGAGTTTTAGTTAGGCTTAGGGTTAGGTATAGATCAGTAATGGTTAGGGTTTGGAAAAGTGTCTGGGTTAGACATAAATCCAGTTACTAAAATCAAGGGAAGTCAATGGACGGTCCTAATATGGGTAGCAATACAAATTTGTTTGTGTTGGACAAAGGAAATACGCATGGTTTAGCACAATGGGGTGCCAAGATTAACTCCTCCACAGAGAAGGATCTAAGGTTAGTTCCATGAGTTTGAATGAAGGTTGTCTAGGTAGGTTTACCTCAGGAGCTAACAATTGACAATGAGGGTGTTCAGCCCTGCGAAAGCAGTTGCTGGACAGAGTCCATATATTGAGCAAAGAGGAGGAAAAGAGAAAGGAAAGTAGACGATATCCGCTTTGGATACAACCAATTTAAACACAGAGCAAATTCAGCAGTTCACAAAACAGCAGTTGCAGCGTCCAAACACAACAAACCACTTGTATAAAACAAGGAAATTGTTCTAACTTATCGCTGTCCAGACACGAAGATGAGGATGATATGAACAGGTTTCATCCTATTGGGAGGCGATTCTTTGTCTGATCAGTCCCAGTAGCAATCAAAAGTCTGGTCCATGACAAAAAGAAAAAAATGTCTTACCCCATAATGGGGTACTTCAACTGTCTAAAAAAAGTAAAGTGATATACTGAAGTATCGGTAGTTACCAACTCCTTCCCCTAAAACCAATAGCTCCATTAGGCCTGTTTCTGCTTTATAACTGTTGGATTTGGATGTCTGCTGTAGTCAGTACCTGTTCAAAATTCAGTAGCTGATAAGTTTGTCTTCAAAACGGTTTTCCTGCGTCCCTATTACATTTTTGTTCTGGCTTTCATTAGCCTTCCTAACAAAAAAACAATCTCGCTTTGATAATGCCCTATTAATTCATGTATCCGGCATTACGTTCCTCCTATCTCCCCCACTTCTCATTCAAAGTATCGTCTGTTTCTACTTAACCGTGTCGGATCTTGTTCTCCTCACAACCTTTTATGTCGTGACGGGAATGACCAGGCCTGTTTTTGTCTCAGTCAGAATGGCCACCCCTTGGCAAGAGAGAGTAATCTCTGTGTAATCTGATATGGAAAAGCGAATTTCCTTGGTTTTGACAATGACAAAGACCTTTCATTTATGTACATGCATTTCCACACCTGTTATGTAAAATTCTTACTTAAATGGATGGAGTGGAGAGGTGCAGGAGTATCTCTGTTTGCTGTAGGCTCATTTTGTCACACTACATCAAACATTTTTAGGTTTTCAAGTGACAGACCATCGTAAAGCTGCACATATTGGAATGTGAAAGGATAGTATAGTTTCAAAAAATGTTTTTTTTTATTTTTTTCCCTTGTATTCTGAAAAAACGCTTTGTTCTACAATCTTCTATCTGTACAAATCGTGGTGGCCTGTACTCGTATGCAGACGGACAGAACTGGTGCCACTGACCCCTCTGACTACCACTGGCAGGCAAAGAAGTTCACAGAATAGGGTTTGAACCTGCAACCTACCAATAAGAGGACAGACTCCTTCCTCTTGATCCACTGTTCGAAGCGTTGGCCAAAAAGTGTAGCAGTTCGCATAGTCCTTACTAAGTTTGTTATACACAATTTTTTGAATTTATGATTAATAAATGTCATATCTGTTTTCCTATTTTTGTATGTTCTTTTGGAAAAAAAACAACATTTGTAATTTGTAAATACGCTTTACAGTTTTTGGTACAATTATATAAACTGAAATAGAATTCTCCCTTCTGTCCTGTATGACAGAGTTTTGGAAGCCAGCTGTTTCCATCTGTCTGTAGGCAACAATCCAGTGATCACTGGAAGTAAAAGATAAAATAATTGTCGATGTCTGTATAGGTTAAACTTGCTGAAATACAGATTTTTAAAACTGGCTGAAGACATCTCAACTTCATTGGAAAAAATGGCCAAAACTTTTAGTAGGGATGTCCTGATAAGCATTTTGGGCGTCCAATGCCGATCTGATCTTTTAACATAAAATCTGGTCCGATTTCGAGTCCCAGTCCGATATTTTGCATTTAGTATTGAAATTGATAAAACTGAAATATAGTTTTAGAAAGAAGATCAGACTCTAACTTTTTAAGAAGACTAATTTTGTAAGGATTACCATTATTGTTGTAAATCCCATTAAATCAACATTTGTCAGAGAATTAAAGGCCAACTTTAGTTTAATATTTCTGGCCAAAAAAGCAGAGAAAATGTTGAATCAATTCAAAATAAGCAATGGAGTTGATGAGACAGTTAAATATGCTGATACATGCAATCTGATCAAATTTTCCCCCTCAACATTTAACAGTGGAGTTATCAATAATGGTGACTGTCATGGAAATCTGGGTGTCTGAGAGGCCTTGGATGAGAGAATAAAACAAAGTGTCAGCCATATTTGTACATAGTTTATTTTACGTGCACGGAGGGCCTCCTGCTGAGAACCCTGTTCAGCACAGATGCATGGGTGTATATAGTAGTCAGCCACACCCTATTGAATCAGCTTCTGACCGATCATTACAGTACATCATACAGATGATTTCAGATATAATGAAACAGAAGAGGAAGTCTCACTTCAGTAGTCAGCAGTAAACAATCAGAATATAGAAAACAATAAGGGAGACTTTGTATAATGCTGAGAAAGACATTCACATAATCTGCCATAAGTGAACATCAGATAATAACAAGAGTTGTCATAAGTCAAGATGAGATGTTTACATACAATTGGTTCTTGTTTGTACCTTAGAATCAGAACAATTGAGTAAGAGAATTAAACCTTTCTTAATGTCCCACCAGTAATTATAACATTTTCTGTCACAGTGACATAATTTAATCGGTAAAAGTTTATTTGTTCAGTTTTGAAGCTGTTTGTTTGCATTCAAAAATGCCAAGCCAGAAAATGTCATGGGAATTCTTGCAATGTATCATGTGATTTAGAATTAAGATGGATATGAATCTGCAAGCACATGGTAACTTGAATACTGTTAGCAGCTATCAGTTAACCAGCTTACAAATGGTTTATGACTTCCTTTCCTACTTTAAATGTCTTCATCAGACATATTCAACAGAGCGTTAACCTTGAAGCACTCACATTGACTTTGGGAAGCTTATTGCAAAGGTTTAGTCTTTTTTAAACAGACAAACTCCCATGATGACAGAAACTAAATTATGCTTTTTGATACAGACTCCATCTTGATGAGAAATATTGTGCCTTTTTAATGATAGACCCTGACTGGTGAGTGCAAATATTTATGGGGATAAATAAAAGAGAAAAGATTAAATTTGCTGTACTTACACGATTAGTTCTCAGAAAAGTATTTATTTTGAATTCAGAACTCTACATGTAAGAGCCTCTTTCCAGAAACGTGTCTAGTTTCTGCCTGATACATATTTGATTGTGGAGTCTTGAAATCTGTAAGACCAAATCAGTTCAACAGCAAAAAAAGTTATTTTCCCACGCCTGTTTTTTTATACACAAGCATCACATTACACACATCATAGATATAAAAAGTGATTGATACAAATAAACAGAAGATTCTACCAGGAGCTGATCTATAGTATCAGTGTGATAATACAGTGATTGTTTCTCCGTATTACCAATAGCCTACCGAGCAGAGGTTGCACAATATATTTTTTTTGTCATTTTGATCAGCAGGGGGAAAATGTTAAATGCAACAAGGGGGTGGCGTTGCATATAAATATATTATAAATATTTTATAGGAAAGTCACTAAGAGTAAGTGGAGAGAATTCGAAAAATCAAAATAGGTTCAAATGTAGAACATAGCAAAAATAACTCCATGCTTTAATTACAGCTGCGCTCCTAGTTTAGGTGATCGAGAGGAGAGATGATAAGTGAAGCAGGGCTCTTGGATCCCTGACCCGGATTAAAGTATGGAAGCAGTCTCTCGGTGAAGTTGCAGTCCTTGAAGGAAAAGATGAGATTTGCGATATCAACGTCGTAAAATGAGACCGTACCCTCCTCATAATCTACGAACAGCCCGATTCTCCGAGGACACCAGGTAAGACTGAGAGGGATATCGTGGCTAGCCCGTAATTTGTACTCCTTTCCTTTCCTTAGACTAAGAATCCAATGGCCACTCTCCTGGATGGTTGTAATTTTTTTCTTCCTATTGAGTGACTCATGGACGACTCCTAAATCATATTTCATTAGGTCCATCACCTGGACCTCAAAGTAGAACCTTCCTGAACAGAAACTCTGCTTTGCCACTACTCCTCCCCCGGGAATAAACCTCTTCAGCTCATCTGGAACTGCTTTCTTGAAATCACCTAGACGGACTTCTTTGTGATCCTTAGATATGATGAGCCAGGGATCAGCTGTTTGGGGATCCACAGTTAAATTTACCTTGAACTTTTGCATCCTCTTTAGTTCTGCCTCCTGGAGGTTAATCTTTACTTTAATGAAGCTATTCTGCAACTGATCCACAGCTTCCACCACAGCTTTTCTCACCATCTCTTCATATAAAGGCAGTTGGACACTGACGTCTGACCAGTCCCTCATGGCTGGGATGTTATTGACAGATGAGAAACTTTGCAGAACATGTACGTGATCATCAGACCATAAGAGCTGTTGCACATTGGCGCTTCTCTGCATCAATACCTTCACTTCATATCCCAGCTCTGCGATAAGACTTTCAGTCAGCCTCTCTGCTGCGGTTTGTCTCATCAAAATATTCTTTACAAGTTCATCCAGACCCTTTTCAAGGATCTGTTTCAGAGCTGTGAAGACCTGAAGACCGTCTGCTGCTTTACCATCCGCAGCTTCTTTATTAAGCTTTGATGTATGCTTGAGATCCTGAATTTTGGCTCGTCTGTCTCCAATCATCTGGTTTAACGTTTTTTCAGTGCCTCTCAGCAGAGATGTCTTTTCTCCAAACTCTTCACTTAGAGGAACATAGTTGTGCTCCTTGTGATTTAGGAGTACACAGAATGCGCAGATAATTGTCTGGTCTGTCCCACAGAACAGCTCCAGTGGTTTGTTGTGTTCGGAGCAGATCCTGCCCTCCAGGTTGTCTACAGGGTCAACCAACTTGTGTCTTTTCAAGCCTGTAGATGTCAAGTGAGGCTTCAGGTGCATTTCGCAAAAAGATTCAAGGCATTCCAAGCAGGACTTTACTGCCTTCACCTCTAGTCCAATGCATTCACTGCAGAAGATGTCTTCGTCTGTGGCAAGGTTTTGTTGCGACTGATTGCTATTGCTTCTGCTGCTGAAATTGCTTTCATTGGTGGCAAGGGTGTTACTGCTACTGGTATTGGTGGCAGGAATTCTTGTGCTGTTGTCGTGCGTCTGAGTGTTGCTTTTGAAAGGGCTGCTGGCATTACAACTGTTAGATCTGCTAAAGAGCTTGTTCAGTTTGGTGTGGAAATTGCTTTCGCAGATGGTGTTGGTCCTCCTCTTAGTGGTATTATTGGCATTAATGCCTATGTTGCTGCTGTTGTTCCTCCCCATGTTACTTTTAGAGGGGCTGATGTCTATACTGGTTATATTAGGGCTGCTGGGCTGCAATTTTGTAGACTCTCTGAGGCGATTTGCCATCTCAGAGATAAATCGATTTAATTCAAGCGGAGGGCGTTCTTTGAATACCTTCTCACATATTGGACACTGACAGCCACCATTCTGATCCCATTCTTTTGGGATGCACCTTTGGCACAAGTTGTCACCACAAGGCAATCTGACAGGAGAAGTGAAGATGTTTTTGCAAATGTGACACAGAAGCTGGTCCTCAGGCAGCAGACAGCTGGCAGACATGATGACCCTGATAACGAATCAGAACGACATGCGTTTTATTAACTACTTTTCTAAAAGCTATCAATAATCATAAAGTGAATGTTTGCATTTTTTTATTTTGCAAATTCCATTTTTTGAAATTTGTCATATCAGTACAAGATAACAATTACGCAGATTTTATAAAGAATTGTAAAACAAAACAAAAAGGATACCAGGATGGCATAGCCCCTCTGGGAACCATTAACAAAAACTGCTGAATATAAATTTTGTGCATAATCTACAACAGAAATACATCAATACTAAAATATGTGCTCAATATATTAGGGGTGTCACAAGCTTGATTTTTATGATTGAAATTGATCAAAATTATGTCACGACCTTGCGCATCGAAATCTAAAAGAAGGTTACGTCCTCCCACGTTTACATATTGTGGTATCACCAGCATCCCACTCAGACTGGTAGCAACACTTAGCAGGCAACCGTTTATTTACTCAGATGTCCTCATCACAAGGAACCACACATTGCATTTTTCCTAACAAGAAATTTTCCACAGTTCTCATACAGCTTACAACAACACCTGGTAACATTATTAACTGATATATCACAATAAGAGCATAACATGAACACAGCACACCTCTAAAGAGCATATTAGCTGACACTAGCTGAAGTAGCTAATATCTTGGCTACAGTTAAACCATAGGTAGAAAGAAAGAAGGAGCGGGACCAGAGCTAAAGCCGCTCCTTCTATGATCAAATTATCAGTGAGAAAATTCCGAGTTCCCTGGGAGTTAAATCAACATTCTCGTTGTAAACTAAAGGACCACTGTTTGCTTCACATTAGCTAGTTTCTCTGAGCCAGCCAGAGCTCATAGTGGAGCTGCACTCTCTTGGCAGCCACTCTCTGTTACTAATCATTTCTATTATGCATTTAAACAAGATTTTTACACTTATAAGTGTAATAATTTATTGTAAATACAATAATATTGTAAAAAAATAATTTCAATTTGACCATTAATGCCTAATGTCATACATTACACAAGAATAATGGAATTGCATCAATTATGAGTCTTATGAAATAAGATTTACTGTACAAAATTTAATGAATAAAACCAGTGATCATAGGCTAGACTGGTATATAAAAAAAGGCATAGGGCTCTGAAATGTAAGGAATTTTTTTTATCGGAAATAAAATCGAATTTGGAATCAGGATTTGGAGAATCATGACACCCCTATTATATATATATATATATATATATATATATATCTGTCTGTCTGTACTCAATGCACTCGGAAAATTACATATTACAATTGCAACAAAACACAGTGAAATAGAACATCAAAACAGTAAAAATAACTCACACTATATGGATGTACAGTGACCGTAACTATAAACTTCTTTTGAAGGACTACAAGGGGCTTCAAACTTGTCTGGATTAGTAAATGAACGTATTGTATGCTATTTATAAGGTCCTGGTTGAAAAACAAACAAACAAACTTCCCCTTTAACATGGCTTAACAAACGTTTGAATGTACTTTATTTGAAGGTTTTCTTTTGAGAGAAGTACATTGCCATTCGGTTATAATACTAAAAGCTGAGCAAATCCGTTAGCATTCAAAGATCAATGGAACGCAGCAGTAGGTACTTTATTGTTTCATTCTTGGAGTTCTTGAACTTTTCTCTAATGGATTTCTCTCTTTAAAAAACAAGTAAACAATCCTGTAATAGAACAGCATTGTCTTGGAGGTTTTAAAACGTTTTTGTCTTAGCTTTATTATGGTGACTTTGTTTGTATTTATGTAAATAATTAATTCCTATGTTTTTCATGAGTACCTCTAAAGAAATCCCATGTACCACCAGTGCTACTTCTGCCACAGCTTGAGAACGATGGTTCTAAGACTATACTTTTGAAATGACTTAAAGCAAACAAGCCGGGACGCTGGAGAATTGTTATTAGTCCAATCAGAGAACAAAAACAGATTGTTGTTAACTGAAGGTAATATTAAACAAGATTTGATTTCTTGTTTTCTTCGATAATCATCCAGATGTTGTATAATCTAACAATACACCACAACGATTACAGTAGAAGGATAAAGCTAAAGGTTTACCTGGCAAATGGCAGGATCAAAGTTTTTTAAGAGAGTCACCCGTACACTACAGAAAACACCTCACTGAAAAGGTCTTCAATTATATTTTGTGTTCTTCATCTGAGCAAAGGTTGCTTTTACTTTTCACAGTAAGTTAAGTTCTGTTCAAAGTTCAACCCTGATAACAAGTTACGATCTTTGTTATCAATTTCCTTATTATTTTATTGTATTCCCAGTCATCTTTTACTGACATCCCGGCAATGATGCCGTCCGCACAATTTTACACAAAGAAAACTATTATTTTCTGGAGGTTAACTATCCATCCATCAATCCATTGTCTGCACTGCTCATCCTTGGGGCGTCGCAGGAAGGCTGGTGCCTATCTCCAGCATTCAACGGGCGAGAGCCAGGTTACACCCTGGCCAGGTCGCCAGTCCATCGCAGGGCAACACAGAGACAGACAGGCAACAGCGCTTCCTCCTGCGCCACTGTGCAACCTTTGGCAGTTACCTGATTTACTATAATTTGATGTGATCTAAATCCTGTGCCCTAATGTATAGTAAAAACCAACCAACAAACAAAAACGTTGCATTGAAAAAAAAACAACGCATTGCAAGGAGTTAGGTTTTTATCGCTTTTGAGTATGGTCGGAACAGGAAAGATCTCCCCATTTCCGGTCAGACCCCACCCCTCCAGGGAGGGCGGCGCTGCCAGGAAAATGAACATGAAACTGAAATGGACCAATCATGAAGGAACAAATGTAAAAAAGAGTAAGGAAGAATTTTCTAGTAATGTGTTAATGTCGAGGGTTTAATATCTACAGAAGCCAATGTTCTATGAGACTTCTCTTTTAAAACAAAATGATCCTAGATCAGCTGTAAATAATTGAATTGAATTGATAGTTGAAATTTAAGTTTTCCATCATGTTTTCTTCTTTTATACAGGCTAATTAAAAATTATATGGTTAAAGTACAGTCCCACATTCAGGTGAAGGGTGCACACAGGAGCACTTTAACAACATAATTGATGTTTGATAAATTCAGAATTCAAGAAAAAAATAATATTTTGCACCTTATTAGGATCACTATAATCAAGTACAATCCAATAAATAATATTTTAATCAATTCTTTACAAAATATGAAAGTTAACCTAGGGATGTAGAAGAAATGAACAGCTAAGTATAAAATGAACAACTTCAGTTTAAAACATCACAATTCTCTGAACAATAGCTCTACAGTTGTCTGAAACTCACCTATGTACTGAAGAAAACACATCACTGAAACGGAGTATTCAATAATGTTGCTTTCTGCCCCTGAGGACCACAGCTTCCTTTGCATTTTGTTGGCAGTAATTTAAGTTAATGCAAAGCGAGGTAATGCAATTTTATTTGTACAGCATACTTTCAAAATCAAGGTAAATCTAGGTGCTTTACAGGATTCGGTGGTAAAGAAACATGGAAAACGTGTTAAGTTACGTGTTACTTTTTAAAAAATTCAGATATTCTCTATATCATTACAAGCTGGACCCTGGTGGTGGGTTTGGTGCTGCTGTACGGATTGATGTCTAATAGTCAGAATCTTTTCAGTAAAAAATTAATTGCAAGACCTGGTGGAGTTAAAGACCACGTGTGTAAAAATTACCTCAAACTAGTGGTGCGCTCAGTGAATGCAAGCAACTGAACCGTGTTTTCTGGCTTCTCGCCGTTTTAAAACGTCATTACTACTACGGAAGCCGCGGAGTAAATTGTCTGAGTTAAATGGAAGATAAAGTATTTGCTGGACTAATCTTTCCTGTGTCAAACATAACGCTAGCATAAACTTCATTGTTTCATGTAATTAACTTACCTGTCCAGCAGAAAGCCTGCAGCCTCCGCTTCCGTCTTCAAGTTCGTGTCCCTCATGAATAGTATCCGTCTGGTAAACGCTCCACTGATGTAGATTCTTGTTTTCTCCCGGTTATTTCTTTTTTCTTTTCTGTGGTATGGTTTCCTCCCTCTCACGGGGCAAAACTATGATCCACGGTCCTCTATGCTGGTTGCTCGTTTCTTCTCTTCACCTCTCCACCTCCCCCCCAACGCAACTGGCTAAAACGCGTAAAGCAAAAAGTTTAACCCCTTTCGGCTAACATATTCAAAGATGGCGATGCAACATGGCAGCCTCAAATGGGGGGCGGTGCACCCTCTGTATCTATAAACAACGTATTCTAAGACACGGGAACGCTTTCATGATAATGAGATTGTGATTAGACCTCGGTAAAATACGTATTTATGAAAGCAGTACTTGATTTTTGTTAATAAAAAGCCAAATTTCCTACACACTTGGCCTTTAAGTTCATGTTTTAATGTCACTAGAAAATTAACCTCTCACTGTTGCAAATAAAGTCAGTGCATTATTAGTTAAGTGAAGTTGAACTCTGATAACAAATAAATCACCTTCTTTGTTATCAACCTCTTCCCTATACTTTTGGTTCTGATATTAGTTTGTGACACTATCAGTTATCTTTTAATATTGCCTTTTTGCCTGCTGTGATCATAAACTTTACAGTGCCCCCGATTTATATCAGGTGACCGGTTTGTATTAAAACACATGATTTCAAAAAGTAAAACTGAAACACTAGTGTCACTATCTATACAGCTTTGTGATGGATTGAGTGGATGGTAACTATTAAAACATTCATGTATTTCAGCTGTGCATAGGGAGCAAGCGGAGCTCATATGGAGTACAGTTTTACAGATAGAAAAGAGAGAGCAACTTGGTCATAATTACAAAAGGGTTTGAAACCTTAGAGTACTGAAACAGTAACAGTATCATTGCTCGATGCCAAAGCTTCTTGCAGAGATAATTCAAATTGTGCTCTCCCGAGATGGAGATTTAGGGCAACATAACTTAAAGTTTTCTGGATGGATTGTAATGACCTTTTACTCTTGTCTCTGACCAAAATGAAACACTTAAGTCTGCATGTAAAGATAATTTGATGACATACATCTCTCCTGAACAAACATTCAATTCAATTCACTTTTATTTATATATAGCCAATTCACAACAAATGTCATTTCAATACAATTATACAAACATTCCAATCAGTTAAAAGTTTTCTATAAGGTCTCCCAGCAGATTGTGATGAGTCATCAATGTCAGGTTGTGCCTGGATCATGAAGACTCCAACCACAGCAATTCCTCAGCAATCCCTCATACTGAGCAAGCATATAGCGACAGCGGAGAGGAAAAACTCCCCTTTAACAGGAAGAAACCTCCAGCAGAACCTGGCTCAGTACAAGCGGTCATCTGCCACGACCGTCTGGGAGTCTGAGAAGACAGAGAAGAGACAGCATGGAGGATGCTCTGTGACTCTGAGCATCATCTGGACCGATGTTCCCCATCCAGCAGGGGGCATGGTAGTTGAGCAGAGTACCAGACCATGTGAAGCTTCTACGGGGAGAAAAATACGGAGAGAAAACCGGGTTAACAATCGCAATAACAGCAGAAAAAATATATCTGGAGAGTAGTAGACGAGAAAAGTAGAAGAGAGAAGAAAAGTGGTCAGTCTGTCCTCCAACAGTCTTAACCTATACAAGCATAACTACAAAAATAGCTCAGGATAACCTAAGCCACTCTAACTATAAGCTTTATCAAAAATGAAGGTTTTATGCCTAGTCTTGAAAACAGACTATCTGCCTCACGAACTAAAACTAGGAGCTGGTTCCACAGGAGAGGAGCCTGGTAACTAAAATATCTGCCTCCTATTCTACTTTTAGAAAACCTAGGAACTACCAGTAGACCTGCATTCTGAGAACAAAGTACTCTGTTAGGAGTTAGAACATATGGAACAATCTGATCTCTGATGTACGATGGAGTTTAATTATTAATGGCTTTATACGTAAGGAGGAGGATCTTAAACTCTATTCTGGATTTAACAGGGAGCCATTGGAGAGAAGCCAAAACAGGAGAAATGTGATCTCTCTTTTTAATATTCATCAGAATTCTTGCTGCAGCATTTTGCATCAACTGAAGGCTTTTAATTGCATTTTGTGGACTTCCTGATAATAAGGAATTACAGTAGTCCAGCCTTGAAGTAAAAAATGCATTGACTCCCCCCCATTAAAGCATGGTAGTGGCGACATCATGATTTTGGGATGCATTGTTGAACAGGAAACAACATACAGGAAAGCTGGTTAAAGTGGATGTGAATTTGGATGGGGCTGAATACAAGGTAATCCTGGAAGGTTAAAAATGTAGAAGCATAAAAGGACTTGAGACTGGAATGGAAGACGACCTTCAAGCAGGACAGCAACCATAAATGTGCAGCTACAGTGGGATTGTTCAGATTGTAGAGGTGGTAAATCAAAGGGGTTGAGTGTTTATTAGATTTTTAATTAAATTATTTGTAGCTATGCCCTATGTTTATAAAACACCTCCAAGATTGTAATTGCAATTTGACAAAATGCGAAATGCTCAAAGGGTGCGAATGCTTTGGTATCAGTGACCGCTGTTGTTATTGAACGGTATGAATTGATTCCAAGTAAATGTACCGAGTACTAGTACATCCAAAATAAGAACTACTGTATGTCCACATTCTCTGCAAAATGGCAAGCTTGTTCTTAGTGCAGGTTGGAGTCCATCAAGGCTGCTCCTTTTCCCTCTTGTTCCTGTTTGTGTGTTCATGGACAGAATTTTAAGTTGCAGTCATAGAAAAGAGCACATGTGTTCTGAGATCGTCTTGGTCTTTTGGCACGTTTAAGTAATTCTGAAGTGGAAAAGATGAAAAGAAGGTTGCTCTAACTGTGAGGCTGTGGTAGATATCCAAACAATGAAGGACTGCTCACTCTAGATCGGATGGGTCAGTCTTTACCTAAAGCACAAAAGTTTATCTATGTTGGTATTTTTTCACAAGGGACGGCAAGTCAGAAGATGGATAAACGGATTGCTTACAGTTAAAGATGGAGCACAATTTCATAGTTTGTAATATCCTAAATGTGTTTAATATAATAAAAAAAGCATTTTTAAATGAATAATAAATATTCATTTTGAGTGGAATAACTGATAATCAACTAATTTATTCCTTCTCGTAAAGACCCTGGATTCAAAGAGTTGGAGAAATGGGGAATAAGATAAATCAATCATTATATGGAGGCTCTATTATGAAATCATTTGTAGAACTCCAAATACAATACAAATGACCAAATAGCAACTCGGAACAGTTTGCTGAGGGGCCCCCGTACTACAGAGCAGCCTGTCGGAGACACAGCCCTGTGTCCTCACATACTGTGGGAGTCCTGTGAGGTAGTCCAGAATCTACTGCAACATGTGGTGGTCCACTGCTGACAGCCCCTGCTTGTCCCTCAGAAGTCTTAGCTGGATGGTGTTGAAAACACTGGAGAAATCAAAGAACATGATCATCACAGAGCTTCCAGGCTTCTACAGGTGAGTCAGAGCTTGGTGCAGCAGGTAGATGATGGCGTCCTCCATCCCAATGCCAGGCTGGTAGCAAACTGCAGCGAATCAGATGAAGACCTCACCAGGGGGCGTAAATGGTTTAGGACCAACCTCTCAAGGGTCTTCATCAGATGCAATATCAGGGCTACCGGCCTGTAGCTGTTGAGGTCCTTGGGATGTGTGGTCTTTGGTACCAGTACCACACAGGAGGTCTTCCACAGCTGTGGTACTTTATACACAAATAGGTGTGCATTTCAGTTTCGTGTGGAGCAGGAGAAACTTTTGAGACTGTGCTTTCAGGCCACAGCAGGTATTAACATTTTAAAAGTTTTTTAAAATTTTTTATGTAGTTCTCTGTTCCGCCTCTTTGGATTAAATATTATTTAAAATCGATAGATAAAAATCCTATTGAATGTATTAAAATACTATCATATTTAAAAACTGAAGAGTAAAAATGTATTATGACCTTACGACAAAAAACATATCTCGCATGACCTCTGCTCAGTATGTAAGGAGTACAGAAAAAATTGAAATGCTCTTTTAGTCATTGCTGGATATTTTTTCTCTTTGTAATTCTTTTAGCAGTTTGTTTTTCACAGTTTTTTGTCACTCGGAGCTATATTTGTGGTTGTGTGAAAACCTCTTCCAGTCTTGTGATTGTGCTGTCTGCTGCGTAGCTTATGGTAAAAGTAACACGCTGAGCTCATAATTACAGTGTCATGTATAGGATTCTGGTTTCCTTAAGACACCCCCTACCCTTTTCGTTCCATTTGGGTAAGGGAGTTCTGTAAGGTAATTTGTATTTCAGTTTAGATTTGTGTCTCATCAGGGCGTTTCGGAGCCTCTAAAAGGAATCAGAGCCAATTTCACAGCTAAGGATTAGCGTCATCCCTGACCCAACTTATTTTTAAACCTTCAGTGAGACAGAAAATAGTTCTCCAAATCATGGTAACGTTTATCTGTGAGAAAACCTGCACTTACACAAGATGTGATTTAAGCTTAGTGTCTGCCGAGCCCGAGACAAAAGCACAGTTGAGGCTCTCCAATTCCCTTCTTTGTCATTATTTTGCAGCCGTTATTTTCCTTGGCCCGCTTGTAATTTACTGTTGGTTTTCCGATCAGTGTATATGTTTAGTGGTTACAGTTGCAGTTTACATTTTATTTATGTTATTTGATTAAGTCATATCTGTGGATATTTGGAAACTCTTTTTGGCGTTCTCAGAAGACAGGAACTTTGAAACAATGAATTAATGGGTTATATTGGCAATTAGTTGTGTTCTTTAGCATCAAGGTAAGAAATAATTGCTATTTAATGTAGCAATATTAGCACTCCTTAAAGCCAAAATATCCTTTTACCAATCTGGACTAAATGAAGTTACATTGGCTGTAGTATAAGTAACATTGTTGCTCATGATCACAATAGTTGAAATAGTAAGGAAAAAGTAAGATCTCTAATAAGCAAATTCTTTTTGTCTCTGTATTAAGAGTTAATGGGAAAAACTAAACTATGTATTGAAGATTTTTGCAATAAACTCCGCTTGAAACCTTTCCTTTCATTGGGAATATCTTCACTTGTCTACAGCTAGTATTTATTGCATCTTGAACATCATTTTTTTCTAGGACAACCAGTATCACAGTACTTGCATTCAGAAATTCACAAACACATTTTCATTACTTAAAATAAACCTTTTAACAAACCAAAAAAAGAAAGAGAGAAAAAAATGAATTTCTTTTAGTTGTAGTGGTTGTCACAGAAAAGCTAATTTCTACATACTGTAACTGTCAGGTTTATTGTCATTAGGGAGTTAATGATTATTAGGTTAGAATGTGTGTGAATTACATTTTTTGTTTCCCAGTGATAAATGTATGCTGAATGTGGTGGTGAAATGCCAAGACATGCCTTTCAGAGGCTGTAAAAATAGACGTTAAAATAGCCGACGCATACATTTTGAGGTTTAGTAAATCACACTGTGCCTGGAATGACTACTTAGTCCACCTCCACCAAGTGTTTTGACATGCATAGATCACCACCTTTTTCCCTACTGTAACCATAACCCCACCATAACAAGAGTCTAAATGTTACACTTGATGGAACACAGTTTAGTTCTTTAGATTAAAGGATTTTGATGTTAGGGTTCAAACATTGCTCTGTTATTCCTCCAAAAAACATGAAAAGTAATGTTTTACATTGGTGCTGCAATGGGGTGTTTGACAAAAGAGAAGCATCAATGCCACTGGTCCATGATCTTTGATTTGTTATTAACTCTAGAAGGATTCCAAATTTTGACCTCAGTACAACCAAAGTCCTCAGCCTGTGTTGGTGTTTCCAAATCCCAGTCTTATATAAATACACACACAAATGATGAGTACATTAACAGCACAATTTATTTGGGAACTTTTAAAACTGCGGTACATGAACAATTGAATATTGTTCCTCTAAATAATCTATATTGCACAAGCTTTTTCTCTTTTGGGCTCCACCGTCCAGCACATGTTGTGCCTGGTTCCTTGCCACTGTGTGTCCAGCAGTATTGGGTTATCTGCTCTCCAGAGATTGAACTGATTTTCTCTGGTGCGTAGGAATGTGTGAGAATAGTGCAGGGTTGGCAGAGTGAACAGCAGATCAAACTAAACTCAATGTGCTGGAAGAGCTAAAAGATTGAGACTTAGTGGATCCTTTAGTAGGACTGTTTCTATTAAACAGGATATTAATATTAAGTACCAAAACCACAACCGTCATGGGGGGGAAAATTATAGGATCATGGAGGACAGAGTCTAGAAAGGAAAACAATCACCCCATAGTCCTTCCTGGATACATTAATGTACTTAATTTACTAAAGGTAGTGCTCTTATTTTCATCTATTATTAGGATGATATTTATTTTGCATCAGGAGTTGTAAAAGGTTGAGAGATTTTACGTAAATAATTTTTCATAAAAGTTGGCTGAGGTTTGCGAGGATTTGGGTATATTTGATTAGAAAACCGTTTTCTTTTGTTTCTGTTTTTTACTCTCAATTAAATGTCTTAGATCACCATGAAGTTTTTATATCAGACAAATTATGATATTATTACATTCATGAAGAGAAAAAAAAAAGCATCCGAATCAGCCTGTGAGGAAAAAAATAATTTCAGCCTAAACCCAAATGGCCTTCAACTGGTAGCCACTCTTTTACATCCAATAAGATGTCAATCTGATTGAAGCCCAGCCTTTGTCTAGGCCACTCTAAGCCTTCATATTTTTAGCCATTCAGAGTTGGACATAGTGGTGTACTTTTGAATTATTGACCTGCTTCATAACTCTCCAAACAAGAGGATTAATCCTGGAGCAAGCAGATCCAGACCATCACACTTCCATACTATGTTTTGGCGGTAGGTATGAAGTTTTTCTTTCTGAAACACTGTTGGTTTTTTGCCAGATGTAACAAGACACACACCTTTGAAAACATTCAACTTTTGTTTCTTCAGACTTTTGAATAATTATTCCCAAAAGTCTTTGGGTAATCAATACTGTTTTTTTAGGGAAATATTAAACAGGCCGTTTGTGGTTTTGGCTTTGGAACCGTCACACCAATGCCATTTTTGTGCAGTGTTTCTGTCTTATTGTTGCATCATGAAGACTCAGTTTAATGGAGGAAAGCAAAGTCTACAGTCCTTCAGATGTTGTTCTAGGTTCTCCAGAAAGGGTTCTATTCTTGACAAGGTTGTCCTCTATTCCATGTTTTCTCCATTTGAGGATAAGGTATCTCCCTTTTGTTCACTGGAGTTCCAAACCTTTAAAAATCACTTTCTAGATTGATGTCTTCAGTGATTTTGATTCTTCTCCGTTCTAAAGGTCTTTAAACGGGGCATGACAAGTTAATTGTTGAAATCTTTTAACTTTAGTTTAGTTTAGTGAGGCAGGTTCTATTGAAGGGATTTCTTCAGATCTGACAGTGATCAGGCCAGGGGGTTGGGAATTAAACTGTATTCAGCGTAATAATTTCACAAGAAGTGCAACTAATTGTTCAGATAGGGTAAGGTTTATTTGAATAGTTTTTTTCATTTAAAAAATTAATCATTGTTTGAAAACAGCATTTTATATTTACCTATATTTGTTTATTAGCTGACCTTTCATGGGAGGTATTTAGGAGGCTCTCTAAGAAAAAGAGACAAAGGTTTGCCAAAGAGGAAGTAGATAAATGTCAGGATATCTGGAATATGATGGCATGAACATAAGCTGTCGGGCATGGAGGTGGAACTGTAATGGTTAGGGAGTGACAGAAACTCAAAACACCCCACTGAAGCCAGAAATAACCCGCTGAAAATTAAGAAATGAAAAGTCCTGGGCTAACTCAAAGCTCAGATATTGATTTCATTAGGATGCTGTGGGTTGACATGAACAGGCTACAAGAAGCCCGCAAACATCCTACATGTTAAAGAGAAGAGTAAGGCAAGTTTTCATAAGACAAATGGCAGACTGGTATTTAACTTCAAGAATCGTATCAGTTACGTCAATCAAAAGGAGTAATACGCTGCAAAAGAGACTACTGTAGAAACAAGTAAAAAATCTTTACAAGATTGTTTTTGCTTGTAATAAGCTAAAATTTCTTCCAATGGAACATGTGTTCTTGAAAAATAAAGAAAATATCCACAAACAAGGGATTTTTACCTTCTTAAAAGTATATTTTTTTGCAGTCTACTAGTTATTTCAGGTGAGATATCCTTACATTTTCTACTCGCTACAACCACGTTTTGTTTGATATATTTTTAATTTTAATTGTGTTAAGATCTTTTTTTTTTAAGAAAAAAAAAGAAATAACTAACATTTCTTTAGGACGAACTGATTATTTAGTTAAGTTTATTTAAGTTGTGACTGTACACACACATGAATATTATTCTCTGAAAAAGTCCTTGTTTGGACTCTTAATCTCTTTGTTTTGCCTGTTCGGACCACAGCTGAATGAACAATCAGATTACGCCAAATGTGATGTGGTTTCCCACGCTGCTTGCATACAGCTGTGGCATATTTATCAGCCGGCACCAGCAGCTGTAGAGCATCTGACTGTAATGACATCATGTGATGTTTTTACAGAATGACTCCTCAGGGCCGAGCCTTCAGTGTTTGCTTTAGAGCCCGCCAATGCTGAAGCAATTTGTTCTTCTTTAAAAATATACCCATAGATACGATAAGATTTTGGTCACAAAGTGAAAAGTTTTAAAGTTTCAAGAAAGAAACAACTTTTTTATTGGTTCTTATGAAGGATCAGTAAAGTAGTGGTAGCTGTGGTGCAAAAGGTCGTTTTTCCTTCCACTTCACAATTACAAGTCTTTGCCTTGCAATATCCCCACATAAAATACTGTAAAAGTGTTAAAGTGTGAAAATAACGATGTAAGAACATAGTATTGTATAATGAAATTAATTAGATTTTTAATATAGACAAAACTGATACGAGTCTAAATCTAAAATTCTTTTCTCCATTTTTATTCACTTCTAAATTGTTTGACATCAGTACGATGAACTTTTTAAAACGAACTAAAATGTTCTTTTTTGTCTCTTTTGCCAATTCAAACTGATGAGTTCACTGTAAAAAATGCCTGTTGCAAGTAGCAACAGTACATTGCCTGATAGTATTCACTTTGTGCATTTTCTTTATCTTTGTATAATATGTAACAAAATGCACGATGTACAGACAACTCCATGGATTTGTCCTCAATGCATCTTGGAACAAATTTAGGTGGTTTCTTGATTTATTTACGTTGTTGTTTGGCCTTGAGGGGAGCTAAATGTTTAAACACCAGCTAACAACGCTGATTATTATTTGATTAAGAGGCTGCGGGGGGAGACAGTGGGATGCAAACGAAATTAAACAGCATAATAAAGCAGAACTAAACACTGAAACACAGAATCATAATCCCCCTTTCAGCACAAAAAGCCAGAACTGACAGACCAAACTGGAGTATTTTTTAAGGGTTTTGTTGTGGTAATTCTTTATACATGGGCATAAATTAGACATAGAGTAAAATAAAAATCTTACAGTGAGGATGTCTTGGCAGTTTTTACTGCGTATGGGTAAATAACGGGCAGTGTCGTTTTTCAACGACATAGTTTGCTAAAGATAGTGACTCTGAGAGGCCCCTGGTAAAATGCAAGGTTTTTCATTCTTTAAAAAAATGAGATCATTGGACATAGTTTGCAGACTAATTCCACCTTTATCATAGCATGTATTCTGACCCCTCTGTTGTATCTGAGCATCCCAGATTTTGACTTGGCCGTATTTGTCTGCTTTAGCTCGAAAAGGTCCTCCAAATCCCCAGTAAAGCTGTTAGTTGATGATTAGGGTGTAAACTTCATCACAGTGTTCGAATTGAAAACTAAAGGGCAAAGATCAAAACTGACCAGTTTTTAGAACCGTTTATAACTTGATCCAACTTCAGAAAAAAAACTGTGCCATTTAAAAAAGAAATGTAATCCCTGATGAAATACAATGAAACTACGACCACCATGTTTAACTGTGGGGATGGAATTCCTTTAACAGAATAGAATAGAATAATCCTTTAATAAACCCACGAGGGGGAATCATTTGATCGTAACAGCAGCCAAAAAAAACAACTAAGCGAACATGTGTTGAAACTCACTCCAAAAAGTGTTTTACAGGAGAGAAAACATTTACATCAGAATGTTAAAAAAATAAGTATGGATAGTGTGTTGTACCGTGCATTAGAAATAATAAAAGGGAAACGTTCAGTCAGTCAGTGTATATAGTCGGGGGGGAAATAATGTGCAAATTATAGCAGTTTTATTGTTATTTAGTTGTTTAGTGCAAATACAAAATACAGCGCTGGTGTAAACATCTGTTTGTTCTGATTGTACAGTCTAAGAGCTGCAGGGAGGAAGGACCTGCAGAATCACTCCTTCATGCATCTAGGATGCAGCAGTCTGTCACTGAAGGAGCTCTGCAGTTCAGAAACATTGACATGCATTCTCGCTTCATTTATTTA
This sequence comes from Apricaphanius iberus, assembly GCA_028564705.1. NCBI lineage: Eukaryota > Metazoa > Chordata > Actinopteri > Cyprinodontiformes > Aphaniidae > Apricaphanius > Apricaphanius iberus. The sequence goes on from JAPXFQ010002314.1 coordinate 625,473, forward strand.
TCTTTTTATTGTGTAGTTGAAATGAAATCCAGTATTTGCTTCTGCCTTGGCATTTTCTTAAGTTATTGCCCTTTTTGTACTACATAAATATGCAAGTATATGTGTGACATCAAAAATACAATCAATTATTAAAAATGAACATTTGCATCTTTTGAAAATAGTACTATGGATCTGTGTTTGTGTTAAACTTAAATTTAAATAAATTAAAAAAATGTCATAGGGTTCTGCTGGCAGAAATTCAACATGTATATCATTTTCCTCCACAAGGGGGTGCTGCAGCACCCTCACCACCTCTAGTTCCCATGGCCTCGACTACGTCTAAATGCAGAAAGAACAGAACATAAGTTTGAACCAACAAACAAACAACAACAAGTAGCAAATGATGATGAACACAGAAAAATGTTATGAATATAGCAAGAATTATTTAGCATAAATTAACAGCAAAGAAATTATCAATACACACGCACATGTGGGTATTGATAAATGGAGAATACAGGAGGGTGCTGTCATATGTGGAGTACCGCAAACTGTAACACAAAATTCCTTCAGTGTTGCTGTCAGGAACAGTCACAGCCTGACAGCAGAATGTGCAAAAAGATAAAAAAGGCAGCACTCATGGTTCAAAGTTCCGACTGGGAACTGAAATGACCTAAATACAGCTCTTCCTACAGACACATGCAGCATGTTAAACAGATGTATAGGGACGTGATAACCAAGTCTTATTCTTTCTTTAATGTCTTCCCTTTGACAAATTTATAGGATATTTACACTTAAAATGTTTTATTTAAAATAGTTCTTATGTCCCTTGCATGAAACATCAGCATATTTTAACTAAAAATACATCTCAACTTATTTGTATCCATGTCTCAATGAACTTTTTGAAATCAAGAAGATAATCTTGGACATTTTAGTTTAACAGGGTTATAAAGTAATCAACTGTCTCTTTAGAAAAGCTGAGTCAATGTCTCAGTCAAGCATAATGCTTCCAATCTTTGAGCATGATCGTAACAATATGGAGTTTGAAGCTTTTTGCGAGACAGAGTTGTACCTAGCAGAGATCTTCTTTTGCCTGGTATTTTCTTTAGAGTAGAAATAATAGATTACTTCAAATAAAAGATTGTATTTGTTTTTTTCTTCTGCTGACCTTAGATCAAGAGCTAAAAGCCACAGATGTAATCTATGATCATACCATGATATATGCAATATTGAGTTAATTAAGGTGAGAATTTAGTCATGTTTTATGTGAGTTTGAACAATTTCTGTTCAGTCTAGATCTTTAGGTTTCATTATTTGGGCTTGTGTGGGGTCATTGTAATCTGTAAAGCACTTTGGGATGCAATTTTGTATAAAAAAGCGCTTCATAAATGAAGTTTGATTTGGTTTGATAAGTTTGTCTTATTTTAAACTGGGAAGAATCAAATTGAGTGCAGAACCTTTTAAAATGTATCAAAGTTGGCATTTATTTTTCAGACATCCTCGGAGTGCCTTTGAAACTTCTCTATCACCTCCTGTTTAGTTTGATGGCTGAACATTTTTTCCAACAAACTGATTAAAAAAAGTAATTTATTGGTATTTTCTGCTTTCTCTCTTCAAAATGTAAGTATCAGACATAAATCCAAGGTCTCAGACTTAAAGTACGTACCGTCATATTCACATTTACAATAGCTTACTAGGGGTGTGCAGCGTAGGTAGTATTTGTATTTAAGTGGGGGCAAGTATTTGTATTTATTTGTATTGATGTAAAATTAAATTAGACATAAAAGTCTTTTTTTCACATTACACCTCTAATTTAAATTATTATCCATTTTAATAATTATGGACATGCAATTATTGGTTGATTTTTCAATGAACATGTAACGGGAACTTCATTGAAAAAAGACATAATCAAGGGCCACTGTGGCCACAAATCTTTTTAAAAAATGAGAAAAAGAGCAAATGGGTCACAAATGCTAACGCCACAAAGACTAATGGCAAAGCAAGGCAATTTTCTTTGTATAGCCCATTTTCATCACATGTTTACAAAAACATGAGAAGTGCAAGCAAATTTTTCTTCCCGACTACGGGGGATTTGCACCAGCCCCTCCGTGACCCTACATGGTTAAGCAGCATAGATAAGAGATGGATGGACAATCTTGCCTTTGACAAGAAATGCTGTGATATTTTATTGTCACAAGATGTGATGGGACGAGATTGTTTTATGCCTCTAATCCTATTGAGATTTTATATAATATTGAGTGAAAAGAGTTTATATAATAATCAGGTAATCGGTTGAAGAATGGACATTTCTTATAGGCCGTGGGTCCTGTAGGCAAAGTAAGGCAATTTTATTTGTACAGCACACTTTCAACACAAGGTAATTCAAGGTGCTTCACATGATTTGGTGGTAAAGAGACCAAACACATAATAAAAGCATATAAAGTTAAAAACGGCAATTGGGAATTATCCATCCATCCATTTTCTAAACCGCTTAATCAATCTCAAGGGTCGCGGTGGGGCTGGTGCCTACCTCCAGCTGTCAACGGGCGAGAGGCGGGGTATACCTTGAACAACAATAAAAGAAAAATATTGTAGCAATTAGGAATTAAACGACCATAAAAAAGACCAGTGTTTTTTTCCTACTCTTCCTCAATGTCCGCTTTCCTGTATGTTTCCCTAAATAAGCACATCCAAATCTTCTTTTAATTGATGTAATCTGAATTAGGTCTGTTTAAAGTAGGGAAACCTCTAAAACATGCAGGGCAATGTGCCTTTAGGCAGTGAATTTTGGAGCATTTGGATGCATGTCATTTGTGCTTCAATTCTTATCCAAGGCCTGCCTAACACAATGTGACTGTATAAAAAAAACAAAACAGTGTCTCATGTGTTGTATTCAGTTGTTGCGTCTGTGTTGCTTCTAGTGTGTTAACATCTGAAGGTAACAGCGGAAGTCCTACAACTTTCCGTCAAGATACGGCTATTATTTTTGGTTTTTACATCATACTGCTGAGCTTGTCTCCTCCACACTCTCACAGTTTATCTTTTTTTTAAATCCATTCTCCGGTTCTTGTTTCTACTCCAACTTTTTTCTCTATCTTGTCAGATATCTAGAATCTTAGGATGTTTTATGTCTTTCTTTGGAGTCACAGGAAATTCAGTGAATGCAGTTGACAAAAGAAACAAAAGGGATTCATGGGAACAGGGTAAATGTACAATTTAAACATGGTAAAGACATTGATAACTAATGTAAATTGAGGAATTACAGCATTAAAAAGAAAAAGTAAATGGATCAGGGGGGAGAACATTTGTAACATCATCAAAAACCCTTCTTCTGTGAGATTTTCCTCACCAAGCCAAAATTATTCATCCCCCCTACACAGACACACACCATAACAAGAGCACATTGTCAGTCCTGACCAGGGTTACATAACTAGATTGGATTTTTGAGTCAGAATGTCTTATACACCCCACATTGCACTGTGACAAATGTAATGTTTAGATCTGGTAAGAAAAAAAAAGAAAAAAAAAGTTTTAAGTTAAAAAAAGGTCAGTTGCAATATTTCCCGACAATCTCTTTACATAGCCATTACTTTATCAGTGGAAAAAAGTTACGATTTAGTCTTAACTATGTCTAATTTATTCACTAGTAGTACAAAATAGTTGACTCTAAATTGAACCTAATTTCTGTGGAGAAAACAAAACTATTTTAGTAATGGCCGATTAGAAGAGCTCAATGAAAAACTTTAAAAACAATTTTAATCCTAGTCTTCTTTCTTAAACTATTTAAATAATTAAAATTTGTGGTTATACATAATTTTGTGAATTGCTATGAAGCATGAATCTCAAATTATTAATGGCAAGTATTACCAAGGGAATGACTACATTCTTGTTATTTCCTGAAGACTGCACCTTTTTCCTTTTTTTGTAGAACTGCACTTATGAGAAAAAAGTAGGGAAATGTGTTTGGGGCTAATTAGTTCTTTATTGTAACAATGCTCCTTGGCAAAAAATCTTTAGTCGCTGGAAAAACGGCTTATTTCCCTTTAAATGGAGCAACATTGTTAAAAAATTAGATTTTTTTAAAGGAAATGTTTGTGAGAAATTTATTTTAATTAATCATAAAATGGCCCCGATATGTCACTAGACATTAAGAAATTATGTCCTTTTAAAATACTTATATCACTGTCAATAGTGGTCCGGCCAGGATATTGTTATGTAAAAGTGAAAGTTGCAGCCCTCAAGTGATGTTATTGTTGTCATGTTCTGTTTTGGTCTGAGGCTCCACCTTCAAGCTATCTACAAATCACGAAGTCAGTAGAGTTTCCTCATCCGGGTTGCCAGCTCTGCTCTGTTTACCACAGCGGATCCGAACGTTACGGACAAAACATGTATAACGTTACGAAACCTAAAAGACCTCGTTATCAATCCAAAATACGTCGTGACAAACTCCGAAATAAAACAAAGATTTGTATAGGAGATGCCTTTGAAAGATGGAGACGGCTGAAAATGGAGAAGAATTTGAATACAGACGTCAACATCGCCAATTTTCTCCTGGACAGGTAAGATTCACCTATGTTTGGCTAACTTATTTGTACTTAAATTAAATTGATATTTCAAATATTCACGACATTCGAACAAAGTTATGCATGTTCGTGGAAAGTAACGTTACGTTAACGTATATGGAGGAGATTGGTCATCAAATTGAAAAGGTAAGGAATTGTTTGGGAGATAAAAACGACGAGTCGTCATTGCTAACATTAGCATCAGGGCACGTTTCTTTGTCATTATGCTGAACTGTCGAGGAAAACAACAGCACGTCGATTCTGGCTATGTGAAACGTAAAGGAGACGTATTGATTAGCCTATACCTTCGTACAAATAATTCCTCATTCGTTCTTCGCGTACATTGTGGACTACACATGCTGCAAGTTAACCTGTATGACCATTGCTAATGTTATTTAGTTAGGGTCAGCCGTTCCTGCTGGATCTCGCAGCAGCTGGCAACCTTGAGTCAGGTAGGGATACACAGTTCTACAGTATTTTGAATGGGATTGCAGTACCGCTTTTGGCCACAATCCTACATACGTTTACTTTAATAGTGCCATTGGCCATTAAAAACATGCTAAATCCCCTCTACCATTGCCCAACAGCTAATTCTGCTATGCACCCTTGTTTGGGGTTGTTTATTGGATTAGATGATTGTAGTTTGAAACAAAAGAAAAAAATTTAATCAAAACATTTGATTATTTAAGAAATTGTGTCCTCAGTAGAGTGTGGAAGAACCGTACACAACCTCTACTGGTACCTCCTCCTCCTCATGCTGGTCAACACCTTGGTCACACAGCGCTGGAGGAAGGCATCTCAGTGTTCAGTCAACGTTTGTCAGCTGACCTCTTCATTAGGTTTGGACTTTAACCAGGCCACTTCATTTGTTCAACTTCCAAATTCTTAATCCAGTGTTTGATTAATCGCCCCGGGTTGGGGCGGACGCTGATATCTTGGATTTCAGAATTCTGTCCCAGACTGAAGATACTGGATTGCCACTGGTTAAGCAATCTCGACTAGAAATAAAGAGTGATTTTGCCCCCTTGTAGTGAAGTACTAGTAGTGTAGTGTGTAGAGACTGCACTCAACATCACACTGCCTACACCAAACCCATATCACATAAGGGATGTGGTCAATTTTTCATGGATTAACCTAATCAGGACCAATAATGGACAGATTTCTTTATATTTGTTAATTTATTTGTTTTTGCTAAAGTGTCCTATGACAGTACTTTTCAATGTGTACGTTAATGCATTTTCATTCAAAATACGTGGCTTAGTGTTAAGGGTAGCATACTGAATACCACTCTGTAAGGCGAGATAATCTGAAAATGATTTATCATTAGCTGGGTAATCTTTTTTGCCTGCTTAATTTTGACCAATCTTTTAAAGCCACCTACATTTTCTTATCAAACTCCAAACAGTAATGTGGTTCTGCAATGAGTGGCGTATTAGCAGATTAACGGTCTTCCTGCAGAGCACAACCACTGACAAAGAACTGCACACACACACACACACACACCCACACACACACACACACACACACACACACACACACGCAGACGAGAAAGAAACACTTAAAATAAGATTAACATGTAGGGATTAATACGTGCTTAAAACTGGAGGTGACAGTTCTTTTCCCAGACATGTTGTTTAGAGTAAACCAATGAATGTCTTTGAGACAACATCCTGTATTGGCGTGAAAAAGAGGCACAGTTTTAAAAGAATGAACTGGAGACAAAGCAACTGTTTATGTACACACACTAACGCCTCAGAGCCATTTAGAAGCTCCAATTAAACCAGCAGACATGTTACTGGAATGTGAAGGGAAACCAAAGCTCCTGGTGAGATAACAGCTCAACATTCTGTGCTACTGCAACACCCACTAAACACTATTAAATGAATACAAAATTGAACTTTCTTTCCATTGAAGTTTATAATTCTGGGTAATTAGTTATGCAGCTATTCAATGATGTCAATAAAAGAATAACTATAGTTTAAAACACAGACATGCACATTTTTACATGTTTAAATAGTTTAGTTTACTGATGAGTTTGGATGTAAGAGAACAGAAAAAAAACATTTTATAGCAGTTAAACTAAAAACAATGTTTTTTTTGTGTGTTAAATGTAGCAATCAATTATAGAAAAATATGCTAAGGGGTTAGCTTTTGGTGTCCCCCATTTAATTCACATTTGCATTTTAAAAATGCTAATTAGCTGCACTGTATTATTCAATTCTGTAGATTATAAAAGACATATTAAGGGTCAGGGGTAAGAATAGACCGTTCTTTGGCCATCTACCCATACAAATCTTTAGTAAAGCCGATTTAAAGTCCTGCATTTCTGCAGTGTGTAAAGTAAGATTGTAGTGTAAAGTGCTTTGGAGTTGTCCGGACTAGATAAAGCATCTGATTTCTTTAGCACATTTTACATGTAGAGGAAGGCCTGTTTGATGACTCATTCACTGTATGTGGTAATAAAAAAGTCTTGGTCAAACTGAACCATAGTTCCTCACAAACTCACCAATGGTAAAGTGTGTATGGTATGGTAAAGCTCTCTGCCATCCATCCATCCATCCATCCATCCATCCATCTTCCACTTTATCCAGGGTTGGGTAGCAGGAGCAGCATCTTAAGCAAAGAGACCCAGACTTCTCTCTCCCCAAGCACTGGGGCCAGCTCCTCGGGAGGAATCCCAAGGCGTTCCCAGGCCAGCTGAGAGACAAAGCCCCTCCAGCGTGTCCTTGGTCTTCCTCTGGTCCTCCTACCCATGGATCGTGCCCGGAACAACTCCCCAGGAAGGCATCCAGGATCTGTCTCTTGAGCGTAGGAAACTAATTTCGGCTGCTTGTATTCGTGGTCCCGTTCTTTCGGTCGCTGTTGAACATCGCAAGCTACTAAATTACTGAGCTTCTACATTTTCTCTATGCCGATGTGCCTGCAAACACTACTGTTTCTCTATGTCTGCAGAGAAAGAGGGGTGTTAAGTTTCAGTCGTTAATCCAGAAGAACACAACTTCAGTCTATTCTTTGAAAACTATAGTGTATTTGTAAGAGGAAACAATTATTTTGCATTTCTGGTTGTTTCTAGTTTTCAAAAATTTTAAAGTGCATATTAGCCAGTGCGTAGAAGTATAGTCGTCATGTTGAGGGCATTGTCCTTTTAATTGTCATGCTTGTAAAGTGTTACTTGGGTTTTCAAAACCATACGGGTTTCAGTCATGTGTTTTGTTAACGTATTGTTTGGTGTCTCCATGTTAATAGTTTCATTTTATTTGTCTGCAAACAAAGTTTAAAACCCAAGGGGGGCAGGGGTGTTGACAACTACATTTCTTCTTACTCAAAAAAACAGAAAAGGACTTTAAGAGCATTACATATGTTGTTGAATAAATCTAAGCTCGCATTGTAATATTGTCATTTCTTTCCTCTGGCTCAAACTCAGAGGCACACACAAATCCTTGTGGATGAAAATCTGCTTTTCCTGTCGGGATCATTAAAGAGCAGTTAATTACCCATAATCCATTCTGGTCCAGATGCCTGCTCAGTTGGAAAGGTCTGTGTGTATTTGTGTGTCCACATTTGCCATCTTTCTCTTCACCAATTCGCCTAACTGCTCATGCTTGTTTGCTCTGCTTTTCATTCTTATGTTAACCCCAATTTCCCCCTTGTGGGTATTTAGCATTCTGAGTTTTTCCTACATGAAAATTGCTTCTCTGTTTCTCTGCCCACAAGTTTATCCACTCCTCCCTCTTCCTTTTCTTCTCCCTCGGCTCTCTTTTTGTTTCACATTCAGCCGGAGGGAGTCAACTTGATTCAGTCATCACTATTAACACGTCTGTTTACACCTGCTGTTTGAACCACTGGAAGGTACTGTACCTCTGTTTATAAATGTGCATTTATTATATACTTCTAAAATATGCAGCCGATATATTTAGCCGTTCCAAGCAGTGAGCTGTGATAACTGCTTGCTTGGGGATAAGCAGGTTTTATTAGATTGCTGTAGCTGTGAAATATTTCCTTAAAGTTTAATTTTAACGGGGTCAAATGGTTCTCAGGTTTCCTGGTTACAGTAAAAGATGATTTAGCTGATTTTCTGCCCAAGTTTTTGCAGCTCTGTTGTGTTGATTTGAGTTCAAAACACTTTATGAGTGTGATTGCATGAATGTGTTGTTATGTTTTAGGAAATGTTGTGGTTACAGTTGAGCTAGTCTTAGAAAAATTGTGTGAAAAAAGGTTTTTCTGTCTAAAAATGCTTAACCGAAATCAAAAGCAGTACGTGGCCGGTATTATGAGTTACACACACGTTTTTCTTTTTTAAATGAAACTTTAAAAATCAGAATGGGACAACAGATAAATGAAAAGAACTGCATAGCTTAACCTACTCATAATCATTCCCCCCAGCTGCAGGATGTGTTGGGGTGTAATTTCATCCTCTACTGTATATTATTCTGCTTTCAGATGGGCACACAGTAACATTCACTAAGAACACACCAACTCACTTTTGTCAACTTTTGGAGAGTCCAAATGGAAAACCTATGTCAGTAAAGGGCTATCCCGCTCAGAAAGATCAATGACTCACAATGCTTTTAGAAGACATTCCCTAGCATCATCTGCCATTTGTTCATAATCCATCTTACTTTCAGGGTGAACTGGACAACGATCAGCAGCACCCAAGTTTTAGACCTGAAGCAGCTACCTCGTATTTAATATACAGGGTTTGCTGCAGGCTAGCCATATAAAATGTGTAGTTGTAATGGGTGAAGTCAATGATTATCTTAAAATCACCAGTTTAGTTGAAGTTTCATCCCTAATTTTACTCTGCAGCCTGACTTACTCATCATTACAGATGCATGGGGCAGTGAATATTTGTTCTTAAGGCCATGGGTGTCTGACACGGTTATAAAATGGGGTGGCAAAGTGTATAAACATATAACTAATCACCGTATCCACCAGGAGCAAAAGTCAATAATAAAACACCATGGAAATTATTTATTTACTCATTTAGTGCCAGATTCTGCTGACACCTGCTTATATATTGAGACAATTCATAAATGTTTGTGTTAGTTTAGATAGAAATCAGTTGCCGGGAAGTTTTCTCTACAAAGAGGAGATTGTTTGCAAAATCCACATATTGCACGATCTCTGTCTGTGTTTGCAGGTTGCTCCTTGTAGGTCCGAGCTGCCCCCATCTAAATAAAGAAAGTCATTTCACTTTTTCTGAAGCGATTTTATTTTTTCTGATTCAGGAAAATGCAAAAGGGTTATAACACTTGAAAAACGGTTACATACTCAGATTTGTGTAACGTTTCTTCCAATGACTGCCTGATTGGACAGATCTATTGGGATAAAGTGACTTTTGAATCTAGGTGGTGTATTGGGGTGAATTGGACTACATTTTCCCAGGTGAAGTTGTTCATTCAAGTTTAGCAAACCCCAAAAAATATGTGGCAATTAATTTCAAAACATGTTTCAAATTACTTGGTAAAACTGTGTAATAAGAATTAAATGACTTTTTGTGTGTCTGGGAATTGCAAGTGGTGATAATTATTTTGGTCAAAAGAATGAGGAAGCAAAGATGTACTTGTGTACAAACACTCTTAAAAATGAGTGCCGCTTGCCCAGGCACTCATACGGCGACTTCGCCATTTGTTTTACATGACAGAAACTGTGAAGGGGCAATGCGTTATCGGACTCATTTCTAGCGGTGCCTTTTTCCACCCAATGGATGTGTCGTGCCGATTGTTACATGAATGCGATTCATCTGTAGTCCAGACATGGGATGGCCCGGGTGGTCAGAGCTGAAGCAGAGGACACAGTGAGTGTCTTCAAACATAGATGTCAGTTACTGATGCACAATGACAAAGGTGTGAATATGGACATGTATATTTTATATGTTTTTTTAAACAAATAATCTCCCAAGCTCATTAAATAAAAATAAAAAAACAAATAAAAAAACTCCTTCCACATCTGATTACATGTTAAGCACATTCATAGACATGCCAAGCCTGTAGGGGTCATTAGTTCCCCCAAGTCCCATCCACTCAAAGTAACTTTCTATTTTCTAACTTCTACATACAGCTGTAATACAGAAAAAACAAAAATTTAAAAAAGAAGGAAACAGAAATGTTCGGACAATCGATAATACACAAATTATAACACAATTCTGAGGGCATAAATGCTATCAATGAGTGTAAACACAGGTCTAACAGTCAGTGCTTTTACATGCAGCAAATCTAACTATTACCTAGGTCTGACTGAAATCAGACTTTTCAAATGCAAGTATACACCTTAGTTGGACTTTAATCGAGCTGAGGTTTCACAAATCGGACTATTCTATCCAGACCACGCCCCCCCCCCCAGCTAACCGCTATAAGGCTAACACGTAGGGCCGCATATAGGCGACTCTTAAAATAGTGGCTAAATGCAGCTCCAAAAGTTGCTGAGTTAGCAACACTTAAGTCTAAGGAATAGTGCTGTTAAAGTGACCAACATATCTATATATCCTATTGCAATAGAAAGAATTTTACCTGCATACATGCAAAAAGCACATTTTGCAGCAACTTGGTGATATAATGTTCTTGTTTAAGTCACCATTTGCCCTTCAAACTGGTCTGCTTTCAATTTCTCCTATCTAAGACACAACCTCTGTGGAGTTGGAACCAAAAAAATAGCATTTTTCCAGCCTACTTCAGTTTCATGGAACTGGACAAACAGGTATATTGTTTCTTTGCTTTGAACAGACCAGAGTAAAAGGTAAACAAAGCTAAATGAGGTAAAAAAGAAGAAGGAGGGAGACCTTTTTATTAATCTGGTTTTGATCCTTCGTCTTTTTCAAAGCAACCATTTGCTTATCCTGAAAAGCTTTGGTTTGGCATAGTCTTTGTGTTGGGTGGCTGCTTGGCCAAGAGTGAGATAAGCAGGCGGTAAATATTATTAGGGCTTGGATTGAGATTTGCACAGTGGAGAAAGAAACAAAGTCAGAGTTTCACTCATCATCCGCCACGTGAAAACTGAGTCCTGTGGTTAATGAGCTGAATGCAATACCTACATTCTTGTGTGACTGAGACATGATAAAGCAAGGGAGAAAGAAAGGAAACAAGGAAGAAAACAACATTTTCTCACCAGGGTTAGCTTTTCTGGGACAGGCGTAAGACGTGAGAATCGGATAAAATGGGATTCAGGCAGAGAGCAAGAGGCTAAAGCAGTACATAGAAAAACAAACTAACAGCGAGCTTTCGGCATATGACTGAAATGAAAATAGCGAAACACAGAGTCATGGCAGAATGTGGGAAATCAAGCCGTCTATTTAACGAGTGGTTCTAAAGAATAGCTGGCAAAACTGCAAGTCAGTAAGAAAGCAAGCAGCTTGCTTTTCAAAGGCAGCCTGTTCCCCCCTCTGGGCCTTGGAGCCATTACATAAGCAGCGGGATCAAGTATGAGCGAAAACTAAAAGCAATCTCTGCGGGAGGCCGCCGCATAAACCTGGTTTAGTTATGGTTTCAGGATATTTGTAATAGGGAATCCCAGCAGATTCCACTAAACAAATATGTGTACCTTATGCTACGTAATGTTGGTCACAAACAAAAAGAAATAAAGAGATCCATGGTGATGGCACCCATCCACCTGCCTCAAAGGGCCGCAAAGAAGCCGCTAAAAGCAGCCTCAATGAGGCTGTGGCTTTGTCTGTTCCTCACATTAATTTTTTTAGTCCACTTCTCATGACTTTCCAGCTTTACTTATACATTATACAATATTGTAATTAATAAGTTGTACGTTCTGGTTTATTTGCTGGTCCATACAATAACCTCCTGCACTGCACAGTGATTTATGAAACGGTGTGCTTTATCAACCTTTTGAAAATAATCAAGAAAAAAATACTTAGGAATACTTCGCCATGCAATTTAGGTAGATCACATCTGGCTAGCGTTTGTTTTGCATATATTTTTATTACTTTCATCAGAAAAAGAAAAAACATTTTGGTGGGAAAAGTTTCTAGAAAAAAATGGTGAGCAATCGTGTCAACCTGCTTATGTAATCCCTGGGTGGTTGTTTTCTAAAATTAGCAGAGTTTTTTATCAAACAGGAGAGTTTTGAGGCTACAGTCTGTGTGTTAGAGCGGTCAACACTATATGATAACAAATGAAACGCTTTGGCCACTTGATGCCAACGTAATGCTAACCAGTGGTTTGCTTGATGAAATTACTTTTTTTAACAAGAATAAATTCCATAAACACCTTAAATCCTATGACAATTACCATTTTTTGTACATTTACAAATATTTAATTGAAATTGTGTCATTTTTTTCAGATGTTATTTAGGGGGTTAGGGGTTTGAAAAAAAAAAAAACATCTGGCTGTTTCTGGCAGTTAGCACATGTTTTTTTTTTCCATTCTCTACAACTTTTCCTGCATTTCACTTGTAATGTAATATGTGTGCTTTTCGAGCCAAATCTATGTTTAACCATGTACTTAATGCTGTACACGTTGCTGTGTACATAGCATTATTATTTTGTTTGACTAAGCACCTCAGTAAAATGTAAAGTTGATACTTACGAGATTGATTTTATTTAAAACTGCACAGTAGGCTACAATTTAAACACACAGACTATATTTTAGGGTGCCAAAATGTCCTCTTTTCCCCCAGGCAATCAGAGATTGATGAAAGTTTCTGTTTTTTTTATCATTCTTCAGGGGACCGATAGGCACATTTAAAGTGACTGGTGCGATGCATAGAATACAGCAGTGTTTCTTTCCTCTGCCGCTGTCCCAGAGTTGCTGCATTGTGGGTTGTTCATAGATGGAACAGACAGCTTAGCACTGCTGCTGCTGCTGTTTACAAGATGTCAAAGCTTAAGTGTGGCTTTACAGAAGAACTGCAAAAGAAATTTCCGTCACATCATGTAACAAATATGTGTTCATGTTGTTCACATAGTCGGCATATTTTTTGTGTGTGTGACAGGTGCCAAAGATCCTATAAATCACATCGACGCAAATAGTACAAAGGCTGTGCAAAGTGAGAGCTCATTTGAAAACTATACACTGGAGTATAAAGTTTTTAAAAGTATTTTTATGAGACTGCTTTGGTTTTTATAATTAAACTGAAAACAAAATAATACTTCAGAATATAATTTCATGCTTTCCGGTCCAACTTAAAAAGTAAGCCATTATTAAAGGGTAACTTTCTAATGCAGAAGAGTTAGTCTTTCTCTTATTCATTTCCAGAGATTTTCAAGTAATCACATAGAGAATAAAGATGTTAAAATCCAAAATATTGTTTAAGTAAACATAGCATGATTGAAGTGTCTCAGACAGGAACCAAGGATTCTCTCTATTTGGAAATCCAAATATGGTCGCCTTACTATGTATTCCAAAAATAATGTAAACAATAGTAATACCCAAAGGACTATTTGGAACGTAATAATTATATTAGGATGGTAATTGGACTTAACTTATATTGCACTTTTCTAGTCATACTGACCACTCAAAGCGCTTTACATTGAAGCCACATTCACCCATTCACACTCACATTCATACACCCAACATGTCTCGGTAGGATGATGTTTTTTTGGGGTTAAATGCCTTGCCCAGGGGCACATCGACATGAGACTGAAGGAAGCTGGAATTGAACCTACAACCCTCTGATTGCAAGCAACTCTACCACAGTCGCCCCTAATGCACATGTCATGTAACTGCTTGCCGATGTAATAATTACTTAATTGCTTGTGCCTGACAAAATTGGCAATTTTTCAAGATGCTATGCAAAACAAAAGATGCTGGAAACCCATGAGAACGATAACATATCGTCATCACAGTGTTCATCTTTTATTATTGGAATATTATTATAAGCGACCCAGCAGGACGCTTGCATGCTCTCCTGTGCAACTTTGGGTTATCTTCATCTCCATCTTTCCTTCACAGAACATAAAGAGACATGGCATCTTGGGCTTATTGATCACTCTAAAAAAAAAAAAATTATACATGGGATCGCTGCTCGGTGGCTGCATGCCCAACAGTGATCTGGATCTGTTTGTTGTTGTTGTATGTAATTATCTTGGACAGGTTGTACTGTAAACTGTAAATTCCGTGCATGTTTTTCATACTTGGCCATTAAAGCTGATTCTGAAATTAGAAGTGAGTGTTTAACCTTTTCATTGCCGTGTTCTCCTTTAATGGATTGAAACACTAGCCTGGGTGCACACTGCTTACAGGTCCATGACTGGTGGAGATGCATACATCAGTTCTTTCAGGAGGAATAGGCCTAAATTCTAGCATATCATTGTGAAAAGCCTGTTATAGAATACAGTAGTTTAAAATATTAGAGCCAAGTCATGCAGTTTAACATGAAATTCTGCTATATCTACAAAAGGAACTTGTCATTTTGGTCTTAGCAAATAGTAATAGTTTTGTTGATCCTAATTAACCTAAACTAGGAAAAGTTTGGTATAAATTCATATCTGACAATTAGAAAAAAAAAGTTTTATACAATATGTTACATTACTGGACGGCATTAAATTAGCCTCCAGTAATAAAGCAAAAAACCTCGGTGTCATTTTTGACCAAGATATGTCATTTAGATCTCACATTAAAGAAGTCTGTAGGATTTCCTTTTTTCACCTTAGGAATATTACAAAAATTAGAACCATCCTGTCCAGGAGTGATGCTGAAAAACTAGTCCATGCCTTTGTTACTTCAAGGCTGGATTACTGTAACTGTCTATTATCAGGTAGTCCACAGAATACAATTAAAAGTCTTCAGTTAGTTCAAAATGCTGCTGCTAGGATTCTGATGAATATTAAAAGAAGAGATCACATTTCCCCTGTTTTAGCTTCTCTTCACTGGCTCCCAGTAAAATCTAGAATAGAATTCAAGATCCTCCTTCTGACATATAAAGCCCTTAATAATCTAGCTCCATCATACATAAGAGACCTGATTGTTCCATATGTTCCCAACAGAGACCTTCGCTCTCAGACTGCAGGTTTACTGGTAGTTCCTAGGATTTCTAAAAGTAGAATGGGTGGCAGATCTTTCAGCTATCAGGCTCCCCTCCTATGGAACCGGCTCCCAGGGTTGGTTCGTGAAGCAGACAATTTGTCTATCTTTAAAACTAGGCTAAAAACTTTCCTCTTTGACAAAGCTTACAGTTAGAGATATGTTTATAGGTAGTTAGTCAGGTCAGACAGGTAGATAGGAAGAGACAGGTTAATGTTAGTAGTCAGGCAGAGTGTCAAAACTTAGGAAGAGATAGGAAGAGGTAGAGTAGCTAGGTAGAGATAGATTAATGTAAGCCAGGTAAAGATCCGGAGCCGGTCGCGGCTTACCGCCGCGGAAGAAATGCGCCCCACGGGGGCCAGCCAGCGCCGGAGAGAGGTCCCTCAAGGGGATCCTCCCGCACAGTGCGGCCGCCCATTACCTGCCGGGTTGAATACCCCGGGCAGACTGTGCGGACCCCACCCGTTTATCTCTTAAACGTTTCTCGCCCTCTTCAACTCTGTCCTCTCAGTTCTGTCTATTTTTCCTTAAGATAGTTGTCGACTATCGGTCTCGTGCCGGTATTTAGCCTTACATGGAGTTTACCACCCACTTTGGGCTGCATTCTCAAACAACCCGACTCCGAGAAGACCCCGGCATGACGGGGGCCGTTACCGGCCCTACACCGTCCACGGGTCAGGAGGACTCAGACAGAGTGTTGGTAGCCAGGTCTCCTAGTAGCTAGGAGACAGGTTAATGTTAGTAGCTATGCTGCTTTAGGCTAGGCTGTTGGAGGACATTATTAGGGTCTGTTCCTACTTTCTCTCCTACTTCTCCCCAACTGCATGATGTGCTGTCAATTCAAGCACTAACCTGTTTTCTATTATAGTAGGTGCTCCGGATTAGCCCTGCTTGACGACCCTGACTAAGATGGCATTGCAGTGACGGAAAATTCTCCACGTCCTGCAACAAACTTCTGCATCAGTTCTATTGCTCTTTCTGTGTCTCTGTTATGTATTCTCCAAGCCACAGACGGTCGCGGCAGATAACCGCTTGTGCTGAGCCTGGTTCTGCCGGAGGTTTCTTCCTGTTAAAAGGGAGTTTTTCCTTCCCACTGTCGCTGCATGCTTGCTCAGTATGAGGGATTGCTGAGAATTCCACGACGCAATCTTCTGTGGTTCTGTAATTTCTACACTAAACATTGTATTGTAATAACTCTTTTTGTAAAGTGCCTTGAGATGACATCTGTTGTGAAATGGCGCTATATAAATAAACTGAATTGAATTGAATTACTCCCCCCCCCCAAAAAAAAAAGTAAAAATAAAAGACAGCCTCTCTAAGCATTGTTTTTTTTAGCAATATTGATGCTAATAAAATGAAAATAAAATCTACGAAACGTATCTGTTACTGAGCCATGCTGCATGAGCCGTGAAGGCATTTGTTTGCCCAGCCTCCTGCTGTGAGGGCTACAGCCAGAAGTGTTTACTAAAACATCCATTACAGTATTTTCTTTTCTTCAGAAGAGAACAGGCGAAAGTCATTGTGTGTGAATCATGCGTTCATTTCCTGGTTGTTGTTCCAAGCACTCTCTGAATGAATGCGGACAAACTCGTTGTCAGTGGATGCATGCCATCAGACTAGATATGCAGTTTGATAAGATTGTATTGAGTTTTGTGCAGAAACACAATGAAAAGCGTTAAGAAGTTAACAGCAATTCCTAGCACAGATTTAGTGTATTTTACCCGTAATGGAACATATCCTGACTAAGCAAATATTTTGTCTTTTAAAACTCGAAAAAGCAGCTTGTTCTTTTCAATAAGCTGACGTGTGCATTCAGCACCTTTTTTTATAACAGCTGTTTATTAGGATGTGCGATGAGGCAGAGAAAAGGGGTAGGAGAGTGAAGGAGATGAGGAAGAGGGGGGCATAGGGTGGATATATGAGGCTGCAGGTTTATTATTATTGTAATACATAAATATTTGGGATGCTGTTGTGTTCAAGCGTAGACTACTCATTTAAAAATATAGAACATATGCAGTAAAATTCGAACCTAATTCATATACTTCAGTTTAAATGAAGAGGGGGAAAAAACATAAAATGAAAAAGTTAGAAAAAATACCTAAAAATACTTTCCAAAAAAGGGGAGACGTCAGAGCTCAAACTGTAGAATGGTTTATCCTATCACAAAAGTGACTTCAAGAAGGAGGCACAAGGAAATAGAAGATGAGAAGGACAAGGATGGCATCCATTGTTGGTTATACTGCCTGTTCCTGCCAAATGGACATGGAATGTCTTCTGAGTCTGTGTTTTTTTGTGTGTGTGTGTGTGTGTGTGTGTGAGATGTTGTGTCAAACTGTGTTATGGTATAATCAGGTTAACTTTTGATTTGATTTTTTTTTCTTACCTCAGTTGGGCTGCTTTATGCAAAAAAAAAAAAAAAAAAGTTTTTCTGTGCAAATTGAAAGCAAACGTTATTTGGTGTCAACCAACAACATGCAGCACACACTAAATATACGTTATAGGGCGTCCTCGGGTAAAAACTAAACCACATGTGGATAACATGATCCTCTCTGCTTTTATCTAAACCACAAAAGGAACAATTATTTTTACTGCTGCAAAATTCTTTTGAATATATTGATTATTACAGGTGTGGTGGAAAAATGTTGTGTTATGATTTATTTGTACTTTATAATCAACTGTGACGCATGTTAATGTTGTAGTATTAGTTCTAATGTTTAGTCTTATTGAGTGACGCTTTTACCCAAGTCATGGTCAGAGGGTTTTGATAATGATAGTCCACATCCTGCGTTACCATGGAGATGGCTCTTCGGACTGGGCATCCTTAAAGGTCTACAAAGTTCACAGCTTTCTTATCAAAGAGAAAGATGCCCTGAGAGTCGTACTTTATCAAGTAGAATAGATAGACCAAGGTTGCTAGAAATAATATAAGCTTGTTGTTATGAAATTGAGACAGGTCAGTATTCTGCATTTTACTGTAATGTGTTACTGTCCTCCT
Organism: Apricaphanius iberus; assembly: GCA_028564705.1. Taxonomy (NCBI): domain Eukaryota; kingdom Metazoa; phylum Chordata; class Actinopteri; order Cyprinodontiformes; family Aphaniidae; genus Apricaphanius; species Apricaphanius iberus. The sequence goes on from JAPXFQ010002314.1 coordinate 643,976, forward strand.
GCATGATCAATTCAAATCATATTAAAACCTCCAAATGTTTAAAGGAATCTCATTCATTTTTATTAAGAGTCTAAATCCGACTACAACAGGTATTAACATTTCCATCTACCGCTATTAGATTTTGGCTTTGTTCCACACACTGAAGCAAAAATATAGAATAAAAACAATGTTATAATTGTGTAAGTGGTGAATCTGCATCTGTAAAAAAATTCAGGCCTTGTCAACTATGATTTTAAAATAGTATCACCTTATTAACCCTGATAGTGGCTCCCCGTGTTTTTTAAGGTATAAGGTGTCTGAACGATCTGAGACTACAGTCCGTATTGCCATGACAACCTTACGCAGTTACTGTTGGCTTGACCTCCACAAAGCTCTTGTTCGACTGAATCTCAGTGGTGCTCTTTTGGTCTGAGAGTTTGGGATTCTGGAGGCCAGTGCAGTACAGCGAACCCATTACCGTGTTGAATAGATCATGACATGATCTGAGCTTTCTTGCATTGTACACTGCTGCTGAACTTAGCCATCAGAAGGTGGATAGATTGTGGTCATGAATGGATGGATGGACATGGTCAGTGACTACAGGTATGTTGTAGAGCACACGTGTCAAACTCAAATCCGGCCCTCCATGTCAATTTATGCGGCCCTCTTAACTCTAGAGGACCCTATAGATAAAAAAAATCTATTTTTATCTATAGGGTTCCAAGTTCCATTTTTTGTGCACCCCAATATAATTTTATTAGTAAAATAAAATCAGTGTTTAAACAGTCTTTAATTACATCATTATGTAAAGTTGTTCAGGATTATTTAATTTCATTACATACTTTAGGAATGTGGAGGGTGATTTTAAAAGTTTGTTATACTTTTATCAATACCTTCTGGCACAACCGGCCCTTTAAGGACATTCATCGGCTTGATGTGACACCGCTGTTGTAGAGCATGGATACCCGACTCAGGCCCGACTCGGGCCCGACTCGGGCCCGACAGGACGGGCTGGGTTCAGTCAGATATTTAGAAAGGATGCTCCGGCTTCGAAAGGCGAAAACCTCCACCTCCATCCAGGCTCTACGAGAGCAGCCACAGCCGCCACCCGCCCCCGAGTGTTCGTGATATGGAGATTAAAAGAAGTTAAAATAGCAAATAAACAGGAACTAAAATAAATAGGAAGATAAAAACATAAATAAAGAAAAAATGAAATACAAAAAAATGTAAATATAGGCTATAGTACAACAATGATTAAATTCTGTTTAAAAAAACGCAAGTGCGGTTTTTGTGATTAAAATAAATCTGAAATGCTACCCTAAATCTGTCTTTTTGTGTGTGGAAAAATGCGTTAAACTAACCAGGAGAACGTAAGACGTGCGTAATGCGTATTAAGCTCCATGTACCAGCGGCATCATCAGCGGATTCAGCAGTACCTTGTCCCCCTCTCAGACCCACAGCTCTGCATATTTTTCTGTGAGGGAAAAATGTCCCCTCTGGACCAGAGGAGCCCAGGCGGGGTCAGGTGTAGAAAGTATTTTCAGGTATAAGAATCCGTACCCTCGATTTATTCAACCGTGCTCACCTGTGTCGGGCCCGGGTCGGACTCGGGCATAAATATCTTATTGCCTGTTGGGTTCAGGTTGGTTTCGGTTACTGCTCTGTCAGATGCGGGCCAGGCTCGGACAGAAAAATGCTTTCTGATCCGCACTCTAGTAGGTTGTTGTATTTAAGTATGTCAATAAAATATTCCGGACACAATTAAACGGCACCAGCCTATTGCTGGTATTAGTTGGTTATTGGCCAGTTTTGGTGAGCCTGTGGGAACTGTAGCCTCAGTTTCCTGTTCTATTTTAAGGGTGCCTTCACCGCAGCCCCGCTTAGTCCGCTTGAATCAAACTCTAATTCGTTTGTCCGGAAAGTCCGGTTTGTTTGGGGAGGTGTGAATAGGCAATCGAACTCTGATTCGGACCAAACAAACGTTGTTCTCGGTTTGATTGAAATGAACTCTGCTGTGGTTCTATTGCATGTGTGAACGGCAAGCAGACTGGGGACTGCACAAAAAGTAGGAAGCAGCGCATCCTGGGTAAATACAATCTAATCCACCAGCACATGCTGGAGAGATATATGTTGGACCTCATGAATACCTTGCTCAACATCAGTGTAAGGAGGCCATCTTTGCTGGAAGTTGTATGCTGGCGGTCCTACTCGTTGCACACTGCCTCATATGGAGCCATCTCGTGTAAAAAAAACTACATTCTCCATAGTCCGCCGCATAATTCTCTGTTCATCCTGAGTTACTTCAGCAGTATTCTTTTGGCACATTTTCCAAATTCAACAGAGCAATCATAAAACCACTACAGTCTGCTGCTCCCCCATGTCCGATTACATCTCACTGTGCTAGAAGAAGTGCAGCACCACCACAGTGCCACCACAGGCGGAGAGGTGTAATTGTTGCTCAACAAAAAGGAGGCAGTGTGAATAGCACCAGCTTAAAACAGCAACAATGTTGCTATTTTAGTCCCCAGTTAAACCGAATATTCCAGGTTATCAGGTGCGAATGCAGCCTAACATGAGATGGAGAAGAATGATACCTTTAATCCATGTTGAGACTTAATGAAGTTGTATGGATGTTAGGTTAAATGTCCTCAATAAAACAAGTAAAGAGCTACCTGTTAAGCACCTAGGATCAGGCTTAATCGGGTTATCTTTCTCTGATACTACATTTTTTTTCAATTGCCTGAGGCAGCTCAGTGTGATTAAAGAAATCAAAACAGAAGACCCCAGTAATTCTCCACAGCACTATATGCTTTTTTAAAAACCTAATATTTGAAGCACACAAGCATTATTCGCTTTCCAATCGCAGCTCAGCCTCACACACCTTCTCCTTACTTTCATTTTCACTCTGTCTCTTCCCCCTCCGGTTTTTTCCTATTTCTCACCCTCCCTACTTCACTCTACTGCCCATCTTTCCTTCTCTCAATCCTTTGCTTCTGATTGGCTTCATTCACCCTTTCCTCTTTATCAATTGAACAGCAGTGGCTGAATTCGACTGACTGGAAGCTAATCAACTCAACTCACACGCTTCCCTTCTCTCTGTCACTCTCACAGACACACACACACAAACACAAAGCCCGTTTTCCCATGTTCACCTGCGACTGTCAGAACGCCTCCTCCTGAAAACAAGCACAATCTTCTTCCCTTTTTCACTTGCACACATGCATCCCTCTATTCCACCGTTCACGCTTTCACCGTGGGCATGCAGCCCACTTTGTCAACAGCTCACGTAGCAGCCAAGCTCTCTCTCTCTCTCTCTCTCTCTCTCTCTCTCTCTCTCTCACACACATGCACATAGCTCATCTGCAATCACCCACCAGGTTCACACACTCATCACAGAGCACGCACAGTCACATGCTCTGAGGTTTTCCGCGATGCTGTGACCCACTCCAACATCCTTGGCAGTCACACGCTGCTCGACCCGGGCTCGTCTTGCACACGAGAGACACGCAGACCGCCAAGCCTCTCCGTCTGTCAGCCAGCCAAGTCTGTGTGTGCGCCTGTGTGTGTGCCGGTGGCATGAAGCGGTGATGTTCTGGGACAGGAAAAATAGTATGGGCAATTCCCAAAGACGGCCCAAAGGAAGACACAGACCTAAATCTGCAACAGGTACTTGATATGTCATCTTTTTTTTGGTGGTGGTGGTGGTGTTTGCAGTCATTTGTTGTCACATCATATTTTTCACCTGGTTGCATGTTCATGCGTCTAACATCCATGCATTCCCTTTTTTCATCATTAGGTTTGTTATCCCACCTAATTCTTTGTAATCCCCCCCCTCCCCCCTTATCTTGTTTTCCTGACCCCCGTCAACTAATTTAGTGAAACGTATGCTGAGCCTAAATCCCTCCTTTTTATGTTATTCTTTTTGTTTTTTATCCATACCGGATCCCACATGTCATTTCTTTTCTCTTTTCAATAGTATTGAGGCTTTTTCTGCTGATATTGGATCTTAGCACCCACTTCTGTCATCATTCCCCTCCCTATTAAATGTTCATATACATCCAGATGTTGCCTGTTCTCATCTGCTGAAATAAATAGTGCTGTATAAGGGCTCTGCTGTCCTGTTTCCAGTCTTGAAGCAAACAATCTCTATTGTTTCCTTATCATTATGCATTTTAAACCATCTCCTGGTCTGGGCTTCCACCCATTTCAACATTTTCCCATTGTAGATCCCTCCTTCCATTCATGGATTTACACTGGGAAGCCTCAATTCATTCTGCACACGGAATGGAGCGTTTCAATCGAGATGATTGTTACGGACCTTTATCTTGTGATCTTGTTGTCTCTCTATTCAAATAGTCCACATTTGATAATTATTTTTTGTTGTAAAAAAAATCTTTCCACGTGGCTTTCAGCTCATGTTTTAACCATTTAACTCACTGTCATGGCATCCAGTGTATCCATAATTACACTATTTTGGTTGTGAAGGATATTGGCTGTGAATTTGCCACTCACGTGTCACTACCACACAGGTTTTACTTCGTCTTGGTTTTCCAGGTTTAAATGAAGTGGGTCAATTTGTCGCTTTCTTCTTGGTGTGTGACCAGACTGAGAAACGGTGTGTGAGAGCATAATTGATGCGCTTCATATTCACTATCGCTGCAAAGCTCTCGCTGTCTCTCTCCCGCTGTGTGTGTGAAGTCCTGGTGTGTTCATCCTAAGGTTTCACAAATTCTTCGTCGCACCATCGCGTCGTGTGCATGCTTGTGTGTGCACACACACACAAGCATGTGTCTGTGTGTGAGACAGCCCATCCTGCGTGGCTGGACAGAATCACCAGCAGGCTCTTTCATTACCTCTAACGGCGATGGCTTCCTCTGAGAGTGGTAGAGAGGAACGAGGGAAAATGTGGGGATAAGACGTTTTTTTGGGGGGAGCGTCAGATTGTATGTCGTGTTAGAGGAAGAGGAGGAAGGTATAGCAATAACACGCATGTACTGTAATGTAAATGGTAAATGGCCTATTATTTGTATAGCGCTTTTTTAAGGACCAAAACGCGCTTTATACTACATTAACTCATTCATGCACACATTCACACACTAATGCTGCTGGTGATGGTAATGTGTAATCAAGAGAAAGTTACCAATGCAGTATTTGTACACGTTCTTATTGAAATGCACGTGTGCACTATGTACGTATGTAAGCTTTAAATCAGACTGACAGGAGAGCATTCGTTTGACCTTGGCTCTAATCGGCATCTGAAGCTGATTTGCTCCCTTCAGACAGCAGAAAACGACACAATCAGCGTCACCTGGTGCTGCATTACAAATACGACTGCATGATTTAGTGAGGATGAGAGGCAAAACTGAGGTTTGAATGAATGAGTGTTGTAGGATCAGCAGAAAGATACCACTTCAGTTGAAGCGCTTCCCACCATCCCTTGTTTGATACATTGTTGGAAATATCTCTCACGCTGAAAAAGGGCAGCGATGTATATTGGCTTAAGAATATAACATAAAATAATTCCAATGCTTGTTACATGATGGAAACGGTAACCTTGACAGTGTTCTTGTAAAATGAGATCTAGGTGAAGTGCCTCTGGCAGATGCTATTGAAAATAATTTTGATTCTTTTAATTCTCTGCTAGAACTGCAACCATGACCCAAAGCCATTGCTTTAACAGCAGAGCGTATGAGCAGTATGTAGCTCTTAAATTTAAGTATATATTAGTGATAATTTGGAAGCAGCCTCTTTGAAAAAATCCTGCTATAGTGATATTATTGATACATTTTGAAGTGACAATGTTAATTGAAATAAATCTTTATGTGTCTTTCTCATGTGAGGTCCCAATGGTCTCTGTGACCTTCAGCATTTATGGGATTATAATCTGTGTTGGAGTTGAGCATCTACTGCTGTTGACACTTGGAGTATATTAGCCAACAATTACTTAATTCCAAAAAAGCCTTCTTAAATATTAGTATTGTACTCAGATAAGGCGATTATTATATTTTTGTGATGCACTGTTTATACCAAGTCTCACAAAGTTTTTTGACTTTATTTATTATGCAAACTTACCAAACTTACCTTTTTTTGTTTCTGTAGTGGCTCTAGCATCCTTTCTATTACTAAATGAGCCATAAAAGCAATTTGTGTGGAAATCAACCAATGCACAAAGCAGCATAAGCAAACATTTTATTAAAGCATATTTACCATCTGGGCTTTTTATTAGAGATGCTGACAAAAATAGTGTTTATTTACACCTACATATCGTTTCTTGAAATAGGGATTCAGAAAATGTCTTTGGCAGCAACATGGATGTTAATCCATTTAGGTACAGGTACTATATGCAGGTACTGTTCATACAGTACCTGTACCTTAACGTTTTATGTGACCAACATAACCGGGAAACTCTGTGGATAACAGTGTTGGTGATAACACCGTTTAAAAGAACAGCATTACATAACAGCCTTGTTTTGAACGTTCAATGTGGTGCGCTACGGTGAATTTATAAACCTAACTATGTACTCCAAACGCTCTGCTAGGAGTTGAATTGCACTACCCTTGTGCATAATGGAGGCTTACTACTTCAGCCATAGTTTTGAAATCAGGGAACATTTCTCGAGTTGAACTCATCAGAATTCAGAGGGAGAAAATCCTGGAGCTCTGTTGCGTCAGTAGTTAAACTGCAGTGGTCACCGCCAGTCTGTGTATGTGCAGTCACAGATGTGCCCCATGCCTCCATAACACTCTAGCATGCTTCAGGTTGCAGATCAGGAGAAACACCTACGCAAGGACGGATGGAGCAGAGGCCATTTTTATAACTCTCTGTCTCCATCAACGGAGAGTGGATGCTTGTTATTTGTCAGCTCAACAACAACCAGTAATCATATCACCAGAACGGGGCTCTATACCCGATGTAATCAGTTTACAATGCAGTGTTTGGACACTACATGCTTCATATTGAAATGGTAATTTATGTAATCTCGCCTTTTGGCAGTTTTGAACACAAAAGTAGAAGAGCATTCTATGAGCTGCACTTCTAGTAAAAAGCTTTACATCTTAATAAAAAACGTACTTTCTGTCGTCCAATGCTCCTTGAGGGAGAAATGCGTTTCCGGGCTTGAAGAAAAAAACGTAACGCTAAGAGCTGCAACGGAATGTTAGCACCCACTGCTGTCCTGGTTGAGAATTGCTTTGCAACACTGAATAATCAATGGTGAACAGAGAGAAAGAAACTGAGAACCATAAACAAAAAACATCTCTGCACGCAGACGTATTGACGGCTTTTAGGTGCGCTCAAACCAGCCCTGTTTAGTCTTCTTTCAAACTCTAATTTGTTTGCCCAGGTGTGAATGTGCAATCTGACTCTGTGTGTAAAAAACAAAGTTAATGCTGGTTCGCATAAAACCCCAAGTGTAGGTTGAAGAGAAGTCTGGTACGGATTAATCGTATATTTGTTTGCCGACAGGGCTGGAGGACGATCCAAAAGCAGGAAGCTTACTATAGTAAACTGGGTAAATAAAACCAAAACAACAGCACATTAACAACTCTGCCTTATTCCCTGCTCATGCTCATAATGAGCTCTTTGCTGCAACATATTTATCTTGCAATTCTTGCCAAAGACAGTAGAGCAATCTTAAATCCACTTAAAATGATGTGCCCCTCCATGTTGTGTAGGAAGTGTCTTTGTGCTAAGTGCTAGTTGGTATAGCGCCATCACAGGCGAGGAGGCAAACTTGTTGGTCATAATGTTCTTTGACAAATTGCAGTGTGAAAATAAACTGCACCAGCTAAAAAAAGCAACAATGTTGCACTTTTGGTAACCAGTCAAGCCAAGTGTTTTAGACTATAGGGTGGGAGTGAGGCTACGTCCGCACTAAGCCGATAAGATTATACAGGGAGTTAGACGCCTAATGTTATCCACTCAACACGAGCATTTACGCCCCGTTTAAGGTCCGTTTAAGTTCCCATGATTGCGCAATCCCATACAGACTTGTGCAAATACTGGGCATGCGCGAAAAGACGAACGGAAAACACGTATAACCTACGTGACGCCAGCACCTACATAATATATACAAGAAGCTCTACAGCACAGTACATATCTGCTTCTCCCTTTAACCGAAGAGAACAATAGCTGCTCAGAAGAAGAGAGAGTTTTTGGTGTGGACAGACGACGAGATAGATTTATTACTCTTCGCTGTTGTCTTTGTCTGTAGTGTCGTATTGTTATTGACGCAGCATTCATAGACGCCACTTCCTTTCATTATCCGGGGAAGCTGTCCACACTAGCTCGTTTAGCCGTTGAATTAAGATTTACACGGCTCTCTTACCCGGCTAATAGTTATCCGGCCACAGACCTTAAACGACGCTGGGTTAGTGTGGACGATAGGGGGGTGTAGACTAAATAATTATACGTTTAAGTCATTATCCGGCTTAGTGTGGACGTGGCCTAAGTCTAGCTAAATGTCCGCTTATCTGTACGGCTGCATTCGACTTATGCTGAAAGGCTGCGGCTTTGCTTATTGTGAGCTATCTGAATATTTAATTGCCAGGCAGCATCTAAACATGGCATTTCAATAAATCTGTTCAGATATACACACAGAGGCTTTCTTTTTCTCCACAGTGAACACTTCAGTTACCACAAAACTTCCGGGGATCAGTTGAATTGAAATTTCCATTCATGTGTGTTGAGTACCTTTTTTTTATATGTAACACAAATGTTGTGGAAAGTTTAACTTTAATTCTGAAGTAAATTAAGAAAACTTTTGGTCTACCCTGATTGAATCAAGTTCCTTGACTGATCCTGAACGTGCCCTCAAAGAATAACTTCCAATCTTTTTTTTGTCCTCCACTTGTCTACTTTGTTTTTTTTAGACATAGACAGTACATTTTTAATGGACTGACAGAAGGAATGTATTTTAAATTAGTAAAAACCTTTAAAAAATGCCTAGAGAACTATAGATCAAGACAAATTTAAAAGGCTTTTAGAAAGATTGGCTCTTCAAAGCTCAGAATTTACTCTCCTAATTGCAAGAGCTGAAGGTTGTTAAAACTGCAGGGTTTCTTGACAGAAACAACAAACTGAAGGGTCCATAATTTTGGAGTCTGCCAAGAAGTCAGGGTTGCTTGCGACTGTCGCTCAGGGGGTTCAGAGGTTGCCTTGCAACCGGAGGGTTGCCGGTTCGAGCCCCAGATCAATGTGTCTCAGTCCTTGTGTCCTTGGGCAAGACACTTCACCTTCGCCTACTGGTGTTGGCCAGAGGGGCCGATGGTGGGATATGGCAGCCTCGCTTCTGTCAGTCTGTGGCTACAATTGTAGCTTTCTTCCACCAGTGTGTGAATGTGAAAGTGAATGAATAATGGAATTTGTAAAGCGTCTTTGAGTGTCCAAAAAAGCGCTATATAAGTTTAATGGTTATTATTATTATTATTATTATTATATTATAACTTCATTGGTTTGCAGATGCACAACCGTGAGGTAGTGATGTACAGACTTTAAATGTGTGCCCTCTCCCCTATCCGGTAGCATTATTTTCTCTTACTTATTTATTTATCCAGCAACACACAGAGACCCATTGATACACTGACAGCACCAGCTCCAATTTCTGAGTTTAGTCATAGCTAAAATACTTTATATAGAGATGATCATCTATAGACTCTCATTGCTTAACCTTTTCATTCAGATATTTTCAGACAGATATGATGTCATTTTCAGCATCCTGCAGATAAACCGGGATATGGGGTATCAGAGAGGGTTGTTTACATGTCGATAAAAGTGATTAGGGCTTATGGGCACAGCGAGGGATGAGAGACAAAGAATATGAAGGTGCTGAGAGAGGAAAAAAAAAAGAGAGGGAGAGGCAACGGGAGGAAGAGGAACTAGAAGTGGAAAAAGGAGGAGTGGGAAGAGATTGGAAATGGAGCCGTGCGAACGTGTGTGGCTGAGGGTCTGCTGTTGCCATGGTAACCATACAGGTGTTGAAGCAGGGTCAGCTGATCGCCGGTCGACGCTTTGCCAGCGACCAGAAACTTACGTGCTTGAATGCGTTCGGATTGTTCATTCATTAACAACAGAGAAAGAGGGAAGTGTGCTTACTGTCTACTGATGTGTCACACTTAGTTTCCTGTGGGAATACCTCGTTTTTACCGAATGAATGCCATGTTTTACAAATGATGAATTCCTTCCTCCTCCTCCTTTGACTCTTGATGAATAAAACTCTCGGAGAAGGACTCAAATTTATCCTCTGAGAAAAAAGTGATCTTTAAATCCCACTGAGAGTTGCTGCTAAGATTGGTACCAAGTCTCCATAACAACCATTAGATCATGTCTACATGTCAACCAGTTGTGTGGGAGGCATATCAGTTAAAAGCCAAAAAGTCAGATGGGACAAAACAAATAAGTTTAGCAACAAACAGTCCTCTTAGGTTTAGAGTAAGACAAAAGAAAAATTGGTTGAAATAGGCAACCCATGGTCACTGAAAAGTAGTTTTTATAGTTCTGTGGGTTTTTCTTCCAAATGCTCTGGGAAAATTGTTGTAAGACCTTGCATCACGAATTTACGTCTGAGTAACAGAAAATGTTTAAAGCAATTAAACGAGCAAGACTCAGCACACGGCTTCATCAAAGCTAGGGACAACTGGCCTCATATTTGGTTGTACCTGAGTCTTCAAAAACACAATAACTATTACAAGTTTAGCTTTTTATCCCCAGACGAACATGTCCAGGATTACAAAACTGATGTACCACCAAGATATTGAGAAACTAAAGTGTGCGTTTGTCTTCTAATTGATTACTGTAACAGTGTCCTCACAGGTCTACCTAAAAAGTCTATCAGACAGGTGTAGTTGATCCTGAACATTGCTGCTTGTGTTCTCACTAGAACCAGGAAAGTAGATGGTGTTATCCCAGTTCTAAAGTCTTTATACTGGCTCCCTGTAGCTCAGAGATTAGACTTTAATATATATATACATACATGATGTTATAAATACATCATACATGTCTGTTGTGTATCTCCACAGAGAAGCAGCACTCAGCTTTTATGCTCCTCTAACCTGGAACAAACTTCCAGATGACTGCAAAGCTGCTTAAACAGCGAGTTCTTTTGAATTACAGCTAAAACTCCATCTCTTTACTGTTACCGTCGATTTAAAACAACTGGCATATCATACACTGTAGTTGGGTACAAACAACGCAGGAACTTTTTGGGTTTACTGGGAGCAATGACGGTTAGAGAGTATAACAGCCGCTGGAAGGAATGACCTATGAAAATGCTGCTTTTTGCAATAAGGATGCAGCAACCTGTCACCAAAGGAACTCTCACTAGAATTCCTCCATTTTCTACCACCTGCACTGAGTTCAAGCTTTATGGATTCTACTCCTTTTCTGTGTTTCTTAGTTGCTTCCTTACCTAAAAGGGATTCCTCCGTGTTACCAAATATTGTTTTTGGTTCATAACATTAAAAGCAGAGAAGGTAACAAACCTCAGTTAGTATATTTTTGTTTGAATATCCGACAGCCCACAAATCGTTTGATGTTGGCCGCTGTTTTTTTGGAATGCCTAAAAAAGTCACTTGGACCTGCTGTGACATCCTTAACCTTCCTTGATTAAAAGAATACCTACTGCCTAGCTGCTGTCCTCCTCCACAACCTTCATTGTTCTGCATCGCTGTGCTTCAAACCCAGTCTCCTTGGAGTCAGTGAGCTGGAGCCGTAGACTTAATGGTTACTCTGCTGCTTTGGCTTCAGTGGAGTGCTGAGGGCCTTTCTGAGGGGGAACAAATACTGATTTAATGCTCATATGCAATGTTAACACCTGCAAAGGGATGTTATTGCACAGGTTTTAAATGTGCATACAGAAAGGACCTGATTGCCGGTCACCTTGTTACATCTGCTGTTTTCAGGAAGTTGATATTGAGCAGAGGAAGGAAAAGAACAAGGCTGGTGACAATAGTGGGTGAAAATAGCCAAGAAGTATTTGGATTTAGATCTTTCCAACATCTAGTTTGGTAACATTGTTACTGAATGCATTAAAATACTTATTAATAGGAATAAATAAAAGCAAGAATCCCTAATCATAAGAAATAATCTATGGTATTGTTAGTAACATTGTCAAATATTTTACACAGTTCTTCCTGTTTTTATGTGATTGTTTAAGCTTAGCCACCTTGCGTGACATTCTAAAAACACTGTCTAACTAAGATCACTTTGTTACATTTAGTGAAACTGAGGAAAATCTGAATCACTCAGCTGGGATCTTGAAAACACTCCTTTAATTCTGCCATATATGGGAAGTGTTGTAACGTTTGCACACCTGCAGATTGTTGTTTGGTGCAAGTTCAGGTCTTGAGGATCTAACACTTTTTTCTGAGGTTTTGATGAAGACAATAATGCAGGAGACCCACTGTTTCATAATCTAAAGAATAGAATAACTCGTAGCGTAACCACATTTCTTTGGTTTACAGTTAGCATCAGTTAGAAAAAAAAAACAGCTTTTATTTATCCCCAATTTTACATGTAGCTGTAAATATTTCATCCAAATGTTATCCAATGGATGACCATAATGGGTAGAAATAGCAACCTGCGCAGTGGCTCTGTTGCCCAGTCTCCATCTCAGAGCACACAGCATTGCGTGCATCTTCAGCTATAGTTAACTGTCTGCTACGTCAGTAGCAGGCATGTCCTGCTTGATAACACACACCTACATGTAGGCTACTGAATGTTTATTCTAGTCTACACTCGTGCAAACCTCCCCAACCTCTTCATCCTCTTAAAATTGCTTCTTCTAGCCAAATAAATTAAGTTAAAGCTGCTGTCTACTTTATTTCAGCGAGACAGATTTTTTTGAATCCAACACATGTGCGGATGCACGCTGATTGACAGCCGACAATGCGCAAACTCTATTTCTATTGGCTAAAACAATTTATTGGTCAGTATGAATTGCATAGATGTCGACGGGAGGAAGGAGGGACTTAAAAAGAATAACAAATGTTGTGGGGCACCACCAGTGTTGGGCAAAAAAAGTAATTAGTTATAGTTACATTTACTTTTTCCAAAAAAGTAATTGAGTTAGTAACTCAGTTAGTACACTGTAAAAGTAATTAGTTACTCATCAAAGTAACTGTGGTGTTATTTTTTTTTTGTTCGATAACGCAGTTATGTTTTATAATATCGGTAATGTCTAATATTTTTATGACTGAATGACCAAAAAAACACTATATACAGTATTTTAGAACATTTGGTATTTAAACTTGACCAAATAAGATAAGCTGTATGCAGAAAAATAAAAAAAAATACTAAAAGTAAATATTGTTCATACATAATCACACACCTTTCATTAAAGTGCAAAACTTGGGTACACAAATTTTTATAAAAAGAAACAAAGGAAAATCTGGCTATTATGTTTTTCAAATTTAAGCATCAGTAATACTGCACATTGAAAAGAGCACTATATTATCGGATGTAGTAGGACTGATTTGTAGTCACATGAACTGGAAGCTCATGAAGAAAAATCACATTTTACAGTAACATATTTATAAGAAATATTACATATGTTAATTAAAAAAATTGTTATGTTACTTTGTTAGTAGATCTCACAGATATTTTCTGGGATGTATGGAGATTTATTGAAAACCAAATCATAATCAAAACCACCGCCTTCAGGAGGGAGCGTTGGGAGGCGATGTAACCACTCTATCAGCACAGTTCTGGAGCGAAAAGCTGCAGAGTGCGCAATGGTGGGGGGCGTAGGCATTGGAAACCAGGAGTGAAACATTGTAGCGGGTCTCCGTTTTAAGGAAACTAATGTCCATCGACTATCCAACTTAAAACTAAGTTCTCCACGGTCTTTAAAAGACACAGTGAGATCACTAATTGTGTCCGCCCACCGCGCCATCTCATCTCTCTCCCTGCAGCTGAAATGTGTCTGTCAGAAAGTCAGACGCCGCTTCATTCAGCACGTTGTAGTAACGCGCCACTACATCCCCAGTAACGGTAACGCCAGTTATACTTAAACAGGTGCTGTCACATCCTACTCATCACTACCTTGTCAGATCTCCTTGTAAGTCTTAATCACTTCTACCATAGTTATCCTCCTCATTCTCATGACTGCAGGAAGTAATTGGTGACATGTGATTGCCCCTGGGCTTATGCACTCACCAGCGGATTTGTTGGGCGCTCCTGTTTAATTGCTTGTTAAGACAAAAAGCGAGTCAGTCAATTTGCAGCAATGCAATCCGTTTAGATATATATACATGGTGAAGGGGACTTGAAGGTCAATCCACGGACGAGAATAGGGAAGAAAAACACAATTTCTGTCTCTGAAGTTGTGTTTATTGGTGTCAGATGTTTGGTTTGAGCATTAGAGAAAGATCCGATGTGTCGGGATTTACACGTACAACCATCGCACGCGTTTAAAGAGAACAGAGCAGGAAAAGAGAAAGTATCCAATGAGCGGCAATTGTGTGGACAACACTGCCTTTTTCAAATCAGAGGTAAGACATGGAACTGACTGAGTTGGGATGATAGAAAGGTAACAGAATATACACTTTTTTGCAACTGGTGCATGCAGAATGTCTCTGAGTGCACAACACATGACAACGTTGAAGCAGATGGACTACAGCAGCAGAAAGCCACACCGATAGCCACTCCTGAAACTTGGTGTAGGCGCCTTCGAGTACCGGAAACTCTCAGATTATTAACATTTTGTGCTTGTAACTTCAGATTGCTGTTTCAAGGAACCATGACCACATTTATTTCTTCCTGATAACTTCGTACAGCACTGACCATTCGCAACATAGTTTTGGTTTCTGTAGTTAAAAGACACAAAGAGTACAGAATATGCAAAATGTCAATCATTTTAGTTTGATTCCTACTCACCACAAGCATGTTAAGCACACTGCTTGCTGCAAAAATCCAGATCATCTACGGTGAGGATGCTTTGAATGGGAACACTACAAGGAATGTTTGCCTAGTACACAGCAATTCCCTCGAATGGCATAAAAGATTCTTTATGCATCTCTTTTGCAGTCTCTGTTTACTCATCAGATCTTTTTTATATCCATTTTGACATCTTTTTAACATTTTCGATGCTTCCCCGCTGGTAGAGCTGGACGGAAACGAGAAGAGGAGAAGTTATGCAGGGGGAGAGGAAGAGAGAGAAAAAAAAGTATGAGCTGAAGTGCTGCAGCCGGCACTGAGTTTCCTCCCTTTCCCTTTTCACACCACTGTTAAAAAAACGAGCTGTCCCTGTTCTCCACTCGATCGCCACTCTCTCAAACTTGCCCACTGAAACTCCTTGCAGCCCTTGGCTTGAATGAGTCACTGGGTTTACTTCGGCAGGCAGCGTGCCTCTCTTCCTCCTCTTTCCCTCTCGCACTTTTCCTAATTTCTTTAATGGATGTAAGCGTTCTGCACCCAGACGGAACTTAGGAGGTCAAACATGGACTTTTTATGGGCCAGGCCGGGTAAGAGACACCAGGAATTTTTTAAAGGAAAGAGAAAAGCTGGTGCAGGGAGCAGAGTAACAGTGAAACTTCCGTTTCTCCTTGTGATTTGCAAAGTTCAGGAATGTTTTCCTCGATATCTGTGAGGTTAAAATGGCTGTGTAACATTTCTAGAGGTGTCTAGAGGTGTTTGAGGGTTTTAGTTGTTTTTGTGATGGCTTCAGAGGGCTTTTCATGAACACAAATGATACAAACGTGGATTAAAAGAAAAATATTGTAGAGCTGATTTAGTAAAATTTGTTCTCCTTAACCAAGAATTTCTTTATTTCCTGCTATGTTTCTCATGTGGTTTCGAAACTTTGTGTCAATTCTACTCTGACTTTTGCTTGGTATCCAAAAACAGTAAGTTTAAAAGCTTTTAAGTACTTTTAAGTAAATAAAAGCTATTTAATTTGAATGCAATTAATAAGAAACTATTATCTTTGTAATAGAGGTAGCAAATACCTTTTGTTAAATCTTAGATTTATCCAATTATGAATCAAGACAACATTTACATCTGATTTTGTCACAGCAAAATCAGATTGTAATCGCAGTATTTAAATTCTCTGTCTGGCGCTGTGTGGCAGCAAATTCATAATGACTTTACTAAACCTTAGTAAGATTTACTGTTCCCAAAGCTATCCGCAGGTTAGAACTAAACACACTTGAAGGACACAATATTGATCTATTTCTCATTATTTAACCTAACTTTGAATCTTAACTAAACTTTAATACCAAATCTAATCCTTTACCATTTCAGAGGTGGATAGAGTATCCAAAAATTATACTTCAGCACTACTTCAACATTTTACTCATGCAAAAGTAAAAAGTAACAATCCAAAAAAAATACTCAAATAGGAGTGAAAAGGTATTTGGTACGTAGTCTGCTTGAGTACTGATCTAATTAAGGTTTTAAATTATGTCATAAGACAAATACTGGTATAAATACTGGACTAAAATAAAAAAATTAAACATATCTTTGAACAAGGTAAAAAGTACTTTGAGTGACAATTTATGGTGTTTACTATACTGTATATTCACTTGAACTCAAAAATGCAACAAGGTCAACAGGAAGATGATTACATTAGAAAACCAAAGATTGTAAAGAAACAGGTGGTCTCCTTTAATAAACTAATGTTTTTTATCTGTGCCTAGTCTATTTTTGATTAAAATATGTTTGCTCCTCATTTAGTGAATTTGCTCACGGTAGGTAGAGTATCTAAAAATTTTACTCAAGTAAAAGTAGCGATACTTCATAATGGTATTACTCAAGTAAAACAAAAAATTAAGACATAGCAAAACTACTCTTAAAAGGTTTTTTTCAAAGATTTACTGAAGTAAATGGAACTAGTTACTACCCACCTCTGCTTAATTTGAACCACTAATGTTGCATTCAGACCACAGGCTTTGTCAGCGTCAGGCAACGCACATAAAGCGACTAGTTTGACGCATATACACAGAAAATAAATTTTTAAGATGAAGCTCAGAAAGCTCGTGGGCGGGCCTTTCTCGGCTGGATGTTTTAAACACTTGCGGATCGTGGTAGGCAGCGCTGACGTCGGGCAACGTCACTACAGTGAGTCGCTCTGATTGGTTGCCGTGCTGCGTCAACAGCTTTTGGACCGTCAAAAGTTCAACTAGCTGAACTTCTGCGTTGCTAGTTGTATGAGCTTTGAAGCTTGAAAAGCAGGAAAAGCTTGAAAAGTTGACGGAGCCAAAGCTCACAAAGCGTCGCAAAGACCATGACGCTCCTCCAACGGCCTCCACCGTAGACTTAACATGTAATCTTGACGTTGCTGACGCTGACAAATCCTGGCGGCATCATAAGGCAGCATAAGGCATTCACACTGCAGGCAGTAGTGCATCAAATCCAACTTTTTTGCCCAAATGACTTCCATGTTGGATTTTTTTTCTCCACAACAGTCTGTTCAGTAAAAATATTATTTATTTTTAAAATCTGACCAACCTCACTTTCATATCTGGTGCTAAATATGATACATATCTGATATTTTTGAAAGCGACTTCAGTCTGAATGATTGTGTTGCGTTAAATCTGTCTTGTATGTGACGGACACGAGACAAACGTCAATCTTTGCCCCAGGAGGAAAACGTTTGAACAAAGGAGGAGTCGGGTCTCTGTGGGCTCTCTTCTCTCTTAGTGTACTTCTTTTTGTAATTCATTCATCAAAATTGTCTCATTCTGACTGTGCAGGGATAGACAAACTGCTGCACAAACGCTAACGGCCGCAGCCAACATTTTTGCTTCCGTAAACAGAGTGTGACGTTTTATCTTCTCCTGCGAATGCTCGTCAGTTTAGGGCTGCAAATCGTTCACACTCTAGCGTGTTTGCAGTCACATTTCACCCATGGTGTGAACAACCACACGCCCATGCACACAAACAACAACAAAAAATTGGATAGAATCAAAAAATCGTAACTGAGCATTAAATGGATAGTTCACATTTTTGAACATGAAGCTTTATCCCATATGGGAGGTGCCAAACAGTTGACACTGGCAACAGCTCGGACTGTTTGGAATGGAAAGATTTTGTGCTGAGTAATAGTGAGGTGTGAATTTGACGTGTTTTTTCTGGTGATGAAAATGAATCAGGCTTTCAAATGCATATTATTTTCAGAAGCAAACATAGTAGGATACAACTTTATGTCTAAAAATGTGAGCTATCCCATAAAGACCTGCAATGGGAACGTATCCAAAATCTGCAGCGCAGTGTGTTATGAGATCTGCTCACATCTCGGTGAATCAACAGCCAATCCATAGTGGTGGAAAGGCCACCATATATGCATAATCTTACATCTAACATTGAGCTGTGTGAGGACATTGAAATACTTAATGCAAAGACAGCTACATGGAGAATACGGACCTTTTTAATTTGGAGGCATTTGGATGTATGGTCTTTACGTCAGTAAGCTGCCAGCTTTACGTCAGGAATAATTAATCCCTTCAAAGTCAAATGTTTCTTTGCATCGGTGTTGTAGAGTAAATTAAAGGTGTGAAAACTAGTGTGTAAAAGCCGAGAATTCTCCTGTAAAAATCTTCATATGACATAATGCTATGAAAAGTGTAACTTGCATTATTTCATTTGATAAACACTGCCGTAGTGTTGCAAATGCATTAAAGAAATCAGATGTTTGGTCACCTTTTCCCCCAATAGAACATTAATATTTTATTAAATCATTGTGTGAAGCCTATAATGCTGCCTTGTCTGAATACCGTTTCTCAGAATCGATTAGTGTGTTATCTCCTTTAAAAAGGTCTTTGTATGTTGAGGTGTGCTTGCCCAGTTCGTCTAATCCACTCTGTGAAACTCTTCGCGCTTTGCCTTTTAAGTTGCTGCTTGGTCACTGAAGGATTCCTGTTCGTGTCGGTTTTTAAAACACGCATGCACTGGTTTGCTCATGTTGCTGAGACTGCGTTCCAATAGTGGTTGGGTAGCAGTTTTGCGTTCAGCTGCGGAGGTTACCATAACACTGCTTTGAATACATGTATCACAAACAAACATTAGGATTCACTTTTTCCTCATTTTACACTCTGGTGTTGGACACGTGAACCAGAACACACACAGTCAGTTACATAAAAGCAGACACACACTCAGTATTTCACATGCCCATAAATAATACTCAGTTACAACTAGAACACACACACACACAGGTGTGTTTTACTATATTTGTGGGGACTCCTCATTGAAATAATGCTTTCCGTAGCCCCTTACCCTAACCCTAACCATCAAAAATGAATGCCTTACCCTGACCCTTACCCTACCCTTAACCTAATTGTAAGCCTGACACTAAAACCACATTTAGAGCCTCAAAAATGAGACGAGAACACGAGGATAGTAAACTTCCAATTTTTGGTCCCCACGAAGATAGTAATACCATGCCCACACACACACACACACACACACACACACTAACACGTATATAAACTCCGCCTATTATCTCACTCTGAAATGTATTTTTTTTCCATTAGCTCTTCTGCACAATTTAATATGAAAATGAAGGGAGAAGAAATCAGGCCTCATGGAATTTTTATGCTGATGAGTTGCTAAATGTGGCGGCTCGATTGTCAGAGCAGCTGGTTTAGATGGACGGAGTTGACGGGTTTGAAGGGAAGGGGTGTGAAAGCAGACAAAGAAAGATTAAAAACATGTGGGATTAATATCTAAATTGTTCATTTTGGCACTAAGGCAGAAACTTTGACGGATTACCCCGGTTGAATGAAATACGGGTTCTGATAGAGGCATCACATTAATCTTCATTTTGACATTAACGTTACATCTACATTTGCATTCCAACTAAATTTAAAACTGTTAAATTCATACACTACAAAGAAATAAAAAAATAAAACCTCTTAGACTGTACTTCCATTAGCTGGATAAACTTAAACTTCATATTACTGCAATAAAAATTTCCAAGACTCAACATTTTTTGCACCATTTTTAGCACTTAAACGCCAAAGTTTTCTTGATTTTAAAGGTTTTTTTTCTACATTTACACAAAAATAATTAAAATAAAAAAATACATAAAACAAAAAATGACAAGAAACAATATTCCCCTAAAATTGTCAACTGTTCTATCCATATCCATATCAGTGGCTCCAATTGACAGTAGCATGACCTATTTTCTGATTTATCCAGCTAATAATCCTTTGATGTTTAATCAGTTAGTAAGTGCTGAAAAAGAGAAGACAGAGAAGTAGGCATCAGTATATGCTAACGTTATAGAGCAGAACACAGAATTTTACAGCCTTCATCCCGATACACCTGCTTTACAAAAGATGGAGGTCCATCAAAGGTGACAAAATAATACTTCACATTTAGACCCACTCCATCTGTGTTTTAAGTAATACATAACCTAAAAAACTTTTCTTGAACTTCCTACTACAGTACATATAACTCCATGAAATGCATCCATATATCTTGTCTTTTATCAGTGATAAAGCCAGTTGTCCTTGTTAAGTTGTTCTTAAAATAAAACAATCTTAAATAGAAACTCCTGAGATTTACACGTCATTCACATGTATTATTTGGTTACCATAGATACGTTAGATACTGCCACCTCTGAAAAAGTAGTGCTTTGCAACAATTATCCAAAACACTTTGCGCAAATCTATACTTTTCTTTTTTTCAAATACTTTGGCTGTCAAATTATTAACACTCAGTACTAAGTAAGCTTTTTTGACAATTTTTTAAACAATCAGTAGTAAAGGAAGTGTAATTATTTGAGGTCATTCAAATACAGATTTTTTGGGTGGGAGATAAGTATCGGGACTAAACACTGGAAAACACATTTTCATAATTTTTCATAATTATCCAGTCCTGGAATACACTAAAAACAAATTCCACATTTGAGTTTTTAAGACAGCAGAGGAACCCTGGTGTTTTATGGCCTTCTACTTAAATGGTAAAAAATAAGTCATTAAGTTGCAAACCATGCTAATAATCATTACCACTCATTTAATTTAACTGTTGCTCTGCTTGGTAGTTTGTTTAGAGATGGTGTGAAGTGGAAAAGAAACACCGTTTCAGATTAAGTGTTCATATAGAAATGCAATAGGAAGAAAGAGAAGGTGATTTGTTCTGAGGCAATAAGGTGACAGTCTGCAGATGCAATACATTTTCCACAGAAGACGTAATGTGCTAACAACAAGGCCCACATCTCTAGTGGAAGCAACTCAAAGCACAGACCATTTGCACTGTCTGGAATAAGTCTGGAACGTTATCATATGATACTGTGCAGACTTAAATCTAAAGGAAATTAATGAGGACATTAACCTTAAAACTACTTATTCAAAAGATTATAAGCGTGCTTGCATGTAAAACAGAGAAAATAAAACTATATATCTGACTTGTCAGCTAACCTCAGTCAATCAGTGTATCTTTATAAATCATTTTAGCATCAATTAGATTTGAACTGTGTCAGATTGGAAATAAAGTCCTACTTAGCAGACAAAAAAAAGACACATTCCTTCTTAATCCTCATGTTAAGAATCATTCCGATATGTAAATAAACTTAACAGACTTATACAAGTTCATACAGATTCTTGTTTTTCCTTGGGTTGCTGAGTTCAAAATTTCGATTTAAATTTAAGGAAAGTTAGGGTAAACCTAAAGCTTATACTGTCTGGGGATCATTAAAGCCTTTTTAATGTTATAAAAAGATGAATGGAAAAAAACAACAGCAAAAAGAAATGGCAGTAATTTTGACATAGTGACACATACCGCTGGTGAGTTAAAACTCTAAATATCCCTAAAAAGGCAGAACACAGCATTCACCAACAAGCACGATAGAATTATTGAAATGGACATATTAGCTAATATTAAATGATAAATTCTTAGCATATCTTTTTTTGCAAACTTAATCAAGATAATTAAACAGAACAGGACCACACTTAGAGAAACTGAGGGGATATTGTGAAACTTCAAGTGAAGTTCGTATGTATAATTCATGATGTGCCTTTGCTACGGATGATTTGTGTAAACTGAGATAAAGAATGTAACAACTACAGTGTGGTAGCAATGCTACCGTAGCATGTAAGAACAGAGCATGGTTTTTAGACAAAATGTCAACATTGTTTCTATTTTAAAGCTATGTGATCAACTGACCATCCATGGACGGAAGTTAATTGTTTGAAACACAAACTAGGGGTGCCCCTAATTATCGACTTATTAGCTGAAACAGTAAAAACAAAACGTTCAGGTCCCTGCAATGTCAAGAATTTTGCATGCAGAGATGTTGGCATAGTGTAGCATAAGAGTGAGTAAAACTTGTTAGGTCCTGTATTTAAGTGATCTCAAAATTTCATTGATTATGCTGCTTACAGCATTTACATGTGTAAAAAAAAAAAGTGCTGGATCCATGCTGCACTGAAAATAGACTTCAGTGTTATTCAAACCTGCACATCGTCATATAACATAGAAATGAAAAAATGTGAAAGGGGTATATGCATGTTGTTATGCCTAAACCTAACCAAGTAAAGCAAACTTACAATGTAAAGAATAAAGAAATGTCACCATGTTGAAGTAAAAAAAACGTGGTTGTTGTTCTGTCATTAGCTTATTAGATCACCTCAGAGCATCACTGCAATTTGTAGGAGTTGTGAGCAAAATGAAGAGGAAACAGATAGAGTTCTATTTCCTCTTAAATTTCCCTTTGAGACAATGGCTGCTGAAAGTTAAATGACTGAGGTAAGACACCCATTCAAGCCCAAAGAGTGTTTCGGTTTAGTTGTTCGTCTGTCGGGATGGTCTGCACAGCATCAAGGCAAGGGAAGCACAAACATGCTTCTATTCTAATGCTTGGTTGGGACTAACAGCTGAGCTGAAAAGGAAATATTTACTATAGGCAGAGTTATGGATGTGCATTGCAGTAGGAGCTGGTAAAGGTCACCTTGCACCACTGGAGTTTGCTCTCAGATGAGGGTTCACTCTGTCCACAAAGGCTGGGACTGCAGTGAGCATGCAAGAACAAATTTGAGTGCTCAGCAGATGGTGAATTAGGACCTCTGGAGGTTGTAGTCTGTTCTGACAAATGAGGGAAACTGGACCAGGGAAGGTTCTGTTGCTCGAGTAGCAACTAACTGGCGTCTGGAGACAGGAGTTTTTGGGGGATTTCTGGCAACACTAGCCTTTAGCTGCCGGTATAAAGTTGCATGTTTTTTTCTCAGTATTATTTAAAGATGAAACTACCGACCGTGTACAATTAAGGTAGCAACGACATTCAAAAATAAAGGTTTTGTCAATGTCGTTTGGAATCTTTTTGTGCTTCCTTTTGATTCTATTGTGCAGCAGCATAGACATTTGTAGGTAAATATCCCGACTGTTTCAGAAAAAGGTGATCCGTCAATGCAATGCATCGGACTCACTCGTTAGCCTTCAACCACCTGTGAGGGTGTATCTAATTTTGCAACGATCTCATGGTTATATGATTCTGAAACAGATGAACCAAAAAGAAAAGCTCTGGATTTGCCTGTTCATCACACATTCTCATCATAATCTTTGGACTTGAGACTTGGAATGGGACCTGATTATGTAATTTCAGATGCAAGCTGCAGAAATTAGCTTTATTCGTTGGGTAGCCAGACACAGATTTCAAGATGGAGAAATAAAGAGACCAATCTCCTTGACGTTTGAAAGAAGTGAATGTAGTTTCTTTGACCAGATATTGCACCAAATTGACCAATTGTCTAAGAAATCGGTCCCTTCTACCCTAAGACAAACTTGAGAGTTTTGTCTGGGAGACGGAGGTCTAGTTTTATGGGTTCCATATTGTATTGACCTAAAGATTATATTCTAGCTTTTAAAAAAACATACCATCTAAATTTTCTCTGAATTTTCACTCTTTATTGATGTCAAAGCTTTTATAGATGTGAAGAAATCCATCTTTATTCTTGTTGTTCACCTTTTTTTCTAATTGGATTACAAGAATCAATCCCTGCATCAGTAGAGATGACAAACCAGGGACTTACTAAACCCAGCAATGAAGCTGCGATCACACCTCAAACAGCGCTTAGCCTTATGTGTCTCAGGAGGCTGAAATAAAAGCAGTACCGTGTACAGTTTGACAGTTGTTTCTGTTTGTAGCATTAAATATTCAAAGCGTTACAAGCGTTTGCAAAGCATGAAATGTTAAAGCGACATCATGTATTGTGGTTGGGCTGAGCAGAAAAAAACCTACCCTGTAAGTATGATATGGCAGCTTGTTTGCTGCATGAAGGGTTTTTGAGTAACATGTCTCGCTGTGGTTTCAGAGGCATATTCAATGGGGAAACTTGATCTCCTTCTTCTCCCGCTCCTGTCTTTTCAATCTTTAATTTTGAAACTTGTAGCAGCAAATTTAGCAGATGTGTTTTACTAGGATAGGAGTTGACAGATGTCCTGTGTGTTTTTTTGCATGTGTAGAGTACAGCTTGGACCATCTGTGTCCCAGTGTACGCATCAGCCGGGACATGTGTATTACTGTAGGGGTCAGTGTGCGCGTGTGTGTGAGTATGTAAGGTACAGTGATAAAGGAAGATTGATGGTGTACAGCGGACAGAGTGTGCTCTAACCTCAGCTTACGGGGTCACCAGCGCCACGGAGGGGAACCTAGATGGAGGAAACCTCTGTGGTTTCGGAGGCAGATGTGCCAAGGTGTTGACCTTGAGAGATCTGTGACATCATTTCCTGCCTGGTTGCAGCAGTCTTTTCCTCCAGGACGAGGAAAGGCACACAGATTCACAGAGCAATGCCTCTTTTTCTCAGGTACAAAAACCAAAATGAACACAGTGGTTCACAAACTTCCCAACCTCTATCAGACAATGCTGAGTCAGCTCTGTGGGTGCTGCCCAGTGATAGCGGCATTGTGTGCGCGCATTATCAATCACTGTGATAGATAATCTGCGTTTGTGTGTGCAGTGTGTGTTTGTGTGGAGTTGGAAGTTGAATTTCCAGGCGCAGCAGGAACAGTGACACGCAGTCCGTCACAGGAGGACGGATGAGTTAGGGAAGAGCGCTGAATTTACAGCCCAGCTTTCTGACCGAGTCTGCAAAAGCTGTCGGAGACAAATTCCTTGTGTCATATGCAAAATTCTGGGATGAAGATGCGAACTTGCTTTCTTAGTTAACACTTTCCCTGTCCCAAATTGTCCTTTCAAACTTGACAAACAGGCTTATTTTATTGTTTTACATTTTTCAGACATGCATGTATCTTCAAATGGGAAATGTACATCCTACAGCACTCTACATAGAGCCAGCTCTCTATTGAAGTATGCCCGGAATTTAGCTCAGTTAAAGTGCAGCATACTGTGGCACAAACTTCTACCATTCTTCTGGTTTGGAAAAACTACATAAACACCCTAGATGAAACTCCTCTTAATATAATAACCAGCTTGCTAGGTCTTCCTCTGGAAAAGCGTCCACAAACCTTTTTACTTCCACTTCCATGCTTCACTGTAAGAACAGGTTTCTTTTCTTTGGATGCTAAACTTTGTCTAGGGTTCTGGTGCACAAATAATTAGACTGTTTAATAATATGTCCAGATGATCTTATACCAGAAGTCTTGGTATTTGTCTACATTTTCTCTGCAAAGGTTTTGTCTACCTACGTATATGCTTTTTTGAGAGAAAAGAAGTTTCCCTGAGGCACACCTCCCATTACCATTTTTTTGCTCTCTTTGGTATTTTTTCCACCAAGTTGGTTCCAGTTCTGTTTCTAGTTTAGTGCCACAACCTAACTGGGCATTGGTTCTTTGGTTTTCCACCACCATAATACCTGTTAGTTCTTCCAAACAGGTTTGCAACCTCTTAACAACTCCTTGCTGGGCCAGAGAGGGTTTTTCTTTTCTCTGCCAGTGATTCAACCAAGGTGTGTGGGCGGGATTACAAAAGCGTAACGCAAAACCTTTCTTTTCATTCATGATAAAGGACATACACAAGAATAGGGCTGGGTATCGATTCAAATGTCAAGAATTCAATTCCGATTCTCAAGAGTTAGAATCGATTATCACGATTTTATTTGATCCAGTTCGATATTGATATGGGTCAGTGCTATTTGAAAAGTTTTTTTGAGATTTTATCTTATTTGTATGCCTGTAATTCATGATTCAACATTGGTTGAGTAACAGTTCACTGAGGGAAACTATTTCAGACACAAGACTTAAAATAGCTGTCTGGACTTTTCCTTGCTATTTTAGCTGTAAAAAGGGCAAACTATTCTTAATAATACAATAATAATAAAATAATAATAAAAATCTAATATTGTAACTTGTGAATCGATTCGATTTCTATAAGAATCGATTTAGAATCGATTTTCCAATATTTTCACTATCCAAGAAAATGTTTTGCTTGAAAATCCATGAAATGTCGGAAACCCCAAAACAGGCCTTGCAAGGGCATGATGAACTTCTTTTGAAATATTTCTTTCTCTAAATGTTTTGTAAATGTGCCTTTTCTAGCAGTGTAGCAATCAGATTTGATGTACCACTTCTTCTCTTGTATTTTTAATTCCCTCCTTCCTTTTTTCTTTCCTCTCCTTTCTTTCCCATCTATGTGTCTATAACATTTGAAAGAAAGCCACAGCAATATTAAATCTTTCAAACATTTATAAATACCAAGTGGCGCATTATAGCAAAAGCTGTAATGCTCCACCTGTGAAAGTGAATCTGGTGGGCTTTTACATGGCCCTCAGACATCAATTCTAGGCTAAACTCTTTCTCTCGTCTTCTCTCCATGTGGGCGTATACAGTTGCATTGCAACAAATGAGGTGACATTATGACACAGCACTTATTAGCCCCTGTATCAGTTGAAAAGCAACCCTTTCTTTGAAAAAAAACCCCTCTATGTAATTTTAAGAGGGTGTACTTTCTTCTGTTTTAGCTCCCATTATACAATTTTAATGGTTTTTGGACATTTCCCTTAGTATCTTCCACTCTGGTCTGAGGATAAACAGCTTTGGCATGTTGGAATTTGCTTTGAATGTCCTCTACTCATGGACTATTTTCCGTCCGGTGGAATGACACATTTTAAATTCTTCTGCTGTAGAGAATAAATGTTGGAGTCTCTTTATTTATTGTATTTCCAACTATACAGTCTTTTCTTCAGTTTTTATCATGTTTTACTTGAATTCTTTAGTATTGATAATTGATGATTAATCTATATGCCAAAATATGTTGGAAAATCTGTCTTAAACTGTTGTAAAATGTAGGTTTTCAATGTCTCTCCTTTAGATGTACCAGCACTTGCCACCTGTAAAAAACAAAAAACAAATGAGAAGTATCATTCTAACAATTGGATAGTAAACTTAAAAAGGTTTAAAGCGAAAAATAATAACACATCAATTTTAAAAGCACCTTAGTATTTTGAGTTAAAGTCCCACATTTGACTTGGTGTTTATCCAACTTTGATGTTCACAATATTTAATGACAACCCAATAAGCCTACCAGAGGGAGGGAAGAGTTCTTGTCTGTCAGAGCTGTGAAATTTTTAGCATGCAAGATGCAGCATATAATGATAATATTCATGCCACAGTTTTTTCTTGTTTTTGCAAGTCTACTGGATTTTCCAAAACAGGAACAATGGTTTCTTGCTTTAGGCTGTCGTGGTAGTGCTGTTGCCTAAATACGCTACTAAATTGTTTTGTCCTATTGTCTTCTGTGCTGCACCTTAACACAGATATGTGAAGTCAAAACCGCTGATTAGTCGAGCTGCCAGTGACCCCATTTCAACCCAAGAGAACTCAGATGGTCTCCGAGGGGAGAGTTTCAGAGGGATAGCAAAGGGATTTCGTGGTTTGGAAATGAGTAGAAATACAGATAACGCTCACATATGGATCAGCAGCTCGAATCCCAGAATTAAAGATGCTCATACACAGCCAGAAGTGCTGCTGCTGAGTATGAATGACAGCAAATATTAAGAATCTCGCTCTGGGAGATGACTCTAAACTTGAAGGTCTAACAGCTGGAAACCATTTCCTTATAGTTGGCTCTGGTGACTGACGGAACCTTGGGGGATTCTGTTGCTATGACAAGCAGTTCTCCAAATGACTTCAGTTTAGGTATTACACGTTGTGTTTGTTCCTAATAGATCGCCAAGGTCAACCAATCTGGATTTGATTAACTTAACAGTCCTATTGCATTACTTGCTATTCCAGTTCGGGTATGCATATTAACTCAACTGTTTTAATTAAATGTATTTAACTGTACTATTATGTCAAAGCTGTTTGTGTGAGAACAGGAAATGGATCTGTCTACAACTCCAATACTGGTAGGGTTTTTTTTATTACAAACTGCAGTACTTATAACAAGTAGAGTTAAAGTAAACAAGTAAAGTTTTCAACATATCCCTTTAAATTGAGTGCATTTATATGGTGTGGGGGAAATAAATCCAACTTTAAGAAAAAATTGTGTTTCTTACAAACTTAATGGTGTCTCTGTTACTGTTGCTCTATTTTATCATCTGTCATTTAAACTCGACTTTCGAAGATGATTAGATAATCTACAGATATTTGGTTAGTCCACACTGACTTCGTGTCCTTTGGTGTTTTGGTCATATAGTATTCATCTCCAATTTCTTTTACCCTTTCTCAAAAAAAAAAAAAAAAAACGAACAAAAAACATGATGAGTAGCTGATCAGTTGTTTGGGAAGTAGGGAGAACTAAAGTGGTACAGGGCGGGAGACAGGATTGAGAGCTTTGGATGTTCTAGAAAGATTGTGCAAATTATGCTGAAAGATCCTTCTCGCTCCAATCTTGTGGAACGTTATAGGAAGCTAATTATTGAAGACCATTTTTTTTGTAAAAACCAATTCTAAATTATTATATTAATAATTATCTTCATTTGTATCAGTAAGTGTAGGCAGTGCTCATTTTCACACCCCAATCGCACCAGTTGGTCTTCCTCTAAAAAATAAAAAAACCTTCATGTCATTAGTTTGAATAAAAAGCTGAAATAATTTTCCTACCCTGGGACACAGAGTGTCATGCTGAACAGGTTACAGTAAAAATGAGATGTCTGAGAAAACATATGGTGAGATAATGATCATCTGGACTAAGCAGATCTGAGTTAATTTACCAAATAGGACAGAGACACAACTCAGCTTTTCTCTGGAAACCAGATAGAAGTCAAAAAGGACGAGTTTAGTACAGTTTCACTGTTAATAAAGGTGACATTTATAGTAGGCTCATAACAATAGAAACTTCTCAATTATTCAGCCTCTCACAGTGTATCAGAACCTTTTATCCAGAACTGTTAAGATTTCAGGAAGGCTTTAGTGTTTTGTTGTTTTTTCCCCCCTGAAATAGCGACTAAAGCATGAGCTAAGCAAAAAAACAAAACACACAAAAAAAGAGAAAAATGAGACTCGAAGTTATGCACCAACTGTTCATCTCCAGGCTTTTAATAAGCAGGTTGACAGTTGCTAAGAAGTAAACACTCCCACATAATATCTCAAGGCTGGTGTGTAATATTTCCATGTTTTGAGTAATCATGTCACTCCCCTGCTAAAGTACACCTGGTGTACATTTCTTAGTCAGTTGTTACATATTGAGAGAGAAAGCTGAATTCCTGGCTTAGTCCGATTGAAGACAAACCAAACTGGACCTCTCTTTATCGGATTAATGCTCCCAGATAATGGTTTTAGAAAATCAAATTTCTGTATATGTAAACTCCAACCCTGGTTACCTGAGATGTTTGAAGGAAGTGGCGAGATGGCGGAAGTGAGAAGAAGACAAAAAGCCCCGTGGATGTTTTTTTAATTTTTTTTTATTGCAGGTTTTTATGAAAATGTTCCATATACAACCTTTAAGGGCAGGACTAACTAGATAATTATCAATATTAAGTGAAAATGTATTAATGATACAGATAGAAGATTTTGATAAAAAAAATAGAATAGAATAAAATAGAATAGAATAGAATAATCCTTTAATTGTATCAGAAGGGGAAATTTGGCTGTAACAGCAGCAAAAATACACATATACATGTACAAACAGAACAGAAACACAAATTTTTACAGAAAAAATATGTACATCATGGACATAGTTACAAAAACAGAGTACTGTACAGTTGTTAAGATTAAAGTACAGATAAAGTAGCATACCCAGGTTTGAATGTGCAACAGAGCAGGATACTGACGGATTCTTAAATAGTTAAATAAATATTTAGAATATTTAGAAATATCTATAGATTGTGCAGCTGACCTTCGCATTAAAAAAGTAAACGTGTAACTTAAAATAAGTTAGTATATATAAACAGAGAAAAATAATGTGCAATTTATAACAGTAGGGGTTTTGTTCAGTTGATTAGTGCAATTTACTGTATTAGTGCACTGTAAATTAATGCATGTAAAAGATGACGGATGCCACCACAGAGGATCCAATAAGGAGTAGCTCACTCTTTTAACTTCTGAAAGGCAGTTAGTTAATGAAGGGGGAGGGAATGAAGTAGATGGTTTTCTGAAAAAGTAGAGCTGGGTGTCATCAGCGTAGCAGTGAAAATGAACATTTAATATACGAAAAATATTTCAAAGAGTTAGAATATAGATGATACATAGAAGAGGTCCGCAAACTGAGCCCTGAGGAACACCAGATGTAACTAATGTTGGATGAGACATAAAGGATTTTAAAAACCAGACTGAAAAAAACTCATACAATGAGTTTTGGAAAAGATAGGAATGGAGTTTGGCAGCCACAACTTTCTCAAGAATCTTGGAGAGAAATGGTAGGTTTGAAATGGGGCGAAGGTCACTAAAATCATTAGGATCCAAGCCAGTTTTTTTTTTTTAGTGTAGGAGTAACTGCTGATCTATCCATTGCTGGAAAGATTCCACTAACAAGAGAAGAAAGAATGATGGTATGAATTAAAGGGAAAAGGGGGAGAGATTAGATTTAGCCAAAGTGGTAAGAAGTGGATCCAGCAAACATGTTGAAGACGTGGATTTGTTTTATTTTGGCAGTGACGGCTGCCATGTCAGGAACCATAAAACTGGAGTATGACTGTGAGAAATGAAAAATCATCATCTAAGAGACTAGACATAGAGTTAGTAGTGCTTAGATGATTATGGATACTTTCTCCTTTTTGATTAAAATAGGCCACAATAGCATTACACTTGTAAGATGAATAAAAATGTGGTGGGAAGGAATCACAACAATGAAAATAGGAATCTGGAATTTTCACCATGAGAATCGATAAGCTTAGAATAAAAAGGTGAAAAAAAACTGGGATAAAGTTCTGAATCAAATATAAACTGAAATAAAGACTCCATTTCTGGTTAGGTTATTAGTCTGATTACTGCTAAAATTCTACGTAGATGTGCATTTAAACATGCTGGCTTTTGATACCAGAGGAGAGCCTGGGTTGTATGGGAGCTATTAGAACCCTGAGAAGAGAGTTCTTTAGTTGGTTGAAACTTTTCAGTGTACATTTTGTTTGGTAATTTCTCTGAAATTTTAAATAATAAAACCGCTCATATCCAGAAACTAGAAAAGCATTCGGAGAGCACAGACAAGCCAAGGCAGCCCAATCCACCCCCTCAGTAATTTTTAATGTTTTTATCATATGTTTGGTTTCTCTACCACCAAATCATGTAAAGCACCCTGAATTACCCTGTTGTTGAAAGTGTGCTATACAAAAAAAATTGCCTCGCCTTGCCTAAAAGAAAACATGAACCCTGGTGAAAAAATAACCTCACTGGTAGAGCTCCAAAATTCTGTTGTAGTTTTTCCCGGGCCAAGGTAGTTTGCTTGAATTTAAAAATAACTTACATTTTAACAAAGTTGACATCATTTAAAAAAGCTGGTTTTGGGTGCTGGTAATTTTTTTATTATTATTATCTGGTCTTCCTATACCCAGCAAAAGACCATTTAAGGAGACGCAAAACAATTTGTGAAGGAAATGGAGTCCAGTGTAAAATGATAAAGCAGCCTTTTGAAACTGATGGCATCATTCCAAACATTTAACCCCATCCTCTGCATCTAGAAAAGCAGTTTCTGGGAAAACTCTTTGAATTTTGCTCCGTTTTTGGTGTATGATTTTTACACTGCCACCTACAGGCCTGTCATAGCTACTTTTGTGTTTTTTATTTTGTTGTTTTCTTTGTGAATAGTTGACACATTTCTAAAAAATAGTGGCATGTTTTTTGAACAGAATACAAATAGAAATATTTTTTATTGTTACACAGTGAGGAAATTAATATGAACCAGCTACAAGTTGAAGCTAAATATTGATTAATATGAACCAGCTACAAGTTGAAGCTAAATATTGATAGTCAAACTGAGGTAAAAAACCAAAAAGGAAACTGTAGAGTAAGGGCAAATTTACAAAAAGAAAATGAATACTGTACATGTTTTAAAAGTGGCCTACTCAGATTAAAACTGATATTCAGATGAGTAGGATAATCAAACAGTCTCTAAAAACAAATATAAACATCTTTTACATTTCTATCTACAATAAATAATAATAATAAAAACAGTAATATTGTGTATATCTATTAAATATTATATATATTTCTATTAAATATTATAATTTCAGGGACCCTGAAGCTAACGGTAACACAACTTTATTCAAGAGAACGAACAGCTTTAAAAAAAAAAAAAATGATGTGAAGTTAGAGTGAAAACCAAACTAGTTTTGTCTTTTGTGACTTTGGAAGAGAAGAACTGATACTTCTTTTATTTTGAATTGTTTGACATGCAGTCTGAGCAAACAAAATCTCCTTGTTAAGCTTTTGAATAAAAAGAAAGCTGCAAAGTACAGACCAATCAGGTCTTAGACATCAACGTGCTCAGTCACCCTCAAGTTAGTTTGACATGTCACTTACTGTTGTGCATGAACTGAAACACTTAGTCACAAGTACAGGTGTGTGTCTGCGTGCGAATCACTGCGCATTTTGTCCGTATCCATGGTAACAGGGGCACAGTAACAGTGAGTGTTGAGTATAATGAGTATTAATTCTAAAAATACTAGTTATTCTTCCTCATGTCAGGATTTGGTGTTGATTTAAGCATATCTGTGTGTGGATGTTGCCTGCTCTGTTTCATGTCAACACGTCGCCTAGTCCAGCCAACCATCCCAATCAAAGTGACGGAAATGTCTGCTTTTGTAATATTAGGATAAAATTGAATCTTTGTTTCTGTTGGAAAGCATGGCTGAACACATCCAGCAAATACACAACCCCACTGCTCCTGCAAGGAAACTGGAAACCAATCATTACAGATGATAAATTCTGTGTATCATCACACCTTTTTGCCACCTTTTTGCCATGCTAACAATGGATCCGGCTCACATGATGTCCTAAACGCAGACAAACAGAGCCCATCCTCTGTATTTGGCCTGAATCTACCTTGTCTCACATTGTGATATAAGCCTGGAGAAATAAACAGGCAGACATACTGTTGAGTGAGTGAGAGCAGGAAGATATGCAGAAACAGAAGGATCATTTATGAAACTCCAGGATGAAATGAGGCGAGACATATTAGAGGATGGTTTAAAGTGATTTAGAATGACATGGAGTAGAGGAAGAGAGAAATGAGAGAACGCAGAAGAGGTGGATTGACCTTCATGTCACTATAAATTTTTTCCCGGGTCTATAAATACTGAACACTGTTTCTGTGCAACTTTCTGTTCTTAAGATTTTACCATCTGCATCAGTTTTAGATTTCATTCGGACTAAAACATACTTCACACCTCTGAGTTTTAAGAAATGGTTTATAAAAAAGTCACACAAAGCTTGGAATATTGTTTGAGTTCTGATGTTTATGGAAGAAAAAAAAAGATAAGTAGGCATTATTTTCTTTTTGGTTCACACATAAAAACTACTTTATGTTGGTTTATCATATAAAATCATCCAAAAAACACATTAAAGGTCGATAAAAAAGTTTGAGCAGTATGAAAACAGTTTTCAAGGCCCTGTGTAGAATGTTGGCGACACAAAGGCCAGATATGAGTCAGATAAATTGTGTTTGCTCAAATAAGGCAAAAAAGCAACAACACGAATAAAAATCTGATGCTGAATATCTAGTTTATGTTGCTTCATTTTCTGATCAATTTTAATGTTGTAATGCAGCAGTTAATGCAGATACAAATGCTGCACCTTTGAAAACACAAACGTGTGTTCAGTCTCTGAGTAAAAAAGCAAATAAACCCTTAAACCTGTGTGCAATATCACTCTGATATCATATGCACTCCCATCACTTAGTTTAAAAACTGGACTCTTATACAAATATTGTCTCTTTAGCCTGCCAAATGAAACATTCCCCCTTTTTTAGACTTAAATCTGGTTGGACCTCATAAACGTTTCCCTTCAGCATTATAGATTTATACCCCGTCTTTGTCCAAAAACAGCAACATGGTCTGTTGTTCCCTCCCAAGTATTTAGAGAGATTCTATTGGAATAGAAAAGCTGAAATACGTATTTAAAAATGGCAAACTATTTATAAAGTCTATCTTCATTGAAAGAGGTTTTAAGTTCTTTTGTTTATGTTTCATAAAGAACTGCCTGTAGGGGGCAGCACTGAGCTGCGTATAGTAAATCCTGGCCAGAACACTACTACACATACCCTGAAATATGCCCTAAAGGTATTAAAATGGAATAAAAATATGAGACATAAAATGAATAGATCTAAGTTTTCTCTATTTCTCCACTAATACTCAACCTGTTATATAAAATGGTAACACTTTTACCAGTTCCTCCAGCATTAGGCTGGTTATTTAAAAGCTTTCAAGTTGTCCACTCAAACCTGCATCAGTTTCAATGTGTTCCCTGGCATGTCTTAAACGTATTCATTCTCTTTTTGTCTCTTGTAAATAAGAAATATGAAATGTCCTAGACTTTCTTTAATTTATTGAATCTATTGGGCACTAATGGGTGAGAAATATAAGTTGCATATTTCTTGTATCTGAAGAACATGTTCATAGTTCACCATCTAAAGTTCACACATTTACTTGAGCTAGCCCTCACTCATTTATCAAATAAAAAAACTATATAGATTACAACATTATAAAAAAAAATCAACATATGCAGACATGAAAACAGGTCAGAAATTCTGGGATATTTTACATTTAAAAGCATAATTCTGGTACACTTTAAGGAACAGTAAAAACAAAGAGAGTTACAGGCTTTTTGGTAACTTTATAAGACTGTAAGAAATGTAGCAGTTTGTAGCACTGGTGCTACGGAGACTGATAGTTTGTTTAGCAGAGTAAAAAGTTGTAGAATCAGGAAAGAAATTAAATTACTACCTTAACAAACCAAATTTTATGCAGCTTAACACACTTAAACAAAAAACTGACATAATGTAGAAAGAATGAATAAATAGAATCCTGGAAAATTTGATTTTAGTTAGAGCAAAACCCACAAGATTATCTGAGTAGTGTTTATATAAAATAAACATACAGTATGCAACTATGTGCGTATGTATTGCCTCATGTATAATGTTTCAGACTTAACATGTTGCTCTTCATATTTTTTTCTACTTCAGTTCATTTCAATTTCAATCCAAATAAAATGTAGTTTAACTTTATTTTTAAAGTCTGCTGCAGCCTTTTTTTAGACTATTTACATTTCTTTTTTACTCAATACATCAATCAATATGTCAAATGACCAGCAGCATTAAGAGGCTATATAGTCACATAAATGTTCCAAATAAAATGACTCTCTTGATGTAAACTCTAAAATGTGACGAGCTCTTCCTTTATTTAGGTGCTCCAGCCCAAGAGACCCACACTGCATCCATTTGCCCCCCTTTATTAATCGCCTACAGTCATAATAACTCAAATGTTGTTTTTTTGATTATAAATCTGGCTTGACAAATGCTCAGTAGTTTGTTCCAACTTGTTCCATCATGATAGGAATTATCTAGAATTTTCTGTTTACTTCTCCTTATGTATCCGTTGGATACACAGCTTCTTAAGTGCTTGTATAGCCAGCAGGCTTAGTGGGTATTTGTGGCCTGGCCAACAAGTAGATTCATGAGAAACGATACCACTTTATAGAGCAACCGGTGTGACTAACAGTCGGAGGCGTCCAAAGGCCACTGTGTGCT
This sequence comes from Apricaphanius iberus, assembly GCA_028564705.1. Lineage (NCBI taxonomy): Eukaryota > Metazoa > Chordata > Actinopteri > Cyprinodontiformes > Aphaniidae > Apricaphanius > Apricaphanius iberus. Next base: position 679,961 of record JAPXFQ010002314.1, read on the forward strand.
ATTTTAGTTTCCCCAATTCTGTAACAAGTTTGCAGTTTCTGGACTTGCTGTAATTTGGCTGATTACTAAAGCCTGGTGTGAGGCTGATTAAATCCAGTTTTGAAAAAGAGTTTAGTTTTGATTCAAGTGTTTGGTTAAAATACCAAAGTCTTATTGCCACAATTAAGAGCTTAACATTTCATGATACTTGACACTTCAATTATTTAGCCCTCAGTGTAATACATTTTGGCTCATCAGGTAGTGTAGGAGCTATTATGCTGATAGCATTGCACAGAGCCTTATTATCTCCTCTGACCTTTGGTTTGACTCGGTCATGATGAGGCAGCTTTTCGAACCTGGTTTCTTGAGATAACAACACCCTTGAGTACCGCAAACTCTCAGTTCAAGTGTCAGTGTAGTCTGTAAATCAGGTTTACTGCACACAACTGTTGTTAGCTGGGAGTAAACACAAAATGCACACATACACTTACACAATCATAAAGATTGTTTGAGCCAGCTTTTTGGTCAGCAGAGACAGCATTATTTAAGACAGGCATAAATGAGTCTGCAGCGTACTGGACTAGAGCTAACAGAGACCTAAAAGCCCCTCATTCACAAACACACACACACATGCACAGGTCAGTATTTGGGCTAACAACCACAACATATTTCTTCATCAATGTGTGAAGGATAAACACACCGATTTCTTTGTCATGTCTCTGTAGAAATATGTGAGAGAACGTTGAGACGAAGATGACTGAAAGCTGTGTGTGTGAAAGAGTGTGAGATGTGTGCAGTATTAACAGCTTGTGTAAATCCCGGTTCTTCATGCAGACAACTCAATGCATATACAGAAGGGAGTAAATGACAAAATGACTTGACAGAAAAGAGACATTAGTGGTTTGCAAACAAACACACACACAGTAGGACCTTGCAAATTCTTTTATGCATGGATGCATGTGATGCAGGGCTAATCAGCAATCAAGGTTTATTAAAGCAATTCAGGTCCGCATTATTCAACTTTTTTCTGGCCTGTCACTGGTATGATAGTATAATCAACTGTATTACCCCATTTTAATGTGGATGATAAACTGTTTTCTTTGTTCTTGCACATGCAAATATAGCTTACATGACGGTTAGCCAAGTACTTTGTGCTGGTTTTCCAATCATAAAGATACACTGAAGTTTCAAGACGTAAAAGATAACCGTTTGAAAGCGACACATTTCCCTCATGGATTTCATATTGTTTGTAGTCATTTTAATGAGAAGCCAGAGGAATTCCCCTCCCCCACCTATTACTGCACATTGCGATTTATGTGGCTGAATGAAAGCTACTATATTTACAAAAACAAAAAGTCCAGCTGTTTTGTCATATTTGCAGTCATGGAGAAAAAAAACAACCCCCCCCCCCCCCCCCACAGGATGGCACCCATCATTGTTAGTAATGTAGCACTGTTTTAAAACTACAGTTTGCAGGCATGGCTAATAATAAGCAGCTAACTGTTGTTGGTTATCAAACACTGTGTGATAAACCTGCTATACGCTTGTCTGATGAGCCTCTATTTGAGCAGTGACGTGCGGAAAACAACCGATCCATCCACGCCGTGTGTTAAACATTTTGTGTCATCAAACAGTGATGAAAAGCAGAACCAAAAATGCAGGGGGAAGGCAGGAAGCAAACCGGTGAAAATAAGCAGTCAACTTTAAAGAAAAAAAACTAAACTTCAGGGGTCAGTCCAAAATATTACAGCATGAGGAAACAGGTGAGAGGTATAACAGGATGATCTGACACAGAATAAGAAAACGATGTGGTAGCTATTTCTCCTGGGCAGCTTGATTACTGGAATGCTTGACCGATGAGTTAACAAGCAGATGGGTGACAGGTAGTGCAGGCAGCTGAGACGCATCATTTCAACATTTCTCCAATCTTCTATTGTCCAATTTTCGGTGAGCTTGTTTGAATTGTATCGTCACTTTCCTGTTCTTAGCTGACAGTAGGGGCACCCGGTGTGGTCTTCTGCTGCTGTAGCACATCTACCTCAAGGTTCGACATGTTGTGTGTTCAGAGATGCTCTTCTGCATGTTACTGTTGCCTTTATATCAGCTCAAACTGGTCTTGTCTTTCTACTTTGACCTCTAGTCTTCAACAAGGCATTTTCGCCCACAGAACTGATACTCAAAGGATATTTTCCTTTTTTCTGACCATTCTCTGTAAACCGTAGAGATGGTTGTGTGTGAAAATCCCAGTAGATCAGCAGTTTCTGAAATACTCAGACCAGCCCGTCTGGCACCAAAAGACATGCCACGTTCAAAGTCACTTAAATCATCTTTTTTTTTTGGATTCTGATGCTCGGTTTGAACTACAAATAAGTGAAAACTGAGCTGAAAATAAGGTATTTTTAGTCAAGGTTCCTATAATGTGGGAATATTGTGTCAGCCCAGATCTGCATCTTTTTCACCAATGGTTGATATACATTTATAATCTACTCTTTGCAGAGTGAAGGGGCATTGTGTTAAAGCTTGTAGGAGGCTGCTGGGTAACATGTTTGACAAAAAGAAAATCTGAACATTTCTTCAGAAAATAATTACATTTTTAAAAATTTTAAATCCCCATTGAATCATTTGTTAAATAAAATATGCATTGGATCAACATGTCTGATTTATGTTTTTTAAATCATTTGCACTGATGTATATGAAAAAATACGTTAAATTTGTCAGAGGACTCGGGAATACTGAACAAGAACCTTTGAGCTCAACGTCTCTTTTTTGTTCTGAACAGCATTGCATGGCTTTATTTTGCAGAACATTTTCTTCCCTTTTCTATAAAGCATTGAGTAGATTTTTTTATGTGCTCAGTGATTCCCAGAGGCTTGTTCCTGTCTTTTATCCAGTTCCTTTATGAGACTTTCCTTTTTTGATGACACTGCTTCTTACATAACAGCGAGGAGCAAATAGTCCAGCCATGATGGGCTCAATATTTTTAGTGGTCCTTTTTTAATAACAGTAATTTTTTCTTAAGCATAAACTTTTAGAGAGGTAATGGAAGTCCTTTTTTTCTCAAAAACAGTACATTTTGTTGCCATTGTAGTACGTTACAGTTTCTGTCAGGAAATTAGATCATTTTATAAGCAAAAAGAAATTTCAAGACATTTTTACATTACAAGTTAGCCAGTAAATGTTCCAAAGGTGAGCTAGCTAAGACTTTGAACTTATATTTTAGTGTTTTATTTTTTTTCATTTTGTCTCCTTTTAATACAATCAGAATTCTTGAAAATTCTTTAAGCTGTTAATATTAACTTGGTTTAAGTAAGGATGTGATTTTTTTATGCAGAAGCATCTAAAGCAGCTAAACTTTACAAATCTAGCTAGCTATAAAATTATTACTAACACAACAGTATTTTCTTCATTAGCCTTTTCTCTATAACAAAACAGAAATGTCATATTTCTTAAGGTAATTTATATTGCTGTAAACTGCCCTGAAAGGTGTTATTTGTTTTACTGTATTTTCAGGGGGAAACTAAACAATCAAAATCGGCTTATTAATTCATCACTATCAGGGCTACTATTTTGTGTGTGTCTGTGTGTGATCTGACAGATTCCTGCATCTGTAGTTCTTATGCAAGTTTATTTTCAGAGCCGGAATCAGTTCTCTTTTCCTTGTAAAACAGGTTAAATGGTGCTCTGTCTTCTGTTCTTTACACCTCCCCTTTCTGAAATGTCCCTACGTGAAAAGGGGGGTTGAAGTCAACCCTTTTTTATTAAAGTTTGTAAGAAGCATAGACCTTCAAGAGTTTTTATCTAATCTAATGGTGCGTTCACACCGTATGCTTTGTCGGCATCAAAAAACGCTCACAAAACGACTAGTTTGATGTTTATACATTTTTCGGATAGCTGATGTAGAGCGTCAAGAGCATCAAAAGTTCGACCTGCTGAACTTTTGCGTTGCTGGCTTTTGCCGCTTTGATGCTTGGAGCGCATGAAAAGTTGGAAAATTTGACGCAGCCGACGCACACAAAGCGCCACAGAGACTCTGACGCTCCTCTGACGGCCGCAACCATAGACTTTACGTGTAATCTTGCCGCGTTTAATGTTGAAGTTTAGGGCGGTGTGAATGCACTAAAATAAATTTCTTGTTAAGCCAAATCGGATGCAGGTATTAGCATTCTGAGGGCGGTAAACAAAAAACTTTGCTTGAAAAAAAAAAAAAAGTACTCAATGGATTGTCAAAGCCAGGATGACAATCACAACATAAAGCTCCGCCCTTTTTACATTTCTCACCGTGGGATCCCTCACCTTCCTTATATTTTGTTCAGGTGAATTCTGCAGGTTGTTAGCCACACCCTTGTGGTTCACCAATCACAGCAGTGTGCTGTGAAAGAACACAAATCCCTGTGATCTCCATGGGTCATTTTGGTATGACATGGATAGACAAAACAATCTTTAATTTGGTGTTAATGTTTGCAGGTTTGCTCCAGATCTATGAAGTTATACTAGTTTGTGATCCTGGTAAAACTTTGTGACACCTGCTGTTTCTTTACAAGACACAAAACTGCTCTCGAGCATTAGCAGTAGTGCTTTGTAAATAAGAATGTGTTCCGTAAGGCTAGACAGATTGAAGATGACTCCTTCTCATGTTGATTTGCTGAGAGAGCGGTGAGGAATCCTCAGCATACTGTCACTGGAACAGTGGTGTCTCAGAGGCCCAGCAGGAGATCAGGTAGTTAACACGTTTTTCTCCCTTTGGATTTGCTATTTACAGTAATGTGAACCACATTTTTAGAAGCTCCTGAGGCTTGTTTGACTCCAGAACATTATCTCATCCGTCTTGCCAGTGTGCACGAACACACTCACCGCCACTAGATTGTGCATTTAACTTTTTAAATTCCCCCAGGTTTATACACTTATTGGAATGTAGAAAGTAGTCGCTAAACAGTAGTTTTGTTTGTGATTTAAAAATTTCATAGCACACACAGAATTATCCACACTTAGAATGAACTTTATTTTTATTTTTACAAGAACTTTTAGAGATGACTGGTAAAGAAAGTTCACGGAATTAGAAGGAATCAACTAAATGTGTTATATTAATAAAGGCATGTGGATATTGTGATATTGTAATAATTTTTTCCACTCCAAGAATCTTTTGCACCTTTTATCCTTGAAGGTTTTAGCAATAATAAGCAAAAACAACTTCAATACCCCACACATTTTATGTTAGAAAGAAACAAGAAAAACTGCTCTTTTGGAAGAAAGCTATTGATGTTTCAATATTATACGCTTCCTGTTTTGTTTTCTTTTGGTGTTTAGTGCTACAAAATAGCCTGAAGTCATGTTTGTTGAAATCTGCATCACTCTGTGTTCACATGAAGCAAGAGAATGTCAAGTTATTGCTTTAGTCAGACTTAAATTGGACTTTTGGAATGCATCTATACGCCTTAGCTCAACATACAGCGAACTGGAGTTTTTAGAAATCGGACCAAGGAGCCCAGATAATGCAATTGGAAAATCGTCACTTCCCCTTCAGGTAGGGATGAGGGCGTGAAAGCAGGACCAACGAGTGTAACACAATCACAAAGTACAGAGCTTAGAAAATGTTCTGTGCTGTAGCTTTGTTGTTATCCATTTCCTCGCTCATTGTGCATATCCTGCTTTTACTCCATCTGCTTCACTGACTTTAGCATTTTTTTTTACATTCTGTGTGACTTCAGTCCAACAGAAGAATGTCAGTGCGAAAGAGCATGTGTCGCCACCTAGAGATGCAGAGTGGAGCGCAATTGATTTTTCTGAGTGACGTGTAAACTGGGATGCTGTGATGGGAAGATCCGCTGCCACACAGTGGAAAGATATGTACACATTTCAATTCAGTTTTTGCAGTAGGCCTGAACAGTTTTATCCATACCTGGCCAATAGCAACGTTTTCTGATTAGGTCCAGTGTGCGATCGATCCCCTGGTGGCCATGTTGGTCATGCCAGGACTGAAGTACTTCGGACTGCAGGCGTTGTGGAAGTAAAAGCTGATGTATTCCTGGCCGTCTTCCGGTGATATGACTTGCCTGTACAGAATGCCGTGTTTTTCAACAATTCTGTCCCATTGTCTCAGCAGTTTCAGAACCATTGAAGACACATTTACCCTTTCCTCTTGATCTGGCTGTTGACGTCTGTCCCAAAATACACGAAACTCCTGAATTAAAGGGTCCTCCGCCTGCAAAACAGAGAGGTTCATATCTGGTGGCCCGGGATTTATGGTAATTGCTTGAGAGATAGAGTTGTGAGTGGTGATTGTGTCATTTTGAAGGATACCTCTAAGGCCTTCTGTCAAGGGTGTTGAGGGTGCCATTGACACAATTTGTTCTGAAGTTGCATTTTGTCTTGACAAGCCCTCTGCGTTTCCATTAGAGCATCCTGGTTTGCATCTAATTTCCAAATCAAAACATGCAAGTTCAGAACCCCATCTTTGTTACACTGCACCTAATTTAGTGGTCTGTAAGTGGCTGAGGGGATTGTTGTCTGTATAAACAACACATTTGTGACCCAATGGATATTCCCGAAATTTTTCCGTAACAGCCCACTATATTCTCCGTTTTTCTTAAGTCTCTGCTTGCGAAAGCAATAGGAACATTTTTGCCTTCACATTCCTGTGATAGGACTGCCCCTAAGCCATGATGGCTAGCATCTACATCCAAGATGAATGGTTTGGCAACATTTGCATAAGCCAACACAGGAGCTGTTGTAAGTGTAAATTTTAATGTCTGAAATGCTGTTTCACATAACTTGGTCAAGAGATATTTCACAGTAATTTTCTTACTGTTCCTGAGACAGTTCTGCGTCCAAGGTATTCAGTGGTGCTGCTATTTGTGAAAAACCGGAAAGAAAGCGTCTATAGTAGCTGCAGAAACCAAGGAACGACTTGAGTTCTTGGACTGTTTCTGGACGCTTCCACGTTGCTATGGCTGAGATTTTTGCAGGATCTGTAGATACCCCCTCCACTGAAACCACATGGCCGAGGTACTTCACTTGATGTTGAAAGAAACAGCATTTACTCAGCTTGATCTTTAGGTTTCCCGTCTGTAAGCGGCTGAGGACTAGCTCCAGTCTCTGCAGATGCTGTTCAACAAATGTAGAAAAAGATTATTACATCATCCAAGTACAATAACAGAGATTGAAAGCTTTGCTCACCAAATAATCGTTCCATTAGCCTCTGAAACATACTTGGGGCATTGCATAACCCAAGGCCAAAGGGTGTGCAAAAGGCAGTTTTAGGTTTGTCACTTTCTGCGACTGGCACCTGGTTATGTCCACTCGCCAGATCTAATGTAGAAAACCATTTAGCCCCAGAGAGAGCATCCAATGATTCCTCTATGCGAGGTAAAGGATATGCATCTTTTGGTGTCTTGGCATTCAGTTGTCTGTAGTCAACACACATTCTAAGAGAGCCATCCTTCTTCAGAACCAAAACTAGAGGAGCAGCATAAGGGCTACAGCTCTCTCTAATGACCTGTGTGTTGAGTAATTGTCTGATATGAGTTTTAACAAGCTCGAATTGAGAAGGAGGAATGTGTCGATGGCGCTGTTTAGTTGGTACATCATGGAGTAACGGGATGTTATGCTCAATGAGTGATGTACAGCCTAAATCTCCATCATTTTTGGAAAAAACTGTTTAATATTGCTTGAGCAACTGCCTTACTGCCTTTTGTATCAGCAGTTGTCAATTTGGACAAATCTACAGAGTCCAAAACCGAGAGGAGGACCTTCATTGTTTCACTGTAACTTGTCCACAAGCATCAGCAGCTTCCGTGAACACAACGGAGGATGCTTTTGTGCCTGCGGGGATCAGCAGTGGTCCAGAGGATTATACCCGGAGTTGACCAGTGATGCCATTGCCCGTTTCCACCAGATGACAGTGTTGAAGAGCTTCCCTCCAGCCTGGAAGCACCTGTGCAACTTCAGGGAGAGAGAACATTGCAGATCCATTTTCCCTGTAAAGGTTGTCATAGAATTGCTGAATAACGTTCATCCCTAGAAGTCCTGGTATGCACTGTTTTTGCTTTGAAAAGGCAGTGGTCCCTTTTGGATCTTTAACAATTAGCACTCCACATGCTGGTAAGGTCCTTCCCAAAACAGTCACCTCCACCTCTACATAGCCATGGTAAGGAATAGACAGTCCATTTGCAGCGGTTAGATTAAGGCACCTACAGTTATTAATGCCATGCTTGCTTAAGTCAAAATGCGCAGCAAAGAAACTGTGGGGGACTGTTGTTACATTTGACCCTGTGTCCAAAAGTGATGGTACTTTAACACCATTTATAATCAAATCCACTACAGTACATATCCCCACCAGTTGCTGTAAAAGTTTAGAAGGCACTGTGGAGCCAATTTCAGCTCCTTCTGAGGTCTGGCTCATAACAACAGAAGGTGCTAGTTTTCCGACTCCTCTGTGATAATTGATTGGACTATTGGTGTCAGGGGCGCTGTCAAGCACCAAATCCGTTAAGGTCCTCAATACATGTGAGAAGTGTCTAAGAGACTGTCCATCTTGTTGCTTTCTATTATAAAACTGCTTTAACAGCATAACCATAGGTTTGTGGCCACTGTACAACCTTTTCAGGATGTCCACAATTTTACCAGGATTCTCTCTCTCAAGGAGTGGTCGATGCCTGATTTCATTCCGTGTTTCCCCGCCTAGATGGTCCAACATAAAAATGGCCTTTTCTTTGTTTGAGAGGTGTCTGCCCTCCAAACAAGCTTCCACTTCTTCAATCCAGTCCTGAAGACGAACACTATCTGGTGAATCTTGAGGACCATAAAATTTAGGGCACCTTCTTTCCCGAGGGATATAGACAGTTCGTTCCACTCTAGAGGTAGCTGCATTCTCAGCTTGCAAGGTTTTTAGTTGATTTTGAATAGTTTGTAATTGTTCTTCAATGTCAGGCATTGTTTCTCAATTAAACAGTGTCTTTGAGAGCAGATCTGTAGATCTTGATTTCTTCTAAAGCTTGTCTGTAGGTCGGGAGGTATAAGTCTCTCCAATCTTCTGTGCTGATTGCCGTTTACATATAACTGAATAAATCTAAAATAAGAGAAATTAGGTGCAAAATTATAAAGAGAAAATGACACACACACTGACTTCAATTCATCTTATGGTTCACTTTTGGTTACAGACATATTTACATATTAAACAAATTACTTTGCTTCTTGTTTAAATTTAAATTTAGAAACATTGATTAGATGAAATGCGTGCACATTTAGTTAATCTTGTTTTAACTACTTTTTTTGGTGTAATATTAACTTTCTTTTTTTTGTTGCTTGTAAATTTCCATTCACCTGGGACTAAGAAGTCATGTGGCAGAGAGAGGAAGCTTTCTGAAAGGCTCAACCGCTGACTGAGAAAAAGGTGGAGACAAAAGTGTTTTTTTTAAGTTTATTTTTATTGTTTCAGAGTATATAAGCTTGTTTGTTAATTAGGTGCAAGTTTAATTTTCAGTAAATATAATAATGACTGGTCATTTATTTCTAAAGTTTTTGCTTTAGTTTGGAATGTGTTATTCGTAGTCCCCTCCCTCTCGTTCTAATAGTCTGATCAACCAGTATAAAAACTCCCAAGAGTTTCCTGTTAGGGTCAGTTACAGTCAGTGTTGGGAGTAATGCATTACAAAAGTAATGAGTTACAGGAATAGATTACTTTTTTCAGTAACTGAGTAATGTAATGTATTACTTATTACTTACAAAATATACAGCAATATATCACTAGTTACAATTTCAGTAACTCAAGTTACAAATGCATTTTAAGTTGTTTTTCTGGCCAATTAATGCAACAGACCAAATCAAGTTGGATACTGTAGAACAAGATCGACCATCCACTTCCTGTTGCTCAAAACTAAAACATCAGAGAATCAGGACGGCTGAGGAAAAGATCGACTGTACATTTAAACAGCGGCATTATTCACAATGTTTTCCTAACCATCTGTTGTAAGACTTCAGACATCGGAGTCTCATCTTTGTCAACCATCTTTGTGAGGAGCACTTTCAGCACCTTCTTTTGATTAGATTTAACAAACATTACCATGAAATTCGAATGCATGCAAAGGAACTTGAGACTTCATTTTAATAAAATAGCGTTAAAAATACAGTATTTGTGGTGTGACACTTGTGTAAAATGTAAATTGATAAGTTATGGTGGTTAGAAGTTGTGTTATATATTTAAGATATTTTGCCAAAAGTAACTTAAAGTAGTGTAACTCAGTTGCATTTTTAAGACAGTAAAATGTAATGCAAACATATTAAATTTTGACATTGTAACTAGTAATGTGAAATATATTACAATTTCTTTGTAACTTGTCCAACACTGGTTACAGTAGATGTTTGTTTGTTAAGGTTATGTTACTGTTTAGCTTTACCATTTAGGTTTTGCTAGTTTGACCCTTTTTGGCCCTATTTTGTAATTATTTTGTGTTGGGTGAATAAAGCCCTCAATTTATCAAATTCTTTTTTTTCCCTGTGGCTCATTTAAAACTGCTCGGACCATCACAGACACGACTCTCAATCCTGGCTGAGCCATTAGTCTGATTACTACCAAAAGCTCAATTTAGATGTGCATGTAAATGTACTGACTGGCATACATTTCAAACTTTTCACATTTTTATCTTGGCAGTTTGTAGTGAAGCCTATAGATTGAAAAACACCTTAAAAGCATATATGGCACTCATTTCAATGTGTTATGAAAACACTCTTGTACCTTTTTGTTTTGCCTTTGTCCTTTTTAGCAACAGTGGATGTGATTTACATAAAGCAACAGGCAGCCCAGTGAAGATTGCGGGCCCAGGGTGGCACAATGAGCATGCTTTTTATTCCTTATAAATTCCCATTGAAACTGTAGCTTACGGGTAATTATAGAGTTTACACAATACATCTAATGTACGTTACAAAAAAAACTGTTATAAACTATTGTAAATATAATTTTTTATTCAAACTCTTCAATTGACTTAATTCTTGCAAATTATGAAAAAGGGAATAAGACTGTTTATATCTTTAGTATAAACCCAAATACCCTAATCGGATATTCACCTTCTAACAAGATCAGCAACACAATTTGTGAACACAGATTGATCTCTGGAAGAAGGAACGCAAATGAGAGCTGAGTTGGTTTGCTTGAAATGAAAATGCTCAGTACCTTCTCTCTTCTCCTCTGAAACTGACGCTACCTGACGTTCGTTTCTCTACCACAAACCGCAGTTCTGTCTGGCAGAAGCTGATTGTGTGAAAGCCGATTAGGAAAATGAAGCCGGAAGCTGAGAGGGTGAAATTGGGATTCCACACACCGTGACTAGTTTTGTGAGAGAAGATGTCTGCTTTACAGCGGACATGACAGCTACCGGTAGACTCACGGCAAAATGTTTTACTGGCAACGTGGCTTTCCTTTTCAGTTTCCTGTCTGCTTTTTCTAAGATAGACGCCACATGTTCAAGTATATACATCTATGTTTAAAGTGATTTGTGTTAAAATGAAGGATCTAAATGAAAATCCAAATCTTCTTGTTGGATACTGTGAAAGACGTGTTTTCTATTTTGATTAAAAGGAATAATATTTTATATTATAATAGCTTCCTGATGCGGAGCTGCATTACGTTCTTTAATTTGTCTTTGTAGGTTTATCTAACTTCACACCCGAGATCACGAGTATTTAAAGGGTTTTCAGGCACATCTGTTCCCACGTGACTGATTTTCTTATTTTTCAATGGTTAAACTATGGCCCACCAGCACAGAATTAGACTTTTGTCTTTTAATAAGATGAAATTATTACCAACATATTCAAATCTTCTTACAGTATTTAAAGTATTTGTCTTTTAACACCCAAGCTTTTTGCATTCTCTTTAATTTAAAGTAAAAAGTACCACATCTGTCTAGTGCCTTTAACCAAAAGCTCCACTCTGCTGCCATAAAATCTGCTTTCAATTAATTGAACTTTTCAAAGACAGTGACACAATTTCTGCTCCAAAAAAATTTCAATTTTTATTCCAATCCATTCCAAAAATGTTTGTGTAAGTTACCATGATTAACGCAAAGTGGTTGGCAGCTTTTGCAAAATGCACAGGTTTATCATGGTTATTGCAGCAATGGACCACTCTACAATATGCACTTAAATGTTGACATTAACCAACAGAAAACACAAGACATAAGAAATAGGGTATGGGGAAATACAATTTTCTCTTTGACAAAATTATTATCAAAAGTTATAGAATTGAAACTTTGGGCTGATTTACAGTAGTTTAATAAAAACTGCCAAACGTCTGGCAAGCTTACCAATGCCATCATCATTTTTGTCGAACACATGTACAGCTTTTGCTACAACCATTGTCAGTAAGAATGGAATTCTACATCTGCCGTTGCTCCCATTTGGCCCTCCACTGTCAAAGTTTGTGTTGCATAACGTCCCAAATGCAAAAAAGCAGGAAGCTATTTTGGATTCAAACAAACTTTGATTTGAACTGAGACTAGGAGCAAACTGTGAACTTGACGAGAAGCAATCAGGGAAGACAAAAATTAGGACTTAATTCATCCAGGAGGCAAGGCAAGGCAAGGAATTTTATTTGTATAGCACACATTCAACAACATGATTCCATGGTAAAGAAAAAAGCAAGACAGAATATAAGAACATGTAAAAGTAAAAACAGCAATTAAGACATATGGGACTATCTGGAAGTGAAATTTCCGTAGGTTCAGAATAGCTAGCAGTTATTTTTATTTCATGACAGTAATTTCAATACAGCATGAAAGGCATACAAAAATGAAAAGCATAAAACCATCAAAAAGTTCAAAACAGCAATCAAGAATAAAATATGAAAAGCATAAAAAAACAGAAGAAATAAAAGGAATCATAAAAAGCAATTAAGCATCATAATCGTTTTATCAAAGGCAACTCTAGATGAGATTTAAGTTTTGATTTAAAGCAGCTCAGTGTTTGAACAGCTTTGCAGTCATCAGGAAGTTTGTTCCAGATTTGTGGAGCATAGAAACTGAAAGCTGCTTCTCCATGTTTGGTTCTGATTCTAGGGATGATTAGTAGACTAGAGTTGGAGAACCTAGGTGGTCTTGATGGTTTATTTATTTGAATAATAATTAAGTTTTAACACGCAATTTATGTTTTACAGTTTTACTTTCTCCGTTATCAAATTTTATTAGTTATTTTATTATCCATACTAGCTTTTGTCATTTTACATTTTACGCATTTTAATCCTTCCAGTGACTCTGTGGAGCCCTCTGCCTCGGGTGGGCGGCGGCGGCCTGGGCGCTCCTCCGGTAGTGCTTAGGGATGATGGGGGGTTTCCGCCCTCCCTCCCTGGGCGCACTGGGTCGGTGCCTCGACTGCTGCCATGGATCTGATTCAGTCGAGGCAGATGGCTCCCCTGATGGCATGTCATTAGTCACCTGACCCATCTGAGCTCAGCCTAGTGTTTACTCCTTTTGTTTTATGTGTTATGTGTACGAGTGTGTGTGTCTGTGTGTATCCGTGTGTGCGTACCTTACGTACCTGACTCATCTGGGCTCTACGTATGGTCTTGCGCGTTTTGGGAAGGTGTCTGTGTGTGCGTGTGTTTATTTGTGGATGTATGCCAGTGTGTTTCTGTGTTTGTTTGGAAAATGGGGTTTAGGAAGGGGGTATCATTGTCATTTTGATTTTACAATTGTGGGGAAGGGATGGGAATGTAGGTTATGTGGGGTCATTTTAATCTGTAAAGCACTTTGAGCTGCATTTATTTTGTATGAAAAGCACTTCATAAATAAAGTTTGATTTGATATATTAACAACAGATTTTTAACATCTTGTGGCCCTAAGCCATATCATGATTTGTAAACTAATACATGTATTTTGAAGTCTGTTCTCTGAGCTACAGGGAGCCAGTGTAAGGATTTTAGAATCGGGGTGATGTGTTCTATTTTCCTGGTTCGTAGTAGTGAGAACACGAGCAGCAGCGTTCTGGATCAGCTGCAGCTGTCTGATTGACTTTTTAGGCAGACCTGCAAAGACACTGTTGCAATAATCGAGCCAAAATCGAGTTTTTCAAGGTCCTTCTGTGACATTAGTCCTTTAATCCTAAAAATGTTCTTCAGGTGATAGAAAGCTGACCTTGTTATTGCCTTTATGTGACCCTGGAGGTTCCAGTGTGAGTCCATTATTGCACCTAGATTTCTGGCCTAAACATTAGGTTCTAGTTTTATTAACTGAAGCTGTGTGCTGACTCTTTATCATTCCTCTTTAGGTCCAAATATAATTACTTCAGTTTTGTTTCTGTTCAGCTGGAGATATCGGGCTATTGATTTGCTCAATGCATTCATTTAGGGTCAGGATGGGATCAAAGTCACCTGATGACATTGTAATGTAGAGCTGAGTGTCATCTACATAGGTAATTCTGTTCACATGGATCAGCTGTTGTTATGGAATAAAACACCTTGTTGGACTTTGATTACATACACTGCCAAATAGTTTATTTGCTCAGGCTTGATTCCCCAGCATGTGGTCTACCAGTATATTTTTGGGTTATTTTAGTTTCCATTTTTTAATTCTCTCATGTTTTTGTTGCTCCAGTATTTATTGTTTCAACAATGTATCTTATGTTTGTATCATTTGAATATCACTAGGTCTATATTGTCATGTATGAGTGGTTTTAATCAATAAAAGGTTAACTTAGTTTTTGTTGTTCATTGACTAGGTTCATTTTTTCCTAAAGGCTGAATTACAAAAAGGGTGAATCTGTTGCAGGGCCAATTTCACTAAGGTTCATTGTAGTGGTGTTATTCTATATCACCCTCATGGAAAAATATGTTCCGTTAGATTGGATTCAATCAGAGTAACCTCAGTTTACGTGGTAAGTCTATTAGTGAATTAAATGTTCTGTCATCTGTGTATTTCTAATGTATTTAACTGCTGGCAGTTAATCAACATGTGTATTAAAATAACCATGAGGCAAATATGCTATAGCCTTGAAGTTATCAAAAGTTAAAGGAAGGTGTCTAAAAAGATGCCTGCTCTCTCAACATCTTGCTTTTAAATACCTCCTTTGTTACTTCCCTTGACTTTATTTTAATCACCTAATGATTCGAGCTGAAAATAGCTATAGCTCTGAGTGTTCTTCATTCAGTAACAGCATTCACCGTGACAAGTGTTGTTGCCTGGGCAACCCGGTTGTCCTTCGAATGGGGCTTTTGGCCGATCAAAAAAGGGATCAGGTTAATGAGTTTTCACCTGAAAAGCGTCAGATTTTAGTCCACAGCTGATTTTCCCTGGTATTTATTTGTTGCTTTAAGTTAGTTTTGTTGAGGAATGTTTGGATGGATACCCGTCTAAGTTTGCATGAACTTTATGTAACCTCCGAGGATGTCTCTTCTATCTGTTCTTTAGAAATGAACTTTGCCCCTCACTTTGACATGTCAAGTATTTGTCGTTAGCCATGTTCTATCAGTGACAGAACATGTCAGATCTCTCGCTCCCATTCAGCATGACATTTTACGTTGATTGATTTTCATGTGTGATAGATCAGAATTATATATTCATATCATGGCTTGCATTGGAAGTCTGAGGTAACGTCTATTTCTCTGTATTTTGTTAACTCTTTTTTTTATAACTCCCACCATCTTAGTACTCCTCCCTTCAAGTATCCGATTTCTTCTTCTCCTCCCACCCTTCATGTTCTCACTCTAACGGTGCCAGAGTTCTTCGTTTTTGCTTGTTTTCTTTTAATCCTCTCATCCTACTCCAGCCTGATGTATCCTTCTCCTCATCCCCTCCCTTCGCTGTCCTGTCTATCGTCTTCTAGCTCCTTTCCCCTGGCTAATTAAGTGATCCTCTCTGATTCCCCTCCAAATCCATTCTGTCCCCCCCGTCATTAAGTTTTTAATTATGGATTTCTTCCTTCGTTCTTTGCTACCTTTGTTCTTTTCCTCTTCCCTAGTACCTTGTCTTCCCTGACAACAGTTTATGTTATGTAATCTATGTCTCTGAATATTAGTTATGCAAATCATGCATTTTTACTTACATTTGTTTTTTTCTTTTCTCCTCCTCCTTCCTCCACCCCACCCTCTCTCCTCATCATCATCAACTCTTTTCTCCCTTTACCTTGCTCTTCTCCTTATTCTTCCTGTTATGCCTTCTTGTCCTTTCCCTTTTACTTGTTTCCTTCCCACTTTTCCTACAATGATCCTACTCTCCTCTTCACCTCGCTTGCGCCTTTTCCCTTCCTCATCTCTCCATCCATCTATCACCTCTTCTCAACATCCCTCCCTCCCTCTCCTGCTCCAATCTTCCCCTGTTCCCTACCTCCTCCAGCCACCAGCGGTCTCGAGGCAGAGAGCGGCAGGCGCGGTGGCAGCAGCAGCATCAGCAGCAGCCACGGCGACGGTAACCACAGCAGTGGTGGCGGTGGCAGCAGCAGTGGCGGTGGCGGCAGCGCGGCCCATTTCAGGTCTCCATGGCAACAGAGCGTGAACGTGTTCGGCTCGTGGAGCAGGCCAGAGTGTGTCGAGGAGCTGCACCAACAGGCGCAGCTCAACCTCCAGAGCCTGCTGCAAGGTAAGAATGGCCGGGTGGATGGATGGAGGGAAAAAGCAGGAGAGGCGAGGATGGGCGTGTAATGGATGGAGAGGATAGGTGGAGTAGGAGTGTGTGTTTGGGGGTGTGTGAGGGTGGATGCTGTGTTTTGAGTGGGTGGGAGAGGCTCTGAGGCAGGGGCGGATGGCAGAGTGTTTACATGGACTGCGCTGATATGGGTGTGTGACGGCCACCTTGAACATGCTTGTGTGTGTGTGTGTTTGCATGCAGATATGCAGCCTGTAGACGTGTGCATGTTTTTTCTCTTGTTACCATGTGATTATGTTGTACTGTAGGGTGTGTGCGCTGTCTCGAATGAGAGCCAAATCACCTTGGAGGCTTGTTTTTAATTCAGGGATTTAAGTGAACACTTGATGTAACTGATTGGTTGAGGCTCTCCAAGAGATAGGTTGTCTGTGGCTGAAATTGTGCCTTGTTGTGGTACAAGCTAAGACATTTTAATTTTAATGTTCACCTCGTATTTATGTGAGATGCCGCTCAATCTGTAGTGTTCAGTGTGTGTGTATGTTTGTGTGTGCATATTCCCTCTCTTAAAGGAACCAGACTTCCGATTTGGTCTCAGGTCGCTGTTGTTTTTTCTCAATTCTCATTCTAACCACTTAGTTCTCACACTTGCTCTTTTTTTGTTATCACTCCTGATGTGACTCGTGCTCTTTTTGCCTTCCATTATTTTAATTGCAGCGGATGTGCTCTGAATGGACATAGGGAAGGTTTAATAAAAAAAAGCCAGCATGACAAACCTTTCCACCTTGGGGAGTCTATAAATGAATGAGCAAATCCATTAATCCATCTGTATTTTTTATATGATACATGTATCTTCCCTATAGTTAGGTACTTTGATGAAATGTGGTTTGAGCTGAAATTTACAGCGAGGCGTGGGGTTATACTAAGTAAGACTATAGTGCGTCACTGATGGCTAATTCTGGCCAGCCCAAAAAAAGAAACCGAACAAAAGAATAATGTATAACGTCTTCGAAGGCCGGTCTTAAAAAGAACAAACACAGCGTCTTTAACTGTTTTACATTCTACAAAGTTGCATCCACAAACTTCAGTATATTTTCCTGAGATTTTGGTAGGCCTTTAAAGTCATCTGTCCTACTATTGTGATTACCCACTTTGTCATGGCAGGGCCATGGGGAGAGTTGTTATTTGGGGAGGGATGGGATACACCCTGGACAGGTCGCCAGTTTGTCTCCAGGAAACAGATACACACAGAGGCAATCAATCATAAACACACACAGACACAACTAACAACAATTTAGAGAAACCAATTAGCCGTCATGCTTCTGGACCGTGGGAGGAAGCTGTGTTAGCCAGAGTGTAACGTGACATCATCGAGCATCATGGAGAACACTCATTGGAGGAGGAACCCATTCCGGGAATTGAATCCAGGACCTTTTTACTGCAAGACAACATTGCTACCAACTCTGATGCATTCTTGTGAAGTTGGGAGATACAGAGCTGTGAATAAATGTTTGTCCTCTTACATATATTTTCTGTTTTGGCTTCAGTCAAAATGATGGGCGAATAATATGTCTAGTGCGACCTCGGTCTCTACCAGAACCTTCTGCAGCAGAAAGTCCAGGCTTCAGTAGAGGACTATTAGCAAGATAAAACTTTGTTCATGCAACGCGAAAATGACCCAAAGCACTGTTGCCTGAATGACGTGATTTTGAAACGGCCTAACCCAAAGTCTGTACTTAAATCAGATACAAATACCGTAGCAAGACCTTCAAAATGCCGTTCATACTCAAAAGTCCTCAAACATGGCAAATTTCAAAACTTTCTACAAAATAGTCGACCAGTGGTGACGCTGATAACTCACTGGAGGTTGCCATTAACTCTTGATGTCAGTTGTTGCTGCCAGGGTGGCATAGCTAGTTTTTAAATAGAGGGCTTTATTACTTTTCTCCCTGAATAAATTAACTAATCTGAAAACTTTTCTTCTTTTTACTCCGATTATCTCTATCCGACATTAAAATTTGAAACATTAATGTGCAACAAAAACAAAGCAAAAGCAGAAAAAAATCCAAATGGACAACCACTTTTGGATTCAATTCACTTTTGTCAAATTAGAAACTTCCCCCAACAAGTGAAAGATCAGAAGCTTATGGGTCCAACTGCTTGAGCACCTGTCTGGACTGATGGTTCTTAATTGTCGTCAGTCTCTGAAAATCTAGAACACCTAAGCCAATTTTTAGGTAAAGGAAATGGTCACATCCATTTTGAATTGAGTGATGGGTTTTGACATAATGGTGCATCATGGCTCCTGTCTGACCAGCTTCTGTTACAGCGCCGAGAGGGACAAGTTGGACAAAACCACCCTAAACGTGGGAGAGGTTGATCTAAAATAAACCTTTTTTTTTCTTTTGTTTTTAGCTTGTAACGAAGGACAAGTAAAATGAAAATTAATGAAGGCTTTGTAAGCTACTAAGTAACCAGAATATAAGTTTATTAAAATTTGTAAATAAAATTGCTCCAGTTCGATATGCTTATGCACCCTGAGGCACATAGATGATTTAGGCTTTTTGAGGAATCCACTGACTGCTCTGTTTCAGCATGTATAAAATTTTGATGAATTTGTCAATGTTGCATCAATATTGCAATGTGAATGCTCATCTGAACGTGCAAACGAAGTATTAATAATTCAATTCTGTATCACCTTATGTGTGGGATCTGTGCATAACTTGATGCAACCGCACAGATGCTTAAGGAGTTATGCTGTTGTTCTGCTTGATCATGATTAAATTTATTGTTTCTATGTGACAGACTAACCCAAAGTGATATCTAATTGATAAGTAAAAGTAAAACAATACCTGTTTTTAAAATGTTTAACTATAAATCTCTCTAAAAGTTTTCATGCATATTTATTTTTGAGTCTGTATATTGTAGAATCACCTTTCACTACCATTGCACATACTGTACCAGCCTTTGTTATATATTATGTAGAGACACACTTATTCCCCCTTTGTGTCCTAAATGGCCAAAACTCAGTCAGGATGGGTGGAAACTGTTTTTGAACGTCAAATGTCAAGTATTTCCCCACAGATTCTCGGTTGCATTAAACTCTAGACTTTGACATGTACATGCTTTGATCCAAACCATCCCCTAATAGCTTGTGCTGTATGTTTAGGTTCATTGTCCTTCTGGAAGGTGAACATCATCTCCAATCTCAAGTCATTTCCACTTTTTCTGCCATGACTATCCTGTATTTAGCTTCATTCATCTTCCCATCAACTTTCACCTGCTGGAAAACAAAATCTTTCCAACATTATAATGCTGCAGCGACCATGTTTCACCAATGGCATGGTGGATGTGCTGGTTGTCTACCGTATACACCATTTTGGTTTTAATAACCCAAATTTAAACTTGTCGTCTATATCTGAGCAGTTACTTCTGTGGGTATAATATGTCCCCTACATGGCTTGTGGCAAACAGTTTCTGGATGCTTTTTTCTCTTCTATTTTAAAGTTGAAAGAACAGCTGATTAAGCAAACTGGAAAAACTGTGGATTTCTGCAGCTCCACCAGATTCACCAAGTGCCTCTTGGGTAGTTCAGTGATCAGCCCTCTCTATAACTGGCCCATCAGTTTAGATGGAGAATCATTACTTGTTAGGTTTCTATACCACACTTAAATTATCTGATGATGAATTGACCTGCTGGAATATTGAGAAATGGGAAACCCCTCAAATATCTCACAAATGGCTTTTCATCAAAACTGAAATGGTACATGTGGGCACAGAGAAAAAAAAACGGAAATGTGCAAAACAGATCTTTTTACAATGGAGGAAAATATCATGCTCTTAAAACTGATGCTTTTGTGTTTCAACACTTTGCTTTACATAACATGTTCTTGCCAACGCTTAGGAAGCGCTGACCACGTTTGCAGAAAGAGGTAACTATGCAGCATCACTGCATCATCATCGTGTGGGCATGGGAAAAAACTGTGCTTCGCAAACACCAGCTCATGCTCAGTACGGACTTGCTGCTAAGTTTAGAACCAATAATCTGTTTTTTGGACAGTGGAATACCAAAGAACTAGTGCCAAGTCAGGCTCTGGCACCAATATAACACTGGTGCAAACTCAGAGAAGAAATTGTAATGAACTATCCCTCAGACCAATTCAGAAACTCGTAGATTGCTACAGGAAACATTTCACAGAAATTATTTCAACCAAATGGGTTAGCACAGGCAATTAGGAATGGGTTGTACTTACTATTTCTTCAGTTATAAAACATATTTTTTTTGTAGTATCAGTTGATCAATTAAAGCCAGGTCTGGAACCACATTTTTTTATTGGGGTTTCCTATAGCTGAACCAAAAATAGAATGAAAAGCATCTTATTTATTAAGTTGGATTGTGGCACCTTCTTTTTCATCGTAGGTTTCCTTAGTTTTCAAAGAAACACTTGCCCTCTCTTATATTATTATTAGGGATGCACCGATACCAATACTAGTATGGGGTATCGGCCCCGAAACTGCCTAATGTACTGGTATCGGTATCAGCTTACGTTAACCAATATCATGATACTTCAGATGTGAAAATCCAGCAATAATTTCACAGAAAATATAAATTTTTAACTTTTAAATTTAAGTTATGTGATCATTTTTATTAATATTTTATTTCTATCATTTATTTATGTATCATTTCAGAGAAGAAAATAAAACCTGACTCCCACTTGATTAGAAGTCGGTATTGGTAAGTGTTCTGATCCAAGTATCGATATGGTATCAGGTGGTATCAGGTGGTAATTATAATTCCTTTTTCCATATGTTCCGTACTCCATGATGGAGAGGCGACCTGTCCATGGTGTAGCCTGCCTTTCGCCCATTGATAGGCCCATAGGCACCAGCCCCTCTGCGACCCCATTAGGATAAGCAGTATAGAAAATGGATAGATGTTCTGTACTTAAAAACTAAGCCAAAACATACAGTAATTCCCCCCTGAGAACAATAAAGCTGTGTGATATGTGATACTCTCCTCAATCTTACAGCTTGTTTCACATCCATATGATGTTAAGTTGTTTGGAAATCCCTTAAAAGCAGGAGTAATCAATTATTAAAGTTGGCTTTGAACCACATGTTGTGTTTTAGGAATTCGACAATGATAGCTTTGCCGCTGTTCAGGTATTTATATATAAAACCTTCTAGACTTTAAGAATAGACAATTGATGAGTTAAATTACATGTTCTGGGAGCTTGGATGCTGCTGTTTAGAGCACATTTGAGAATATGGCTATACATCATAAGATTTAGTCTTTGACCATTTCTGATTACATTAGGATTGTAAATGTGAGTAGATTTTATTTGATTTACTTACATAATTAAGGAAATGCAGAGTTGCTGCTGCAGCTTATGGAGGACCATATGTTAATTTTTTCTGTCTTCTCTCTTTCACTTCGCCCCTTCCTATTTTTTTCTTTTGTCTGTGTGTGTTTTAAGCCCCATATTGTCTGAGACAGGCTGGCATCTTGTGTACGATGAAAATAAGATGGATGAAAAAACTTGTGGGAGGACACAATAGCCGCATAGAACATGTGTGTGACCATTCATCACTTCAGTGTCACTCAGTGTTCCTTGTACTCATTGCTCTGATTGTGTGTGTGTGTGTGCATGTGTGCTTGTCAGTATTGTGTAAGGTTTCAGTTCCTATAAGTCTTTCTGCTATCCATGTCTATCTGTTTGGGTGTGTGTTATATAACACAGAGGCAAACCAGCTGTAGATTCTCTAGCCATCCTCACCCTCGCTCTCCCACTGGCCTCGGCATCATAAAATATTCATCCTCTCGCCCGCTCCTCAACACTCTACCCTCCATATTTATGAAGCTGACTGTCTACCTCTGGTGTTAGGCGGATTGAGATCCTTGTGGCCGGAAGATTTATGCAAGATTTATTTTCAATTCAGTCATCCATAACTTCCAATCAGTTTTCTACACTGGAAAAAGACTACTTAAGAAACAATAGTTAAAAAATCAATACAAGATCATTTTTGCTTGTAACAAGCTAAAAATTCTGCCAATGGAACAAATGAAAATGTTCTTGAAAATATGCCTCAAATGAGATGATTTATTTAAAGAATTTTTAAAAAATGGGCATAAGCACATTTCTTGAAAATATATATATATATATATATTTTTTTTTGCAGTGCATTTAAGGAATCCCAGCAGATTGCATTGAGTGTTTGGGCGTTTTCACATGGTACGGTAGTCCGTACTCGGAGACCGTATTTGGTCAAAATCCACTTATTTCGTACAATATGAACACAAACTGGACCGTGCCAGGATACGGCCAGAGAGACCAGCCTAGGAGGAAGTATCCGAGTCCAGGTACCAGCGGCCACGGATCAGGTGAACACAACCCGTACTCTGGCCATACTCAAGACAAAAGACTCGCTCCGGGCGGAAATGACGACACCGCCGGCCGAAAAGACAGAATCACCTTGCGATCATAAAAATACCAAAACAACGTGATTCAAGCAACCCACAGCAACACAGCAGATTACCAAACGGCGGGTTTACTACAACACTCACCCTGTAGATGGGTTCAGCTAGCAGTTGACCAGTAGACCCGTTTGTTTACATTCTAGGCTGTCGCTCGTTTTATGACGTGGGTACTTCTCACTTGTTTGTTGGAGAACTACAGACTTATTTGTATACCACCACCTGCTGTTTAGGTGTAGTAAAACACTGGATTCCAGTACAGGTCAAGTACGTGCCATCCGAATAAAAGAAATGTGCATTTTCTCTGGCCGTATTCTGGCACGGCCACACATATGAAAATGGCCTTTGACTTGCAGTTGTGCCCCCTTGATGCAGACTCCAACCACAGCAATCCCTCATAGTGAGCAAGCATGTAGCGAAGGTGGAGAGGAACAACTCCCCCTTAAAAGGAAGAAGAACCTTGAGATGCCATCTACCATGACTATCATAACAGGCACAGAAGGAGAAAAGTTAGCAGGACACCAGACCAGGTGTAACTCTTCCACTCAAGAATTGTAATAAGGAAGATTGTAGGTATTAGCTTTTAGAGGTAGTGTCATAAGAGTTTTAACTATGTACGGAAATGTTTTGTTGAAATACTGATAGGCAGATATAAGCCTTCTTCAGAGCTGTGGACTCAAGTCAGACTCAAATAATATTATGACTTTAGATCTATTTGGACTTTTAAACTAATGACTTGGGACTTGACTTAGACTTGCCCCTATTTACTTGATAATACTTGATATTTTACATGATATCTAAATTTCAAAATATCTATTGATTGAAAATTGTAAACTTTAATTTCTCTCATCCCGTCTTATCAAACAGAGACATTCTCTCTGTACACATGTACAACAATTGTAGAAAAGCCAATCAATTCAACAGATTTTTTATTTATTTTTTTTAAAGCCAGCTTAACCCCTTTGTCTCTTTATACGGCGCTAAAGCCAATGACAACTAAGTTCCCAATAATACTTTCTCTGGGGTAGATAAACTATAGATTACTCAAGCAGTGCCGTGCTATATGTAAAACCCACAGATAATATAAATAGGATCGACGGAGCATCTGTAGGTTTTTTAAAGAGCTGAATAGAAGCCCATTAGGCGGTTTCCACCAGCGCCATCTTGCTCAAGTCATGTGTCTCTTCACTCTAAGAAAATTCAAAAATGGATCAAGAGCTTTTTATATACATTACATAATTGTGAAGCTAATATTCATGTAATTCCAGTGGTGTATACCGATCAAAATCAGAATCATATTTGTAGACACAGCAAACACTTTTGCCAAACCTTCTTGACAACAAAATATTGTGAAACTCATCTTTCATAACCTCTAATCATAGTACCTCTACTACTCTAAGCTCTGGCTGCCTCAGAGAAACCAGCAAACCTGGAGCAAACAGTTGTCCTCTTGTTTCCAATGTGAATGTGGACTTAACTCATGGGGAACTCAAAATTTCCTCACTGATGATTTGAGAGTAGGAGTGGCTTTAGCTCTGGTCCCGTTGCTTCTTTCTTCCTAGCCGTGGTTTAACTGTAACTTAGCAAATAGCTACTTGCTAGCGTCAGCTAATATGCTCTGTAGAGGTGTGCTGTGTTCATGGGGATGTTGTTATTGTGATATAGCGGTTAATAATGTAACCAGGTGGTTACTGGTGGTGTTATGAGTTGCCTGAGAAGTGGGGAGAGTTACTTGTTAGAAAAAATGCAATGTGTGGTTCTTTGTGATGAGGAAATCTGTGTTAATAGACGGTTACCTGCTAACTGTTGCAATGAAGTCCCAGTGGAACTAGTAAATCTACATTATGTAAACACGGGAGGACGTGATTACCATCGTCTTTTAGATTTCGATGAGCAAGGTCGTTATTTAATTTCGATCGCTTTCGATAAAAAAATCGAGATTGTCACATCCCTACTTAAAATTATTTGAAATTCTAAGTTTCCGACTTTGGACTTGACTTGAAACTTAAGACTTGAATCTAACTTGCCTGTATTTACTTGAGACTTGACTCGGGACTTGATGATAATAATTTGACACTTACTTGAAACTTTCAAAACAATGACTTGATTCCATCTTTGGCATTCTTATATAGAATCTCAAGGACTCACTGATTCTAGCTATTCGTGGAGCTCCCTAAATCCCACGAATACTGGCTGTCTACTTTACATTACAACAAAACAAAAAAGAGAGTGGTTAATAAAAGAAGAAGAATTCCTGATGTATTGCATTTTCCGTTTTAAATAAATTAACTACCTCAAACCTCTACAAAAAACTTTTCTCCTGCAACAACAACCTGTGTGGTGGGCTACGTTTTTGCGGTCAAAGGGACACATTTCCTCATTCCAAATCGTCCAGGCCACACTTAAGATACCATTGTTTTTGACATTTCATGTTAGCATTAAATAACCATAAACAGCTGTTTCTGTGGCAGGCAGATAAATATTTTAGTAGGTGCTAAATGCTTACAAACCTGAATTTGCACATGCTTACAATTCTGAAGCTAAATGCAAAAGCAGGTCGGAACATTCTTCAGTAATCACAACTCCATATGGTTAGCAATATATCTTGAATTATTGACAGATTATTGTTAATAAACCAGTAATTTATCTGATGCAAAACAAAAGTCCAACAGATTTGTATTCATGTTCTGCCATCAGTGCTGATATGATTTGGCCAGACTGAGGTAAAAAGAAAAATCTGCATAGTTCAGGCTGACTGAATGGTCAACTTTAGCAAGTTCCTGGACTTTTTAGTGAGTCCAGACGGAAGAATTTAGAAAATTCAGACATCCTGCATTTAATCCCAGCTCAGATCTCCTTTTACATGGTTCTCAGACCTAATCCATTCCCCACCTCACCTACCACATTTGACCACTTCATGCTGGAAATGCAAATAAAAAATAACCTTTTAAATAAATGCATATTTGGGTCGTGTAGGCTGGTGAGTAGGAGCTCAGTCAGGTTGTTCCAAGTATTTTAATCCATAAACATTATGCCCAACAAAGTTTACATGAATCTAACAAAATGTTATCACTGTGTTTATGCTTACTGCATGAATTTCCAAGCTGCTGTGTTACAGTGATGATAGATGTCTCCTCCACTGATTTACAATACACGACTTTTAAGTCTCTTTTCTTTTTTTCTGTCTGCTCTCAATTATATATCCTTCTACATTTTGCTCGACTAAAAGCTTCTACTTCCCCAGCATACTTCTCCATTTTCAAGATATATACATATTCCACATCTTGATTGCGTATGCAAAGTCTCCAACACCATTAATCACCAGTTGTTTGAGTTTACCCCTGGTGTCAATAGTCCACTTTTCATTCCTTGTATGTGTCTTTGTTGCCAGACAGGGTGTTTTTCAAGCTCTTGCTTTGTAATTTCATAATGAATCACTAAGCAAAGCTCAAATTGCCTTTTTTTTCTCCTGGGCACTCTGCATATTTTAATAACTCTTTGTTCAGGTAACTGGCTTTTATGCATTCCTTCATTTTCACATATTCTTCACATATTTCACATATTATTTCACTTTGTTGGTTCATGCTTCATAGTTCATGCTTTATTTGGACATTTGAATAGAGACAAACATTACTTTTGTCATTGTTGGATTTGATGCACTACTCATACTCTGCTTTATTCAGTCAGACAGGATTTGCTCTTCTGCTATTTTGTGTAACGATGATGTCTGTCTTTAAGGTGGATTTTTATGCAGCTTCGCTACCGTAGCCGATAATTTGCAATAAAGTAAATAGTCAAGGTATGGCATCTCGAGGTGGCTAATTGCAATTTCCAAATTGTCTTTATTATTCAAATTGGTTAAAAAAATTATATTTCAGAAAACCTTGGAGATTGCACTGAGTCACAGATTTGCATAATTCACTCCCCTTGAAAGAGGATGTAACAACAGTTGAACTTCTTTCACATTCTCTTGTTGACTTCACAGCAAGCCCTCATACTGACATTGGAGAGGAAAATCTATCATTTAACAGGAAGAAACCTCCAGAAATTCAGTAGAACAATATTTTTGTTTGGTTGTGTTTTTAAAATGATGTCTAAGTCATTTCTATGTGGGATTAATTGAACAGTCCTTGAGGCTTCCCTAAATTATGAATTATGTAGGACTGTATTAAAATTTCATGTGAGTTAAATCGTCCAATGAGCAGTGCTCTTTCCCCCCCCATTTTTAACGCTGAAGTGGCTAAAGCCATGCTGATTAGAAGACAAAAAGAAAAACAGGGGAAACAAGTTTGAAGAAGTGTTTTTTTTAAATGAGAGAAATGGAAATGAAAGGAATTGAAAAGCCTTCTGGTGTGAGTCTAAGTTTTGGACAAAAAAAATATTTTGAATGGCATTTAACTGTTAAGATCACAAAACA
This sequence comes from Apricaphanius iberus, assembly GCA_028564705.1. Lineage (NCBI taxonomy): Eukaryota > Metazoa > Chordata > Actinopteri > Cyprinodontiformes > Aphaniidae > Apricaphanius > Apricaphanius iberus. The sequence continues at coordinate 707,391 of JAPXFQ010002314.1, forward strand.
TAACTACTCCTTTCATTTGAAGTAGTCTTTTATGATTATGATTCTTCAGCTTTATTTTTATAATTAGTATTCGCGGGAAAATGTGTTTCATTTTTGTCCTGCCAACATACTACGATCTATATATCTATGATACATTTTAAATTGTAAGAATTAGAGCTGCTTGTTAATATAATGAAATTCTGCCTTTTAAAAGACACTGAATTGATTCAAACTTTGACACAATATGAAGAAAAGCTCTCCTCTGTTCTAAACTTCTGATTTAGCAGAGGGTTAGTGTGTTAATCACTATATAAAGCAGTGAGAGGGTTAGTGGGAGAGCTTGTTGCAGAACTGAGGAGATCTCAGTTTGGGTGTTCTCAGAAATCCTAGGTTGACCTTAGGATGGCTAGCTGAGGTCTCTTTGGGGGCCGCACCATCTGTTGCAAGACTCTCTTTTCTTCACTAACTGAAGGCAGTCTTTTTCGCATTGCAAAAGCAATGACAGAGTTTAGGTTTTTAATGTTGCGTGAGTTTAAAACCTGAATCAGGGATTTTAATAGAAAATTTACCTTTTTCAGGAGAACATATTTGGGGACTGTGGGAGTACATATATGCTTTTATTAGACAGTGACCTCCACCATACTTTGTTCTGATTTCTATAATAAAAACATTTAGCAACATCTACAGATTTTTTTTTCTAGATTGCAAAATAAGCTAGATGAAATTGGTTACCTTGTTCTGGTGTTGGTGAAATACATACTGATGTTTCCAGTACTTTAGTTCACAATCATTCCCATGAAACAGAGCAGACCCAAACAGTAAGGAATGTGATGGTCAAACACTTGACTGAGAGGTTGACAAGTTTTGAAATTGGAAATCTTTGAAGGATTATGGTTTAAAATAATGTTGGGAAATGTATGTGCTGTGTTTGATAAAAAAGGCTTTGGTACATAATATGGTAATGAATTTGTACATGTTCGTTAGTGCTACATATAAAGGTTTAGGATATCTTCACAGGTTTGGTCTGAGTTTCAATATGTGAGGAAAAAGAGATAGGACTTATTTAGTTGTTATCAGAAAAGAAGATTTATCTAGAAAATTGTTCTCTTTAACTCTTCAATGCAAGAGTATGTACTCTGACATGGATCCCGAAACCATATTACATTGTGATATAGCTCAAACTATGAAATGTATTGCTGGTTTATAGAATTTCATGTATCATATCAATATTTTAAGAATCTTGAAATAAAGCTCAATGCTTTAGAAACTGACCCGGTCCTGTGTGTTTATATTTAGAAAGAGATTTAAGATCTCAGGAGAGTAAAATCACAAGCAAACAGTTAAGGGCCTCATGTATTTAGATAAGATACCTCTGATGGAGATGGCTTGCCTGTGGACATCTCAAGGCAAAGTATAGTTTAACTGGAGAGATAGTTTTTATCTACTGGGCTGATATGACATAAAATGACATTTGTGTTTTTATCGGTTCTTCTAAATAAGATAATAGGAAACATTTAAAAGTACCAGGAGATAGGGACAGTCACAGCCACCACAAGCTATGGAGTCCTGACACAGGTGGCATGGGAGTATAGAACAAAGCATGCTAAGAGTTGGGTCACACTACACAACCCTGTCCACACTTTTCTGGAAATGAGTCCTAGTTATGGTAGTTGCAGGAAAGTACGCTGCAAGTTACAAGAAAGTAACTTAAATGTTAAGAGAAAGCTTCCTGTAAGTTCCAGGAAAGTAGGCACTTACATTAGGGAAAGTCCATAGCTGGTATCGAAGACAGGACCCTCTACGTTTTGGGAGACAACCTGTGAGTTTACTTGAAGTCCCCAGAACATTTTTGGAAATCAGCCTGTAAGTACGAAGATAATAACTAAAAAGTTCCAATTGAGTCCTTTGATGATTAAATGGGCCCCGTACGTTTCCCCAACCAGCTGGTTAAGTTTGTGAATGTAAGTAAGATGTTTTTTGGAATGCCCTCTTCAAGTGAAAGAGTCCTGCAAGTTTCAGGGAAGTAACTGAGAACTCCCTGAAAAGTAATTTCTCAATTCCTTTAAGTTTCAGGAAAGTGGGTGCTAAACTTCAAGAAAGAGCCCTGTACTTTTCATTTAATAATCTATTAAGATTCATTTAATAAAAAGTATTAGTATTCTTATAGTAATGGGAAATATAAAAGGCATAAGGTAGAGAATATATAAATTTAGCCAAAGGTACAGTAGAAGTTTTGACTATACTGCCATTCCATAATTATGCATTTTGATGATGTCATCAAGCTGTGCCTTGATACTTTGTAGCAGGTACGCAAGAATACTGATGTTCAGTGTTTGTCTTCACACTAGTTATATAACGTTTATAGGTTGTTTTTCATTTAACAGAAAAGAAACCTGCTAAAACTTGAAGTATTTTTCATTTAAAAATATATGCTGGGATTTTGTGTTATATTAAATTTATAAATAAGCAACCAGGACATTTTTTAACTTTACATTCATAATATTTTTTCTTTTATTTTATTCAGAATATCTCCATATTTATTTATGTTGTAAGAATCTTCGTGTTGCATTATTTTGGAAAAGAAATTGAATATTTTTCAAATGCATTTTGCACAATAAGTGTTCTTTAAATAAAATTCTAAACCTTTTTGAAGTTGTTCTGTTGCAATGTATCTGGAAAGTGAGAATGTTCATAAGCAGTAATTTGACATGTATAAAGAAAAATATATTTTTACCGCAATACATACCGTTATCGCACATGCTTTAGAATATATCGCAATATATATTTGAGGGCATAAACCCAGCCCTAGATTATAATCTATGTTGTCATTTTCTGTCCCAAACTATTTTGACTAATTTATGAGAAAAGATGTAAGTTCTGTTTAAATCTTTCAAACCTTACAAAGCTATGTAAAAAGCTGGACTGTGCAGCCTAATAATGTGCTAAATCTTCCCTTTGTGACAGATTTCACTCCAGGCTGAATGTTAGTTGAACGTGTACCTGTAGGATCTATTCTATCACCTGAAATTAATCAATAAAGAAAAAGAAAAAAACTATGATTACGTCTGACAGAAAACTCATCAGACGAACAATAATTTCCGTCTTAAAATCTGTTCTCCTTACAAGAATACCCTGTCCACTTTTTATTGTCTCCTCCAACGGTGGACAATCATTCATATCAGAACTTGTGCTTGCAAATATCATCCTGATAATTAAGTCACAACCCTGCTTACACGTTCCCCAACATAAACTAGGTCGCTAACTGCCAAGTGTGTCTTACTGGGTCACAAACCCCTTTTTCCTTACTTGGGATATGCACTCTTCCAAACACTAGCCCTTTTTCCTGTGCTGGATTGATCAGTTGTGTGCGCTAATTCCCAAGGACGCAGACATGACATGAATGTTAGCGCATGCAAACGCACTCGCACATGCATGGCATCAAGCACGCAGTCAACTAGACAAACAAGCCTCTCTCTCTCTCTCTCTCTCCCCCCACCTCCCCTGGCAGTGGTGAAAGAGGGGTATTGTTAATATTGGCCTTCCCCAATCTGTCTTCCAATGAGAAAGAAGAAAGGATGACCCAAATTTGACATGACCGGTCTGCGTGCTGTCAACGATGGCTGGGTTTGTCTTTGAATGGCTGCACTGTACACAAGCAAGAAAATATTTGTACCCCACAGTCATGAGGTCATTTCATAAAATGATCATTAAACTAGAAAAAAAAATGTTGTTTGCCTAAATAAAACTTTTTAATACAAAGCTTAAAAACATCACACAAAAATGTTTTGTTATACAGTTATGCATGAACACCTGAAGATACTTTGGGTCACACAAATGCACTATACACAGGTTAGTAATGCATGAGCGCTTGGTTTGCTTGTCTGGACCAAGGAAAAGGGGGGTGGGGTAGGTCATCCTTAACCTCTCTATGAGTGTGTGCGAGTGTGTGTGCACAAGTGGGAGTGACCGGCATACCTTTACACCCCAAACACCAATAGAATCCCTCCCCCTCCCTCATTTTCCCACCACAGTAGCCTGCAGTCATTTGGCTGAGCAGCAGACCCTGGCTGTTATCTGCAGCATGGATCTAGGTCTGTTTACCTTCCCTCGCCCCTCTGCTTTAAAGTTGCTGTCTTCCAGACCTGACTCCTCGCGGTCAGCATGCACATCATGGTGGCTGTTCTCAGACTTTAACCTTTAATAGTGGACCACACATCAATGCTGGAGGAGACATCCTGCAGCGGCTAAGGAAAGATGATTTTAGTGCTTAACCCGGAGTTTACCTTATGTAAGTAAAAGTTGGAATACCTTCATTGAGAAAAGATTCAAGTGAATGCATGGTTGATGAGTAACACAACAGAATCTGTTTTTGTACATTCCTGTTAAACACCTTTTACTGTACAAATCTCCAAATATAACCCCCAAAATACACAAAAAACGTAGTATTATTTTGATTATGCTTAGTTTGCACATGTACCATGAAAGTACATATTCAATACCAGCTAAGCATGTAATGCTGTTCATTAGATTTGTCTTACTTTGTAAGTTCTTGTGACGCTGGTTAAAACGGTTTACGAACACCTTGTCGACTGGAATGGTGTCACATCCTGTAATATATCAGTTTTAGGGATACTTTCTTTTCTTTTTCACTTCAAACCTGCACATCATGTCAAGGAGTTACCATGTCGTACCCAGTTAATCAAAGTAAGATACTGTTATTGAGTCGTAGTCTTCCGGAGTAGTCTAGGGAAATTGTTTGTGATGCCGCTTTTTCATTAGAGCAACGTGTCTATTGATCTATGCTGCTTTAATCCAGTTATCATCAATAAATGTTAACCTTAAATGCAGCTAAGCAGCTTTGGATTGAATTTATTAACCCGCTGCCATCACACTTACTAAGAAACCTTTGGTTGGTTACCTTGTGTTCATGAACACTGGGGTTTGAAGTGATCGAAACTGTGTTGTAGAAAAGAGATAATGCAAAGTTAACTCACTCTTCTGATCTTTAATCATAGTTTCCATCAGTCCATTCATCCATTTTCTATACCTTCCTTAATCTGATCAGGGCCTGTGAAATGGGTGGATACCCCAGCCATTATTGGCCAAGAGGTAGTATACACCATCTAGAAGTCGCAAGTTCATCATTGGGCCAACTCAGAAACACAGATTCAAATATGTATACACACCCACTCATAACCGAGAGCCATTTGGACTTAGAATATTACCTTCACATTTATGTTTTTAGACTGTGCCAGGAAGTGCAGAAACCCTAGGGTGCAAAGAGGGAACATTGTAAAAATTAAAACGAAAAAGGAAAAACATAGATTGATACATGGGTGTAAACTGAATGGTGGTTGTATGCTCAAAGTTTGCCATTCGATCTTTGCAATTTAATATTACATTGTGGGTCTGAGATCTACAGAAATTGAATTTTAAGATTAATATGTCATGAAGTTGTTTTAGTGTTACAAATCCCCCATTGCCAGTTTTCTGTTCAGTTGACCATCTAAAGCTTTTGCTAAACTGTCAGATTTTATTGGCATCAGGCCTGAGTGTGGGAATGAGAGGGAAACATAAAAGATGAATGGATTCTCGAGGGAGCTGTTTCTGCAAACATCATATGTTGTGCCTTGATTCTGTATCATAAATGTTTCCTGTAGCACTCTGCTGCTAACAATTTTTATTCTGCTTAGCAAAGCTCATTCTGTATTTCACATTAGTTTCACCTAGTATTCATATTCGGATGCGTCAGTAAAAATGCATGTATTTTAACTACCTATGAATGTGGTTTTGGAACTGGTGTCATGACTTTCTAAATTGTATCACTATAATTATGGGTAGGAGCAGGGCCTTGGCAAAAAAAATCCTTTCCGACTCTGAGAGTATTTTTACCTTTCTATCTCTGACCTTATGGTCCTGGACACACTCAATAATTGCTTTCTTCCTTTCCCTCATACCATTAATTTTTAGACTCACGTGGTGTGTAGTTTGAATTGTCTTCCTCCTTCTCCTCCATCTGATCTTGTTTTTTTATGATCATGTCCTCTTTCACTGCTGTGACCTTTATTCTTTTCCGTTTAACTCCATCTCTGTTATATTAGTTTTGTCCTTGTCTTTTTAACCAACCACATTCTGCTTTTTTCAACTGCTTTGTTACTTTTGCTTTATTTTAGTCTTTTTATCTTTAAACATCTGAATTCTTTCTTATATTTGCATTGCATAAGCCATGTTTTGATTTAAATTTTCTTAACCTTATAAAACATTAAATGCCGTCTCTCATAATTTCTCTACTTTCTCACCAACCAGCTTTGCCTCCTCTAAACTGTATCCTCTTTTTTTCTCTTTTTCTTCCGCTGCCATTTGCCTCACTCACTCACACTCTTCTCACTCTTTCTCTCATGAATCAGGTTGTTTACCCCCTGCATCTTTAAACTCTTGCTGACACCTCTCTTCTTTGGGCCACTGCAGTCTGGCAGAGACGACTTATTATTTTTTTTTTTTTACAGTTTATTAACTGGCTGATCCAACTGTTTTTGCGTGCGGCAGTCAGGCAATTTTTAATCACAGCAAATTTAATCTTTTTCACTAACGAGAACCCGGTGTGTAATATGCATATGTGACGGTTGGCAGTGGAGGACGGATCTCATAATGACAAATACTCAAAAACCGAACTGGCCAATGACCTTGAAGAGGAGTTGGAAAATATAAAATGTCAAAGTTTGGAACCAAGAGGTTTGAATATCAGATGTGCCTTCCTGTAGGTCTAAAAACTATCAATTAGGTTAATAGAAAAATCATTACAAACTCGAGAGTTTTTTAACTATCTTAACACCGTTTAGCTTAGCATTTTAAGATTGGCCTTTATCTTCTAAATTTCAAGTTTTTTTCTTCAAAAAATGTAATTGTCCAAAGAACCTGTGCTCCTGTCAAAGTTTTATGTTAGCAATGAGAGCATGCTCTCCATGCTAGCATGCTCTGAAATCCAATTTCTCTGTCTAAAGTTTAGCTAAATACAAGTAAATCATGCTAGCTTTGTGAGAAGTCGACTTCCCTTATCTTATCTTTTTTGAAGTGTGAGTTAAGATGACGGTGTGTGACGGTTGCCACAATGAATTTTAGACACACAGCTTGTGTTTCTGAGGAGCTAGCAAATGCTAACTGTACTGATAAAAGATTGTTGAAAAAGACTGTTAAAATATTTTTGTTTTGTTGGACTATATGATGTGGCTTTAACAAGGTTTTCAAGTTACTGATTGGATAACAAATTAATATTTATTTAAAATCAGGCTTTAAATATGTGATTATACCCTCTCAGTACAACATTTATTTAGTTTTGATAGTTTTTTCAATGTTTACTGACAAATGCGAGACAGGACTTTATGATTTTTTAACCAGCACTGGTTTGGGCCTTGAAACCTATGGATATAATATTATATAGTTTTGGAAGGCAAGCCTTTTTTCGGAAGATTTACAGTTCAGTGTTGTACCCCATTGATAAGTATGGTTCACATGAAACCGAATAGTTTAGAAATGGCTTAGAAACCATTCCCAATCTGCAAGATGTCTTTATTTCTCACCTGTCTAAAATGTCTTAAATGGGAGGTACAATGTATTTCTTTTTATATTATTTTTTAGCTTCTTTCACTTTCAGACAGGCTCTATAGGTCCCACAGTAATGAGACCTGGATGTGGCCTGAACCCAGCTGTCCACTGACTGATAAGTCATGGTTTGACACAGAAGGTGTAATTACTTTTTCACATTGGCTGTGGATTCTTGTTTTCCCTTAATAATTTGAAATGTCATTTAAAAAAAGCCTTCTTGGATTTACTTGCAACATTTTTTCAACATTCAAAAACGTGTCGTTTTTCTTCACTGAGACACTGTTTTTGAGTAAATAGTTGCCAGGGTGATCCCTATTGTGATTAATGAGGAAATGGGAACAATAATAGCAACCAGATTAACTTAGAGATTTTGAAGAATGTTAGCCTCAGGTAGGTTACTGAAACAGATTCTATCTCCTATTTACAAAACATGCTCCAGAAAGCTTTTCACATTGTAAAGTTTACATCTCTTCAAAGTTTTCCCTATTCCATCCTAATGTGTTGTCATTTTGTAAATTATTCACATTTTTCAGCTATAATTTACCCTTTTTTAAAGTGTAGAGGTTCAGGATTTACTTGAGATGATACTACTTTGGCAAAGTTTTTGGTCTGGCAATTAAAGAGAAAAAATTTGCAAGAGAATTTATTGTAAATAGTTTGACAATGTTTAGCCTGTAAAGACTTCCTGTGTTTCCTTTGATGTTAGGAGACAAAGTTGCACCCATACAGAGTGATACCCTATAAACAGTTGTCTTCTGCTGCAATGTTTTACTTGAGCGAGGAAACATGCCAGCAGCAATGATTCCAAACACCATTTAAGTCTGCACCAAATCTGTGGGTGGTTGGTCTACTTGTTTAAAAAGGCAGTATTATTATTTCATACACGGTTGCCTTGCTGTTATATATTAATTACTGTGCATTATTATAATTTTAAATCCAAATCTCTCCCACGTTGCCTCACTGAGTTAATGTCACACACACCCACTCTACTTTACAAAAAATACTTGACAAAAAACCGCAATGATGATTAATAAGCAGACACAAATTTGTGTGCTGTCTTAAATCTCTAAGGATGTTCAGTATAACCCCAGCTCTACAGACGAATCTTTGAAAATGACATTTATTTGTTATGCACTTCACAGACCTCACGCTTTCAGAAAAAAATAAAAATAAATCTACCATGAAAACCTGCCACGACTTATGTGGGGCACTCAGCAAATATGTAGTAGGTCTTCAGATCAGATGAGACCGAAAATGTGTTTGTTGACCTACATGAAAAACATACACCATCCCTACAGTAAAACATGTTGGCGGCAACATTATGTTCTGGGGATGGTTTTCTCCTGGAGAGGAAATGAAACTGTGTTCATGTTGAGAGAAAGATTTATGAACCTGAACGTTGGACAATCCTGGAGGAAGGCTGAAGAAATCCTATGACTGGAGTGGAGGTTCATTTTGCAGTTGTACACCAACCCTGAGCATGTAGCCAGAGCTACAGGGCAAGGATTTAGATAAAAGCATTCATGTATTGAAATGACTCTGTCAAAGTTTAGACTTAAGTCCAATTGAGAATCTATGGCTTGAAGACTTAAAAATCAATATTATTGGATTCTTTCCATATAATCTGATTGATTTTGAGCTAATTTTCATAGAAATATGGGTAAAGGAATCTAATACCACTGTATTATGATTTAAAGGTACAACATTTAAGAATTGTACAGTGAATTATTCACACAATAGTTTAATGTCTCAGCCATGTCGGAAGGAAGGTTACATTGAAACAGATTTTCACCTTAGGTGGCTGGGTGGTTGTACATTTTTGTTATGTTAAAAACTCTGCTACGGGACATAGTCCTTGGTTACTAAATCTCCATGATTCCTGGTTCCAGGGCAAATCACATGTGAACCCGAAGCTTTTAAGTATAGCACTGTGCTGCCATTTGTAATCTGACACCGACCGCTCTAAAGGCTAACGTTGAGCTAACACTGCTAGCAGTAAGATAGTTTGCTCTAAAAATATTTCAAGCTCCTTTTTTAATTACCATCAACTCGATATTGCAGTAAAACTGTATTTATCTACTTATCAACTTTCTTTGTATAACTCGTCTTCACTCGTCATCGTGTATCTTCTTGCCGATCAGTTACTGGCAACTCTTAATGAAACTCATAGAGGGGAGGGGGTGCGTGACTGAGAGTGGACTTTGTTTGTTGTTTTTCTTCTTGGGCTGCAGTACTCCACTTTGACCACAAGATGTCAATATTACATATTGTACCTTTGATATAAATTATCCAGGTTTGAAGAACAGTTTTCCCCCTGAACTCTATAAATGCATTGAAAAGTAGCTTTTTTAGCCTGTTTTATTGATAAAAATCTGGTAATTTCCTAAATAATGTTGAAGAAGTTACATTTTTTCTGATTTGCTTTTTTTGTTTTGTTTTTGCATTCATTGATTTCAGTTGTTATTCAACCATGTTTGACCCAAAACCCATGTCTTCATGATGCTGTTGTTTCATCAGCAGGATTGTCCTGGGAATGTCCATCTGTGTGTGTGTGTGTGTGTGTGAGCACATGTGTGTCAGGCGGCTTACTAATGACTGGGGTTTGGGTCAGGAGTGTGTTTTGGGGTAAAGGATTGGCTGAGGGGTTGTGAGGGGGAGTGGGTGTGTGGTCAGGAAGGTGGGGGGGATGGGGGTTTTAGGAATCTGTTTACAATAGCTTGAGGGGGAGAGTTTAAGCTGCTGGCAAGAGAGAGAAACTCAGATATGCAAAAGAAGAGGGGAACCAGACGAAGAATGTTTGGTTTAAAGGAGAACAGGAGTCAGGAGAACCCATGGGAGGATTAAACGTAAACCGAGGCAGACTGTTTAACTTGCAGAAGGTGCGCTGGGGTTTTACAGGAGGGAGGTTTGGCTGTGATGTGAAGCAACAGCTCTGCTAGATCTTTGCTCTCAGCCATGCGCCTAAAATATTTGTTGTGTGATTCTTGTGTGCCCTAGCTCTTGAGTTTATTTGCTTCTCACTGTGTGTTTTTTTTTCCCCCTATCTGTCTGTGTGTGTGTGTGTGTGTGTGTCTGAGCAGAATTTGAGGAGCAGTTGTACGACACCAAGCTGACCGGCCAGACGTTTCGCCATCCATCCTCGCAGAGCTCAGACGACACGTCCACATCGCTCAGCCGCTCACCAGTCTCTCTCAACAACAAGAGACCTGACTTCATCTTCCTGGTAAACAAACACACATGCAGGTTCATCGCTCTGACACAAACCTTTTCCCTGTTTCACATTGCTGAACCCCATGCAATCAGAAGTCCTCATATAATTCCTTCTCCCTATGTTTTGCTGGTAAACAAACAGATGTGATCATGACATGAGGGATCACCTGCTACACGAAGATTGCCTTAATTCTTCGAAGCATAGATTTCGCTAGGTGTCAAATTATTTATTTTTTTAAATAGATTTTGGTCCGGAATTAGACGATTTGTCTGCTACACGTCCATGATAAGAACCGCCTTGTCCAACACATCCCAAAGCCACTGTGTTGGATCGAGACCCGGTGACTATGGAGGCCAGTGGAGTAAAACAAATTCACTGTTGTGCTCACAAAATAGGATTGATATGATTTGTGACACGTTGCATTGTTCTGTTGGAAATAGCCATCAGTAGATGTGGTCACAAATGGATGAACATGGTCGACTACAAACAGCCAGGTAGGCTCTAAGGTTTAAACATTGCTCACTTGCTACTGGAAATGTACCCCACTAACAGCAGCCTGTTTTTATTGAAGCGTGTCTTAGCTGACAGGAGTAGTACTTGGTTTATAGCATGTCTATTTCCCGTTTCCATGTGTTGCATGTTCATAGATGCTCTACAGCTAAACATTGCTTGTAACAAGTGGTTGTGTGAGCTATGGTTGCAATAGTCTGCTTGTTCTTCTCTTACCTCCCATTTGAACGAGGCATTTTCCTCCCCACAAATATAGCTCTCGGTATTTTCTCGCTTATCTTTTGAGAGATGGTAGTGTATGAAAATTCCAGCAGATAAGATGTTTTAGCCCATCTGCCACTAACAGCCACTCTAGGTACCAGATTTACTCAGGTTACCAGATCTGGTCGGGGAGCCTGCGCCTATGTATGACGAAGGATTACATGATTGGCTGGACGTTAGAACGTACTTCGCATTTTTTTGAATAACCTTATTAAATAAATAGCAAGTATACAAAACACTAACGAATGAAGTATATAGAGGAATTCACTACAAACAGCCAGGGGTGTTATATAAATACTATAAATGCAAAATGTGCGTATATGAATTCTTTTGACAGATTTTTTTCTTAATAGCCTGATACTGATTTGATGTATAGTTAAACGTATCATATTTTGAGGGTTTTCTAAAAAAGAAAACAAAAGAAAACATTTTTACATCATTGGAAAATCCGTCAAAAACACGGTAACAACCTGCCAAACTCTTTCCAAAGCCCATGCGTGAAAGAGCAGTACCAAAAAAATTCTATGTTTTCTTAATGTCACCAAACTAGCTGTTATTAACATTTATGACTCTTTTAAATTTAACCATATAGCGCTTGCAAGGCAGTTTGTCCGAGTTAGGATGCTGTAGTGTGATGTTTTCTGCAAGCGCAGTCCCAGCCAACCGATCTGGTACCTGCACAGTGTTTCGTCATTTCATACATTCCCCTTCCTTCTACATTCTGATGCTTGGTTTGAACTTCAGCAGGTTGCTGTCAGGTTGTGGTTACACTATATATATATATATATATAAAAGTACAATGTTGATGCTGAAAATGGTGATGATGATGATATCAGCTACAATTGTTCCACTTTTTTCCTCACCTTTTTTCATTATTTAAGATAACACAACTCCTCTAACATATCAGGTATTTACATTGATGACAATTAGATTCATTCCAACCGCACAACTCTATTATTTGCATGCAGTGTGTAAAAACCCAATACATCTCAAGATGGTTAAAACATAGCTATATTGATGATTGCTGGATAGATGTAGAACAGACACTGCAATTAGATAGAACTTTCAGACTTAACATTTATTACCTCAAATATAAAACAACATGAAAGCTTCATAGAATCAAAATCAGCTCCTCTCTGACAGCTTGATGGGAATTTCTAAAACAGACAACAGTCCTCACTAATCCCATGCAGAAGTACACCCCTTTGGAATAACCTGGTCATCTTGCAAAAAAAAAAAGTATGATAAACTTCCCAGACGAGTTGTAAAGGAATAAAGTATCTGGAACACACATGAGAGGAAACAGACTTTATCCCATGTAATATATTAGTTACACAATATGGAATTAACAATAATAAATTCTTAGAATATCAACAAATCTATTATAAAATACAGCTGAATTTCAAATACTAGCAATAATTTTTTATTTTCTTGATCTCAATCTCCCCCTGACTTGTCTAAAATATACAAAACATTATGTACACTGGATGAATCGACAACTTTTCCTATTTCAAAATGAGAGGTGGACTTATCCATCACCTTTGACCAAAACCTCTGGTCTCAGATATGTTTAAGAACTATTAAAATAGCTAAAGGAGTGAATTTACAATCAATACCATATAAAATCCTTTTTAGAGTACATTATACAGGTCAACGGATGTTCAGGATGGGCCTTTCATCATCTAATACCGGCTTACAATGCACAAGCAGTGTGATTATATTCATGCGTTTTAATTCTGTCCACCTGTTAAGAGATTCTGGTGCCAGATATTTGAGGGCCTATCACAGTGTCTGAAATGTAATGTCCCACCTTCTTCCTCAGTTTGTTTATTTTGACATTTAAATGATGTCACCATGGACACAAAGTCAATGCAAATTGTTCACATTGCCTTATGGATCGCTAAGAAAACTATCCTCCTGAACTGGGTTGTTGATTTTAAAGCCAGAGCTTCTTTCTTGGTCGACGCTCTCTGTCAGTAATGACTTTACCTCAGACAATGATATCATGCTTCAGCAACATGTAGTTTGTAGTGGATTTAAGGATCCTTGGTATGTCTTGTTTTTCCCCCCTGAACTATCAGTTTTGCCTTCGTCTAAGTGTAACTTAAATTTTTCTTCTACACATTGGTTACATGGCAAAATGTCTGACAAATTGTACTTCTGTAAAACTGCTTGAACTGAGAACCCCAATAAATTTCCCAACTTATGTAGATCTACAACTTTCATTCTGGGAGCTAAGATTGTTCTGAGTGTCTGTTAAAGCTGCCAATGAGATACCAGAATGTGTCACAGGAAAACTGCAAATTCCTTTCAAGTTTTTAGTTTACGTAGTGTTTGTATGCTTTTACTGATCTTTTGCAGAGCTTATTGCTTAAAGTGGCAGGATTTATTCAAGTTCCAGCTATGTGTTTTCATAAGATATTCGATGCTGTAAATGTATATATTCTGACTAATAAATAAATAAATATAAATAAATAAAGCACTTCTAGATGGATGCAAACTGCATTTCATTGCCTTGTACTTGTAATGTGCGATGACAATAAAGTTTAATTCTATTATGTGCCATTCTATCCTATTCTAATAATGCAAGTGTTTCTCTAAACGTCCTTGCATTGACATTTCAGGAATAAAAACTTAAAAGACAGGTACAGTTTAAACAAGTCACACACCGTGTCCTCTGATTTGTGTAGAATGGGCCTCGGTTGGTATTACTTCCTCCTCACTTCAAGTGCTCCAGTTTCAGACTTTAAATCGCTAACACAACACAGTGCGATTACCCCCCCCCCCCATGAATCGAGCAAATGACAGCTAAAAGTTGTGTTGTGACTGAATGCCTCATTATGTTTATCAACCCGTTAACACAACAGGCTGAATATGAATAAGCCAAAATCCGTTGTACGGCACATTCCGCCCCCTCATTCAGAATCACCAGAATTAGTCATCTTGCTTCCCTCCCTCTCAGCTGCTGTCTATAAACAGATCCTTGAGGATTTTGTGTCTCCCAAATGGAAATATTATTGTAATCCATAAGAATAATAATAAAAAAAAAATCAAAACACAGGACTACATTAGTGCTGTCTGACAGTCATCTCCTGCACACAACGCTGTTAGTAATTGATATGTTTTAAAGCAAGAGAAGAGATCAATTTATTAATATTTTTTATGAAGAATGTGTGCGATGTAAACAGTATCTGGAGCTACTTGTACTCTGTTCATGCTCTGGCTTCTTTGCTCTGGCCACTAGGACTATTTTCCCGAACTGTGTCACAATGAATTCGCACATTGCATTTACTGTAAGACTATTAAACACTTCCTGCACTTTAAAGGCTTACTCATTTGATGGTTTCCTTAATGTTTTGGCTATTTCAGTTAAGCTTTGCCAGGCTGTCATGGGTATCCATTCTTCTACAGAAGGTGGGGTTTTTGTGTTCGTCTTTCAAGATGCACTTAACTGTTTCCTGTACTGCAGAAACATTGAGCCTTCTCATATCTTTCCGTGGTAAAACTACCAACTTAATTAGAATGTATTGATCTTTAATGTGATAAACCAACACAGCAAAGGATGACATGAAAAAAGGGATAGGTGTTTGTCAGTGTGGCATGCAAGTCGATCCAGCTGAGTCATTTCTTTTTAGAGCCCCCTTTAGGGACAGTTTAAACAAATTTTTTTTTAAAGCAAAACAAAGGTTTATGCTCGTTTACACAAGAACAGGCTGTCTTGGGGGTGGGGGTGTCAAGAAAGCAAGCCTTCGAAAACGGGTTCCACATTGAAGAATTCTGGGTGATTTGTTGTCATGTTCAGGGAAGGCGGCAGACTTTCGACAATAATCAACATCAGTTGCGTTTTATTTATAGTATGCCTCTTCCAGCTACATAGCTCAAGCTCTGTCAGTTTTAAAAAAAAAACATTTTGTGGAGCACATCATTTTTCATGCCTTTCCCTGATTCTCGCATTAAAATCTGCACAATGCTGACACCCCCATGTTTTACAGTACGGGACTGTTTATTCAGGAGGTTGCAGACCTAGTTTTTCTCCACCTCTTTTGAGCAGGGCGTCGTCTTTCTTCCCCATGTTTACTGTATCCCCTGTGGCTAGAGGCAAACTGCAAAGATAATTTTTTTATGCCGTTCTTTAAACAACAACTTTCTTCATTATACTCTTCCATAAATGTGTGGTGTACATAAATTGTAATAATCATATCATCTGGATCTCCCTCCTGACCTGTGGATCTCTGTAGTTCTTATTGAGTGACATTGGTCCTCATGGCTGCTTCCCTTACTAAAGGTCTCTGTGTCTGGCCTGTCTGTTTAAGGGGACGGTCATGTCCTGCCACACTTACTGGCCACTTTATTAGGTACGCGTTCCTAGTACTGGGTTGGGCCCCCTTTTGCCTTCAGAACTGCCTTAATCCTTCCTGGCGTAGATTCAAGGTAGATACAAGGTACTGGAAACATTCCTCAGATACTCTGGTCCATATTCACATAATAGCATCACACAGTTGCTGCAGATTTGTCGGCTGCACATCCATGATGCAAATCTCCTGTTCCATCACATCCCAAAGGTGCTCTATTAGATGAGCTCTGGTGACTGTGGAGGCCATTTCAGTACATTGAACTCACTGTCATGTTCAAGAAACCAGTCTGAGATGATTGGAGCTTTATGAAATGCCACAGGATAATGGCCAAAGAACCAGTCAGGCCATTCTCCTCCTTTTTCGCCCACAGAACTGTCGCTCACTGGATATTTTCCCTTTTTCAGGCCATTCTCTGTAAACCCTAGAGATGATTGTGCGTGAAAATCCCCGTAGATCAGCAGTTTCTGAAATACTCAGACGAGACTCTGGTACTAACAACCATGCCACATTCAAAGCCGCTTAAATCACAATTCTTCCCCATTCTGAAGCTCGGTTTGAACTGCAGCAGATTGTCTTGACCATGTCTACATGCTTAAATGCACTGAGTTGCCGTTATGTGATTGGCTTATTAAAAATTTGTGTTAATGAGCAGTTGGACAGGTGTGCCTAATAAAGTGGCCAATGAGTGTTGGTTTACATACTCTTGCAACAGCTGTACCTAAATTCAAACCAGACTTGAATTGTTTATTAAAATATAAAACAATACATTAAAAATCAGTTTTTCAGTGACTTTCTTCTGCTTCTAGCCGGCATCAAAGCAGCTCTATGAAGATGAAACCACCTCCTCTGTGTTTGGCCTGAGGTCCGCGATCAACCCGTCGCCTTCCCCGTCCCCCTGCAGCTCAGATCGCCCCCCTCTGGGCTGGAGCAGCAACAACAGCAGCAGCAGCACGGCTACATCTGCCACCACAGGGCCACCTGTCGCAGAGAAACCGCGCTGGCACCTGTCAAGACGGACGCCCGCTCACTGCATGCCCCTCGACGTTACAGGTATGTTAAGCATGTCTACGTCAAAAGAATCCGTTTAATGTGAGCTGCAGTAGGTATTTTTTGACCTTTTTACTTTATTTTTGACCACTGAATTGGAAAGGAGATGTGATTCAGTCATGACTATGACTGTCATGGAGCATCCAGAAAGTTTTCAGGAAATGATGCTGTGCGTATCAAAGTATTTCTCATGTCACTCCTCAAGCATACTAGTAAACAAAATAAGTCAACCTTGTCTTAAGGCTTTTTACAAATCATGATGTGCCGCTAAATGTACATCATCACCTCATTAAAACCTGTTATGAACTGCTGACCTTCTCATCAGCTTTCTTATGGTTGGTTTAGTGACACAGATTCTGATTCCCGCTAAAGAGAACCCTTTATTGTGAAGATGAAATTGTATACTAGACACTCAAACACTTGTGTTATTATTTCAGATCACTGGAG
Source organism: Apricaphanius iberus (assembly GCA_028564705.1). Taxonomy (NCBI): domain Eukaryota; kingdom Metazoa; phylum Chordata; class Actinopteri; order Cyprinodontiformes; family Aphaniidae; genus Apricaphanius; species Apricaphanius iberus. The sequence goes on from JAPXFQ010002314.1 coordinate 724,803, forward strand.
TACAAAGTAGCTAAAATAGGGCTAACACAGTTAGCCGTTGGGCCTTTACCTTCAAACCTTTGCCCTTTTACTGTGCTTCTTGGAGCTTACAGCGTAATGAGCCTCCAAGGGAAGAGACTTCCTCTTTCGTTGGATGGACCTATTAACCATATATGACCTACATTTCTGTCCCCCACCAACAGTATTTTTCTGTTTCTTTCAACGTTTAAGATGGTAGGTGTAAAATCCAAATCACGACAGAATTATGTCAACAAATACTGGTAAAGCAAATTCTAATGAACCCTTTTAAAATCAGGGTACATTATAGTTAGTATACATACACTTCATTCTCTGACCAACTAATATTTAGTGTCTTGAAAAAGTATGTATGCTTCTTGGATGTTATGACATTTTTAAGAATCCCATTTTGTGATAGAACAATGGAAAGTAGTGTATATATTTGAGGCCGAGAGATCTGTGATCTGTGATCTCGTTCTTTTGGTCACCACCCAGAGTTCGTGACCATAGCTGAGGGTAGGAACGTAGATCAACCGGTAAATCGAGAGCTTTGCCTTTCGACTCAGCTCTCTCTTCACGACGACAGATCGATAAAGCTTACCAATCCGTCTATCGATCTCCCGCTCCATTTTTCCCTCATTCGTGAACAACACCCGGACTCAGATACTTAAACTCCTTCACTTGAGGAAGGACCCCATCCCCGACCCAAAGAAGGCACACTACCCTTTTACGGCTCAAGACCATGGTCTCGGATTTGGAGGTGCTGATCCTCATCCCAGCTGATTCGCACTCTGCTGCGAGAAGCAGAGACCCGTTCCTCAGGCCACCAAAGCGGATCCCCTCAACACCTTGGCTGCGCCTAGATCTCCTGTCCATGAATGTTATGAACAGGATCTGTGACAAAGGGCCACCTTGGAGGAGTCCAACTCACACTGGAAACGAGTCCGACTTACTATTTTGGAATGTGAACCAAACTCTGACACCGGTCATACAGGGACCTAAGAGCCCTTATCAAAGGGCCCCGTACCCCATACTCCCAGGGTACCCACCACAGGATTCCCAGAGGGACACGGTCAAACGCCTTCTCCAAGTCCACAAAACACATGTAGACCGGTTGGACGAACTCCCATGCACCCTTCAGGACCATACTGAGGGTGTAGAGCTGGTCCAGTGTTCACGACCAGGACGAAAAACGCAGGTTGGCTGGTTCTCCCTTAGAGATAGGGTGAGAAGCTCGGTCATCCGGAGGGGGCTCAGAGTTTGCCTGGGAGCGCCTTGGGATTCCTCCCGAGGAAGTGGCCCAAGTGGCCAGGGAGGGGGAAGTCTGGGTCTCCCTACTTAAGCTACTGCCCCCGCTACCCGACCCCGGATAAGTGGAGATAGATTGGATGGATGGTGTTTTTTCCTTTTTTGACAAATAAATATCTGGAAAGTGTGGTATACATTTGTATTCAGTCCCCTCTACTCTGATACCCCAAACATAAAATCCAGTACCACCAACAGCCTCCAGGTGTCACCTAATTAAAAGAGTCCACCTCTGTGTTATTTAAGCTCAGTATAAATCCATCTGTTCTGTGAACACCTTTTTATGAAACATCAGAAAACAAATGACAAATCAAGACCTTCCAGGGTTGAAGTTGTGAAAAACGTTAAAACAGTGGTTTGGTTAAAAAATATTTCCCAAGCTTTAAAGATGTAACAGGGCACCGATCAATCCATCATCTAAACATGAAAAGACGAAAAAAGAACCTAACAAAATATTGTTGTCCAGCAAAATTGAAAGGCTGGCCAAGCAGAGCTTTAGCTGGAGAAGAAGCGAAAGGATTCATGGTAATTGTGAAGGATTACAAAGGGTTAAGATTAGAAAGAAGAAAGGCTATTTTGGAAAGAAAGCTAAAATAAGTCCTGTTTGCAGGTTGTAATACGGCATCTAGAGAACAAGACAGGCATGTGGAATAAGGTCCTCTGGTCAGATGAGACCAAAACCGTATATTCTGGACAGCACACAAAACTCTCTGTAGGGAGGAAAACTAACACCGCATATCTGACCGCACCTTCCCATTGTAAAACATGGTGGTGGCAGGATCATCCTCTTGGACCATTATTCTTCAGCAGAACCAAAGGTAGCTGGAGAGTTTTGATGGAAGGAGCTAAAATATGTGGCAATTCCAGAAGAGTGCAAGAGACTCGAGACCGGAGGAGATGATCACATTCCAGGTGCACCACAGCTATATGTATAAAGGCAGATATAGAATGAAATCAGTTAGATTAGATAGTGTGTGTTAGTTTGGTCCGGTCATAGTCCTGAGCTAAATTTATTTGAGAATATGTGGCAGGGGTTGAAAATTGACGTGCAATGATCTCCACTGTCCAATCCGACTGAGATTGAGCTCCTTTGTCAAGAACAAGACATAACACTGGCAAAGGAATGGATAAGAAAAGAAATGCCTCTTTTTTATTGGGTTTTGTTTGTGATATATTCAAAAAAATCAAAATGCACTACATTGTGTTGGTACAACACAGTGACATACATTGATATTTGCAGTACTGAGACAAAATGTGGAATATACCAATGATATGAATACTATTTCAAGGAACTATTACACTGAGCTGATCAGCTGATCCTGTTCCATTTAATGAAGGCGTATTTATATTGTCTTAAGAAATATCAGAAATGCAGTTTCATCAAACCAACAGACAGATTTTGACACATTTGTTCTCTGTATCACCCTATTCACTAACTCCTTACTCAAAGGTCGCTCTAGAAGGTGTGGACACACACTGGTCGCACACGATCGAGGATGACTTCATTTTCTCACAAGCCTATTGCAAGTCTTGTTCTGCTGGAAGAAAAAAAAAATCGACGTCAGGAACATTATCTTCTCATGACTGCACTCTCTAACGCTCTCGCCGCTGTCTGCCAGTTCCTTTTGCTTTGCATGCACAAATGTGTGCGTGTGCTGTTAGTATGCCATGGTCAGCCTCAGCAGCCTCTCTCTGACACCCCTGCTTCCACTCATCTCAACCAAGTCTCCCTGTTGTTTGCTTCTCCTGTTGCTGTTTGTTTGTACGTATGCGTGTGTGTGGGTGTGTATGTGTGTGTGTGTGTGGACCTCCTGGTTTTTGGCATAGCAACTGCTTCGTCACCAGGTGCCTCTCCTCCTGCTTTTCTCCAGCGTATCCATCTATAGTTAAACATCTTTTTCTCCTCCTCTCTGCTCGATGGGGGAGAGCTTCAGAGGAGAAGGTCAGGTGTATTAATCCATGCCTGCAGCCTTGAGTTGCGCGGGTATTCGTTCTGTCAGAGATAAAAGGATAGGAGCGAAGAGGTTACTTGAAGCGAAAGACTAACATTTACAGATGCACCGATCAGGGTTCTCCTGGCCAATGCCGATTTGTGATTTTCTTCTTAGTCTGACCTGCAGATTTATTTATTTAAGGAGGATAACATTTAGAAGAGAAAACATTTGCTGATGGTTCTTCAATAGACGAAGAACTGTTTAATTAATCAGAAAATGAGGAAAATAAAAGTAAAAAAGCACTGTCATGCATGGTTTCACCTTCATCAGATTTTTATCTAATAAAATGAAATCAAATACATACTTAGAGATGAACAAGGTTGGATTTCATAGTTGCAATCATTCATTAATGGAACAAGTGGAAAGCAATAAGAGTTTAAAGCTTTTGACCTGTGGCTTTTAAATCAGAGCTGATCAAGGAAAAAGGCACCATCGCTGATCGAATATTTGGTACATCTCTACTAAAAATATGTTTTATTGAAAAACATTACCACAAAAAAGAACATTGGCATTGTTTCCTATTAAATCTTTCCATTAAGTTATTAAGAGGAAACCATTAGCTGTACAATTTTAGTTAAAGTTTACATTTAAAGCTTGTGTTAGCCAAACAGGAATAAGTATTAGTTTTGGCACTATTTTTAGACGTGGATGAACACTGATTATGTGCTCCAGTTGGCTGATTTGTTTTCTAGGATAGTGATTTTGAGCATAAGGTGCTTTTTTTTGATAGAAATTTCACTAATGTTTATCATATCACTCCAAATATATTTAGTCCTTTTTTTAAAACATAAAAAAATCCCCTGTTTCATTTGATTGTTGTTATGTAGCCTTCTAACCTTTCTCCCTCTTCACATCTCAGTCTCCGTGGCTTTCTTTACTCTGAAATCCACCGAACAGGTAGCTCACAGACAGCATGCTGTTACCATGTCATCACAACACTCTTCCTCTTCTCTCCATCCAAAAAAAAAAAACAGCCAAATAAAGAAGAGGGAGAGGAAATGTGTAAAACAGAAAAAAAGAAGGATGGATTGGTGGATGAGTAAAATGGATGACAGTGGTTGAAATAATGTGTTTGGAGGGATGGAGTGAAAAGGATCGATGAAGGTTAGTCACTGCTCACTCCTCCTCATCCTCCCCTCCTAGCTCCGCCTCAGTGTTTCCACTGTTGCGAATCTCGCTCCAGCAATTTTCATGAATGACTGTTTAGCCAGTGAGAAAAAGGGACTGGGGAGCAGGCTGCAAACCAACAGATTGATAGCCCATGACAGACTTTAGAAAAGGCCTTTTTAATGTTGCTCTTTTATTGATATTATTGATTCCTTTTTTACAGTCACAAGGGTAACCTAATCGCGAGTGTTGATACTCAGAAACAAAGAAATTGAGTTGTCAAGAAAAGGGAGCTTTAGAAGCTCCTTGTCTCTACATGCAGTATATCAATTTGCAAGTATGAGATTCTCATTGTATGACATTCTTGAATAAAAAAATATCAGGGTTTAAGGCAATTGGCATTGATTTAAAACAAAAAAGGAAAATTCAAAGTATGATGTACATTACAAACATACAACCTCTTCCTATCTTGTTAATCACGGCTTTGATGATAATGTTGATTTGCTTTCTGTAATTAGAATATTAATACAGCAATTCTGGATTGGCTGTTACGCCGAGAGCGGAAATAAAGAAAACTGTAGAAAATGGCATCTGTGGTGCTTAGTGCTAAGATGGTTTCTGCTGTGCATATTGATGCAAACTACGGTATATTCAGTGTTTGAACTAATAAAAGGTAGTTATAAATGTTTTATTGGGGTCTCAAAGTATTTGTGGATTTTAGCTAATCACAAGCCGCTGTATTTCCTAACCCCTGCAAGTACCAGCGGCCCACTGTAAATACATTTAACCCAAAATATGAAATAAACACTGGCTAAATTTGTAGGGTTTAAATGAGCAGCTTTCTTTCTCTTTATAAACAACACAGGTACTCAAGTGTGTCAGACAGATTTTAGCTGGTTAATTAGATGGACTGCTGATATCTAGCCTGTAGTTGGCTTTTTCAGACATGACAAGTACAGCTTTTTCTCAGTAGCTAAAACAATGGCAGGTTAATAAAAAGGAACGGTTGCTTTCCTTTGGGTTTTAGACCATGACTGACTAGCCCCCCCCACCCCCCACCTTTGCATATTTTGAAAAAATAGCTGTCTTTGAGTGCACAGCAACAAGGTTAGAATTGCATTTAGCAAACTACATGTTCACATTTGTGTTGACTGGAAGGTATGAACTTTTTCCAAATATGCTTAATAAAAAACAGGTATTTGTTGAGATAGTATCTGTGGGTTGCTACGGACACTTTGTGAACTTGCTGCTCTCTTACCAGTGACCTTTTTTACTTTTCATGCCATCTGTATCACTGAGTGATGGCAACATAAACTTGGGTCCTTGCGTCACAGTTGTTCAATGTGGTTTAATGGTTGTCTTGACTATCGATGTGTTCAACTGTAGATGAGTAGTAGTAGTAGTAGTAGATTAGTTTGTTTTTGTGGCTAAGTGAATTGGACCTATGTGTCACTTCACATTGACACCAGAATTTACTGGTAACTTATTGAGTCATTTTAGACCACAGGTGTCAAACTCAAGGACCGGTGACCAAATCCAGCCCGCCCATCCATTTATATGGCCCTCTTAACCTTTAAGTTCTATTTATGTGCACCTAAATAGTGTTTTATCAGTCAAATCAAATTAGTGTTTATTTAAATTGTCCTAAATCACAACTTTGCTAAAAATATTCTGTGTTATTCAATTTTAAGAAGTACTTGTTGAATGCAGAGACAGATATTTATTAATATTTCAATGGTTTGTTAAAGAAAGTTTGGTCAATACTTTCTGCCACAACCGGCCCTTTAAGGAAATTTATGACTTTGATGTGGCCCTAAATGGAAAAGAGATTGACGCCCTCAATCTGTTTTAACTTCAAAAGAAAAACTAATAATAATTACAAAAATGGTTCAGTTACATTTTTATTAACATTTTTCTGCATGTAAAGTGCTCGTCAGTCTCACAGACAGTGCAGACCTGTATAACACATTTTGGAGTGAAAAGGCATGTGGCTAAATGCAACTCAGCTTGCAAATAAAGTCAATCACCAGTATTGAGCTGCTTTTTCAGAAACTAAATCACAATTGTGAGCTAACCCTAGAAGTGTTGAATAACAATAATAAAAGTTACAATGGCCTGTGAAATGCATTGTTTTCAGTTAATCTGCCGATTGAACTGATTTTTATTTTACCAACAGCTCACCGACCTCTCCTTAAAAATTATTTAGCTTTGTTTAATGGCGCAGTTAGACATTATTTCACAAGGATCTTGGCAGAACTATGCAGCAGGGTGAGTAACTGAGCTGTTTGTTGATGAGGTAATAAAGGATGTATACCTGCTGCTTTCTATGACTCACTGGCTTACTGTCAGCACTGACAGAATATCAGACGGACAGCAGAGCAGCAGGTGTCTGTCAGCATCTGCTGCAAATCTGCCAGTGTTAAAACCTGGCAGACGTTGTAAAACATAAACACAAAGGAGGCCGTTCAGTTAAAATCTTTATTCTACGATACATTCTTGTTTAACAAGAGGAAATGCATGTCACAAATGTGTCAATCTGCATTATTCTTCAATAACTTGACCTACTGACCACCAGCCAAAAAGAAAAATCATCTCACTGATTTCCCACCATCTCTATGTTTAAACACCTCTTCTAATGCTGCAGTGTAAATAGTTAAAGTAAATACTATACTCGGGAAAAGAATGAGAATTTTTAGGCCTAAATGGCCTAAAATTTGGCCCACTTTGTCTAATTTGATGAGCCAAGTGGTAAATTTAGCATACTAACTCTCCATTCGTGATTGTTTCTTGCAGGTGAAGTGGGAGCAGTGAAATTTCATGGTGTCGACCTCCTCCAGCACTCTCCATCGCCGTCCCCCTCTCCCGGGGACTCCTTTCCTCAGCAGCCCCACTCTCTGGAGCTTTTTACAGACACACCACATCAAAACCTCCCACTAAGGAAGACACACTCGGAGCTTGACACAACCCTACCCACAGGTTGGTTCACATGTCAAAGAAAATGAAGCCTGAGTTCATTAAAAAATCTTTTTGCCTGCAACGCATATCATCATTAAAGTTGCTGTCTCACTGTTTCTTATCTTTCCACTTAGTATTATTTAAGAAGATATTATATATCAGCTTTAACACTGTTATTGGCCAATGTTAGTAATTACTACCATCATTGATAGTCCCATAAATTAAACTGGGATTATACTATCAACTAATGTTTATTTCAATCTTGTTTCTGCTCCTGCATGTGTTTCAGGAGAGGGAGAGGAGAGGTTTGGTCATGTGATATTTGTTTGGACATGTGAGGTGCATCCCTAGTCTCGATTTACATAGTAACACATTATTCTTTTTATCTCGAACAATTAAGATTTTTGGGAGTTCCAATAAATACAATTGGTTTGACTGGAGATGCGCAAATCAAAATTTCGTCAGATTTTTGACCTCTCAAAACTGAATTTAGTCAATTTATAGTATTATAAAATATTTAAGAACAATATTTCTTTCTTCCAACGACTCTGTTTCTTTCCTTCTCGCTGTAAGTGGTCATTACTTATTTATATTAACAGCGGAGGAAATGTCACACAGCTGTGTCAGATTAATGTCATTGTCGAACAGCCTTTCCGCATTAATTTCAAGGACAAACTTATTTCAAAGTTGACATGTTAAATTGTCATCAGCAGTGTATATGAGCCATTAGCACTGTTTGCAAAGCTAGCTTTACAAAAGGTATGCGCTTACTCCATAGACAATTAAGATCCTCTGAGATTTCTAAAATTGCTGCCATTAGCATGTTAAGTTACATTCCTTGTTCTTCTTTATCTATTCATTCAGTCCTTCTATTAAAATACATTATCGTGTGCTGCCTGGCCCTTTTTCTTTCGCTACTACAATGAAGCCATTCAAATTCAAAGAGGGGCTGATACTTTCATTAGAATCCCAGCTTTATAAAGAAAGATGATAGGCAAAGATGAGGCAAACCGTTCAATTGCAGCATACGTGTGAATTGTTCAATACATTGATTTTAGTTGTCTTTGTTTTAAGACTGAAACATTATTCCCATTTCCATTGCTTGTTTCATGGCTTTTACTACATTTTTGAGTGTTGTTACTTTGCAAATTATAGATCTTATTGGTAGATGACAGGTATAGTTTGACATTTGTTGACCACTAGTATTTTAACGCTAGTTTTGAGTAAAGTATGCATATACCAGGAATTAATCTTTTTACATGCTAGACAATTAAATGCATTTCCTTTTAAATGTTAAAGTTTAATAAAGCTGTTCTCCAAAGGCTGTTTGACAAAAATGTTGAGTTTTCATGAGAGGGTTCAAATTGCTCATGTCAAAGTGGTACAATCAACATTTGTCTAATTGTTGATGTGTTAATTTATCTTCTACCCTGTCCCCACCACAGATAACCGTTTGGGGCAGCGCCCCCCAGAGCAGCTTCATACAGCAGCTATGGACCACTCTGGGTTGCTTTTCTCCAACACACCCTCATCTTCCTGGAATGGACCTAAAGGATCCACATTTTCTCCTTCTGCGTGGAATGAGACTTACAATTACAACATGAGCAAAGGTCCAGCCGTTCCTCCCAAGCATCACAGTGTCATTGGTCATGCTGGTGGGATGCACGACGGGGTCATGCTGGTTAGCTCGGGACAGTCTGTGAGCTCACATTCCAGTTCATTTACATGTGTGACGGACCCTTCTGGCAGAACAGGAAACAGTGTGTCAGGGATCTCTCCGACAGCAGTCACAATGGGAAAGCGGAGGGAAACGGAAGGTGCACCAGCAGATGGAGGCCGAGGAGGTGGTGTGGAGGCAGGACGGGGAAGGCAGAGGTCAGCACGATCCATTGCGGCTCAGAACGCCTTCAAGTTCCGGGAACGTTCCCTTTCCACGCCCACTGATTCTGGCTCCTTTTGCTTTACAGAGGGTGGGATAGAACCAGACTTGACTATTACCACTACTGGTAATGGGAACACTATGGTAATGGACCACCATCAAGAGCATTACAACTATCTGGGTCATGGAGAAAACTATGCTCTTCTTTACCCTAGAGGGAGTTCTGAGGAAAGTGCAAGTACTACGGATACTGTCTCTGTCACAGCTTCAGATTACAGCACAGAAGGACGCTTGCGCCTTCGCTCTCGTTCTATATCACTTAAGAAATCTAAGCGTAAGCCTCCGCCACCTGTGAGAAGTGTTTCTTTAATGAAAAACCTTGGAGAGGCTGAGGGCAGAATAAGGCATGGGGGTGGTCTTCACCGAGACGGCAGGCCAAAGAGCTTGCACATACCCAGGGACAACTTCCCAGAATTCCAGCCAGATTTTCTTTTGACAACCTCTTCTTGCTCCTCTAAAGCCAGTTTTGGTGAAAGGGAACCAGGGCAAGGGAGCAATGATGGACCTCCAAGTCTGGAAGTCCAGGCACCTGAGAGGGAAGGGGAAACAGAGATGACATTCCCAACTCACTGGCAGTTGGGAGAATGGAAGAATAATGACCCCTACAGGTAAAAAAAACCCTGTAAATATATGTGCTAAATGTCCTCTACTTCTTACATACTTTTGTAGCTAAATTATTGTATTACAATCATCGTTCTTTCTTTTCTTCCGCAGATCTTTATCAGGCTCCAGCACAGCAACAGGTACCACAGTGATCGAATGTATGAAAGTCAGAAGTAGCTCAGAGTCCCTTCTAGACTCTCCCTCCACATCCAGAGCCACGTCCCCTTCACAATTATCCATGGAGACTGACGTTAAGGCTTCCTCGCCCTTAAAACCTCCAGGACTTATATCACCATCAAGTGGATATTCCAGTCAGTCAGAGACTCCCACTCCAACAGTTCCGATAAATCATGGGACAGTAGGTACAACAGGGTGTAAGATGCGTCCAAAGATCCCAGAAAGGAAATCCTCACTACCGTCACCTAAGGACCCAGCTGCCAGGTCAAGATTGTCATTTGAAATGCCTGGAAATGCACATTTGGAGCTGTCATCACTGAAGCCAAAGCAGAAGGCAAGCAGGCGACATTCTGACACCTCTACTGCTACCAAACCAGGAAAAATCAGCCCCAATTCTTCACAGGCATTACCTGTGGTTACCCAGAACGAGCTAAAGACCATTAGACTTCGATCTATTTCACGAGGAGATTTAGAGGACTGCCCCGATGGAGCTTCTGACACAATAGAAGAAGAACAGCATGGTAGAGACATCAGCGATGACCCAAGCCCACCACCAACTCTACCAAAGCCCAAACCACCTGTCGCTATTAAGCCTCCATTGCCCAAACGGCCCATAAACCTCCTCCTTAAGTCTCCCTCTCCTTCCTCCACCTCCCCTCTTGCTATTGAATCTCCTCCTGCCTCACCTGTGGAACGTCCTGTGCCTCTTGGCAACATCTACAAAGTCATGAGAAAGCCCAAACCGAAAAAGCCCCCACCACAAACTCCAGCAAGTCCGGTTGCTCCCCCTGATTCAAATTCCACCAATGTGGCACTCTCTGGCTATGATCACCCATTCCTCCCTCACTCCCATTCTCTGTTTGATCTCCCACCACTCCCAGATCCCCAGCCTTTGTTGGAAGACCCAATCCTTGAACCTGAATTTGACGGAGAATCAGAAATCCGTCTAGGACCTGAGGATGGAGGCTCACTCCCTTCTCCATGCAGTTCGCAAGAGGCCCCTGAGCTCCAAGACAAGAGCAAGACACTACCTTCAAGGATGACTATGTCCTGTCTGGCAGAGCTCTCTGACAAAAAGAAACCCAAGGTGAGCAGCATATTACTCATTTACTCAAATTCACAGGTATTTGATTATCTGCTTTAAAGCAAAGTAAAAAAACATAATTTTCACTCCAATATCCAGGTTCCTCCTCCAGTTCCCAAGAAACCAAATGTGTTACTCCTTCCCACACCACTTCACCCTTCCACTAACGGGAGCAATGACCGGCACATCCCACAGTGTGACAGCCCCATGGGTCTGCGGTCTTCATTTGCACCAGATGACATTTTGACTGGTGCTAGTGGTCTTGACATGTCTGAGCAAGATGAAAACCACTTGGGGACAGATGAGGACAGTTCAATAGAGTCATCTCTGCAGTCGTCACTCCAGGATTCCTCTCTCACAGAAATTGGAGAAAAGATGGCCAGTACTGGTATTGGAGCAGGTATGTCTACTTAGTCAGCTTTTCTTTGGTGTTCAGGGTTTATACTAAAACACCTTTAATATTTTAGCTTACAAAGTGATCTTTAATGATTTGTCCACTGACCTACTGCACTTACGTCTGCTGCATTTTTCTATTTTACTCTATTTCAAAGTGTGTCTACGGACCTCTACTGTAGCTCCCAATAAAATAACCTGGAGTACATGGAAGAACGGCAAGTCAAAGCCATTGTTGAAAGTTGCGGTTCATCACAAGCTGTATAGGGGACACAGCAAACATGAGGAAACATTGGTCAGATGAGGCCTACATTAAAGTTGGAAAAAAATCGTCTTAGATAGAGATTCAGCTTCCAACAGAATATTGACACAGCTAAAACTGAGTGGTTTAAATTGAGGATGCATTCACACCAGCCCAGTTTAGTCATCCTTATTCAAATTTTAATTCATTTGCCCAGAGAATCCAGTTCATATGGAGAGGTGTAAAAGTGCAGTCAAACTCTGGTCCGCCTAAAAACCTAGGTTTTGGCTCGGTTGAAGTGAACTCTGGCGCAGTTCGACTGCAAGTGTGATTGCCAAGGGAGCCGGGGAATGCTCCAAAATCATGACACTGACTATATCACTGGGCATTCTGGGTAAATACAACCAAAACAACGGCACAACAGCAATTCTGTCTCATTCTCTGCTCATGCTGAGCTCATTGCTGCAATGCATTTCTCTGGCACATTTGCCAAAGACAACAGATCAATACTAAAACTGCTTAAATATCATGCCACTCCATGTCTGCTTACCTGTTATGGAAAAGGAGGCTCCCTGTGTTGATTCCTCTGCTGCAGCACTATCACAGGCAAGGAGCAAACCTCTTGCTTAAAATGCTTGGTTCGTTTGACAAAGTGCAGTCAAACCAACCTACAGCGGGTAAAAGAAGCAACACTGTTGCATTGTTGGTCCCCAATCGAACACAGTCTACAAGACAATCATGGGTGAAAATTAACTTCAGCTGTTTTTAAATGACAAAGCTTCACTTTCTGAAACTAGATGCATTCACTCTGATCTTATTTATCCACTGAAATATATACTATTTGTAAGAAAACGTCTCTACAGAGCTCTATTTAAACAATAATCCAAACACTGTTGTCATTAGGGCCCGACCGATATGGGTTTTTAGGGTCCGATACCGATATAAAACAGTAGCAAAGGCCAATCGCCGATATAATGGCCGATAAATTCCAATCACAAAAAAAAAAAAGTACCTTAAGCTTAAACCCTGCCTTCTCTGCTCATATTGATGCTCACATATATCTCCCTGGTCTATTCTGCACATTCTGAACATGTTTTTAAATATTTTTAATTATTTAAACATCTTTAGGTATCCTGCTCTGTTGCACAATACAACCTGGTTATGCCGCTTTATCTTAATAACGTTACAGTTCTCTGTTTTTGTAACTTTGTCCATAATGTATTTTTTTCCTGAACTCTTAAATTGTGTTCTATTCTTGCTTTTTCTGCTGTTACAACTGAATTCCTCCCTGTGGGACAATAAAGGATTGTTCTATTCTATTCTACATACAAAATAACAGTCTCAGTAACTCACTGGATTCCAAATAATGAAAATAAGATTTATTTAGCAATGATTTTCAAAAACAACACAGAACACACATGTGCATGCAGCTTATAATGCAGACAAACTTCTGCAAACATGAAGAACAAGATGGCTCTCTAATCTGTAGGGAATATCAGCAACAAATTTTCACAGAAAGTAACAAACGGTGGTCAGAAATCTCGCCAGATTTATCGCTAGGAAATTTTTTTGGGGGAAATCGTGCCATCAAAACAGCGCATAACCAGCACTGTTTCTGCATTTGTCTAACTGCAGTTAAATCCCAACCATTGAACGCATAGACCAGACAGACAGTGCTGAAAGTATTTATTTATTTATATCCCCATCGTGAGCCGGTGGCGGTAATAAATTAGACAGTGGCGATGGCCCCTGAAATTCCTATATATGAAAAATCCTGTTAAAGTAAACGGCACACAGCGACCAACTTCTAAGTATTCTGATTTAAGAACTGGGCTCTGCACTCTTTGTTACAAACATTGTAGCGCTATTCCTGGGTTTTTTCTTCTCAAGTGTCGCAAACTGTTAAGTTACGGTTTATGACAGTGGATTTAAAATGGTGAAAAAGTCTCTATTGAGGATTTACTGCTGTCACTCATACTTCACGAAACCAACACGGATACTTTTAATATTTATGATAGTCCGTGGAGTCGTTAAAGTGTGCACTCCATGCTGTTGCTACGGCATTTTTCTTAAGGCAAAGAAACATTTGATACATTATTTAAACTAATGCAACAGTTAAAAAAATGAGCTTAAGGAGTTACGTTTATGCCATTTATTTGTACAAATCTAAGTGTTAGCAAAGAAATATGCAGGCTATCAAACCTTTTACACGCTGACTTTTCAATACAAAGCCATGAGGCACACATTGAGCTTATGAAGAAAGAGGGGGGACAAATTTTTTTCATTGCTTATTTTACAGTTCAACTCACCACTGACAACAAATAGGGCCTATGCTCAAGACTTTGTTTTTACTCACCTCTGCCACTTTTTTCTTCACAAAAAAGTAACTTAACAGTCTGAGCTGCTCGGTGTGTTAATCGGGGCTCCACTCCTGTCTAAAACGTGATGTGATCAATCTCCCGCCATCTGCTGGATAAGTACCTCAATTGCATAATTTGCCGCACCCCCCACCTAAAAATAAAGAAATAAAATAATCGGTATTATCCATGACCTCCGTATTGGCCGATTTATCGGTCATACCCTAGTTGTCATGGTACATCTGTACTTGATTTAAAATTATGTCAGACATGGCACCACTCTAGAGTAATCCCAATACATTTAAATTAATCCTGGTATTTATCTCCGAACATGGCACTAATTAAATTTCGTGATTGATCTCTGGACAGAAGTCCGTCATCTCCTTATCTTTTTTTCGTATACCTTAAAAGGATTTGATCAATTATTAATTGTACCAGGACTTATTTGTATTGGCCCTTTAACTTGTAAATTTTATGTCAAACCTCCTAATCGATGTCGATTCGGGGGCAAGTCCCCCACAATTGCTCTAAAATCAGAACAAATGAACATGGAGGCTAACACTTGTCTCAACACTCATCGCAATTGTTTTTTTTTAGCATGTTAACTAATTTCCTGTGTAAGTGAGTCCCACTATGAAAAGTAATGGAATTCCTTTGCCCTGATTAGATGATTCAGCTGCCGATGAGAAGAGTGCCCTCAACATTGCTGAGGAAATGGAAGATGACTTATTGGCCAGCACTCCTACGACACACACCACTGAGGACTTGTTCACCATTATACACAGGTTTGGAGACATACAAACACACACGCACACACTGTCTTCCTCTTCTCGGATAAGCATTCGTTTTAAAAAAACCAAAGGCTGCAGTACAGAGTTCCCTAGCAACTGCTCCATGTACATGGCTGACCAGAGATTATTACTTTGTGCTTATTTCTCTCTCTTCAATTCAGTTTATTTATATAGTGCCAATTCACAAGACGTCATCTCAAGGCACTTTACTAGAAAAGTTGTTTCAATTCAGTAGTACATACATTCCAATTAATCCTTCAGTTCATTAGCCTAATCAGTATGAAAGTTTTCTATCTTGCACATAGACACATTTATAGATGCAGTAACAGTCTTTAAGCAACATGTTTTCACAGTTTTCTTTGCTATGCAACTAAAATTAGCATAAAGAACTGAGAGGAAAATAAATTAATGTTTTCATCACAACTGAAAAGGTAGTCTTAAAATTCTCCAAAACCAGAGTTGCCAGTCACTGAGTAACTGTGTTTGACAAGTTGATGAGAAATATTTCAACCTCTTGAATTTATATGATTCTCTTTCAGGTCCAAGCGAAAGGTTCTGGGCCGTAAGGAGCCCTCGGATTCTTTTGGCAGCCGCCAGAGCCTGGTGTCACCGGTGAAGCACAGCGCCAGTGGGAGCGACCATCGGAACCTAACCTTGGGCTGCACCCAGAGGTCAAGCTCTCGCAACGAGAACTTCATGGCCCTGCTTCAGAAGAAAGGCAGCAAGTCTTCCAGTGGAGGAGCGAGGGTGTCTGCAATGGAGCTCCTGAAGAGCACAAATCCTCTAGCCCGACGTGTCACGGAATTCTCAAACACCACTGGGTCAGCTGCCGAGGGAGGGGAGGCTTCATCTGGGACCGACAAACCCAACGATCAGTGAACGGAAATATAATTTCCAGATGTTAACCCTGTCTGGATCCTGTTTACTACAACTCAAACCAACTCAATCTGCTACACAATGGGTCCTAAGTGTTCCAACCTCTGATTGACCATTTGGGTTGTCCAAATGAAATTGGAGCATGTTTTTTGGACAAAATGGTTCTTCCCAGGTTTGGAGCTCAGTGTTTGCCTAGAAAACTCATCAATTGGTTAATAAGTTTTTTTTTTTTTTTAATACCGTATATAAATATAAAAACACTTGCCTAGTGAGGAAAATGTATGGGTGGATGGACTGGTGGAGATGATGCTGGGGATGAAGACATACACATCGGATATATCCTTCCTCCTTTGGGTTAAGCACTATCAAGCGTTCTGAATCATTTCTGAATCTGCAACCATATTGATCTGCCACAGCACCACAGAGGACAAGGAATAAACATGTTCACGAAATAATTGGAATATAATTATGAACTCTGTGATTCAGTTGCTTTACAGGCATACCACCTGTGGGCCTCTATGAAGCTGAGTATTGTGCATTAGTTTTGTAATGGGGAAATTGAGGAAGATAAACATGGACATTGTGGCTCTGTTTTATCCCCATTGTCAATGCAATAGCATAGCAGCTCAACAGTGAAGTGCCAGATTGAACAAAGAAAAACTGCATGGGGGATTTTTTTTTCTTTTGCCACCAAAGATGAGGCATGAGCATGTCTCTCATTTTGTTGCTCGTGCTGTGACCGTGATTGTGGATCTTCACTAAGCATTCCACAGAGCCACCAACAAACTGACTCCGCTTGGAGAGCAAGGCACTTTTCTTTCCTTTGGCCTTAGAGGTCGTTTACATGGCAAAACCACTTTTGCCGCTTTGCGTTTTGTTTCCCCTCATCGTCCAATATTTTTTTAAGCTGTTTTTAAATGTTACATATTTCTCTTATTTTTAAAATACATTTTAAATGTCTATATACTGTATATGTTTAATGGGATTATACTGTATGTATCATGTAAAAAGATAAATGGAAAGCATCTATCAACAAAGACTCAGAAAAGTGTACAAAGATGTGAAAATCTTGGACTTCAATCTGCCCATGCACACACTTCAGCACATACACCGACTGACAAGCCACACTATGTCAGAAAGAGGGATGATGACCATCGACACGAGTGTGTGTCAGCGTGTTTGTGTGCATGTATTCATGCCTGCTGATGTTTCTGCTCAGAGATCATGAAGCAGGCTTGATTATTGAACAGGGTTTTTATTCGTTTTTGGTCTCTAGTATTGGGGGACCGAAGAACTGTTATAAACAGACTACAGAGGACCTAAAGCAATGTTATGTTTGTGTGAGGGTGTAAAAAACAACTAAACTTCAACTGAAGAGGGCAAATATGGAGCTAGTGCACAAAGGTTTTGGATGGTTTTACATTTGATGTGAGGTGTTCCTCCTCAAAAGTTTTCATTTGAAGCTTGTATGTGTGGATCGTGACCCTGCATGCCCTCAATAGAGTAGAATGACCTAAGTGAAATCCCGTTAGGTGAGTCTCCTTACTCCGCTGTAATATGTGAAAATAGCAAGGTGAAGTCTTGGTTTAATTAAGAACTGTCCAAAGCCTAGCTTGAATTTCAATGGTCCCTAATCCCTAAAAGGTTTGGCTATCATACCCAAGGAAAAAAACTCTTCTATCATAGGGGCTTAATTCAGAAGCATAACTGATCTGAATATAGTAATTTGATACATTTTATGGCAGAGTGACTTGGATTCTTCTATAGAAGTTGTCTTCAACCACAAGCATTTCATTTTTAAACCAAAGTACCAGTGCTTTGTTTGATCTGTTCCCACCAACAAAACACTTATTCTGGCAAGAAAACGGAGTATTCTTTACGAGCTCTTTGGTTGACCAAAAGAAAGATCCACTTTTGTCCGGAGCTGGTGACCAAGAAACAATCAAAGTATTGTGAGTGCCAAATTTAAATCTCCATTGAGTGTCACTTTTAGTCCACCAAATTAGAACAGAACAATAAAGAAACCTCACTTCTCACTGTTTTATAATCACCCTTCATGTACTAAATGTAGGGTAATGGACTACAGTTGCTATTCTTATAAGTCTATAAGAAGTAGATTTTTTCTGCCCATAAACACTGTTTATAGCCATCTTTAGAAGATGGTTTATAAATCTGGCTTAGAACTGTGTGTACGACTTCTGTTTTCAGTATGGATTTCAAATACTGAAGACAGGGTGCTGGACATTTTGTCCCTCTGATTTGTACCCAAGAAAAGTCTACTATGGGACGTCTGCCAGTCTATACTCATCTGTGGGAACCTTTCTTACCTGGTTTAACACCTGAAATTTTGTATAATCTCATAATTTTCTGGAAGGCAATGCAGATATGCAAATCTGCAACAACAAAAAAAACTACAGATAGGAAACGGTTGAAGTTACCTTGCTTTGTTCAGGGGTTCTAATCTTTATAAGCGGTAACTGTCCAAAATGGAGATCAGAAAGAAAATCAATGGGGTAGGCTATAATATAAAGTCATCAGAAAACATCCATCCAGCCAGCCAGTGTCTATACCTGCTTGTCGTAGCAGTTTTTTGTGACTTAAATAATTCATGAGTTGTGTCTTTTTTTAATGAATATCTCCTTAAATCTTGAAAATACTTAACCATAAGTAGACTATTATGGCAAATTTGCTTCAAACCTTTCCTAATATATCCAAGGTGGTACATGAATCCACTAATGCCAGTTGATGCATATTCAACGCATAGGGAGGAAAGAAATGTAAATTGATTCACAATTATTTAAGGCACAGTGTGTAATTTTCGGCCAGTAGGGGGCAGTGCATACCTAAATTATCACAAGCATGCGGTATCTGTGTCTTTGAGTAAGAAATTCAACAACGGAAGCCCATGAGATGTATACGTGTGGTCAGCCATTTTTAAGGTTAACCTAGCACCCAGTGTGTGAGCTCCAGGTTAGCTACTGATTCAAACTTCCTGTAGCAGGCGGGGAGAGCGTTACTCGAAACACAGTTGTCACCAAAATTGTGTAAAGAAAAACAAAAAAACTAGCCGCTTTGTCCGTCCGGACTTTGTAGAAGTAAAGAGGGCGTATAATATGGTTCCCCCTGAAAAGAGGACCTGCGCCTATGTATTTTAAAAATGATTTTTAAAGTCATATTTTACAATATCGCCAAAATTTTACAATTACTGTACTTTACGTGATCATTATTTCATAATATTTTAATGGCTATTTTCAAAGATGTACTGCTAAAATTACATACTGTCACTTTAAGGTACAAGGGCCAAAAGTGACTTGATTATGGCTTTAAAATAGATATAGGAAGGTACAAAATAGGCAGGAATTGGGAAGGGTGAGCAGGAGACCAGGAGCATTATTTAAGCAATTTAGATAAATTGCACTGGTGATAATGAGACCACTATTTGCAGTGATTAAACAGAGAATTGAACTTTGTAGCTATACTGTCTCCCTGCGTTGCATTATGCAGAAACCTGGAAAACCCCAAAATGTCTTTGTTTTCTGTTCAGAAAACGATCTCATTCACCCATCTTTGTTGGCATGGGTGTTCTCTTATTCTAAAATCATAGGAATTTAAGCAGTGTAGGAAAGTAGAACCTACCATTAATCACTTAGAAGCTATTCTAAATGGGCAAAGGAGCCATCACTGCCATTTTCTTTCCTTTTTTCAAATGTGTAGTCAATAACGCAAACCCTATCCTGTTTCTCCAGAGCTCACTGGATGTATTTCCAGCCCAGGATATCCTGTTTTATGTCACAGTGTCACATCAAATCAGTCAACCAAATTGAGTGGAACGAACTCCAAGGTCCAGACCCAGTACTTCTGTCTTAGACTCACATCTAAAAGATTCTGTAACCCATTACATTTCCAAGATGATTCAGGAATGAAAAATGGTCTCCAGAAACCTTGATGTTCCAAAATGAATCAATGCACGAACAATGTTTGTGCTCTTAAAGATTTCGTTAAATATACATTCTAAAACCTTAAGGAGAAAATAGTGAAAATATTGCCGTAAAGAAGTCCACCAGCCCCAGGGACTCTGGCTTGTCAGACTGAAGGAATGTTTTGAGGTTGCTGCAGCTTTAGCAGATGAAGGGGTTAAAACTGGTTCACAATGAGGTTTCCTCCATCTGTCCAATGGCGCCGTAGCAGAGGGACGCTCCGGGCATTGAAGAGGTTCTGTTTGTTTTGCCCTCCCATGTGTGCGTTTTGTCCCAGTGACTGTCTGAGTCACCCACACCCCCGACCACTCCCAGCACTCCTCCTCTTCCTCTCATGCCTGTAGGATCCACCTCCATATGTCTCTTTTGCTCCACTGTAACTCCTTCGTCTGGCAGAGAGCTTCTTTTCCTCCTGAATTTACCGCATCATCCTCGATTCCCTCCTCCTGCCTCTCCACCTCCTTTTCTCCTCCTCCACGTCACCATCTCTGTCTCTGCATTCAGTCTATGCATCTGAACATCTGAAGAGACGACACTGGATGAATGTCAATGAAAGGACTGTTAGAAAACATAGATGCTGTTTTGTTTTTTTTTATTTAAAAAAAAAGCAAAAACCTTTTTAGTTTTTATTATACTGTTAAAACCCACGCAACATGGAATTAACACGAAAGAGTGAGGGAATGAAGGGATTGAATGAATTTGGAGTTGTTCTGCTTGAAGGACCTTGACTTTCAGAACTGCGAACACAAAGATTATTGGTTCTAAATCGCCGCATGTGGATGACCAGCAGCGTTTCAGGCTCCTAAACCTGACTTACTCCCCCTGCATGGATGGACCGTGTAAAGCCTAGGAGGGAAACCTTTCATCTCCTGACTCCAGCCTTGACTAACTATCTCTCGGTGCTATTGAGCCGGAGCTCCATCTTGTGGACGAAAAAGGAAGCGTCACAACAACAACAACAAAAGCAGTCCTTTAGGTATTCAGTCATTCCGGGGGAAAAATACATAAATTCATTAATGAAAACTAGTAAAGTGATGCTTGTTTTAAATATTTAGTGAATGACAACGATAAAAACTGTAAAACTGTGTTTGTTTGCCTTGTATACTGAATTCCGGGTGTTGCTGCAGCAACTTCTTGGTTCCTATGTTTTTTTTTTATTTTAATTTGTATTATTTCAATTGCCTTGGTAATGAAGACATTCATTTTGTACCAAAAATAATTGGTATACAGCAGTCCCAGTGGAAAAAAAACGTGCATATAGTCTAAACAACATTTGTATAACCTTTACCCTTAACCCTATTTCTACACACAAATGCAGCTAAAAATTCCTAAGATCGTTGAACGGGGATAAAATAAAAAAAAGTCCATTACAAACAGAGGGGAAAAGGAGGTATTTTTGGACTGAGTCCAGCTGAATAGGAGCCAGCTCGAAAAAATGCACGGTCTGAAGCTAAAGGAATGTGTTCATTCCATGTGGTTTGGACAAGACGCACACAAGTTCATTTTAATTTAAGTGTAAAACAGGTTGCACTGCCGCTTCCTCTTTGTGTAGCATGTCCACAGCTTGTTTGCAAGACAGATGGCAAATTCCTATGTAGCGAGAAGTCAGGAGTGTGGTACAGACGAGCCAAAGCATATGGGCACGGTGGTAAACAAGTAGGGATTCAATCCCTCATGTAAAGCTGTTTTTAGTTCTTATCAAAAGAACATGTTGCGCTACGGTACAACTGCCAATATCAGAGTGTGCAGCTCCACAATCAGCTGGAATGCTACTGCCAACACAGAGCTTTATTTGTGCAATTGTTGTTTTTTCTTGTCTTCTTTTAAAATAAAAGTGTCACCGTAACCAACAGGATATTTACCGGCACACAGAGCCGGACTGGATTTGGAAAATCCAAACCAAAGAGCCGAGCTCTCTCCGCCTACAGCACTAAGCTAAATAATAAATAGTAACAAATTTATTGACAACTTATTATATTGGAGAATTACATCACTATACATACTTAAGAAGATGACGTTATTGAAATATTTGAAGACTTTATCAGATTATTCCCCAATAGATATAGAGTACTATACTAAGGCAGAATGAGGGTTTAATTCATAATGAATGTTTACTCTGCTGACCATTTATTTGCTCTGCTCATCTCAGAAGCCTTAAGCTACGCATCGGACATTATTGACAGCGCCCTCTACAGTTATCAGCCCCCCCGTAATTAAATGCTCATTGCAGTTGCATAATACACTAAACCGTTTAGAAAAACCCAGGCTTTAATTTGATTTATTCAGTGAGTAAAATGAATCCAATATATGACACCCCTAACTAAACTTATATTCATACAACTGAAACATTTTTGTATTTCATTTTTTAAGTTGTTTTTAAAGTTGTTGACTAATTACAGAAAAGCAGCAAAGAGTTTCCTCTTTGGGCCACTGAGTTTCCATAACGACCATTAGACAATGGAGCCAGGAAGACATATCAAAAACATAAACTGAACTCTGCAGGGAATAACATTAGCATTGCTTTTCAAAAATGCTAATGCCTTTCAGTACTATTGCTCAACACTGGGCTCATCATTCCCAAGTGTTGAGCACGGCAGAGTATCTGTGATGCTGGTTGCTCTCGTAGGGTTTTTGTAGGGGAATCCGAACAAAAATTAGCACAGAAGACCATCAAACCTACAATACCTAAGACAGAACGAAAGAAAGAAAACATAACGTTTTAATTAATACCTTTTTGTATTAATAACTTTTTACGGCGATGTTGCATGAAGATGCATAGAAAAAACCTATTGCTAGCGTTATATTTGCTGCTCAATTCGACTGCATTGTTGTTTAGCATTATTAGGAGCCACTATGAAGGCCTTAAATTAGACAAAAGTTCTGAAAAACAAGCAAGAACAAAACGTTTCTGAGACTCATTTGCTTGCTTAATTAATACTTAATTCTGCCACTAGAGGCAATACATCAAAAACTAGAGCTGACAGACAGCTGCCATCCGTAAGAGTCAAAGGTTTCAATCCCCCAATCAAGAGAGATTGTGCCAAAAAAAGGTTAAATGCTTCAAAACTATGAAATGAAGACAGAACACTGTCAATTCGGGGACACAAGTTTCGTTCAAATGATTTAAAAGAAGGGGTGCTAAGAATTGTGGTGCTGGTTATATATAAAAGTAAGAAAATCTTGGGTGTTTTCCCCATTAGATACATCTTACACATCTTTACAAAGGACGCCAATAAATTAAAGAGGAAGGATCTGTATTAAATGAGAAAGTGAGAAAGGAGGCCGTTTAATGACTCGCATAGGAACTCAAGTCTTGTTTAGGTCAAGTTGCAGGTGCCAATTTCTATGTGTGGTTGGGACTCAAATAGAAAGTTGGTGAAAATGAGTTTGTACTTCACCACTAAAGAAATATAGACGATATCTGTAGCCTTATAGAATCTTTTATACCAGAAAGTTGTTTTTGTTAGCTGCAGATGTGGGTTTGTAACAGATATTTAGTGATCCACTTTTACTCAAACATGGAAGGAGATAGATGGGAGAGGGATGTTGATACCCTCTGAATCCTAATGCCCCGCTCAGACCAACATAGTCACAACAGATTTTCCAAATAGCAACCTCCTGATCTGTCTAAACCGTTGTGAATTCTGCCCAGTTTCATGAGAGTTGTAGATTTCAGAAAGCCTCCCACAGGGGAATGCCGAGGCTGCAGTTTCGGACCAATGAATTTCTTGTTTCGAGAGAGCAACATGAGTGAGGTCTACATTATGTGTGTCCAGGTTAATTCAAGCAAACAGTTCCCCAAACCCAGTTAATTCTAACGCAGCGCTGTTGCTGTGCAGGCAGCTTTTCAAAAGAAAAACAACACACAAGTTTATCAGAGAGGCATACGAGCAAGAAAGACAGCCCAATTTATTTGAATGATTCTATTTTTGTTACAACATCTTATAAATAAAAATTGATATTTAAAGGAATATTCCATGTATGTAATGAATATATCTGTTTCCTGGCCCCATCCGATGGAGTGAACTGTAGCTGCACAGTGGTGTCGCTCACAGATGCTCACCTCTGCAGCTATCCAATGCCAGTGTGATGACAAATGTTATATCAGTATAAATAAATTATTTTTCTTGCCTAAAATTTGCTGTGTTGCTGGTAATGATTTTTTTGTGTCTCCCGAGAAGAAGCCCATGTGGAGTTAAATACAAATTGTACATTCCCAAATGACATGAAGCTGAAATCCGAGCAGCTTCATGTCATTTGGGAATGTACAATTTGTATTTAACTTAACATATTTTAAGAGACTAAATGTTTCTGCTTTATTAGGAAACAACAAACCCTGAGCCTCTGTGCTAGATTTTTATGCATGACTACGAAATCATTTGATACTATGATCTGCAAAACTATGCTTGTTTGTTGGTTTGTTTTTAGTCATAAATGTCAAGGTATTTTATAGGATTTTATAGAGAAACACAAAGTGGTGCAATAATTGTTCAGTGACAGGAAAAGGTGTTGGTCTTTTTTTTTCTCAAGAGGCTCTATAAGTCTAAATGTCCCAATTTTCTCCAGTTTCTCGACCTGAATATGAAGAAATCCACTAAATGTTGATAAAAAAAAACTTCTAAACTGTAATTTCAGTTTTAAGTGGGATAATTTTTCACGTAGCCGGAAAATGCAAGTAGGCAAGGTAAGGCAAGTTTATTTGTAGAGCACAATTCATAGAGGATAGTGTTGTAATATTGTGTAGACTTAAGCTCCATGACAGTTAGAACTTCAGCCGTTTTGTTGTTATCAACGTTATTTTTCCCTTCTGGATCTGCTAATCAAAGATTTATCAACAAAGCTGGGGTTTTTTTTTGGGGGGGGGGGTCTTTGATGTGTAAATCCCAGCCTGGGGAGGCGTGAGTATCAGTTTGTGTTCGTCTTCAACACATGAAAGCTCCTGGAGGTCCAGGGAGAGTTGTTGTTTGAGCATTTACGTTGCCCACTTGTCTAATTAGCTGCCCAGAACATGTTTTTGTGCAGAGCGGTTTTATGACTGCTCTGTGTTTTTCAAATGGTGTTATAAGGCTAGAGATCCTACTGTGAGTTTGAAGTTGAGCTCAAGAAAGGATGGAGATGTCCTCAGATCTGCCTGTCGAGTTTCAAGTGGTACATGCAAACGCTCCTAATTTTTTTTGTTGGTCTGTAGCGCCCTCTACTGGCTGACCTATATCAGTGCAGGAAAGAAAAGTAATACCAAAAGACGTAAAGTGCATTGATGTAGATTGGTTGAAGGACAGGGCTGCACAGTTGGTAGCACTGTTGTCTTGCAGCAAGAAGGCTCCAGTCCCGGCCTGGAGCCTGTCTGCATGGAGTTTGCATGTTCTCCCTGTGAATGCGCAGGTTGCCTCCGGGTACTCTGGCCTCCTCCCTCAGTCCAAAAAAATGACGGTTAGGTCATGGTTGTTGTTTTTTTTTCCTGTGTGTCTCTGTGTTGCCCTGTGATGGACTCTGGAGATAGGCACCAGCCAACTCCACGACCTGCATGAACCGGTTCTCTCTTGGTTCTCCAACTTTCTTTCCACTGTGCAAAAACATGACTTTTAATTTAAGATCTTCATACGTATAAGTGTTGCTGTGGGCATGGTTGTCTGTCCTGCGTATCTCTGTGTTTTTCTGCAACGGACAGCCGGCCACTCCATGGTGTACCCTATCTCTCACCCAGTGGCAACTGGACATAAGGAACCAGACCCCTACACGTATAGGTGGGCTTTGATGGATAAATGAATGAAATTGCTTTGGATATTTTATCTCAAAATTAGTCAAATAATATTGTTCTAATTGACAGGCTTTTCTTTTAACAGCATAGAGATGAAATTATGGAATCAATCAGTGCTGAAGAATGAATTATCAAACCATGAGGCAAAAACAGACCAGAATCAGAACTTTTTCATGCTTCTTCTGACTTAGAGTTTTGATGGTATTACCTTTACCGATGGAAAAGCAGAATATTTCACATGGATGTTTTCCACTTTACGGTCTCATTTAACTCTCTGAGAGAATTTCATCATCTCTGTTTTTATCTAATGCATCTTCCTGCTAGGGTAGTTTGGAAGGTCTCCATTTTAACTGCACCTGATCCTTGTCAGGCATGTGGGAGTGGACCGGTCTACGGACTGCTCACACCTGACAATAATACCCAAACTGAAGGACCAGATCTCTGTTTTGATCTTCGCTTCCTGCAGTTTAATAAGTAGCTATGTCACGCACTGCTTTACTAACTTGACATCAGCATAAGTCAGTTTCTCCTAATCTTGTTCACGCAAACATCTAGGTAGGTTTGAGACACATCCCTTTACTGAACAAGTTGTCCTAGCCAATAAAACAAATCCACGTTTAGCCATAAAAGGCCCAATGAAGCAAAGTGAACCAACTGAGAGTAATTTCAGGCTGCATCAGACCGGAAATAGGTCTGCCATGTTGCGTAACGCTGAAGCCTGCAGGGTTGGCGAACAATGAGATCAGTTGAGTATGTAGTGCAAGAAAGTGACAACTCCACAATAAAATGATGGAGTTTAATTATAGCGCCATCTCCTCTGCCTCTTGTGTACTGAAAGACTGTCTTTGATACACACTCACACACACACACTAGGGTTAGCTGTCTTTCTGAAGACATTTAAAGTGCCGACCAAAAGCATGTATGCTTATTTAACTTCTTTACATGTCATTTTATGTGATGGACCAACAGTGAAAGATTAAATGTGTAGGATTTGATTTAAAAAAAAAAAAATTTTAGCGTGGCAAGTATTAAAGACCCTCTAGCCAATTTCTAAAATCTCTTTTTGGTCCAATTACAGCTCCAAGGATTGGAAAGGGAAGTGTTTCCCAATTTTGCTTGTTAAGTTACACTGCCCTGCATTTTATAGATGTTTCCCTGCCTTAACACGCCTGCTTTAGATGATAAGAGTTCAATAGGTCAGGTGTGCTGAAGTAACGAAACAACTGAAACATGCAGAACAGTGTAGCTTGAAGATCAGGTTTGTAAAACACAAGGATAGAGGACATCTGTAACACATCAGTTCTCAAGTCTCGTCAGACATTCTTAATTGGACGTAGGTATTTACTTTGAATGGACCATTCCGAAGATATTTATGTAGACTTTGATCTAAACCAGCATTTATTAACTAGGAAAAACTTGCATTCAGCTCCGTCCATCTTCAGTCAACCCCAACCAGTTTCCCTTTCCCTGCTTAAAAAAAAAAACCGCCACTCCATAGCCAGATCCTGCCACCGCCTTGTTTCACAGTGGAGATGTATGTTTAGAAAAAACATTCTCCAGCAAACTGATGAGGCCAACAGAAATTACTAATCATGCAAGTGGTTGTACTGGATTTTATTTAGGGGTTTGAATATGAATAACTACAAGCTGACAAAGAAACTATCAAATTAAACAACTACTGCTATTTTCAAACTGCCACCAATAATAATAATAATAATGACAATAATCCCTCTTTCTGACATGAACAGAACCTCTGGTCTCCAGACTGGACTGCTGTCTCCCCCACCATTGGTCCATCTTCTGGGATCCAATGAGGAGTAACCAGGTAGTTAAGCACTCACAGCTGTGCTACTTGTAGTTCCTTCTGACACAGTTCCCAGAACCATTGCGTTAAGACACCATGCAGTGGTGCAGCTGAGCACCGCTGCAACTATTCCCACAGTGTCCAGTCCCCTGGAATATGAATAAAAAACACACACACACGAGGCGAGGGAGGGTGCTTTCATCAGGGCCAAACTACCAAGCGGCATACTTCCTGTTTCTGACAGCTCTGAGCGTGCCACGGTATCTGTTTTAAACAAATACACACACACACACTTATACACATTCATATCGGCTAACGCAGGAAGGGCTCACAGCAATCTGCAATCAGCTCAGAGAGAAACAGAATGAGTCACCTCTGCTGCTGCTTCTGAGGCTTCACTAAATGTTCTATTAAACTGAATATTAGGAAAGACAAACTGGCATGGTTACAGAAGATATGTGAAAAGAAGTTAGAATGAAGAGAGAAAAAATAATAAAGGAGTTAGGTTAACCTGCAGCAAGGGGACGAAAAAAAAAAAAAACTTGAAGAAAGTACAGCAAAAACAACAAATGGGAGGGGCTTGGGACTGGAGTCATGTGGAGAGGGGGAGGAGGAGTGGTGGTGGCTGTGTGTGTGTGTATGTTTGTGTGTGTGGGGGGGGGGTAAAGTGCAGGAGGGACGAGAGAAACTGCTGTTAGTTCATAATCGTGAAGAAAAAGCAGAAGAAGGAGAAGGACTAACAGAGGAAGGAGTTACTTTCCCTCATCAGCACCTGATTTTTACACTTGAGCCACACACACACAAAAACAAACACACACACAGTCAGACTAATGATACTGTTGGATGGACCGCCGGCTGCATTCACCTCCACTCTTCCAGCTGTGGACGTATGAGATTCACTCCTGTGGACAGACATGCAGTTCTACTATGTGGTAAGTGACAACTCCTGGTTTTGTGTTTCGTTAAATAATGACAGTGAATGCATCACAGGGATTCTGTAAAGGAAAACATTTCCAGGGAATTAAAAGAATATATATATATATAAATAAAATCAAGGAATCAAGGTTAAAACCTAGACAAAAACTATTAAAATATAAAAATGTATATGTTTTTATTGCTATATTATAATTAAGTCATCCCTTTAAAACATCGTCACTAAACCAAGGCTCCCTTCTTTAACTATACAGACAGCGCTGCCAAACATTTTGGTTCTATTAATTTTTGTTTATTGGCAGAAATACTGACCTGACTGAAAATATAATCTCCTGTCTCCAAAACTAGAAAACACGTTCTGAAAGTTAAACATGAATGAGGGAAAAAAAAAAAACAAGCTTGAATTGTGAACAAAAGTAAAAAGGCAAAATGATGTTAACCGCAATCTAGAATATGTATGGCTTCTTACAAATTTTGTTTCTCCTTTAATTGTTGTCTTAAATCATAGCTTATCTAACTGCATTCCTGCATTCCCGATGCATAAAAATTGAAATTAGCTGTTTGCACTGCTGTTCTCACCCCGCGACCCAGTCAATTGAGGAGACACGGTTCTTCTCAGTAATAATTAGCGGAATTAACACTTTTTTTTATCTAAAGGAAATTTAAGAGTGGCATTGCACAATCAGCCTCACAATCAATTGCATAGCTACATGTATCTTCATTCTTAGTTTGCCCTTCTCCTCCATTATTATGGAAGGTTTTAGTTTCTTAACTATCTCTGTGTCAAAGGTTTCTCTAACTGCAATAAACACCTGTCGGCCCTGTGCCACCTGATTTACGGCATTAGCAACTGACGAATGAATATACTAGAGCATTTTTTTTTAAAAGAGCTAAATATTCGCCCAAGGAGAAGGTGGAGAACAAACCCAGACCCTCAAAAAGTAATTTACATTTCCAAAAGAAAGCCGCTGTTACTCCTTATCTGAATCAAAATGCATATTTGGCTTAGATGCTAGCTTTACTTTGTAGTGTGTTAACATAGTAGTAGGTGGGGTGCAGCATTACAGAGCCATGTTAGACATTTGGAAGTTGCTCGCTTCAGCTTAAAAGGTATATATGCATTTTTTTTGGCCAAAGAAAAAACACTGTGATCATTATTTTCCCATATTATGAAGAGCAAGAAGGTAGACATCATTTAGACACAGTGTCACATTGGGCGAGGTGAAATCAGAACTGTAACAAGTGATGAAAATTCCAACATTTTTCTCAGGTGATACATTTCTAATATTGCTGGTGACATGAATTGCATAGTGACTGCTAGCATTGTTGCCTTGAGGCAATGATGTTCTGTGTACGAACCCCAGCCTGAGATCTTTTTGCATAGAGTTTGCGTGTTTTCCCCATGCATGTCGGTGCTCTCCTGGTACTCTGGCTTCCTCCCACAGTCCAGCAAACATGCTTGTTGGGTTAATTTGTTTCTCAAAAAATATACATTTATATTAGGTCTGAATGTATGTGAGTGGGGCAAGAAGGTTGTGGGTTCGTATCCCGGCCCAGGGCCTTTCTGCATGGAGCTTGCTTGTTCTCCCCGTGCATGCGTTCTCTCCGGGTACTCAATTGATCACTCTAAATTGTCCTTAAGTGTGTTTGTGTGGGTGTGTGTGTGTGTGTGTGTGCGTATACGCGTGCACGCGCGCGCATGTGCATGATTGTTTGTCCTGTCTGTCTCTATGTGGCCCTGTGATGGACTGGCGACCTGTCCAGGGTGTACTCTGCCTCTTGCCCGCTGACAGCTGGAGATAGGCACCAGCCCCGCCTGCGACCCCTTGAGCAATAAGCGGTGAAGAAAATGGATGGATGTATGTCAGTGTTTGAATGGTTATTTGTCCGGTGTGTCTCTCTGTGCCCAAGATCCTGCTGGTACAAACGGGTATAGATAATAGATGGATGGATGTCCACAATTGAAGTAGTGAGTAAAAAAATAGATTGACACAGTATTACAAATACTTCATAAAAGCTTTTTTCATTAATAACTGTGTTTCTCTATGGAGAAACTGGTCAAATGCATTGCTAAGGTTTTATGACAACCCATTTTTACACCTAAACTGTCCCCTCTTCGCACTCTCCGATCTTAAGGTCTTTCCAAGTCAGGATTCACTTTCTTTCTCCAAAAAACAAATCCAACGCTTCCTTGGCTGATGTCTTGTGTGGAAATCCAAGAAATCCTTGAATGTATATGTTATGGTTTGTTATGGATTATTAGTTTAGTAGTTATTGGTACTCAGAAAAACGTCTTTAAGCACAACATCTGACAATGTCATTGCCATGTTTGTATTTAGTTTTTTGAACATCAATAGAGAGACCAGTTGCAAAGTCTAAATGATTCATTGAAAATAAAAAATGGGGGTTGATTGCTAGACCACTGCGCAAAGGAATGGAGAAGTCCAAAGGTGAATGTTAAGATAGTTTGATAGTACTCAGGTGAGCCCAACTTGTAGTTGATTGGGAGGACGCCGGGGAAAGAAGACTAAGAGTCCAGGATGTCCAAAAGAACTTCCAACATCAGCATCTTCAAATGTCAGAAAATTGTGAGGGATGGCCGATTTTTGTCTCGTCACGTAAGGAGGTTGAATGAGTCTTTTAACTTGTGATGGTATTGGTGTTTGGCATTATTTCTTCCTGAGATTTTTGCGGTAGCTTTTATGGGGAGCACATGTCTCCTCCCCTTCCGGCCGGCCCGTGGGTCCCTAAACCGAAAAAATAATCAATGGAAATCAATAAAGCAATAAAAGTTATTTTCTGGGCCGCTTTGTCTTACGTCCTGAATCAATCAATCAATCAAAGAAACTTTATTTATAAAGCGCTTTTCAAACAAGTGCTTTACAGATTTAAAATAACCCCACAACCCCCCCTTCAAAAATAAAATCATCAGCGCAAATACAACCCCCTCCCAACCCAACCCATCAGCCATACACACACACACACACACTTAAAAGCTACAAAAAGCGGGCTGAGTACAGATGGAGCCAGGAAATGCCATCGTGGGAGCCATCTGCATCGGCAGCAGCAGATCAACAGCAGCAGCCAAGGCTCCGACCCAGGGCGCCCAGAGGAGGGAGGGCTGGTACCCCTACCTACACCCAAGCGCTACCTGGGGGGCACCCAGGCAGCCACAGCTGACAACCGCCACCTAGAGCTTGTAGAGCTTCTCCTCCATGCTGGTTCTCACTCCACCGACTGCTTTAACCCCGACATAGCTTCTACTTTCCACATGGTTAGATTTATAGTGGTTTTCCCCGTGCTTAATGCTCTTTTCTTCGGCCTGGAGGCCACGACCCTCACTCTTCTTCTTCTTCTGCAGTTGTAGTGCTCTAAACATTTTCACACAAACCTAAAGTAACTTTTGCCTCCGGTCGAAAATCAGCTTTTTCTCTGCACCAAAATTCATTTTTAAAATTCACGGACATCATATGTTCGATTCACGGCGCATTTCAAACTGGATCAGAAAATAACTTTTATCGCTCCATTGAGTCATTCATTTTTTTTACCATTTGGGGACCCATGGACCAGAAGTAGAAGGGCGTGACTTAGGCTCCACATTAACCTAAACCCACCCATGTCCTCCCTCATTGTGATGCTACTGAGATGGTTATAGAAACACAACTGGATCATTCTGTACCGAGCTGACCTGTTCTAGGCCAAATCAACCCTAGTGGAAAAGGGGCAATGGACTACTATCAGTGGAAATAAGAGTTATTTTTACTAGAGATATGGTTTTTCAAGGACGACAAACACAAAGGGTTTTAAAAAAATACTGGAAGTGGTGTAACCAGGGCTTTGGCCAACTGAAAAGAGAAAAAGACAGACAACCTGAGTCAGTTTCTTTAGAAATACCAAAAGACAGACTGATAGGGCCAGTTTGCATCAATTGTCCTTTTCAGCAACTTTTGAAGTCACTAGTATTACAGGCAAAACTGAAAAAGCTTAACCGCTTTGTTCAGCTGAACGATGATGAGATAGGGACAGTTCTGGCAGATAAAAACAGACGGTATATGTGACGTTTGCATGTTCTCTCCATGAATGTATCTGGATTTTCCACATGTACTATGGTTACCTCCCACCTTCTGAAAACGTGCTTTGTTAACAGGGGATTCTAAATAACTCGTGTGTGCCTTGCGTGTCTCTGTGTTGCACTGTGGTGGACTATCCTTCATCCTACCTATCAACCACTGGAGGAAGGCACCTTCTCTACGGTCAGCTTGCACACGTTTAAGTGGGAATCAAAAATAGGTGGGTGGCAGATGGAAAAAACATGTTTTCATTCCATATATTTCTGAAGCAAGGAAGTTTAATGCCAGTGCGTTGGCAACACACCTTCGTTCCAACATAGTTATTGCAAAAGAAAAACTCTTATTTGAATTACGGGAACCACACGTGTTGCACAGACACACTATTTGCCGCCTTAGGCTGTGGTTATGTCAGTTGCATAGATCTCATGTTCGCCTGATTTTATCTGCAGAGTTTATTTAATTTTGCACAACTTGGATTCAACATTTAACAGTCCATTTTAACCACCCATGTTGTATAAAGCATCTAGTTTGCTCCAGGATGTTTAATAGAACTCTGGTGTGGGTCACGGAAAGAATACGTTTATGTGGATTCTCAGTCGTCCAGGACTTCATAATCTTGAAAGTTTAAAAATCAGGCAACTGGACTGTTCTTGTACTGTTGAAAATGTTTCATCTCTCATCCAAGAGACTTCACTTGGAACTGAAGAGAAGGCTCTTGGATTACAAGACAACTAAAAAAGTCCAGTTTCCTGCGTTTAAACTCTCAAGAATGTCAAGGAATGAACCTCTGCTCTGTCTAAAAACAACGGTCTTGGACTGCTTCAAGCACACGCAATGCAGGAGACAGACTCCATTGCAAGGCATTGTGGGTAAATCCAACAAGAAATGTCTGCCGGAAGAAAGTGATAAAATTTCTTGGTATAGCAAACCAAACACCATTCTTGGTATTTTCAGTACCACTAAAGGTGAGAATTGCAATGTTTCATTCAAAAGTTCTGCTTTCTTTTAACAAACCACACTGAAACAAAACACTGAATAAACGTCAAATCCAATAAAAAAGTTCCCAATTGTTTAAAATCTACCAGAGTTAAAGTGTGAAAATTCCAATGTGTAGAATGTTTCAAACATTAAACAGATAAAAAAAATTAATCTGATCTTAGTTCTCTGAATATTTTTACATTTAAGGATGAAAAATGACATCATTTTCAAAATACTTTATTTCACTCAAACTCAAATATAGAAAGGAACCATTCACCTAAATGCTGTAGACAAAAGACTTAATTGTCAGGTTTGGGTTAAAGGAGGACCCAGATGCGGAGCGGCGTTTGTGGCTCTTACGGCCCATGTTTATTAATAGTCCCAAAAAGCAGACGAGAAGCACAGAGAACACAAGCACTAGGGGAGGTAACGACAACAACGACCCGACGAGGACAGACAGACACAGAAGGGCATATATACTGTGGGGAGGGTAATCAGGAAACGAAGAACACCTGGGAGCAGAGGCGGAAAGCACAGGGAGGACTAATAGGACAACAGGTGAAACAGACTAGGACTAATTAACTCAAACAGACAGGGAGGAAACAGGGAGGAATAAACGACACAGACAGGGATGGATTATGACATTAATTCATTTGTTTATATTTGTAAATAATATAAAATCAAAACTTTATTTATGAAGCACTTTTCAAACAGAGTTTCTCAAAGTGCTTTACAGATTTAAAATGACCCTAAAACCCCCATACAAAAACCAAAATAAAATCATTGCGACTACACCCCCCTCCCAACCCAACAGCCACACACACACACACACACACTTAAAAGCTGAAAAAAAAATAAAAAAAATACAATCTGATTTTTTTTTCTACAGACAGACAGACATACTGCATAGATTACTTGAATAAACTGCTTTTTACTCTTAGTTTAAATCTGTAAACATAAGCATACTTACATGCATATTCCTAGAACTGTTTTAATGGGACTTAAACCTTAAAACAGGATACAAGCAGAATTTACCTAACTAACTAAACATAAACTTCTTTTTCTTAATTACCAAAAATATAGTATCTTTTGTGAATTTAAAAAGAGCATATTGCAAACTTTCGCCATTTGACAAGAGATAGCAATCCAAGCATAGGATGTTTGACAAAACAGGACTGTACTTTCTACTAGTAGACCTGCTAAAAGGTAGAAGAGGAAGTCTATTTAAACACCCTTCCCACCTATTGGCACCCTTGGTGAAAATCTGTAAAATATCCTAGAATATAATGTTCTTTTACAGATCTAGTAAACCCAAGAAAACACTGTTTCTTTTTTTTAAACCTCTCTTACCAACCCTTTCTTTTCTATGCATCTCTGGACCTTGTACAGGTTTAATTATCATATTTCAGTGTACAGTGAACCTTTTGTTAATTATTGTTATTGTGACAGTGTGGAGGTTCTGTCACTATGGCTCCGTTTGATCATGTGGCCTGGCTGCTAGGCCACAGGGATATCCCTTTGGTTGACTGGTTAGCGCGCATGACTCTTAGTCGTGGGATCGAATCCTGCCCGGGCCCTCGTTGTGTACCTTGCCACATTATTAATGCACTTTTATGTAATTTTGGGATTTTGGTTAATTTTTATGGCCCTTTCGATACTTCCTCCTTAATTTAAATGTATGTTTTCTTCTTAATCCCATTTTGAAGAGTGGCTATGAAAAATGGACCTTGGTGTGAATTCATATTTACTGTATGTATAGCTCAGGGTAGCATTAACTCATGGATTACTAACTAAAATTTCCAAATTAAAACTTTCATTGGTTGGGAAAAGTTTTATAAAAAATGCTTCCTGAACATTTATCTTATAGCTTAAAATTTCCATCTCAGGAACAAGGCAGTGATCAAGGATATGGACGGGCTCAGCGTAGTAAAGTTCTTGCAAAAATCAGTCTTCGCTCACCGTTTTTCAACATTACAGATGCCGATGCTCAAGACCATATCTAGCCCTGCCTTTCACAGTCTGCAGTCCATTTCTGCAAACCACTTCCAGTGCTTGAGGTCTGCCCCACTCTGGCCGTTGTGGTCCTTTCTGGAAGTCATGCATTGCCATTTTCAGTTAAATCCTTTTACATGCACACCGCCAGGCCTATCAGTAGCTTTATTCAGGATAGAAAACAAGTTATGTCCATCTATTTTCTCTGTTCACCTCAGACTCTTTCATCTCACACTTTATACCCAGCACTTTAGAGCTCAAATATCACCTTATACCAACCTTTATCCCAGCATGGTGTTATCTTGTGTGAAAACGACCTAGATGGCAGC
This sequence comes from Apricaphanius iberus, assembly GCA_028564705.1. Lineage (NCBI taxonomy): Eukaryota > Metazoa > Chordata > Actinopteri > Cyprinodontiformes > Aphaniidae > Apricaphanius > Apricaphanius iberus. Next base: position 760,463 of record JAPXFQ010002314.1, read on the forward strand.
AAATTACCCTCACAGGCTGACCTCTTATGAATGACCAACGGTCTCCTTGACGCTGACATTAGTGTCTGCATTGACTTAGGAAAGAGGCTAGTGGCTACCACTACGTAGGTAAGAGTGAGAAGGACATAATTTTACCGGACCAGTCAGTCTATAGGTGCGTTTGTTGGGTTGCCTTAGTTCCTTTCGGACTAATGCAGAGATAGTTTGGAAAAAAAAGGGGGCCCAGACAAAGGTGGTGGAAATGCGCGTGATACATGCTCAATCGACCCGGGCGAGGCTGAGCCGAATCTTAGTGGAAAAAGGGCCTTATTTGAACTGTCAGTGGCAACAGTTTGGGTGATTTTGATCAAACAAATATTTCTTAACGTAGGATTGTTTTCTGCTGTAAATAAATGCTCTCAAATGAATGGTGAGATTGAGGTATTGCAATAAAATAGATACATTTTATTACACCTTTTACACTTTATTTATTTATTTACAAAAGATATGAAAACAATATTAACAAATCGAAATTAAAAAAATTATATTGCTCAGACATCTCTTCAAAAAACATGATCTAGTTAAAATAGCATTAAGACAATATATCAAATGTTAGCAAGGTTTAATATGGTGCTTCTTATTTTGTTCAGCTCCTTTTTAACACTGCTTCGATAGCACTTGGAAACTGATTGAAAAAGCACAGTTGTTCGGAAACAAAACAGCTTTCTATTTTTTGCTTCATATAAGAAGGTCCAGATGGTCGTCCTCCTGTTCAGCCCAGGACACGTGTTCTCCTTTTGCCAGTCTAACACATTAAGATTGTGCAGACAGTTCCTGCACTTCATCTTTAGCTGCTGTTTCACACATGCAGCTCATGGTTGGGGATAATGTGGATGTACTTCATCTGGAAATGAAAGGGATGTGGCTCATCGAATCATCTGTTAGGAGTGGACAGAATGCTAAGATGAAGCAGCTGGGAACAGAGAAGGAGAATTCTTGGGAACTGTTCTCTTGCTGACAACACATACTGTCACGTATCATAGCCATATTTCAAATGAGGGAATTAAGGCAACGCATAGAGGAAAGCAGAATCTTACCATGTATTTACACTCTTAAAGTAATTTTATTCCTGGAGGAATATCGCAAAACATCTGGAAACCACTTGAAAGAACGGTGAAAGACTCTTACTGTTATTTACAAGTAAAAACAGAACCTTTTAACCAGACGATGGAACAAGTCATTGTTTTACTAGTCTCACGTAAGTCTCAAGTTGTTATCCTCATGTCCCAGGTAAAGTCTCAAGTCATGTCAGGCAAGTTTCAGGTCAAGTCCCAATCCTGAAACCTCAAATTTCAAGTCATTTTGTGTCTTTTTTTAAAACAATGTTGCAATTCTATGTTCAATATATATCATAAACCATGTGTTCTTTGTCAAATCTGTATTTATTTCAACACCATATAGAACAGGTGTAAATGAATCTTGAACATGTTCAAAAAAAGAGTTCTGAAACCTCTATGTCGTACAGTTTAAAGAAACGTAGCACATTCCATTAAACTATAATTTCACACCCAAGGATTTTAGGGATCTTACAAAAAAAACATGGGTGATGTGATGTTCAAAATGTAGATTTTTAAGAGATATAGAATATATGGACATTAAATTAGTTCTCGTCTTCACTCCAGTCCAGAGGGTGGAGGTAGTGCTCCTTGAGTTGCTTGGCAACCATCATAAAATTAGAAGACGAAGAAGGTAGCTGTATTATTTGTAAGCTAATGGTGCGTTCCATTTACGTCGTAAGTCTGAGCCCAGGACTGGGTGTGACATCACGTCCAATTAAGTTAAATCTCGATTCCAATATGGTAACGCCCAGTAGCAATCATTGGCAGTACCTCTTATAAACATAATTTCAAGCTTCCACATGCCAACACCACTTTTATTTTGTTCAGTTTAGAGTTGCAGGGTCTACCTGTAATATTAATTTTAGATGGACTCTCACCAATGTGTCTTGTAAAATAGACATTTTTCAATCACAGCTACTATTTTTGATGTGAGGAGCGGTAATACTGAAAGTCAAACTCTCAAGGATGGAGTACAAGTCATGTGACTTGACTCCACATCTCTGCTTGTAACTATCTAAAAGTATGTTTTACCCCTATCTGCTCTTCATCAGAACTGACTTGTCAAGTAGTGTGCTCTGGAAGTCTCCTGCAAGTGTGCTGAGGTATCTGAAACAAAGAGGTCCTGTCAGGGCAGGGAAACCTCTGAAAAATGGACAGCCGAATACAGCCCTATAATCGACTAACGGTATTGGATCATGTACTCTGACCCCTTTTATTAGAACAAGCACTAATTTCTTCGGCAGATTGACCTACAGTAGCTAGCCATTAGTTGGACGATGCTAGCCAGTGAGCGCTGATCATTCCCCACTCTTCTTTCCTTGGACCAAGTTGATAGACTTTAAGCATTGCTTGTTTTTTAAATCCAAAGTTCTTGGATATCTGCTTGGTTCTGATTTGAAGTTTTAGATGAGCAGCAGACTTAAGTTATATGCTGAGAATAATTTAAAAGAAAAAGCACAACAGAGTTTTTTTTTTTCTTAAAACATCTACATCAGTAATTTATATCTAGTTCCCCAATCCTAATTTTGTCTTTGTGTGTAAATTTTTTTTTTTACATGGAATGGAAAATACTGATATGTGATGGCATGATTTGGATTATCTTGTATGGATTGAATAAAATAAAGAAGTTTAATGAATACTATTGAGTATGTCACCATTACACTAGCAAGCTCACAGAGATGAATTACAAATTTTTATTGAAGGAAGGGATGGAAAGGACGAAGAGTCTGGGGAGATGGAGAGGCTTAGGATGTAGACTCTGTGTGGGGGTAAGGTCATCAGGAATTTACCTTTCTCGAGCCTGTGCAGAACCCCCACAGACGGAACCTGGAAGAGAGATGTTAGGGGACGAGGACTAGAGTAAACCAGGGTCAGAAAGAGGATGGCCGACCCCCATAGACTTAGGGGAGGATGAAAGACCAGGAGGATGTATGGATAAAGGGATGCAGAAGAAAAAGAAGAGTGTGTTTGGGGTCAGGAATGTTCTAATGTAGGTAGGGGATGATTGGAATGGGGAGGGGGATGTACAGATGAAGGGGTGAAACCATAGAGAGGGTCAGGAAGGAAGGGGCTTGCGAAACAATCAAGTCAGACATGGAGCACCCGGCAGAGAGAGTTTATATGGGCTGCTGAGGGATTATAGAAGCGTTTCAGGTGTAAAACGCCAGGGTCGTGTTTGGGTAGATGGCTGAGTGTGAAGTCGATTTGGGGCGTGTAGGTGCTCCAGAATCTAGGTTAGAACATTAACTCCATTTTAAAAATTGACAGGTAAAAATAGATTATGACGGGACTTTTTAACCCCATTGGTCAAAATTCAAAATAGTCTACTGTGTCCTCTGGTTTAGCACCATGAAAAGCAAAATGAAATCACAGCGAAGTAGGTTTTCGGTTATAAATTTGACAGATATTCATCCTAGAGTTTTCAATGTTACACCAAGTTGTGACAATGATCCAGCGGGTCTTAAGTTTTCACTTGTTGCTGCTGATCACAGCAGGTCATTCAGTGGCAGATTACAGAATAAAATCCGCAGCTCTCACTTCATGTTCCCTGGTCACTCCAGGATCACTCTACTAGTCTATACAGATAACTTTTCAGATTCAATGTTTCATTGAAAGAAAATTTGTGTATTTATAATAGCTCTTATATCATGGGACTTAGTCACATTTCATTTTGACATTTTTTTTTTTAGATGATGTCTTTCCTCTTTATTGTGAAAAGATTACAGAGATTATGTCATACTTTAGGTTTGCCATCCGTCCACACCTGATCTATGCAGTTGTTGTACTTTAATGAATAGCTTTGTAACTTTATTTTGACGCTGTTTTTTAAAGTTACTTTGATGGATTTTATGGGAAATTAGAGATGGGTGTAAATAAATGGTGTTAGATGGGGTCATAAAGGTGTATCAATGCTAGCTTCCACCTAATACCATTGTTGATATTATTGGTTGAGCATAGAAAAACCAGTATATAGGTAGAATATGGATGAATATAGTTCTATAACTACTATTATATAAGATTCCATAACATTATTTAACATGCTGCAGGCTTACCTTAAATATAAGGGGATTTACACCCCTGACTGTTGGTAATTGTTTGACTCAATTATTTTAGCAAAACCAGTGCTCTAAATGTCCGGTAATTGACAGAATTCTTTTCTACGGCAAATAAAAAACCCACTAAATACTTTAAAAAGGGTTAATAGTAGAGGGATAGTGGCTTGAGCATGGACTAATGTTGACAGAACCAAAATAAATAACTAGAAAAATCCATGACCTTAAAACAGCAGCAGCTATCTGCGCTGCTAATACCAATCATGGTTTTTAAGAGTTTTTCTGAACTCCAGCTGGGATTTTCACCACATAATTGCGACTGTTTTTAATGTGGTTCCACACAGAGATCTCAATAATTTCTTACTGGCTTCCTATCTGCTTAGGATTCTCACTGTTTTTCAATTATAATATGTATAAAAAAATCCTGGTTAAAATGCTCTTCTTTAGTGTCATACGTTTTTCATATTCCCCTTGTCTTTTTGTAAAAAAAAATGCCCAACTAGGGACAAGCATTACAAATTAGCTTTGTCTTGATAATGTTATTTCCTATATAGATAAACTAATAAATATACTAATATCTGTTGAAAACCTTTCATGTTTTGTGTTATTTAAACACTTTTTTTCGCAGCTGAATTGATTGCTTAAAGTGACAATGTGTAGTTTTTGCAGTATATCTTTAAAAATAGGCATTAAAATATTATGTAATAATAATTACATGAAAGCCATACTAGAAGAAGTCTTTACTTCTACAAAAGCCCAGACAGACAAAGCGCACGGAACAAGCCCGCTATTAAAACATTGATTTCCCCTCAAAATGCAAAAAAGTTTCGCCATAAATACATTTTTACCTCTTCGCTAGTTCCAAGCGATGAAAGAGAGACTGATGTGCTTGTCATGTTGCTGCAAATAGATCATTCTCAGGGAATTGAGCGTTTGAAAACAGCACTAGTTGGACCTCCGTTGTTGAGTTTCTTACTCGAAGACACAGATACCGCATGCTTGTGATAATTTAGGTATACACTGTTCCCTAATGGCCGAAAATTCCACACTGTGCCTTTAAAGCCAGTTGACAGTTTTCACAGCATAAGGAGAATTTGGGTTTTAGAAAAGTCCTGAAATGATTTTGCTTGCATTTCACAATTTACACAATTATCAGAAAGGCAGAAGTTCGAAATGTTGTGCCATAACCCTTCGAAGGGAACAGAAAAGATCTACTTTGGCAATCACTGTGGATTTATGAAGTGTGTGTAATGCACAGTGCACAGATGCAGAAGACTAAACACTCATGCCATCTGCTTTGGAGAATCACTTGGCCTGGACTTACAAAACCAACTGCAGCTAAGGCTTAGAATTGTTGGCGCACCATTCGTTCTCCATCTCCCTTTCTCCTTCCTCTCCAACGTTATCAGACAGCTGCATCCCTTTATTCCCAACTAATATTTCTGCTTCGATCCATCTCTCATCTTGTCTCCGTCTCCGTCTGCTCGGGCTGTTACAGAATATGCCGCCTTCGTCCAGCTTTTGGCACAGCCTGCAGGACCCAGTCATATTTCACGCTTGTCTTTTTGATTTGTGAATCTGTCTCTGGCTCGTTAATGTCTACCACTAGATCTTATTCCTGTTTAAGTAGGTGGGGATTTACCCAATGTGAGTGATGGCTTTGCGGTTTTCAGGGGCTTCTTGGTGAGGTGAAGCCTGTGGAAGCAGAAGGAGTTTTTGTTACATTTGACTGAGGTTTTACAGCTGATCTGCTGAAAATGGAACATTATTCATTCCTCATCAGAAGTCATAGTTGGACAACTGAAAAGGTTTTGATTACAGTTTGAAGGGAAGCTTGGAGCCTCATTCCTTCAAAGCTCAGAGAAGATGAGTGTCTATTGATGGGACCACCTTGCACTCTACCCAAATGGTTTTCATGGAGATTTAGCCATTAGGACAACACATTTTCACACACAACAACAAAAGTGAATCTGCAGCTAAGTTAAAAACTGATTCAGAACAAAGTTCTTGAAATGGATCTGTCAAAGACCAGGGCTTAGAGTAATGAAAAAGCGTTGGGAAGCCTTACAGGATTGCTATTCACTAGCAGAACTAATCCAGCATTAAGCAGCTGAAGTAGTTATGCCTTAAGACTAGATGTGCCAGAAGAGACACGCCTAAGAACTGTCTTTCAGTAATAACAACAGGAAAAATGACCAAAAAAAATCCACACATAAATCTGTCTAATTCTAGACAAACTGTTGGCTGCAAGGTAAAGACCTGGTTAGCTCAAATCCTCACTGTACGTTTAAAATAATGGAAAAGATTTTGGATTACAAAGATGAAGATATATATAAAATTTATTGATCAGTTTAAATATTCACAAGAAAAAACTTCAAACCCCCCAGCAAAACCAGAAGAAATCTGTGAAGGAGCAAATAGTATAGTATAACATTAATACATAACATATTGTAATATAATACATAACCTGTACTATAATAAAACATTATAATTAGAATTATAATCACTACAATCATAATTATAATTATAATAAAACAGGTATTACAATCAATAATAACTATAATAACAGGTATGATAGGCTACGGTTTCTGCATTTGCAAAGTAATAATATTTGCTATCATAACAATACCTACCTCATAACATGCAATGGCTTCAGTGCAATTCTGTGAAATCTTAACAGTGTATGTACATTGAATGTGCGACCCCATAGGCAACTCGTGTAAACTAATAACGTGTACTCCTTACACAATATCTGCAATATTGAATGCAAAAAATATGAACTACAAGAATGCTATTCTCACCAAAGTGCCTACCACTGTACTGTTTTTTTTATTATTTTTAATTTATTTTACTGTGAACTCCATGAATGTGACACCCACCCATGTGCCTACTCATATACTGTATATAATGTGAACCCCAAGAATGTGACAGCCACCACTGCGCCTACTACTGTAATACTGTACTGTACAAATGATGTATTTATATGCGTTACCCCTCAGAATTTATTATGACTGATCATTTTAATGATGCCATTGGGCCACTTCGATTTATCACTGGACCATTTTTTCTAATGTCACAGGACCTTAACTTTACTAACACCTCGGGTCCCAATGACCAGAATCTTGGAGAACAACACGGGTCCATAGCAACCTGAAACTCGGATCAATAGTATTTAATACAATGTATTTATGTTTTATTGATGTTTTATTTCTAATCAACTCACTGTTTGTTTAATGGCACTGGACTTTTGTGCGACCACCATCTCGGGACTACAGATGGAAATTAGCCTTAGGCTATAATCTGGCGTGTTTACATTCATGTCATCACTACATGTATGTCCATTAACATGCACTTTCCCAAATAAAAAACTGTAATAAAAAATGAAAATCAATTTTCCTCAGAAGAAATAACTTACATGAAAGCAGATACGTTTGAACCACTGTTAGTGGGACAGACATCAAACATTACTCGTATCTCCATCCAGAACAGACCCGCTGATGCTGCATGCTTCCAGTGACTTGTTCTTCGACTGATCCCGGACTCAAGTCGTTTTAAATGAACTGATTGATGTCGCCGTGACCTTCCGCAGAGAAATCTTTTTACAGTGCAGTAATATAATAAAAAATAAATGTGTCTGTCAATTCAGAGCAATTTCAGAGATCAAACGTTTGTTGAACTTCAGTGTAAGTTTAAGTTAGTTTTGTTTCCTGCTCAGCTCTTCGTCACTAAACGGTTCCTTCAAATGATTGGAGGGAAAAGAATGGGACGCTTTGTTTTAACCTTCCTATTGTGTGTATGCGTGGGGCTGCAGCAGTGCAGTGGGTGCCTTCAGGGTGTCTTCATAAACAATCTAATCTCTCATCGGCCTGCTTGCAGTTATATAACCCAAATGAGACTGTCCAGCCTCGGGCTCAGCCTTCACTAATCATCATGTTGATCATTTATTACTGTTGACTCTGATGGAGGACTTTTTGATCAGTGTTACTTCATACAGTGATGTGTCAACAGACCGCATTTTCCATTGCAACGGGTTTAATAGGTGATGATTAATGGAGTGAGTTGTTTTTGGGACTGGAATGTTTTGATGCAGAGGTAATTTACTTTATACTGAACAACATCTGGTTGTACTTTAAATTAAAATCTGATATTGGTCCCGAATGGGGAAAACTGTGTGATGAAGCCTGTCTCCAAGTCAAATCAGTGCAGTGTTTCATTTTCTGAGAGTATGTTCAGACGATTGTGCTTTACGCATTACACTTAAACCCCCCCAGAGGCTTTTAAAGGTTGTATGGTGAGATTCAACTATAAATTATTTATTTTTCATTTGGACAAAGCAGATTTTTTTTTTTTACCATAAAGACAAACAGACTGTCTACATGTATCCATTTATCTGGGGTTACCTACCCTTGATCTTTAATTTACACCTTCCTTCTACCACTTAACACCTACCTCCATAATTAGTGTGTTCATGTAACTGCTGTAGGGGTGCTTTTTTGTGTGTCTGACGGACCATTGTGTGCGATCCTGCTGAAGGATCTAAGAACAAACCATATTCCGTTTTCTGGTATACAGATGCAAACATTCAATCAAACTATAATGATATTTGAAAGAGTTAATGAAGCAATAAACTCTGACGAGGTTCTGACAAGGACTCTGGACTTTTACAAATCCTCTACCGTACCTGAACAGTGGGCATGAGCAGATTTTCTACTTGGGCTGCACAATAATATTGAATGGCCAGTTGGACTAAGTTCAGCTTCTACAGGCTCCCTTTCCGCAACCTATGCAAACTACAGCTGTCATCATGGCGTGTGCGACGTCATTGAAATCCTGGGTTAGTTTAAGTTGGAGTCGGTTGCACTGAAAGCCTGTAAAAACCTCAGATGCTAATACCTTAGCACATTCGAGACATTCTGAACTCACATTTGAATATCGCTAACTATTAATAACAAAACATGGCTAAATGAAGGCGTTTTGGGGGCAGAAAATGCCTTATTACAGGCGGTGAACTCCTGCCCCCATTGACTCCCATTGTATGTGTACGCGCTGATCACGACTCCATATAAACTCCTGCTGAACGGCTCCAAGTAGCTCCCAACTTGTCTGGGTGAGTAGATGAACGTAATATTTGCTAAAAATGAGGTCCAGGTTTAAAAAACCACATACACATTACATTACATAAACATTTACATAAATCCAGCTTTGCTAATGGATGTATTTTCTTTTAGTAAAAAGATAATCAACTAAAATTGTACGCTATCGAAGAAACGGTACAGAAATGTACTTTTTAGTACTGAGGAACAAGTATGTACCATTCAGACAATAAAAACGGAACAGCTAGTTACCCTGAGGTCCAATAGTTGACTACGTTATTTCTAATTTTTTATCTCGGGGCACAGTATCCATTCTGTTTGCCCATTAGTGTATAACATGAGTTTTTTTGTACAGACAGATAGATAGATAGATAGATGGATAGATAGATAGATAGATAGATAGATAGATAGATAGATAGATAGATAGATAGATAGATAGATAGATAGATAGATGGTGTTGGTTTATGTGCTTCTGTCCTCTTAGATTTATGACAGGAAAACCACAAAATTCCCAATACTCCAGCATTTTTTCCATCTGGGAGCAGGATAGATAAGACTGGAAACAATTTTCCGATGTTTTTCCTTCTGTTTGTTCCTCCTGTTTTCTACCATTAAAGTCTGTCCACATGTTCCCATTTTTGTATGAAACTGTGCGTCTGTCAGCTCTGTCAGCTCTCAGTTTGCTGACATGCTGCAATGATGGATCTCTTGGCTGGTCAACCACAGCCTCAAGGATCTGGCTGATTTGCAGGCGCCTAATGCTGGAGGATCGCTTTGCACCTTCGCTTATGCAGCAGAGTGTGTCTCGAACTGTCTCACGCTCATATAGCCACTTTGAAAGTTGAGCCACAAGCTTTGCCAGAAGATGATAAATCCTTTATGAACAGGGAAGAAAAACCAAAGGATTCAGGAGGTATTTATGGATATGAGCTCATGTCTTTTGGTGATTTGTTAGAGTAGGGGTGAAATGGGTTAAAATGGTATTCCACGGTTTGTTCGTTAGATCTTGGCAGCTGCTGTTGCCTATAAAAAATCCATAGATTACACAAGAAAATGGAGAAAAGAAACGAAGGCAAAAGTGAACAAAAAAATTTTTTTTAATTTGCTTTGATAAAGATGGTGCTGGATTTACAAGAAACTGACTTTGTTTCTTGTTATTGGTATTTTGCAGTTAGGTAGATTAACTTAATTTAATAGATAAACAATGGTCTGTGGAGATGTGAGGTCAATCTATCATCAGGGCGTCTCTGCTAGAACATCTCCGGCCTCAGGAAATAATAAAAAAAAAATTATTTACTGTTATTAACAGTGGGATCCTTCTCTAACCATTCTGTAATTGAATAGATACTGGTTCTTAAATGAATATATGCTGTACCTCTTGAAAGCACTAACAAGGTTTACTTTTTATAGGTTACAGCTAGGGATGTCCAGATACTGATCTCAAGATCAGATCGGGGCGTTATTTTCATATTTTTCAGTGATTGGAGAAAGGCTATATTAGCTGACAAGCCGGGCCCAAAGTAGGCTTACCTCCTACTTACGTTTGACGTAATTGCACAATAATCCAAACCTCAGTAGCAGTGCTCTTAACTACAACAAATCAGCATAGCAGACTAAACACAATTGTAAATTGGGTAAATCCAATCCAATTTTATTTATATAGCACAACTTAAACAAACACAATGTTTCCAAAGTGCTGCACAGTAATAAATAACACAACAGAAGAGCGATAGGACAATGGACACAAGGTAAAGTAAGATGAAACAGAAATAAAAAAAATTAGATAAAATAGATAACAGATAAAACACAGTAAAATCAAGTAAATCCATGAAATAAAATAAGTGAAGTCAACTTCCTACTAGGTGTTAAAAGCCAAGAAGAAGAAGTGGGTCTTTAGGTGGGATTTAAAAACAGACAGAGAAGAGGCCTGTCTGATGTGCTGAGGCAGACTGTTCCAAAGTCTTGGAGCTGCCACAGCGAAGGCACCTTCTGAGCTTCCGCTTAGCTTTAGGCTCTGTCAGGAAAATTCAAAAAATATGCTTAACAGTAATTTAAACTATATAATAAAAGCATAGAAACTCCCCTTCTAGTATTTACACACAACAATAAACCAAAATAAACAGAGAAATGCTCCTCTTTAGCTCCTGCAGTGGGAGAGAAAAGACAAAGGCAGCACTGTACCTGTGCTGCATTCAAATAGCCTTCTGAATCTATGCTGAGTTCAGGAGCATAGGCTATTTCAGTTTATAGTGAAAACACGAATAATAATACTGCAACATACAAACTTAGAACATGTGCTGCATGCATTTCTTTATAACACTGTACCAAGTAAGTGTTTTGCATCTTAATTGTCTGAAATATTACACAGAAGCTGACCTTTAATTGTCTGTAAGATTTTGATTTCGTGGGATTTACAACAATACTGGTGATGCTTATAAATAAAATTAGTCTCATAAGAAGTTAAGCGCTTAAAATATATTTCAGTTTTATAAATTTCAATAATTAAAGCAAAATATTGGATCGGCACTCGAAATTTTATCAGTTTTGAAGTTAAAAGATTGGATCAGGATCAGAGGCCCGAAATTGCTGATTGGAACATCCCATTTACAACCTTACTCAAAAATAGATGAAATCAATTTACGCCCTCCAAATTCTAAACACAATTTCCCATAATGTCCAGTTGAGAAAAAAAGCACACAAAAACAAACAAACTGAAAGTTTAGCTAACTTGTCAAAAAACAAATGTTCAGAAAAGTCTCATGTAGGTTTTTTGTTTTGCTGTCTTTGTTGTGAGAGAACTGAGCTCAAATGTGTTTCTACTGAGCATCCTTTAAATATTTCTACAACTTGGTTGAGGTAAATTCAGTTAACTGAAGAGGTTTTGAAAAGGAACATATGAAGGGATTCCCTGTTGATAGGGCATATCAGAGTACAAGCTAAACATTGAAGTCAAAAGGGATCGATCTGTCGACCTCCACAAAGCATCAAATTAGCAAAAGCCATTTCAGCATTCTGTGTTTGTGATTTTGATAGGACAAAACCAGTTTAATTACAATGTGATTTAAGAATGTGGAAGACAATACTACTTGAAAAAACATATATTGTTTTCAGCTGGAGGAGAACAAATTCAATTATATGAGACAGGATTTAACTATTTTTAGAAGTGTCCAGGAAAAAACTATCCACTATCCTGGAAAGAAGAATCAAAACAATATTTTTTTTTTCAAAACGATATCCCTGCTTTTCTAATTAGCCATGTTTATCAAGGCAGTGTCTGTTTAGATTGTGCCTCATGTTGTTTCTATTTATAACTGTGTGCAGTTTTGGTGGGTTAAGAGGATTTCCTTCTATGTTAGGCCCTCCAAGTTAATGTTTTCTGCCCATAAATCCGCTGCTTAATGTGTCTTAGTGTTGCTATCCAAGCTGTGGGCAAGCTGTCAATATGAGTAGTTTTACGGAGGCTGGAGCATTCTAAGAATGATACCAAAGGGTCAGATAAAGCCTCGTTCTTGGCTGGATTAATGATGTTGTTAATTTCTAATGTAAACTCTTAATAGTATCTAAGACTTGAAAGCACATTATGAAGGCCAATGCAGAAGCAGTGCCTTGACAGTTGTGACTTTTCAAAGTCAGCTTTGGAGATACACAATGTCTCATGACAGAGATTTGAAAGCCTCAGTTGGCATTTTGCGCATTTCCCCTATATTCCCCACTGACAGCCCCCGCCCATCCTCCTAGAGCCCACCAACAGACCGGACTTCAATTCTAAGATGGGTATTTTTCACTATAGCTGGTAGAAGTTTTTGATATAGAACAACCACAACTGAAACTCATCTATTAAAATTACAACAATAAAAACACTTTCTGTACATTCCACTGCAATCTAATTATTTTCTATTTTTCTTGTGCCTGCCATTGTGGTATGGACTATCCAAACATTGCCCAATACGGTTAATATATTGGCCCTTTGTTTGCCAATCCATGTGTAAAAATAATGGCTCAGGCTAAAGTTCGAGGAGATTTCTGGTTTGCCTGTACCATCAGGGAAGATAAAATCTTTTGTTGGATAAACCTGTCTTGTTTCATAAGGACAAAGGACTCTTTCATTATTTAAAAGCCCAGGCTGTCTATCAAACAGCACATTTATTTAAAGGATTACAATCACCAATAGTTTTCTTGAATTTACAGTTGTGTGAAAAAGTGTTAGCTCCCTTCCTCATTTCTTTTTTTCCCATTTGTGTCCCACTTAAATGTTTCAGCTCAAACAAGTTTAAATATAGTCAAAGATAACACAACACGTGTGAACACAAGATGTCTTTTTTCAGTGAGAGTTTTTGAATTTAATGGAGAGGTGAAAAAAATCTACACCTTGCCCTGTGTGACAGTGAACGCTCCTCCTGTTAAAACATAAAAGTGTTTCATCAGAACTGTTATACCGTCATCTGCAAATGGTAAAAATGTAGGGCAGTGGTGAAACTTCTCAGGAGTGGGTGGCGGATCAAATTGATTTCAAGAGCACAACGGCTTATCCAAGAGGTCACAAATGACCCTGCAACATCTAAAGAACTTCAGGCCTCACTTGCCTCAGTTAGGGACAGAGACCATTAGTCTACCATAAGAAGGACATGGTACAAAGTGCACGGAGGGAGTTAAAGGTTGAGTGATATAGGAGCTCTGGCGACACTTAGAAGTATTAAACTTTATTAATAGACCAACGCGGGTTGGCATGTGGCCTTCATCAAAGTCAATAAAAGCTACACCGCAATTCAGAAAAAGATTATCTTACAACAGTAAAATATGGTGGTGGTAGTGTGACGTACTGGGGCTGTTTTGCTTTGAGACTGGAAAACTTGCCATGAGTTCTGCTGTCTGCCACAAAAATCCTAAAGGATGACATCCGAACATCTGTCGGGGACCTTCAAACTGAACCCAACTTCTGTAGTGGGACAACTATCCAAAACACACCAGGATGTCCACGTCTGATTGGCTGAAGAAATACAAAATGAAGACTTTGGAGTGGCGTAGTCAAAATCCTGACCAGAATCCTACTGAGAGGCATGTCCTTAAAATGTGGCTCATGCTGAAAAACCCTCTGTTGTGGATCAACTATAACAATTCTGAGTGGGCCAAAATTACTCCACAGTTGTAAAAGGGCAAGTTATCAGAACACTTGATTGTGTTATTAGGTTACTAGGTTTAGGCGGCAGTTACTTTGTCATGCTTTGAGGGTGGGACTCAGATGCAGAGAAGCTTTTTGACTGGTCGTTTCCCATGATTTATTGAAGTGCTATTCAAGAGGAAGGCGAGACCATGAGAGGAACTGACACCAGACTAAGGCCCTGTCCACACGTAGCCGGTTATCTCATAAAACAGAGATATTTTTCTACGGTTTGACCTGTCCTCCACACGTAACTGGAGATTTTCGGCACCAAAAACAGATCTTTTTTAAAACTCCAACCGAAGTGGAGATTTGCGTTTTCTCCGTTTTCAGTATCAGCGTGTGGACGGACGAAAACGCAATTTTAAGAACCGTAACGTCACATTCCGTGACAAAACATGCTCAAGCATCACTTGTGCAACCTGTGTTTACTCTCAAAAACAGCATTTATGCCCTCAGAGCTGTGTTGGTATCATCCATTGTTAAAGCGCGTTTTTCTTGTTTGCTTTTATAAGCTGCATGACCGCTGCGTGCTGAAGATGGAGGACAGTAAGTTACTCTGAGCAGATAGGATTTGGGAGAACTACTGCCCCCTACAGGTTTGCCACGTCTAAGAATGTGCTGAAAAACGCATTTATCTGGTTATGTGTGAATGGAGATTATTTTTTATTTTTTTTAAGGAGAGGAAAATCTTCGTTTAAAAAAAATCCCGGCTACGTGTGGCCATGGCGTAAGCGGGGCTGAGGTATAAGAAGGCTAGGAGAACAATTGGACGACAATTAAGGGCGACGGGAGACAGCTGATGATAATTAACAGACAAACACGGGGAGACAGGGAATGACGCAGAAGGGGAGGAAGTCACACCTTGACACTTTATCACGCAGGGCCATTTTTAATAAAAACCTTAAAAACGGCATTTTGTGTTTACTTGTGTTTTTTTCTTACTATTATTTTAATGTGTTTGATGAAACCAAATATGTAAATGTGACAAACTTGCAAAGAAAGGGAGGGCAAGCACTTTTTCACACCACACTGTTTTGATGCCAAAGGTTTGACTTGTCTTCACAATCTGGGGATAAAATTGTAAAAAAAAACAATCCCATACCACGGTGTTGCCAGCACCAAAAGGGTTCTCAGGCTATCAGTTCCAACCAACCGTTTCTTTTTGCTAAAAGCAGCTTTTATTTGAAGTTTTTTTATGTACTACCCAATTCTCTACCTAATGTAATAGTTAAATACATCAAGTAATATGGACTTGCCATCAACTTAGTATCTTTTCCACAGCTCTATACAACAGCTAATGTGAAATAACTTTTTGCCAGTCTATAAAAGTTTATAAATCAAGCCTCGGCTCTTGCCACAGTCCTCGGTTATATCAAGGTGATGAGATTTGTTTTGGCCAGACGGACCACACAAGCCTTGGCAGTATTTCTCAGATTTTGGCTGCATTTTGGATTGACTACAATTATTTCATGTGTTTTTGTTTCTAGTCAGTGCCCTCCATTAAGGCAAAAAGAATACAACTTACAAACTGCCTCAGCTTGGCCAGTTTCAGTTTTGCATCATTGGGCTGTCATGATTATTTTTTCTTTCAGTCATGAACAGCCATCCAGATATGATCGCAGGAGTAGCTACAGCTGTAACTCAAAGTAAATGGGCCTTTACATAATACAGATACATAAACTTAGTGAAATTCGTTTAGCAGGTTTTGTGCGTCTGGGGTTATTCAGACGTTTGTCTTAACTGGGATTTTAATTGGATCCAGGAGAGGATTCAAGAGGATTTAGGAGATTTTCAACTGGTGTCTTTTTCCTGATGTCTCATAACACTTTTTACAGTTTAGAAAAGAGTCCAAATGGTTACTTCACATCTTAAGATTTATGTGCGGGTATGATAATTAATCAAGCATGTTTTCGGTTGAATCATTCTCCTAATACCCATTCAGCTTCTTCAGGCTTGACCAACTGTGTAATGGTTAAAATATAGGTGTCCACTTGCCTTAGATCACAGGTGTCAAACTCAAGGCCCGGGAGCCAAATTCGGCCCGCCATAGCCATTTATGTGGCCCTCTAAACTCTAGAGGATCATATAAATAGAAACTTTAAGTTCTAATTATGTGCACTCAATACTATTTTGTCGAATCAGTGTTTCTTTGAGTAGTCCTAAATCACAACATTGTGAAAAGAAGTTAATTTTAATGTAATTTTTATGAAGTACTCGTTGAATACAGAGACAGATATTTATTAATACTTTAACTGTTTGTTAAAGATAGTTTGATAAATATTCTCGGCCTTAACCGGCCCTTTAAGGAAATGTATGACCTTGATACAGCCTGAAATGGAAATGAGATTGATACCCCTGCCTGAGATGAAAGCTTCTTTCTTCAGAGAGTGCAATTTTGCTTCCTTTTTGCATTTTAATAACCCTTTTTGCCTGAGACCACTGCCTGTCAAACAGACAGTAAATTCTGTGCTTACATTCAGAAATTTGCCTTTTTAAGCCCCTTGATTATTCTCTTTTTACTTTCAATGAATTTGGAGGAGAAGCAGCTAGCTCCAGCTCTGGTTATTATCACAGTCGTCATAAATTAAACAAAGTTACAAAAGCAGGCCCAGATCAAAGCAGCAAACAATGAACACCTCACATGAACCTTCGGTGAGCGAATGCAGTCTGACAGAAGCTAAATGTATGGTCACGCTACACTACACCTATGCTAACAGCAAACAGATGCTGATTGTGCTCTACCCTTTGGGGCGCCTTGAGGGTGACGAGTGAAAGAAAAAATTGGAGTCCTTGTTTAATTGGGAGAGAATGAGGGAAAAAAATAATCACGTTAGTTGCATTGTTTTATGCCAGTGAAAAATCCTTACTGTGTTTGCAAGTTTGAAAGTCAATGCCTACAAAAAGGGCGCCGGGTGACTTGAAGCAAGCTCACATTTAATAACTTTTGCCCTTTTATCTGCAACGGATAAATTAAAGAAGTGTACAAACTTCCTCGTAAAACAGAAACATGGCGTAATAATTGTATGAGGTTATTTACTAACCCATAATGGGGAAAAAATTGCTCTGAATAAACAACAGCTGAGTAGAAGTGCTTGTCGACCATCGCAGAGAAAAACGCATCTGTATGTGTGAACATGACGGTAACTGATAGCATGTGATTTTCCTGAGCGCGCAAAAAAAAGGCAAATAAGTCATATATAAATTACACAATCTGACTGTCAATTTGACATTGATTTATTCTTTCCAATAACGGGCAAAGTTATTACACATTTATAAACGCCTGTAATAAATCTAGTGCAAAATAAATTTATAAGAGCTGAATGTCTAAAACTAGAACTCGAATGAAAGTACCTTTTGAAAAAAAAAAGGTAAACTAAATTATCTATTTTTACAAGTGCTAACTGGCGAGAGATAAGCCAGACAAACAAAAAACCCATAATCTACTTACTTATCAGAGTTTAATGGGGTCTGGGCAAGAATATGAAATTAACTATAGCCGAATTCTCATATGAGCAACTGTTCATACTTTTCTCTCAACTCTTTGTAGTAAAGTCTCCTCAGCTTTTATGATTATCTAAATAGTTCTTAAAGAATGAGGAAGGGGGGAAGAGTATCCAGCCTATGCAGTGACCTTGAATTCTCTTTTTTTTTATGTAGGGCTGGGCGATATGGCCTCAAATCTATATTGTTATAAAGTCTAAAGCATGTGCAGTCAAGATATTTATTGCGATGTATTCTGTTTTTCTTTACACATGTTAAAATTACTGCTTATGATCATTCTAACTTTCCACATACCTTCCAGCAGAACAACTTCCAAAAGGTTTAGAATGCCACTGAAATAAAGTGTATTGTGCAAAATGCTCCAGTAACAAAGCACCATATTCCTCTGTCAAAGCAGGGAAAGTGCAAGTACTTTGTCTTTAAGTCAGTCGTTCCACAGAGCGTCAGACAGCACTACGTCTTTAAGTGAAATTGTTCGAGCTGTAGGCCATGTTTGAGCCTATGGATCTATCAGAAATGGTTCTTAGTCGAAAGAAAAACACAGTGTATTATTCTCCAGGATGGTAAGACTAAAGCAGACAGGAGTAATAAAAGCAGCTGAGTTTTCCCCACTCAGTGATGAAATGAATCACCAGATGGCACGTTGTTGTTGAAGTCAGCAGGTTGGCTAGTAAACGCTTTCTCTTCGTATCATCCCAGTAAACCAGATTGTGTCAAAGTGGGTTGGACTTGTAAAGCCACCTTCTCTGACCTATAAACTATAATTCTTTAAACTATAATTTTGCAATCCACATTTTTCAGATGGAACAAAATTACATTTGTCTCTTCACGTTCTTAGTTTGAGTCTATGGAGAAATAAACGTTATTCTGTTTGCAATACAGAAAATACTGCAGGTGGCATTTCAAATATTGCACCATAATTAGGTGCAGACACTTTAAGAGTGGCTGTCTCACCCTTTACTTGTTTTTCTTGTTTTCGTTTTGTTTTTTGTCCAAAGACTATAAATCGGAATTGCTTCTGTTAATACAAAGAGACAATTGCACGTAGGCAAACAAATATCTGTAAAGCAATTTTTCTAGATGTCTTTATCAAATGCACCTAAATAACTATCCGAAAGCAGCCAAAAGCTAACTTCATCAATGCTTTTTGCAAAAACCCTTGACATATCAGATTCATGAAGGAGGAAGACAGATAATGTTGGTATACTGAAGCCTGAGTTTTACATCGTGGTTATCCACCACAGCACACACTCTGGAGAATAGAAAAGACATAAGCACTTCGAAAATTCTCAGAAATAGCCAAACTAAGTTATAATCTTTTGTCTGATCATTTTCTATCATTTTTAGTGCATTTTTTGGTAAGGACCAAAAACGTGACAGGATGAAGGCAGGCATTAAAATGATGACGTTCAATAAAAAAAAGAATAAATAAAAAAATCCTTGGACACTGGGAAACCAGGAAGCGAGGGTGTAGGTTTGTTTTTTAAATTGATGGGGACAATAACTATAAACTTGATTATTGTTTAAAGATTTCTGGGGACAGTTATTAAATATTTATATGTTAGAATTAATCTTTTCGACATCTCATTAAAATATGAATTGTAGTGTAGGCTTTGTTGTTGCTAATCCTATCTTAGTTTATTTAATCAATAAAAACTGAAAGCCAGACATGCTCCACTTGGCGTTTGCAATAGTGTAGTAGCAGAATGTGGATTATGCCTCCATGACGCAGGTTACATTACACCATTAATTTCCATGCAACATGAAGAAATTGTGACTCTGCATTCGTATGTATTCATCTCAGTGGCGTGTCAAGCCTTTTTTTCAGGGGTGGCACAGGAGGGGCAGCTAGTTCTGCTAGGGTGGCCCCCGTAAATCAACAATCCGCAGTAAAAAAAAAAGAGAATACATTTATGTCCTGTGCCTTCTTTCAGATAGATGTTTTAAAAATAAAACCGACATTTTTCCCCAGGCCATCCTTAGACACACCACTGATTCATCTGCTCGAAGAGTGATGGTACGATGTGCATTTAGGTTATTCAGACTGAATAATAACTCAAATGAGTGAGAATAAATACCCCTGAATGTGTAATTTCCATTTTAAAACTTGACACATAGAAAGTGTTATTTGTTAAGAGTAAGCTCTGTTCACTATTTTGTCATTGTTGTGGATTTGATCCGGATTACCGCGTCAGGATCAAAAATCATTTTGGCAAATTGGAGCTGTACATTATTGTGCTACAGTTAACGGCAGGGGAACATTATTTTTATGTGGCTCTGAAGACGACCTGATCGCAAAAAATCGTTGCATGACTGGAAAATGAGCTAAAAGTAAGACAAAAATCACAGTGTGGGCCCACAATTCCTCCTGGGTAATCTGAGCATGGAGTAGGTCATGCTACATATTTGTAACACTTTGCATTAGTAGATATGAGTTAATCAATCACTTGTTAATACTGTACCCTCTTTTATATAAATTTATCCTCTAGTTCTAATTAATGCCTGAAGGTGTTTGCAGTCTTTTTCAAACTGTGAAGAATGCTGCAGAAGAGAAACACAAGAATGTTTAATGGAATGGGGTGATTTAAAGGAGCAGGGGGCCGGTGTTCTGACAAAACAGCATACTCTGTCAGAATAGCAAACCGTAACTGAAGTTATCCAACCAATTTTAACCAACCCACAAGTTTTATGTTCTAACCCTAAGGTCAGGGAAGGACAAATATACTTTCTTTTAAATGCCTAAACCTAAAATATATATAATTTAAGTTGATTTGAACAGATTTTAAACACCAAAGGGAAAACTATGTTTTTTTTTTTCCAGTGCACATGCGCATTAACTGAAAGTATGTCATTCTGATGTTTTGTTAGAACACTGGATTGGAGAAATTAAACTCGCGATTGCTGCGGCCGGCGCTGCGAGTAACTGCAGCCACCGCGGGAGCGTGCACAAAAAGTTAATAAATCGGTGACGTAGCGTACTTTCAATTTTATTTGAATAGCACACTTTCAACAACAAGGTAATTTAAGGTGCTTTACTTGATTCGGTTGTAATGAAAGAAACATAAACATTTGATAAACAGCAATTAAGGAAAAAAAAATCATGAACAGCATAAAACATGAAAAGCGTAAAGATGGCAACATTAGAGGAAGTAAAAAAAAGTGGCAATTAAGCTTTCTAATGGTTTACTCAAAGGAAACTTTAAACATCTGAATTTGAAGTTTTGAGTTAAAGCAGCTCAATGGGGGTGCGGGGGGGTGTGTATTCGGTATAATGACAGCAGGTCTTCAACATATTATGAGTTATGAACTAAGGCATTTAATGATTTATAAACTAGTAGGAGTATTTAGCAATCTATTCCCTAAGGGTTTACATGTGTACGTACGCACAGCTGCACACAGTTTCTGCTTTATAGATCACACTCTCCTTAGAAATGTATTCAGGATCATAATCGAGGCGCTTGCGGGTGACCTGGCGGCACGGAAAAAATATTATAACAATCAATCATTGAACGTGTAGTTAGTGGTTTACTCAGCAAAAAGGCTACCAAAGTGTTTCACAATACAGGACAAAGAATAGTCAGCAATAAGAAAATGTGTAAAAAGACAAGAGCAAAGAGATTACACAAGTAAACAATAAAAGCAGCAGGGAAAGAGATAAGACAAATATAGATAAATATGAAGTTTGAATTTATGATTACTTCTCATATTAAAAATAAGCTTGGAATAACCAGGAAAAATCTCGCTAGTTATGTGATCTTCAAGAGTTCCAGAGCTTCTATTGTGAAGCAAGTAGGAGTGTCACTGCAGCATTCCTATTTCTACTCAGTAATCACACCTATTGCTACAAACGTCGTCACGATTAATGCAACAATAAGTGCAGTTGCTATATAATCTACATATGTACCTAGATATGAATATACTGTGAAACACTTCTGAAATGCAACCTCTTTTCATTCAGATTCTCATATTTATTCTTTCACGTTTCTTTCTATAAATCCCTGAGTGTGTGTTTACACAACATTCAGACCACGTTTTGAGCGTGAGCAAAGTTTACAAATGAGGGCCTAGGTGAGTTCAATGAACAGAATACAGAGCAGCTCAGGAAGAAACTAACCAGGGAACTGAAAAAAACAATATTAATCAGGAACATAATGAAGTGCATGATGAAATGAAGGAAACACACGATAATCAAAATACGAAACTAAATTCAAAGTCCTGCAGGTTGTGCGGAAATATTTGGTAAAGCTGCTCTGACACTACTGTAAGAACATTTTTTATTAGTTTTGTTCACCTAACTTATATATATATACTTGTTTTATTTTTTTCTCTCTTCTGTATTATAGTTTTATCTGCTTACAGGTTAATTCCCCTTCCTGTGTCTGGGGAATTTGGTGGAGCAGAGCAGAGGGGTGGAGGGAGGGAGATAATGTTAATCGGGCGATGACGACATTAAAAGCTTCCAAGGAGTTCCAAAAATGATAAGGACAATAAAGTTGGAGTTTATAGGCTTCTCCTTGTTTTAATCGGGGCAGATAAAAAAAAGGCTAAAGTCTCCACAGCCAATGGCAGATAATCTGACCTTTCTCCGTGACACCTGGGCTTCTCCTGCCGTGCATATTACAAAAAAAGAAGAAAAAAAAAGAAAGGCTCACATAAAAATGCATACAGGTACTTAAGTATGTTCTTTTTTCTCCCTTTTTTCTGTTCCAACAAAACCAAACCAGTCGAGATTTTTTATCTGAATTTCAGGGTACACTGGAATCCATTGTGGATGCAGAAACAAATTCCCATGTCTAGCCAGGCAGATATTATTTTTTCTTCTACAGTGGAAGAAAACACATTAATGTGCCTACAAGAATATTTCTGACTCCAGGCATATTTTTGGCAAAACTAAAGACTCTCCAAGGAGGACCAAAATATTCAGCACATTTTTGTTTGTAGAATGCAAATAGATGCTCACTCTGAAAGTAGAGCAGCATTAACAGAATCAGAATCCTGAATAAGAGTTTGGAAATATTCATATTTGTCCTCGGGCTTTTTAAAATATTGGGAACCTCACAATTATAAACTTCAATGGAATAGTTGGGATTTCATGTCTTAGATCATCACAAAGTAGGAGAAACGTTGGAGGATCTGTTTACAGGACAGCTGGTAGTGTTCCCAATAGAACAAGCCTCTATGGAAGAGTGCCATAAAGTGAGCCATTGTTGAAAGAAAGTTATTCCGAGTCCATTTGAAGTCTGTTTGTCACGAACCAAACTTTTATGCATCGGAATTTGCGATTTAGAAACAGAAAACACAGGTAAACCCAGAGAGTCTACATGATTTTCTTGTTTTTGTACAGCAATATCCGCCTCAAATAAACTTCAGATGTGTGACATTCCAGGGATATAAAAGAGAAGAAAAAAAAATCTTCGTAATATAATTTACTTTCAGTCACAGGTCTGGTTATTTGATTTACAGTTTTTCTGAAACCGTGACGAAAAAAAAATCTAAAGGTTGTCCGTGATTTGGACAGATTAGATTTCACACCGCTGACCCCTTGATGTACACGTGCAGACATTTTTTAGGTAAGAGAACTGAATCGATGAAAAAAAAAAAGATTCCCATGAGAGCAATCTGAGCACCATCTTAGACCTGGACACAGTATCTAACGTATCTCACTATGTGGGAGCTCAGCTGACAGCCCTTTGAAGAGTTACAGAGGTTGTGGACTGCATAGCTGCGCTGGACGCAACATCTTAGGGGCAATTTACATGACAACGTCGCTGTTTTTGTTTGAATACGTGGGGGAAACCAACAATGCATTTTTATATGAAAGGGCAAGCGATCTGGTCTCGTTGAAAACGATGTAGTACAGGTGCCTGGCCTTTAGATGGCTGTGTGCCACGTGCATGCTTCCCGCGGTGTTCTCCTCCTTACCAGGGGAAAAAAAATGGCGGAGGGCGCCAATCCAATATGCACGTGACGTTTTTGAAATAATTTCATTCATCATTTCAATCATTGATCATTTTTGAAAGCCTTTGAAAGGCCTTGCGTTTACATGACAACGACTCACCCAGCATTGTCAGAATCCTCCACTCTGGAACCCGCTTTTTGTAAAATTTCGTTTTCGTGCGCCTCCGCCACCATCCCCCAACACCCCGTTCCTGTGTAAACGAGAGGCCGAATCGCCGAGGAAAACCTCTGGTTTGCCACAAAACGTCCTAAAATAGTGAGGGGGGGGGAACTACTGGTGAATTGAATTACATCAACTTTAAAAACGTGTTCACAGTCAGCTATTTGTAAAAAAAAAAATAATACTCTGTTTACCATGATTCCCCACAGATGCTTATTTGTCACACAACGCAATGTTCTCTGCTTTGCGTCCGTTTGAATTTTCACAGAATAGAGTACTGCTTTCCAGAGCTTTTATTTAACTCACACTGCTGTATTTGACTTTGTAGATCAGTTTTCACAACAGTCTTTTCTTTCCCTGTTTCATCACCTTCTCTCGCACGGCTGCGCTACCAAGAAATGTCTGTGTATGTATCAGTGTTGGCCTTGTTTCTCAGTGCTCTCTGGGTTCTGGTATTCTTCAGTTTACAAATCAAGCACTGCTGTTAGAAGCTACAAAGGAGAAGTTTTATCCAGGAAGACCGCATTGCAATCAGAGTTACAATGAATCTGTCTGTTTCAAAGCTCAAGTGTGTGTATTTATGGTCACAGACCATAAAAGTGCCATCCTTAATTTAATTACAAACTATGGGAAATAAATTGAGGTACTTTAAATGGACTTGGGAAAATTGCAAAGAAGAAGGAGTGAAACTTAATTCTTTGTGTTTATAAAGCTGATAGACAAAAGGCTTGGAGCTGTTACTGTAACTGTAGTGGAATGGGATTATATGAGTATCGACTCAGGAAAGTTGAACACAAATACATTTAATATTTCTTTGATTTTCATTTGTAAAACGTTTTGGAACCTGGGAGTCATTTTTGTCTTTCATTATAAAATGTTGTTCTTCGCCTTGTTCTGTTGAACAGAATGAAATTGGTTTTTGGATCAAATACCTGCTTTCATGAAAGTAATTTAATCCATTATTGTTATTTTGCTCTCTTTCCTGTTCGCATTTGTCCGCATTGCTGCCACTCAAATTCGGACAAAACTTGTTTTGGAAAAAGTTATTCAAAGTGGCAAAAGAAGGAAGTGTTGACAGTGACCTTTTCGTGATAAAGACTGACAAGATGCTGTTGGTCGGACAAGAAGGAAAGTTCCAGGGTCTCACTTTGGTCAGGACTGTGATGCATTTGAGTAAGTTTTCACATCCAATCCTTTTTAAAATCCCTACAGGAAGCCCTAACTGAAAAGTTACAAGCATGAGTGACATCATCACAGACAAAACCAACGAGCAATTTCCTCCCCCAACAGGAAGTCGTTGAATACCCGCTATGTACCAGCTAGAACAAATTACGAGAGGAGGAAGTTTTAGGATGCTGCAGGATGTCCATCAGCGAGGGTGTTGATGGTTGGGATGATGGGCGTGAATGTGAATGTCCTGTTTAGAGAGGAGGGACAGGGACTGATATAAAAGGGCATGTTATCGATGCCCTCAGTGGAATCTTGTTTTCTCTGTCCTAGCTGGCATTTCCTCTCCAGCTAAATGCACCAAATTCTGAAAGAAAGAAAAGCACTAACAGGTAATGTGAGTGTATAGGAAATCAATTTTACTAGCCATCGTCCTCATCAGACTAACTATAAATAGCAATACAAGCTAATTACAAAGTGTAGTTATTTTAGCCATTTTATGCTTATCGTGCATTAAGACATAAAACGACACATTTATGAATAGATGCATGACTGTTTGAGATGTTTACCCCTCTGTTCTTCATCTACATAGTCGCTGGAATTCAAATCAGTGAAATTGCTGCAATACTAACCATATGTCAGCAGATTGTGAGAGCACTGAAATCAAGATAATCAGTATTCAGAAGAGGAAGATCCTAGCAACGCTAAGCTAAAGATGCTCTTCAAACCATTGTAGCTCATGACATCATTTACAGTTTCTATAAGAGTCCCTAAAAGGTGTAAAAAAAAAAAACTACATAATTGTATGTAGGCATTGTGACACTGGCTTCTGCATGAACATATCTAGATATCCAACACATGACAAGTAAAAGTAAAAAAATTTTGGTGTTCAATCTCCACTTTGAAAAGATCTTTAAACATTTTTTTTTCCATTTGTATCAAATGTAATCTTCGAGTCTGAGGTCACCTCCTTCTGTGTTATTTCGTCTCCCCTCATCAATTTTCCATCTTTTTTACTTCCTATACCCCCTCCTTATAGATTGTTTGCTTTTCTTGTCACTTTACAACCCTTCCTCATTATTTTAGCTCCTAATTTGTCATTGTTCATCACTGGAATGTTACATACATACATTCCATGGTCTGTTCCAAACTTTTCAAGATCAGTGTCTTTTTCTTTAGTATCTCTTTATCTTTAGTATGTATTTCTTAAGCACGTATCTGCTATTGTCCCTGTTTGTAACTTTTCCAATAAATGTGAATATTTGGAGGAATAAAGTTTCATTACAAATTAATAAACATATTTATTTTATCTACTGAAAACACAAAAACTCATCAAAGAGTGGTTGTTAAAAATTTAATGGCAATATTGAAGCATATTCCTTTAGGTAAAATTTTAGTTTTAAAACACTTTTGCTGTGCTAATAAACCTAACAAAATTTGCGTAGCATTGTTTGAAAATTCGCATATTGTTATTTCAGGCGAAATTGTTTGTTTTTGAGTACAGCTCTTCAGAGAATTTTGCTAGAATATCTACTTTGAACTAATCTCACCAACCTTTCAGTTTGGTAAGTTACAGTTTGGTAGCGTGCCAGTAGAAATGTTATCATTACACACATCTTTCTGTGTTAAACAGCACAGTCCGATAAGGTTTTGGAGAATTCATTTGAGGAACCAAAAGCCAAATTCCCCCAACATCTCCAAAACATCAGGCACTTAGCTCAGTGGTTATCAACGTTTTTGGAGTCCTGGACCCCTTGCATATTTTTGATCAACTCTGAGGAAGGGTGGAGGAGAGGGGGTTAGAAACAGCTGAAACTGCCTCTTAAATGGCTATGCATTTTGGCCTTTATTCACTCTTCGAGGCAAATATGAGCTTTCAGTTGTAACTTCCAGAACAAAAACCTTAAATCAGCAGTAGCTCCTTGGCATATTTAGGCATTTTCCAGAAAAATGTAACAGAAGAGGATATATATGCAGCAGACTCTAAACATTATGAAAAATATAGATGTGAACAAAACACTTTTTAAAGTATTTTTCAGAAATGTAGATGTAACATTACGTTGTTACATATTTCCAAAAAAATAATGATTTAAAAAAGAATTCTGTTTTATTACATAGATATTTCTGAAAACTACTGTATAAATATACATTATACAGTAGTCATTATATATTTTTCAGAAACATGTATGAAACAGATTTTTATACAATAGCTTTCAGAGATATATATGTAACAAACCGAATTACCACTTTTGTATGTCACTTGGATGTGCTGTGTGTTAGTGAGACACATGCACTTATCTCGCACTCATGAGTTTCTGTAACCTGAGTTTAATCACGGCAAAAGCTGTAATGATACCTTTTTCCAGTCGAAGTCTGTTTCCCTGGTTGGTGTTCATGTGTGTCAGAGCTGATTAATTATGAACTGATTAAAGCGCATGATCTCGATATTGTATCGAAATCGGTCGGAATTACGTTACGACCTTACGCATCGAAATCCAAAAGAGGATCGCGATCACCTCCTCCTCCTGTTTACTGTGCGTAAGGATCGCGATCACCTCCTCCTCCTGTTTACTGTGCGTCCCACTCAGGACTCCGTAGCAACTGTTGCTTTGTGACACCCCTAATACCCCTAATAATAATAAAATATATATATATATATATATATATATATATATATATATATATATATATATATATATATATAATATATATAATATATATCGGACCACTAAGGGTATGCAGACCTCTGAGTAACACTGATTTAGCTAAGAGAGGCTAATGGCATATCTCTTGGACATCTTTTCCTGTTGTGGCTAAACTGCTACTGCAACCTACAAAAACTACTTTTTTCTAGCCTTCATTTTCCTACTTGGTAGAGTATAATGAGAAATAGCCTTCAATTGTCAGTTTACGATTCTTCAGATCCCTAAAACACGGTCATGCTAACTTGGTTTGGGTGCTGTTTCTTTGAGACCAGTAGGTCAGAACTTTTTAAATTTTATTCAAAGTCATTCAGAGTGCTTGTACCCACCTGTTATGAAAAACTAATAGGAAAATGTGTTTATTGAGCCTTGATTTGTCCAAATAGTTGCTTGATTTTGTTTTTAGAAATACAGAAGTTTGCTCATTGCTCCTATTTTCCTTAAACAAAAATAAAATAACAATGTTACTGTAAGATCAAAAAACAAATGTTGTCATCTAGTCGTTTTTTTATTTTATTAATTATTAAGAGTATTTATTTTCCTAAATTATATGTGTTTAAAGTATACATACTGAGTAAATGTGATGGACTGGCGACCTATCCAGGGTGTACCCCGCCTCTCGCCCGTTGATAGCTGGAGATAGGCACCAGAACCCCCCCCCCCCGACCGCTTGAGGAATAAGCGGTTCAGTAAATGGATGGATGGATGGATGGATACTGAGTAAAATGACAGCTCTATCCACTTTTGCGCATGGTATAGGCTGGTTATGATGTTAGCAGAGCTTCCCTGTATCTCAATCTGTAGCAATGTTACCTTTCACCCAGTTAACCTTGGTTTGAATCCTGGCCCAGGAGAGTTCCACATGTGTATTTGTAATTTGTCCGTAGATATGTGTGTATGCAATTTGATGTCTTGTGTGTCTCTCAACAGTGTCTGAATAAGGTCTCTAGAAGCATTCCAAGTTTATGTTGCAATTATTGCTCCTTAGTGAATTTTAAGAGAAACACACAAGAAGGAAATCAGACAAAACTTAAACCAGATTGATGTCCAACAAGAATCACATTTTTGTTTTCTTTGCTTTCAAAAGTGATACATTTTAGCAAAATCTTTTGGGTTTTCTATTTTTAGCTTATCTCTTTCTCCTAAGGGACCCATACGAGAAATAATTAAGAAATAAATGATCAGAGTATGTGGACTGGTGACCTGTCCAGGCTGTACCCTGCCTCTCGCCCGCTGACAGCTGGAGATAGGCACCAGCCCCCTCGCGAACCCTTAAGGATTAAGTGGTTCAGAAAATGGATGGATGGATGGATGATCAA
This sequence comes from Apricaphanius iberus, assembly GCA_028564705.1. NCBI lineage: Eukaryota > Metazoa > Chordata > Actinopteri > Cyprinodontiformes > Aphaniidae > Apricaphanius > Apricaphanius iberus. The sequence continues at coordinate 789,674 of JAPXFQ010002314.1, forward strand.
AGAATGATACAAATACGAGATGCTAAAACTGATCTCAAGAGTCAAGATTGAACAACAGATGAGTGACACATTTTTTCCTATGGGGAGAGTCTGGAAGTCTGGAGAATTATGTTTCCAGTTATCGTTACAGAAATTTATCTTTCTGTGTTAAACAGTGCAGTCTGATAAGGTTTAAGAGAATAAATTTGAGAAACTACAACCAAAATACCCACAACCTCTGCATAACATCCAGTGCCTAGCTAACAGGCTAATGGCTAACCTCCTGCCTCGTCCTGCTGTGGCTAAAGAGCTAAAAGAAAACCAATTGAAACTTCTTATTTTAAGCCTTCTTTATACTACTTTGTAAACTGTAATGCAAAATAGTCTTCCTTTGTTAGGTCATGATGATTATCCAAATCCTTGATTATATACTTATCTTATACTTATATACTCGATTATATTAACTTTCTTTTGCACTCTTTCCTGAAGACCAATATGTCAATAGTGGGCTACTAAAGTCTATTTTAAAACAATGTCGTCTTTAATAAGTGAGGCTTGTCAGTTTTGTCCTGAAATTACATGTGTATCTATTAGTAGGTATATTACGTAGTTACAAAAAACATTGAAATATATAATTTTGTATATTTTTTCCCACTCTATGAAATACTTTTAGCCCATCTAAAAATAATTCCTCAGTTTCAAGTCTAAATAATTAGAATAACCTCCCTCCAAATTTAGTTTGCAGGAGTTTAATATACTCCACGGAATATGCCTGTTGTCTCCCACAGAGACCTGTCAGAGGACAAATGGACTTGTTTTCTGACTTTTATTTGTAAGCACCTTATATTCGAACGTTATCATGATCAATCTTATCTTCAACATTGCTATAAAGCTTTGAGCTAGATTTAGAAGTCCATTATGTACACCGTCTTCTTATTGCACAATATGTAATGATCCATAATACATGTGCCTGTAATTTTATTAGTTTTCATCAGCTTAATCAGTTATCCTGCAGCTGCTCTGCTCCTCTCTAAAATAACATATCTTTTATCACTGTATAAAATTTTTATTTATAGTTGAGTGGATTTACTGTACATTTCTACTTAAGTCAACTAGTTTCTATTTCGGTGTTGGACTATTTTCTTTCATATGAGCATGTATATGTATGTACAAGAAGCATGTGTGCATGTATAAATGAATGTGTGTGTGGGAGTGTGTCATTGTGTATGTCTGTTTGTGAAGGAAATAAATAAATAAAATTGATAGTGTTCAGATAATTAAATCTAGTTCCAGTAATGTTCAGCTTGCCATGTTGGACTCTGTACTCTCTGTTTTACTGTGTCTTTAAAGTTGCAACATATTTCACTGGGCTTACTCAAGACCTCTGACTACCCTTTAAACTTTCACTCTAATATACTTTTTATTGTTATAATGACATTTTGAATACATTTTTACAAGGGATACTCGGAATGATTTACGAAGTAGCTGCATCTAAAAAACGGAATATCATTGAAACGTTATTTCATTTTAGTAAGCTAATAATACGTATTATTATTATTAACATTATTATTATTATTATTATTATTATTATTATTATTATTATTATTATGCTTTTAATTAGGTCAGTTTTGAGGATAAACACTTACAGATAGGGATGCAACAATATCACTTTTTTCAAACCGATATCATACCGATACTTGAATTGGTTTGAGTTCTGGCCGAAGCAGAAATGCTGTTTCTCAGTGTTAGAATCCACGCATCAAAAAGTTAAGACCAATAAATAAAGATTTTTAATACAAAACTGTTATATATACTTATTTTATGGCTTATGCAATCAACATGCCCTACACAAGATCATTGCTAAAGAATGATCTATTCACAGAATGCTTTACCCAGGACTGTTAATGGAAAGTTTAGTGAAAGGAAAAGTGTGGTGGAAAAAGGTATTTTTCCTCTGGAAATCACTTCATTTCAACCAAGGTAGCGTACAGTACCACAGAAATGCTTTAGATAACCTCAGTTAGTTGAAGCATAGCTAAATTACTACTTTTTAATATTGTTTTTGCTGTTTTTCATTATTTTCAAGTTTTCTTTCTAATTTAAAATGTCATCTCAAAGATAAAAAGAGATGGGTTTGATTATAAAAAACAACAGCAATGGGAAAAACCAGGAGATTTTACTGCCATGGTTTATAGTTTCTGTTCTGCGTTATCATTTTGTTTTTGTTTACATACTTTTATCTTATGATTCTGGGTGCTTTTTTTTCAAAGATTATCTTGATTTTATGCTTCTGTGCTCTTGCTTCCATATCCTGCATTCTTGTTATATCACCTCCCTCTCTTCTCTTAGTTTACTTTGCCTGCTGTGCTCCTCGTACTCATGGCCAGATTGCCATATATTCTTAGTGGGCATATGGTACATGAATTCTTTAAACTTATAGTTGTTAAGATTATGTGTCCTTTTTTAAGGTCTTAATTCACATTTTCAAGTCTTTATCTTCATTCTTTAGGAGTTTGGCTCTGAACACTGCCTGATTGCTTTATTAATTACTCATTAGCATACTTACTTCTAAAGTCAGCTGGTTGCATTGTACTTTATTTAGCCATCAAATTGAGCGTAGAGTCAGTTTACAGGTTATTTTGAATTTTTTTAAAAACTAAATCACTTTATGTTCACAGTTATACACCATTTTGTCTTGGTCTGGCACATAGAACAAACAAACAAAAAATACATTCTGTTTTGAGATTGGAATGTCACAAAATCTAAAAATGTTCCAGGGTTCTGAATACCTTGGAAGGGATTGTTTCTATTATAGGTAAAATACTGACAGGTTGAAAATTCTTAACAAAACCATACTTAAAAAACTATCAATCATTATAAAGAGAATTATAGCACGTGTGGATTGTTTGTGTACCTATTTTCCACCTAAATTCAAAAATATCCTGTTAAAAAAGGACATATTGCTTTCTTACTTCTTAACCTGCCCATAAGTGAATACACTAGACATCACAGTGTCATATTTTATAACTACATAGATCATTTCTTCTTATTTTAACATTACGTTTTCTAAATTGATGACATCTTTAAGTTTAACACACACCTATCAACATGATTTTATGTAAATTAAACCACAAAATGTATTTTCTAAAAGTTAAAGGACCCTCTGATTAACTCTTGAACTTTAAGCACCTAAATTATTCAGGAGTCGTCTTTTATGGTTTTTGCTGTGACCTATAGGGGGTGCTGTAACCTTGAAGTTCCTCATCGTGTCCTGACATGGATTTCCTGCTCTACCAGAGTGCATTAATTTGTGTGTTGCCTGTTCATCATTCATCCTGTTTTGAAAAAGAGAGCTGGAGTCAGCACATAGGCTTAGGGACATGACCATACAGTGCCACCTGTGACCTTTGAACTGGAAATGTGTGCCAGGGTTAGAGGAAGTGGTGATGGGGAGGACCACTGCAAGATATCCATGAAATCAGTGGAACAAGATAGACAGGGAGGGCCACAGGTCAAAAGGATTTCTACAGTACTAAGCGCTTTTCTTCACTGGGAAACAGAACTTTTGGCCTCTGTTTTTCATATTTTTGTTTTACGTTGAGGCTTTAGCAATAAATCAGAAAACACAAAATCACCTTTATTATATTTATCAACAGAATAAGAAGCCAGAGTGACAACATTTTCAATTTTTTTAAATTGTGGAATTATTATTCAATAACTTTAATTGTGTTAAATGAACTGACTGCAATGATATTGTATCCAGATAAAAAACTGAATCCTAATCAGGAAATGACCGCTTTAGTTTTGGTCAAGCTCCATACAGAAATACCCTATACGCATAACAAGGGATACCATGCAGTGCCTCATTTACTATCAATATATTCATCTTTTATTGTAGCAGCATCATCTCACACTTCAAAAATTAGAGATGCTCAGCCTTTAATTTAGGCACATTAAAAAAATCACACCATATGAGCTGTGAATTTATAGGATTAAACAAGTAAAAAAAAGATATAGATTAAGAAACGTATATTTATTTTTTTATCACAGTCACTTATACAGTATAATTTATAATTATTAGTCATTAATATAAACCGAAAATGGCACAAACCTTTGAACAGCTAGCCTGTTGCAAACACTGAATGCGCATGATTCCACCCACCTATAGTATAATTTCTATCAGGTACCATAAATCACATTTTTGGCTGGACGTTGCTGCAAATACAACCGTTCTAAAACAGACGACATTTTGTAAATGCTCCATTTTGCACATATATGCAGCATTGTGGGAAAAAAAAGTATTTAAACAATGCATATTTATTGTTTTTTGGCTCTCTGTCGCTCATAAATGGTTTCGATACAATAACTTTTCTAAATATGAAAGTTACCCTGAAAAAATACAAAAGGTAGTTCTTTGAATAAGATAAGGTGGTGTGAACGCACATTTATCATATGAGATTTAATTATTGATTTAAAGCAGCTTTGCATCCGTCAGGAACTTTGATCTTGTAAAGGTATATTGAGGTGGACTTTGGTGGAGTGTGGCTAAAGACAATGTCCTGCTGCATAATTTGAGTGATCTTGATTTTAAGATGCTAAAAGTGATGGCAGGATACTGTCTTCCATGATTTTCTGCTAGAGCAGATTTTATGGTTCAATTAGTTAGGGCAAGTTTTCCTGTTTCTGGTGAAGCATAAGAACCCCAGACCATAAAACTACCACTCTGGTTTTTATGTTGTTCTTTGCTGATGATGCTGTTTTTTACACGAGTTGTAACAAGGTTACATTATATCTAGGGATGTCCGATATTATCAGCCTGAAGTCGTTATCGGCCGATATTGGCATTAAAATGTAATATCGGAAATTATCGGTATTGTTTTTTATTTTTTCAATAAGATGAGTTTTTCACACCATGCACATATTATATATCAAACACTTCAGCTACTTCTTTTCTCTCTCATAATGTGAAAATATGACAGATTTGAGGTTTAGTTTTTGAGATATTATTTGTTTGAGACAACTTTCAATTTAAGATGACTTTAACAAAGGACTGAATTTTGTTTACTGGGCTCTAATTTGTCACTGTTTCCTCTTTGTGACACTGTTTTAATTGCACATTTGGTTACTTGAAAGATGGCTAATTAAGTCAATGTTGTTGTTTGATTGTATTAAATTATGGCCACTGGCCAGTTACATGTAGAGCTAAATTAATGCAGTGTTTAAGCCCACTTTATTTTTAAGATTGTAATACCCAAAGTAGGTTAATTATTGGCCCTGCTTAAATGTTCACTGTTTTTTTATTTTTTATTCTTGTTTCAGTTGTTTCCATTTGACCTCATTTCTATAAAGGCATAATGTTGTTTATATTTTCTAAAAGTAGAAATTTGTCAGTATTCTCTGTGTGAGAAAATGTTCCAGCTACTTTTGAAGACAAAATAAAAATGGGACCTTTTTCAATTGCCTAACTAAAATTGTAGTACTTATGACATTTTCTAAATTTTTAAAACTCATGTATGCATGATACAAGATATTTCGTTATAGTTGCCTAAAAGGGTTTAGTAGTTTTTGTTTTTTATGAGGGAGGGTCCCCACATATCGGTATCGGTTTATATCGGTATCGGAAATTATGAGTTAGGCTATATCGGTATATCGGATATCGGTAGAAAAGTGTGTTCCTGTCGCTCCGCAGTAGTTTTGGCAACTGAAATCTCCCATTATTACCTATTTTGCCAAGTCTCAGTGAATATTTTGGAATCATGAGCTCTGACCTTAACTCAGCCAAGTAACATTAATTGCACCTTAGATGTTCAGGTTCAGAACATCCCTGATTAAAAATCTTGCCAGACCAGCCACTCATAGGAGGGTTTACTACTATTCTATGTTTTCTCCTCTTTGCAAATAACTCTGACTGCAGATGTCTTCAGTCCTCAAGCTTCGGGAATGGTTTTGTAACCCTTTCTACACTAATAGATGTCAGTGAACTTGTTTCTCATCTGTTATTGAATTTCTTTAGACTGGGTCACGATGTTGTGTGTTTCTTTTGGAGCTCTTTCAGCCCACATCATGTCGTAAGACAAGTTCTGTTAAATATTTTTTTTGAATTTGTGATTTGAAATTTGATTACTCATTTTCTGTTTTTTTCAAGTAATCTTTAGGCGGTATCATATTTTTTGTTATCTGAAATGTGTTTGACAAACAAAAAGCATAAACAGAAAAACTCTGTATGAGGATAATACATTTTTTAACAGTGCTGTAAACCTAATGATGTTGAGGGAAGTTGCAGATAATTTTGCAGTTGCATGAGAAAAGCCAGTCAGCCCTTAAAGGAAAGAATGGCTTCTCTAATTTAAGTGCTTATAATCAGTCAGAAAATGTTTGTCGTCTCTGTTGGTCCTGTTTTTCTGTTTTTCCGTTTTGTTTAGTCTTCACTACATGTTTCAGTGCCTTATAGTCTGTAGTGTATTCAATGATCTCTCCCTGTCGAGCATCTTCTCCATCCCCGTCTCTCGTATTTGTCTTCCATCACAGGATGTTCAGGGTCATTGAGTCCAAACTCTGCTGTGTTGACCAGAAAAGTCAGAGGCCGCACACATTTCTTTTTCTTCTCCATATTAGCTGCTTTTGCTTTGGGCTTTGGTTTGTGTTGACAGAGGTCTTCCCGGCCTGTTCTCACAAACACACGTACACAAGATTCAACATAGATAAAAACATACTGTATAACACATGGAACATTCTTTTCTATCTCAATAAGGCATCTTTAAATGAATCCTTCGTAGTTTCACACCTAGATCAAGTAAGCAGCTATTAAGTGCTAGTCTTCCACAGGTCCTCGAGGCATTTTTAAAGAAGACTTAAACAGGAGAATCAAGATTCAGCGTTTAGATTCAGCCTCTGATACTTTGGTTTTTCTTTCTGCGCTGAACATTTAGAGGTTGTCTACTACAGCCACAAATTGATTTGCTTCATTTAGAGATGCTTCTGAGAGGAATTTAGTGTAATTTTAAATTATATTTTAGTTGCCATGAAACATGGAGTTTCTCTGGGAATTGTTTACGGTCCTGGTTAATTTATTTTTTCTTCATTTGCTTTTTCGGTTGTCTTTGCACCACCGTCCTGATGATGTTGAGTTTTATTTATTATACTGAAACATCAGTGTACTTAAAAGCATCCATCCTACAGAGTTGTTTAAAATATATAAAATCCTACCAATGTGATCATTTTCTCTAGTAAAAGAATCTATAAACCCGAGAACAAAGAAAAAAAAACACTTTGAAGACGCTGACTGAAGCTTAAATTTAAAATCTCATTATCCACAGTAAAACGAGTTCTGCACTGACATGGGATGATATGACACTTAGTGAGGAAGAAGCCTTTTCTTTAAAGGGAATAATAAAACAGTCAAATAGTTAACATTTAGAGAGATGTCTTGAGGTCTCCTACAACTAAAACTGAGGTGTTTGGTCATAATAACTGTTTTTATTTGTTTATTTGGATCTGGTAGAAAACGGAGGAAATCTTGCCTGAGAACACAACAGCAACAATAACTATGTTGATGTCATCATGTTGTTGGGGTTGTTGTGATTCAGATTGGGTTTTCTGAACCTCACAATTTATGTGGGATCTTAATTAAAAGAAATAATCTGGAAATATTAAAGCCACGTTTTAGATTATGTGCAAAAACCAAATGTTTTTTTTCATTCAAAATGGAAAATGACCTAATCATGCTTTATAATGATAGCAAATAGAAACAATTTAAGTAGCTCTGACTAAAGTAATACAGGACTCCACACTCATAAAAAAAGCATGTCTCTTGTTCATACTATAAATGTAAACATGTATTTTAATTGTAACTATTTCCTTACTGATACTTCTCCATAAGCATGGCAGGAATAATTTAGTTAAAGCTTCGTTACCTGATTTCACTTTTTTTTATTGCTGAACTCCAGATTCTGGGTTTAGAATATTTCAGATTTTTTTTAAAATACCTTTATTTCATGTTCTTTTGTTTATCTAAACAGCCTGATCATTATCCCACATATCCAACGTCATAGAGGTGCTTTAATTCCAGCTCAATTAGATGAGATCCAGGTCAGATCAGGACTCAAGGAAGCTTTTGACATCAACTAAAATATCCTACGAATTCCTCGCTGTCCTTTTTATAGATCTTTTATCCTGTCGTTTTAATCCCTCCTGGTCATTTGCTCCTGCTTCTCCTGCCTTTCGTCCTCCTAACCTCTTCTGTGTGCTTCCTTTACTGGCTGCTCGAATATCAGTCTTGTTCCTCCTTTCATCTGTTTAATTCTCCCTCCAGCACAGAAGCTACCTTCCCCCTCCGTTCATTTCACCCTTGTGTCTCCTGTAATTACATTTGATCTATTCTAACATATCCTACATTAGTATATCCACATCTTCTTCCAGCTGTTTTTTCCTATATTCTTGTGAACATTTCTCATTGTCTGAATTCTATATTCCTCATCAAAGTAAAGTATTTCTTGCTCTAGCAATTGACCTAATACCAAAAATTCTATTCGTTAAAATGTGTTGAAATAAAGGAGATTCATTGTTACCAATTAGCGTGGAGCAGGAGCCAATTAGACTACAATATCCATGAATGTGGCCTAATATTTTATCATACTGGTATTTATTTTTTATTTGATTCAAATACACTTATGTTGTGATTGTACTGTAGTGTTTTGCATCAATATATTACAAACCTTGTTCAGTAATTCAACTGTGTGTAGTATTCTCTGTACTACTGCAGCACTTTTACAAAGATGTATTTACTGTGCATGTAGTACCAAAATGAAAGCTGTATCACCTTTTTTGTTGTGCAATAGTTAATGATTGTACAAACTATGACATAGTGAAAATATCTGCGGCTTATGTCGTGTGTGGGTGAACTATAGAAATGTTTCATTGGTATTTCACAGTACATTTTTTTGGAACCAATGATTGTGCAAGTTCAAGATTTCTTTAAAGATGTGAATGAACAATGAAATGTTTTGAATATTTGACAGCCTGTGTTAAAATTAGTTTTGAGTTTTATGTCAAGAAAAGTGAAAAATTACATCAAGGTTCTGAAAATAGTGGAAAAGTGATTGGAAAAACTGTATGTAGAAGGTCTTGTCAGGCTAATGTCTTAGATAAATTATTAAAATTGTAAAGTTTATAAAGTCTGCTAGAAAAAAAAGCATGAATCATGCTAGAAGAATCTAAAAACTAAAACTCAGAGATGGTTTAATTTTAATCAGTAAGTATGGCGCCCGTAGTGGACACGGAGGACTTTTTCCGTATCGTCGGCCCTCGCAACAAACTATGCATTCTCTCGCAATAAAACTGCATTTACTACTCAGTTCATGTGTTACTATGAAATCCGAAGTTGTCCTGTTCAAATAAATTTTTGAACAGCTTTTACATGTCAATTATTATCTCTTTTGTGAGAGATATCTTAAGTTTCCAATATTTTTCTTTAGGATACAAATGCACCACAAACTTATGTGTAAAGTACTTTAGGCCCATAAAACATAAACATAACAGAATGAGTTTTTTTTTTTGAGAGAAAGAAAGAAAGAAAGAAAGAAAGAAAGAAAGAAAGAAAGAAAGAAAGAAAGAAAGAAAAAAGCTATCCACACTACAATTTAGATTTATATTCACAGATTTATTTTCACATACCTCCAGCTGCTGAGAGTTTTGATTGTAGATTCTGTTTCATGTTGTGTACCCTTTTTTGGAACCATAAATTACACCAACATGAACACTCAGTCAATAGATCAATTGTCAGCCTGTTGTAAACACAAGATAATTAGGAATGTATGAACACATTTTCACAGATGATGTTTAAAGGTCTACATAAGTGCAATTTTAAAATGAGATTTCTTATCACTTTGTCTGAACACAAAATAGACCGTGGTGTATTTGCAAGTTTATTGCAAGGGGATGCAATAAGAAAAGAAAAAATATATTTTTTCCGCATGTATGGGACCTAATTTTAATCAAAGTTTCTGTTTTATTTTTGCTGTAACGTTACAAAAATTGGAAAAGAAAATCTATTAGACATTTGAAAAAAACAAACAAAAAAACAACGCGAATAGAATAATAGAAAATATGACGAGATATTTACATACCTGTACTGTACTGGCAGTTTGAAAAAAACAAGAGTTTTTAGTGTTGTTTAATTTGCTGTGCAGGCTGTCTTCCAACAAGATCCTTTCTGGACATTTTAACTTTTATCGCTCCACGACTCTCATTCATTTATTTTTTTTGGCATTAGGGGACCCATGGACCGGAAGTAGAAGGGCATTACTTAGGCTCGCGATTAGCCGTTAAAAGTTTTTTGTGTTAGCACCATGAGTGTTTTCTTTGTTAGTAGTATGAGTGCTAACACAAAAATCTATTTCACAAATTTTAATGAACTGACAATGCAGTTAGGAACCTTTAGTTCAATTACTATGTCTGAACAACTCAAAAGCAGATATTTGAATGGGCTGTGAGGGATTATTTTAACCTTTATAAACCAAAATCCAAAGACAATATTTGCGCCAAAACTGAATTCTATTGTTTCATTATATTTTCTAACAAGTGAAAACCTTGTGTCTGTTGGAATCTTAGCTATATTTGCAAAAAATGAACAAAAAGGAAATTTTGTGTATCATCTCATTTGTGAGCTGCAGCGATTTGAATCCGTGTTTTTGTAAGCTCTGCTTTGTTCATTTGTACCATCTAATGCTTTTGACAGTTCCTGTAGTATTTCTTCACCACTCTTATGTTGACCTGCTTTTATCATCCTAATCCTCATCCTTTCACAAAGCTTCCTTGATCAGCACCTATCTATTTACTTATCTTGCTTATTTGATTATGTTGTCTTTAATTGTTTCCTTTTCTGATTCTCTTTTTTTTGGCCAACTGGCTTTTTAACTAATAATTCCCATCATGCTTTTCCTTCTGTCTGTGGTTAGTGAGATTCATGTAATTCTTTAAATCCCTCCTCCTTTTTTTGCCTCTATGATTCCTTTCATTTTCCATGTTTTTATTTGATAACAGCATCTGTTTTTCTCTCCTACTCAGTCTACCGTCTGTCTCCTTACTGTTTCCATCTATCCAGCTTCTTCTGCTCTTTCCTTCCATCTATCCTCCCTCCTCCTTCTCCTCCTATGTGTTTATGTTGTCAGCTACTATTAGTCAAGTTGCCGGTGTTCACGCCTCCTCCTCCTCCTCCTTCTGCTCTCCTAATCTAACACACTGCTCAGCTCTCCCCAGTCAGTCTCTTTCAGCACGGAACTGAGATGAATTTGTTTAGCTGAATAAAGTCTGTAGTCTGTGTACCCAAGCCTCTGCGAACTAAAGCCACCAACATCTGGGGATTTATACTGAGAAAAGGGGAAGCCCTCCTACCTACAGGTACAGACTATGTGTGTGTGTGTGGGGGGGGGTCTATATATTTTTGGATCCTTCATGATTTTCATGTTGACAATCTTTTAATATCTTTTGATCTCTATCAAAAAGGTTTTTTTTTAACCTCAACAGCATAATTATGATGGTTACAAAGCCTTAATTGCTAGACTACAATGTATCCAATAATTTCTCCACTTGGGGATAAAAGGAATCTTTTCAAATGTTATGGATTGTTTAGCAGGATTTCTCATGTCATTCTGAAATTACTATTGCTGGTTCAATCACGGCAAGTATATTGACAAGCTTACTTTCTTCATTCCTCAATTTAGATTTCACTTTTAAGTGCAACATTTGTCAAGGAACAATTTAGCAATAATTCTAAAGCTATCCAGGATTCATCGATATTCAAAAAAATATTTCTGAATATCAGAACGTTTTCTGATGTCATGAAGTTGTTATGTTCTTGTGAACCGTTCTGCCAGCAAAGAGGCACTGGAGGGGGGACCCTAAGATTATCTGACCACCCCTGTGACTTCACCAGTCAGACAATCTACACACATTTGAATTGAGTACTTTGAACTAGGAAAGTGGATGTTTCAACATTTTAGAGTTTTCTCTGTTTATTCATCTCTTTATTTATCCTTGTATTTCTGTCAGGTTTGTGTAGTTTATTACAATACATTATTTATCTGTCACAAATCCGGGCCTTGCCGTAATCCCTCCTACTATATAAGAGCAACAAAATAAAACAGAATCCGTATCGTTTGAATTTTTGTTTTGGTGGCCCCCGTCTCACCACCCTGTAGAAGACTTGCTTGAGCCCAATCCTCAAGGGAACTGGATATATCATTACAACGCCAGGGCTGGACTTAGAAGAATATGGGTCCTTGGGCGGGAGCCATTTTTGGTGCAGTATTCCAAAAGATAAAGCTTTTATTTATGCAAGTTACAGACCATTGATTGTTTGGCCAATATATTTGCAGAAATAAATTAATGGATGGTTTGCCTAAAATGTATGGCAAATGACTCCCTGTTTGTACCAAAAAGATGTACTAACTTCATAATATTCAAAATTTTAAACATTAATTAACTATATAGAAATCAATGTTTTATAAAATATCGTATGGGAAATAATCCCATACATCTAATAAGGGGTACAATGTTTTAAAAAATGCATAGTACAAAAAAACATATAAAAATTTGGGGGCTGCCCCTCAAAACTCTGGGCCTTGGGCGACTGCCCTTTTCTAAAAGCTCACCCAGAACACTAATATTCTACAACTACAAATTTTAGGTTGGATTGATGTGAGAACTTCCATTTTTGGCCTTGATATGATAAAATTCTGTTTCAATTTTTAAAAGACTGTAGTTCCAAAGTAAGCAGAGACTAACATAATTGTCATTAATCCCCTGCTGGTTAGCCAGTACTAACATTTTACCAATACTTACTTTTTTGGTTAATTTTCCACTCAATATGTTACCACATGAATCATTTGGAAGAGATGATGTTTTCTTAAATATAACTTATTTTAGTCAACAACCCCAATGAAAGGTTTTTTGAACAACTCTATTAACACTACAGGAATTGCTTCCTTTTTAACGCAAAATAAGTGTCTTAGACATAGTTATAGGGTATCCAGCTTAAAGTACACACTCTTATGTCCAGGGCTCATATTTATAGATGGACTTACTTAAAACAAACTAGGTCAAATGCTGAAGGCACCTCTGTAGCTCATCTTTGTAACCTTGTCCGTTTTTATTCCATTGTTTTATTTTGATTAATATAACTTCAATGATTTCTTTCTGCATCGAAACTCTGGAATGCTTTACCCGTAGAGACCAGGCAGGCAGCGTAACTCCCTGATTTCAAATAGTCTCTTATAACTTTTTTTAAACTTTGACTGAAGCATTAGGTTTTACTTATCTTTTTGTTCATTTGGAAGTGTTATTTTAAGTGTTGGCTGATTCGTGTGTTATCTATGGCTGTTGGTGTACAGCACTTTGGTCATCTGTGTTTTTTTAAAAGTGCTCTAAATAAAGGTGGATTGGATTAGAAAAATAAAACATTTTATTGCATGTATCTCTAAAACCAATATGACAACATACTCTAAATTATAAGCTTAACTTTAAGAAGAGTCTGCCTTTGATAACTAACAGAGGTTCTTCTCAAATCTTTGATGACTGAAACAGAAACGTGCCTCAATGCATTAACATAACTGTGCAGGTTCCAGAACTTTCTACTCACTGACCTATAAGATGTTCCTGCCTGGAAACAAAAACAAATAGGCAGCTGCTTCACAATCTGCGAAGGGTTAGCATTAGAAATACAAGTTTCAGTGAAAGCTCAGGGGGTTTCAACTGTGATGCCAGTTTAACCTAGAATAACAACATTATCTGGCTTGCTCACATACAGTATGGGGAACGTTCGTTGCTGAAAAAGTGCGCAACGCAGGCGCTAAGGAATATAAAAGCACATTCTTTTTTCAAAAGAGATCAAGACGAAAACTATCTAGCTTTGGTGGGAGTTCAGCTTGTTTGACATAAATTTGGCCAGGAATACATTAGAGTAGAAAATAACAGCTGAAGCATAGCGATGAGGGCATCATGATTTGGAGCTACTTGAAGACAGATGTTATAACTGTGTAAAATATATATATATATATATACTTACATATATATTAGGTATATCACGATTCTCCAAATCCTCAATTCAACTTGATTTGACGATTTCAGGGTTGATTATCTTTTTTCTTACAGTTCAGAGCCCTGCGCCATCTTTAGACTATTCTATGATCATTAGGTCTTATTCCTTAAATTTTGTGCAGTAAATCTTATTTCATTTTACATAAAAGCAATTTTCATTCATCTTTATAATGTATAACATATATTAGGCATGAAATGGTCAAATATGAGAACTGGTAAGAGTAACTTGTTAGGGAAAATGCAATGTGTGGTTCCTTGTAATGAGGTAATCTGAATAAATAGACAGTTGCCTGCTAACTGTTGCTATGAAGTCCCCAGTGGGACGGTAGCGACGCTAAATTATGTAAACATGGGAGGACGTGATCACGATCGTCTTTTAGATTTCGATGCGCAAGGTTGTTACGTATGTTCGATCGATTTTGGGGAAAAAATGGAGATCATGACACTCCTATATATATATATATATATATATATATATATATATATATATATATATATATATATATATATATAATGAGGCAAACCAACTGGTAAAACAAAAAATAATGTCCGATAAAGAGATATTGCTTAAACTCTATACAAAGATAGGCATTTATTTGCCCTGTGATTGACTAGGAGCGTGTCAAAGATGTAAAACATTACAGCATACTGACCTTTTGAAAGGAGCAGCAGGAACAGAGCTGCTGTGTCGACGCATGACCTGTTTGTGCTGCTGAGACACAAGTCTTTGGTCCTGCCAAGAAGTTCTCAGTAAATCCTGCCTGTTTACGTGTGTGTGTGTGTTTGTTTGTGTGTGTGTGTGTGTGTGTGAGAGAGAGAGAGAGAGAGAGAGAGAGAGAGAGAGAGAGTCTCAGAGCACCTTTACATACTAATGTGTGTGAAGCTGTGTTGAGACCATCTTAATGAAAACCAGGCAGTGTGTGCCGTTAATTCTCAGGAACACAACGTGAAGCTGAATAATGGGAAGATAATGATATGTCATTAGATTCAAGGGAAGTCTGTGTTAAGGTGTTGATTATGTAAATGCCTGAACAGGACAGAACAAATTAAATGATGTGTTTGTATTTCTTTTTTAGAAAACTAAAACATGTTGTCAACAATTGGTCGAAAGTCTGAAATGAGCAAGTTAAAATCTGCTTGATGTCACAGCATGTTTGTCACACAGCTGACGTGGATGAAATTATGGACAGATTGTTGAATGAAGGGCCGCTGATCAGGGCTCCCGTTTAACTTCAGCTCATCAACGCATCCACAATGAACAACATGTAGAAAAGATAAATAATTATTAATATAGGATTTGAATTTTATATTATTTCATATCAGCCTACTCTGTTAGGTTGCCAGTTTGAAGGGTACGTGTTCTGAAGAGAAGTGCATCATCAGCATAATTGTGAATACTGACCACTGAAACATTTTCTGTAAAATCAAAGCAAATTTTAATATTGTAACAGAGAGAGAGAGAGAGAGAGAGAGAGAGAGAGAGAGAGAGAGAGAGAGAGAGAGAGAGAGAGAGAGATGGAGAGAGAGAGAGAGAGATGGAGAATATGCAGAAAGAGGCCTGGGGGGGGTGTCAAAATATGTAATCCCACAATTGAAGGAGAGGAGTGAGAAGCCCAAGAAGCCTATGTTAACTGTTAGAGAGTGTTTCTGTAACCTTATCACCTCATCATGAGGCTGACACATTTCTTACTCCTCCTGTGGATCCATAAATAGCCATCTGTCATTATAAACACAGATCATCAGTCCAGTACAGCAGGAGTTACTTTGCAGTTATGTTTTATTTATTTTTTTCGTCTTTACATATGTTCTACAGATCTAAGCACCTAATGAACATGTTTTCTCTTTTCTTTTTCTTTTTTTCTTTTTGCTGCAGTTTAGCAAAGCCCAGCTCTCCTGATTAGCCATAAGAGTAAAAAAGAAAGTTATCTCATGCTCTATGTTCTTAGTTCCCCCCTTATCCTGGTCGAGCCTGTTATTTTGGTACACATGTGGAAAAATATCTTGCAAGCTTGGCACAATATGCTTCATCGCTCAGTCTTCCTGTGTGGGTTGGCTGACATGTGGCATGAATTGTCTTGTTTCCTTCTTCCTGCTATTGACAGCAGACCATAATTAGACACAGAACAAGGGAAGATTGGCATTTTTAATGAAGAAACTGTCACAGAGTCTGAAAAACAACTGGAATTAGTGCAGTGAGAAACTTAAGTAGGCTGACATTAAATTATAGTATCATTCTCGTTGGTTTGCTGATATGTTTTTATTGTAACAGGCACATAAGGCAAAGAGGGCAAAAGGCATTTGGCATGGTATAATATTAAGCTTCACTTCAAAAATCTTGAGTACATGAATGTTGCTCTTCTTTTCATTTTAAATTATGACAGCAAAGGTGTCTTTTTTTTCACCAAGCTTCTTTCTGCCTTTCAAATATCTAACATCTTGTATGTGACCTTCTCCTACTGCTCTATATACAATAACTGTCTGAAGTTTAGCATTGAGGACCTGTGAGTTTCAACGTAGGGTTGGGGAGAATGTCTTGTAGTCAGAGATGAGATCAAAATGTATGTCAATTTAGCATTAATTTGACTTGCTGTGTTTGGTGACTGAGAATTGCTGGATAAGAACCCAAGAACAGAATCACCACTGTCAAGTACAGAGGAGCAGACATTATGTGTTCTGTCCGTTTCTCTAATCAGGCTCCACTGCACGGAGAAAATGAGGAGCGGGACCATGAACTGTAGAGTCTTGAATGACCACCTCCTGGACTTGGGGTGCATTCATCAATCCTAAACCCACTGCAATTGGCTGCTCCTCCATGTTTGTTAATATTTCACTGTGCTGGAAGTTATCTAGCGGCATGAGGAAAGACAGCTCTATAACAGCGCCACCACAGGCGGAGAGGTGAAATTGTTGCCCAAAACCCTGGACTTAGTGACAATAAAAAGCCAGTGTTAATGCGAACCGCACCATCTAAAAATAGCATGTTTTTAAGGTATATTGGTTAATTTAGCATCTACTTGATGATCAAAGTAGTCTATTACTACGCGTGTTTGAGTCCTCCTATCATCATGTACGATTACCCTTTATGAGTGACAGGGCCCTTGATTGTTACTTGACTTACTTGTTGATTAGGTTGTGAGCGTATGTCCATGTGGATGATATACTGCTGTATGTGTTTTTCTGTCACTCTTATGTCAAAAACTAAGATTGCATGTGTGGCATTAAACCTCACATTAAAGAAAATTCTCTTTTGCCTCAATGTTGAATGCAGTCAGACTGTCATGGAATTAGATACAAGCTCTCCTTAGAGGTTTTTGAGGCCCTATGCAGGGTTCGGATATCTGAGAAAATTTTATATTTTCAGGCAAACGAGCTGAGTGGTGGAGGGCTGGGTTACTCCATAAAATGTTATATTTTGGAGTAGACGCAACATTCAAGTAAATTGTCTTGGCAAAAAAAATCTGATTTATACGTAGTTGCCCTAGTATTTTTTGGAGTGCAAACTTCTCATTCAGCTTATGTAATGCAAAAAAGAGTGACACACAAAAAACTGAGACATAATGGAACGCATATTTTTTTAGTACTACAGGTAAACGTTTTAAAAATCTAAAACATGTTAAAGCTGCTGCAGGGGCGTAATGCCCCAGCTGAAACATCTTCTGCTAAGAACTTCCGATTACCGCATTTACTGGGAATTTTAGACTGAGAACTACGCGAATTAAAAAACACACCTAAGAAGAGCTCCCGAAATCTGTTGCTGAAAATCGATGCCGTGAAAACAAAAAAAGGTTCTGGGACATATTTTGCCGTACGTGGATGCAACAACTCGTGGAAACGACTGAATCAAAGCTCTGTCATTTTTACCCGGTTGCTTAGAAACACGGATGCGGCGGGCTGCGGTTGTCTAAAATTTTTACATTGTTTTCTATGCGGTCAAAAAGATTCTAGTGTTACTGTGCCACTACATCACACACATATTAAAGCAATTGCAACAATATCAACAACAAATAAACATTGAACTTACCTTCCATAGGACGGCAGCTGCGTGGCTGCATGAGTGACCGGGTCCTGCTATACAGCCGCAGCCCGCAGTCTCCACCTCTCTATCCTCCGTAACCACCACCCAAGCGTTATGGCAGGAATCATTAAGACATTGGCTTGGTTGTATGTCCGCCTTCATGTACAAAAAATTGCTGTGTTTGTGTATCAGCACACAGCCGACTTTGTCGCTGTGTACGTACTGATACGCTTCGTATGAGGAATAGATGAGTGTTCCCATTTTAAAGCCATCTATATCAAATATAAATGAATGCTGATCTTACTTAACCGGAAATGCTTAGCAGAAATAGACCATTTGCGGAAGTAAACCGGAAATGCCCGTGAAACTTGTCTATAATACACTCTCCATTCACACTGCTACAACTGTATGTGCAGCTGTGTCAAACAGGCCAAACGTGTTAATAACCACATTGAAAATAAATATATTTAGAAATAAATTACCATTCAAACTGAGCCACCACTGCAGTAGTCCATTTAACTTCTTAATTGGAGCGTAACCTCAACCGAATCATGTGTGGTTCGATCTACGTAGCCTACAGTCTCTATCAAAGGGCCACCACATTTCAGAATTGTATTCAATCACCCACGTTTGTTCACTCTTATTTTGCATTTCACACTGAAAAGCACTTGTGAATGTGTAAAAGACGATCATTTGCCAGTGTTTTCTCTGATAGCATTTCAGCCAGAAATAAGGTTTAGCAGCACTCCTGTGCCCGTAAGTAGGCCTACACCCAGTAACACAAATGTATATAGAAGATGTTTGATAGTACTGTGCGTCTTATACAATGTATTCTATGAGTTTATGTTAGAAAGTTTAAAATTAGACCATGTTTAACCGCCATAAGTGGATTTCATATACTGTTGTTATAACTCCTAGAGATGAGGGACAGATAACTAATCTGGATCAAATGCCCCATAGGGTGGATAAGAGGTAACATTTTTCAATATCTACCCACATTTACCATTTCTACTGACACAGAGAAAAATGGAAAGTAACAGGGGCAAACATTATCATTATTTTTTTATTTATAATTTCTGTACATTTTTAATGCCTTTTTATAAATACAAATGTATATATGTATATTTCAATAAATTATGTCTTTAAACTAGTAGTGGGCACTATAAAAGGTATAAGTTAGAAATTATATAATTTTACCCAAAGGTAGAGACTATACTGCCATACCACAGTAATGATTTTTGATGATGTCATCAAGCTGTGCCTACATACTTTGTACCAGGTATGCAAGGATACTAATGTTCAGTTTTTGTATTCATACTAGATATTGAAAGTTTAACGTTTCTGTTTTTCATCTCACGAAAAGAAGCCTGTTGAACTTGAAGCTTTGTTAATACAAATATATTCTGAGTTTACTTTGTGCAATATTAAATGTATAATTAAGTAACCAGCAAAACAGACGGTTTTGAACTGTATTTTTGTAATATTTAGCTTTTATTTATTTTAAAATATCTTCATCTTCATTTATGTTGGGGAAATTTTTGTGCTGAATTATTTTTGAAAAAATAATGTATATTTTTAAATGCAATTTGCACAATCATTTTTCTTTAACTAAAATTCTAAACTTTTTTGAAGTTGTTCTGCTGCAATGTGTCGGGAAAGTGAGAGTAATCATAAGCAGTAATTTTGACATATATAAAGAAAATTAAAAGAATATACTGCAATACATATCAATACCGTAAATCCTTTCTACTACATTGCAATATTATATATATATATATATATATATATATATATATATATATATATATATATATATATATATATATATATATATATATATATTTGAGGCCATATCGCCCAGTCCAAGTTTAAGCTATAGTGATTGTATTCATTCAGTAACATTTTTACAAATATACATTAAACGGTTTGCCTTCATGTGGACCATCTCATTTTTATTATCTTTGCCAAGGAGGTTTTGCTTTCGTCCGTCTTTGTCTGACGGTTTATTTAGCAAGATAAATAAAAAAGGTTATTGACACCGTTGTTCTTCGGCCATAGTATTCTGATTGGGATTTGATCCAGATTGGTCAAGCTTTTTCTGTGTCTGGTCCCAAATTAGACAACAACCTTCCTATGAACAATATAATGACTGAGAATTTAGACCTACCTAACTACGTTTAAAGCTGCTTTACTTTCTATTTCTATTATCTGAGCATGTGCATAGGTGTGTTTTATCAACACAATGTGTGTTATATTCCTTATGTTCAGTGAGTTTGAAAACACCATTAAAGGAAAATCATATCCTCATGGATAATTAGGAGTTTCCTTAATTAGCATTTTCTTTAAAGTTGTGCTGGGAGAGATTGCTGTTCAAACTGAAATGTTAGTGGAAATAAAAATGGCTTTCTGAAGTTCAACTTGGGAGCCAGCTGATATGGGAGAATTACATAGAGATGGCGATAAGGATAAGGGTGATTCAGTCTCCGTTGGAGTTTTAACATATTTTTTTGACGGTACAGGAATCCCTGTTGGGCCAGCGCTTTCTCGCGCTAACATAGTATCTCTGCCTGCCTGTGTCTCTCGTCTGCCTGTGTGTGTGTGTGTGTGTGTGTGTGTGTGTGTGTGTATGTGTGTGTGTTACATCAGAGCTACGGTAGCCATAACAAGGAGTCCTTCAGCCACACCAGTGTAGGCAAAAAGTCCATGATTTACCTTAGCCTCCAGCATTTTGCCACATTCCCAGGCTGCCTTTACTGTTACAAATCACCAAATAGAACTAATCTTGAAGTAATTTCCCCACTACAGCCTCTTGGCCATTTTACTAAAACTGCATAAACTATGCTGTCCTAGGACTTTGGGTAATCTGGATGTTTTGCAAAGGAAGTTCCCGATGAGATGAGCACGCTTCACCGCTTCATGTTACCTTCTGAAGTTTGCATAAGTGTGTATTCCAATGAGTCAGTCTTAAATCCTCCATTAACAGGATGAATGCTACAAAGTTACAAAAGCTCACAAAAAAGCTGAACAAAAATATGAATTATATTGAATATGAGCAAAGCAAAAGCTTGTCTATGACCAAGAACACCGGGTTCTCATGGCATGCAAATTTTGAGAAAGAATACCACAGATTCAAATCTAATGAGAACTTCTGCTTTAATTTCTAAGAATCTAACAAGCTGGTAAAAGAAAGCTCATTAGTCTGGCGATCACTTGAATAGAGTCGGATGCGGTATAGACAGTTTGTGTCTAGAGTGTGGGACTCCTTTAATTTCAGTGCATGGGTGTCCAAACAGTCAAATTTGTAAGCAATTGAAAAATGTTGCCTTCTTTCAGCCAGCTGATCATTAGTGCCTCATAAAAGGTTGGGGCGGGGAAGATCTGTGTTACACTCTATACTGACTGTGAAAGTGGATTTCTGTCACTCTGCCATCTCATTAAAACGACATTAAGATTGAAAGACATTTATGCATTCAATGTACTAATGCTAAAAATCTTTACAAGTTTGTTGGCTGTAGCTGGATCTAAGAAGAGAACCAGAAAGGAAGGTCTGACTCCACAAAGACCCAAGGTCAACTGGCAAAGAGAGTATCAAAAGGGCATTTTGCAAAGAATGACTAAGATAAAAATGAATGAGAGAATAACAGTTGCACATACAAGTAGCAGGGCAAAAATCGCAATATGTTGTTTCCTTAAGATTGTGAGAGAAAATGAATCAAGAATGGTGACTAGAAAACCCCCACTGTTTGGGTTGCAGAGACGCTTTTTTTGCTTCAAGTGTTTGATGGTCGGTTGATAATGTTCATTGATTGCACAAATAAGAATTTGAACATTTAATGAATTCATCAAATGGTAAATTTGGTTAAAAAAAAAGGTAAATCGACTGACTATAGCGCTTTCCTAGTCATACTGACCACTCAAAGCACTTTACATTGAAGCCACAATACACTCATACACAGATAGCTAACATGGCTCAGTAGGATGATGTAGATTTGGGGTCAAGTGCCTTGCCCAGGGGCACATGGACTGTGACTAGAGGAGGCTGGAATCAAACCTACAACCCTCTGATTGCAAGCCAACTACTCTACCACTGAGCCACAGTCACCCTAGTACAAAGTACGATCATTCAAAACTTTCAGGATAAAAAGACAAAACTGTCTCCTCAGTTAATGACATACAGTGTCTAACCTAATTTATCATTTTAATCAGCTCAGATTTTCAGACGTTTTCTGTTTCTTTGCAGGGGGACCACACCTGGGCGACCATGTTGGGACAAAGTGTGCGTTTGCAACCGGTTCCAATCCAGAGCCTGTCAGAGCTGGAGCGGGCTCGGTTACAGGAGGTGGCATTGTACCACCTGGAGGAGAGGGACCTGGACTTTAAAATTAGCATTCCCAGAGGTATGAAACAGACGACTGTGTAGTTTCCTTAACCATAAGGATTACAATTTGCATTGTCTTTGCATAATTGAAAAGTTTATTTCACTCTATATCCTATGGAACTCCAAAGTGTTCAAAAATAAATAAATAAATACAAAATTATGAAATAAATATCAGCATGAATTAATATTAAGTAAATATCTAATGGACAGTGAAATAGTCAAAAAAGGAATTCTGTTAAAATGCAATGCCCAATATTTATATAATATATTTTAATTTTAGAATATATATTAGTATTATTTTATATATATTTAATTAAATATTTATTCCACTGCCATTTTTTTCATATTATAATTTATTGTGAGTTTTTTTATTTAATATATTCAGTTTTTATTCAAAAATATTTTTCTTTTCTTTTTTACAAAGTTAGCTTTTATTTCATAATAGGGTTTTTCATAATGGTGTATTTATTTCAAAATGCCATTTATTTAATGTCTTAGCCAGCCAATCAGAATTAGCTGTTGGGACCTGGATGCTGATTTGTTGATGCTTAAACATGATGTTCCTGCAGAAGGAAACTGGCGAGGACCGGCTAAAGTCGTTGAATACCGTTATTGAATTTAATGCCTTTAGGATTTTATGTATGGCTTTATAATTCTTATAATACTGGCAGAATATTTGATCACTTTTGTAACAGGGATATCTAATCCAAACAGCCGGTGTTGCTCCAGTGTTCTAGGTGTAAAGCTGCTCAGGGCACCATGCCTGTTATTAGACTGGGGAACGAGACTCAGGTCGGCTGTTTGGTACGATCAAATAAAACATTTCAGAAATAAGACAGAACACGTTTAACTGACTGTAGCTAAGAACCAACCAGGGCTTCCTCTCCCGTCTCACAGAAAAGATAACAGCAGAACTCCAGAGACAGCTGAGAGCTGAACCTGGGATAATTTCAGATTAAATCATCCAGACAAATCAAGATGGGTCTCTGAAACGGTTCATGATAAGTTATTCCTCTCAATATGACCTGTTAGAGCAACCAGAGCTGAACAAAGTTCCTGCAGCTCTGACCCTTTACTTAGCATGCTGCTAGCTGCTCACAGAGCTACAACAACGGCTATCCAGGAAGACAAATCTTAGTTCCAGCCAATCAGCGCCCAGGTCTCAACCGCTGATTCTGATTGGCTGACAGACGACTTCAGTTCTTAAATGGCTTTTTGAAATAGATACCATTATGAAAAACCTCATTATGAAATCAAGCCTGACTTTGGGAAAAAGAGAGATTGGAATAAAAACTGATGGAATTAAATAAAAATGTCTTGAAATAATTCATATTATTATGAAGTAAATTGCAGTGAAATAAATATTTAATGAACTATATATATATATTATACAAATGTACTGTATAATGTAAAAAAAAAAAAATTTCAAAAAATGACATATTTCTACTTTTAATTTATAGCAAGTATAGATCCCAAATAATGAACAGCAATGTGCAATAATTGAAAATAACAACAACATTTAAGATTCCCATCGATACAACTAGTTTTGATTAAAAAGGCTGCTTCTGGACAAAATCTGTTGTTTTGGCAATAGAACTTACTTGTACTTCGTTGTTGCCTTGACCAGCTAACACAATTTTACCTTCAAAAGCATTTTATTCTCTGATAACAACGTAGCATCCCTGAATATATTACAGCCATAGACGACATGAATGCATGGTACTTAAATAATTAGCTAACATTTTAACAGTTCTTAGGGATATGGAAATTCTGTAGAGTAACACTGCAATAGCTAAAAATTAGCAGTATGAAATGCGTCAATCCTAAGCGGTCTTGTCCCTCCCCACACTGCTACTGAACTATGGGAAGGATGAGAAACGGGTGAGTCACTCACTTCTTCATAACAAGGGTTCCCTAGCCTGACCCCTGATTTTGGGTGAAGATAACATCATTTTTCTGGATAGATCGCCAAACAACTTATAAAAAACAGAAACAAATTTCCTGTAAAATCTCATTTTATACTGGTAAACCCAATTTCCGGTATCATCTCAACTCCTGAACTTGATTAATTATTTATACCACTAACATTAAAATATGTTTAAATAAGTGATTCATTTGTCTGAAGTGAAATATTAAAAGACAGAAGCTTCTTTACATGATAAATGTTTGGATCCCGCAGGGAAGAAGAAACCAGCTGATTACGTCTTTGTTACAGAACATGGTGAGGAAAGCCTCGAGATTAACCTTTCCGTGACCCTCTTCTTTCATTATCTCTGCCCTGATGAACAAAGCTAAAACTAATCAGTCTTAAAACCATCATATGATTGATTCGTTAATCTGAAGGTTTTCTTTCTGCCTCCGATCTGTCTTGTGATATCAGTGAAATAATTCCTATCCAAAAGGCGTGTGACTTGCAGCTGCTTACACGTTACCAAAACTACACCGGGAATCTCTGTGAAGTCCTCCAGTAGGAAACGTAAGCCTTCATCCTTGTTCAGATGTTTATTTGCGCCGCATTCCTGTGCTTGATACTCCCTGCTTTGAAATATTGTTCTGATGGAACCTCTTGATCCGCCTGAACTATAAAGTACTAAATCCATGTGATAATGTGAAATATTTGTCCAGTATGCTTCAACATTTTTTTTGCACACCTCATAGACTGGGATGTTTTCTCCTTGGTTTTATTTAAGACCTGAAGGCTCACTGAGTAGAGGCAGTTCACAGCGAAAAGTGGGGTATGTGGTGTGTTCCCACAGGCGGGTATCTTTTTCTTGGGAGATTAGAGGGCTATTAAGCTGCTTTTCTCAGACGTTTTCTCAGATACCCGTTGTTCTCTAGCAGGATAAATAACCCCCGATGTAAAAAGACTAGAACAATCGCCCCATTTCAAATAACTTTCCCTGTGCTTGAATCTTCCGAGATCCCTTAGGGAAAATTAGTCCGAGCAGCTCTTTTTGACATCATCTGCGGGAAGGAATAAAATTTTTTTTTTTTTTTTTCAACATGCAGAACTTATACGTCAGAAAACTAATTCTGGAAAGTGCTGAGCTCATTTCCCTTCCTCCGATTTAAGCATGATCTTTTACTGCACCATTCTAACACATAAATATGCTTTAATTTAATTTTCTGTCTCTTGCTGCGTGACGCGTTCTTGGTATGTGAAGCACCTTCCCAGTTTTCTCTGCAGAAGTAAAACATGTCCACAGCATGACGTTGCCACCATATTATCCATGGGTATAGTGTGTTCAGGATGATATAGATTGTTTTTTTTTTCTGTACATAGGCCATAAATATAATTTTTTGTTCTATATGACAGACACGCCTTCTTTTATGTGTTTGCTGTGTCCTTTAGATGGACACTTCCTATGAATTTCTGCTGCATAGCGTTCAACCAACAGCTGACCTGTCAGCAGACTCCTTCCAATAAGCAAGGAATGTGGTGGTGTGGGGATTCACCGTAAAAAAATTTTAAAATGTGATGTGAAGCGTGCCAAAAATCAAAAGCATTTCAAAAATGTTCCAAATCTATTATTTGTAGCATAAATGTGCTGCCTGCTGCATGGGACAAGTTTAGGAGACGGACCAGTGGTAACATAGTGTTTCAGCCATGCAGCGTGACATTTACAAAATATGGCAAATATTTTGCAGTTTAGTTTTGAAGGTGTGCCTATGTTACAGTCTACTATGTTAGTAGAGATGTCGTCTTTTCCTCGGGCATGTCCACTTTTCACGTGTCTGTGTCTTGCTCCCCCGAGCTGAAGGGCAGACAAGGGCACGTCATTTTACAAGACGTCAGCCCTGTAAAGTGTAGTGTAGGTTTATAGATGAACTCGTTGTGACTATAATGTGTGGCGGATTGCAACGTGCTCATCGTAGCTGGCACATTTGTTTCTGTGTCTGACAGGAACCAAACCTCCAATTGGTCACATGGATGTAAAACTCTGAACAGACCTGAAAAAGTTAAGAGTTCATGTATTAAATTGACAACAACAACAACAAAAACAACGACTGGATGTTACACTTTAGGTGTCTTTGGGAGAATACTCCTTTTTTTATTACTTTAAATAGAAAATAATACTTAATTTCTCAGAACATAATTCAGATTGTGTTTTTTGTTTTTCTCCTGTGTGACCTAAAAGCAGTGATGCTGGTAACGCGTTACTTAGTAGCGCGTTACTCCTAATATGATCACTTTTTCAGTAACGACTATTCTAACGTGTTACTATTTCCATACCAGTAGTCAAATTAAAGTTACGTGTTTAAGCCACGGTGCGTTACTATTTTTGTCATAAGCAAAAATATATATTTGGTCCATGACGGAGAAACCATAAGGAAAACAAGCAACAATAGAGGTAAATATGGTCTGACATAGCTTAAACAACACTGCTGCCGTCTTTTTCTGTCGTAATCTGAAACAGCTGATTTTCTCCTTTATGGTCGCCATGTTTGTTTTGGCCTAAATCTGAGTTCTGTACTCTGCCCCCTAGTGGAAATCTCCAGTAGTACGTGCAGTAAGTAAACAAGACGCATCTTATTGCTTCATAATTCCCGGTGTCAGCGTGAGGTTAAAAAGCAAATATATTTCCAGCCTTACTGTTTAAATGCACTTCCGATAAATTGAATATTGGCAAAGCTGGTTATTGTTTCTATGTTGATGCAGTGGAGAGTGTTATTGGCAGCTACTTAAAGTAACTAATAAAGTATCTTGTAATTTAATGTAGGTACTTTTAAAATAAAGTAATCAATAAAGTAAGTAAGTAAGTTACTTTTGGATCGAGTAATAGTCAGTAATCAGATTATTATTTCAAAGTAACCGTGGCAACACTGCTTAAAATCTGAGCTATTATTCTTACGTTTATTTTCTAAATAGAAAAAGTAAATCAAATGTTAAATATATTTTAGAGTCAATTCACCAATGGTTAGCTTGTAAAAGCCTATCTGACATTTATTTCAACTTTTTTTCTGACCACATTTTGCCTGACACTGAACAGAAAATCCACACTGGCTTTTGAGGTTGATTTGATGAGTTTTATCCAGTCAGCCCTCCGTTTTTCTGTCCATATTGATGGTTTGATTGCTCAATGTAACACACTGGTAACAAGGAATATTGATGCAGACAATTCCAACTTTGACAGTAGAATTTCTTTAATATATGAGATTTGTGAGCTTCATGTCACCTTTTCCCTCTTTTCTCTCCATTTTATATATTTAAACCAGGATGGCTTACTATATTCGACAATCAAAGAACAATCAGTTCATTGAGTTAATATGAAGTTCATAGTTAATGTTTGTAAACCCAATCTTTCTAATTTTGCCATACCAATGCTTCATACTCCAATAATTTAAGGGACTTACGCTACAGCTTTTATTCTAGATTTATATTCAAATATGCTTATTTCTCTTATTTAACATTTAACATGAGGAAGAGGAAATTCAGTCTGTAAGTATTTTAGGTTCTTTATTTGCCTGGAATACCTTTTTGGGATTTCAATATGGAGACATTAGCTGCCATTCTGAAAAAATTTGAACATTCAAAAGAAATATAAACATATTCGCCATTTAGAGGCATAAAAAAGGACTTAGACTTTTCCCTAAAAGGTCCAACAATGGTTCTCCTTGTTATTTGACCAGCAACTCATTTTGTCCCAAAACAAAATTTTTATCTTTGATTATGAGTAGGACGAAAACATCAGTGTCTGTGTAGCCCACTATGGCTAACCGTTCGAAAAATCTAAATAGACTCAACATAGTACTTTATATGTGGACGCTGCCTTTTGGCTATTTGATTAAATCAAATGATGTTTTACTATTTTAATGTTCCACAAATGATTTCAGAATGCTAAACATAGCTTCTGAGGTTTAGTAAAGGGGTATTTCAGAGCTTTCACACTTTTTCTTTGGAATCTAAACGGAACTGAGTTTGATCCGTTTTATATCTGGGATAAATATTGTTGTAAATGAATACATAAACAGGTGGGGATGCCAATGTCCAGCTTTAAATATGGGGTCTAGCATTTGAAAAGCAGTGAATTGTCCCTTTGATTTTTCTTTTCTTTTTTATGATTATCTTTGAGTTGTAACCAAAACCATCAATGGACAGGACACAAATGTAAATTGTGTTTGGAGCAAATAAGAGCTCAATGACTTGATACAAAATATACATTAATGCTAATTTGTAAAATCTTACTAATTTTGTCTGAAATTAGTAATTTTTTTGTCCAATAATATAATGAAGAAGAAAGTTGATCTTGAAGTTGATTTTCCTCCTTTTCCTATATATACTGGGAAAATAATGAATAAATGTACAGTACAGGCCAAAAGTTTGGACACACCTTCTCATTCAATGCGTTTTCTTTATTTTCGTGACTATTGACGTTGTAGATTCTCACTGTAGGCATCAAAACTATAAATGAACACACATGAAATTACGTAGAACTTTTACAAAAAGTGTGAAATAACCAGGCCTCCAAAGTCACCGGACCTGAACCCAATGGAGATGATTTGGGGTGAGCTGAACCGCAGAGTGAAGGCAAAAGGGCCAACAAGTACTAAGCATCTCTGGGAACTCCTTCAAGACTGTTGGAAAACTATTTCGGGTGACTACCTCTGGAAGCTCAACAGAATGCAAAGCAGTAATCAGAGCAAAGGGTGGCTACTTTGAGGAATCTAAAATATAACCCATGTATTCAGTTATTTCACCCTTTTTGTTTAAGTACATACAGTAATTCCATACATTATGTGTTCATTCATAGCTTTGATGCCTTCAGTGAGAATCTACAATGTAGTCATGAAAATAAAGAAAACACATTGAATGAGATGGAACCATTAATATAGTCTAAATAAAAATATGAAATGTCCTGTCAGTGTAAATATAACAAGCTGGGGAGCTAAAAGATGCAATAAAAGTGTTTCTTTTTGCTAAACATAGAGATACTGAGTGAGTGTATTTCTTTATGTTCCTGTGAGACTCTCTGCTTACATAATTTTCGGGACAATTTCTCATTTCGTACTCGTGAGACTTGTCTAAATCTTTAAATATAAATCATAGACTTTTCTTATCTGACTGGGAAACAAAAAAAAATCTACGGGAAAATGGATGAATCACTTTACATTTCCTGTTCTTTCATTTCCCTGGTAATACCGAAATCATATTGTCACTAAGGTGGAGTCTGTATTTCTACAGTGAGACAAATTATTCCAATTGATATTTGGGCTGTTTTTTGAAGCAGCAGGAAATTGGGATTTTGCACTGATTAATGCGACCATGAACTTTCCAATATTCGGAACCAATATACAGTCAGATGCGGGGCTATCTTTCCAACAACTAAAGCTTGCTTTGTAGATCAGAACGTACCAAATGCATCACCTGCAGTAATGTGAGCCATTGATATACTCTACAGTAGACATAAATGAAATGACTGTTGACTTATTAACACTGAAGGAGATTTATCATGTTTTAAAGTTATCGGGTGTCCTTAGTTCTTCTCAAAACAGCTTTCCTATTGTTGACTCTTTTTTTTTTTTTGTCTTACATATAATGAAGGGCTGGAATCTGCGTTGTGGTTTTGGAAACTTGAGGCTGAATATAAATGATCTGGAAAGTAGTAAACAGCAAAACGCTTGTATTGTTTCTCGGAGATCTCTATAATGTAGCCTGCATGTTCTTCAAGCCCATAATACCCCACATCGTCCATGTCAAACAAAGGTACAATGAATTGCAAAAGTATTCACACCCCTTGAACTCTTTCACATTTTTCCATGTTATAACCACAGACCTCAATCTAATTCTTTAATGTTTTAGGATATAGAATGTACTGCAAAATTGTGACGTGGAAAGAAAAACTATACACATTGTGTTGCGAATGTTTTCTGTTTTTTTTTTTTTTTTGACTGGAAAAGTGCGTTGTGCATTTGGATTTATCCCCCTCTACTCTGATGCGCCAAAATTAAATCAATCACCGACTGCCTTCAGAGGTGACCTAATAAGTCGGTTAGGATTTTGTTCATCTGTCGGAACATAAAAGCTGTTTAGAGCTCATGGAAGATTAGATGGAGGTAAAGCTGCACTCCTGTTAAGACAGTGAAAGAATAAAGTTCAAAGAGCTTAATTTTTCACTATCATTTAATAATTTTTTTAAAGCTTTTAAAACTAAATTCCTCGAATCTTTGAAAAACTAATCTATCTTAAAAAAACATAAGGTTTGCTCTAAAGTTGATGAACATGGAGCAATAAAGTGTAATGTGACAGAGGTTATTAGTATCAGCTGGGTATCAGCTAGGCTTACTGACAAATCTATTTCACTGAGTGTGGGAATCGTTTTCTTCTTCTCTCCCCTGGGGGGTCGGATCTCTTCAGAGTAATACATCGGTTGCAGACGAGGCTTCAACTCCCGCTGTGCTGCCCTCCTCCCTGTTGATCTTCTTTGGGCTTCTGTTGTTTTCTCCACTCTGCTTTTCTCAGATTTCACTACTTCTCGATATATTCATGTTTTTTCCTCACATTTCATATCACTTTTTAACCAAACTCCTTTCCTTTTTTCTAGAACTTGCTGTTTATGGGGTTTTTTTCCCTAAGCACTTTTACTTGTTTTTTTAAGTCATTCTCATGCCCCTGTTCCTTGAGTCTCTTTTCTGCAGGGACTATAAAACTATCTAGGTCTCCACTTCCTCTTTTGCGCCTTCTGTTTTTCTCATTTTATCAATTCAGCTCCTCTTTTCAGCCTGTCTAACTTTTTTTTTTTTTTTTATCAATCTTAGGGCTGTAGACAGACCAAAAAACATGAGGGTATTTGTTAAATTTGATTTAAAATGGATCTCTTAATAACAGAGATAAATATCACATTAGAAATTTAATCAAACTTACAGATGGTACTGCTGTTTTTTTTAATGAAGATTGCCAGAGATACAGCTAAGATGTTATGGTAAACTCTTTTCTTTGTTAAAAACAAATTAAATTAGAGATAATTTGTACTCTAATCCCTGCAAATATTTGCATTTCCTGGATTTTTAATCGTGTCTATCTGAGGTGCTGTAGTATAGTTTGAAATGAGCAATGTGAAGACAGCTTGGGGAACAGACTCTAACACGTTATTTTCTTGTAGACCAGGAGAGTTACAGAAGAAAGTATTTAAAACTTCTTGCAAAACTTTTCACACTCTTACATTTTTTCACATTTTGTCCAATTCTTTCATCTTTTTTTTCTGTAGGATTTAATGCAATAGGTCATCATAACGACATTAGCATATGCAATCCCCTTCTCTCCAATTCACAATGACAAACTAGTATGTCTCACAGAAATAAAAATAAATTGAAGTTCTTGCCTGGAACATGACAGAATGTGAAAAGTAAGGTAGAATACTTCGCGAGAGCTAGAACTTGGGCAAATACCTTGTGAATTATAGTTAATCTTTTTCTTTCTGAAACTACATATGTTTGAACTCACAAAGACAGATGTTAGGCTAGATTCAGACATTTTCCAGGTATTTACATATACACAGTCCGAGTCACCCACAGATGCTGGAACTGAAACCTGCCAGATTAAACAAAATAAAATTAGAATGTTAATAAAGTAAAATGGCTGCAAACATCTCTCTGTTTGACTT
This sequence comes from Apricaphanius iberus, assembly GCA_028564705.1. Lineage (NCBI taxonomy): Eukaryota > Metazoa > Chordata > Actinopteri > Cyprinodontiformes > Aphaniidae > Apricaphanius > Apricaphanius iberus. Next base: position 821,742 of record JAPXFQ010002314.1, read on the forward strand.
GGTCTATCACTTTGCTCTTTCTGCCTCTGTAATTTGTAATCATACAAGCACACAAGTGCAGCAACACACACTAATCAATAGAAAATAAACTCTGAATGGAGGTGCCATGTGTTCATTGGGAGGAGCTCTGCGCTTTAGAAATAAACTTTAATTTCCTGCAGTCGTGGGAATTTGACCTCTTTATCCCAACAGCTCAAAGTCAGTCATTTCTTTTTTCCCCTCGGTTTCTATTTCTATATCTGTTTTTAAAAAGTCCTTATCCGTAAGATTTAAAAAAAGAAAAGAAAGTTGTGATCCATGTCGCAGCTGTTTAGGGCAGCACAAATGTAGGTAAATCAGATCCTTATGTAATAGAAAGAAGAACAAAATAACCTGTCATTGGAATAGTAATGTCTAAACAGCAAACCCAAGATTCCTTCACATAAGACAGGAAAGTAGAATGTGGAGCTTGTAAAATGGACATGCTGTGAAACAAGTTGCATAAGGAATCAGACATATCCTGTGTAATACTGTTCAGGTTTTTGCAAGAAATTATTGATTTACTCCTAGTTTCACAAAAAGGATACAGAGAATAATACTCGGAAATGTTTTTGCAGATGATTGATAAGTATGCAAATTTTCGGAGTTTCTTTCATAGCTTCACAATTTACAGAAATAATACATGAAGAAAAAACTTTACTTACTTTCTGTGGAATAAGCCAATTTTTCCCATTTTGAAACCCCTTGGTTTGAAACTATCTTTCTACCTTTTTTTTTCATTGACTTTGAAATAATGTCTGCCCATGTTTTTTCCTTCTTTCAGAACAGTAAAAACTGTGTTTGTCGAGAAACTCATGGGAATACCTCGAGTATGAATCACTTTTTTTTTCACATAGGCCAACATGACCGCTTTCAGTTTGTGGGGCTCGACAATTTTTCATCCCAATCCACTGCTGCTTCTGGTGTACCCCATGGGTGTGTACTGGGTCCCCATTTCTTTTAAGAATTGATTTACTTTCTATCACCCTTTAATAAGAGGTGCCAAAATTCAATTACATTTAAACAATTCCCAGCTTTACTTTTTCAACAAACTGCTTCTGTTTTTTCTCCCTTTTCTGTCCGATGTAATCAAACGCAACAGTGATTCTTTGATCTTTTTTTTTTACCTCTTTTAAATCTGTCTGCATGGTTTAACTTTATACTTTACAGGTTCTTTCAAGTGTAAAGTGTTATTACTATTGTGCTTTATTTCATCCTTTAATCAGTGAAAGATAAATTCTTCATAGTTGATGGAATATTGATTGAACTTGCTACAAACTGCTACAGGTTCCTACCAACTTTGACCTCCCTGAGGAATATATCCAGAGCTTCAACGAGGTGGCATAAAAAAACATGTTTATATGTTAGAATGCACCAGTCAAAGTCCAAATCTAAATCTACTGATGATCTTTGGCAAGAGTTGAAAACTGGTTATCTCACATGCACTCCAGAGAGGGGCATCTTTCAAAGAACAGGGTGCAAAGATTTCAGTTTCTATGTGTTCTAACCAGGTGCAAAACACATACAGCTGATTTTTATTTGCAAAAACCCTAGAAGATAAAACAATATTCCACAAACATTAAACATTGTCTTCGTATTTTTCTTGGACCCCTTCTTTTTTCTTCCATGTACACTCATGAAGGAAAGGAGACTGCTCAAACAAACAACCGAGTCTTGTCTACAGAAACATTCTATTCTATTGTTGACTTAGCTCGAGAGCAAAGACAAGAAGGTTGTGCTGAGGATGCAGTCTGTATGGAACAGGAAAAAGAAGACATAAGTGGGCTTGATAAGTTCATTTCAATCTGTTTAAAAAACAGTCAAAACAACTGAGCTTTGTTGCACAGGGAACAGCATAGTGTTTGATCACAACAATACACCACACAGTGAATGAAAGACAGACATTTCAGCCCATGAAATGCATAAACCTTATTGTTCAGGATGAAGAACAGACCATCCAAGAGCTACGTTCATTGTGATTTTTTTTCTACCCCCAGAAATACGCAAACGAAGAAAGTCTCTACGCAGGAGGTTCGACTCCTTCTCAAAGGAAAAGAAAGAGCGAGGTAAGTTCATGCCGCACACTGACATTAAAGTGGTTAGACACAATACCGTCAGCGGCCATAAGCTTGTCTCCCACGATGAAACGCGAAAGCATTTCCACGAATTCTATGTTTACCACAGCGAACGTCAATATAAAGCACAATGTCCCCTCTGTCCGTTGAATCAGCTTCCCCACCGCTGACTTCCAGTGGCTTTTACCAGCTCTAACCACTCACGGTCTCTCTTGAAATACGGTGTTTATAAAGCCCAACAAGCTTAGGGCTACAGACTGAATCATGCTGGCTTCACAGAGGGAGGCCTGTGCCTCTTTGTTTCTGCTCTGTTAGTGTAATATATAAACTGAATCATGAATGGACCCGTTAACCCGCTGGGCTCTTTTACAGTGACGCTGTGTCACTGTTATTAACGTAACAGCCTGTTTTCTGGAAATAACCAGTGTCGCTTACACTGGCCGAAAGGTTTATGAGATGTACTCACCACCAAATGTCACACTCAGTTAATAAGCTAAGTGTTGAGTCAGATGTACACTCAACAAACTAAAAACAACATCGGGAGACTTGATGGACTGAATTTAGCGCTTTTCTAGTCAGTGCTTTACATTCATCCAATCGGACTGACAAACATGCACACATTCATACACAAATTGATAGTTAACTTTGGGCTGAAGCCTAGTTTATCTGACAGCAACTTTGCACCCAGATGGGGACGTATTGACAGAGACGTTTCTCGTTTATAGTACTCTCTTACTTTCTCCCTGTTCTCAGTTCATTTTTCTGTGCTGAGCAATTACCGACCAGGACAGCAGGGAGTGCTAACTTTTCATGGTGGGTCTGCCTACTGTTGCAGCGGGTTTTTCTTCTGCTTTTGAACGCATTCCCCCTTCAAGGAGCATCGGAGGACAGAAAATAAGTTTTGATTAAGTTGTAAAGCTTTTTACTAGAAGTGCAGCTCGTAGAATACTCTAAAAGCGTATGGAAAAATAACACAGCGGCCTGTTTTGTTGTTTCTCTACACCTCCTTGTGTGGCGCTGCGTCAATCCATCTCCATCAAAACGTAGAAGCATATAGTAGGTTTAATTCTCTTGGTCACAGGCACAATGGAATGTGGCATCAGGAAGCTGGAATTGAACCCACAACCTTTGGATTGCAAGACTGCTTTTCTCATTGAGCCACAGACAAAGACATTTTTATTGTACCTGTTTTTGATCAGAGCATCTGGAGGGAGGAAGTTTATGCAGAGCAAAAACAAAATTAGCAAACTTGATTCTAACAGCATGTAATTTAATTTTAGATCATCATCGTCATTTCTGCTGTTCGGTAAAGAGGCCAAAAAGTAGCAGAAATCTTTAATCATTTAAGATAACATTTCAATACATTGTTACTCTTGTAAGACAAACAAAGCATTTCAAGAAATGATTCAAGTAAGAATAGAAAAGTATTTGATTAAAAAGCAAAATAACTATGCTATTGAGCGACTGTTCAGTTATAGCACTGCATGTTATGTGCAAATTCGTTTTTTTAAGACTAAAGACAAAAAAAAGACAACCAGGAGAAACCCCATTCATTTTTATTTTTTTTATTAAAACATATTAAACTTATTCTTACAGTCGTTTTTTTTACAGTCGGTATATATTTTTGGGAATTTACTGTCTATTCACCATCTCCAAATGGCACAACAGGCAGATAGAAAACAGCATTAGAACAGCAAAGCTTGTGTACAAACAGGAGGTCTCTCTTTAACATAAACTGCATGTTAATATCTGTGTTTCATGCAATTTCTGTTAAAAAATGTTTTCTGTTCATTTATTGATGCTCCTTGTGTTGTGTAGAGTATCAAAAAAATGTACTCAAGTAAAATGAGCAATATTTTATAATACAAGTAAGTGCATTCTGGGAGTTGTTGTATTTCAGGCACATGAGTAAAAAATACATTTTCTGGCTTTTGTCAGTCTAGAGTGCTCCAAATTCAAAAACAATTTCACATTTCTACTACATATCTGACCCACTTTAAATACATTCCTTTAAGTAAAACTACTAATTAAAGTAGATTGTTACCAAACCGTTATTTAATTAAATGTTTCACTCCCTAACTATGTGCTGCCTCCACATTTATTTCCAAACCTTTTTTAAAAACAAAACAATAAATGAGTAAAAATTCCTAAAATGCTGTAAATGTCTTTTTTTACACTCTGAAAGATTTGTGAAAAATAGCAAACAATTCTAATGATATAAGTGAAATCTATTTTGCTGAAAAACTGGTGTCAGGCTGTTTTCTGCTAATTGCAATAATAAACTACTGACAATTTGTTAAACTCGGACTAACAGTGTTGTCCTACGGTGCTGCATAGTAAGAACTGATGTGTAAAGATGAGCTGTGATGGTTTCTGAATATGTTCTGAATACGTATGAAAGACTGTGCGCCGCTTAAAACCAAGGACTTGTGTTACAACACTGGACCGGGACGGATGTTTGTGGATCATGTGTTTGTGATTATGTTAACAGTCTATCCCACATCCTTTCCACATCCATGTTTGGCAGTTTTACGCTGGTTGCTTTTTATATTTAAATTTTTCTGTTCTCTGACCATACCGAAAAAAAAAGAAGAAAAAAAAGCTTTGGTAATTGTAAACATACAGATGCTTCTATTTCTCTGTTGTTCTGAGTTTGCATCTGCTGCGGCTTTAATCACTCTGGATGGAATACGGTTCCCTTTTTCCTGGGGCATCAGTTTTCGAGCATATAAACAAAGGCTGATCGCACTGCTCTGTCTAAATCAGTCTCCTTGTGTTTCTGTTCCCTCCCGCCCTCATCTCATTTATTTACCTCGATCAAGCCATGTGACCCGAACCTCTCAGAATGAGATGTTCTTTGGTTTCAGGTGATTATTCAGGATTACGCAGAGGTAACTGTAATCTGTTTGAAGAGTTGCAGTGAAGGAATCAGATGTGCAGTGTGTGTGGCTAGCTTGCTAATTTACTAGTGCCTTTCAGAGTTATGGGTGTACGCAAAGTTCAACGTGTGTTAAATCAACAGTTTTTTTTAAAAAAGATTAAAACCCCAGATGACCCATATTATTATCCAACTACTGCTCTGGCTAAAGAAACACAGAGGAGAATCCTGAGCTGCAGTGCAATAAATCAGCTTCAATCCGACGTTACTGGAAGAGTCTGAACCAGAGACTAGAACCACTCCAGAGGGAGAGGGGACTTAGATTTATGAACACAAACACAGCTGTCTTCCTGGCTGAGCTTTAGTGTTCATTTTACGATTAATCCCCGCTGCCCTGGCAGTGCAACAAAGTTAGGGTAAAGCTAACGTAGAAGCTGCTTGTCATCTTTTACATTTTTTTGGTCCTGACAACACCATTGCTTTTTTTACCCCAAATCTGCTCATCCAAGCCTGTACTTTCAACAAACTTCAAGACATAATCATTCTGGACCAGTGGACGGTGAATACAGTATGCTGATCATACGAAATACAAGAAGAAACTATTCTGCGCATGTTTGAGCCTCTATGTCAATTGTTATGTGTAAAAGCTTGTTTTGTTCTTGACGCATGTACATTCTGTATGGAAATGAGACGTGTGTAACCGACCGAGACGCCTTCTAGTAGTGTTCATACTTTTTGCGGCTTGTCCCTGCTGAGAACCGATATTCTTGAAGACTGTAAGGGGGAGGCATAGGGCTCTACAGCATGCATACAACACTACACCATAGTAGAAGTAGAAATCACTGTTGTTTACAAGATGGCGACACCTGTGAGCTCAAACAAAGCAGAACGTTTATGCTGTTTACGTAGGAAAAAAGACGAAAAAGGAGACTTTCCAATTGTCCAGTAAAACACAGTTTATCACAGTGATCTTTATCGGCCGAATCATAAAGATGTCTGTGTCCGCGTTGTTACAAAATTTCCTAGGTGCGCGGTGCTGAAATGACCTAATTTTTCCGCGTGGAGTCTTGCGGACCACGCGGATGCGTCAAACATAAACCAAGCTTAACTCATGTGGCTGAAGAATAAATTCAGTACGGTTTTTGCTACGGTTATTGATATCTAGTGTATCTGTAGAGATATTAAAATAAACAATGTCGTCATTGCTTAAAGCATTTCAAAATCGCTCAGACAGCCTAAACTTTTTATCTTGTCACAACACATTCTTCATTTTATGTATAGATCCACCCAAAAAGTAATGCATCATTTTTCAAAAGAATGCAATTATTCTTAGTATTTTTTTTTCTTTCTATTTTTGTTACAAATGCAAACCTTTTAATAGACTGTGTAATATGTGTTCATTATAAAATACGATCGGTCTCTCTGAGTTGCATATGCCTGCTGGACGGGACCTTTTTCTCCAACCCCAACTGCCTGCATAAGGAAATAGACAGCAAAGACCAACGAGTGAGAAAAAGCTGATCCCTTCCATGTCACAGAGAAAATTAGTTTTAATGGTCTTGCTCACCTTGAGTTGTAACTGCCCATGAGAAAGCTTTATTGATTTTGAGGCTAGGATAGAGCATAGCTTGTCTCTGCTAGTAGAAGCTAACCGTTAGCAACTTTACGACATAGCGGAACTTGTTCAGGCTTGTGTTTGGACATAGTGCTAAGCATTGCAGGCGTCTACGAAGAAATGGTTGGAATGTGTCTATTGAACACCACCATTGAAGTAACTTAAGTAGGTTAGGGTGTTTGTTAAGTAAAGAGTCTCATTGCTGTTAGCCAGTCTAAGGCAAGACGTTTAACATTAGGAATATTACTGACTCGTAATCCTGACGTGCCCCCTCCCCCACCCCCAACACACACACACTCTTCTGACAAACTGCAACCGCTTGAGAGAGGATCATTTTTTCCATATAAAACGACTCACAAGGCATTCAGTCAAACTAGAGACCACAGCAAACTTAATGAAAAAAACAAGTGAATGAAATCTTTAAAACTTCAATGTATTCAGTGCTGGCTACCTCCCTATCAACTCTGAGCAACCACCATGCTTCATTGTCTGGATGGTGTGTACAGATCAGTGTGCTTTTAGATTTTAAACACTATGAGGCATGTAAATAAAAATACTCAAACTCTATATAATCTGACCCAAGCACATTCTTCTACATTTGCTGCATTTCCCACACGACTTGTGGCAAAATGAAAATATGACTTTCTTTCTTTCTCACTAAAGACTTGTGCAAAGAAAATTAAAAAAAGCATGAGTCTTGAGCAATTTGGCCTAACTGTTTCATAAAAACATATATTTTTTAGGCCTCCACCCTACTGTAAAGCCTTTACCAATACAGCCTGAAGCTATTGTGGTATCCAAACATCCACTTAATATGTTGTTTAATGATCTGCTTCTTGAACAAGCAAACAGCTCGAGTGCGAACAGCTAAACACACCAAAGGGGTTATTTTACTGGTGATTATAGCTAAAAGTAAAGAGGCAGCAATGTGGGTGGGTCAGTCCCCAAATCAAACATCAGGACTGGGGAATAAGTGCTGACTTACTGAGCAAAACATGCCAAATGCGGTCCTACTCGTAGGGATGCTTTTCCATATAGGAGCGCTATTATTAGGAAACACGGGACAGAGTGCGCCTACGCCACTGGTGGTGTTTATGGAAAGCAGTTCTTCCTTAAGTGGCAAGCTGAATCACTACTGTTACTAATAAGTGGCCTGACTCACCCGATGATGCTGTTTTTAGGTTTTAGAGCGGTTGATTTAGGGGAAATTCTCAGAGTATGAAAGCATATGTTTTACTTGTGATATTAATAAAAGAAAATCATTTACAAAAAGGCTTTGTAGATTACTTTGACAGTTCTCACAATGTTTAGCATATTATTTGGCAGAACTCGGCTTAAACGCTTGCAGCAAGTATAAAGAAAACTGTTAATGTTAACAGGGTAAAATGAAAATAGAATATAATAATCTTTAATTGTCCCACAAAGGGGATATTCAGATGTAACAGCTGCAAAGTGATAGGCAATGTAAGCATTGTATTCACACAAGTATAAAAGTATAACAACTGAATTCAAGAATTAAGAATAATATGTACAAAGGACAAAATTATACAAACCAGAGTACTGTGCAGTTTTAAAAATATAGTGGCATAATCAGATCAGAATGTGAAACTGAATAGAGTAATTTAATAAAATATATCAATTTAAGAGTATATACAGAATTTGAACGTGAATTTGAACGTGTAGTAGACCCACGTGTAAAAAAGTAAACATTATTTCCGAGAGGTTAGTGGAATATAAAGCAGAAATTTTATTTAAGTGAGTTACACAGCACAAATCACAGCACGACGTAAAAATCATTGAGTTTGTTGGGAACAGTTTTGATTGTAGATTCTGGCAGCTGCGGGAGGATGCAGCAGTCTGTCAGTGAAGGAGCTCTGCAGCTCAGCAACATCTTCATGCATTGGGTGGGAAACTAAGTCCATCAGCGATGTTGTTTTGGCTGGAGTCCTGTCTTCCACCACCTGCACTGGATCCAGGGGACATCCTAGTTCAGAGCTGGCCTTCCTGATGAGCTTATCCAACCTCTTCTTCTCAGCTTTAGATAAACTGCTGCTCCAACATACCACACCATAAAAGATGGCTGATGTCACCACAGAGTCAAAGAATGTCTTTAAAATTGTTCCCTGGACTCCAAATGACCTCAGCAGGTAGAGTCTGCTCTGACCCTTCCTGTAGAGAGCATCGGTCCAGTTAATTGTTCAGGTCAACACCCAGGTACCTATAAGAGTCCACCATCTCAAGGTCCATTCCCTGGACGTTCACTGGTGTCAGTGTGGTGGATCTGTGTCTGGGGAATTCCAACACCAACTCCTCAGCTGGTTCTGCTGGCACCAGTCCACACAGTCCAGAGTCCACTGTCTGAACTAAGGCAGAGTTATTAGTGTGGCAAGATACACAAAGAGGGCCCGGGCGGGATTCGAGCCACTAACTTCGAATCCATGGACTTATTACCGGTATCACATGGATTCTGCCACCAACGCCAAATGTGGCAAGGTGTGGGCCCGGGCGGGATTTGATCCCACTTCTCCTGGGTGAAAGTCATTGGTTAGCATGCATGACTCTCACCCAGGAGTCATGGTATCAAATCCCACCTGGGCCCGCGTTGTGTACCTTGCCACAGCAGTGTGGAGAGTTAATGGAGAAGGCTGCAGTGTAGAGGGTGAAGAGGAATGGTGTAAGCACTGTTCCCTGTGGGGGCCCCACTTCTACAGACCAGCCTGTCGGAGACAGAGCACTGTTTCCTTCCGACACACTGTGAGTATCCTGTGAGGCAGACCTGGTCACGGCTAATGGTATGAATGACCGCTTGTAGCCATTCTTCCTTGCCATTGGGACTTCAAGTCTCCGTCCTGATGGAAGCACAGTGGAGGGGATGAGTAAGATCTTGGTAAACTTGTACTGCCTTTTTAAATAAAATTTGTGAATACAAATGTGAGAGTTGATGCTGTTTGTGTCCTTTCCGCCCTGGTTGACGATTTGTCCCAGTGTGTTCTTTTGTTTGACCGATACCATGACACCATGCTAAATGTCAGCACACTCTTAGTCAGTGATTTGTAGACCATAGTCATTGTGTGCTGGCTGGTGTTGAGACTCCTGAGTTTCCTCAGAAGGGCCAGGCGCCGTCTCCCTGTTTTGAATATGTAGCCCACATGGTTTTGAAATTGCAGTTGGTGATCTATAATAGTTCCCAGGTATTTGAATTGAGTGACTACCTCCACTTCCTGACCCTTTATGCTGATTGGCTTGAACGTAGGCCCAGAGTCTTTGTTACCTCCTCTCCTGCTGCTTCTCAGCCATATTTCCTTGGTCTTGGAGATGTTGAGATCCAGGAAGCTGCAGTTGAACCATGAAGTTAAAGTGTTGATGTAGTGCAGGTAGGGAGAACTGTCTGAGTTCGGAAGGCAGGCAATTAAGGCCATCACATCAGCATACTTAATGACGGAGAGGTCACTACTTTTGCACTGTATGTTGTTTGTGTATTTGGAGAAAAGCAAAGTGGATAATACATATCCTTGCGTGGCACCTGTATTCAAGACAAGAGAGTCAGAGAGATCAGTCCTTAATAAAGACTCGCTGGGGACGATCTCAGTACAAAATAGAGAAACACAGACAACACGCCACGCACTCACGTATGCGCCCCTCTGGTTTAAGACAATTTCCAACCACAGTTCTTTGCAGAATTATTTACATTTAGGTGCACTACAGTGTTTTTGAGCATGAATGGCCTGTTTAAGGCAGTATTACAGCTTCTCAATCGGATTCAACTTTGGACTTTGCATCCGCTACAAAACCTTCATTCAGGGACAGACTTTCTATTGTCTTTTAGATCATTGTCCATAATACAAGTGCGCTCAACCTTTAAGTCAGAAATTAAGCATTGGATTTTTTCCTTGCATCAGTCACACCAGGTCATCCAGGTCCCGAAGATGCCCCAAAAACAGCTTAAGGCCATCATCCTACTACAATCATATTCAATTAGGGTGTTCTTTGTTTGAAGTGCTGTTATTTTTACTCCAGATGCAATTGTGTAATTGTGGTAACTCACAGATGTGCTCTCGGAGTAGTTTTGTTGGCCTGCTAGTCCTGGGAAGGTTCACATCAGATGAAAATAGCTCGAAGTGTGGTTTGCTGGAGTCTCAAAGCCTTGGAAGCAACTTTAACCCATACCACTCTAATAGATGTCTGTTCAATTTCTTAAAGTGTTGCAATTTAAGATCTTAGATTTTTGAGATGGGCTTCCCACATTGAACTCGGTTGGTTCGAAAAGCCTTTTCCCTTAATAAATAAAATAACCATGTGAAACCTCCTTTCTGTATATAGTCAAGTAGAAAAAAAAAACACAAAATGATTTAACTAATCTGTAATGAGTAAAATACTGTTTCACTGGAGTGTGTGTAGCCTCATAATGTGTGAATAAGTTAGCAATTCTAACTGCATGTTCCTTGGCAACAGGCTAGTTCTTGCGGGCAGTTTGCCGGCAGAACAAGGAGCTTATCTGCAGTGTGGTACCTGATCAGGATACATGTGGAGGAGGGGGGAGGGATCAGTCCGATCAGCCTGAAATTACACAGCATTAGAGGGGAAACAGGGCTCTGGAGCTGGAAAGCTGAGTCACTGACAGTTAAAATTAAAACTGGAAATTGTTTACGGATAGAATTGCTTAAAACATTTAATTAGTTTATCTTTACTAGAAATCCTGATGTATTATCCTCCATTAAGAACTGGAAAAAGCTGCCAAAACTTCAGACAAATAAAGGAGATGGAAATTCTGGCTTTATGTGAACGTAATACGGCAACAACAAAAAAAAACATGGATTTTTTTGTAATTACAAAGCGCCTTGTTTTCTTTGTTGATGATCTTACAATGCCTACAGCCACTCTGCTGAGTCCAGAAGTTATTTAAGGCTAAGTCAATCCCATATCTTTAAGGCTTTACGTGGCCTCCTTCCAGTCCATCTCCTCTGTACGACCTGTTTGCCGACTGTCAGTGCACGTGGGTGCTGTATGTCGGGCCTGTGTGTTTTCATTCAGACTATGCCGCTTCTCAGAATGTGTGTGAATAGATGAAGCCTGGTTAATCTCCACACTGTTTCCTACCTCATGCATGTTAATGGCACAGGTATAAGTAGTTTAATTCCATTTTACAGGTCTAATCTTTAAAATCAAATCTAAATGCAACACCAAGAACTTATTAAGTACCTCTCAGAAAGTCAGCTATAATCAGAAGAGATTATTATCAAGATTAGTAAAATAAATTAGCTAGGGCCTAATTGTGTACTTCCTCAGAAGACATATTTTTTTTAGAATCCAACAGAACAGGTCAACGGATGTTAAAGATGGGTTTTATGCAGTCTAATACTTGCTTACAATATACAAACAGTGTACTGGAGAAGTAAATTCATGCATTTGGGTTCTGTCCACCTATTAACAGAATTTGGTGCAGGATATGTGAGGACCTATCAAAGCGTTTGTGTTGTGGATTTTTGAGGAGTTATCGTTGTCCAGTCAATAATAATTTGTATTAACAATTAATATTACTGTTAATGAAACTCAAACTATCATTGATGAAATGAGCAAAAGGGGGCACCAGCTTCTTAATCTATATAAAACACAATGTAATTATATCAGATTATCAGTCTTTATCTGAAGGATGAATCCGTTTGCCGATGTATTAAAAACATGCAACACTACAGGAAGCACAGAGATTTAATCCCAAATTTAAGGAATTTATTACCACACTGCTCACAACAATTACAAAGTCAATTCAATCTAGTCTAAAATGAGCTATGCTACTTATCCTTTATGATGGATCTATTCTACAGGAAGAAGATAAATGAAATGCGGAAGACAGAATCAAAACAAAACCAACATCACAGGAAGATCCAACGTCACCTGCTTACACAGTGTGCATGTGTGGAACAGGGAGGGGAGAGAGCAAATGGAAGGAGCTTATCAACCAGGTGTGATTTATCAATGTGCGATCGAATCCGGGAAGAAAAGGGAAAATGGGGTGATAACTAGCTAGCCTTGTGGCTTAAACAAAGATGCTATTAGATAATTGCCATCGTTTTTCTCCCATTTCTGGAGCGACCGCGCTACACAATACCCAAGCTCATGAAATCAAACAGTCACGAACAAAACACAAAACAATCAACACACTGCTTTTGCTTACAAATAAAACAAAACCAGTAACTAACAACACTAACTTTGCTCCACCCAGCAATTACGAAAATAAGAAATTTCCTACTTTGAGAATTCTTCAGTTCTTTGTTGGGTGTCTTGGTGTGCTGGAGAAAATGAACTTGCATAAGAGGTAGGGTACATATGACTGTGTCCGTGTGTCTTTTTCTGTCTGTCAGGTTGGGTCATCTGCTGCCCTCTTGCCTGGTGCATCACAGGACCTACATCTAATAGGGGCCTATTTCCCCTCCGTCACTCCTGCCAGTGACTGATGCCCCTGCCCACTGGTGCATTGGTGGCTCTAGATGTCTGGGGTTGGGTGCAGTCCGGTTCGGCTCTGGTGCATACCTGCACTGGGTGGGCTGGTGTATCAGGTGGTCGATGTGTCAGGCCGAGGTCTTCCTTGTGTTGGTTGTGGCACCTTTTTTGGGAGTGCCAGCTTTGAATTGTCGGATGGTGCCATTCAGTGGCTTGGCGGGGGACAGATCTAGCACTTTCAGCTGCCTGTTCTGTGGGTTCTATGCCTGGTGATTTCATTGGTTGGGTTCCTGGTCTCAGGGTTCTGTGTGAGGTGGGAGCTGGTATATCTTGGTGTCCAGGTGCATTTTTGTGTGTTGTTGATGTATAATTCTTATTTCATATTATATGGTTTGTTTTGTCAGTGTTGTTCCTTTTTTGGTTGTTGTTTTTTTCCCCCACCTCTCTGCCGTCCTGCGGATGTGGAGGACTGGGATGTTTTTTTGTTTTCTTTTTGTTCACCTTCCTCTCTTGTATCGTCGACTCACACTCCTACCTCTCCTATCCGTCTTCATTTTTACTTGTTTTCTTTCATCTCTGTTTTTTCATTTCCGTGTCCATAACTTCAGGAAATTAAACCCATAGCAACCTCTAATCAAGATTTTTCACACGTATATTTGTAGCTGTACTGCTCTGCTTGAGAAAGTAAATCTGTTGGGTTGTACTTGGTACTCAGACATCAATTCTGAGTGCCACACACCCAGACAGGTGTCTAAAAAAAAGAATACCAACAGAGTGCAATCTTTTCTGTATATTTTAAATAGACTTGATTAAAGAAATTAATAGGTTTTGGGGTTTTTCTTTTATTCATGGGTCATCTGGCTTGCTCCCACAGTCTAGAAGCATGACTGATCCCTCTAATTTCTCTGTCTAATAATCTCTCTCATGGAATAACTCCCAACTTTCTTCCCCAGAAAATGCTCCCAAGGCATTCGGCATCCCGCTCTCTCAGGCGATCGCCAACGACCAGGCATACAAGCGCCGACAGGATGCCCTGAAGGAGAGCAGGCGCGATTGTCTGGATCTGGAGGCCAGCATCTTGCGCTTCAGGGCTGAGAAGAGGCAGTTCTTCAATGGGAACAAACCTCTGGGGAGCTCCTCGTCTATTACAGGAGGAGGCCCAGGCTCGCCTTCTGCTAACTCTGTGGCTCCAGTGCCGGTTTTTGATGCCCAGAGCAAACCGCTGTCACCCACATTTCTGGATAACACCAGCAGAGGACAAAGAAGGGTGAGATACATTTTGATTTCAAACTTGAGCAACAGAGAAGTTTTGCTAAAGGAATTTCATTTTAGTTTAAGATGTATCAAATCTCACAAGCTAATTAAAGCAGCTCAAACATCTGAGTTGATATCATGTTCTTGCAAATACAACTTTTTATCAGGTACTCAAGGATTTACATTTTTTGCATGCTAATAAGCATCATTAACCTAAAAAACGTAGATGTAAAGAGGAAATACTAACCATTCAATAAAAATCAGCACTGAACATTAAGGTTCTTCTGATACCAATTATTGGCATTGAAATGCCCATTTTATTGACAAACTGCTGCAAAAACTTGAAAACGTGAAGAAAAAAAAAACTGACTTTAAGTAAAGTTTATCTGTATCCTATATCCCAACCGGGGTCTCACATACCAATTTCACAGTTTTACTGTATCTTAACCAGAAACCGAAGTACAGAATAACAGGATGTCAGGCATCTGAAAACTGAGTTTATCGTTTTTCATGCTCAGCTGTAAACATTTGACCAGCAAATTCTTTTGTTTCTACTGCGGTGTGTTTGTTGGACAAATTCTAAAGTCTGTTTCCACATGTATGTGTACATGGTGACTGAGGCTCAACCCTTTAATTGTCTTCATGCTGATCTGAAACCAGTTGTTTTGCTAAGCTTGTAATGAGTATCATTACAGCCACAGAGGACAATAATTGAGCCTGAACCAGCAATCAAGTGCAGCTTTTAGCGGTCTATCGGGGAGGCAAACAGGCCTCCTGACTTGAAGAAATTTGAAGAAATAGCACCATAATGTAAGACTTAACGTAATCATCTCTTTAAATGATTGTGTCATGAAGTCTTTGGGTTTGATTCAGATATTACAAAATGAATTAAAGAACCTATCCACTATTAGTCTTTAAGGGTTAGAGTCAAAACATTAGAATTATTTACCATAAACACCCTAAAATTCCTTCAGTTCCCCCCAAAACACCAAAAAAGCATACAAAATTTCAAATTAAAGCTGTTCCTGACCAATTTGGATTAAAAGCATGGGTATGATATTTTTGAAACAGAAGTGCTGAAGTTTTCCCCACAACAGTCAGAATCAGTGTAAGTGCTTTTGTCACACAGTAATATGATCTTGAATACGCTGAAAAAGATACATTTTATGGCTGCCTAATTAATTTGTAAGAATATGTGCTTTAGAAGTGAATATAGCAGGCAATATTTAAAATTTCCTGGTGGTTTAACTGTGTGTGCAGTAATGACTGCCCTGCACCCTTGATTGGCATACAGTACAAACATGATGTATGGAACTATTGTATGTACTTAAACAAAAAGGGTGAAATAACTGAATACATGCGTTATATTTTAGATTCCTCAAAGTAGCCACCCTTTGCTCTGATTACTGCTTTGCATTTTCTTGAGCTTCCAGAGGTAGTCACCAGAAATGGTTTTCCAACAGTCTTGAAGAAGTTCCCAGAGATGCTTAGTACTTGTTGGCCCTTTTGGCTTCACTCTGCGGTTCAGCTCACCCCAAATCATCTCGATTGTGTTCAGGTTCAGTGACTTTGGAGACCAGGTTATTTCACACTTTATTGGAAAAGTACTACATAACTCCATGTGTGTTCATTTATAGTTTTGATGCCTTCAGTGTGAATCTACAATGTCAATAGTCATGAAAAGAAAGGAAACTCATCGAATGAGAAGGTGTGTCCAAACTTTTGGTCTGTGCTGTACATCACTGAAATCTCAAGAATCCTAGCTTTCCAATCAATGGGTAATATGCATGCATATAATATAAAGAGTTTTGCATAAACCCTTTATACCCTTTATATTATATAAAGGTATTATATAAAGGTACAAGTACCGATACTTGGATTTAAGTACTTGCCGATACCGAGTGCCAATACCGATACTTCTACTACACACAAAAATTGGAATAAATTGGAAGACAGGTTTTCTTTTCTTCTCTGTTTGTTACAACAAATGATGGTGAATTAGATAAAAAATAAAATATTGATATAAATGACCATAAAACTAAAATTTCAAGTAAAAAATAAGTTTATGTGAAATTATTGCAGAGTTTCCACATTTTTAGTATCGGTTCATGGTAACGGGTAATTTTAACCGATACCGATACTGTACATAAGGACAGTATCGGTACCGATAACCAATACCAGTATTGGTATCGGTGCATGCCTATAAATGACCAATATCAAAGCAATGTTTTCAGCAAAATGTGTACCTAAAGGATGTCTGAAATGGCTAAATAAATAAAAACCAAAAATAGTGTTGGGCATCTTATATTAAACAAGCAATTAGTTATAGTTACAAATTACTTTTTCCAAAAAGTAATTGAGTTAGTAACTCAGTTACTATACTGCAAAAGTAACTAGTTAGTCAGCAAAGTAACTGTGCCATTATTTTTATGATCTATAACGCTGTTACATTTTATATATCTGTAATGTCAAATATTTTTATACTTGTATGATGAATAAAAAAGCTCCATAAACAGCGCTTTAGAAAATTTAGTATTTAACTTGACTCAATAAGATTGAAGCTGTTAGCAGAAAAATTTAAAAATGTACTAAAAGAAAATTAAAAGTAAAGTGCAGAACTAAGACAAAAAACGTGGGTAAAAAGAAGCAAAGGGAAATCTGTCCATTAAGTTTTCCAACTTCAATACTGCACAGTAAACAGAGCACCATCCAACTGGTTGTAGTAAGACATTTCAAGATTGATTTGGCATCACCTGGTCACATGACCTAGAAGCTATTGAAAGAAAACCTGAAAAAAAACGTAAAATTATTAATATAAAATATTCTATGCATTTAAATGTGAAATAATTTTGTTCTGCTTCTTTAAATTTAGTAAGACATTTCAAGACTGATTCGGTGTCACCTGATCACATGAACTGGAAGCTAATAAAAAAAAAACATTTTACAGTAACATATTATTAAGAATTATTACCTATGTAATTTTTTTAAAACAAATTAAGCCTGTGAAAACAAAAACAAATTGTGTCATGTTCCTTGCATCAATTTATCAATGTTTTGGGGTTACTTTGTCAGTAGATCTCGGACGTGTTTTCTGGGATGCATGGAGATTTATCAAATACCAAACCCTAATCAAAACCACAGCCTTCCGCTTTAAGGAAACTAGTAGGTCAAATATCCAACTTAAAACTAAGTCGGTGGGGGTCTTTGCAGCATACAGGGAGACAGCGAAATCACTGTGTATCCGCCCACCCAGCAAATCATCATCATATTTGCAACGGCTCATCACCGAAACCTGCTCTCTCCCTCCAGCTGAAGTGCGGCTGTCAGAAAGCTTGACAACATTGCGCTTCATTCCACCACCACCTGTAGTAACACGCCACTCTACATTCCCAGTAACGGTAACGGCATTGCATCGATCGGAAAAGTAATTTATTAGATTACTCCATTACCTAAAAGATAACGCAGTTATACTTAAACGCCATTACTCCCAACACTGACCATAAACAACACCACAATCTTTTTGGCAAAATTATTTGGAGTTCTAAATATCTACTTTTCTAACTTCCTCTGAAACCTAGCTACGCTGCTTTGCTGACACACGATTCTATGGAAACAAACAACAGTTGGAGATTCAATTTAGTCATTTTCCCTTCTTTATAACAGAGCTGCAATGATCAGATGTTTTTTAAGCATAAAAGAAAAGATTTCCTGTATCATATTTGCTAACGAAAAGGGTAATATATATATATATATATATATATGTATATATATACTGTATATATATTGATTTCTTCACACCAAACAGCTTACCTGTTGCAGATTCAGTCCTCCCAACTGGTGCATATCTACACGTTTGTTTCTGGTGTGTTTTGACGGCTCTTTGGTCTTGGAATTTGGAGTGTGGCTGTTTGAGGTCATGGAAATGTGTCTTTTATACTGATAACAAGTTCAAACAAGCACCATTAATAGAAAAGGTTACAGGTCAGTGAGAGCCAGAGATTTTACTTGTTTGTAGGTGACAGAATACATATTTTCCCATATGGAGGGAGTTGACCATATGATTTTCTGGATTTTTTTATCCCCTCATTTTGTCTCTCATATTTGAGGTATACGTATGATGAAAATTACAGGCCACTCTCATCTTTTTAAGGGGGAAAACTTTCACAGTTGGTGGCTGACTAAATACTTTCTTGCCCCAATGTAAATACATCTCTCTGTATAAAACACTGGATGAATACCATCCATCCATCCATTTTCTGAACCGTTTAATCCTTAACGGGTCGCGGGGGGGCTGGTGCCTATCTCCAGCTGTCAACGGGCGAGAGGCGGGGTACACCCTGAACAGGTCGCCAGTCCATCACAGGGATAAATACCTTTCCAGATAAATGTATTCATTTCAAATTGACTGTTTTAATATTTATATAAATACTATGGTTCTGACAGCTAAAACAGGTTGATACACTTAATTGTATTTGCTCTTTTATGTTAACACTGTGTATGTAAATTTAAGCCCCAAAGAAGCAAACAGATTTTTAATATTGTGGATTGGATTATCTCTGTAAACGCTGTATTTCTGGCCTACAGGGTGGTCTGTCGGTGGACTGCCTCTCTGACCTCGTAGAGAGTCAGTCTCGCTTGTTGGAGGCCCTGCAGCTGTCCCACCCTGCAGAACTGGAGATAAAGAAATCGCCGTCCGAAGGGAGAACCCAGACCAAGTTAAGCCTCAACCCCATTTACAGACAGGTGCCTCGAGTGGTGGAGAGGTGCTGCAGTCACATCGAGACCTATGGTGAGACTTGATGTTCTTCTTGGGTGTCTAGCATTCTTTTTTTTTTTTTTTTTTTCAAAAACCACAAACAGTACATGTTCACAAATTATTATCCGCAGGGCTCCAGACTGTTGGCATCTTTCGAGTTGGGAGCTCTAAGAAAAGAGTTAGACAGGTGAGGACTTCTATTTTTGATAATTTAAAGAATAAAGTTGAACAACATGTCTCAAAGATATAATATGAATTATTTACATTACTCAAGTAACTTTGACAGAAATATGAGACAAAAGACGGTAAGAGTGCAAAGGCACAATTACAATTTCAGTTTTCGCTTGAAGCATTTACAAATTTTACATATTTTTACAAATATAACCTATAAATAAATAAAAAATCTGATACACTGGTCTTTATCCTACTGCATGCATAAAAATACTTATACTACTTTTTCTAAATGTACTCTTAACTGCTGTTTATTACTTTTGACTTAAAGTTTTTTTTGAATGAAATTAGGGTTTAAAACTTAACAGTTTGTAGCAAAGTCAAGATGTCAATAGAGGCATTTTGGGGATTGGGGAGGGAAAAAGTGAGCTGCATTATGGCAGACCATTTCACACTTATTAAATATTTGTGGCATGTTAGCATCACATTCCTGTTTGTTATGGTATTGGTTGTTGTTGTTTTTCTTTACCGAGAATGCAAAACAATTTTTATGAATTGATGGATACATGGACAGCGGTGGGTAGAGTGGCCAAAAGATTTACTCAAAGTAACAGTGACACAACTTCAACATCTTTTTACCCAAATAAAAGTAAAAATGGCTGTCCAAGACAATACTCAAATAATAGTAAAAAAAATATTATGGAACAAAGTTACACAAGTACCGTTTAGCTGATAATAAAATATAAATGTTGTATATTTTAAATGATTTTATCAGAGACAAATACTGTATGTCAAATACGTGCAAATTCTGGTATTTGTAAGACTAAAAAAAAAAAGAAAGAAAAAATTATTTTAAGCTGAAGAGACATTTTTCCAAATCTTTTTGTTTACAGAAAAACAAGAACTTTTGAAACTACAGTAGGCGCTGTACACTGTAAAGTGCTTCCAGTGACAGTATATGGTGTTTACCGTATATTCACTTGATCTCAAAATGGGACATCAGGTTCGGCGGATCGAAAATACCAGAACAACAATGCTTGTGTAGGAACAAGAAGTCCCGCTTTAACATAAACTCTCTGTCTGAGGTGCATTTTTGGTTAAAACATGCTTGTTGATCATTTAATGAAGTTACTTGCAGAAGGTAAAATACTAGCAATTTTACTCAAGAGGAGTGACACATTACAATCTTACTCAAGCAAAAGTAATGGGGTAAAAAAAAGTCACTCAATTAAATGTAAATGTGTAAATGTAACTAGTTACTACCCACCTCTGCACATGGATGTATGGATGGATGGATGGATGGATATTTACAATCATATCTTTTCATATCAGATCGCCATTATTTGCAGGATTTTAGCTTTTTATTTCAAGTTTGTATATTAATATGTTATTTTCAAGGAGCCGATACTTGCACACTTTTTTCTTGGTTGTTTTACAGCTGATTCTGTGGCCTGAAATAAGGTCAACACCACCAAAGTAAAGTTGCTATTCTGAGCCAAAAATACATGATTATTTTTAAGAATTGTGACCCCATTCTGACAGGGATTCTACTTCCCTGCTGGACAATTCGCCCCCTGGTTCACTCTCCACTGTTTCCTGTCAAAATAAAAATAATGTTTAAACTGACAAAGCGAGATATCCTGTTATTAAGAAATCGTATCCATTGGGGAGGGGGTGTGGGGTGGCCCCAACATAACCCGACGTATCACATGCTTTGTAGTACTACTAATGAGCTCTAATTCCTTTGTGTTTTGTACTTGTTGATAATATTTCTGATCTTGCTCTGGGTTTATGCCTTTGCTTCCGTAGCTGCGCGAAGACTTCGACATGGGGGTGGACGTCCAGCTGGATGAGGAGCACAGCGTGCACGACGTGGCGGCGCTGCTCAAAGAGTTCCTGAGGGACATGCCTGACCCTCTGCTGCCCCGAGAGCTTTACCCCGCCTTTCTGCACGCCAACTGTATGTGAACACAGACGCCTGCTTTACGTCTAAACGTATACTTTAATTTACAGGTGCCCTCGATAATGTTCATGTTATCACATTTCAATTGTTTTTGTTTAAAAATAAAAAATAAATCATCTTACACCTAACAGTCAGTTACTATTTCGTTTTGGTCCATCATATAAAATCCATGTAAAATTCATTGATTGAAATTTGTTATTTTAATATTACAATATTTTAAAAGGGGGGTATAAATACTTTCTGCAAGATATTGTACCAAAAAAAAAGAGAAAGTTGTGTCTCTGAAGAGTGATGACAACGGATCAAACCGACAGAGACATTCTGTCTATCTGTGTTTCATGCAGTGCTGAGAGGAGCCGACCAGCTGCAGTACCTCCAGCACCTCCTTTACCTTCTCCCTCCTTGTAACTGCGACACGTTGCTGCGCCTCCTCTCCATGTTACAGACCGTGCAGAGCTACGCCCAGGACACCATAGGAACCAACGACGAAGAGGTAGGCTATATAGGAGGAGCAAGAAATTTGATTTGTGGCTTGTAAAAACGTCAAATGACAAAAATGTTTTCCTGTCTTTTTTTTTCTTTCTGTTGCCCAACTAAACTTTAATCTTTCTGGGGGGAAAAAAGTGAAAAAAGGCAATTTTTATGTTTCCTTCCCCACCTTTAACTCAACTGCTTCCTTCTTATCCTCCTCCTTGCAGATACCCGGTAACAAGATGACGGCTGCTAACCTGGCCGTGATCTTCGGGCCGAACCTCCTTCAAAGGGAGCGAGGGGGAGACGTCAGTCCTCAAGCGATGGGTATCGAGGACAGCACTGCAATCATCAGTATCACTCTGGTTCTCGTACAGAACTACAAGAGGCTCTTTACGGTATAAAAACAATCTCACCTATGATCAGTTTTTTGTTGTTTTTTCAATTCAAACAAATGCCATCTCAAGGCACTTTACAACAAAAGTCGTTTCAATACAATTATACAAACATTCCAATCAGTTAAAAGTTTTCTGTGTAAGGAATCTCCGGGGGATTGCGTTGTCATCGATGTGAGGTTGTGCCCAGATCATGCAGACTCCAACCACAGCAATTCCTCAGCAATCCCTCATACTGAGCAAGCATATAGCCACAGTGGAGAGGAAAAACTCCGCTTTAACAGGAAGAAACCTACAGCAGAACCTGGCTCAGTACAAGCGGTCATCTGGGGGTTTGAGAAGACAGAGAAGAGACAGCATGGAGGATGCTTGGTGACTCTGAGCATCATCTGGACCAATGTTCCCCATCCAGCAGGGGGAATTATAGTTTAGCATGAGTACCAGACCATGTGGAGTTTCTTTGAAGAGAAAAATACTGAGAAAACTGGGTTAACAATCACAATAACAGCAGAAAAAATATATCTGGAGAGTGGTAGAAGAGAAAAGTAGAAGAGAGAAGAAAAGTGGTCAGACTGTCCTCCAACAGTCTAAACCTATAACAACTTAACTACAAAAATAGCTCAGGATAACCTAAGCCACTCTAACTATAAGCTTTACCAAAAATGAAGGTTTTATGCCTAGTCTTGAAAACAGACTATCTGCCTCATGGACTAAAACTGGGAGCTTGTTCCACAGGAGAGGAGCCTGATAACTAAAAGACCTGCCTCCCATTCTACTTTTAGAAATCCTAGGAACTACCAGTAGACCTGCATTCTGAGAACAAAGTGCTCTATTAGGAACATATGGAACAATCAGATCTCTGATGCACGATGGAGTTTAATTATTAATGGCTTTATATTTAAGGAGGAGGATCTTAAACTCTATTCTGGATTTAACAGGGAGCCATTGGAGAGAAGCCAAAACAGGAGAAATGTGATCTCTCTTTTTAATATTCATCAGAACTCTTGCTGTAGCATTTTCTTTCTTGGAGAAAGAAATTTCACCACCAATGTGTTTGGTTGCCTCTTGTATTATTTGAGATCAAAAGCAGACTGGATGTTTGTTTTTTTTTATTCCTGCAGGTTTCTGCAGAGCTCCAGCAGGAGGTGCTGATGAGTCTGATCCAGACTGACCCAGACGTCATCGACTATCTCCTACGGAGGAAACTCAGGTAAGTCTCCTCAGCTCAACTCTTAAGTTTAAATAAAATGTTTTCTGACTCCTGATATTCAGCAGTCTGTTTCCTCTTCACAGTGGAAGCCACCTGACAGTGGAGGGCAGCAGTGAGTCGGGGGGTCGACGGGACACAGGCGCTTCTCTGGACTCCGTGGGGGCCTCAAGCGGAAGTCTGTCTCCTCTTGAGCCCCCATCGCCGCTTTTTCCTCCAGATGGGAGTGGTGGCGAAGGCAGCTTAACCAGCGAGGTCTTCCTCAACGTCCTCAAACTCAACCAGAACAGAAACAGGCCAGAAGGGAGATATGGTACTATATTTATTTATGAATAGTACAAGATATATTTTTTTTACATTTAATAACATTCATGTTGTCGATTTTGTGCAAAATCCCAAGCCGAATGTTTACTAATTGGGCTGTGAAAAAAATCAGAGATCAGATCATGGACAAGCCCCCAAATATTTTAGAATCCCGAAGTCAAAAAAATGACTCAAAAGACAAATACGAAGATTAGAAAAGTGGCTGCAACAGGAATACAGGAATAAAACGGGAAACAGGGAGAAAGAAGCTACCAAGGAAGGAAGGTCTTATGATACCTTTTTCTGCTTGTTTACTACCTGCTCAGCCAATCAGCTCAATTTAACCCAGAGGACCATAGATTAACCCCTTAATGCATGTTTCTATTTATACTTACATAAATATTATTATTGTGCTTGTTCTTCTTAAATGGAATTTAGGTTAACTTGGCAATTTTCAAATAAATTTAGCGAAGCTATAATTTTTTTTTAACTCTGACCACCAGATGGCAGCCAAGTACTTTTAATAATCATACATATCACACATAGACTTTGTTGGGGTTTCAGGTGCACTCATAACAAAAGTCAAGATTTTTCATGGAAAATGTTTGTGACATGAATCTGTTGCAGTAATGAAATCAAGTGAAAATTAAGCTGTTTCTACATTTAAATTACAGATGGTTTCAGATTTCTTTTTAAACTTGGGGAGTAAATATAATACTGTTTAATGCTGAGGCAGGATAGTTTTATTTTAAAAACCCATGGCCACCTCAGTTTGGTCAATCTGAACATCCAACGATAATGATACAGCCACTCTTTTTGTTGGTTGATTAGTAGGTCTACCTGACCTGACACAGCACATCGAGCCACGGTGTAGAATAACCCCCCCAAAAAACCATCATGTGAGTGGTGGGTGATTTTGCAATCTTCTGAGACAGTTGTCATCAGCATCCTTTTTATTTTTATATATTTTTTCAAGTCAAGGTGACACTGCTGGTAATGAAAAATAAAAAAAGGTTTCAGGTATCTGCTGTTCTGTGCTGTTATATGAAATCATATTAGAGGGGTAACATGTGGTTTAAAAAGTGTCTTGCAGTTTTAATTATGGAGTTTGTGGATTTAAATCCAACAGAAAATGCAGTGATTTCAACATAATCTCTGTTTATGCATCCAAGCAAATATTTCGGATATTTAGCTGATTTCTACGTAACTCCAAAATGCATCATAGAAAAGCTGTTTGTTGGTTTGTTTATGGTAAAAATCCCTTTAATTAACTGAAAGTGCCGATCACTAGTCAGAGCCAATCAAAGAAAAACTGGGGGATTTCGATAAAAAAAAATGTATAGATTTTTTTAAGTGTTGGTTGTGGAAATCCGTATTTATTTAAGTTTTTATTTATAGGCTCGCACATTTCTTGTTTATTGGATTTTGGAACTGGTGTTAAAACGGTCCAGAGGAGATTTTCTGGAATGAGCCATAAAACCTAATTCTGTCTATTGACAAATCAATTCGATGGGTATTTAAAGTGTTCGTATTTTTACCTCCTTTTTGGATATTTTTGCTTTGGACATAAAAAAGAATGAAATATGTCTAAACTCTCTGATGACTTTAGGAGTAAAAAAATGCTGTGGCTTTTCTGCATCCAATCAAATCTCTGGGTCAGACACTGTTTTAAGATAAATGAGGCAACACTGCCCTCTAGCTTTACAAGGTAGCAAGTTGGAAAGGCAGAAGTGGAGCAGGCTTTCAACCACTTTTTCTTTCTGCGTCATCTTGTAAAAGTTTTTGCACTACCTATAAAACCTTTGCATATTTGGTCATTCAAACATCAAACTTGTACTTTAATAAGATTCTATGTAAAGTATTAAATTCTACACCTCTTTAAACTTTTTTTTTCACACACAAAAATTTAAAACATGGCATGCAATAGGATTCAACTCACTTTATTCTCAAAGGACACCCTTAAACCCAGCTTATGCTTCTCCGACCGCACATTTGCACTCAGATGCAGATGTATTGAAGAAGACGTTTTTCGTTTATGGTTCTCTGTTTTTTTTTCTCCACACTCTATTGCTTTTTCAGCATTGCTCGACCAGGACAGCAGGGGACACTAACTTTTCATGGCGTCTCTGCCTCCTATCACAGTGTTTTTTCAGTTTTTTTCTAGGCTTGTGAACCCATTTCTTCCTCAAGGAGCAATAGACGACAGAAAGTAAGTTTTGATTAAGCTGTTAAGCTTTTTACTAGAAGTGCAGCTCATAGAATACTCTAGAAACTAATGGAAACAAACACAGCAGCCTTTTTTTGTGTGTTTTCCTACACCTCCTTGTGTTCAAAATCGCCAAAAGAATAGATTAGATAAATGATCCTTTTAATATAAAGCATGTAGTGACCAAACGCTGCATTAATTACTGATTACAGCGACTATAGAGCCCTGTTCTGGTGAAACGATCTCTGGCTGTTACTGAAACTGACCGATCAAATGAATACGCTCTCCACTGACAGAGACAGATAGTTAAAAAATGGGCCTCTACTCCGTGTGTCCTTGCATAAGTGATGGAGAACCCTTTCGTCGACGGATCAAGGCGCTGCATCAATCCGTCTCCATCAAAACGGAGAAGCATAAACTAGGCTTTAATGGGAGAGGAGACAACAAGGACCATGGTTACTCTGGAGGAGCAGCAGAGATTCCAAAATTAAAGAAAATTACGAAGATGAAAGCCTTTATGTGGAAAAAGAAAAAAAAGTGTGGATCATTTCATTTTGCCATATAGTAGCCAGAGCACATATGTGGAAGAAGGAGCTCTAGTCAGATTAGATCAAAATTCACATTTCTGTCCCAAATTAAAACCTACTAAAACTATTTGTGGAAAAATATCAAACACTGGACATTATGTTTTGGGGAGGGGGGGGGGGTGGCGGGGTGGTGGGTTCCCACGTGAACCTACCCAACCCAATGTTAATCCTCTCCTTCTGCATATGGTGCGCCGCTTGAGTTGGCCTGTATCTGTCTGTGTAATGATGTTGTTTGTTTGTCTACTCTTGATCCGGCTGTACTGAAACTGAATTTCCACTCGTGGGACAATATAGGACTATTCAATTCAAACTGGTTTTACTGATAGTTTAAAACTTATAAACTAACAAAACCTGTTGGAGGCTTGGGTATAGATTTAGCTTCCAGCAGGATAATGACTCTAAACATACAACCAGATATACTATGGACTAATTAAGCTTAAAGCTTCATGTGTTAGAATGGTAAAAACTTCTTTAACAAGAAATGGAAATAGATGTTTAGCTATTTTTAAGGATGAATAGGCAAAAATGTGAGTCTGTACATATAAAAAGCTGGTAAACATACCCAAAAGAAATAAAAAGAAACTTCAGCTGTAACTGCAGCGAAAGGGGGATCTACAAAGTATCAGTGGATACAAATGCATGCCTGATTTTTCAGATCTTTACTAGAAAATTTGGGGGAAAAATGTGCATCACTTTTCTTCCACATCATGAATAACAATAAAACAGGACAAAAAGTGAGAAGGTTCAACGTGCGTGCAGGACATTTTAAAAGCTGACGACAAAAGCAAGGCACGTGATACCTAAAGTGTGGCTTTTAATCCCGTTCATGTGTTTGATTCTGCAGGTGAGACCCGCTCTGCAAAGTCCATCCGCCACATGCGTCAGTTCCACTCCCACCACAACCTGCTCAGCTTGTCCCAGCCTTCCAGTTTGTCCAGAGTGCACAGCCAGGACGGCGACCGCCGGGGCGCCCTGGGCGCCGCCATGAGCTTCACCCTTGGTAACGGAAGCGGCGGCAGCGCAGGAAGCTGCTCTAGTCTGAGCGGCTCGACCGAGAACAGCATCTGGGTGAAGCAGCAGGAGGAGGGCAAACCGTCATCAGCCGCCAACTTCTGGGACTTTTTCACTGGAAAAGGATCAAGTTCTGAGACGGTGGTATGACTAAGGGGGAGAGAAGGAGCAGGAGCATGAAGGGACAGATAGACAAGCTTTGGTGTTCTTGCTGTCAGAGTTTTCCAAACTAATTGTCATGTAAAGGGGATTTTTTTTCTTCACCAAAATTGAAAAGATCTGGAGCTAGACTGTGACATGCTTCACTTCTAGGTTGGAAAATTCCATGTTGCTTCATGTTACATTCCAAACCATCTCACTGGAAACAGGAAGTCTACACAACTTTGACATCTAAAGCAAACGTAAAGCAGAAAGAAATGAAGAATGACAGCAAAAAAAAAACATCTCTCCGAAGACTCTTTGGATGAGTGGTGGAAAATATGAGGACTTTTGTGACTAGCTCACTCAGATAAGAACAAATGAAGGCCAAAATCTGTAAGATATTAGAAATGGGTAAATCACTGTACATAGGTTGTATAATATGTAATGAGAATTTCACACAAACACCATCCCTGTTCTACATACCAGCTCTGCATGGCCTCTACTTACACTTCATATACAGCTGAAATCAGGTATTGTATATACAAGTTATAAAAAGATACACAATACTATATTTCCCCTATTTTCATTGAATCAAAATAAACTTGACCTATTTTAGGTCATTTGGAGTAACAATAAATATCTATATTTTCTAAATGTCCAAATGATAAATTACACATTATTTTTTTACAATTGTTTTTTATTATTTTCCAAAATTTTAAAAGTTAACATACATTAGGAATATTATGATGTCAAGGCTTTGTACGCTTCTGTTACGTTAGATCACACTGTATGAGTAAAAACGCAGGTGCAGCTGTGGCTGTATTTTAGAGTAACACCTTAAAGAGCAACACACCCCCTTCCGGAATCTAACTCCAGCTACATTTTGGGTTTGAAAAATGATGCAAAAAGGATACATTGCCTAGCACGCTGAGTGGCAGAGATGGAGGTTGTTTTAGAGATAAAGGGTGGGCCAGTGGCAATGGCTGATCCAAATTCAAGTGCAGTACAAAGTTTTAAACTGAAGAGGGCACTAAACTGACGTTTTATATATATATATATATATATATATATATATATATATATATATATATAAATAATGATCAGACATGTAGAATGCAGTGCTATTAGACACTAATTTATACAGTTTAGCAAGAACAAAAAGCATTGATTTGGGGGGAGTGTCCTCATGTGACGCAAAAAAGATTAATAAAATCCGAATGAGTGATTCATAACTTTATTAACATACCAGAAGTTGGCCATTCACGAAATGTGCCTCATTTCTTGTTAATTTCTTATTAACAAGAACATATAAGGGACGATATGAAACCATGGGACATCAGCCTTCTGAGGGGTGGGTGGTAAACTTTTTCAGTCCAATTTAGGTTGTTTTAAACTTGTTCTGACTGTAGATTTGTCCGGTTTTGACAAGGTTCTATTTTTTGTAGCCCATGCTGAATCATGATCAGTACACATTTTTCTTAAAAATGGAATGGCATTGTCCCTTGTCTCTCACATTTATACACCAACAAAGCAGAGTGTCATGGCTGACTGATGATCATTTCTTACAATTTCAGATTAACTTCTAAGAGTAAGTTTAGACTGTAAAAACTAATATTTTTGTCATATTTACCCTAAAGGAATAACTTTTGCACCATGGGATTTCCCCCCTCATTAACATAAGTAAAAAGTGAATGTATTTTAGGATGTGTTGGTATTTTTTACACATCTTTGCCCGTGAGGTGCCAACAGGTGTGGAGGGTGCCGGATGAAATATAGATTCAAGCATTAATAAACAGCAGTTAAGGGATATTTATTGTATGCATTAAGTCAAGACAAACTGCTGTACAGATTCCGAAATAGTCCTGCATATTTCTTATATCTTTATGTAAATATAAATAAACAGCCCAGCCAGATGCTGCAAAATTATGTACTTTTTTATAATAGACTATAGCTGATCTGAGAAACAACGTAGCTTTTATGTGCATAAGAGAGAAAGAGAGAGGACAAGCTGGTATTCTGCAGACACATATGTCGTATTCTTAAAGCTCTAGAGGGCAGCATTTCTCAGTTTGCAGCTGTTTCCACACTTTGTGGCTACATGAGATCTGGATGAAGTTGGATAAATAACACAGTGTACATAATGAGCAACAACTAGCAGCTAAGCAGATGTTTTGAATCCGTTGTCCTGTTTTTTTCCCGAACCATGACCAGAAACAGTAAAGAATATTCCTTCACCTGAACAGGTGATTGTCTCAAATATTTTTCTATCCATTGTAGAGGAAATTGCCTATATTTTTCTTTTCATTTTTTTTTTTTGTATACCAGTGTGAAACCTATTAAAGTGTTCCTGACTGATGTTTGTCTTAATGCTTTTTTGTTGCATACACAAAGAACAAGAGGGAAATTATTTACTGAGTCATTGTTTTTAAGACTTTTTGTTCAGCTCATGCCTTAGGCTGGGAAATAAACATGTGTGAGTTTGAACACAGATTTTTTTTTAAAAGAAACATTTTCCAGGAAAAGATGATCTCACACACGCAGGCAGAAAACTTTTTAGCTCTGCTTTTGACCTCAGCAGCTCCCATTAAATGCCAGATTGTTTTTTTCAGAAACTAACGCACCAATGAAGAAAATGTGTCTGTTGAAACGTTACCTTTACCAAAAATATTGATTTAACTCTGAATTTGTCAGTTGTACGGTCTAGTCTAGAGTCTGTAAAGGTTATAAATCATACATGTCTAATATAGCAGCTTCTTTGTGACATCAAAAAAGATCATTAAAATCCCTTTTCTAATTTTAATGGAATTGTGTTGGAAATGCATTATGATGTATTAGTTCTGAACTGAACTGAAAAAGAAAAAAAAATCAAAAGGAAAACCATTATCAATAAAAACCTGTTTGTTCAAAGATAACACAAAACCAAAATCACACCATAAAAGTGATGGCAGCATCATGATCAGGAGTTGGCATTCTTTAGATATCATTCTCCACATTTTAAAACCTCAAATTCAACTCAATGCACTTTTACTTATATAGCGCCAATTCACAACAAATGTCATCTCAAGGCACTTTAAAACAAAAGTCGTTTCAATAAAAATTAGAAAAAACATTCCAGTCAGTTTCTATGTAAGGGAATCCCAGTAGATTGCGATGAGTCATCAACGTGAGGTTTTGCCCGGATCAAGCAGACTTCAACCACAGAAATTCCTCTGCAATCCCTCATACTGAGCAAGCATGTAGGGACAGTAGAGAGGAAAAACTCCCCTTTAACAGAAAGAAACCTCTGGCAGATCCTGGTTCAGTACAAGAGGTCATCTGCCACGACCGTCTGGGGGTCTGAGAAGACAGAGAAGAGACAGCATGGAGGATGCTCGGTGAGTTTGAGCATCATCTGGACTGATGTTCCCCATCCAGCAGGGGGCATTGTAGTTGAGCAGGGTACCAGACCGTGTGGAGCTTCTTTGAGGAAAAAAATTACTGAGAGAAAACCGGGTTGACAATCACAATAACAACAGAAAAAAATATATCTGGAGAATAGTACAAGAAAAAAGTAGAAAAGAGAAGAAAAGTTGTCGGTCTGTCCTCCCAACAGTCTAAGCCTATAGCAGCATAACTGCAAAAAAAAAAATAGCTCAGGATAACCTATGCCATAGTAACAATAAGCTTTATCAAAAAGGAAGGTTTTAAGCCTAGTCTTAAAAACAGAGTATCTACCTCATGGACTAAAACTGGCAGCTTGTTCCACACGAGGGGAGCCTGATAACTAAAAGATCTGCCTCCCATTCCAGAGGAGGGGAAATGGATGCAGAACAGGACCAAAGGGCAGATCATGTTTGGTAAGGATTATATCCCCGACTCCAACATCTCCCTACCCAACTATATGACCGGAGAGAGGAGCAACAAAAGCAAATAAGGTGGAGTAGCAGTGCTTGTCTACAACTGATATTATTCAGAAAATGTTATTGTTAAAAATCTGTCTGTTCACATATCATGACAGTCCTACAGCAGACAGTCCTTCAGTCAGAGGCCTCTTCAGATTCATTGCAATACTGACTGCCCACAATCCACAACCTATAGGCAGACATTAACATTTTAGGCCCTTTTCTCAGTCTACCAGTCCAAAGTAGGTTTGGTAGTGATAACCTCCTTTTTTCCCCCTGATAGTAATCTGTTAAAGCTGATCAACAATCAACTTTTTGTTGACATCAGCAACAAAAAGTCTGGATCTCTATCCAGCTGGAAATTTATAGAGGAAATGCAAATGTGCGTGGCAAGGTTCCATCCTGCTAAGCTAAATTGACGAATGCCATGCAATTAAGCTGGATCCTGACTGATGAACTGTTTTTCATAAGTGGAAGCTGTGCCCCAAACGACTCACGCTGAAGAATCTGTGGAATTTGAAACAAGGGAATAGATTGGAAAACGTCTGTTTCACAAGTGTCATTTCATGTTAACTCTGTTCAAAAACAACTGCAGTCCGGCAGTAGATAAGTCGCTGCTTTAGTAGAAATCAGATGTAATAGAGTAATAGGAAACCGACAGGCATAAGATGCATTGTGTTTCTGTGTAACTGAATCATTACTGAAAAGTTTTGTTCAAATTAACAGGAATTAACCAATTAGTTCAAAGTGTGAATAAAAAAATAAAATTAAAAAAATCGGACAAGTGGCCCCAAATTGAAGACTAATGTAGTAAATGCAATGTACACTGCTGGTTAGCAAATTACTCTCTGAAAATGCAGGTAAAGTGGGTAATCTGAGATTTTTTAGGGAAAAAAGACCATGTTGTTATAAAGTTGATGGAAGAAAGGAAAAGTGAAGTGCAGAAAATGAGCTTGAAATGGAAACCATAGCCAGAGACACATGGAGAATGACCAACTACCAAAAACAGTATAGACTCGACCAGTAACGAACTGATTGAAGGTCTGTAGTTATCTGAGTGATTCGACAAGAGTGTCTAACCACTGTTAGATCCAGAACTCCTAATGGTTGGTAGGGGTTCAAATTCTTATTTCACTCAATAAAATGCAAATCAGTTTCTTTTATTTAGTTATTTTTTGATGTGCCATCTGTCACTGTTAAAATAAACCTACCATTAAAATTATACTGTTCACAGACTTCATTTCTTTGTCATTGGACAAACTTACAAAATCAGCGAGGGGTCAAATTATTATATATAAATATATAATGTATGTGTGCATTATATATAAATATATAATGTATGTGTGCATTATATATAAATATATATAAAATATACAATATATATATATATATAAAATATACATATATATAAAAATAAATACATTTACTTTTTTTCCTTCAAAATCCTTTATGTAATTCAAAGCAATATATCCACCCAACATAATTCCAACACATTTCACAACAGGAGAACTTCCCAGAGTGGTTCTTTCAGTGCCAGGGCCTTCTCTTGATGCTGACCCTCACTTCTCAAGCCAGCCTGTTGGTTATTTTAAGCAAGCATTTATTTAAGTCCCAATCATAATAATAATAATAATAATATTCATATCTGCATTTATGTACATATCAACATCTCTCATTAGGGAGAACCCCTCCCCATAAATCTTCAAAATGTGGTTTAAAAAAAAAAGAACATTCAAAACAAAAGTTAACGGTAACATTCATAAACATAATCATTACAATAATGTTTAAATAACAACCTTGTTTGAAATTAGGTTTGACAAAAATTCATAAAAGACCCACAATCAACTCAAAATGTGAACTTTTATCTCTCAGTCGCTCCTTTGTGCTTGTTAGTTAAGATTTCAGAAAGCAGAAAAAAACAACCTCACGATCACTGAGCATAAATCCAGAGATTCTGCTTAAAATCTTCATTTAAGGATGAACTGTGCTGCCTGGAATCGGCAAATTTGCTGGAAGCGGCGGAAAAAAAACAACAACGCAACATTCGCCGAAACATTTTCCAGAGCCTTCTTCAGTACACTAAAGAGCAGCAAAGGGATGGTGAGGAAGTAGTGTTGTCTCTTTAGGTCTCCACCCTTTAAAAGAAGTGCTGGAGAGGTGATTTTTAGACGTTTTGGGATTAAATAGCAAAGGCAGGCAGGTCCAAACACCATCATTAAGCCTGCCACATCACTTTGGCAACTGAAGAGAAATAAAACGTAGAAAAAGTAATCAGATTTACACTAAATATCTAATTCAGTCTGAAAAAGAGAGAAATGGTGACTCTTCTTTTCCTCGTCCCTTTTTAAACATTCAGCCAATTACCTGCTGGGTTATAAACATTTAAGAGACTGCAGGTTTCCATTAACCCTCCAGCAGCTGAACCTCTCCTGTGAAGAGGGAGTGGTCCGAGCATTAATTGGTTTGGCATTGTAACAGGCAATTTTGGAAAAACGAAGCAGAAACAGAGACATTAAAATCACGAATGAAAAACTGTTTACGAGGATTGACCCGAAATCTGACATTTTCTACAGCTGACCTATAGGGGGTAGCGTTGCGTCTAAACTGCTGGTAGACTGCTGCAAATACGGTTGTCAGCAGAAGAACTGAATGAAAATGTGTTGTTAAAATTCCTGGTATAAAGAGGTTGGTAAAAATCAAAGAGAAGCCAAAGAATGATCCTAATCTATTTTCGGGAGAAAAATAATATGAAAAAATGCGACAAATTACCTCTGTTAAAGAGTTTTATTGGTGCTCCTTTTGCTGCAAGTCGCGATCTTTTGTGGTAATCATGAATACAAAACACGTTTGAATAGCTAGCTTTGTGTTTGAGAGTACAGGTCGCCAATTCATATTCCATTTTCTATATAATTTACATTTGGGGTGTTTGTCTGTAAACTCCACAGTACAGTTAATTTTCATGTATTTTGTTTCCGATCCAGTTTAGAGCCAACTCACTGAACCAATCCCTCGTTAACCAATTGAAATATGCCCGATTTTCAAGCCCTCATCAAATTGGTTAGTAGTTATGTTAAAACACATTTCTTACAGATTATAAAACGATTATAGAAAATTATTTTAGGTTTGGAACAAAACAGCCCCTGGTGGGTGTGGACTAAAGCAGGGGTAAGGCAAAGGTCATCATCAGGCCACCATTAGGCTCACATACACAACTGACCAACAACACAAAGCAACATGTGATGGAAGGTTAGTTACTTCGCAGAGGAGTTTATGATAGTTATTTTTACGTTATGAGGAAAATGAAAAGATAACCCTTCTTAAAATCTTCTGCTTTGAAAAAATTCAAGTGATAACTAGGAAAATCGGGTGCAAGTTGTAGTACTGGGAGCCAACATTTTGGATTGCCAAGGAAAAAACACAGCAGGGTTAAAAAAAAGAGCTGCTGAAGCAACGAGGCGATACTGATAAATTCCTTGTAGTGTGACAGTCTGGACGTTAGAACCGTCTGTGGTGACAGCCAAAAATGGACATTTTCGAAGGTTTTTAAAATAATAAAACAGTCAATGTGTTGTTTTGGTTTAGCTCTTCATTCAGTCTCCTTTCTTACTTTTTTTTTTTACCGCTCCACTATGGCACAACCCACAGCTTCAAAGCCAACCTTTGAGCCTCGTTCAGATAGCTTTAATAAGTTGCTACTGTAAGACTCATCACTAGTCCTGACGCTAAAAACCAAACGCTGCAGCTTCATAAAAACACTGTTCGATGCTCCTAAAACCAGAAACAAACTTAGAAAACTAAAAACACTGAAAAGGTGAACTTATACAAACTGCAAATTGAATATTTTTGGTCAGTTTACTTCACTTGTTCTTTGAATATTTAAAATAAAGTTAGATATTTTTGTTCTTTTAGCATAAATAAGGAGCTGTGCTCTGTTTGAGATTGTATTTTCTACCCCTGCGTCTGCTGCCTCGCATCAGATACTTTAACAACGTCTGCAGAGCGCCCCAAACCCTGCAAACGGCTCCTTCGCGCAGTGCTCGGCTTACGCGTTTCGCCTCCAACCCTCCGTGATGTCAGAGGCTCTGAGGTTGCTGGCGGGACTTCTAACGACGCCATCAGATCGTAGCTGCTCCGCTTCCTGGCTGGTGAACTGCGTGTCGGCTGTGTTCTAGCGGCTCCAACCGCTGCGGGGAAACTTAACGTAGCGTGGTATAATATGTGGGCAGAAAACGCTGCGACGCCAAAGGCCCAGCATTTTCTGAAGGAAACCACTTCATCTGGAGCCTTAAATAATGCGCACGGTCACGCCAGTCTCCGTCCCACAGTGCAAAGCGAGTGTAAGAGAGTGGGAGGTTTGCTTTGTGTATTAAGGTGCTTGTTGCAGTGTGGTCTCGGAGGATTTGGCATCCTGGAGGCTTGGCGTGCAACCCGCACGCGTCCCCGACCCGTCCTCAGTGGGGCTCCGGGACAACGCCGCTCCCAGCAAGGGGGGGAGGGGATGAAAAGCCCGGAGGGTTGTGTGAGCGCGCTGGAGGCGGCCGCAGGGCCGTCTGCCGAGCCGACAGTCTGCTGGAGGGATTCAACCGCCGGCTGCCTCAGTCTCTGGACTGGTAGAATAGGATGTAACCCGACTCTGAGTTCTTGGAAATGTCAGACGTCAGGCCGTAGAACTCCTCGATCGCCTGCGCGTCGATTTTCTGAAAGAGAAGGACAGAGACGCGGTCAGGGCTCTCGCTTTGCTCTCCAGACCTTTTTAGCGGAGTCCGTTAACATCCCTGGGTTAATGTTTATTCCACTTTCACTCGAGCATGTATGGAAAGCTTTATACAAACCCTTTGTACACCAGCTTGAAGCAGATTTGGTTTGCTACCTCAGGCCACTAGCAAAGTAAAAAGGCAAAATCTTTGGAAAACCCTATGACATCCGTTTGGTTGGTCTGTTAATGTTCTATATAAGAAAAAAAAAAAAGGTTTTAGTTATGCTGTTGTGGTGATTGTGAAAGAAAGCAGCTTCGAATCTGGAAAACAGAAGAGGTTTCAGTTCCAGGTGGAAACGGCCAATTTAGATTCGCCAGCTCTTGCCAGAATAAAAAGAAAGAAAGAAATAAAAAGGGGCAAGGACGCCGAGTTAAATCTCCTCACAGCATTAAAATGATAAGTTAGTATTTTTTGTTCTGCGAGTTCAGCGGAAATCTTCCAGACCAGATGTCTGAGTGGGCCTCCATCTGTGGAGTGGAAAAACACGGCGGCTAACACTGCTGCTGCTGCTAGGATCGCTTTCTAACACAGAATCTCTGACGTCTCTGTATTTGATCAGGATGGCGAAACAATTCTTCTGGTTAATTCAACCAAACTAAATTGAGCGCTGAAGCGAAACTATACCTCAGACCAAAAGGTTTTGTTTTATAGCATGTGCTGTAACTTATTTACATTAGGCCAAAGAAAAAGCAGTTAATCTCAAATCTACTGTTTTCTAAACTGCTTCACTTTAAGCCTGTTACTCCCTTCCTTTGGATTTAGTTTATAGTTTTTTTTGCTGAAGTTTCCCCCCGCCCAGACATTAAAACACCAAAAGAAAACCTGACTCAACGTTCTCAATGTTTGTGGTAAAACTAAGAGATTTAGATTGGAAACGACCTTTATTTTGAGTGTGTCAATCAAAGCGAACTCCGCTAAACCTCAGAGGGTCTGTTCTGGTTTCTGGCACGCAAAAGCAAAGCTAGTTTCATAAGTAATAATATTCCACCATTTCTTTAAATGAATTCACAAAAAAAGTTAAAATAGAATGATCAGAAATAAGAGTTTGAGCTGCATTTACTAGGTTTTATAGCATCCATAAACTTCAATGCATTTTTAAAGAGATTTGGAGTGACAGACCAAGAAAAAAAAAAAAGCACATAACTTCACGGTGGAAGGAAATCGATGCACGGTTTCCATGCATCTTCAAATAAAAACCTGGAAAGTTTGGCATATATCGCATGTCAAACCTATTTAATTTTTGTTTTGCTATGCATCTTTCCCCTCGACTTCCATTACCCTAACTTGTGTAGGGCAAGACAAAACTAATGTGATAAAACAAAATGAATAAACTCCTCGAAAATGTCTAGAAACAAGAAAGAAACTCATTAAAAACAAAACCAGAAAGCCTGGGTATCCGTTTTCTATTAAAGATGAAGAAATCTGCCTCCAATGTTAATGGTCAGCTCAACCTGGATTTTGCTTTTCTCAATTTTCGATAAGGCAAAATCCAGGTTGAGCTGACCAGCAAGCGCTCTTATTACATCATGCTACAACTTAAATGACAAAGAAAAACCAAAAAAAATAAATTGAGCTGCATGCTAAGAGAAAGAGGGAGAGGGGGCAAGCAAAAGATGTGCTTTCTTCTCCCTCGTACTTCCCTTTTTACTAAATCAACCGGCCCATAGTTTTAAATTAAGTGTTTCATTTTATTACTTCAGTCAACAGTTGTAACACAAAAAACTGGAAAGTCCACAAAGAGAAAACTCATCTACAACAGCTATATATTTTTTTTTTCATTTGGCCCCTCCATGTACGGCGCCTTTTACATTCTGTTGCAGTTTATATTCATTGCTGACTGTACCGTTTTAAGCTATTTTTTCAGCATTAACCCACTATTTAGCAGCAGGAATGCCTTAGACTCCAGTTTTTTGGTTTCCTTTAACATAATGTTTTGCTCTTTGCTATTTCTAACCTTCTACAGTATTAACTTAGGCTTTTCCCCAATTGAAAAAAAAAGATTTAAGAAAGCTGTGGGTGTGTTATCACACACTGCTGAATTATTAAACAGTCAAACACATTTCAACATGCTAAGCGTCTAACAGTGCAGGGCTGCGTTTGGCCGAAACTGAACAGAAGCGTCCTCTCTTACTTCTACGATGTCGTCATCAAACAGCAGCCAGAAGCCGTGGCTCTTGACGATGGTGATGTAGTGTCCACGATTGGGGCCGCTGTGGTGAGGAAACAGAGAGGACAAATATGTGATGATGACAAAATAAATCAGGTTGAGAACACAGTCTCTAAAATGAAAATACTCAGTCTGGCTTAACGGCAGCTAAAATGAAGCAAACTAACCTTCGCGTCGACATTCTTGAAGGAAGCAGTAAGATTAAACGACATCTGGGTCCTTAATAATATGATTCCTCACGTCTCAGTTTACAGACCAGCAGGTTAAATCGGACTGGCCTCATTTCCCTTGTTGTAAATGCTGTCATTGAGTGAAGGAAACCTAGCTAGTTTCAGCATCACTAATAGGGTCTAAGATGCGTCTCTGTGGATCAGTTCTGGCTGCGAAAGAGCAAGACTTTCAGCAGATAACGGGAAGGCTGAACTGAATACAGCAAGGTTGCCTTCGGCTTTGAGCTTCTGAGGCTTCAGAACTGTCATAGAGGTTGCTGCAGCTCTGTTGGAGATCTTAAAGTTAGGATGAAGAGCTACAATCTCTGAGAATACGCGCAGACACACGTGAGATAGAGATAGCACGCTCATATAAAATGCTAAATTGGGTTTCATATACCATTTCCACAACCAACAAACCTTTGCTTTGAAATATTTGGAGAGTAAAATTTTATAAATGCTCCTCTCTTACACTTACACCGTGACATGGCATCTGTTTCTGATACAAATAATTAATACCCGGTCATACCAGGAAGAGTAGAAAAACATTGAACTGCTGTTCCTATTTTAATTTAGATTTAGTTTCTCACTCTGAATAACGTATATATGGGAATCTGGGAAGATTTTTACAGAAGACTGGAAATTAGAATTTGGCACATTTTTATGTAAAATGTTCCAATATTTCAAGCATCTTTTGCAACAATTAACCATCCAGTGGCATTTGGCAAAGAATCTACATGGGGAAAAACAAGACAGATTTTCTAAAATTTACTATAATGGACCTACCTGCCGCAGTGCACGACAACGGCCACCAGGTCGTACATGCGGTCGGGGTTGGTGGCGTCCCCCGACGTGTTGAAAAGGCGGAGCTCCAGAGGGAAGACGACGCGATAGGACAGCTTGGTGTAGCGGTGCAGCTGGTCCATGTACTTAAAGCGCTTCAGGTGCAGGGCGAGGATCATCGGCAGCTTTTTTACTCTCATCCTGAGGGGAAAAAAATGTATAAATACATGTACTCTTAAGTATGCATTAAAGTCAATTCATGGAAAAACGATCTAAAAAGCAGTAAAGCTGTAACTGTTCATACGGTTTTATATTTTGTCACATTTTAACCACCACTTCGATGTATTTTGTTGGAAAAAAAAACGTGATAGACCAACATAAAATGGCACATGCTTGTTTGGTGTGTGTTTGCCCACTTCCCTGTTGTTGTTTTTTTATTAACATTCCACTAAAGCCACAAGTTTGCACCCAGACGTATTGACGTAGTCATTTTCCTTATATACTTCTCCATTGGTGCATCGGTGTTGCAAAGCAATTCCCCACCAGCACAGAAGGGGCTACTGACTTTTTTGTGGTGGGTGTTCCTACCATTGCATTTTCTTCAGCTTGTAAACGCAGCAATGGTCGACAGAAAGCAAGTTTCGATTAAGCTGGAAAGTTTTTTACTGGGAGAGAAGCTCACTGAATACTCTAAAAATCCATGTAAACAAAGACGGCAGCATGTGTTGTTTTCTCTCTCCTTGTGCTCAAAATCGCCAAAATACCAATTTAGATTCACTGCACTTTCAATATAAAGCATTTAGTGCCCAAACGCTGCCATTGACGACTGATTACAGCGACTATAGAGCCCCGTTCTGGTGAAGCGATTTCTAGCTGATTTTGAGCTGACCAAGCAGGCATACGCTCTCAGTTTCATTCAAAGGATAGTTAGAAAATTGAGCTCCACTCTGTGCATTCCTGTATGGGTCACAAAAGCCATTGTGTCAATGGATCATTATCCATGGCCTCTATCCATTCCAATTGTAGACGGAGAAGTATAAACTACACTACGTGAACTGCCTTTTTAAGGTCATACCCACAGCATCTCACTAGGATTCAGGTCAGGACTTTGATTAGGCCACTCCAAAGTCTTCGTTTTGCTTTACTTTAACCAATCAGTGATGGACTTGCTGGCGTATTTTGGGATTATTTCTCTCCTGCAGAACTCAAGTTGGTTTGAGCTTGAGGTCACAAATAGATGGTCGGAATTTCTCCTTCAGAATTTTCAGGTTGGCAGCAGAATTCATGGTTCCACTTATCACGACTATTCTTCCAGGCCTGAAGCAGTGACACAGCACCAGACCACCACACTACCACCATGTCTTACAGTTGGTAGGATGTTCTTTTTCTGAAATGAGGCGTTACTTCTACGCCAGATGGAATGGGACACAACCCTTCTACAAATTTTGACTTTTGCCTCGTCAGTCCACAGAGTTTTTTTTCCCCACAAGTCTTGGGGATCATGAAGATGTTTCCTGGCAAAATTGAAACGAGCCTCAGTGTTCTTATAGCTTAACAGGAGTTTTCTTCTTAGATATCTGCCGAGGAGGCCATTCTTGCCCCACACTCCCTTTCTTATGTTTTCTTATGTTACCCATAAAAAAGCCACAACAGCTCCAGGAAGACCAGAATAACACAGATAGTTTCAGATGCTTTCCCTTCCTCCTTGTTCAGCTGCAGCTGTTCTTTCTACTTCATGTTAATGCAAAGCGAGGCCTCTGCTGATGGCCTTTTACGTCTAATGGATGTTACTTAGTGCACTTAGCAGACGCTCAGGTATAAAAATACATGCAGCAGCACTTGAGAAGAAGCGCTGAACAGCGTCTAACCACAGAAAGCTAAAAGTGTAGCAGCGCTGCTCACATAAAAGGGAAGTCAGGGGGGGCAACTCAGACAATCCGCCGTCCGACACGCGTTTGGGCGAAGCCACACCAGCGAACATATTCTCAGAATGTAACAGGAAGGCCCTGAAAAGCTGCGATGGTGACATGTGAGGTGGTTTCAAGGGTGATCTCTAATGGAACAACAGCTAACCGAGTTTGTATTAGACTTGAGAAAGATGCTCTAAAAACACTAAGAGATGACTTCAGCTAATGCTTTTTATTTTTTTATTCCAATGTGAGACTATAATGCATTTTAAGGCCTTTAGCAGCACACCTTGTGCTTGTTTGATATCATGTTATACCTTTTTGAAGCTAAAGTCATCAAACAAGGATGATCATTATTGATTTATTCGCTCTAATGATAGAACTTTGCTGCATTTCTAAGAAAAGAAAAGAAAAATTGGCTCATTTTCCCGAATCAGAAAAGAGCGCCACTACATCATTGTTTTCTGTCGTACGGATATCAACGACGACGTCACCTACCGTTTCTGGGCTTCCTGTTTGCTGCGACATTGCTCACAGTAATATTTATACTCGCTGCATAACGTCTCCGTGTTGCTGAAGCCCCTGTTGAGTACAAACACATGCATATATATATATATATATATATATATATATATATATATATATATATATATATAAGCTGTAAATGAATAATCATCCATAAAAAAAAAGGCTGTTACGTTTGATTGATAGAAAGATAAAAACGGAAAACCTGAGACAGTGTGTGATCGAAGTGTTCTGCTCCACATCCACCGATAGATCCAGGAAGTCCTCGTCCTTACTGCTCACCTATAACCCGTCGGATGGTGGTGGTGGGGGGGGGGAAGATAACGAACAGGTGAGCTGAGTAATGTGAGCGACACAGGGCGTCAATTACGGCTCAGGTTCGCCACTCA
This sequence comes from Apricaphanius iberus, assembly GCA_028564705.1. Classification (NCBI taxonomy): domain Eukaryota; kingdom Metazoa; phylum Chordata; class Actinopteri; order Cyprinodontiformes; family Aphaniidae; genus Apricaphanius; species Apricaphanius iberus. The sequence continues at coordinate 863,849 of JAPXFQ010002314.1, forward strand.
CAGCTTCGCAGTTGAGGCAGCGCGTCTCGTTGGTCAGCGTCCCCTGGAAGATCTCGTGGACCCAAGTGTGCTGCGTCTCCTTTCCACTGTCTCCTTCTCCTCCTCCTCCTCCGTCACCACCTCCTCCGCTCCCGTTCTGCACCAGCTTCCCATTCTGCTGCCGCTCCTGGCTCTTCTCCTCCTGGAGGAGGTCTGCGATAGTGTTGAGGAGGTAGTTGAGGAATTCGTGGGCGTCTTGTTGCATATAGTTGTCAAACAACTCTGTGGAGGAGAGATGTGGAAACGTCGGGTAGGAACGAAGATTTGGTCATCTCATAACAGACTTCAATGTATTCTATTGTAATCTTATCGAAGTGAAAAAGGATACGCGTTTTCTTTCTTTTATTTTTTTATTTATGTCTGAAATGTGTGCCATGAGGACTTAGGAGGTTCATGGGAACTCGAGGAGCTCTACAGGTCCACGGCTCAGGAGGGAAAACGTATCGACCGGAGAACACAAACCTGAATTCTGAAAACACCGCCCCTACGTTGACACACGGCAGTGGCATCATTATGCTGAGGAACAATCGTGGGACAAAAGTATGACCGCTAGTTGGTGTTTTTCTTTTTTTTTACCTTCTTTGTTCCACTGGATCAACTAGATCCAGTAATAAAACCGGATGTATTATGGATGAAACGGGTTGGAGCTTTTAGAATGATATGACACTTTTTTCTACAGTTAATTTTGTTGTTTTTTTAAGTGAATTTATAGTCTTGCCAATACACATCGCTAATAAGTACAGTCCGCTCAAAGTCTAAAAAAGATGAGTGAGCAGTTCGGGGGCGCATCGAGATGAAGCAGGAGGAATCTGTTGGATAGCAAAATGGCTACTTTCCCCGCTGAGCTTTGATCTACTCTGTAAAACAGAGCGGGCCAAATTTTCTGTCTCTAGATAAACAATGATGGGTCGGCACTTTCAGCTGCAGTTCCTGTGAAATCTGGTTCCACTGAAGCTGAAAACAAAACACATGCCAAACTGCTCAGACTTGTGCTTCTAAACATTTTCCAAAAAGCCATGCACTAATTTGTGGAAGTCCGTCACTTAAAATCCTGATTACGCACGTTGAACTCTGTTAGTAATGTGGAAAAAGATCAAGAAGTGCGAATACTTCTTGTAAGGATATAAAGAAGAGGAAGGAAGCCTTTAAACTAAATTAAAATCGTGTTCTGGCGATGCGTCTCATTCTTTTCCCTTGCTTCCTGCTCCAGGACTTAACCGAGAATATTGCCTCCTCGACTGGGTGATTAACCTCTCTGCTTATTCTCAGTCTTCTTCCCTTTCCTACGCCCGCTGCTTGCATCAGCGCTCTCAGCTGTGCTGCTCCGCCATGAAAGGAAGCGAGTTTCAATGACTCTGTGTCTTTGTTCTAAAGACGTGAACGCTTCACAGGATGCCTCGCGCGCCGACGTCAGCGGCAGCTGCACATTCTCCCAAATCCGGTCCACAAATATCCCATCTCAAAAAAAAAGAGAAAGAAAAAAAGAGGCATAAGGCAAAATTATTCTTCATCTTCAACCGCCCTACCATTTTCCTTCCTGAGCCGGGAGATGAATTTCTTGGGAGGGATGACTCCGACTTTCTTCTTCTGGGTGGCGATGCTGTTGAACAGGTCTGCCAGGCAGGTGAGGAGGGACTCCTTCCTCCGAGGCTGCACCTGAGGTGAAAAGCACGAGTCACTAAACCTCTCAAGACGTTTTTAACAGGAAAGTCAATGTGTGCTGAAATGGCAGCTTTAAGAAAAGCTAACTTTATACACAACAGTTTTTCTGAGTTCAGAGTTTTATTACCTGCTATTGCTAAGAGAGACAGGCCAAGCGTGTCTGAGTCATTCAGTCTTCCAACTCACTCCCATTAACGTACCGTTAACTCAAACCCTGAAGCGAGAAAGCTTAGCATTTATTGTCCCTGTCATTGGTGGGGGGAAACGGATCCAAAAACGAACTTGGTCCACCTCATAAACCAGTGTTTTCCTGACATCCTCTTAAGGCTAAATTGCCCCACTGTTTCCTGGCGGATGTAAGTTGACCTGCAGCTTGCTGACCTGTAAGTGTCCATTACTTTGAAACAAAGTTAACAAACCCATGTAATTACTCATTTTGTCATCTACATTTGCTTTAAAGCGGGTTCCTGTTCATTCCTAGTGTTCTGAACAAGCATTTTTCTCGCTAGTATAATATTTTTCCTGGTTGACAAAGTTTTATGGCAGCAGAAGCTCCCACCGGACACAAATACTTTGTCTACAATGCAAAATGCCACAGAGTGATTAAAGAACATGAGAAAAAAATAAAATAAAAATCATACTAAAGGCAACTGATGTCGTCATGGCAATAGTTGCCAATATTATCTCCGGCTGAAGAGAGAGCTAATATTGTGCAGCCTTAACGACAAAAATAATTATCAGATACAGACTAAAACCCTACTTGTAACGTTCACAAGATAAGATCAGCTCTAATATTTTTTTTTTAACTGGTCATTTTTTAATCCAAGTGTACCGTGGCCAGCTGCTGAAATATTACTTTTTTTAGTTTATTCTTACAATTTCTTAGTTATTCTCACGTTTACTTCTTAAAAGTCATGTTTCAGCTAACCTAACTGCTAAATATTATGTTTTTTCCACTGTTATTTTTTTTTCAGGTATTTTCTTTTGAATGAAACAAACTTATTTTAAACATCGTGTATTTTTCTTTTATACCATAAGAGTCAACTTTAACGTCGCACAGCTCTTTTTTTTGTTTTGTTACTGTGTTTGACAGTTTATCATCAATTAACTTTAAAGAAACACCATATTTTCCTTTGTACTTTAGTAATTTCAAGCCATATGGAGGCAAAAAGTGTTAAAATAAAACATTTGATTTATTTACACCCCAATTGCTCAAGATTTTTTAAATACATTTCTCTGCCGATCTAATGCGCCTTTGATCCCTATCTGGGCCAGCTGAATCTTGATTTTGACTCTCCATTTTGCCAGTAGTCAGTTATTGCAGACAAAAAACCTCATCTCCATCAGGTAGGCTACGAGTGGATTGTTGAAAATTATTTCTAAATCATTGGTTGTCATTGTCCTCCTGGAAGGTAAAAAACACGACGGTGGGACTGAAACTTCTGATGACCGACAGCTTCATTCTGCTTGCAAAATAAAGTCAGCTGCAAAACTACCAAGGTACAAAATGAGGAGAACTGACTAGCATTCCAACCCCAGTCTTCACTTTCACCCTCCTGGCCAAGAGGTGGCGATAATGCAGAAGTTTAAATATTCGTCACGCAGGAATTCACACAATGTTTTTTGTCTCAGACATGATATGTTTACATGTCTGTAACAGTGAAGCTAATTGCACATAAATCTCCCGTTTTTTTTTCTTCAGCTTGAACTCATGCACGCTACATTTTGTTTTTTTTTGCATCATTTCGTGCCACCGCTGGAAAAGGAGGTTTATCACTGCAGATGCACTGCAAAAGCAGATATATTTACACCATGTGAGGCGACACATTACCATAAGAACCATATTACCCTACGCTGACCGGTACTGTAGACAACATTTATGTCCAAGGTTACGATCAGGTGGGAGGAAAAAATATGAATTAAATCTTAATTCCTGCCGTTGAAGACAAGGTGATTGTTTAATTTTATTTGATCAATTTGTTTTTAGCACAACTGTCAAATTTTGTTATGCCTCGGGATAAGACTTCACTAGTAGGAATGACGCTTTCATTTCTCTCTCTTCTTCTGCCTCTATGGAGCTCTTGCTGCAAGCCCCTTGGTTGACTCACTTGGATCAATGTCACATCACTTACACTGTACAGGTACAGGAAATCTGTTCTGGACAGGGATGGGCCTTATTAGATTTGACCACCATTGCACACAGACATGGTCAGTAGGCAGTATTTCACACATGGCAAATATCCACAAAAACGGCCCATCTTTGATTAGTATATTAAAGAGGATATTGTAAGTTAAATATATGCAAAAATGCATATAAAACAGTGTCCCAAAAAAATTACAGTTCAAATGTTTATTTAAGTCATTTTACATTTCACAATGCATAACGGCACACACTTTATTTTAAACGTTTTCTAATCTTGACCTGTGACATAAGAGGTATGAATCATAAGCGATCATGTTACACAGTCAGTGTTTTCACTGGTTTTGGATTGCATTCATTTTTATGTAGAAAAAAAAAAGGTAAATCATTGTATTAGAAGTATAAAACACCAGCCTTTCAGGTACCATCTTCAGTGTGTGGGTGTGTTTTGTGCAGCTGAAGCAGCACATCACTTCCGCCTTCAAACCGGAGCGTTAAAGCCTCAGCGATGTGATAGAGTTTAATATGGGATACGGAAGCAAAGATCAGGTGCGAATCACATCAGCCGGTGTGCTTCGGTGATTACAGCATCACCGGGACCCAATCAGCGGCTGCTTCTGAAGCTGCAGCAGCCGTGAGACACAATCAAAGACAGATCGGAGGCTCAGCTCAACGCAGACGGGATATGAGCCTTATAAGTCATGTTCTGTAACGCCACCTACAGCTTTGTTTAAAGAAGGGCAAAGATAAGAATATGTGATACGTGGGTAGTAAAAGAAACAGTAGAGCTAACGTCCCAGCTGATAACGTTAGCTTTGCTTAGCAAGGTTTTCTTTTGCCCATTAATCCTTCCCCTGTTCTTTCTCTGCTGTCTTGTGCAGCAGGCTCATACCTGTATGGTTGTACTCCATCACACGTGTTAGTGTAAACATTAAAGTTTCTTCAGTGTCAAAGTTCGCTTTAAAATCAATAGTCTTCTATCGATCGAGCTGACAGGACTCCCTTCTCCCATGTCACTTCTGGACAGGTGAAGGTTAATTAATTCTTATAAAAACGACTCTAAAAGCTAAAATAATTTATATACGAGTACTTTTTTTATGTAGAAATGGATCCTATTGCATTTCTCCCAACAGTGGAGGAAATTGAAATTATTATTTTTTAACATTCTGTACCTAGAATAAAAACTACAAACCTCTCTCGTCTTTTTTAAGTAGGACAACTTGCCCAGTCGGTGGCTGCCAAATACTTTTGTGTCCCACTTTATATAGGATGGGAAGAGTTTCACAAAATATTTAGATCCATGTAAAAATGTTTTTTTAGATACAGTAACATATGTGGCAGAGAAAAGAAATTCAAGCTTTAGTCTAAAATAAGGTTTTTGCCACTCACTTTAGGCACCCGTTTCAGATGTGATCAGCCCATTAAATGGCCGTTATTAGCGGTTATCACTCCCATTAAATGCCGTCTGACTGTGCCCTCTCTACCTACTGAAACATATTTTCTGTTTGGTGTTTAAAACCTCTTCAAATTAGGTTTAGGTTTTTAAAAGAAGTCCTTCTGTGACCTTAAGGTTATGAAATAAAACTTGTGGGTTGGTTAAAATTGGTTAAATAACTCCAGTTACGATATGCTACTGTGACAATGAATTTTTGACACGTGCAGACAGTTGGCTGTTATCACTGATAAGAATGGTAGATAACCTACTGGTAGGTAGAAAGGGCACAGTCTGACGGCATTTATTGGGAGTGATAACCGCTAATAACGGCCATGTAATGGATTGACAACATCTGAATCGGCTGCTTTAAGATCAGATAGATTTAACTGAACTTTAAGGTATTTCTATATATATAAAAAAAAAGAACTTTATTTGGGAATGGATGGCAATGGAGCATCATTCCTCAAGCAGTTTCCCCTCGAAAAAAGCATCTTGTCATCACTCTGCTTTACACTTTTGTAGCTTCTCCATCTCCTGTAATTTTGAAAGCTACATTTGACATTTTCAGAAACTAAGACATAAAACATAAAATATTCTAACAGCAATTTTGTTTCTGTCTCATTGGCTGCCTGCTGACAGGTTCGCGGTAAACATCTGAATTGAATCCATGTGGTCACCAGTGTACGAGTCTTCCATTCAACACTCACCTTGTATGCCAGCACCTTCTCCCTGAACGGTCGGCAGAAATACAGAGCCTGCAGCACTGAGTTACAGTAGCACGTGTTGCCGAACTAGACGAGAGGAAGAGAACAGAGACGACCAACAAGAGATGGTTATGATTCGCTGGATGAGAGCGCACGTTTTCATCAGCATGCCTTAAGCCTCACTGTCGGAATCGGGGAAAGAACGGGAGCCATTTGGGGCTTTGCATGCACAACGTTGGCTCGTAGCGGGCCCTTTTCAGATGCACTTACGTTGACGAGTCCAAAGTAGTGTTCATTAACAGGAAACTGTTCCGGTCCGATCTCCTTTTCCAAGGCAGAGGCATTGGCGCCCTGGAGGAGAAAGGGAAAGGAAAGGGGGGATAAAAACAACAGAATCAATGTTTTACTAAAATCTGTTTCATCATACCAGGAAATAAATGAGTAACCTCACAGTTTCCTCCATTTTAATTTGTTTCTCATGTTCTTTCCGCTCTGCCTGATCAGAAAAAAAAAAAAAAACGTATTCCTCATTGCTTCCAATCTTCCTTTCACGTATCCTCTTTCCTTCTACACTTCTATAGTATCCCTCCATTAAACACATGTCTAAAACATTCTCAGTATAAAACAAAACAGCAGGCTTCCGCTGAAGCAGCTCACCTTCCTGCCCATGTTGTGATCCAATTTTAACTTTATCTGGTCATGTTTTCCGTTTTCCCATCACACCCAAATCCCCAATCCCTTCTCGCTGCTCCCCTAGTGTAATTCCTTGAATATTTCATCAAAATCCACCAATAACTTCTTGAGTTTTTATAGACGTTTCCAAACAAAGGCAAGTGCAACAAGGCAATTTTATTTGTATAGCACACTTTCAACACAAGGCAATTCAAAGCCTAAATTATGCAAGGAAACAACCCAAATAATCCCATTATTTACCGTCACGCATTTCCATGGAACCCAGTCTCTACACACGATCGTCAATGGAAAACGTTTTTATTTCTTTAAAAACTACTGATAAAACGTCCTACTAAATAGATCAGGTAATCAAATAAAAAAAGACATCATACCCTAGGTTTGTTTTGCTGGTTTTTATTCAAGTCAGTATTTAGTAAAGACAACCAGCTGCCCTTCCGGGAAAAAAAAGCGTCTGGTGCCATCACATAAAACACATGTGATGGCACCAGACAAATGATTCTGAGTGTTATCCCCGCCTTTACAGAACTCTCTCCCTCAGGCGTATTTCTGGTGTGAGCGGACGCAGAAACGGAGGGCAACGATGACGGCAGCAGCGACGATGCGGCCTCTCCCCCTTGGGGAGGGGGGGGGGAGATGAACCGCAGCGGTCGAGCTCATCGCCAACACTGACTGCAGTCCAACACGCAAAGTCAACAAGAGAGCAACGGCCGCCGTCTGCGTCTGATTAACACCGCCTCGAAACACTAAGCTCCACTCTCTTGCCCTGAGAGGCAGATGGAGAAGCAAGAGGTTGGTAGAGAAAAGGAGCTGAAAAAACACACAAAGAAATTCATTATTAACGCCGTCATCGCTGGTTAAAGGTGACGGCTTAGAAACGAGTCGCTGTCCTCAAGTGTGAGGAAAAAAGTCTTGAACTAGCGTGGATGAAGGAACGAACGGGAACTTCCAGTTAAATTCCAAAACATCTCACCTACACCAAAGGGAATCAAACATTGATTTAACTCGTACCCAAATATCTTCATGGAGTCTACAACTGTAAATCTGCTAATCCACCGCTTTTGCCACTCCTCTTTAAATCTCTGTGAAAGCGCTGCGGTCGGTTTTAGGGCTCTCGGCTCAAACTGACATCTAAAAGCTGCGAGTAAACATGTTCTCTACTATCATACTATTTCTGTGCAACAAGTCGAACAGCGATCTTTCAAATCATCCTAAGCGTGAGAAAGAGTCGCACACTCAAACGCAGCTGTTGAATGGTTCTTGTGGTGAGGTTTTTTTGTCTGTTTTAAACCAATAAGTGAGATGGAAATTATAAGCTGCTTTGGACTTGTACAGTGCACAGAGCAATGCAGAACCGTTCCCCTCCCCAACCTGTTCCTGCCCACTGCTGAACAAGTGGATGAGAAAGGCTCTTAACTTCAAACAAAGAGAAACCCAACTTTAAAGAAATGCTTTCCCAACAGTCACAGCTAGAAAACTAAAGCGCCGATCCTCCCCACAACGGCGGGCGATCACTTCACTCTAAAACTGACACTAAACTTTGAGAGTGTTTATTCTATACTCTTAAAGTCAGTGCTTCGCGATCTGGGGCACTGCCCTGCATGTTTTAGATGTGTCATCGGCCATCTGATTTCGACGGACGGCTGATAAACGGGCTTATGCTGGACTGCGATCTTCCGAAGTAGGCTTACTAATGGGGGAAACCAACTAAAACATGCAGGGCAGGGGGGTCAAAACAACAGCAAATAATAGCGACGTGAGAAAACGGTGAAACATTGATGTGTTGCGATATTTTATGTCTTGATATTGTATCGATATTTAAAAAAGCAGTGCGTCTATTTTTATTTCTATTTAATCTTTTTACGTTTAACTAGAACCATTGATACCGACAGTAATTTTTGTCATGAAATTAAAAGTATGACCGCTAGTTGGTGGCTGTTTTCACTTTCTTCGTTCCAGTGTATCAACTAGATCTAGTAATAAAACCGGAACACGTTGGGAGTGTTTAGAATGCTGTGACAGGTTTTTTTATAGTTAAATTAATTTTTTTTATAAATCACGATATATAGTCTTTCTCACAGCATTGTAATATATCACAATATACTGCATCGACCCCACTGTATTGCGATACATATCGTATCACCAGATTCTTGCTAATACACATCCCTAACAAATAAAAACAGAGTACCTGTAGTTGGTGTCGTGGTAGGAGATTTAAGCTCCGATGCGGCCGAGGAGGTCGTAAAATTAGGCGCGGGAGAGACGGAAGTAGCACTGAAAGCGAACCTCATCCATAAGCAGCTCCTGGAGCAAATTTTAAACTGTACAAACTCAGAACGCATCTGAATAATGGGCACTGATGCACCCGATGTCAACCTTGTCTAGCTTTATCTAGCAAATAAAGCCAAGCCACTCTCTCGTTACGATCCACCATAGTGCAGAATGTGCGGCAACAGAGGAAGCCCCGCCCATGCGTTGTTTTTTCCCCAGAAGCAGGCTATGGAAGCCAAAAAGTACATACGTCAAACTTCATCCGTTGGATGCGTTGCCTGACGCAGACCAACTGTGCGGTGTGAATGCACCATTAGGGACCATCAACAAATTCTGTTGCAGCTCAAGTTATGTTTTCACCAGATGTAACCTTAAGTAAAATAATATCAACATTTTTCAAAAATTTTTATTTTATTTTTTTAACTTAAAACATATAATCAGCATTTAGTTTGGCAGACTTAATGGTCGGGAACACGACTAGTTTAGCCTGCTAGCATTTGTCAGATAAGAAAAAAAAAGAAACTTTTGGTTCATGCGGATAAAGCAGTTTTTTCCGCCAAATAGGTAAACGCCTTGGGGTGTTTCCGTCTTCCACAATTCAGTTGTTCAATAGTTTCGTTATATTCTTGCTATTTGGCGGGGGAAAAAATAGCTTTATCCGCATGAACCAAAAGTTTATTTTTTTTCTTATCTGACAGCGACTTCAGCCCAAAATAGAAGTCCACTAGCTTAACTACTAACTACTAGCTTAGCAGGCTAAGCTAGTAGTTTCCCCGACCATTAAGTCTTCCAAACTAAATCCTGATTATATGTTTTCATCTGGTGAAAACCTTCGTGAATAACTGTCATAACCTAACCGTAGCATGTTTGCGCTCCGTTAACATGTTAATTACCAGCAGCTCCACTTTCACGGTATAGTGAGCTAAACTGCAGGAAACAACTAAAATGTTAGAAGCCATCATGTCAGGCAGCCTGCCAGATTCGCCATTCTCCTTCAAAACCACAAACCTTACAAAGCTGCCAGTACGCACAGGCCCCTACAAGGTTTTATTGGCATCACCACGATGAGAAAACACATCCGTTTCAAGTTTGAAACAGCAGTTTCTTCTTTTTTTTAATGACAAGATAAATATATTATAGTCATTCTTTTGTATTATTTAAAGACAGAAAGAAAAAGTTATTGCAACTGAAATTAATATGTTGTATTATTCCTGTTATAAATGTCATACCTATATGTATTTATGTATTTTTTATATTTATTTAAGCATGCAACTTTGAAAACACACCTGCCTATGTATGTATGTAATACTATGTATTGTTTTTAAAGTAAATATTCCTATTTGAGCTCAATACTAAACCCTCTTCATTGTTCAGTTCATAACAGAGGAACACAAATACACCAAAGCTCATATTGGAAACTTTATAAGACAGGCTATCTGCTTAAAAAGCCAGCCTGCAGTCAGCAGCTTAACACAGACACCACACATTGCTTAAAAGTTACAGAAACACTGAGTGCCTTTCTATCAAAGCAAAAAACAACAACACCACTCCTCTTTTTAGAGCTGGCTTTGACTGAAAATGTATTAATAGCTGGAATGTGCTAGTTTTTAATGTGTCATATGTTCTGTGTCTCTGAGGTTATATTTTATGCTTTTATTTGTATTCTCCCCGCATCACTTTGAATTGTCTTGTTGTTCAAAGTGTGCTATACAACTAAAGTTGCCTCTAATGGGGTTAAAAACAGTGCCATCTTCATAGAAAACTTTCTTTTTAGCTTAAAGAGAAACATTTCTATTGTTAAAACAGGCATCTGCAGGCTGCCTTCCTCAACAGACAGCGGGACAAATTAACCGGCTAATGTCAGAGACTGTTCTAATCCTCCAATTAATGCCCAATAAGGACGTAAAAGCAACACTGAATAAATGGTATTGATGCCATTATTAGAACTTTAACATGTTATATCGCTTTATGTTATATCGGTTTATGTTATATCGGTTTATGTTATATCGCGCTTCTGTCTCAAGTGAAACAGTTTATTTAATAATATGACATTTTTTAGCTTTTTTTGTGACATCAAGGGGAATCTGCCCAGAAGTCCCATGCCGACTCATGATTGGTCATACACCAGAAAACTTTTCAAATAGCCGAATTTGTGCGGTAAAAACAATGCACAATATTTTACAGCCAGCTTACTGGCAGTGCGCAGCAACAAGTTCACTTTAGAGCATAGACACATCTAGGCTCTATTCCGTGTAATCCTATTGAAATTTCCCCACATAGAAAATTGTGTCAGCTACAGACGCCTTGGGGTGTTTCCATACTCCACAGCTCAGTTCTTCAATAGTTTCGATTATATTCTTGCTATTTGGCAGGGGGGGGGGGGGGGGGGGGGGGACAGCTTAATCCGCATGAACCAAAAGTTTCTTCTTTTTTCTTATCTGACAGCGACTTCAGCCCAAAATAGAAGTCCAAACGCTAGCGGGCTAAGCTAGTCGTTTCCCGACCATTAAGTCTGCCAAACTAACCACAACTAGGATGAATCTGCTTCCGAACTGTCACACGCACGCACACACGCACACACACTATGTAAGCACAACACGGCCCCGTTACCTCTCCAAACAACAGCGTGTCCGGGACCGGAAAGCTGCTCTGACCTGAACAACTTTCTGGGAACATTGTGTGTTTTTAATCATGTTGGTTCTGTTGGGCTAACAAACAGGCTACCAGCAGCAGGACAGCTAAGTATAAACATGAGAGCAGGGAGCAGCAGACCGGGCACCGAATGGTACCGGCCTAACAGCCCGCTCTGACCTCCTTACCATCGTACAAATCGAAGCGATCTTTCGGACTGTCATCAGTATTTCCATCCGTACGCCGCCATGTTGGACCGAACCCCGATGTTAAAATAATCAGACCCGCTTCGGCTGCAGAGTTCCGGGAGAGCGATTTGAGCCTGGCTGCTATCAGAGTGAAGATCACAGGGATGACCGAAAGAGCTTCCGGTAAAGCCTTTCAGAATAATAACATAAAAATAACATTACCCCAAAAGAAAAACTTTTTTCTCTCAAACCGTCTTAAGTAAAGTATTATTATTATTATTATTATTATTATTATTATTATTATTATTATTATTATTATAGATTTTTCTAAAGTCGTTTTTTGTTATTGTTTTTTTTTTTTTTACCATAGCCTCTGTGTATATAGTTCTTGACACTAAAATACTGTCTGTGCTAATTTGGTTTTCATCCATTGTAACTAAGTAAGATTGCTTTATATTTAGGATTTGTTATAAACCAAATTATATTTTTACTATATATGGGTTCCGTGGGTAGTTTTCCGGGAAAGCATTAGCAAGAGGTGTCAGCACCATTGGTCAGAATGGATTAACAATATTTGAGTTGATGAAGTCAGTCACCACATAATGCCTGAATAGGAGGACTATGCTTATCTTTTGTGTTTGTGTGTCTTAATCCTTTCCCGTACGTTTATGTAGGCCTATATGTCCATGGTTAATCGTTTAGTTATTAATATGTTAACATTTAAATAATCGTATAAACTGTGCGTATTTCTGAATTACAATCAGTCTTGTTTCATGCGGTTAACAAACCTCGTCAAAAATCTGTCATTTTATTCTGAAAATACAAGCATTTTGTTTCCGCTTAAGTTGTCGTTGTTTTTCTATCGTAGTTAAGAGTTTCCTGCCGTCCGCTCCGGGAGGTTGCGAGGGAGTGTCGCCGAAGAATAATTTATTCATAAATGTTAGTTCGGTTATTCACTGTGTGGCGAAGAATTGTTGACCATCATTTGTACTTGTTTTAAGGAATAACAATAACAGCTTAATCTCCCCTGACTCTGATATACGGAACATGTATACATTTTTGGTTGTTAAAAAAATCATTCTACTTTTCCATTTCATTTATTGTAAAAATGTTTTACATCTACTTGATTATACCTAATCACTTCAAGCAACATTTAACTTGTACGCCAATTGGTGCCTTCAAAGACTGTTTAGTGAAATGATATATCTAGCAAAAAATAAAAGCACAAGTTGCCTAAGACTTTATGTAACCTCTTTGAATCATGATTACAGCTCAGCTGAGAGGAAGGTTGGTTCAATATTCCTGAAATACGGTTCATATGTGTAGGGTTAACGTTTGAACGTAGGCCTATTTACAGGGTTTATTTGATATGCCTGCTTAGGAGTCCAAAATCTGGGATCTGTACATGGTTTACTTTAGTTAAAAGTGAGAACAAATTAACAGTTTTAGGCTGTTTCCTCAGTGTAGAAAAAGTTGATCAGTCTAAATATTTGACATTTAAAAAATAGATCATTATTATATCAAATCAGATAGCAATGGTGATTAACATTAACCACAATATTCAGTCATAGAGAGATAACACTCATGTTGTCCCCTTTGGAATCCTGCCCTGGGCAATATCCCTCAGCAGTGAGTCATATTTTGCCTAGAACAAAAACTGCTTCGGCCTGTTTTAAGTATTTTCTTCAGGTTTGGAGTCTTTCCATCTCCAAACACTAAAACTTCATCACAAACTAAAACCGCTAACAAGGGCTAAAACAGGCACTTTTTTGTTTGTTCTTTTTCATTGTTCTTTTTCGCTTGTTTTTTTTCCATGTATTTTTGCAATGCTTAACGGAGACAGTGAGGAGTAAACTTAAAATAACTATTTTTGAAAGATAAAACGTGAATATCTCAGGCTTGTTATGGTAATATTGACTCCAAAATATCAGAAATTGACATTTTTATAGAACAGAAAATATCAAAATAACAAATAGAGCCACAAACAATACAATAAATTTTTTTGGTTTTTGTACGAAGCCTGTTTTTTGGAGTTGTCAATGTATATTATACTCAGCCATGAATGGAGCCTTGCAAAATTTTCTGAATACTTTCTATTACAAGAACAAGAAATGAAGCCACCAGTCTTTTCTCAATCATTTCTTTATTGGAATATCCAAAAATGTTATAAATGTTTTTATTTTTTCACAGTTTTTATGTAAAAAAAACAATAACAAAAAACACCCCCTCTCACCCCCCAAAACATGATAAATACGAGGCTTAAATGTTTTTGGGTTTTTTTCTATTTATTGTTTTCTCCCTGTATGGACCTTGCTTCCATGCAAATTGGGAACTTATGTAACAGATTTTTATTTTTTTATTTTTACATCTATATTGTTTTTTTTAATAAAAAACAAACAAAACAAATCAATAACAACAGATTATAAGTTTTGCCATTTCAAAATCAGAACTATTTCTCTAAAACGGACATTACAGGGCTTACATAGAAACTTGTATCTTCTGAAATGAAGAACATTTATTTTTGATATTTTTACTACTTTTTAAAACTTTTATTTATATGTTTTTATGTAAAAAAAAAAAAAAAAAGAAAGGTAAGTAATGACATAAACATATACATACACACACATAAACTAAAACGTAGCCTTAAAGACCCACTCTGGAACTTTTACACTATAAAGACACAGGTTTTCGAAACATTGATGTGACGCAGCACCATTTTTGATGTTCCTTTTCGGAGCTGTCACTACATGGGAGGTTCCTCCTACTGTTTAACGAACTATAGAACACCCGCGGACCCACTTCCCCGGATGTAGTTAGTGAGGTTTGCTTCACCGCAGTATGCTATGCGCTACCTAACGATTTAAATAAACCTGCTGTTTTAAGACTTAAGCCATGGCAGATCCACCAAAGAAACCAAAGAAGACGCTATCAGAAGAAGTCAGGAAAAGGAACTGGGCTGCAAAAGCTGAAAGCTGCTGGGGTCCACACTGCTGAAGGCTCTTTAAGATGATTCATAATGGGGCGGATCAGTTTTCGCTTGTTGTGAAGTAGAGGTAAGTAAAGTTGCAGCATGATGAGCTGCGGAGCTGTAAGCTAAAGTTAATGACCAGGCTGTTCCCCTGTTACGTCGTCCTCCCTAACAGCGCACATTCCGCTCTCCCTGCTGCCTGCTCGCTCAGAGCAGAAGGCTGGGAGAAGAAACGGGTGAAAGAAAACATCCTTTAGTGCTGTAAAAGATCTTTTCTGTCATGCGGTCACTCAGTTTAGGTTAAAGTAGGATTAGCTTTTAAAACCCAATGTAACAACTTTTTTAGTTTTGTGTGGTCAGCCACTTTGAGTGACACGTAAGAGTTACAGGAGGATGTACGGAGGCTGAACTAGCCACGTTGCTACTTGATTGGTCAGTAAAAAAATGCTTGCTCCTGGGTTATTTGGGCATGACGATGTGATACAGTGCCAGGAAAACTGTTTGATGGTTTACCAACTGACACGCTGTTAGTTTGATGTTCTGCTGTTTTGGCTGGCGAGCTGTAAAACCACCACTAGCCATGCGCTCCATAGATATCTGTTTTTACGATAGTGACATTACGGCACAAGCCATGAGAGGGCGACAGAGGGCAACTATCTGCAAGTTTATGGAGTGTTTAAAAAATATCTATTCACCCTCTAATGAACGTTAATGGACTTCTATAAACCACTATAAATTAAGGAGAGAGAGAGAGAGAGAGAGAGAGAGAGAGATCAAAAGTGATGATGGATGTGCATTTTTTTTTTATCCACATGTTTTTTCTTTGTTTTAACCTTTGATCCACCAACACTTGATTTAGCGCCTTTACTCTCATCAATTTTTAAGTAGGCTATTACTAAGATGTTAAGGCTGGGAAGTATAGGCCGAATTCCCACTTGTCTCCCGGGAATATTTGAGGGGACGGATCAAAGTTTACATCCCTCCCTCTCATCACTTCGTCTGCTCTCTTTCCACAGCCAGAG
Source organism: Apricaphanius iberus (assembly GCA_028564705.1). Taxonomy (NCBI): domain Eukaryota; kingdom Metazoa; phylum Chordata; class Actinopteri; order Cyprinodontiformes; family Aphaniidae; genus Apricaphanius; species Apricaphanius iberus. Next base: position 879,599 of record JAPXFQ010002314.1, read on the forward strand.
CCATCTGGAATCTCCGGGAACCGTGTCGTTTTTTTTCTTTTAGCCATCAAAGCTTAAAATGGATCAGTAACTCATTTAATGATGCATCGATTGTGGAGCTAGAAGATTTTCCATTTAGAAGGATTTGTTGAAAATAATTGGAAATCGGGGAAACTAAATTTTTCTGATTGGTTTTCTCTCGCTCTCTCTCTCTCGCTCTCTCTCTCTGCGGAAAAACCAAATTTTTTCAGTGCGAACGTGGCTTGCCTGTGAGAATATAAAGGATTTCTCCTTGGGTTGCAGGGATTTGTTGTGATTTAACCCCTCAGACAGATCGGAGTTGCTTTGAAGACAGGAGGGGGGGGAGCTAAATGCGGCTGTCTGGCGACTCTGTCCCGGGAAACATGAACAGCAGCGGGTCTGGCAACTTTCTGCTGGTCCCCATCCCGGAGTACCCTCTGCTGGACTGTGCCCCCAACAAGACGGTGAAGATCGTGGTGCTGGGCGCCAGCAACGTCGGGAAAACTGGTATGGATTTGGGAAGCAATTATTCAAAAGCAGAATCCAAATGTATCCGGGAAAGTTTCCAGCTCCGATTAGTTTACATTGTGTGAAAAAAAATAATACGGGTAGAAGTGCGACTTTTTTTTTTATGAATACCAAAATGTTGTAGTTTAGCATGTCTTGCTTTATAAGAAACAATGAGTTGTTAAAATATTAGGTGCAAGTGAAATAAAGAGTGTTATCGTTCATGGACGACAGGGGGCGACAAACAGCATTTATTTACTCAAAAATGTAAAAAAAAAAAAAACTTCCTGCAAAATTTGGCTTTAACCTCTATTAATCATGAACTGTTGGGGTAAGAAAATAAATAGAAAGAAATTAGATTCCTAGCGAGTGAGAAAAATCATTTTATATTTCCATGGGATGCTCTTTGAAAGAAAAAAAAACGTAAACAATTTTGAGCACAATAAATCCAAACTCAATAGGCAATTGCAGTATTTCGTTTTCTACTGAATAATTTGGGGAACTTTTGTTTTTAATAAAACATAATTTTTTAGAACGATCATCATGCAGCAAAAACTCAGACAACTCTAGTGGTTTAATACAAAAAAGATGCAATGAAAGTGATGAGGACGCTCATTCATTATAATACAAATTTTACTAGATAAATATTGTTATTCAGTTATTTCTACTTTTTCCCCAATCTGTCATGTCAAAACCGCAAATGTCAATATATTTAGCAAGGATTTTATGTTCTAAACCAAAACAGAGCAGAAGGCTACTTAATTGTGAAGTAGAGCCACATACTTTCGAGTGGAGAGAAAATGCTGGCGAAGAAAAGCAATCCCACAGCATGACGGTGCCGTTACCACCTTTCCCTGTGGGCGTGGTGAGTTCAGGCTGACATGTACGGTAATGTTAGCGTTCTTCTGCACATGGACGCACATTAAAACTGCGTAATATATTGCAAATATACCATCATGATCGTGATCATGTGTGCAGTGTTGATATCACACAGGAATTATTAGAGTGCAGTAATCGTTGGTCAGTATATTTCAATATATAGGAAGCAGAACCATAGGAAAGACGTAATCTGTCATTTATGGCAACTAATATTGTCACTGCTAAATTTTCTAATGTTGTTGTCCTGGAATACATGTATGACATGGAATGCACTGCTGATAGCTGTCCTCTCAGCAGATTCTCCCTCCTGTGTGGATCTCAGCAGCTCCCCCAGAGATAAAATTGACCTCTTGTCTGCTTTTCTGACTTGTGCTCTCCTTGCCCTGCCAGTGAGTTGGAAAGATTGAAAGACTTCACTGGTATATGGTCTGACCGATCGCAGAGAAAGAATACTGAACAGCTCCCTAACAGTTTCATTAAGGATTTTAGACACCTTTGGTTGTAAGAATTTTTTTATAGTTGTTGTTTTTTTAGATGGAGTCAGCAAGATTTTTTTTTTTGCTTCCAGTAAAACGCTAGATAAACGTAACGCCTCAGCTAGGGAAACAACAGTGAGTAATGCTCGCTGCCTGTCCAATGAGTGAGGAATGTAGTGTCTGCAACAGATCTCGCAGCTCAGTTTGCAGTAAATGAAAAGCATTGTATGTAATAACCCATGATTTATTGCCACAGTAGTGCCATTCTTTGTGTACACAGCTTAATAAGATCTTCTGTGTTAGATCTCAGTCTATTAACTCATATGGAGCGAACCAAATGTATTTGCACTACCGTTAAAAACACAATGAATTCACCTTTAAACGTAGGAGTAATCCCACACTGAGAATTTCACTTCAGCTCTTTGACGGTGACCTTTGGAGATATATGTTCTTTTTTTTTACCTTCTTTAGCCTCGTGTACATCATATGTGGTGGCAAGATAAACATAGTTCTTCATACAGCATTGTTTGTTTAAGTTCCAGTTTTATTTCATTTTTGCTTTAACCACTTTCCTGCCACAAACCCAATTCTACCTATCTCGAGACCAGTATTATTTTGTGTTTTGCATTCTCAGAAATGGGGAATATAAATGGTCTTTTATTTTTATATTATTATCCTTTGCCAAAAAGAAGTCAAGGTTTACTAATAAAAACTTAATGAAAACTCAAAAAAAAGTAGTGTAGAGTTTACTTAAACTTTTTCTGCAGGAAGTACACCCTTCCCACCCCACACACAGAACAAATATACTGTAAATGTTAGATTTTTTTTCAGTGTGAGATTTTGCTACAGAAAAAGAGGAAAAATAGACCAGGGGTCCCAATACATTTTTTAAGTTCTTTGCAAAGTACTCCTGTGTTGTTAACTTACACAGACAAAAGCATAATTTTGGTAAATTGGGATTATATTTGACGGTCCAACATAAACTGGTGCATAATTATTAGGAGGAACGATATGTTGTTTTAAAATATGTGTTTCATTTTGGGCTTTTGAATCCAGCCCCCTTTATTCTAATACTCTTACATAAAATCCAGTTCAACCAATTGCCTTCAGAAGTCACCTAATTACTAATCAGACTCTTCCTGTGGATAATTTAATTAGTCACGTGCTTCCAGAAATCTGGCCTTTATGGAAAATTAGCAAGGAGAAAGCCAATTCAACTTTTACTGGTCAAATGAGTCCGAAATGTAATTTTCTTCGCCTACATGCAAAATGTTGGGTAACAGAAAACTAGCGTACATCACTCGGGAAATATGTGACCAACTGGGAAACATGGTGGTGGCACCGTCCTTCTGCGGGGATGTGTTTCTACAGTATGAGAGGCATGGAAACCTGGTGATGATGGGAAGATGAATGGAGCTAAATACAGGGAAGTTCTGGATGAACACCTTTCAGTGGCTGTAGGTGACTTTCGATCGGGGATGGAGACAGCAATCCCAAACATGCAGCCAGAACCACGCTGGAACGCATTACATTAGATCCAGATCTAAATCCAACTGAGAATCTGTGACAAGAAGGGAGGATTTTTAGTCAGTTCAGCTTTCTCTGCCTCACCACTATGGGTAGCAGAGCTTTCATCTGCTCTGCTCCAAGGCTCTGAAACGCTCTATCCCTGGTCTCAATATTGTTTTCTCTCTCTCAGCTTAAATCTCAAGTCTGCATATTCACTCTGAACTTACTTTTTGTACTTTAGTTGATCTTATGTTATTTTTATCCTTTTATTGGTTGAGATTATATTGTTGTTTCCTTGGGAGTATAATTTACATTCAAGATGACTGAGATTATGGCATTTTCCAAAGAACAATGAGCGTCAGGTAATTTCGGAACAACATGTTGTGCAGTACTTCATGTTGGCTTGTTACATGGAACACTAATAAGATATAGGGCTGTGTACTGATAAGAATCTCACAGTTCGATTCGATTTTGATTCTTGAGGCTTAGATCCGACTTCCATTCAATTTAATATTGATTTATTAGCTTTGATATTCGATTATAAATAAATACACAAATAATATGAGTACCTGAGTGTATTTTTTAAATATTGTGCGCTATAGTACCAATGTTTAAGAACAGACTGACCCCGGCACGTTTCCTGTCGTGGTTTATTTTGCAGAACGAACTGTACAATATTGTGCATGTGTCGTACAACGCCGAACGCTCTCATTAGAGTGTTGCCCACAGCGCCGCAACTGGCCCGGTGGACTAAACTGATTCATAGGATTTGATTCATTGATATTTAATTGAGAAACAAATACTTGCAACGCATTGACAAATCTATATTTTTACCCAGACCTATAAAGTACATTGGATTTCGTGGCTGTTATGTGATAAAATATGAAATGGTTCAAGGGGCGTGGATAACTCTTCACATCATTGTTATTACTACATTCAAATTTGGATGTTACATAGAACTCAGATCTGAAACACTACAAAGAAAAAGCGCCATTGGTTTATGTCTAAGTATAGTTTAGGGACTGTGGAAGCTTTCTCTGGCCTGCTTAAAACAATACGAAGTCTCACAGATTTAATGCTGAAATCTCACTCGTGCTCATTTGTCTTTAATCCTCTCTCAGGACCATCTGGGTACGCACATGTTGTTTTTTGACATGAGGCTAAATAGCTTTGTGTTTTGTTCACTCCAGATTCCAACACTCTCTGGCAGTCCTTAAGCAGTGAAGGAGATAATTATTTGCCAGTACATCAGGTTCTGAGTAATGCTGGCTTTAACTTTCTCTTCACACACTACATGCGTGAAATTTGACCCTTAAAAAAATATGTCGCAGGGAGAAAAGGAAATTCCGCCAGAAGTGGGGGAAAACCAGCGTGTAGAGAGATGCAGTGACCCACCAGTGTCTCCAAATGTTAACAAGTTTGTCACCGCGCTACGCCTTCCTTTTTTCCGTGCATCACTGATTGACAAAATTCTGTTTCGTTTTCAGCTTTGATTGTCCGGTTTCTGACGAAGAGGTTCATAGGAGATTACGAAGCAAACACAGGTGAGTTTATTTCCTCCATCTGACTGCCTTTGCCCTCCCACACATTTTTTGCACAGAATCGCCCCCCTGCCCATGATTGATCCGCTCTCATCTCTTTCACATTCATCCTTCCACCTGGATCTCTTTGTCTCCACAGGAGCGCTCTACTCCAGAAAGGTCACCATGGATGGGGAGGAAGTGTCGCTCCAGATTCAGGACACACCCTGTGTTGCCCTCCAGGTAATTTAAACGAACAGTCAGTTTTGACTTGAAACGTATTCGTTTCAGTTGAAACTATCTATGTGGTGCGAGTTTACTTCCTTTTAAATGGGGGCACAAATCATAAAAAAAAGAGTGTATTTCATAAACAAAATGAGCGTAAAAAAGCGTAGGGAGAGGGTAAAATGACACTGTGGGAAGTAAAACAGTGATTACAGGCACAGAAATTTTGTAACAGGGCGTGTACAAACACTTTTTTCCCCACATAATTCCAAAACCTGTTGTTAGGCTGTAATTACATATCTGAAAAGATGTCCAAAAAATATACATGGGAAGTATTGTATTTGTGGTATACCATAAACATACCTTTAGTTATGGACCAGTGGGCCTCAAACATTTTATAAAGGCTGAGATCTCAGTATAAACTGAGTTATTTTTAATATTATTAACAATAAGACAGCAGAAGTTTGAGGTTTTTCTGGTTTGAAATAAAGGAAATAAAACAAGTTCCCATGTTATTTATTCAGACTCCAAGCCTGGTTGAAGAATGGATGGATGGATGGATGTACAATTTGCACGTTCTCTTTGTACTTGCTAGTTCCCAGTTGGAAAAACAACCAGAATGCCCCTTGAAATTGGAATTCCAACTGGTATAGTACTCCAATGCTCTCTTTGTTTTAGAATGCTTTTTATTTTATGTCTTTTTTTTTGCCTTCTCTAGCTAATCCTAGCATCAAAGCAAACAGAAAATCCCACTTTTCTCACCATTTTGTAACCAGCAACCTCTTCATTTTGGCGGTGAATCGCAATGGTGTCATGGTGTGGAAGGAGCAGGACCTAGACGCAGATTAATTTTAGATGAGAATAGATTTAATGACTGAATAGTATACTTATAATACATGCTCAGGGAGAAACACGCAGGAAAGTCTAGGATGAGGACTTGGAGGATGGAAAGACAGAGAATGCAGCATAGTAGTGAGGAGATCTGAGAGATTAAGTGTACTGGGGAGGAATGAAGAGTGGCACAGAAACCGGGGGAGATAATCAAGGATAAAACAGATGCAGGTGGGAGGGAGAGGTGGTAGAGTGGCAGAAGCAAAAACAGTGGGAACTAGAGGGTGACAATTTTTCGGGATTCCCACGGGTCACATGATTCCTACAGGATTCCAGCGGGACTGGAGTCAATTTCACTGTTGGTAATGTGATCGGGACAGGACAGGAAATAATCCACGGTATCGGACGGGAAACCGGAAATTATAATTTTTACATTTTTTTTTTTACATTTATCTTGTCAGATATCAGGGAATTAGCTTTAAAAATGACGCTGCGATGCGGTGCCAATGTGTGTGGTTATTAACTCCGCCGCAAAATGCAATTCCATCGGGTCTACTACACTGCACGCAGCGAAACTGAAACTGCCACGTTGTTGCTTCACCACATGGATAAACTGTAAGCATATGATATCCGACTGAAACTGCTTGTATCTTAATAGTTTGGTAGTCAGACGAATCGAGTCCATTCATGACGTGGTAAGGTGGCCAAACAACGAGAATGCAGGATATGGTTAAAGATGGCGGATAAAGCTAAATAGATTATCTTTGATACTGTGCTACGCTTTGGTTTAAAAGGGGGGGGCGGGGGGAGCGAGCACCATAGGAGGTAAATTACTAATCTACGGGATTCGGGTCGGGACGGGAGTCTTTCTCTCGGGATTTTTTTGGGACAAGATTTTTTTTGGGGGGGCTGTCACGTGATCGGGACGTGACGGGAGTATTTTTTTGGTTTCGGGACGGGAGCAACAATTGATTCCCGTGTCACCCTCTAGTGGGAACAGAGGAAAGACAGATTAAACACTAATAACGAATAATACTAAATACTTAATTATTACTAAAAAGGCACTTGGTGAACCCAGACCTCCGCCAAGGCAGAAAACATAGCAGCTGGATTCACACTGATATCACTATTTGTTCAGTAGTTTTTCCACGTAAATTACTATTTCGGTAATAGTGGTTTTCTGATCACCACCAAATTATAATCGCTTGTTACTGGTACCATTGTAGACAATTTCCTGCAACTTTAATCAAAATTCATTGATAGCTTTTTGGGTTATGTTACTAACGAACAGACAGACAGACAAGCAACTAAACAAAGCATGGTGAAAACGTAACATCTTTGGTGGAGCCAATAAAGCAGAAACTAACCCAGAGAAATGAAGTACAAATGACCTGAACAAAGTAAAGAAATATCAAAACAAAAGAACAAACAGAAACTCAAAATGGGAACGAAGAAGAATCCAGAGTCCTAAAAAAAAATAATCTCCAAACAGCCAAGAATTGTAAAAAACTCCAACATCCACGGTGACTCGACTGCAGCAGCAGAAATCCAAATTTCCTGATTTAGAGTTTGAAAAATGAGCACAAGGAGCCCTCTTAAGGTCAGTGTATCAAGGTAAATAATCAGAGGCGTGTCGACAACCCTGCTTTCACAATCCAATGTGATTGCATCATTATTAGAGCTATTTGTGGCATCTGTTTCTTTCATAAAAAAACAAAAAAAATTTGGGGTCTTCTGAACAGATCATTATTAATGCATTTGTGTCATTCCATTTGGACAACTGTAGTGCTGCGTTTAGTTGTCTGGACAGCACATCTATTTAGCGTCTGCAAGCTATACAGAAGGCAGCAAGCCAGACTTCTCAATAAATCAAGTAAATGTATTCATGTCACCCTGGTCTAATACGCTCCTCAATGGCTCCCTGGGGATTTTCAGATTTGGTTTAACCTTCTAGTTCTCACCTACAGCGCTATTAATTGCTGAGCCCCAGATTATTTGTAACCTGTAACCAAACGCTCTGCTGCTTGCGGCCTTGGTTCCAAAGCCCAGAATCTCCTGGTGGTTCCACGTACTCAGCTAAAATCTAGGTGGGGGGGGGCGACCACTTTGCTGAGTCTGTGGAGTTTTTTTTTTTTTTTAAACCAACTGAAAACTGTGCTGTTCTCTCACAGGCTTTTATCTCATGATTTAGTTTGTGCTTTTTATGCTTGTTTTCAACACGAAGCAGATCCACAGAAGCCAAAGGAGTTAAACTACCTGGCACCCGGCTTGCTGGAAGCTATAACCACCGTGCACGCAATGTGATTTACATCTCTAAGTATTCTGCAGCAGGACGCTTTGGGTTACAGTTTTGATGAATAAATAAAAAAATTTTTTGAATTATTTTCATACCTCTTTGTTATCTCCATAGGTTGGATCAAACCCTTTGGTGTTAATAGGAACTATAGAGCCTAGGATTTGAACAGAGTAATACAATCAGTGATTTTAACATGCAACTATTGGAATAACTTGATAATTCACCTGAACTAATTTGCTGACTGGTAGACAGAAAGCTATTTGCAGTGGAATGTTGTTTCTAGATAGCACGACTGGTTCCCTACCCACATGGGCTGACTTTTAATGGCGTGACGTTAAATTGGCAGCAGCTGTATCTACACAAATAGTGAATCAAGTATGGTGACCTTGATATGTTTAAGATACATGTTTCATTTTTCTTCCCCGGGCTAATGCACTTGGCCTAACGCCTCGGCACAGTCTGTACTGATCTTGGTAGAAGATACTCATTCCGTTCAATGAGATTGCAGCTCTGGCAAGGGCGTATTTTTTGGGGGGGATGTGGCTTGTTGTGCAACTTAAATTATGTTGCATTTTCTTTTGTTGCAAATGTATCTTAAATCTTTTAATCATACGTCAGCTACAGTATAAGATGAGAACACATCTCGATTTTGAGTTGTTTTTGTGGTTTGGGGCGTAAACTCTCGCTTTTAAACTTCGTAATTGAAATATTAAAAGCATAAAGAGACTGTGTGTGTCTAAAAAGCTTAAAAAATAGGGGGGGTGAAAGTTACAGATAACCGTGACTTTAATTAGCCAGAGAACTCCCAGCGAGCGTTGATGTGCCTTCTGGCAGAATGGACCAACTGTGCAGGCAAAATGAGGCTTTAGATCAAAGCTATGATCTTCAAATAAAGATTTAGAACATTTAATAGACACAGTCCCAGTCAAGACTACGCATTTCTCTTGGTTATGAGCTCACAGCAATATCAGCACCTGCATACTCACTTTAGTCTTTGTGTTTTGGCAGGACGACGCTGAAGGCCTGTACTGCCAGGAGCAGATCAACAGGTCTGCCTGACATCATGTAATTATTAGTTTCAATTTAAAATGGGTATTATTCAGCTATTTTCTGTTGGTGTTTTCTCTTTCCCTCAGATCCATCTACTGGGCGGATGGATATGTGTTGGTTTTCTCCATAACAGACAACAGCAGCTACCGAACCATTCAGCCTCTGTACCAGCACATCAGACGTATACACCCGTCTGGAAACATACCAGTCATCCTGGTGAGGATGATTTAGAGAATATTATGCCCCATTTCAAATAGTGCCAGTACGGTATGGAACGGGACGCTTTGGCATGTTTCCATTACCTGTGTCCCTTCCGAGCCGACCCCTTTTTTCGGACTACCAAGCGTGCCGAAGCGACCCGAAACGCCCACCTATGGATAAATTGGTCCGGTAATACGATATCCCTATCATTCCTACGCAGCTGATTGGTCTGGAGTTGTTTGTTTGTCTCAGTTTAAGCTGTAGTTTAAAGTTTCAAATAAGCAGAACACCGCAGTTAACTGCAAGCAGCCTAAAATAAAAAAGAGTATGAGTCCGGAATTATATAACTTTTAAAAAACCTGGGGATCACAGGGGTATTCACAGATATTCTTCCTGGTTTCAGAAAAAATACTTTTTCTCGATTTGTTTTTTATTTCAATTTTTATTTCAATAAATGAAACCAAAAACACAATTTTAATGGCAGAACAGTGCTCTTAATTTGAGATTTTTCAGTGCACTATTTCTTCTACTTATTTTTTGGGTCAAAATATGATTCCCCTGATCATTAAACGAGGGCCTAACCCCTCTTATTTTACAGTATTAAAGGTTCAGAATAGAGAATGAATATTTAAAAGACACAATAGGAGGGTGATATGGGTTAAAAATTTTATCTCAGATTTTTTTAATACCAAATCTGATTTCAGATTTTAATCCATTTTTTCCTACCTGATTTTTTCGTAAGAAGAAATTGCAAGTGATATTTTTTTTTTTTTCAAACCCTTGCTTTTATTGCAACCATCCTGTCCTGGAGCTGACTTGAATTTAATGTCCAACTAAAAACAAGCTGCAAAAGTATCCTTGTAAAACAAAATGGCTAGATTGACATCACTCTGAGCTATGGAAGTCTAAGTAGCATATTGGTTAAAAAAATCTGTTTTCCAAAAAATGTATTTTCAACAACATAAGAAAGATGCTTTTTGCTGGAGCTTTTGTTAAGCTAAGCCCACCCACGTCCTCGCCCACTACAGTTCTTTTGAGATGGTAATGGCAACACAACCTACCCGTTCCATACTGTACTGTACTGGCCCTAGTGGAAAAGGGGCATAAGTCTAATGATAATTTTGACTTTTAAGGATTTACCTGAAAGATCTTCCGTCAACCATCTTTTTGAATTATTGTCTATTAAAGTATGCGTACCTTTTATGTTTTTACATTTGTCAAATTAAAGCCATACATGTAATGTGTTATACTGAGATTTTATGTAACATATCGAAACAAAATGGTTCATAGTTGTGAAGGGGAAGGATTTTTCAGCTCTGATATATGAAACTCCAGTGCCCCTGAAGTCACCTATATATGCAAAGATTCTGCCTGAATTTATGCCGAAATTCACTTACATACGTATGTGTTTTTTTGTTGCCATGTTTCTGTTTGCCCTTCATAAAACTGCTTCATCAGCAACAATGCCGGTTGTTTTGGTGACGCCTGCTGACATAATTTCCCACTGAGTTACAACCAGTCGCCCAGCGACTCTTACCGGGCCATTTCTGATTATATACCCCAAGGCAGGCAGATGCATACCGTGAAGCTGCGGTAAAATTAAGCAACGGTTCCGATAATGGCCTTATTGTCATCATTAAGACCAAGGAACATGGCAGACAGGTCAGCGATCAGGTTGTGGAGAAACTTGAACCAGATTTAGGGCATAGAACAATATCCCAAGCTTTGAACATCTCACAGAGCTCCGTTCCATCCATCATCTGAAAAGTCCCTTAAGTATTATTGAGACTCCACATGTGTGCAAGTTAATCTCAGTTAAAGAAAACCGGTTATTTTCTTGTTTTTTGCTTTTTTTTATTATGTTTGTGCCGCGGATTCCTAAAACGCGTTTCGTTCACTGCTTGAAATACGTAATGATGATGTCACATCAGCAATCTTTTAGCAAACTTTTTGGCCTACAGGAAAAACACTGTGATGGAACTCTTACACAGCACAACCCCCCACCTCCTAGTAATGGCAGCATTGTTCTGTGGGGTTCCTTGGTCCAGAAAAACAGAGAAGGTGGTCAGAGTTAGTGAGAATGTGTTCTGAGTTAAATACAGGCTGTGAAAGACTCCAGCAGTAGAACTCTAAACCTTCAACCAGAGCTACAATGAAATGGGTTTTAGATCAAGGCATATTCATGTGCTAGAACGTCCCGGTCAAAGTTCCTACCTAAATGTAGACCAGATTTACTCTAGATCTTCTGTTGAAAGAGTTGAAAACTGACGCTTGCAGACACTCTTCAGCCATTCAGGCAAAATTAGGCCTTTTCTGCGAATGAATGAAGCTGATGAAGCAATATAACATAAAGACTTTCACAAAGTATTCATTCAGGGGTAAGGCTAAAAACAACTGCATGTGGCACTGTTTAGATTTTGTAAAAAAGCAGAAACTCATGCCCCCCCCCCCCACGTTGTGCTCAATTCTGTGTTCTTCCATCAGTAAAATCCCAATAATCTCCATAAAATAATTTAAGATCTCTGGCTCTATTGTGGCAAAATGTAAAAATGTTCTACAGGTATAAATACACTGAAAATGTCTTTGAAATATCGATTTGTTTTTTGTTCAGTTACCAGAATAACAGGATTTATTTCAACTCGCAGCACACCTTACAACCTTAATTCAATAATCTAATCTGTTTTATAATCTGTTCACTGCTACAGGTTGGAAACAAAAGTGACCTTCTCGGAGCCCGACAAGTGCCTGCAGAAGAGGGCGACACATTAGCTACTTCACTAGGTAGTAGTCATCGCCCCACCTTCACTAGTATTAGTAAACCCTGATATTGGCTAGAATGTGTTTCTGAAAAGCTTATTGACTTCAGTCTAGGAGCCATTCACCTAAAATACATACAGCATATTAATCACTGGCAGTCACAGTCTAAATTGAAATAATCCAAACTATATAACCTAAGGTAACCATTTATATATTTATGCAAAGCATCTTAGAATGTTTCGGTGCATTGTTCTGGTATTCATTCCTTCTTTCTTTTAGTTTTGACATTCTCTTACTGCCTGCCAGGTCGATGTTCTTGGTTATCTAGTGAAATATCTCCAAAGCTATTTGATGTTCATGGCTCACAGAAGATAATTGCTCCCCCACTTCCTGCCTTGCTCATATTCTGAACCTGGATCCAAAAAAACAGGAGTAAAATAAATTTCTAGATGGTCGCACCGTCCCACTCCCAATAGCTATTGGTTTTGACACACTGTTCTTGAAGTTGAACTCCCATACAGATTTTTTGCCTTGATAAACTGTGTCCTGCATGGGGCCTGATGGCGGAGGAATGCTGACTATTATCGGGATGATGAGCGGACCTGATCTGAACCGTGTCTTTGATCGCAGGAGGCGTTTACTTCGAGGCCTCGGCCAGAGAGAACCACGAGGGAGTCCACGCCGCCTTCCTCCATCTCTGTCAGGAGGTGGGGCCTTATCTTTCTATTTGGTTGTCAGAAACGTCTGATTGGTGAGAACTCAGGAGGCCGTATTAACGGAGCTGTCGTCCTGATGACAGCATCTTATTTAGCTCCCAGGGTGTCAGTCAATTTTATACCCACCATCCTTTTAAGGAATTTCATGCTCTGTGGAAGCTTTGATAGCTGAACAGTCCCTAAAAAGCGGAAATACCACATGTTTATCTCTTTGACCTTAAGGGGAAACTAAAATGGGCCGCTATGCGTAATTTTTTTTTCTCTAATGGAGTAACAGTTGTTGCCCCTGGGACGATGACTGAATTAGCGGTTTCCCGTTGCTTACTTACACATGAAAAGCTAAAAATAACCGCCTGCTAGCTTTTCAGCAAATAGACTAAACAACACATTTGATCAACATGTTGATGTTTCATTACTTCTGGTAAGAAACTAAAACAAGATCAGTAATAATTTTGGTTGAAATATTTCAGATGAAATAATTAATTTAAGTTTGATTAATAACAAGGCAGTATCAACTGATGTAATGTTGAAAATTCTTAACATCAGGATTTCTGTAAAAGAAAAAAAAATGGGGAAAGTTACACTGCTACTTGAACTTTGCCACATTTTGTAAGCTTCTAACCACAAATTTCAGTATATTTCATATACCAAAGGCTGTAGGATCATCCTAGCAATAACTTGAGATTGGCCTAAATTGCTTAAAAGATTGTAATACGACGACAATTTTTGGTCAGAAAACCATAGGAAGTCTCAAAGGCACATTTACAAAGAACATACATACTCTACAGCCAGCATCCGGGAGAAACTCACCTAATTTTGCTCAACAATGTCGCAAGTTGCTCTTGTGAATTCAAAGGCAGCTATGCCAGCTTCATAAAAATGCTGAAGGAAACTCTGCGCCCCCTCCACAAATGCCAACGAACTCCAGAGTTTGTATGAACTTGGAGTACGAACCTGCTGTTCGTAAGAACCTTCGTGATCGTAGCTTTAATGTAATTTCATTTTGCCAGACCACCTCCTTCCAGGCATTCTCTGTGTCTACCACGTGTTTTGTGGCAAATTGGAATAATGGCAACATTTATGGAGAGATCAGTAATAGCTGTCTATTTAACAGATTCTCCCTACTGAGCTGTGGATTTCTGCATCTCCTCCAGAGTTACTATGTTTTTTTTTTTTTTAGCTGCTTATCTGATAAACGCTCTCCTTGACAGTTTGTTTCGATTTGAAAAGTCATGTCTTGGTACGTTTGCAGTTGTGCTATAAGCTACTCTTCCCATTCTCAGATGATGGATTGTACAGTGCTTCACAAGACTTTCTGATATTGTCTACAACACCTCTAGACGCCTTCAAAGAGCTCCTGGATTATTTAGAAAAGAAACTAAAAGGCCTGCTTCACAAGCAGCACTACTTTATATTGGTCTGTTACATAAAACGTCAATCAAACAAACCTTGTAGTTGTATGATGACAAAATGTACTGCACAGATTTTTTTACCCATAACCCTGGTTGTTAAGACAAAGGGTAGATGCAGTTTCATTGTTAAGGGGTAAATTTAAAGTAACAGTTTGTAGTTTTTGCAGTACACCTTTGAAAATAGCCAGTGAAATATTATGTAATAATAATTGCGTAAAGCACTTTAATTGAAACATATTGCCGATATTGTAAAATATGACTTTGAAAATCTGTTTTAAAATACATAGGCGCGGGTCCTCTTTTCAGGGGAAAGCCATATTAGATGACGTCTTTACTTCTACAAGAGCCCGGACGGACAAAGCGCACGGAACAAACCCGCTATTAAAACATTGATTTCCCCTCAAAATGCAAAAAAGTTTCGCCATAAATGCATTTTTACCTATTCGCTAGTTCCAAGCGATGAAAGAGAGACTGATGTGCTCGTCATGTTGCTGCAAATAGATAATTCTGAATTCAGCGTTTGAAAAAAGCATTAGTTGGACCTCTGTTGTTGAGTTTCTCACTTGAAGACACAGATACCACATGCTTGTGATAATTAAGGTATGCGCTGCCCCCTACTGGCAGAAAATTACATTCTGGGCCTTTAAATACTATATTAGGAGGGAAAGTAAATAAATAAATAAATAAAATGGGCCGAGCGGTCTTCAGATTTTTCAATTCAGTTATTTGCTTTCGTTTTGTGTTTTTTATACGTAAAACAATGTAATTTGGGCATCCAGTATTCACGAAAAACAATAGAATGTGACGTTTCACACAAACTGAATAGATGTATCTTCTTTGTACCAGGTGATCCGAGCACTGGGCGGAGGGAACGGGGAGAAGAGGAAAGGAGGCCTCCACCTGGCCAGACCCAAGTCTCCCAACATGCAGGAGCTGAAGAGGAGGTTCAGACAGGTCCTCTCCTCCAAAGTAAAGTCAGCTACAACTATCTGATCTGATCTGGAAGGGAGCAAAAGCGTGACTCAGTAGTAGCTTCCACGAAGGAGGCAATATCAAAGCCTTCTGTTGAAATGAAAAGGTTTGCAGAAAAATCACAAGAGGAGGTAATGAAGAGCCGTGACCTCCAGGTTCGCCGTCTGAAGCGGGACATGAAAACTGTGGAGGCGCTCTGAAGGGATCAAAGCCTTTCAAAGAGCACAAGGAGTCCCCTTCTAAGATGGACAGATAAAGGCAGAGACTGAGCTGAGCTTCATGGCAGTCCAGCTCCTTTGGAGACGCCTGTCGAGCAAAACCTCCTCACTGGGATAAACAAAGACACATCTCAAGGATGATTGATTAGACGGTTGATTTCTTGTTTTAAAGAGAATTACATTTTTTTAATCCAAAGCAATAAAAACTTTAAGAATTGCATCTAAAGAGTGATCATTATATTTATGAACTTTACTATGAGTTATGTAGGCCTATATATATATATATATTTTTTTTTAAAATAATGAACAAAAATGGCTTCCACACATCCCTGTTAAGAGTATTTTGAACAAAATCAGGAAGTGACCCCAAAATGCAGGAGTTCATGGCTTTACACCGAGACAAATGACAAGAGGGCGGACATGTGTTTAATCCAAACTGAAGTACAAGTTCCTCATCTTTAAAGATGTCAAACTCACATTTTTAGAATGATTATGAATAAAAATCAGTTTGAAACAGAAACAAGTCATTTTACGACATACACCAATTGAAGAGGTTGCGTTCAACCAGTAAAACTGGTTTAATGATTTGCACACTTTTTTTTTTCTGGTCGATTGTGTGTGCATTTCAGAGCACAGCGATGTAAGTGTTCATTAACCCTATAATACACAGCTTGCTCTGAGTGACGATCATGTCTTGATGTAAAAAAAAAAAAACAGTGTACGTTTTTTTGTGATATGTACGTTTTGATTTGTGTGTATGTGTGTGTGTTTTCCGCTGTTCTCATGACCTCTCCTGTCGCTGACACACACAGAGTTCCCAGTGAAGACAAATTCCTCAGCATCTGGAATTTCTTTAAGGGTCATTGAGCCACCAGTCTTCAGTACTACTCACACACACACACACAAAAGTTTATATTGCTACCCATATTAGGGCCATCCATTGACTTCCATTGATTTTAGTAACTGTAATTATGCCTAACCCAAACTCTTATCCTAACCCTAACAATTACCATTCTATTCCTACACATAAGCCTAACTAAAATTCAATTTTACACTATAGATCCAAACCTAACGTCTAAGCCTAAAAGGGAGGTTCCACTGTATTAGGACCCGGCTTTGGTCCTAACAAGGTCCATCGATCCTAAGAAGGTTGGTGAATATCCCAAAACCAGTTCTAAGAAGGGTAATAAGACAAGATCACACAAACACAATACAGTTTCAAATGTTAGCTGACCCCAGCTCTAACGCTTTCACTCACTGACCTTTAGAAGCAGCAGGGCTCCATCAAATTCAGGAAAAGGTCCTTTCAGACCACTCGTTTTGTTCTCAGTCCATATACCGGCTCAATCCTCCCTTAAATGAATGCCAACCCTAGAGTTGTTTTTGTTTTCTTGTCTTATTCAAACTGTAAGGATGTGACTTTGTTTAAACAGGAACAATGTGATCTTTCTCCTCAGAACATAAATCATTGTTTTTTTTTGTTTTTTTTTTGTCAAAACATTTTTATACTGATGGTAAAGGTAGGTGAAAGTTAAAGTAAGTGGGTATACAGTAATATCCTCTAAAATATTGGAACAGTTCTACCGCTATCAGAGAAAGAATCAGAAAAAAAGAGTTTTTCTTACAATCTCTAGTATAATTTGGTCACTTGTTTTCAACTGAGCTCTCAAATTTCTTCCTCAATCTTACGAACACACACACACACACCAATTTCTAAAATCTCCTTCCTGTGTGCCACTGTGCAACAGAGTTCACTCTGATAGATAAAGAGGAAACTTTTGCACTTTTCCCTCAAGGCCACTTTATCTGCTCTAACTCTGACTTCAGCTGGGAGTTTATGTGATAAATGGAGACCTAATGTGACTTTTATGAGGTTTGATTCATAAAAGTGAGCCTCTGCTAAGTATTTCCTTTTTTTGGTAAGGGCAGCTCGAGTTATTCTGGGATCTGTTTCAAATGTAAGAAGAGCTGGGAGAACTAAATGACTTTTATATATACACTCGATGTCCAGCTTTATAATTCATAACTTTACATTTTCTTGCACAAGTGTTTACAATATTTGGCTGTGTTTCTATTCTGTCTAGTTTTAAACACAACATCAATGAATTTTGTTGGGATTTTACAGTATGTGACTGGCCAACAGAGGTATGTGCTGTTCCCCTTAGTATTCCTAGGGCCCGCCCGTGGGCCCGCTAAAATGATGGTAGTTGAATGCTGTTACTGTCTAAACAAGCTTTTGTCTGTAAATGAATATTTTTATCATTCATCATCACAGTCTTTTGATTTCAATTATGGATGACAAACAAGGTTACAATGACCGCTGTAAGCACAAGCCCTTTTTTAAACCTCAACCAACATTCAAGAAGGGAAAATAAACTTTTGAACTTACTGCTTAGTGCACAGTTTGATAAAACCCCTCCATCTCGATCAAAAACATTATTTTTAGATTCATAAGGGTCCCATCAAAGTCCTCCATCGAAGTTGTTGGTCCACAGCAAAAAAAATCCATAAAAATAGTAAAATAATATAATAAAAATCTGAGATTTCCTGATTCATTACAGGAAGGGACTTTTGACCCGTGATTTCACGTCCACCATTGCACTTCCTATTGAAAATATTTTCTCAATGTAAGCTTAAAAGTGTAACCTTTTAAACAACAGTTTACTCGACCCAGTAGGAAGCGGATTATACCTTCTCCTGTCCAGCATTTTCAACAAAAAGAAAACTTCTGTTTAAGGTAAAAAAAGACGAATTTGTTTGAACCAATCACAGCGCAAAGTTCTGATGATTGACGCATTGAATAGCTAATGGAATGCTGAACACAGCAATAGGTCACTCAAGGGGTTGGAGTTTATCTTTGCAATAGGAAACGCCCGCATAACAAAGCTTATCCACACAAACAAAGGAAAGGATTATGCACCGTTACGTACAGTAAGTTGCCTTTTGAGTGCTCGATCAAAACACACTTTATTGTTATTATGCAACATGGTGAAAGCCATGAAGCTTTGTTTGAGAAGAGACAGTGGTCATTTTTGGAGGGGTTTTTTAATCAGAAGGAAATAGCAGATTTGGCAGTGACTGAACCTTTTTTGGGCACCTTTGACCTTTTTAATTAATCGTACATTTTATAAAATGCCCTTCTTTTGGTTTATTGCAGTCATTTTTTTTGTAGATAAAGGTAAGAAATTAGACTTGAAGACCTACTATGTTTTTAGGGTCACAACACAGATGTAAAACTATTTTCTGAGCATATATTTTACAAATTTTAATAAGGGGACACAAAATGTTATTTTTTCCACAAAAAATTATATAAGTGGGCAACAATTGCACTTAGACATATTTTCACTGTTCTGTGAAAAATGTCAGAGTGTTTTCTTTCCAAAGAGACCCCAGCTATGCTTCCACTCCAAATGTTTCAAGAACAGATGTAATTTTAAGTTGGGTATGCGATTTAAAAAATATTTTGGATGGAAATTTCAGGAATGCTAAGAGGCTTAGATTTGAGCAAAAAACACTTTTGGGAATGTTTCTCAGCTTTCATTTTTCTAATTCTAGAGACAGAAACTGTTTTCTGTGCTGTGTTGCAAAACAGCTAAAGCTATTGTAAAAACTAGACATCCCTGTGCAACCTCATACCATAAGCGGCTTTAATAATGATTACTAATTTGGTTTTACAGTGTACAGATTCATACCTGGATATAAGTTAGGACAATCTCTGACGCTGTTTAACCTCAATCTGCTTTTAAAACCCTTGGTTCCTCTTAAGTGACAAACCTCTAAGACTTTCACAGAAAAAAGCTGCATTTGTTGGTAAGATTAAACCAAACACAAGTTAGCTCTATTAACTCCTTTAGACAGTGGATTTTTTTTAAAGAGTGTCAGAGTAAAGGACTGAATACAAATGCCCACCACAAATTATTTTACATGAAATAATAAGAAAACTATTTACCACTTATCAAGTTTTAAAGTGACAATGTGTAGTGTTTGCAGTACATCTTTGAAAATAGCCATTAAAATATTATCTAATAATAATTACTTAAAGCACATTAATTGCAAAAATATTGGTGGTATTGTAAAATATGACTAAAAATCAGTAATACAAAATGATTAAAAATCAGTTTTAAAATACATAGGTGTGGGTCCTCTTTTCAGGGGAAAGACATATCAGAAAACGTCTACACTTCTACAAAAGCCCGGACGGACAAAGCGCACGGAACAAGCCCGCTATTAAAACATTGATTTCCCCTCAAAATACAAAACAGTTTCGCCATAAATACATTTTTTCCTCTTCGCTAGTTCCAAGCGATGAAAGAGAGACTGATGTGCTCATCATGTTGCTGCAAATAGATCGTTCTCAGGGAATTGAGCGTTTGAAAACAGCATTAGTTGGACCTTTGTTGTTGAGTTTCTTACTCAAAGACACAGATACCGCATGCTTGTGATAATTTAGGTATGCACAATAATACAATAATGTAAACAATAATGTAATCAATAAAAATACTGAATCTATGATTATTCATACTGCCATTTTGAGGCCTTGTATGTACTAGGCGTGGGCTGGTTATGCAAAGTTTGAGTTTCATAAAATGCTAAGCTATAGAGCAGGAGGTATGAAGCAAGCACATACGACCTCTGAAGTAAGGCATAGTTATGAGATTTAATGAAATAAAACTTACAAGGTCCATAAGGAAATTTTACTAAACAGAGGGCTCGACATGAACTTGAAAAATCAGCAAACAAATAGTAACTTTATGAAAAAAATTTAAACTGAATGCTGGATAGAAAAGGAAAAGAAGTATACAGGCCTGAAAGACGATCTAAACAAATATAAAGAGAACCAAGCCAGGAAATCAAAAAAGGAAACTGACTAAGACCACAACTAGGAACTAAGAGAAAACCATAAAGGACTAAAGTATCCACACAAACAAAAAGCAAAATAACTACTGATTAACACCAGAAAATTTTTATAAGCTGAAACAAAATAAACCTATAAAACTTAAGCAGAATTAGCAAAAGCTGAGTAACAAAAAGGTTAACAGAAATAAACGGTGAAGTGAATAAAAACACAGCCATCTCTAACAGAAATAACCTAAAAGAAATACTATGAAAGAAGTACCAAGAACCCCCCCCACCCCCCAGCCCTTCCCTCAAGTTTACTGTTTTAGCACACCAACACCAACACCATGCAACCCAAACTTTTCTTTTCGCGATTAAGTTTTAGTTAGTTTGATATTAATTACATTTAATCTGATTAAACGTCATAGGAATCGATGATAATTGCAAGACTAAATAATGGAGCAGTGAAGTTTACTGTATGAAGAAAAAAAAACGTTGTCCACATTTTCCAAACTTTCTTGCTACTTGACCAGTTGTTCCATCATCCCTCTCTTTATAGTCTGAGGGTTGTGAGTCTAACCCAGACAGGACCTTAGCTTCCTGCCGCCTCCTAAAGATAACAGAGCGGGACCAAATGCAAATGTCCTTGTACACAGCTGGGTTATGTCCTATGATGAGCTGCTGCTGATGAAAGGTTCTTCTATGGCGGTCGCTGGAAAAGAAAACCCTCATATTTACATTACCTTGCTTTTAGAGGTAGAGGTAAGCCATTGAAAAGCGACAATGTTTTATCCCAACATTTGTTGCTTTCTCTCCCTGCAGATTTAAGTTTTCCTTGTATTAAATTATCTGGGATAATCATTGGCTGCTGCAAAAGTAGAGTCAAAATGAATTTATGTTCAAGGAAAGGGGAAAAAAAAGTAGGTGAACAAAAAAAATAATCCTGCTTCAATAAAACAACAAAAAGTTTAAAAATGTGTCAAGGTTACCAGAAAGTTTGGCTCTTTAAAAGCAAAATATAAAGAAATGAGGGCTGACTCAACACTTTTGCTCAGTCTTGTAAATTACAGTGAAAGCAGATGGAGATGACAGGCACTTACGAGATACAGAACTGGAGAGATAACAGTGAAACTAAAGAGCTTTAAGGAAAACACTGTCAAAGCATGAATCCAGACTTAGAAACCTTGCCAGTGGTCTGCACTGTAGTTCTTCTTTATGATAAAATCATGTGCAGAAATGCTTTAGCCTGCCTATACTCTGCAAAAACTCTCAATCTAATCTAGTAAAAAAATCTGGTTTCCAGCTACAAAGTACATTTGATCTTGTTTTAAGACTTCTATACAAAGCAAGAGCAGAAGTTTTAAGATTATTAATCTTATTTAGATAATTTAAAGGGGCTGTATCATGCTATTTTACAGCTTTCATCTTCTGGGATAGACATACATATGATAAAATGTTACCGATGGTGTTATACAGCATTTACTTGTCCTGAAATTTAACTTGCATCCTGTAGTTAATGTTAGACCACGAAGTGAAACGGCTCGTTTCTCTATAAACCCGCCTCCTGAAACCCAACGCTACGCTCCTCTCCTCTGCTGTGCTGCACTTCAGAGCTGCAGCAGCTCAGAATGAGAGAAACAGTGCTAAGCTTCATCACAAACAGTATTCTCACAAGAATTTGAAAATCACAAAGCACCACAGTGAAATTCTGTTATATTAAGGGCTCAGGCATTCGGATTATTTTACTTTTTTTTTTAAAAAGGATTCAATAAAGCTTATCTCAGTTGCTAAAACTCCAGCCTTTAGACAGAGCCCAAACCAACACAGCTACAGACACTAAGCAAATCTTTCCAGCCCAGTATATTAAAAAGCTGTGGGTGTTGTTTGCACCCATTTACTAAACATTCTGAGATGCTACAGATCAATTAATTAACCACACAATACTGTTATAAGCAGCTTGATAAATGGCTAAACCACATTAGCATTAGCATGTAGCCCCTTACTTGTCGTCTTTGTTCTTTGATCCAGCTGCTGATCTTTAGGAATGTAGAATAAAATCCTTTAATCCATGCAGCCACACAGGCGTTTTCACAGAGAAAGTAAAAAATCCAACCAAAAAAAGTGTTTTAAAGTGTCAAAAACCAAAGCTGCCCTGAACTGTGAGAAACGGAGGAGGGTGTATTTGAAAATCTACCACGGGTAAGCAGCTCTGCCTGCAGGGGCGGTACAGACACCTCTAGCACTCAACTTTCAACCAGCGATGTCACTAGTTGAACACTCAGTCGTTTTCTAGGAGAGGGAGGGGCAGCTGCTCAGAGAGAAGAATTCAGGAGGATTACTCAGACATGCGTGAATTAAGCTAAAAACCACTCTGCTGGGGTTTTTTATGAGAAAATTGCATCAGCAGATGGTTGAAAACTCCAAAAACTTGATTTTGCATGATATAGCCCCTTTAATGTCTTATTTTGAGAATTCTTACCAAGTGCAAATTGTCTCATCTCATTGGCAGATTATTTCACTTCTTTTAAGAAGGTTTAGACTATAAGCCTCAAAATACTTGATTGAATCAAAAGATTCTCAAGTTAAGTCAAATGATCTTTAAGAAAAAGTTTCAAATGAAACTTGTTCTGGGTATCTTCCAGCAACAGTTGCCGTCTTGCCAATCTTCAGTAAAGGCCCGATATCCTTGGTACATGACTATCAGTTCTACTGTCAGAAAATTCTCCTCAGCTGAGTTTTGAATCTCTGCAGCTCCTCCAGAGATCTCTTTGCCCAATCGGATGCTCTCCTTACCTAGCCTGCTGGTTGCTGCTAGCCTGACGGCCGGGTCTTATTAGGTCATACTCTTTAATGTCCTCTAATAAATCTGAGGCTTTGATCAAAAAGTATTAATCAATGGAACTTATTAAAATGTGTTTGTAAAGTTTTTTTTATACAGACAGGCATAGTACTTTACAGAGGTTAAAAACGTAAGGACAGAAATGAATCAAACAAAGGACACATTGGAACTGACCAAACAATCCATAACAATATTACTATGAACAGTTGTACTTCTTGCCCTTGGGGACCTGTTTGCTGGTTTAAAGGTTCTGGGCAGGGCATAGGTTGTTGAATTTCCTTCCTCTCTGTGCACCGTTCAAATATCTCTAGAGATGCGTCAACCTTTTACAACCCAATGTGAATTCCCCTGATAACTGTTTATTGTAAACAGGAAACTTCAAAACATAATACCTAAATCACAAGGTTTGACCTGAAACACCCCTGATTCAGAAAGTGTGAGATTTAAAGCTCTAAATGTTTTGATTCCTGGGATAGTTTTAAGAAGATTCAGCTCGATTTTTTTTGTATTGAAAATTGTGTTTGATGTAGAATTTTGTGTATTGTTATACCCCTGCTGGTACAGAGTTTACGCATAAGCAATATTTGAGGTCTGTCGTTTCTATTCTTGGCAGCAAAGCTCCCAGTGGGCAGCTCATTTAGCCACCCATTTCCCTTCCTCAAGAATGCTTTCCATGTCTCTCATCTCTGCTTCAAGCAGCGTTTCATGATTCTAAGCAAAAACTTTCAACAGTTACCCCAGAACCAGGAACAACCTTTCTTCCACAGCTTTGTCTTTCTATTAAAAGCTGTAGCCTACTGGACCTCGCAGTTGCAACTGTTCAAAATTTACATAATGAATAAACCCATGATTTTCAAGCAGAACTAAATTATTGCAGCTTCAACAAAAGTTGTAAATTGAATAATAGATGAAGTACAAATAATAGGAGATAATTTGCTTTAAAATGTAGATACAGTGTACCATAAAAGTCTTGGGGACCATCAGAAGGTTTTGTAGGAAATGTGAAACAGGCCTGTGTTTATTGCTCAGTAGCGGTTTTCACCCAGGAACTCTCAAATGGCTGCAATCTATTCCCAGTCTCTTATAATTGAATCATAAACTCTGACCTTAACCATGACAAGGGAGGTTTGCAGTAGTTTAGATGTTGTTCTGTTTCTTTTTTTGACCTCCCAAATGTCAAGTTGATGGACTTTTGGGATAATCTGTGGGATCCCCAAAACTATGGAAATCATATTGCAACCCTTTGCTGACTGATAAAGGTCTGTTTTTTTTCTTAATCTATTATAATAGGTTCAGAAAATGCTGTTGAAGATTAATTTGATTTGAAACAAGTTGCAAAATAAGTGAAAAAAGAGGAAATTGAATACCTAAAATACTACATGTAAAATACACAAAAACAAACACTTTAAATCAGTTTGTTCATAATCTACATTGGTGCAACCAAGGAAATTTCCCTCCCTACTACAAAATCAAATATCTGGTCACCTGTTTGAAAACTTTCTGGAGGCACAAAAGAATACAAAAGAATAAAGCACCGACAGATATCAGCAGGGATATCTGTCGGTGCTTTATTCTTTTGTTTTCCAGGGGGTATGTATAGGATTTGTGGGATGTTTCACAGAATCCTTAGTTACAGTTGAAAACAAAACCCATGGTAACTTTGTGTCTGTATTCTTATCTGCTTACTTTGAGCTTGGAGACCACTTATCCAGCCGCCTCATGGACGCTATCTGATGGGGGAACAGCTTAACAAGCCAACAAAAGGTCAACAATTACAAAACTGGCAGTGAGAGATACAAACCATGTGGTAGTGTTAGATCATAGAAAGGTCCTCCTGAGGCCTTAACAATGTGTCAGTGGGTGTGTTTCACTGGTACTGCTGGGACAAGACTGCTAATAAATGTTGCCCTTTAGAGTGAGGTCAGATGACACACATCTGGCTGTGGCTCCAAAGTAAACTGGCTGAGATGGAAAGCAGGAGGGAGTTGGCCATGCTGATTTATCCAACACATCCTTGAGGGAAGGGGAGATTCTACGAGGAAAATCTACTCTGCAATTGACGCCACAAAAAATGATGCTCCCTCACTGAAGCTTAAAGTTGGAACTGCAATCAATTTTGACCGTTTTCTTCGCAAACCTGTCACATAATTTGTGGTGTATATCTGAGTCTTTATTCTTGTTAATAATTTATTCATGTCATTAAAGGTCTCCTGCAGTGTAAATCTTGAAAAACTGTTGTTGGGATTTATTTTTTCAGGACTGTCGGACACTCTGAGTTACATGAGCATGCTGCAGGACAATATTTTCTCCATTACCAGCATTAGTTACAGAAAGAAAATAAACCAGAAGACAGGTAACTGAAAAAGCCAGTTCATTGAACATCACAAAGACAATTCCTATTCAGTTACCTTGGTCATCTGGCTTGGGACCAATCAAAGGAATTCCGGGTTGTTTAGACCAGTAGCAGAGCTCAGATCCAGCTAAGAGGAGCTAACAGTTAGCAACTCCCCAACATGGCAGAAAATGTTTGATATTTGTGGAGTCACCATATCAACATTTCTTTTAACCAGAGAAACTGAAGAAAAAATGGTTGGAATTTGTTTTTGGAACACCACCGGCACAATACAAACGCTAAGTTAGCTAGTTCTCAATTCACTTTGAGCAAACCCAGCGAACATTGGTCCAACCGCAACATTCTGTCCCTGGCCAAAAATGGTCACGCTAGGACAGCTTAACTTGGTAAAATATGTAACATAACATTTTGCTGAAAAAGCATTCAGATACATTTCTACATGTCTAAAGTTATCTGGGGTTACATACACACCAGAGGTCTGGACTCAAGTCACATGACTTGGACTCGAGTCAGACTCGAGTCATTAATTTAATGACTTGAGACTTGACTTTAAATAATGCTCAAAGACTTTGACTTGACTTGGACTTGAAGGCCACAGACTTGGGACTTGACTCGGACTTGAACCCATTTACTTGACCAAGACATGCTATATTACCCAATAAATAAAGTTTAAAACATCTATTATTTCAAAATTGTGCCGGGATAAATTATTTCACTCATCCCATATCAACAAGCAAGTCCATCTCTATGTGTGCGAGAGCCGCGAAGAGCCAAACAAATTAATCGGATTTGAAAACAACAAAAAAATACAATTTAAAAATAGGCCAATCTAACTGTCCATTCAGCTGTGCAGAACACAGCCAACAAGAACTATCGGTATGCTCCCAAAGGTGATCGCGTTTGGGTTCACAAACTACGAAGTAGTAGAAAAAAAACGCACATCAACGTGTAGAACATGCAAAAAAAAAATCACGGACGCCATTGGAACAACATCCAACTTTGTTCATCATTTAAATTTGCATAAAGAACGGTAGGTGCAACTTTTTTCTACAATGTCATGGCTAACTTAAGCTAACTTCATTTTAGGTATTTGACTGTGGTCGTATATGACTCTAGAGCCACGTTCAGCTATGGAGCTGCGGCAGCTCAGCTGGCAGAAGTGGTTTCTCAGCGTGTATCGCTGAGTGCAGAAAACCTGTTCAACACAGCCACAAGAAGGGGCACAGAGTAAGAGAGAGGAGGAGGTTTAGAGAGAGAGACCTAGCAGGAGAGTTAGCAGCCCTAGCCATGCTAAACTAACCTTGCGATACCTTACCACGCCCAGAAAACCAGTGTAACGCAC
Source organism: Apricaphanius iberus (assembly GCA_028564705.1). Lineage (NCBI taxonomy): Eukaryota > Metazoa > Chordata > Actinopteri > Cyprinodontiformes > Aphaniidae > Apricaphanius > Apricaphanius iberus. The sequence continues at coordinate 906,538 of JAPXFQ010002314.1, forward strand.
TACGAGTTCCGAAAACCTAAAGAACATCAGAGGAAAATAAGTGTTCTAATGTGCTTGTGTTAGAATAACTCAGAAATGCTTCTGAACAAAGAAAGTAGATCAGTTCAAGCCAGTGGGAGCACTGAGTAGTTTACACACAAGTCAGTGAATAACAGGAAGGGACGCGTTACACCTAACCAACGCAGTGACATCATCTCCACTCTGCCGCTTGAATGGTATCCAAAAATCAAGTATGATGGTACAGTAAAAGAAGATGGTTCAGTATTTTTGAGTATATGAATCACAAAGCTGCCGACCTTATTGTTTATGTTAAAGTGGTTTTAAAAAGAATACAGTGAATATGATTTGCATTGAACATAAAAATGCAACTTTTTTTTTTGTGATTCGAAGAGACTTGAAATTCAAAGTTTCCGACTTGAACTTGACTTGAAACTCTCCAGTCTTGATTTGGACTTGCCTGTAATTTACATGGGACTTGACTCGGACTTGAGGACAAAGACTTGAGACTTACTTGAGACTTGTACAATAATGACTTGGTCACACCTCTGTTACAAATTGATGACTTATAAAAGATCTCGCGATATTACATAATCCAGCAGTGTGATAGATTATCTCTGGAGATGCCGACGCATTCTCCCCATAGACGCCAGAACTCTAGCGCTAGAACAACCACAAAGACAGGAGGAATACTTATATCGATATCATACCAAAAATAATCTGTTGGGTATGCATTTTTTGTAATATTAGATTAACATGCGTGAGTTTTACTTGTTTGACATGAATGAACCAAAAGAAATGATGCCGACATTGTCAACTGAAATGTACCGAGTTTGGCTAACATTAGCTAACGCTAGTAGGCTAAACGTTAATGTGTGAAAAATGGTTTACCAGTGAGTTGAACCATACAGTCAAAAGTTATTACTGTAACTTATTAATGTCGCCTTTTGAGAGGTTCATTCAGGAAGCAAATCACTTGGATAAGAATTGTATATGTTTTTTTTTAATTAAATGCTTTGTAGAACCTTGAGAATGCTAATGTAGAGCATTATCTGAATTGTCTTCACATTTAGGTGCAGCAACTTTCCAAAACTGGAGGATATGCCATCAGAGACTGTGTCAACAAAGTTATGAACATGTTTTTCCTGAAACAAATAAATATACTGTATGTGTGACAAAAAATATGCACTGATGTGGCAGCATGTCTGACATAAAGGATGCACAGTTCCAGTAGCCTAGATAAGGATTTTAATGCAAATTGTAGATAAACAAGACTCTAGATAATGCAGCCTACATCATAGACAGCTTTTTCAACCTCAGTAATGGATCTCTGAGTTTGCCTATGAGTTTACGGGGATAATTGTGTATTGGTATGTTCACAGTTGTGCCTTAGTTTTTGGCTGGAGCACGACCAAATGTGGGAAAGTTCATAAATATTTTGGCAAAGCACTGTCTCAGCAAGAGCTGCAAGTATATGAAAGTTTTTAATGTGTACATTACAGAAAGTGAGTCAGAGAGTTCATCTGGCAGGTCAAGACTTCACATCTGGCCTGATTTGTCTTGGTTCAGTCTGAGGTGATGTAACTTTATTGTGCAAACAGCTGCTGAAAAGCTGCGGTGCTTCTCTCACAGTGGTTGGAGTTGAGTCAATGCTGTAATGTCTGCTCGAAAAATCTAATTATGAAAACGAAAAAAAATGTTGTTTAATTTTATTTTATTCTGAGTTATCTCTCACGTTTGAAATTTTAAAGGCTTAAGATGAGAAAAAGCCTTTAGAGAAAAATGTAAAGTCTTAGCAGTTGTCTTGGAGATGTCAGCAGCAAAACTATAAATTTTTGCTTTTTTTTGTTGTTGTTTTTTTAATCACCAAGAATTGAAACTTGTGACAAAATGCCAAATATCTAAGGCAAGCATGGCTCTAGTTTCATACCAGTTTTCCTGGAAAACATCCATCAGTGTGGCTATAGCTGTTTTTGGATCATACTGTCCTCCAGCTTTCAGAGGAGTTCTGTGCTATTAACAGAGAGGTGGTGAATACAGAATTAAAACATAAAAGGCAAGAGTTGAATCTTGATTTAAATGTATTTTTCTCTGTCTCTTTGCCTTTTTTTCTTTAAAATAGTTTTATTGATCTATTTTCCAATCGTGGTTTGGAGGAATAAATGACAAACACTCAAGAAAATAAATACAGTTGGATTCTGCAAAAATGTAGTCACTCAAAAACAAATGGAGATCTAAATATGAATAAAAAAAAATAAACTGACTAAAAATCTTACAAGAGTGCATTTAAAATTTGAGACACTGCAGTAAAGAAATGAAAGAATAGATCGATATTGGTTCATAGCTGCAAAAGTAACTGTAATAAATAGCTTGTTTTAATTTTCGGGTAAAAAGTTAAAATGAGTGTTCCGTATGCCTAGTGAATTATACTAGTGTAGTAATTTAATTGATATTTTGAGTGACACTCATTAAAACATAAGACAATAGCACTTTTTTCAATAGAAGAGTAAAATGGTCAAAGTAAAGAGCTCCTGCGGTGCTGCATTCCTCACAGCCGTGTGCTCAAGTCATGTTTGGTCTGCTCACATGGAGACAAAAGAGGCAGCTTTCCAGAAACATCTCTGCACCTGGTCCCACAGAACATCTGCTTTAAAGAGTGTTTTACTTTCCATAATGGTTTGAGCTTAGCTTGGTGAAAATTTTGATCGTTTTTTTAAAGTTTCAATCAGTATAGTTTCAGTTCTTTCTTTTAAAATCAGTTCTTCATTTAAAATCGTGTAAATACTTATTTCATAACCATACGAAAAACGGTTATGCAGATTTTTCTGCTTCAATTCACCAAATTCAAAAAAAACACATTACCTCCTTAGATCATCTTGGAACTTTAGAAGCTTTTGCACAGACCATTAAATGAAATCAAGGAGTTTTTAAGTAAAAAAGCCTCCAAAACATTTCCCGAACATGCAGACTCTCCTGGGGACGATGGTCTGGAAGGTTTTTCATTTATTTTTAATTCTCCAAAACCACTCTAGAGCCACTATTTGAGCCACTATTTTAAGTTTTTACCTAAAATAGGTTGTCGCAGCTTGTAATCAGGTGCGCTTTATAGTCTGGAAATGCAGTACTGAGTAACTGATCAGAACATCATATCATTTCTATAACCTCTGATTATTTTATTTTTATTCGACAGACAAAATTACCAAGTTATGTGTAAATTCTGGTACTTAAAGAGTACATTGAACAAATTGATAAATGTGGCCTATAGCCCAATTATTTGATTACATTTATTTCTGAAAAAAAACTCTGAGTGACATCAGTCCGGAGCTCTTTACTACCAATAAAAGTATATTTGTTAAAGTTATGGTTCCAGTTGCATCCTTTGTGGAATCGCATAAATGCCTCCCTGAACCAACAAAATTACAAAATAACAAATTTGAAGCAGAGGAAACTTTTTCAAATAAAAATGTTTATAATGAAACTTATTAAACTAACCAGTATTGTATCTATGCTAAATCGAACAGTTGCATCCTTTGTGGAATCGCATAAATGCCTCTCTGAACCAAGCTCCTGGGCTGAATTTCAACACTAGCCCACCCCAGGGTTGGAACTTTAACACATGGTTTTGAGATGCATGTTCTAACAGCCTTCATTTGTATTGTTTCACTTCCCATTTGTCTGCTCCACACCTATGTTTAGGTAATGATTGGATATTTCCCCTCATCTTTCTTCCATATCACCAGATATATCAACCTATTCCCTGCACTGCTTCCTGGCACCTGTTTCTGTGAGGGTTCTGTTGTCTGAATGTTGTTATCTAGATTTTTTTAATGATGATAAACTGCATAGTATACTGCCTAGTTGGCAACAAGTTTGGAACCCATCCATCCATCCATTTTCTGAACCGCTTATTGGTTCTTATTCATTGATTTATTTTTGACAGTAGAGGACCCATGGATCGCCTGGCTCCCCATAGGATATGAGATGGTGGGGCCCTGTTTCTCTTACAAAGACACCCCAGAACCTTTTCGGTTGTAACTCTATTCCAGTGGGATACTACATAAAACATGTGGCCAAATAAACATGGAAATAAATACTGTAGAAACCCTCCAAAAGAGCTGAAGAAAGCCCTGGACTCAAAAGGGTGTAGTCCGAGATCGCTCTCTCTTTGTGCTGATGTTCTGGTCTACTTTGTAAGTGTGGAGGGTGCTCCATGCTGGAAAAAAATCTAGATTGTTCTACTTGTAGTGTTTTTGCTGTTAGCAACAGCATTCCTAAAATTAAGAACATTACATTATTAAAATACATCCAAAGTCTATACATTAATATAATAAAGGATACGCTACAGGGAAGTCTTATAATGGCATGATGTAAATCATTATCGCACTTCCTCTGCTTACTGTCGGCATTTGTACCTTTAGAGATTCTGATTGGATTTGACATAATCTGGAAGGACAGGTCAGACACTTAGTCCAGGTCGTCTCAGCAGACCTACAGCCTTGTGTGGTCAAAATGTAGAGAACTTGTTAGTTTAATAATGCTAGACTAGTGTTTACTGGGCAACATTTAAAAAAACTTTTTGTGTCTAAAAAGAAGAAACAATGAAATATGTTCTTATTTGGCTCATTGGGATCAGAAGATTTACCTCAGAGAGACAAAGCAGCAGTACATGTCTTCGATGTAAGGTAAGATATTTTACATGTATTTACACCAATAGGACAAATAGGAATAAAGTTAAGAAAAATGATGGGATAGTTGTGAAATAATAAATAAATTATTATTTACAGTAGTTTAGAAAAGCTTTACAATTACAAACTACCTTACATTTAAATAACACTTATTATAGACCCGTTGACTTTATTTTCATTTAGCATATGTTATTTTATTGAGATATGCTGAACCCGCAGGAAACCATTTTAGGACTTAAGCCTCTGCCTCAAGGTGGATTTTCATCTGTTAACATGATCACCTCGAACACTTATGGTGAAAAGTCATACGGTCAGGCGAGACAAATACAGAGATGTTTTGAAACAATGATAAGAATGTTTAACTTGTTGATTAATCTGGATGAGGCTTACAAACCCAATAGAATTTTACTAACTATAAAGCACAGTAGTAGTAACGTCATGCTCTGGGAGAGGAAAGAGGAAAAAAACGATAAAAATGTTCCTTAAAGGTGAAAACCAATTGGCTCAAACTTGGATACGGTTGATTGTTTCAACAGAACAGTTATCCAAATCTCATCCAAATTGGTTTTGGAATGGATACATTGAGCTAATATTTAGCTTTTGAACTTACTTGTCCAAAAAATGGATTTTAACCCAGTTAATAATTTGCTAGCAAGACTTATAAGCCATGATGATGCAAGACAACTCACTATCTTTCAATTTCACCTTGGAAAAACAATGGCTGAAATGAACAGTAGTCCAAAACTAATGGGAGGATGTTAACTTTTGGTAAGATCTCTACAATACGTTTTTTTTTTTCCCCATTCCATCTTCACTTTATTTCAGGGAAGACTTTCTTTATCCGGATTCTACTGAACTCTAGAAGTTGGAAGACTTGAGATGCTTCAACTGCAACATGCCTTGATCCCCTCACCTCCGATACAGAAGCAGCAGACAAACTCTGCACCTCCCGATGTCACCCAGCTCCTCCACTGCCTTCCACAACCTTTAAATGTCCACGCTGTTCTCCGACTAAATGTAAATGGTCTCCTCAGAACCCTATTCACCCTACTAACTTCCCTGTGCGTACTTCCCTGTCAAGCACATGCAGCCTTGTTTCGGGTCGGAGTAGTAGGACCATGGGGTTGTGATCCCCTCTTCGCCAAGGCCCTTCCAAATGTTGCGGCACAGCTGGCAGTAAATCGCATCAATAGAGATCCCTCACTGTCCTACGCTGCTACGTTTGGCTATGCCGTGCTGCAGGTAAAGTGAAAATGAATTCTCTAATAACTGGATGGTTTTAAGTTCTGGAATATGCAGCATGTTTCATGAGCTTTCTTGTTCCATTGACTAAGGCCTAGTTTATACTTTTCCGCCAGCAAATTTGTATTGGCAGAGACGTTTTTCGTTTATAGTTCTCCGTTAATTTTCATTATTTTGTTAGATAAATTGTCCTATTAATATGAAGTATTTAGTGCCCAAACGCTGCATAGACTACTGATTACAGTGACTATAAAATGCCGTTCTGGTGAAACGATCTCTTGCTATTGTTGAGCTCACCAATCGCAGGCATACGCTCTCCGTTCACGGAGACAGATGGTTATAAAATGGGGCTGTATTCCGTCCGTCCTGGCATGGGTGACGGAGAGGCCTTGCTTCAACGGATAATGGGGTTGTGTCAATCCATTTCGAGGTAGACGGAGAAGTATAAGTTTAAGGCTTTAGATTTGAATACCAAATGGCTGATTGAAAATTTCTCTTTAGGAACCATGTGAAACATCCAGAGCACTGGAGGCGTTCGTGGGTTTCCACACCAAGGCCTCTGGGTACATTGGACCAGCCAACCCTGGATACTGTGATGCTGCTTCGATGCTGAGCAAAGGCTGGAATAAAGTAGGCAGAAATTTAGACAGTAGAAGTTAGTGTTATATGAATGAATCTATTTTCTTTTAACCTGGAAAGTCCACAAGGAAGCTGTCATATTTCCCTTCCTTTTCTTGTCTGCTAGGCAATATTTCCATGGGCTTGTGTTGGCTATGAGTTGGATGATGTTCGGAGCCATCCGACATTTGCTCGATCTATGGCGAGACCTACCGCAGTGCTGCACAGTGTCATGAGCTACTTCAGGTGGGCTCACGTTGGCGTCATTTCTTCTTCTGAGGACATCTGGGTGGATACAGCAACTAAGGTCGGATTTTTTGTCTTTTGTCATCTTTTACTCTAAAAGACCAGAAATTTCAGGTTGTGATGTGCAAAGAAAGAATGAAAGCTACATTTAGTCTTCACCAATATGTACAGACAAGTATATGCCATGCAAACATGTGGCTTTTTTTTTGTGTGTTCATGTATTTTCATCAAGCACATGTACTGTCATGTCTAGGTGGCGGACTCTTTAAGGAGTCATGGACTGAATGTCAGATTTGTCCATTTTATGGAAAACACACCTCATGGCATAAGGCGAGCCCTGGCCAAAGTCCGCAAGGTGAAAGAGATACGAGGTAAAAACCGATGGTTCTTGTTGATAAGTGTTTGGGATGCTCAATAGACTGGGAACAAACTTCTCTGCAATGACCACTGTGATCCTCAACAGTGGAAAGGGAAATCAACATATAAGGAGACTTTTCCAACTTGTGCTTCACTTTAGTTATGTAAACTTTCAGGTCTATATATATATATGAAATAAACATAAAAGTTGGCAGAAGGTGGTGTCGAACAACTGAAATCAATCACCAAGAAAGACAGGTTGAAAGTCCCCAGTGCCAATGCGAGCTCGTAAGATTAAAAACTAGTTTATATTTCTATGTCTGCAGAGGTGCGTAGACATGCAATGTAATTATCCATCAATGCAAGTTCTCTCTGACTGGTACCCAACAACAGATGAAGTAGAGCCCAATTTTGAATGCAACAGAAAGTGCACGTCAGTAATTACTCAGCCAGACATCAGCCCAAGATCAATTCATCATAACGATGCGCTATAGTCGACGCAATTAGTAGTCAATGCAGCTTTTGGGCACTAGATGCTTTATATTGCAAGCAAGTCTAGTTTCTGTAATATTGGCTTTTGTTGAACACCAGGACCCCGCGACCCATTAAGGATTAAGCGGTTAAGAAAATGGATGGATGGATGAACACCAGGAGGTGTAGAGAACAATAAAACAAACCACTATTTGTTTATGTGGGCTTTTAGATAATTCAGTGAGCTGCACTTCGAGTAAAAAGAAATCCAGCGCAATCAATCAAAACTCACTCTCTGTCGGCCATTGCTCCTTGATTGGATTTGCATTTAAAAGCCGAAGTTGATAAACTGTCGTTGACCGGAGATGTCACTGCAATGGTAGGCAGGCCAAACAGAAAGGGTCCCCCTACTGTCCTGGCAGAGAGAATTGCTTTGCAAAACTAACACACTGACAGAGAAGTATAAAATGGAAACGTCTTCATCAATATGCGTGGGTGTGGATGCAAACTTCCTGATGGAGAAGCATTAAGTTTCTCTCTAGTCTAGAGTGGACCAAGAATTGGGGAGCAATATTATCTTAGACTTGCAGCTTGAATACTTAAACCAGAACCCTGTCCAATTATTTAGAAGTCTGTGCCAAGCCTTTAACCTCTTCGTAAAATTACTTTTCCACAGCATTACATTCATGTACGCATCTCCCTCCCACATGTAGCCTGACAAAATGCACATCAGATGAAAGATCAGAGTCTATTCTTTGCGATAATATAAAACATTTTGACACACAACAACCACAGCACCGACACTAAAGTGTTTTTCACAGAAAAACAAAAACTTTGAGAGTTGACTTTCCCTACCTTTACAAGTCAAACATAAATGAATCCCAGAAAGACTGGTCTCATTCGTTCCGTAACGTTCCAGGAAATACAATCCAGTAAAAAAAAATCAGGTCCAAAAAACACCATAGATCCTCAAAGCCAAAAATACTGCAGAAAACGTTTCCCAACCTGAAATCGGCTCTGACCACTTTTTTATTTGTCATATCGGGCGTAATTTATTTATGTTGGTGATAACTATGCTACAGAATGCTACATGGAAGTGTTAGCATTTGATTAACACCTAGGTTGAGCAATTAGGAGGAGTCTGGGGAGTGACTGGAGCATCAAATAGCCAATGAATGTCACACACAGCTGAACCCTGAGACTCAGCTCTCACCCTTGTAGAATCAACCAGTTAGATTGCATGCTCTGAGTGATGTTACAAACTTAAAGCCAATGAGAATCTGAGCAGGCAAATATACTGTTTGTCATGTTTTCATGTGAAAAAAACGTAGGGAGCAGTGCATAGCTGGTATTTTGTTTCACTGCAGGCACATAACACTTTTTTTGACAGTTATACGCTAATATGTATTTTTTATTGTTTTTGATTGAATTTCCCTAACATAAGAGTGACACTGTGTGTAGATTTAGATTCTTCTAGGTATAAGCTTTTGAGACAACCCTTACTAATGACCGTGGGTTGGGGAATTCTAAAGTTATTGCTATTTTACCAAATCTTCCCAAATGCATCAAATTTGGATTGGCTTGGATAAATTAAAGGCCCTCTATAAAGTGCCTGGAAATACCCACATAAAAACTGGTGTACTGAATTATTTTTTATAGATATTCTTTTCAAATTAGAAATTTGAGTACTCAAAAAGTTATTCTGTTGGTACAAAGTGTGTTTCAGTCCCCAAACACTTATTATATCTATCTGCAATTTTATTTTAACAAAAAAATTAAGGTGAGGACAATTTTTTTTTCTTTTCTGTAGGTTCTAAATGGCATAACTTTTTGTCAGTCATACTTAGAGTGATTCTGACTTCTCTGGGTGAAACTACAGGCCAATACCATTACAAAGAGCCCTAACATGTATTTATACTCCAGAGGGTTCAATAACAGCAATAATTCTAATTTGGAGATGTCATGTTACATGCGATTTAGCCAAAATGACCCCCGCTTGATGAGGGGTTAACTTAATATTTATGTTGCGAAGATTATAATTCAACTAACTGAAATTATAGCATCATTAAGGTAGAAAAAAAAAAATCCGACAAGCAGGGTTACCCTGATGTGCAGCACTTTCTCTTAATGGTTGTGTAACCAGAATGTTTTTGCATGAGTTAGTCATGCAGTGATTCTGTACAACAAAGTGGTGAATGGAAGCAGCTCAAAGTCTCTATTTTGAATAAATTATCTTAATTATGAAAAAAAATAATATTCTTATTCTCATAAATAAAGATTAATTCCACTATCAATGGGAATCACCAAACACTATAGGCTGATCAACAATTAATAAAAATTCACTTTAAGCCTAATATTCATATATAGTGGATGGAAGAAGACACTGACACTGAGACAAAAAAAAAAAAAAAAGATTTGGGAAACTAAATGTGCTTCATGCTTCCTCAGAATGAACTTCCTCTGGCGTATTGAGGGCGAGACTAATAATTCGGGTGAAGCTATTTGTCACAACAAAGGCATTAACCGTGGTGTATTTCTGTTTATCTATCTTGTTTTGGTCTTTTCCTTTTTGCAAAAAAGTAGCGACACATCGATTCTGCAATATAAAAAGTTTTTCTTGTCAAAAAGAAATTCAACCTCTGCTTTAAATTGTTGGCCATCAGGTCCTACTTTTCCAGAGACATAACATAACTGTATAAAAGGTAATAAAAAATCAATTTTGTAGCCAAAGGATATCTCTTTTTGTCACAATGTTGCTTTTTAAAATTCTCTGCTTTGTAAAACCTACTGTTTAGACTTGTACACCACCAAAGCATAAATAAATATCTCCTTCAGTCTTCTAGCCATTAAATATTTTCTAACAAATTTTTTATGTTTCATTTGATATCCCATATATAAATATAGTTCAAAAGCATGTCAAATCTTATAAAAGATATTTAAGACACCACCTAGATTCTGATGCTCTTTGTCTCTTTCTGCCCTAGCTTTGATCCTTTGCATGCACTCGGTATTGATTGGTGGCTCGGCCCAGAAGCTCCTTTTGGAAACGGCCTACGACATGCAGATGATCGACGGCTCCTTGATGTTTGTACCTTACGACACTTTGCTCTACAGCCTGCCCTACCTTAATGCAACCTACCCAGCTGTGAAGAACAACAGCAAACTGCTGCGCGCCTACGACGCTATGTTGACTATCACCATCGACTCCCCAGACGTGTCGTTCTATGATGCTTACAAAGCGGCCATGGAGAGAGGAGAGGTGGCGAGAACACTGAAACCCCAACAGGTACAGTGTCCATCGAAGACTTTGAATTGAAAAGGAGGTTGAAAGGGTTAGTTTGTTTTGAGAACAGCACTAAAGCTGACATATCACTTCATGGTTCAGGTGTCCCCTCTGTTTGGTACCATCTACAACTCGATTCTGTTCACGGCTCATGCAGTGCACCGTCTTCGCGAGTCCAGAGCATGGATGTCTGGGGGAAACCTTGCACAGCGTATACGCAACTTGGATTTCCAGGTGCAGAGAGAGGAGTGAAGCACTCACTCATCTACCCTTTTTTAATTTCAGCACAAAATTGCTTTTAAAGGGACATACTGTTTATAAATCTAATTTCTTTGCAGGGTTTTAGTCACCGTGTGAAAACCAGCAGCTTTGGGGCTGTTCAGCTTGACTACATCATCCTAGACACAGATGGGTCTACCTTGAATCTGATGCCAACATACAAGTGTGTCTCAGCTGAAAAGAGATGTTCACTTACTTCAAAAGAGATGTACCATACAAAAATGCACATAAAAAACGTGTTAGGGCACTTTGTAAGGTTCCTGAATAAACACTTGAAAATGTGGCATGTTCCAGAAACTGAGCAGAAACTATGTTTCACCTGACCCACACCAATTTTACACCAAAGACTATTAAGTAGGGACTGCAGATGCAAATTAGCCTAAGGCTAACTCTAGTGTAATGCATCAAATGTTTGCATTTCTGTTTTTAATTGCACATGGTCCTTTTTAAATAAACTAAAATCAATCACGTAGAAGCTTATTGGCAAGAGATTACTATTATTCCTTACAATTACTTTACAGAAAAATCCCTGTTAGTAAAATTTCAAATACAGCACAGGTGCTGTATTTAAAACCTGGTACTGGTTATGTGTTGATATGTTGCTAAAAGTGTTAAAAGTGTTAACTGGGGAGATTTGAATTTGTGTTAGAGGAGGAATGCTGACGACTCATGATATTTGGATCAAGTAGTTAGCTCTACAAAGATTAAATGACAAGTACGCTGGTGTGCAATTCAGTTAAGTTCAAGCAGGAATGGATGAGTTGGGGTGGAAGAACTTGACTGCTCTGCTCAAAAACCTGAACTCAAACTGACAGAACACCTTTGAGACCCTTTGTATTAGTGTGACCCAATACTTTTGGCAATATTGTGTGTCTATCTATTCAACTAATAAATGAGCAATTGTTTTCTTTACAATACACCCGTATTATGTAGTTTTGACTAAGAAGCAGAATTGTGTCCTTATATCCTTTTAATTAAATGTTATGAGCATGACATCTGTCCTCTCATTGTTCTTCAACTCATAACAAAGCTGTCTCTAAGATCTCGGTGCCTTTCTGATTTCACCAATTGTTGACAGGATCGACATGGAAATTGGCATAGTTCGCTTCTTGGGTCGAGACATTCACTTCCCACAAGGCTATGGACCCAGGATGGATGCTGCCTGCTGGTTTACGCCGGGCGTGCTCTGCTCAGGAGGTGGGGAAGCCCGTAAAACATTTATTCAGAGGGCACAATATGTTGAGGTGTTTAAATCTATATGTATGTTCTAGTCAATTAACCTGCTTTTAACTAAGGTTTCCTTCACAGCTCCCATTGATTTACCAGAGTTTCTTTTACAAATAAAAATATTTTTAGCATTATGAATGAAATCTTTTCTCTTTTCTGTTCTTTTCTTTACCAGGAGTGGATCTGTTCTTGACCTTCAGCATGTTCTTTGGTTCTATTGCTGCTTCTGTTTTTGCAGTGGCTCTCCTTTACTGTGTCAGGTATGAAATCAGCAACAACTATTAGACCAAAAGTATTCTCATTATTATTGGAATTATGCATAAAAATATTATTAAATATCTAAAACAAAAGTGTTTCTGATTTTTAAAAATTTCTTGACTCCCTCTCAGGAGACGCGTCAATCAGATTAGAATGGTCAGAGGTCCCAACAAGATTCTGCTCACTCTCCAAGATGTCACATTTATTAACCCATCACTTAGTAACAAGGTTGGCCATCGCATAATTTTTTATGATAACATTTTTCTAATCAAAAAGCCAAAGCAATGCAAGTGAATTTGTTGTTTTGTTGACTAGAACATACCCATGCTCTGGTACAAAGTAATTCCTGAAACCTGTCTAAACTAGAATTACTTTACTGTCCACAGAAGCTGAGCCTAGATGACAGCAGGATCAGCGGAGGCCAGAGCATTTCTGAGCGCAGCCTCAACACACCTGCCTCCTCCCAGTCTCCAGCCACTTACGAAAATACAAACATTGTCATTTTTGAGGTCAGCTTTCTAGATTTATCCTAGACTTAGGACATATTTTAATCCTTTTCAGTTGTAGAACAGTGGACATTTTAGCATGACCATCATATCAACAAGACAACAGATTTGAGACTCTTTCAGTAATCATCACTGGTGAACAGTGTGATTACAAGTGAAGGTATGTCCACACGGTTTTCAAAGGGGGTAGCCAGATGGGATTGTTGAGATTTTTAAAATGCAGTTATTTGGCTATTAATAGTTAAATGACTGCTTATGGCTGTCAATAAGATAAATAATTTATGGAAAATATTATTTTCGGGGTACCACCTGTTTACCAGAAACTATTTTAATAGCCAAATATCAGTATATCAATATCAGCCTCTAATAGTTTAGCACCTGCCTAGATAAGGCTGAGGTGAAAAGAAGGAAGGAAGGAATTCTCAACACATACTGAACATGGAACGTTGACATATGTGTGCAGAAAAAAAATGACAAACAGTGACTTTCCAAAATACTAATGTTTATTTACAAAATAAAAAAAGACAAACATTTAATCACTAACGCTAGTAACTAACACACTACTGATTAAATTAAACGAATATCCAAAAATAAAAACACAAATGGATAAAAATGCAATAAAAATAGAAACCATGAATTCTGATGGTATGCTTTTGGAGGAATCTGGATGGTTTAAGAACCAAGGCTTGATTTGCAAATGCTGGAATGAAAGCTAAATTGGTTTCCCAATGGTAATTAGTTTTAACTGATTAGCAACATTGATTTATGTGTAAACCAATAAAACAATGTAAGGAAAATTAAAGCATTCTTTGGATTAGGAAATGTTTGTTTAACATTAATCTGAATAAGAAGTTATTGACCTCTGGAAAACACACACCCTTAAAATTAGTAATCCTAAACTCATTTGCCTCCACCCAAACAGACCTTATGAACGAATTAAGTTCTCTCAGTGTTCTGTGGTCGGTGGGAGGGGTCTCCAAAGGGCGTTAGCCAGCAGCTAACAGTGGCCGTTGGAGATGGAGTTAGTTCGTCCTCCGATTTGGCTAAGCAGCAATAGGCTCCAACCTTCCATCACTGAACAGTACCTTTTTGGCAGCCTTCTCCAACCAGGCATCCAACACTTTTTTCGCTCTGTCGCGTCAGATTAATTTGGCTCCGGTTGGTATAGGCGGGTCAGCTCCCGGATCCCCTCAGAGGTCTGCAACTCAGGGGAGGTCTCGTCGGCCTTTGAGGATAAAACAATGTTTTTGTTTATCAATGTTTAGGATTCACCTGGTATTGTCAGTGTTTGAGCTCCTTGAAGCGAGTTTCTCACAGAAACCCGTGCTTTCCTACGCCAGCGAATGAAAAAGGATGATTAGCGTCTCCCCGTAGCAAGCCCAGCCGAAGGCTGCTTTGATGAAGGCCAAACCTCCGGTCGAGGGGCTACTTATATAGAATCTGCCCCCATTCCACCCCACACACTTAGCACCACCCGATGGCGGCGTGTGACCAAACAGGATTACACTGATAATCTGGCCAATTAAAAATGTCAGGCAAACTTAAAATGTGCCCAGAACATTTGGTACATTATTGAGCAAGCCCACAGCATCATACATTCTCCACCATATTCCAGACTTACTTTGCCCAGACTGGTTCTAAACTTTTAAATTATTGTTCTGACTGTACAAAGGAACAACTTGAGATGAGAAGCTCTTTTCTTCTTGTCATTTCCTGACTTAAAAAGATCAACACACAACTACATCACTTAAATGTCACATTTTCTTATCTTTCCCATTTTTAAGTGACGTTGAAAGAAGATGGTCTGTTGCACTTAACTCGAATCTGAGTACATAGACTCAATGTGTGAAACATAGAGAGGAGTTTTAATTCAGCAATCTTTCTCCTGAGCAGGGTGACTGGGCGTGGCTGAAGAGACTACCTGATGGCAGGTTTCGCAGCATTAACCCTAAAACAAGTGATGTCTTCGAACTGGTATGTTCATATGTTTCCCATGCTGTAAATTAGAGTATGTCCTGAATTTCAAAATTGGAGCACTGAGTATATTTGCACAAGCAATGAAAAAATGAATCCAACCTTCCCGATTAAACCGTTTTTCTGGGGGGGGTTTTCAGTAAAATATTTTAATGTGTTTAATATCAGTTTAGGTTACCTTACTATTGACTAAAATCTGTGTCTTTTGCCATAGCTAAATTTGATCAAACTTCTAACAAAATGCAAATTTTATCTGCTATTAAACTAATTTCTTTTATTTAAAATAAATATTTTTGTTAAACTACAAGGGAAAGTTTGTGCTTTGCTGCTGCTAACTTTTCCCATAGATGAAAGACATGCGCCATGAGAACGTCAACCCTTTCCTGGGCTTCTTTCATGACTGCGATGTGTTTGCCATCGTCACTGAGTTCTGCTCCAGAGGAAGCTTGGAGGACCTGCTGCTGAATGACGACGTCAAACTCGACTGGATGTTTAAATCGTCTCTGCTGTTGGACCTTATTAAGGTAAATGCCAACATGAGAATTTAGATGGAAGATAAAATGTCAAATAGAGATCTTGATGAAGCTGAAAACTGTTTGATGTTTATCCCGTTGAAGGGTATGAAGTACCTTCATCATCGTGGAGTGTGTCACACACGTCTGAAGTCTCGTAACTGCGTAGTGGATGGACGTTTTGTCCTTAAAGTGACAGACTATGGCTACAATGAGGTTCTGGAGTCACAAAGGTTCCCCTTTGTAGAAGCACGTCCAGAGGGTAACAGATACGAAGCCTCTCCAAAGTTTTCACCCCTTCTATGACTTCTGTTATTTCAGGATTTTGATATTTTACTTACTTTTAGGTAGGGGATTTATTAGAACAGAGAATGCATTATTGATCCTAACAAAGTTAATGTCAAGCCATTACAGCTCCTGACATCTACTATTTCTCCAAGCGAAACTACTTTGCAACGACTAAAAATCTAAATTAAAATTCTAAATAAATACATAGGTATACAGCTATCTTTCCAATCATTTGCTTCCACTAAACTGAGGTCTGAGTTTTGACTAGACCATTCAAAGCTTTTTGAGGTAGACATGGACTGATTTTAGTTTCTCTCCAAGAACTGTAACAGCACACAAAAAAGAAAACATGATAGGCCTACAGTGTTTAAAATTGAGATCTGGGGGGTTCGAAGAGTGGACCCTGTGCTGTCATTGCAGCAGAAAATGATCTTAAACTGTAGCAACAGGAAGTAATTAAACCAATTGTTGTTTCAGAATTGCTGTGGACGGCTCCAGAGATCCTGAGAGCCGGTCAGCCGGGACTCCACGGGACTCTCCCTGGTGACGTTTACAGCTTTGCTATCATCATGCAAGAGGTCGTGATCAGAGGGCCTCCGTTCTGCATGCTAGACATTTCAGATGCAGGCAAGAAAACGTGTTTGTAAAGTTGATTGTTCAATCATTCAAATCTTGTGGGTGCTGATGATGGGAGCCACAAAATATTTTAAATGGCTGTCTTAAGTCTTTGTCGTCATAAGTATTTTATCATCACTAGCACTGTCCGATGAAAAACATTTTAAGTCATTTTAATAGACTAACATATTTGTCAGTTAGATTAGATCTGTAAAAAATAAATAAGTAAAATAGAACTTTCAAAAGCCCAAAAGATTAGGTCATAAAGTTTTTAATTTTTTTTTTTTTTTTTTTTTTTTTTTTTAAGGGAATCGGTTTTTAAAAAAGCTGTTGAAGGAAGTACTTTTTAGATGTCATTTTTTTTAAGCTGACTGGGTCAGCAAGCTCTTAACTGTAAAAGTAATTCTGATCCGGAAGTCAAAACCTTGAAAAAGTTTACAAGGTTTAGTTACCACTATGTTGTCAATTTTTAAACCTTTCCATTAGCAGTGGTTTTACAGTATAAAAGGGTGATATGGCTCACCAAACTATAGGACAACAAGCCAGGTGTGTCATGAAAAACTGATGTAAAATTCTACAACAGTTCAGTCCCTCGAATCACAGTAAGTTTCAATCAAGATTTATTTCTAGACCATTCAAAAGTGTACCAAACAACCCTAACTTTGAAAAAAAAGTATATAATCTCTGACACTTTTTAGACATCTCTGCTGATCAAATTTTGGGATCATTTGATAGAGGACATCTCAGCTATTTTAAACATGCTACCCTTTGACTTTCGAACCAAGCTCCTATTTTGTGTTCTCAGAAATATTAGAAAAGCTGCGTAAGCCTCCTCCTCTGTGCCGTCCAGTGGTCAGTCCTGACTATGCTCCTATGGATTGCATTCAGCTGATGAAACAATGCTGGACTGAACAGCCGGATAAGAGGCCAACCTTTGAGGACATATTTGACCAGGTCATTCTTTTTTTCTATTCAAATTGTGGATAATTCTGGATCATATAATTCTAATTTTATCAAAATCTACTTCAAAGTGCACATTTTTTATAATTCAGTTGGGTATTCATGTATTTATGTCCTTTCAGTTCAAAAACATCAATAAAGGAAAGAAGACCAACATCATAGACTCAATGCTGAGAATGCTTGAGCAGTACTCTTCTAACCTGGAGGAGCTGATTAGAGAGCGAACAGAGGAGCTTGAGATAGAAAAGCAGAAGACAGAGAAGCTGCTAACACAGATGCTTCCACCGTAGGTTATACACGCTCACACAAATTAACTTATAAAAACATGTGGAATGCACAACAGTGAATGTTTACTGTGTTTTTTTGTAAGTTGGCCTTACACTGTCACATGAATATTGATGAATAGTTAGTTTGTATGTAAAGCACACTTTTAGTTGCAAAGTTGCATGCTTTTAGTTGCATGCAAAATGTTTAAATTCAGTGTTTTTTTTCTCCCCACCAGGTCAGTGGCAGAGGCTTTGATGGTCGGAGGGGTAGTGGAGCCAGAACATTTTGACAATGTGTCACTCTACTTCAGCGACATCGTTGGCTTTACTACCATCTCAGCCAACAGTGAACCAATCGAAGTGGTTGACCTCCTCAATGACCTTTACACTCTGTTTGACGCTATTATAGGAAACCACGATGTCTACAAGGTTACAGTTTTATAGTTATCCTTTTGTTTAAAGAAGTAATTTTAGGTGGTTGAAAATGTTGCTAATTTCTTATAATGTTTTCAAGGTGGAGACCATTGGTGATGCCTACATGGTAGCATCGGGTGTTCCGGTCCCCAATGACAACCGTCATGCTGCAGAAATTGCCAACATGTCTCTGGATATTCTCAGTGCTGTGGGAACCTTCAAAATGAGGCACATGCCAGATGTTCCTGTCAGAATACGTATAGGTCTCCACACAGGTGGGTAAAGAACTGAGGTTAGAAACTGTGATGTTTTCTTAGACATCGGATTGACCTCAATTGACTTCTTTAGGATTGTCTAAGGTTGGTCAGACATTATCTATATTCCGTCAAAAAAAATAAAAAAAAATAAAAAAACTTCTTGTTATTATTGTTTGTTTTTTACACTATTCATCCTTGCCAATTTCAGCTTACACAGAGAGGATGAAAGTCAGGCTTGATTAGCCCTAAAAACTTTGAAACACATTTAGACATCAATAGACGGTTTACCTTACATGGACTTTGCCCATTTCTTTCTACTAGCCGAAGGCAACAATGTGCTTTCTATGCCTTTTTTGATTTTACACCAGGGGAGACAGAAGGGGGTAGAATGTAGAAATTTTTAATAGCAGAAACTTGACTTTGAATCTGTCATGTGTTACAGGTCCTTGTGTAGCAGGTGTTGTGGGTCTCACTATGCCTCGCTACTGTTTGTTTGGCGACACGGTGACCACTGCTTCTAGAATGGAGTCCAGCGGAATGCGTAAGTTGGCAGAAGCCACAGAGTAAATTTTTGGGATTAAAATTAAGAGGACTCAAGTGCAGAGATGTGTGCAGCATGAGCACACTCTTTAAAACTTATGAACAAAGAAAATGTTCAATAAACAACTGGTGGAAGACACAGATCATGGAGCAAAGACATGGACACAGAAAGTAATGGATCACAATGGAAAGTTGACAGAGGAACCAGTAGAAAACAATGCAGATAACGAGCTTTACATACTCAGAGAAAGGAGTGAAAAGAGGAGGTAATCAGAGTGTAGTGGAAACAGCTGAGGGAAAGTACATGCAGAGGAGGATGGTGTGATTGATAACAGCAGTGTCGAGAAGCAGGTTGACAATACATACGTCTTTATACAGCACTTTTCAAGATAGAAATCACAATATTCTTTAACAAAAAGAATAAGAATACATGAACCATAACGAACTAAACAGAGAAGAAGCAAAGCGGAAAATAATATATACTAATCTAAGAGAACGCAGAAGGTAGCAAGAAGGAACTAGGACTGGGCAATTAATCGATAGTATTGGTTACATTTTCTGTTCATGAAGATTTAATTTTTTGAAAATCAATTTTTTTTTATACCAATACACTACTTTGACATATGTCAGTAGAAGATCCAAAGTGTGCTGACCTGAGTGTGTGGGTCCCATCACCTTTTGAATAAAGCCAATTGACTCTAAATAGGGCTGGGCGATTAATTTAATTTTCTGTTTATGAAGATTTTTTTTATTTTTTTATTGAGATTTTCTTTAAATATGCTACCCAAGCATTCCTTTGAGTCCCATAGCTCACACTGATGTCAAGGCAAGGCAAGGCAATTTTATTTGTACAGCACACTTTCAACACAAGGCAATTCAAGGTGCTTTACATGATTAAAATTAGAACATAGAAAAGAGAGCATAAATCACTTTGAAGATTAAAATACAAGAAAGCTTTTACAAAAAACAGTAATCAAGACAATAATTTGTATGAAAATTAAAAACGAGCAATTAAAAAGCAATAATAGGATCAGCTACTCATTAGCAAGTCTAAATAGGTACATTTTTAGACCTACCATCTTGTTTTACGAGGAAATTTATACGTTTTACTTAGTTTGACTTTCAATTGAGTTTAGCGCTGGGACGGGTAGATTAAAATAAAAGAAAGTTTTTAAAAATATTTTTCATCACTTGGAATTTACACAGTTTTAAAAAATAGTTTAAAATCAGAAATCAGATTTGCTATGAAAAAATCTGAGATTTAATTTTTACACATCCCCCAGCCCTAAAAGGAACAAACAAGGATCAAACTAAAAAGTTAGATCCAATCAAATAAACAGCAAAGAACAAAATTTGGAGCACAAACATCCACATATCATTAAAATAATATCTTGAAACCCAACACAAAACTACAAAAAAGCATTATTTTCCAGTTTTTCCTAAAAAAGTACTCAACTTCACACAGTCATTCATGTTTTTATAACCTCACAGGTTTACTACTCTAATTCATGTCTGTAGGGGACAAATTAATCAACAATGGGTTTTGTCATTGTCGCTGGTGGTTTGAGACTCAGACACGCACAGGATGAGATGTAGAAAACTGACTTTTGGTGAAAACGGGAGCAGGACACTGGAACACAGGTAGTAGCAGACAACTGATAGACATCATTGACTGACAACTAACACAATTTGACGTGACAAAACCACAAGGACACTAGGAAAGCAGGGAACATATATACACAAGGAACTAATTAGGGAAGACTAGACACACATGTGAACAATAATCACACAGCAAAGTGGGGCATGATGGAGACAGATCGTCCCATCATGACAGGTTTTATGCACAGTCATTTCCTTTTTACGATAAGCCCACCCAATCACTTCTGGTTCAAAGCTGTCCCAACACAGACTGGAGAAAATGGAATTTTTAACTCGTCGTCAGGATGTTCTGCGCATCCTGATTGACGATGCCCACCGGAGTTTCCACAAACATACAGCGACGTTCGGGAGTAAGGGAGTGAAAGGCTTTAAGCTATACATAACCAACTATATTCATGATTATGAGGGTAAGTGTTTAGCTAACAACAGTAGCTTGGATGTACCATCATCAAAAGCCAGACAGATTTAATAATGTTTGTCTGATTAGGACACTGTTGAGGACAACTTAACAGCTACCCACCGATCAATCGGCCTTAGCCTTATTAATTTTGCCCGATCAGAGATTGGCACATGTTTCTAAGGCGGCTATGTCGGCTTCTATACATTAAATTACCGCAACTCTTCAACCGGTATCAACGTAATCCCAACAGATTCTGAAAGCTGGGACTTTACGTGTTCCAGTGGTATAAGGTACATTATGGTAATGGTTGTAATTTTTCTTTTGGGACCCAGTAATAACATTGCTGGCTGAGACGAGCTAAGCTACACTGAGCTAAACTAAATTAGCGGTACGTGTTAGCTGCTCACAAGAGGGGATCTGTATGTATCTGGTCAAAGTATAACAACAGTTCAAAATATCACATACCTGGTGAAAAACCAAATGTCCACGTCAGAAATAACAAATCACTGTATTAAAACGTGAGAGGGACATTTGTTCCAACTGTTGTGATAGTTGAGTAACTTCCTTTCGCAGTCTCTGGTTTTCTTCCAGTACAACAGGATGAAGACTGACACAGTAGTTGTGACTGTGGACTCTAACTACCTCTAGTTTCCACCTTCTCCAGTCTAGATGTACGCTCCCAAACACACAAGGTCTTCTTTCCCTGAGAGAAAAGTTGTTCCAGTGAAAAAAAAAACGGTACGGTGCCTAGGCGCCTCCTTCCATATGTAGCTCTTTGACTTCTTATGCTGCAATATGTCTACTGAAGACACAGCTGTGGTTAGAAATAAAGAAGTTCTCTTCTAATATTTACAATCCATCTCTTTCGTAGTTGCTGGTCCGATGGAAACGTGTAAAAAACTGATATCTGAATCATATTTCGCTGATGAGGTACACAAAAGAACATAGCAGTGTTCAGCACTCTGCTTCCAACAAATGAAACGTGAATGATTGCTTAATCTATTTATACTATACTATTTATACAGTAGTTCTTGAATAAAAGTAATATCCAATCCCTCTTTTTACCTCCGGGTTGCACTCTACTGCCTCAGCTTCTCACACATATAACCAGAAACGATCTTACTGGCTTATTGCAAACCGGAAGTTCTAAGTGCGCTGTGCTTAAAGCCAATTTCCTGCCTTCGTGCAGAATACTGCTGTGTGCTTCTTAACTAACACCAGACGCAGGCAATATATCACTCCAGTACCGGCTGCCCGTCCACTTCAGTATTAAATGTAAGATTTTCATTAGGTAAAGAGAGTAGCATCTACTCCAAGTTGCCAATGCTAGATACAATGGCCCTGGCAGCTGCACTTTTTCAATCTGTGGCCCTTCATTTTGGAATCGTATTCCGCTTCCAGTAAGACTGTCGCCAATCTTTACAGACCTTAGGTCACGACTCAAAACTTACTTTTATTCCTTAGCCTTTCCTCCGCCTTAATTTCATTTGATCCATTTTATATTTGTATAGTTTTTTAAAGTGTTGTTTTTATTTTTTCAATCTATTGATTAATTAATTTGTTATGTTTGTAATGGGATTTACAGCATCTTGGTTGGCTCTCAAGCTGTCATAAAGTGTGCTCTATAAATAAGCTTGGTGTGATATGGTAATT
The DNA here is from genome assembly GCA_028564705.1 of Apricaphanius iberus. Lineage (NCBI taxonomy): Eukaryota > Metazoa > Chordata > Actinopteri > Cyprinodontiformes > Aphaniidae > Apricaphanius > Apricaphanius iberus. The sequence goes on from JAPXFQ010002314.1 coordinate 929,245, forward strand.
TTTGTAAATTTACAATCTGTATTTGCCATGTGGAAAGCATTTTACTTATATGTTTCTAAAGTTATTTGCTTTGATCTACTTTTGCTAGGTAACCTGGGGTGTTGTGATGATAATTACATTTTTAATGTTTTTTTTGCGATAGCCTACAGGATTCATGTCCATGAGAGTACAGTAAAGGTCCTGCAGGAACTCAATCTTGGCTACAAGGTTCAGCTGAGGGGCCGTTCAGAAGTTAAAGTACAAATCATCAACAAATGCAAAGATAATTTCACCTATATAACTATCAGCATGAACATACTCTTCATATTTGTTTCTACCTGTTCTTCAGGGAAAAGGAATTGAAGAAACATACTGGCTTACAGGGAGAGAAGGATTCACCAAACCTTTGCCAGTTCCTCCAGAACTCAAGTCAAGGTAGGAAAGAGTTCTGTCTATCCCTTCCACACGTTTGCCTTTCTGCTCTTCGTCTTGCCTTGTATAGCTAGTATGTTTTCACCCTTGTCCAAGTTCTCTCCAAGTTCTGAGTCCTGCACTGATTTTGAATAATTGCCTAAAAATAACATTTTAGGTTCTTTATTTAAGTTCAGGCAGATACAGTTGAAGGGATCTTTTGAATGATATATCCCAGAACTGAATGGTATTGAATGTATCCTCTGCAAGCTAAAGCTATTTTCATTGGAAATTTTGAAAATATTTTGCAAAAAAACGAGATAGTGAGCCATACGATCACTTTAAAACACTGATGCGGTTGTAAAACGTTTTCATTAATTACATAACTCTATTTAAAGAAGCACAAAAAATGAAACATCTTAGTTGAAATGATGTCAATACAAGAAAAATAAGGGGCCTTAGTATTTATTGTTTTATGTACACACACACACACACGCACACACATACTATCACTAGGTAAGTTGAAATACTCAAAAAGCTTACGAATAAGAAACAAGATCTTCTCTCTAAGTATAGGAGTTATACACATTATTTCCAAATTTTATCCAAATTAGGCCAGAATATTGTTTTGCACTGTTACCTTGCAATTTAAACAGACTATAGTCCATTGTTTGTGCACACACTATATACTCACAGCAATTTGTGATATGTCATGTGCAAAGTTTTTTGGGTCTTTACTTGAGAGGGTTAGCAATTTACCAAAGCACATCCAAAACCAAATGTCCAAATAGGTAAAAGGTAACATTTTCTGTTATCGGTAGCTCCTTTTTGCCAGTGTTGCCAGAGGTGCAGTCACCCCCACTCAGTGCTGGCTGGCTCGCCATCATGTTAGTCATCATAATAGTTTAGTTCAACAAATAGCTAAGAATTAACAAAGCATTAGATTGCAAAAGATACCAGGGGAAGTGAAAATAACTTGGAAACTTAACAGACTTGGACTGCAGCATTCTAAAAGAAATCCCACCTGATGCAATAACTATGACCTGTACATGGTGCGGACATCAATTGGTGTACAATACATAAACATTTCTTAGATAAAGACATGAGGTGAGTTGAGGTGTGTTTTTCATGAACATCTGATAAAGCAATGATTTATCAGCTAGTATATAGTGGGGCGAAATAATATTTAGCAGTCACCAATTGTGCAAGTTGTTCCGTTTAAAAAAATTAGAGAGGTCTGTAATTTTCAACAAAGCTGGACACCAACTGTTAGAAAAATCAACATCACACTGTTTGATTTTTAAAGAATTTATTTGTATAATTGTGCAGAAAATAAGCATTTACCGAACAGAAACAAACCAGGATTACGGCGCTCAGAGACCTCTTACTTCATAATTAGCTCCTCTATCATCCACTCATTACCTGTATTATTGGTATCTGTTTGAACTCATTTTCTGTGTAAAAGACACCTGTCTACACCTTCAAACAGTCAGACTCCAACCGTCACCATATTCAAGACCATAAAGCTTAGAAGAATTGAGTTTATTGGTGATTCAACATCTTTGTAATCCTTTGTGTCACCCATTCTGGCTTTCAACTGGTAACATTTGTAGTAAGTTTTAGAGTAACTGCTTACTCGTTTTGTTTAAACAAATGAGATGCACGAGAAGAAATTCACTAAGATATATTTCAGTAATAGGGCATCGGAACAAGTGTTTTACCACACAATGTTTTGTACTCCCCCAGTGATGCCAAAAAACCTATAGGAATGGTTCCAGTGATTAACTCAAGGATTAGTCGTGGAGTTATTTTGGTTACACATCATGGAAGATGAAAGCAATTTCTAAAATGAGGAAGTTGATATAGAATGATTTCTAAACCTATTAACTCATCCTCTTTGATGGAGTACCGATGAGAAAACACATCTGCGTATGTATTGATTTAGCCTGGAAGGTAAGTATTTGTCTCAACTGTTGACCCTACAACCCTTTGAGAATAAGCAGGATGAATGGAAAGTAGCGGTTAAGGTAAATCTTTCATGGAATACCCTCCATCTAGCCTTCTTGGAATTAAGATGTTTTTCAGCTGAAATGTAGGAAAGGCTGTCATGATCTGTCCATGTTTTTTACCACCCTCACTGAAACTATCAGAGCCTCCAGGGCTCTGCCTCTCATCATGAACTATCACATACACCTGTTCCAGTTACACACCTGGGTCCTTCCTCCAATCACAATTCAAAACCTGACAGAATGAGCCGGCCCAAAGTCATGGACTTAGCGGACAATCCAGATCTTGTGCTGGAGGCTCTTTGGTGTCAGCTAATCGGATCTCCTCTTTTACTGATCCCTCGGCTCGACTTGCCAGAGCAGATGAGTTTTTTCTGGAGACATTGCCCCGTTTCAGCTCCATCCTGGCTCCGTTTGACCTGGATGATCTTGAGGAAGCGTTGGAAGACATCTGCTGGGCAGTGGAGGAGCAGATTACTTTGGCTGAAAATCCAATCTCTCCAGGAGCCACCACTGCTATCCTCCCAGCCGAAGCAGCACTCCGTAAATCTTCCCTGGCTTTCCACTTTGAGCGTCCCAGTGGACGCTCAAGAAAGAGTCGTCCCCGTCTCCAGCCATGACTCTTCTTCAGGATCCTGCAGTGGAGCGTCCATGGTGGCTGCCATCTTCTTGGCAGTCACTGTTGTTCCAGGTTCCGGTGTTTCCCTGTCCGCCGCCAGATCCCTTGGAGAGGACCAGTGAAGGTTCATCTCCGCCATCAGAGTCTAAAGAGAGAACCAGCAAGGATCCTCCTCCACAAATTCTTCCGTCCAAAAATTGCAGTGAGGATTTGTCACCGCAGCCAACACCAGCCACGATGGTTGTCAACGGTGTGGCACGGCCAACCAACCTCCTTGCTCGTCTCGAGACGAGGTCATCTGGGTGCCCGTCTGGCCACCGGCCTGTAACTGGACGTCCATCCGGCAGACCACCGCATCCCCTCGAAGGAAGAGCATCGGGCTGTCCACCCAGCTGTTCCCCTGACCATCGTCCAGCCAGAGGACACCCACCCATGGGGTGGTCCCCCAGATCATCTTGCACCTAGAGGACACCCATCTGGTTATCCCCCAGACCACCATCCAGCCAAGGGACACCCACCTGGTCGTCTTCCAAACCACCGTCCAGCCAGAGGATACCCATCAGGTCAACCCCCAGACTATCGTCCAGCCAAGGGACACCCACCTGGTCATCCTCCAGACCACCTTCCAGCCAAGGGACAACCACCTGGTCGTCCTCCAGACCATCGTCCAGCCAGAGGACACCCATCAGGTGGTCCTCCAGACCGTTTTCCAGCCAGAGGACACCTATCTGGTCGTCCTCCAGACCACCGTACAGCAGGAGGACACCCTTCGGGTGGTCCCCCAGACCAATGTCCACCTAGAGGACACCCGTGTGGTCGACCCCCAGACCGTTTTCCAGCCAGGGGACACCTATATGCCCCCCCCCAACCGCTGTCCAGCCAGGTGATACCCACCTGGTGGTGCTCCAGGCGCATTCCTCCTGAGATTCGGGGCCCTGCTTCCATGGGCCCCCTCCGACCACCCTTGGAGGGGTACTCTATTTTGTTTTCTTTTTTTTTCTCACCATAGGTTGTCTGGAATCTGATCTGAAGAGGACCATCCTGTCAGAGCCTCCAGTGCTCTGCCTCTCATCATGAACTATCACCTGCACCTGTGCCAGTTACATGCACCTGATTCTCATTTTCCCCTCTTACCTTGTGTATTTTAGCCTTTCTCGCCTGTCTCTGTCTCGTCTCTTCATTCTCCCCCGGTTCATTGGGATGTGTTCCTGTTGGTTGTCATGTCATGCAGACTTTACCTTTGTGTTTGTTCTAGCCATCCATTCCCTTCAAAAAACACTTTTTGCATCTTTTAATCCATGTCCGCACCTGGGTCCTTCCTCCAACCACAAGCCAAAACCTAACAGAAACCTGTGCATCCACTCAACAGAGCCAATTTAGAACTAGAAGTTTCCATTTTATAAATTGAGTTTTTCAAGGTCCTGTTGCAACGTTATTCCTTTAATCCTAGAAATGTTCTTCTGTTGATAGAATGCGGACCTTTTTATTGCTTTTACGTTACCTTGGAGGTTCAGATCTGAGTCCATTATTACACCTAGATTTCAGGGCTGATCAGTAGTTTCTAGTTGTATTAACTGAAGCTGTGCTTACTTTTGATTGTTCCTCTTTCAGTCGAAAAATTTTTTTCAATTAAGTTCCTATTCACGTGGAAGGAAATTATGGGACATCATCCATAGATTTGCTCAATGCATTCACTTTGGTATCATCTGCATAGTTATGGTAATGAATCCTATTATCCAAAGGCTCAATGTACATCAGCTTTCTTCAGTTTTCTACTCTCCTCTCTAGTCAGTTGATTTTTGGGTCGTTGTGTTTTAATCTGGGATAACATTTAATTAGAGGTGAGAGTGGGAAAGAGAACCAAAATTCACTGAGTGCTGTCAATTGGTGCTTGGTCATTACTTTTCCACTTCATCCTAGGATTGACTAAAGCTTGGGGGTTTATAGACATTAAGATTTAATATTGCTGTCACAGATATTCATAATAAGAGCTGTTGAAAATGAGGGTTGAGTAGGAGCAGGAATGGACAGTCTAGAGTCTAAGACATTGGCTTTTTTCTTGAGGGCCCTCTCCGTGAGTGAGTTTTCAATTCTTATAGTCCAGTATATTAGGTCATCTAAAATATAGGATTATTCATAGCTTACTGGCCAATCTTTTAAGGAATCATTCAAGGAATGTAGGAAGGTTTCATCAAATGTTTTGCTATTTCAGATTCAGATTTCAGAAAATTCCAAAAATCCTTAGATAAATCACTAACTAGACTATTGCCTGGCCTTATCTTGCCTAACTGAAGGTCACTACTTCTTCCTAGAGAAAGTTAACAGACTCTAAACATTGAAATGCACTGAAAAAGGGAACCAGCATGAAAGTAAAATACAGCATAATCATGAGTTTATCATTGCCATTATTTTTTTCCCTGGGTCAGTTACGGTGGTATTGTTACTGTGGTATGGCAGGTTGATGACTTGACAGGAAGCTTAGTGTAGCACATGAGTTACTAGATGTAGCTGTTTACGGAGTTGGCGGGTTGTTTCTGTTCTTCTGCCAATCATCTGAGTATGCTCTTATATTGATCCAGTGTACTCAGGGATTTAGCAATTACAACTTCTTGAAAGGTTATTTTGAGTTTATATAGGAAATACTTTGAGCAAGTAATGAAGTTGAGGACAATGCTGGAGGGGAGCCCACAGACTGAAAACATTGTTGGAAGCAACTGAAGGTTGCTCACTTGTTCCTCGTAAGTGAAGGATATTGGAAAATAAATGATAGTAAATGAATCTTGATCATTTCAGTTTGCAGACTCAAGGGAGGAATGAGACAATCTAGGGAATAAAGATGTGAATTACTCGAGACTAGATGAATAGGTATAGCTCAATTCATTGTTTTCCTATTTGTATAATTCCAGGAGTGAGATCATTCTAGTTAGAGGGTTTAAAAAAGAGGGATGGAGGGCCATGGACTGGCAGCACACAAATAGTAAGTGTCCTGATTGTAAACCATTTTTAACCAACTTGTTGCTGAAATGTGCTATGCAAATAAAGTTGACTTCATTACATTCTATGCCTCAAAATACTCTACTAAACAATTGTAATACAATACCATGCACAGAGGTGCATAGTGATGATACTGGTGGGATCTGAGATGGAACATTTTATTCAGGAGGTCACGTTGGCAGACCCAAAACCAATCTGTTGTCTTTATGAAAGGGTTAATTGGAATCACTTCACCAAAAGCATTTCTCTTATGCATTTCCGCAAGCTATGGACTCAGGCATAGCTTTAGGTTGTCGTAGAAGGACAGTATTTTAGAGTTTTGGGGGAAACTAGTTGGTTTCAGAAGTAAAGCTTAAAAGGAGAAAACCGGTTTGGGTCACACCTTGTTAGATCTGTCATGATCAGACTTTCTCATCTCAGTCTCCAAAGAGTTTAGCTTTCAGTCACTTCCTTCTAAAAACTGTGGACCTTAATGTGGCGAAAAAAAGAACAATGAAACTGCTAAGTTCTGCAGAGAGAAACATTCCATTGCAGGACTGCAGAATGTGTGTGTGTGTGTGTGTGCTGTCATCATGGTGTTCACTTCGTCTCAACAGGCAAATGGCCCATGGGCTGCAGATGGCCGAGATAGCCCAGTACAAGAAACGGAAAGCCGAGAAACAGCAGCAGGAACAACTTGCAAAGAAGAAAAACTGAGGTAATGTTATGCATTATAAAAATGTATAACATTACTGGCTTGGTTGGCAAAGTGACTCGTTCTTTGGCAAACATAGTTTGAGGATGAACTGTCTGAAGGTGTTACTACAATTTGGTTAGACTTGATTAATTATGAACACAACCCATTCCAAATTTGTAGAGAAACCTTGGCTGTGACAAGAAATTATTTGTCAACATTTGGTAATTTCCTAAATCAATATTTTTTTTATTACATTTTGAAACTTTTCAAACATCCAACCTTTTCCCTTCTATGCCAGATCAACATTTTGTTTGACTTCTAGTTTGCCATTGCACAGTTACTAACAAGAATGCCGGACTATAATTTATTGCGTTAAGTTGTTGACGTGATTTCTTAATAGACTTTAACCTGGGTTGTACTAAAATGTAATCTATGGCTAATAAAAGCAGTGGCATCTGAAGACAGTTCATGTGAGGATTGTGGGGACTTTGTCCATGAGATTAAAAGAAAAACTCTTTTTTTGTTCATAACAAAACTCAGTTCTTCTACTTTACAAGTCTTTTAAACTGCTCACCACATCACTGCTGTCACTTTAAAATCTGTCTTGACTTAAAGAGTCCTAAATTAAGAATTTATAATGGTTTTTCAAGTGCAAAATGTTCTTCACACCCTTTTCATTCGATGGCAGTAATGTGTTGATGCTGACTAGGTTGACTGAAAAAGTCAGGAAGTATCTTTGAAATAATGGCTTGTCACTAGTAGAGAGCAAACAGAGCAATTTCTGTCAAAAGGAGAGAAAAATTAATAATAGTTAATGGATTTGGGCTGATCTTGGAGTAAATTTCACTCAGCTAAACCAATGTACATTTTTAACTTTCATAGCCATTAATGTTTTATAGATTTTTACAAGACATTTCACATTTACAATGTTTCACACAGTGGCGGGCCGTACATTTCACCCCTAGGCCTTTAGTGATATCCTACGTAGTCAAACCTAATTTAACACATCTCATAATACTTTCAATATGACACAACGGCTCAAGAAGCCATGCGGAATCACATGTACACTTTGTTTCCAGATTATTGAAAATCAATAAGATGGCTTTTGCAAGAGTAAGAAACTAAGAACATGGGTACTGTCAATTCATAAAAATAAAAACATATTTTACTATATTAGCCAACAAAGTTTAAATAACTTCACAAAGTTATTATATGTGAACTCAAAACATTTTGTCCAATAAAATATGGATTTTCACACTTCATATAAGATTGCAACGAGGCAAGAATGAAATCAACAATTTAATTAAAATAATGAAACTAAAGCAAACACAGTATTTGCTTTTCTGGGAGAAAATACAAACACCAAAAATATTTAACATGTTAGCGTAGTTTTGCACATCATATTATTTACATTATGAATTGCAGTGGATCAGATTGTTTTTTTCAATTTTTTAGCATTTTTGCAATTTTATTTTGGCAACATTAATTGATTATTAATTAAATTAAACAACAAAAACATCTTACAATACAAATGAAATGTTTGCACTCACCAACATAGATTCTCTCTACATCACTTGCTTATTTGAAAGTAAAATCCAACTTTCTTTCTTCTCTCAAAAAGACCTAAATGGCTCTGTTGTAGTTTATCTGTGTACTTCAGGTCAAAGAGTAAGTTAATTTCCGGGGAAATACAGGCTAATGCTGAAAGTCGTATCTGTCCACCGTCGTGTTTCCTGAAAGATCCTTCTTAAAACGTCTGACTTAAAAATGGCGTGGCAAGTATATCTGCAACTACATCTATCCCTTCTCTTGCCATTGTGTATAGAATTAAAACAATTCCAAAGAATAAATGTGAATTGTGAATCACTGAAGATGTGCTTTGCTAGCAACAGATGGCACTTCTAACTTTTCTCTCACCATCCAATCAAGGCACATCATTGACATCATGTTAGCCAGCTAGCTAGCCATGTCAGGCAAATCTGAAAGCTAACTGGTTAACAAAAAACAATTTGGTTTTAATATAGTTTGCTTATTGTAGGTCTTCTCTACTGATTCTGAAGGTCTTGCGCAGATTAGATTGCCCCTAGCAACACACAGAGACAAAACTCTGATTGGACGAAATAAAGTTTATCCACAGATATGGAGGGATCTGTACAGCCAAGAGACAAGTTATGGTGCGTTCACATGGTCAGCGTATGTCAGCGTCAGGAGCGGCAAGATTACATGTAAAGTAGTCCTTCAGAGGCCCTTCAGAATATCTGTTCAAGTGTTTCCTGCGTTTCAAGCGGCAATGTAGCTGTGACAGAAAATTTTATTATGCTGGGACATTAGAAAGGTTCAATCCTCTTACTCAGCTCTCAGACAGCTGTCCTTATTCTAAGGTACAAACAAGAACCAATTGTATGTAAACATCTCATCTTGACTTATGACGAATCTTGTTATTATCTGGTCAGACACCCAGATTTCCATGACGGTAGCAAACGCAAGCAACGCAGAAGTTCAGCTAACTGAACACTTGACGCACTTGACTTAGTACGCCAACCAATCAGAGCGTCTCACTGTAGTGACGTTGCCCGACATCGACGTTGTGTAGCCAATCATGATCCGCTAGTGTTTTAAACATCCTGCAGAGAAAGTCCCACCCACGTGCTTTGCAAGCTTCAGCTTAAAATTGTATATATGTCTAACTAAATGCGTTAGGAGCGTTGCTTGATGCAGACAACGCGTGCGTTCTGAACGCACAATTAGACACACAAAAAAATCGACTTCTGAAAATATATTAATATAATTTAATTGAAAAATAATTATAATTTAGGTTGAAAATATAGGTTAATGTTTCTGATTGTGTTAGGGCAGCCGAGAAGGCCTTGCCGGCCCTGACAGCCCATCACTGGTTTCACACATGTCGAGTGGCAAAATCTATTGAAAAATATACAATCTACAGTGCAACTAAGCACCTGATCCAAAAGCAGCATGCAGTAAAAAATTACAACAAAGTACTCAATTACAACTTTCAGTGCTCGCTTAATGTAAACTTTTTGATGGAGTAAGCAGAAATTCAAATTGACTTTCCCATGAGAACTTCTTCCTGATTCTCCAAACAAAATGGTTCTGGCAGCTGCCTACTGCAGATACGACAATAATAACTTGATTATACTCTTATCGATATAAAAGAAACTGTTTTTTTTAAATCTCTGTATCCAATGTTTAGCTTTGAAATTCTATAGTTTTGGCTAAATGTGTTGCGTACTATATTCATCAGTCTTAAATTTAATAAAGGTAATTCTTCAACATGACAAGCTGGAAACTAGGATGTTTCTTTAAAACCCCTTTTAAGATGCGTCAGGTTGTCATGGTGATGTATGCCGACTGCCTTTGTCGTGTTCCCTCCTTTTTTGTGTATGATCCTTTGTTTGCCTTTAAAGAGTAGACAGTGCGTGGACATTTGTTTCTCCCTCAACATTTACCTTGTAGTGGACGGGTCACGTTTCTAATGACAATTTAGACCCATTTTGTGTTTGTTTCATGTTCTTTATAGAACTGATCTCTGTAGATGATAGTCGCTAGATCAGGAGTTGGTGATTCCGGTCCTGCTAAGTTGGTGTTCTGCATGTTCTAGATCTTTTTCTTTTCTAACACAGTTTATGTTCATTGAGGTATATCCTCTACATGTTATCAAGTTCTTTTGGAGTCTGCAAGACTCTTTTATTTAAATCTGGTGCTCACGCAGAATAAAACCTGAAGCATTTGGCATTAGTGTTTGAGGACTGGAGTTGCTCACTCTTGGACTAAATCTTATATTTTTTTATCATGTTTTTCTGAAAAAAGGAATGGTTCTAGATTTTTGAAGGATGTTTGGAGAGCACAAGATACATATCAGTGCATCAAATCTCTAAACATTTTTACTGTGTATTTGTTTGTTGGTTTTAAGAAAAATATAACTTTCTACTTAAGGAAAGAATGCTTTATATGCTGTTAAGAGAGAGAGAAAATGCTTTTTCATCTTAAAGACAGCAAACTTAGATGATTTAGCTGATTACCTCTCTTATTCTTTCTGGAGGTGAAGATCTTGTGAGCCCTCAAAGTTAATAAATTTAGCCTAAAATCTAGAACTATTCCTTTCTTTATCATCAGCACCTGAACTGTTCCTAGCTCCCATCTGACATTAATCTTCTCACCCCATCCTCTCCTCCTTTTCTGTTTCGCTCAGGATGTCATTGACTGAATCAAGGGACATGAAGCAGGTATTTCACAAGGCAGTAAAAAAGATCGCTCACGTCCGCGTTGTGACGCAGCTCTATGTGCCCGAAGACGACCACAATGTCATGCTGACGCACCACTGAGTTATGGACTTTGTCTGGAGACAAAGCATTCAGCGCTGCCTCCATCCTGTGCAACTGAGCCTTCCCCTGGAAAGACAAAGAGGGTAGTGAAAGTGTTAGCTGGGATTAATGTCGGTCAGAGCGTTGCGGCGCATACCTGCGAGTATTAGCGGCACGAGCTAGAAGATGAAGTCTGCATGGGGAATGATCTATGGAGGCTGACAAGTGGTGAGTCGGCAAAGACGGGATCTGCAGAAAGTGTCGGTCAGCAGCATAGGAGCGCAGCTAATCTCTCTTGTTCGTTTCCATCACCTTGGCTCCTCTTCTTGAAGGACGTTTATTTGGAGGGAGCTCTGTGGTGCTCTGTCTTACTTAATATTTCAACAAATCTGTAAATCCCTAAAAGCTTGGTCTTGAACAGCACTGTAGCCTACAGAGGAGACTAGACATGTGTAGGCCTGTAAAAAAACATTCAGTGTTTACAGTTTTTTCTGACAGTTAATGAACTGGTTGCAAAGTCCTGCTAAACTTAAACCGATTGCTTGTTTTCATTTTTTTTTACATTAATACATAAAAGCATGAAACAGAACAAAAGTGTAAATGTAGAAGACTGAAACATATATTTGGATTTTGCTATTATTTATTTATTATTGCTAATATTAAAGGTGTTGCTGTTGCTTTTAGACCAGGGAACAAAAACCTCAAATCACACGAGGTGAAGAATGTGATATCAAAATAATAAAAACAAAAAACAAAAAGAAACTTTGTGGTTCATTGACTTTAATCGCTTTAAACGACCTTGTAACACCGTAGATCTAGTTGAATTGAACTCATCCCAACGAGGAATCTGTGACCTTGCTGAGTCCTTATTGTGTAATTTTTGTACCTCAAGGCCTGATAGCACATCTGAAAGAGTCTGTTAGATTGACTGAGAAAATATTTTTTTGAAGGTTAATTATATTGTTTAATTTAGAAATTCACAAGCCTTTGGAATAATCCATAATATTTCCAGGTTGAAATGTTGATTGTTGAGTAGTGTATGTTTTTTGAATGTTATACACTGTTGTGTTATGCAGTGTAATAATTATAGTATTAGGGTGAATGCTGAGGGTGGAACCTGTAGTTAATTTAGCCACAGTGATACTTTTGGTGCTATTTTGAATTGTGGCGCTTGTGGACCAGTTGGCTGGTAAAGGATTTGATCATTTATTACCAGTTAAATGTTATGTTTGTCTGCTTTGCGCTTTCAATTTACCCTGTGTGGAGTTGGTATATTACTCCAAGCGCCGTGGACGTGAACTCAACTATTCTGCCCGGTTCTGCTCCATTTCAGAGTCGGGAGCAGATCACACTGAAAAAAACAGTGCTAAGCTTCATCACAAACAGTATTCTCACAAATAATTTGAAAAGCACAGAGTACCACAATGAAACCGTTATATTAAGGGCTCAGACGTTTGGTTTATTTTATTTTTTGTAAAAAACAGAGTCAATAAAGCCTGTCTCAGTTGCTAAAACTCCAGCCTTTAGACAGAGCCCAAACCAACACAGCTGCATCCACTAAGCAAATCTTTCCAGCCCAGTATATAAAAAAGCAGTGGGTGTTGTTTGCACCCGTTTACTGAACATTCTGAGATGCTACAGATCAATTAATTAACCACACAATGCTGTTATAATATCACATAAGCAGCATGATAAATGGCTAATGCACATTAGCATTAGCATGTAGCCACTTACTTTTCTGTACATTAGGCGTTTTTGTTCTTTTATCCAGCTGCTGTTCTTTAGGAATGTAGAATAAAATCCTGTAATCCATGCAGCTAACCAGGCGTTTTCACAGAGAAAGTAAAAAATCCAATTTAAAAAAGTGTTTTAAGATGCCAAAAACCACTGCAGTAATGAACTTTGAGAAGGACGAGGGTGTGTTTGAAAATCTACCAGTGGTAAGCCGCTCTGCCTGCAGGGGTGGTGCAGACACCTCTAGCACTCGACTTTCAACCAGTGATGTCACTAGTTGAAAACTGGTGGGGCAGCTGCTCAGAGAGCAGAATTCAGGAGGATTACTCAAACGTGTAAATTAAGCCAAGAACCACTCTGGTTGGGTTTTTTTTATGAGAAACTTGCATTACCAGATTGTTGAAAACTCCAAAAACTTGATTTTGCATGATATAGCCCCTTTAAGGAAGTTGTGGTTTTTTCGTATCAGTCTGAGCTCTCAAAAAAAATCCAAATGAGCAATAACATTAACAATACGAATATTTTATTACTTAATGAAAAATTTATGATTTGATATATCCATATTCAATGAGATAGACTACTCTATGCATTATGTTGAGACTCATTTGTCAGATTTATAGAACCTTTTGAAAGCAACAACTTTAAATGTTTTAAACATAGTGTTAATTAAGTCTAGTTTCCAAAATTACCTTTTTTATTGGTATGATGTCTGACATTCTTATTTCAAATGTGTGTTGTTGTTTTTTTACAGAAATCAATATTCAATACTTATTATCTTAAATATTTTATGTATTCCAACGATTATGGCTTACAGATGATAAAACTTACAAAAATTACATGTTTCAGAAATGTTCAAACATATTTTTACACAAAAATATCTGGCTTTTTAGAAGCATGCTAGAGAGCCACAGCGCCCTCTTGTGGCTTCATTGAGTTTGAACCGAACTGTTTCTATACCCAGATGGTGTACTGAGTGTCCTGCAGGATTATCCTTCCTGATCCATTGTTCCTGTGTGTAAATGTCTGTTTAAAATTCTATCACTGACCGCCACCTTAATGCACCCTTTTCTGTACATGAAACATGTTTCAAGTCACTCATATTCTGACATATTACAACAATTCTTGTCATAGCTTTATAAACACATTTATAGTCTGCCACCAATTCCTGAGCCTTAGTTTAGTATGTGATTAAAAATGTCTGTTTTACATAACTTTTACATCATTTATTTCTTTATTTTTGAAAATGCGAGCCTTTGATTAAGACCTGACCTTCACTTATTGCAAATGTGTTTCTGATATCTGCCTTCAGTGGCTGATGGCATATGGCTGAGGTATATAACTGCAGATTATGGCTGTGTCGCAGGATTTACATGGTTAGCCAGATGTCGAAATGACGTTGATGGAGGGGGAGGGAAAAGAATGTGAGGATGGGTTATTTAATAGTGATATAGAATAAACAGGATTTTGAACTTGACAGAATAGACCTGGATTATTCCTATCAAGGTGAGAGACGTTGATCTTCTCATTCAGTCACCCTGTCTAAGATCAACCGCAAATGTGAGCCATACATAAAATGTGTTTTTCTGTTAAACATCAGTTTGGTGGTTGTCATCAGTAGTTTGGATATCTGTGCGCCTTTGCTAAAAAAAATTGGAAAAAAAGAAAAGAAAAGCAAAACATCATCTCAGATAATTGACTGATTGTGGTACAATTTATTTCCCAGTAAAATCAAATGTATTCTTATTAAAAAGTTGATAACAGAAGTAAATTAAAATGGAATCAACATCTTACCTGATTATTTTGTATCCAGTAATATGAAACATATTAATTTTGGTCAGAGGTTTACATGAAGTGCTCAAAAGGATTACTTTCAGAATTTCAGGCTTTTTATTATGTATTTGCATTGCTTTTTCACTGTAGTGTTTACAATTTAATTGATTCTTAAGGAAAACAATTCAAATTCAATCGTTTTCAGATGGGTCTGAAGATTTAATGGGGAAAATATTCAGCTGTTGTCTATCCAGTTGGTATAATCCCAAACTCCAGAGAATGCTGTGCCCCATAGCATGACTCTACCACCAATGTGCATAACAGCTTGCTCTTTTAAAAGCTTCACTTTTCATCTTGAAAAACATGTTTTGTCATTTTAGCCAAATAGCCCAATGTCCGTCTCATCTTCCGCTCCAGGGGTCAGTTGGCTGGTCCAAATCATGCCAAGCTTGGAGGTGTTGATGCTGGAGCACACCTCAATCAACCCCGGGTTATGTATAATTTGTTTCTCTGCTAACATTGAGGCTGATGTTCCAGCTGTTTCCAGTTCCTGGCAAAATGGAGCCTTGGTCGTTCCTTGTTCGTTTTGGACCATTCTAATAAATGTCCTTTCTTCTGCAGGTTGAAAGTTTTGGTCATATTGTTGAAACCTGGAGGAAGAAATGGGTGTTCCAACTCACAGTACACCCAACCACGGGAAAATACTGGCTTTCCAACACATAAAAAAATGGTAAGTTGTTAAAATGGCCCAAATGGCAACCATATTTAATAGTTATGGACTATGTTGAAAATCCATGTCCAGGATTTTAATGAGTCCACTCCACTCATTTCAATTAGCTTTACCAGTTCTGGTAAGTAGAGTGGTTAAATGTCCTACTGTGTTTATGCCTGAGTTTTGTTTATGGCTACAATTAATTTTTTTCTGCAGCTTTCTTTAATATTTCTGAGATGTGTATAGATATTGAATAATGTATAACTGAATCTGAACCTGAATCTGAACCTGTATGAATTAGATATAACCCTCCATAATTTCTAACCTGTACATCAATAATAAAAAAAACTGAGAATAATTAAACAATCACTGTTCTCATTTTAAGAAGCATATCTGCGTCCGCAGATCTGCTGATCCAACGTCAACATCAGCTGTGTCGCCACAAAGCTAATTCTGAAATAACATCAAGAGTCTGTAACAAAGTGAAGTATGCTCTCCTTTTGTGCACCCTGTGTGTATGCGTGTATTTCTGCCTTTTTTGGATTCTGCTTCTTGGTTACAATAGCTGCAAAAAATTATACTGCAAAATACAGTTCAGACCAGCAGAGGGAGCAGCGTAGTAACTGTAAACCTATAGAGGAAGGATGGAAGCAGTTTACTTTGACTAGATTCCTCACTAAAACACAAGCTATCACAGATTTATACCAACTGCTTTAAAGTCTTCCTTTCTTTCTTACTTTCAATAAATATCAATGGTTTTCCATTTTAATGTTTGAAGTTCAATCCAGCGTGGATGCAAACCTTTTTTTATGTGTGAAAATATGGAAAGCATAATATTAAAAACACAATGGCGTAATCCTGGCAGAGTGATTGTTTTGTGTGATGGAGAGATCAATTTGAAAATCTTAGAAGCAGTTGAACTTAAATTCAGGGACGATACACACAGTATAATTTTTATTCTCATAAGATCTGTCGGCAGAGTAAAGGACAGAAAGGTCTCATGCCAGACAAGGTCAGAAGAATTCAATTTCCATTGAAAACCAGCTGATATCTCCCCTGGGAAGATTTAGGTTGCCTGTTGACTTATCTGGTAGCTAGCTGTCATTGTGAGAGTGATTGGTATTGGAGATCTGGTATTCAGATGTCATATGGTGTCCGGTTTTCCTGTAACAGAGTTTAAGAGTGAAAGAGCTGGAGATAATGAAACTTACTTTTACATGGAATAATGAAACAGTAACAACAAGCCCCGAGATGATTAAGGGCTAACTTAATCACACATTTAACACTGAAAAATAAAATCCAGGTTTCCTCAATTTACTTTTTAGGTCAATGTTGAGATTCATTAACATTAATATAGGTCGTAAATTAAGTTAAATTTAGCAAAAACTAATATATTAAAACAGAGAATATGTATATAATAGAAAAGATATGGTGGCAAACTGACCTAAAAACCTGTTGAGCCCAAGCTATATTTATCTCATGCTAACGTAGCTTGAGAGACATTTCTTCACCAATGTAAACTTAAAAATCTACCCGTCTGTTATCTTATCAAAATATTTTTTCATCAAGTTAAAAAATTACTATTAAATTACTTTGAACTATTAAATATTTAATAGTTGGCACAGGAGACAATAACCCATAGCTAAAATATAGCTAACATTAGCAACAAATGGCATCCATTAAAATAATTTTTTGTCTGTGTGTGTGTGTGTGTGTTTTTTTTTTCCAACTTTAGTAGCTTCATATTCATAATATCCCACCGGTTCTTTTTCAAACTACCATTAAAGGAGCTTTAGTAAACATAAAAATGTCATAGATTATTTGGAGTTTTAGGTTCTATATCAGGTAGCCAGCCTTGATTGTTTTAATGTTAGCTAGGCTATATATTTCAGTACGCAAATAGGCTGAAGAACGTTTACAAAAATAGAAGATAGAATAATCCTTTAATGTCCAATAAGGGGGAAATTCAGCTCTAAGAGCAGCATATGACAGGTAGTATAAGCATTTAGATTCACAGAAGAACAGTACAAAAACCTGAATTAAGAATAATATGTGAATAATATGACAACTAAACTTCTCTAGTGCAATTGGCCATTAAACATGATAAAGTATTTTTTGTAGATTTGGCTGAATAATTGTGGCCTATTTATATCTTAGCTCCAGCTGTATCCGAACAAAACTATATATGCATAAGATACACCATAGTTTACATATAAGTAGGAAAGAATGAGCTTGGAAAAGCAGAGCAATGTTATTTTTGTTCTTGTTTATTAAATGCTCAGCTAAATATGTCAGAAAAAAAGGAATTTAAAACTTTCTCAGTCTGTGAAAATAACGTAATTCTTTTAATTTCAAACTGAATTTGGGGATAAAGAAGGAAAAGCAGTGGTCCATGAGCACAGAAAGCCAAATCATGGGTGTTTGGCTAGTTTAAATGTATGGAACACAAAGACTGAAGATTTCACCTTTCACAGACAAGAGCTGCTTTTCCTTTAGAAACTTAAAACAAAAAATCAAGTCAGTGGTCTGTTGTTTTAAAAAGGTTAGATTTTGAAACAAGTTTGATCATGCTATATATGTTCAGCATCTAACTGATAAAAATGTCTACTCTTATATGAAGGAATTGTAACATACTCATATTTGCTTGGTTTCTTTGCTATTTTGCTATTTCTTATGTTCCTCTTTGTACTTACAGTAATTAAATAATAAGTAAATCAACTGTAGTTTGATTAAATACATGTAATTGATTATATTCATTGATTTATTTTCACTGTATTCTATTGTTGTATTGCCAAATAACTAATTAAAGTATAATTTATCATGGATGCTAAATAAATATTAACAGACTCAGTAGAAAACTGTTCTTATCGTCAGTTCTTTAATTCATGTGATAACAGCATTGATAACAGTCTGTAAACATGGATTCCTACACTCTCACCTAAATTGTCATTATTTCAAATGAATATCCCCAAATAAAGTCCTTGCGTGAATTTGAATAGCTAAAGGTTACATCTCAGGTCTTCATTTAGCTCAAGGACAAATCAATCAAAGCCTGACATGACAGGTGGTCCTACATGGAGTTAAGGGTATGATTCCCACTGGAATCACCTGCACAACATATGAGCCCACTCATTGGCCTGGAAGGTACTTGAGAGAAAAGGTTAAAGTGAGTGGTTGTATCCAAAGCGTAGCGGAAGCCAGAAAAGCCGAGCATGGCATTCTCCGCAGTGTGGAAGAACACTGACACCTCCCCTGGGTAGGGGAGAGGGTATTCCTCCTCGAGTACTCTTCAACAAACATGTCACCTCTCTCAGTAAGCATTTAGTGTTACATAGTTACTCTGAGGTTGTATGAAGACGTAATGTTATTTAGAAATAAGGTATCTGAAGTAAGGTCACAGCACCTGCCAATTCAGCATGATTTTTGCTTGGTTAAATTGCATTTTTTATTCACTCTTTAAAAAAATCTTTAAAAAAAGTTTAACATCTAATTTTAGAATTGCTACCACTATAGTTGTTTGGCTTTGTTAAATAAATAAAAACAAAAATATATGTTTTCTCTTATGGCAAGGCATTTTGAAATTTACATGATTTAACACTGTTTATATCTATCTCATGACAGAGTCCCTGGGCTTTTCCATAATATTCTAATTTATTCTAATATTACTTATAATTTTATGTACTTTTGTATTCTCTCTTGTCATTGTATGTATTCTTGTTCTTCAGGTTATACCTCAGAAAATAAATGTTTGTTATAGTTTACTACTATAAAAGGTCCTTATCTATAAAATTTGATTGATTGCTTGATTGTTTTTTTTAAAAACTGGATGCAAGTATTGTCTGTTTAAAATAAAAAGGTCATAATAAAATAAATTAATTTTACATTTAAAGTCCATGTGGTACTTTAGATATATTATTATATTTTCTGATCTGAGATCCCTTTTTAAAGATTGTACAATAGTAGTCTCACTGAGGAGCCTGCAAAGTCACCTCATATTTATAAACTTTAGTTGTATATTTGGAACACGATTGGTCCAAGCCATTGACGCAGCGTGCTAATATCTTGAAACGATTGGTCCAGGTGCCTGTCAAAACGGTCAATCAAAATGATGGGCCAATCAGAGTCGGTATTTGACTCTTTGTTCCTCCCGCTTGCTAGCTGACGCAGAGGGTCATGTGTTGTTTGTGCTCTGGCCCGTAGACCAAAGATGTGTACAGGAGTAGAAGGGAACGGGTTGCTAACGGAGCTAGCTGGTTCTTCCCGGTTACAGAAGCAGGACTGAGCGTGGTCATGTTCTACACGGTAGGCTTTATTTCGTGATAAAGGCCCAAAGTGGACTGTATTCGTCGCCGCTAAGAGGCAGGGAGACTCTGTTTGTTCAGGCGGAGTAACAAAGCCGGTGTGTGGGGATTGCAAAGCTGTGCTTTAAGAGTCACCGTTAGCTGGCCTAGCCGGACTCGGGAGCTTCGTCTCCCAAAACAAGAATGGGGTCTGAGTCCACTCGGATTAGCCTGCTACTAAAGTGACCTTTGATCGTTTTTCTTGATGGCTAACTTCACGAATTACCAGGAGGGCAAGGCGGCTATGTTGTTGATGGAGACTCAGCAGAGGGACGTGGGGACGAACCCTGCGGCCGCCAGCACAAACGGAGACTGCTCAGTCGGGGAACCCCCTTCCCCGTTAATTAATATCGGCGGCGGAGGAGGCGCATCTCGTTTTCTCCCACATTTGCCGCCCCCTAATCACCTTTACCACCACCAAAACCTCAGCCTCGACTCGCCAAAGGATCAACAGCAGCACCATCACTACCAGCTGGCTCAACAGCAGCATCTTTCCGGGGAAAACACCGCCGAGTCCCCGGGCAGAAAAGCCTCCTCCTCTTCTGTCAGCCAGGGACACACAGCCGAGGACCCCGCCGCTAGCGGCGGCGGCAGCAGCCATGTATACGCCGCTGTGACCGTCGCCAACAGCTCGGAGATAGTGGATGACATTCGGAAGTGCGGCTATTTGAGAAAGCAGAAACACGGACACAAGCGGTTCTTCGTGCTCCGGGCTGCCAGCCACCTGGGGCCGAGTCGTTTGGAGTACTACGACAGCGAGAAGAAATTCAGGAACAGCCTGCGCACCGCCGCTGCTGCGGCCGCCGCCCCCAGCGGAGGAGCGGTGGCCGCTTCGCCTCCGAAGAGGGTTATTTACCTCTACCAGTGCTTCACGGTGAACAAAAGGGCGGACTCTAAAAACAAACACCTCATTGCCCTGTACACCAAGGACGAGTATTTTGCCATTGTGGCTGAAAACGAGACGGAACAGGAGGACTGGTACGTAGCCATTAGTGAGCTGATGAGTGAGGGGAAGCGGGGCCACCTGGACTCTGATGATTTAGATGATGGATACGGGACAGTCAGCCCTGGGACTGTGTTTAAAGAGGTCTGGCAGGTCAACGTTAAGCCTAAAGGACTGGGTCAAACTAAAAACCTCACCGGCGTCTACCGGCTATGCCTGTCCACTAAAACCATTCACCTCGTCAAACTGAACTCTGAAACGCCCTGCGTTAACCTCCAGCTGATGAACATCAGGCGCTGTGGACACTCTGAGAGCTTCTTCTTCATAGAGGTGGGCCGCTCCTCCTCCATCGGGCCCGGGGAAATATGGATGCAGGTGGATGACTCGGTGGTGGCCCAGAACATGCACGAGACCATCCTGGAAACGATGAAAGCCCTGAAGGCCTTCGCAGAGTTCCGGCCTAGGAGCAAAAGCCAGTCTTCGGGCTCCAACCCCATGTCGTTCATCACGACGCGGCGCCACCTGGGCAACCTGCCTCCAAGCCAGACGGGGCTGCAGCGGCGCTCTAGGACAGAGTCCGTGGTGGGCACACCGCCCTCCAGTAAAAGCTCTGGGGCGAGCGGCTACCGCTTCCGGACATCCAGTGAGGGCGAGGGTACGATGAACCGGCCATTCCGCTCCGCCACAGGGAGCCTGGTCCACCTTAACGCGGCCCGTGCTTCTCACGGGCGTCAGGACGGTGGAGGGAGTGGCAGCAGCTGGAGCGGTGTTGCCACGGGAAACGCTGGGACGAGCACCGTCGGCAACCGCTACGTCAGAGCCATCCCCTCCACCTGTCATGCCCGCTCGGCCTCGCTGCCCGTCTCCCACTTCCCCTCAACCACCAGCCCGGTCAGCGTCTCCTCCAGCAGCGGCCATGGCTCCGTCTCCGACACACTGACCCGCCCTTCGAGCGCATCAATCTGTGGCTCTCCTTCGGACGGCGGTTTTAACTCCTCCGACGAGTACGGCTCGAGCCCCGGCGACTTCCGATACTTCCGGGTGAGGAGTAACACGCCGGATTCTCTAGGCAACACCCCGCCAATCAGAGAGGAGAACTGTCTCAATGATTACATGGCCATGGGCTGGAACCGGGAAGTCTTTGGCACCAGCGTGGGCTCCGGAAACAACAGCGGATGCGAGACACCGCGTGACGAGAGCACCTCAACCACCGAGGATGAGCGCTTCTTGTCCTCGTCACTGAGGAGAAGGACGCACTCTTTCTCCAGAGTTGCTGCCGCCGCTGCTGCTGCTGGTGCGACCGGAGCATCCGGAGTGGCCACTTATCAGAAAATGACCCAGACTAACCTCTCACTGGATGAGGGGTCAGATGTAGTGTTGCCATTCGGGAGCGGGCTGCTTCGCGGCGGGCCGTCATCCTCCTCTTCCTCGCTCCGCTCCGACTACAGCTCCTGCTCCGAGCACAGCCAGCAGAGCCGGCCGTCGACGCTCTCCAGGACGGAGGCCGGTGCCGAACGCCCCCCGCTCTCCTCCTCTTCTGCCAAGGAAGACGGCGGCTACATGCCCATGATGTGCGGCGTGGCCGCGTCGCCGCTGGAAACTCCTCCCGACTACATGCCTATGCAACCCTCCACTTATTCCCATCAAATCTCCCTCTCGCCCCAGTTCCACAGCCCAGCCTTAGGTACGCGTTCAGCCCACCACCACCCACAGCTCCAATCCCAATCTTCCACGGACTCTCATGGCTACATGATGATGCTCCCGGGAAGCAGCGGCACCTCTCCGTCACCTCTGCAGACCTCCCCTGGTGGTTCCAGTGCTGCTGGTGTTTGCGAGAAGCCCGAAAACGGTGAATACATGGACATGTCCTACAGCGGCAGTGGCCGCAATCTCCCGAGCGAAGATGGCGGTGTATATTACACGCCGGGATCGCCCGAGGGACGCCTGAAGTCTTATAGTCCGTATTTCTCCCTCCCCCGCTCTTACAAGGCCCCTAACAGGGAGAGGGAAGAGAAGGGGGACGGGGAATATGTACCCATGAGTTCTCCCGCCAAGCCAGTATATTCCTCGTTCGCAACCGCCTCTGTGTCAGCACCGGAAAAGAGACTAGGAGGCGGTAGCAACACCTCCACTCCCCCTCACCCACCTCCGCCCTACGGCGCTCATCATACGACCGCGGCAATGGCTGACCGGCGTGTCGTGAGGCCCACCCGCCTTCCTTTAGGCAGGAGGAGCTTCCACGGTCCGCTGCGGGTCAGCGACCCCTCCACAGCGCCTGCTTGTGCTCCTAGTTCAGCCCCGGTTGCCGGCATCCCACGTGACGGGCCCTCGAGTCCTGGAGAGTACATCAATATTGAATTTGGAGAGCACTTCCCTCATCAGCAACAGCCCCCGCCCTACCCGCTCTCCACCAAAGACGAAGCCCCCTCCCTTTTGTCGGGAGAAGCCCGGTGCTCCCCTGCCCAGCCCCAAGACTACATGAGCGTGGAGGTCAGGACGGACCAGCACAACGCAGACGACGCCGGCTGTCTGGGTAAGAACCAATCCCCCAGGCCCAGCCTCGTGGCTCCTTGGAACCCGCCCAGCTACATCCGACCACTGGTCAACAGCGGCGGGGTCACCGGGTCAGGGGATCACTGGAGCTCAGTAGGAGACGATTACACGGACATGTCGTTCAACCTCGGCAGAGGTGAGAGGACTCAGAGCCCCACAGCAATGCTGCAGCATCTCTGCGTGATAGAGGCTCGGTATGGTTGCGCCTCCGCCTCCTCATCCGTTTCTCCTCCTCCACCCCAGCAGCCGGAGCCCAAGGTGGTCCGAGCAGACCCCCAAGGCAGGAGGAGACACAGCTCGGAGACCTTCTCCTCCAGCTCCTCCTCCAACTCAACTCCTCCGTCCTCGGCCACGCATCCTTCCCTGTCTAACCCCTCAGCCCCGAACACCAACGGCTCCCGCCAACCGGAGGGGCAGCCCGCCAGATGGGCCAGCTCGGCATCTTTTGACGGCACGTGGCTGTGCGTGGAAGGCGTAGGGGATTCACCGGTTCAGCACGCCCAGACGCGAAACATGGAAACGGACGGCGTCTCTGCGAGCATCCCATCATCCGGCGCCAGCGGGATGTGCGGGAACGTGTCCGTCGGCTACCAGAACGGCCTCAACTACATCGCCTTGGAGCTGAGGGAGGACGGCGGCGGTGCAGGAGCAATGGTGCCGTCGGCCAGCAGCGGGTGCACGTCGGCGCCGCCGCCAGGGATGATACCGCTGCCAGAGAACGGAGCCTACGCCAGCATAGACTTCACCAAATCGGACGGAGTCACTACAGCAACCAAGGGTGAGTTTGACTAAATGCTGCCGTTGCTGCTGTTTGATGCCCTATTTGCTTCTGCTATTTCTGTCTTGCTACGGAAAAACATTTGAGTTTCCTCAGGGATCAACAACAATCTTTGATGGTACTTCAAACTATCAGCAAGTAAAGAGAGAAAGAAGTGTTATGGGTCCAAAAATAACCATATGTGCTATTTTGAGTCCTTGCAGCTCTTAAAAGTGTAAATTCTGTTTTCAATCCAGTCTCTGAGATCTACTTGTTTCTGACACAGGAATCAGCCAGCTGTTGTCTTTGAAGACGTTCTGTCTAAGGAGCTGAAGTCAAATCTGTAACGCCGCTGTTTTAGGATACGACACTTTTTTAGACCCTTTTTGTTTTGCTTTTTTGCGTTGTGTGCCAGCAGGCTGGTAGACGGCTTGTTTTTCTGAATGAACCTAGGTTCAGCTGCGGACTGAGTCACCCTAAAAAAAAGGCCTCTGTTACTTCCCGCCTCTGCACATGTTGCTGTTTTTTCTTTTTTTTTCAGCATGTATTTGGAGTTTACTGGTTTTGTGGGTCAGTGTGTGTCGTCGTTTTTGGGTTTTTAAAAGCCCTTTGTCTGCTTCAAGCCCGCCACTTGAGATTTTTCGTTTTTGTGTTTGTGGAAACATTTGCCTTTTATTACAGATTGAAAAAAACCTGCGGTTTCAGCAGATTTAATGCAGTTGTAGAGTTACGTTCTCAAAATTCTTTGATTAAAAACTATATGAATTGTTGCTTGAGTCGCCATTGTTCAACTGCAGTGTATGGAGTTGTGCTGATCTGTCTTTTTTCAGTTTTGATATATTTATTAGATCTGACAGAAAGTAAATGATTTTAGGGGGAAAAATATGTAAATCCCAACAATGTCTTTGATTTTCTCCAAATTTAAGACTGACATCCATCCATTCATTCATTGTGTCATCTTGTTCCATGCAATGAGTAACAAAACGATCACCTTTTTCATTTTATGACCTGCCAATAACCAAACGGAGCTGGTTCAGTGGTAGAGTAGTTGGCTTGCAATCGGAGGGTCGTAGGTTCGATTCCAGCTTCCTCCAGTCACATGTCGATGTGCCCCTGGGCAAGGCACCTAACCCCCAAATTCTACATTGTCCTACGGAGCCATGTTGGGTGTCGGTGTATGAATGCGAGTGTGAATGGGTGAATGCGGCTTCAATGTAAAACACTTTGAGTGGTCAGTAAGACTAGAAAAGCGCTAATTCAGTCCATTTACCATTACCATTCTGACTGATTAATTGGTACTTTTTTTTTTTTGATTTTCTTTATCAGTAAGATTAAAGTATTCTGTACGTAATTCAATCTGAATGTGTTATATACTTGTTATATGATTGCATTATACAGAAGTGAGAAATGTTGATTTAAACTAAGTGGGATTGACTGTAAATTGGATCATTTAAGTGCCTTGAGATGAGATATTGTAGTTTTTGGTGAGTAGAATATATATATATATATATATATATATATAATGTGTGTGTGTATATATTTCCAGTGTTGAAAAAGGTATAGTTTGGAACCTTTAAAGGAGATATATCATCAAATAAATCCTTCCTTTTTACATGTAAATCATTCACTTGTGGTCTATGTAAAGTAGAACCACAGTGGTTTGGTCTGAATTCCATGTTATTGTAGCCCCACAGACCCTTTTGGCACTTTTAAGTGTTTTTCCTGCTAATCCGATTAATCAAGTTGAGACCCCGTCCGATTCATCGATGATCCAAATAATCTTTTGTTGCAGCCCTGGCGAAAATTGTCATGATGTATTTATCCATATTGTTCGATAACTATTTAAAGAAAAATATATTGCCAGTTTAAAGCAGCTCAAAATTTTAAAATATAGAAACTAAACATTAACTAAACCTTTTATTAACATTCTGAGTCTTTTTAATGACAAAGATAAAAAATAAACACACTTACTGCTCTAGGATAATTAAGATACCCTGAAATTTAAACGTATTCATTATCTGTGATGCTACATATATACATGCTGTTCACCCCATAGCCACTGGCACTTTATCTTAAATAACAGTACTGTTTAGCTACTGTGCAGCGATAAAATTAAACAGTGCAAAACAGATTTCAAATATAAACATTAACTGCACTAAATACTCGGGGCAAATTGTTTTTTTTGTTTGTTTTTTGCAAACAATAACACACTTAAAGCTCAAAATGTGAAGCTGAAAACCCAATTATTAATTTTCCCATGTTACAAAACAAATAAAAGAAATGTGCAAAACTTGTAACCACATAGAAAATAACCAAGGGGCAAACTCCACTTAAAATATGTGAAGCCAACCCGGAAGTGACAAAAATTGCAGTTCAGCCCGCATCCGCTGGGGGCTGGCTCCAAAAAAGAGCAAATTCCCATTGACTCCCATGTTAAAAAGGCCAACTTTACAGTAAAAATAAACATGTTTGCAGCCTTCTTTCAAAAAAAATTGTGCACATTATTTAGGAGTTAGTGGCAGGTTTTTTGCCAGGAATACTAACCTGTTCATTACACCTGGCGTTAAAGCTGCCCTGTGACATGAAACAATATTGCCCCCTGTGCTTAAAGCCCTCTCTGAGGGTGAGTTAGTAGCAGGAATACAGATAGGCTAAGGCTGGGATATGTTGTGGAGTGGGTCTTCCACCATGCCAATGGATTGGTTTCTCTGGCACTTGTACATAACTGCTTAGTTCAGCCTCTACAGCCTGTTCACCACTTTTGAGATATCCAAACCAACGCCACACCGCTGATGTTAAAGTGACAGTGTGTAGTTTTTGCAGTACATCTTTGAAAATAGCCATTAAAATATTATGTAATAATAATTACGTAAAGCACATTAATTGCAAAATATTGGTGATATTGTAAAATATTACTTTAAACATCAGTTTTAAAATACATAGGCACGGTTCCTCTTTTATGGGGAAGCCATATTAGATGATGCCTTTACTACTACAAGAGCCCGGACGGACAAAGTGCACGGAACAAGCCCGCTATTAAAACATTGATTTCCCCTCAAAATGCGAAAAAGTTTAGCCATAAATACATTTTTACCTCTTCACTAGTTCCAAGTGATGAAAGAGAGACTGATATGTTCGTCACGTTGCTGCAAATAGATAATTCTCAGGGAATTGAACATTTGAAAACAGCACTAGTTGAACCTCCGTTGTCGAGTTTCTTACTCGAAGACACAGATACCAAATGCTTGTGATAATTTTGGGATGCACTGCCCCCTAGTGGCTGGAAATTACACACTGCGTCTTCATCTTTTTTGCCGTCTTCAGCTCCACGTTTAACCATTCGGCTTCTTTACCATCTTATCCGCTGTACCGTAGCAGGAAAAGTGGAATATCCCACACGCTGGTTCTTTCTGCTGTCGTTTAACGGCGGCGGGCAACCAACGTTCGAGGACCATTACTGCCCCCTAATGGGCCTGATAACCTTCTGCCATGTTTGATCGAGAAAATAGCCTCACAGCTGATCGCCCCACCCTACTGTGAAATGGTGTTATTTTTCCTTTTCACAAACATCTTTTTTTTTTTTCGCCTATAAAAATTGTGTTTAGGGCTGGGTATTAATTCAAATTTCAGGATTGTTTCCCATCCTCAAGTATTAAACTTCATTGTGTCCATCCGATTCAATTTTTTCCAATTCTATATTGATACATGTCAGTGCTATCAAACTTTCTTTTGGCCTTTTACCTTAATTACATGCCTATCTGGAATTCTCCCTCCTATTTAAGGTGTGAGAACGGGGAAACAAATGTTACAAAATTTAATCGGTTTTTGGACGTCCTTATCATTTTAAGGATTTTTTTTTATAAGAGTCAATTAAGAATTGCCTTTTTTATTAGTTTATTTCAACACAGCACTAATTGTGTTCTTTTTACTTTTCTCCATTCTTTACTCTGCCATGGCTGCTCAGCAATATAATTTTAAGGTATCGTAATTTAGACATTATTTTGAATTGGACCGTGCAGTGCAAAACTGATTAACAGTTTTCTGCAGTTTCGTATTATAAAGAGGGAATTTTCTGCACAGTGTCTTTATTTAATCTCCAATGATTATTAATTTATTTTCTCAGGCACTATATCTATTTGTAGCCTGGATGCCAGCCGAACTTAGTCCCGCCCACAACATTGTCTGGAAGTTCGGTCTGGCATTCCTCCGCTGAGGAGCAATTATGCCTGAACAAGATCTGTTTGGACCAATCAAATCGGGCTTACGATGATTGACAGGTGAACAACAGTAACGTAACCAACCACGTCACCAAAGAGCGCCTCGGTTGAATTTTTTTACAACAATGATGGCTGCCGCTGGAGAACTGAGATGTGTAGATTCTGCCATCGAGTCTGTTCTAAAAGATATCGAAACCTCATTAATTTTAAAAGAGGAATTCTAAGAGAGGAACAGATAACGTCCGTTGCTCTCAGAGCAACGTCGCACAATTCCTCTGCTCTGATTGGTTATAGGTCTATCCAGTTGAGTGCAGAGGCATTTTTTTGGGCTGTACAGTTTTAAACTGTCTTTGTGATGGTACTGCTTTTATTTATTTTTCAAATTGAAAATAATATTTTACTAATTTTCTCAAAATATTGTTTGAGATGGGCATTTTAGATTGCTGTGGGCAATAAGGATCTCCTTTAGCAGTCTGTATTACTGCAAGTTTGAAGAAGATTCTGACTAAAGGACACTGTTGCTTTATTTGTATTGATAGCTGTAACATTAACAGTTGCATGATAATTTTTTTTAGATAACATACAACAGTCAGCAGTAACACTAAAAGCTAAAGCAGATCTTAAAGGGGAAGTACCGTGTTTTTGCAACTTAGACCTTATTTTTAGCAGCATTACACTTATTTACTAACCCAGAGAAGGTTGGAGCCACTTGGAGTCGGAGAAGCTTATATCCATTCACAATCAGAGTATATCCACACAATGGGAGTAAATGGGGGAACTGACATGCCGCCTCTAAATAAGGCATTATCTGCCACAAAACTCCCTTATTTCACCAATGTTTTGTTACTCATCGCTAGCACTATTCTCCTGTGATTCCGAAGCATCTCAGAAGTGCTTCTTTCTTCTCTTCCAGGGCGCTTTAGAGGCTTATAACCCAACTATACTAACGCACAATTTAAATAACGTCACTGCTGCGCTGCTTTCCATTAAGTCTGAGAAGGTCTTTCACTCTATGCATGGCGGCGGTCAGTTAGACAGAACTTGTTATTGCAAACATCAACATGTGTCTCGTTCGACTGTTTCCAAATTCCACAAAAAAAGACCAAGTGGACTAAGTTTAGCTTCCAAAGGCTCCTTTCCACAGCCTACTCAGACTACAGCTGCAATGGCACACGGCTGCAAGGTCATTGAAATGACTGGTTAGTGTAAATTGGAATCGGCTGGATTAATAGCCTCAGAGGCGCGCCAAACTCACAGGGGTATAGTGCTAGAGGTTAATAACAAAACTTGGGGTAAATTATGGAGTTTTGTGGCATTGATGTTTTATTTAGAGGCGGCACGTCTGTTGCCCTATTAATTCCCATATGGATATAAGCTGATCCTGAATGGATGTAAACTTCTCCCAAAGGACTCCAAGTGGCTCCAAACTTGTCTGGGTCAGTAACTGATCGTAATAAACACTCAAAAAAAATAAGGTCCCTGTAAGGACTGTAGTTGCCTATTTCTGATGAAGGCTTTTCTTACAGCCAGCTGACCAACAGTGTTCACCAACCTTTATACACAGCTGGAGTAAACTCTAATAATCCTCTGGCATTTCAGTTAAACTATTTTAATCTGTATGTTTGAAGGCTCTGAGACCGTAACCTTTTAAGACTTGAAGATACACGGACAACATTTATGATAGTTAGGTTTTATTTTCCTTCCATTCAAATGTGTCTAGAATAATTGTATGCTTTTTGGAAACAGTAGGGCTGGACAATATAGAAAAAGAGCATATCGATAAAGGGCATAGTCATATTGACCAATATCGATAATTATCGCTAACTATCACAAAATGTAGAAAAGGTATTTTAAGTGCCTCCCTGGTCATTTTGTTATTCTTAAATGAGGTTAATACAACCAATTGTCATTTTTCAAACCCTTTTTTTTTTTTACCATAACTAAGTTTATAAGATGCATACAAATCAATAGACCTGAGTAACATCAGTAAATACAGAAAAGTAATATTATTAACTATTACATATTTTTTAAATTGTAAGTAATTAAAATTAAAGACTTATCTTGACGCTATTTAATCTTTTAAACAATTTATGACACTTTAAAGTATTAATGGCTGAAGCCTTTGTTTTAGTTTGTCAAAAAGCTGATTCTAATTCAGTTCAGCAGCTAAAGCTAAGAAGCTACTCAACTATACCAGAGTTTAGACGGAGCCCAGAACACTGAAGCCCAGTCCAGTTAGTGAGAGCTGAAGCTGGCAGGTCTATCCATTCCCAGTTGTGTTTTTTAAAGCATTCTTTTTGCTTTTAAAGAATAGGTGGAGAATCGGGGAGACATTTTAAAAGCCACAGGTGTTATTAGCAGCGTGACCCGGGTACGTTTCCTGTGTCTGTCTTAACAGCGATTCTTACCGAGCCGAGGGAGTCCTGTTTAAGACTACTGACCGTAGTAATTTGTGTTTTATTATTGCTACATTTAGTGTTTTAGTGCCTCGAGGATCGGTTCAAAACGGGACGCAACACTTACCTGAGCTACTGAAACAGTTTTCCAGGATAACTTCCTCCTTGCTGTGACATCTGACCGTTAGTTTTACGGTGATTGTTCACTTGGGGACGATCAACAAATTGCTCAAGTCATTTCCTCCTTTATATGATTTGATAGGAGCGAGTGATTGGTGATGTAGCTGCCTGGGTCAGCTCTGATTCGTTTGGAGTAGGTAATGACTCTTACATTAAGCTCCCTGATAGGCTATAATAAAAAGACTCAAGGACAGACTCAAGGATTCAGTTCAGTTTATTTCTATAAAGATCCAGTTAATCCAATCATTTACACTAGATCAAATTATTTTTCCATGCGCTCCAGCTGGGATGGCTTAGTGAAATCGGTGATTTTAGTGTGCAGTGTTTTATTTTAGAAAGAAAATATTTTACATCGGAACACAGTTGGGAACAGACGGGGGGCTTCAAGCAGCAACTCAGCGGGGTTAATATCTGTTCCACCTGAACAGGACCTGGGCGGGCGGAGCTGATGAGCTAGAAAAGCTCTGCTGCTCCGTTGCTGCAGTAACAAACATACGTGCACTACGTTAGAGTCTAGGTGTCCAATAACACCATAAAATGTCACTTTGTCGTTAGTCGCATTTTTCTGAGAAACAGTCTGTCGACGAGTCTAAACACTTGCTGGATATAGCTACACAGTAGCTGCGTTAGCGCTTTCTCCCCAGTTGGGGACTGTTGCCTCTGCGTAGTCACGTGACTCAAGGCAACGCTGATTTCTTAAAGGGGAAGGAGCACCGCTAAACTAAAACACATCTTTTCATTTTTTTTAACATACCGAATTTACCGGCACGGGCAAAGTGACATCAGTAACAGTCATGATATTCGGTATCGGTAGATTTTCGGTATACCGCCAAGCCTTGTTTTGTACCTTTAAAAAATAAATAAAATATAATCTTTTTTTTGGTCTTTTAGTGGCTAAAGAGACATTTTAGTAATTTAGAGAGCCCTGTCATGGATTGGATTTGATCCAACGAGCATATGTTATATACCTGAAAAGGAGTGATTGGGTGCATGTTCACCTGACTGGCATCACACTCTCCTGTTCATCAACAAGTCTTGTCTCCAGGCCCGACAACTCCTGCTGCCCCTGACATGGACTGGACATCTTCGGCCATTACAAACTAACCTGTAGAGCTTTTCATTTCTAATTTAACGTAAACCCACCACATGATACTGAAAGTGTACCTAGTTGTGTTTTACTCTCAAGCTTCAGATATCAGGGACTGGATTTTTTTCCGGGGTTTTTTCCTTCTGAAGCTGCTAAAGGAATGGAATTCAGATTTGGAACCTTCACCCAAGTCTCAATTTCCTTGCAACATCTTTGTGGGCCCTGCATTTAACTCCATTCATCTCCAATCAGCTCCGACCACTTCCTCTATGAGCTCACCTCACCAGAGAACCTTCTTCCACACCTCAGCCATGTCCACCACGGTCAGATTATTCGATTAAGTAGATGGACGTTTCTGGTTGTATTGAGGCTTATTTTGTGCAAGATAAAAGGGTGAGAATACTTTGGTATGGCACTGCACATAAAGGTTGTATTAAGCTTTACCTCCCAGGTTCTTTGCTCGTCTTTGTTATTGTGCGCTTGATTTTTGGTCAGATTCGTCAGACCCCACGTGTTTCTCTATATGTTAGTTTGTGTAGGATCTGTTCAGTTGCTGCTGATGAATTATAAAAGGTCTGTTGTGCGTGTGTACAGTCTGTTCCCCGCATCCAGGTCAACGTGCGTTTGTATGCACCGAGTCACGGCAGGCGGCCTTTGATGTGGCGCTGTAATTGCAACGGCGGCGTGTTAAGACACACAGCGGTGCCGAGAGAAAACGCATCATCATCATTCAGGAATGCACTTCCTCTCAGCGGCAGAGCTGAACTAACTGAGGCACACCTGGATTCTTGACCCAGAGTAGACGGGGGGGAGGGAGGGGAAGGCTGTTTTTCTCTCTGGCTGAATCTGGGAAATATTTGAGAGACACAAATCTGGTGTCAGGTACTTGTGCTTTTAGAAAGGTGAGCTAAGTGAATCATACACAACTAGTGCAGTGGTTCGATATTCAAAGGCAACATATTGATTTTTATTTATTCTTTTAATTTGAATGGAACTATTAATGATGACATTTTCTGTAGTTGAGTAAAAAGTATGACTTAGTAGAGATGTGTATTGTCAAGATTCTAGTGATCTGTATTACAATACAGAAAAGATGAGACAATATATTGCGAAACTTTGAGTAAGATTATATACTATGATTTTTAAAGCTGAATTCAACTGTAGAAAATCTGTCTTAGCATTCTAAACACATTAACCTTATTCATACGCAACACATCCAGTTTTATTACCAGATCAAAGTTGAACCACTGAAATGAAGAAGGTAAAAACAGCCACCAACTAACAGTAAGACTTTTAATTTTACTACAACAATTATTGCGTTAATGGTTCCATTCAAACTCTAACAAATAATAACAGATATATTGCTTTTAAATATGGATACAATATCGTAACATAAAATAGCTCAATATATCTGTGTATCAAAAATGTTCTTACATCCCTAACTGGTAGTTATGGGCCGTTTTCACCTTCTTCGTACCAGTGGATCAACTACGGTAGATCTAGTAATAAAACTGGATGCGAAAAAGGTCGGTGTGATGCACATCCCTGGAAAGCATCAGTGACCAGATGGACAAATGTTAGAAAAACTCATCATAGAGGTCATGGAATAATTCTCAAGTAGCCCCAACTGGTACTGTATGAGAAAAGGAAATGTCCCATCCACTGTTACTCTGCCAGCTGCCTGAGCCATTGATGTCAGCAAGGATGGATCAGGCTTCCATGATTCCTCAAGATTTTAATGAGTCAAACCGAACGACTTCTCGCTCTAGCAGGAGGTGCCGGGGTTATGTGCATACGTCACTAAATACCGGCGGATACCCGAGACGGCAACTATAAAATGTCACGCACGGAGTCTTTGCTGCCAAAGCTCGTTAAATTCGGTTTCTCTGTTGCTCGCCGCGTTGTTGTCTCTCCCCCTGGGTGTATTTTAATTGGTCGATTGCTGGCACGGCTTGAATACTGTCGGAGGCCGCATTTGGTGGCAATGGTGCTCACTGAGCTGTCAGCGGGTCCCGTAATGATGTTAGGCCACAGGCCTGCGAATCACGCACGCTGCTTTTTTGTCAAGACTTTGTACATGACGGAAGATTTGTCCATGACAGACGGAAAAATATACGCCGTGAGCCAGGCTTGTGTTTACCGTATCCTCAGGTTCCTGTGGCTTCCAGTGTGGTCTTCTGCTGCTGTAGCCGGATGTCCGAATATCGGATTAATCAAAAAAAAAAAAATTGTCAGTGCCTGGTCACTATACGGACATTTCCTGAAAATCTACCGAATCCGTCCGTAACTTTTTGATTTATGTTGCTACCAGAGATGCATATGGGCACGAAAACATGACCTAATTTCTGAGTTGATAAAATGAACAAACTCCTAAGTCGTAGTGGACAATATTAAATGGTATAAGATAGAAATGATCTAAATTTAGCCAAAGGTAGAGATTAAAGCGACTACTCATTGTGATGTCAACTATCTGTGCCTACATGCTTTGTAACAGATAAGCAAAGAGAATAAAAAATGATGTTCAGTGTTTGTTAGGCTTGGGCAAAAAATTGTTTGAATGAATTAATTTGAAAAAAAAAATTATGCATGGGATAAAAAAAAGAAAAAGAAAAGTAAATCAAGTTTTTGTGCAATGGCACAATTTTTGGCTCCCTGGAGCTTCCATAGCGGAATTTATATTTGTTTTCTGCAGCAGACATGGAGCAAATGACTACAAATTGTCTGCCATTTGTACTTATTGTTTTGGCTAAAACATTTAGCTTTTATTTAATTTAAAATCTTGATCTTTATTTATGTTGAGAATTTATGTGTTGCATTGTTTTGGAAAAAGATTTTAAAATATTTTAAATGCATTTTATAATTTATTTTACAATGGCTTTCTAAAACCTTTTTGAAGTTGTTCTGCTGTGATGTATCTGGAAAGTGTTCATAAGCAGTCTTTTTGAGATATATGAAGGGGAAAAAAAGAATATATCTCAGTACATATTGTTACTGCACATGCTTTAGATTATATCGCAATATAGATTCGAGGCCAAATTACCCAAAATCTATAAAACTTATTAGAAAGGTGTAATCCCATTACATACTTAGTATCATTTTTACATGGAAAACTTTTAAGTTTCTACATTCTCCAAATTCTGTCGTAAGCTTGAGCAAATGTTGCATTTAAAGTAGAATGAGCAGACGAAAGGGAGCCAAGCTCCAAAAATGACTGCTACTACCATGATAACCAGACAGTGTTTCTCATGGGAACAAAGACCACACGAAGGAGCATAACCCCAGCTAGGCTGAGCTTTAACAGCTGGAAATCAATGTGTTTGGCAAGTATCGATACATCCCAGTTGAGTTGAATTCTGCTTAGTTGTGACCGAGGCTTGCGAGCGGCTTCACCCTCCAGGATAAACACCTATAAGGGGGTAAACGGCGTGAGGCACATGAGGAAGATGTAGAGGATTGTACGAGGCTGCCCTTTCCTCTCTCATTCCCACCGCTACAGCAGGGACCTTCTATATTTACAGCTCTATTTCAATACTGACATAAATTTATGGGCCGGACTTTGGCATGTGCTGCTCGTAACAGGACCCCAAACACACACACACCCACACACACCCAGCCTGTACGCTTTTAACAGTGTGTGTATTGCAAAGCAGCACTTTCTCTACCTCCTAAATAGCCTAATATGTTAGCAGGCAGATGTTAGAGTTATTAACTATTAGGCCGGTACACAAAGCCAATTTGATTTTTAGCCACTGACCCGACAAGGAGAGCATTTTGTGAATCACTGAAACTGTTCAAATTGTGAATTTTATTACAACTTTCTGCAGCTGAAAATCATTACAGTAAGGCTCGTGTTTTTTTTGTGTGTGTGTTAGGGGGGTGATCCACACTGGGGAGCTTGGGAATCTAGAAGAAAGACAATGCTAGGATATATATATATATATATATATATATATATATATATATATATATATATTGTAGGGCTGGGTATCGATTCAAATTTCAAGATTCGATTCCGATTCTCAAGAGCTGGAATCGATTCGATTCAATCTGATCAATTCAGTATTGATATTGGTCATTGCTATTAAAAGCTTCTTTTTTTACTGTTATCTTAATTATATGCCAGAAATTCAATGATTTAACACTGGGTGAGTAACAGTTCACCATGAAAAACTGCATTAACCCTGTCAGACACAAAACTTAAAATGGCCGTCTGGACTGTTCCTTCCCATTTCATCTTTAAAAAGGGCAAACTATTCTAAAAAATAAAATCAATTTTTGAACTTGTGAATCGATTCGATTTCTATAAGAATCGATTCAACATCGATTTTTCGATTATTTCAACACAGCTCTAATTTTTTGAGTTATTTTTTTTAAAGAAAGAAGGGATTTGAACCTCAAACATTTGGGCGCGTTGGGTCTTGTCGGAATCCCATTGGTCAAACTCCTGGAGCGTTGGAGAACTTGAAGTTGTTACTCATGGTTGTAAATGTCAGCCAGGAGCGGTACTTTGCAAACAGTTTGAGCCTCAGGGGATCCATTCAAACGTTAATTTAGAAACGTAACGTACTATGGGAATAATGAATAAGTAGAAGTCATTTAGAAAGTTTCCAAAAATCCCATTATGATAAATATAATAATACAGCATCAACTTAAAAATTACGTTCATACGCTACAGCTTGTCTCTTTTAAAAGCTTGATTGAATTCGGCTTTTTTTTTCTCTCTCCAAACCTTGAGGAATTAGTTTGTCCGCACCGTAGGATGAAATCAGGATTTTTAGAGTTAACACGTAACAGATTTTTGGATTTGATCTGTTGAATAAAAACATCATTCTGTTGTAGATTTGCTGCTCTACAAATAGTCCCACATTGTAGCTGTATGGTCTCTTGCTATCCGCAGGAGTTCGCGTTCAACATAGTGATTGCTAAAGGTTGAGATCCCTTTAGCTGAAACCGAAGCCCATATCATCACTTCTCCTCCGCCGTGCTTCTCACGCTGTGTTCTGGTTTGGTTTTTCCTGAATCTGGTTAGTGAAGTTTCACCAGACGTCTTCACTTTGATGTAATCAGTCCAGAAACTCAGAAGTAGGTGGTGTGTTATGATGTGATTTTTGGGAACTTTCTAAATGAATCGTACTTATTCACTATTCTCATAGAACTATACGTTTATAAATTAGGCCTGTAGAGTTTGGGATGGAGCTTTGTTTTTATCTTCGGTTTCTCAGAGTTTTGTAGTCACAGATTTGTAAGCCATCTCCCTGAGTTTGAGGTTAGTCTAAGATTAGATTTCATTAGTGGGGTTTTTTTCTCCCTTTTTTATCACCAGAGCTTTTCTGTAAATTACTGAAACCCATTAAAAAGTAAACTCTATTTTCCCCTCAAACACACTGCAATGACAAAGCAAGATTTCACCGGACCACCTTTGGACTTTGGGGATTGTGACGTTGGAGGGCTTTCTTAAACTCTAAACATGTGTGCTAATTTGTATTTAAGGGGTTTTACCTGCTGGATTTTTGTTGTTTGCTGCCATTTTTCAGCTTTGTTGAACCCTTCACTTCATAATTAACAGCTTAGATGTTGAGGTAAATGGGAATACTGAATTGGGCTAAATTCACACTTATACTTAATATTCCACCAAAGACAGGGTTGGCCAGGATTAGTTGTAGATCATTACTTCCAGTCAAATTGGCATTTAAAATCCTGTTTTAGCTTCCATCCCTGCACATAACCTTCAGTTACCTGTTGATTCAGCAGAGTCACACGATTAACTCCATGTGTATTGTTTCTGGGATTATAATTTAACAATTTAAATTGCACTTCAGCAAAATGATTCAGTGTGACTCACTGATCTAGTAAGCATTCACACCATCTTTTGAAAGCCATGTTTGGATGATGGTTCACTAACAGATTAGAGGATTCCTCCTATAAACCACTGGAGGTCTTTTTGCATCATGAATCCACCAAAGGGTTTTGACCATAAACGTAGAACCATATAAAAAGCAAAATACAGAGAAGTGAAAAGTATTTGTTAAGAGAAAGAAAAATACATTATATGCTACATTTCTTTTTTGGCAATGCAACGTTATTTTTACAGAGTACTTACAATACAGCATTTCAAGGTGCTTTACATGATTTGGGGAGAACAGCAGCAAAATACAACTTAAGTGGCACAAAACAAATTACACAGTAAAACATGACATTCCAGCTAATTCGCTTACTCGACGGCACCTCTAAACCGGCACCTCTAAAGTTTGTTTCAGATAGGGGGGGACCATAGAAAGCTGGTTTTCCAGCTTTGGTTCTAAGTCTATGGATACTTACTAGACTAGAGTAAAAGGATCTGAGTCCTCTGGCTGGTTGGTATAGTGGCAGCAGATCTATAAACTAGTAAAAGTATTTTGAAGTCTATTCTCTGAGCTACAGGGAGCCAGTGGAAGGATTTTAGAACTGGGACGATGTGTGCTACTTTCCTGGTTCTAGTGAGGACGCGAGCAGCAGCGTTCTGGATCAGCTGCAGCTGGCAGATTTTTTTTTAGACAGACCTGTGGGGACGCTGTTGCAGTAATCGAGCCGACTAAGGAGAGACTCATGGTTGAGTTTTTCAAGGTCCTTTTGTGACATCAGTCCTTTAGTCCTAGAAATGTTCTTCAGGTGATAGAAAGCTGACCTTGTTATTGCCTTTATGTGACCATGGAGGTTCACCTCTGAGTCCATTACTACACCTAGATTTCCGGCCTGATCAGAAGTTTGTAGTAGTATTAACTGAAGCTGTGTTGACTCTTGATTGTTCCTCTTTAGGTCTAAAGAAAATGTATCCAGTTTTGTTTCTGTTCAGTTGGAGAAAATAATGGCCCTAAATGAATGTTTTGATTTTCTCTGTGCATTCACTTAGGATGTGGATTGTGTTCATAGTCAGCTGTTGTCATTGTAATGTAGAGCAGAGTGCCATCTGCACAGTTATGGTAACTAATCTTATTGGCTGTTATGATTTGGACTGGTAGAAGCATGTAGATATTAAATTGCTGAGCCCCCAGGATGAAGCCTTGCGGTACCCCACATGGGATTTCTGTCAGTTCTGATGAAAGGTTTCCCATTGACACAAATAATTTCCTGTTCTTTATGTTCGACTCAAACCAGCCAAGTACTCTACTACGGATACCGACCCAGCTCTCCATACATTTCAATAGCTTACAGCAGTGTCAAACGCTGCACTGAGGTCTAACAGAACTACCTCTCTCTCTACCATTCTGTAGTCATGTGGATGTCTTTGACAAGGGTAGTCTCGATGCTACGGTGCTTTTGAAGCAGCTTCTTCTATTTCTAAATTACGAAAAGCTTCCTCTTTTAAAAGATGAGACCACCTGCTGATTCCAGATCAGACACACAGCTCTGTTGGGTTTAGATGAAGTAGATATGAAGCAACATTAAATATTTAATCCCTGGGAAAAGAAATGGATATAGTTACAGGTAAACCCCTGATGGCTAAAACGATTTCTCCATCTAGCGGTCTCTGAGGAAGGTTTGCCCAATGGTCGGCAGTGAGATGCTTCAGGTTTGCTTCAGATTGTACCACATTTTCCTTTAACACCCTGTGATGCACAGTCTCTTTGATCTTCAGTCTTACAGCACACGTTTCGTCTTCGCAAACCCATGAAAGCTGAACTCGTGCCCTCTCTTTCTGATGTGTACGGATGTGCGTTTCTGGAGACTTCATCATCTTGCCGCCCGCTTTCAGCATAAACCCGCTTAAATGATCATACTTGGGTGCATTAGCAATCGCTTTGAACGTCCTAGTGTCTTTTATTAACACTCTGCAGGCTGAATTCACATTTTTAAGGCCTCCCTTTTATTACCGCAACAGACTAAACCATTGTATTTTGCTTTCTGAAGAGCTCCATTTTTTTTTCAAACTTTTTTTTCATCTTGTTTGTTCTAACCTTAACACCAAACTAAATGTCTGAAGGTGAAATGGGGAACACCTTTTAAAATGCAACCTGTGTGCGTAACCTTTTGCCATTTTTAGTTTGAATAAACATGCAATTGTCCTAATTTATTTCTCCTAAGAAATTGCATCTATTTTATTACATTTTACAGGAACTTTTAAAAGACCGTTTCCCTTTTTTTTTTTCTTTGAAAAAAAATAATTTGAGTATTATTAAATATCCATATGTCACACAGTGGTGTCAGGAAGGCTTCGTTCATTTTTTTTTTTAATGAACTTGAACTTGTTGATATGCTGACAGTGAATCCATTGCAGCAGATCGGGTCCCTTGGTCCTAATCTGCTCTTTAAAGAACATGGTTTCAGCAGCCTGGCCAACCCATGTCAGCTAAACCCATTACCCTGCCTCGTGGCTTACTCCCATGATTCCTTTTGTCTGTCTCATCCGAGGGGCGGGTCAGCGAGTGCAGAGTGGCTGAGATGGACGGGGATGGATGCATGGAGACGGGCGGTGGGGCCCGAGCCACCTGCGTATGTTTCAAAAACACCAGCAGCCACCCCCTCCCCTCCTGGCTAATGCAGTGTTGGGTGAGCGGTGTTTTTCTAACCCAGTACTGTGGCGAGTGTGGGAGCGTACGCGCTTTGGAGCGAGGTCGCCTCAGGTCGGCCTGGCCCGCGTCCTGGAAGCGCCGTCGCGATCAAAGTCCACGTCTGGACTGCAGAGAAAACCCAGAGACCTCAGACATTCTCTCAGCCTCTCTCTGGCCGCCGCGCACACACCCACGTTCACGGCTATAATTAAGCACTGTTTAGCTAAAGCTTGTTATTTGCTGTGTAAATATATAAAGATTCAAAATGTTAAGAAAACACACAACAGGTTAGGACATAACTACACTTTTCCCTGTTGCCTGTCTAAACAGCCTGCAGGCTTT
Organism: Apricaphanius iberus; assembly: GCA_028564705.1. Classification (NCBI taxonomy): domain Eukaryota; kingdom Metazoa; phylum Chordata; class Actinopteri; order Cyprinodontiformes; family Aphaniidae; genus Apricaphanius; species Apricaphanius iberus. Next base: position 969,811 of record JAPXFQ010002314.1, read on the forward strand.
TTCTCAAACTCTGCAGCGCACAGAAACCTGAGTGTTTTCTTTTTTTTACGGCACGCAGTAAAATGTATTCTTTATTTAAAATATAAAACAATTAAAAAGACTAAAGGAGACACAGATCAGTAGTTACTAGTTACAGTAACCCATTATTGTTTACTTGAGTAACTTTTAGAAGAAGAAAAAAGTACTTCTGGGGCAACTTTACTAGACTGTGCTTTTTAGTTTAATATTTTTCACTTTCACTTTTTTCTAATTACCTCATTTTTAAATATTAAACCATATGCTATGATCTCAGAACAAATACTTAATACTTGAATATTCTTTTTTACCACCTTATAAAAATGCTCAAATATTGGTTTTGCCACCTACTGCCTGTTAGGTCACATGTATTGTCTGTCTTATTGAATTTTAAAACTTTATCATTGTTGTTGAAATTTTTTCTCTTTCTTGGTAAATTATTGCAAAGGTTTTATTGCCCAGCAGATGTACAGATATTCCGCATGGCTTTCACTCTCTTCCTAGCTATTCTCACCATGTAGTTGGTAGTAACGGTTGTGTTGTTACTAAAGATCCCTTTTTTTATAAACCATAATGAAATGTAATTATTCTTAGGCAGAACTTTTTAGAATTTGTATCTTTATTTCCCTTTTTGAAAATCTTCAATCTGCTTTTACATTTAATGTGATAAAACTGGGACACACAGGAGAGTGACACGAAGCCTTAAAAACATCCTGAATGTTAAGACGTATCTGTCCAGTTGGGACCGGTTCTGGTTGAAGTGGAGCCGATGACAAATATGAAAACGTTTTGGAATATGGATTTATTTTTTCACAATGAATCCTTGTGATTCACTGTAAAATAATCCCTGTGATCGGTGTAAGCCCAGATGTAGACAGACGTGGGCAGTTAAAATCTGTGTTCATCTGTGTTTCTAGGTGGTGTTTACCTGGTTAGAGCCTAACCAGGGCATCGACCCACCAGACTAGCTGCAGTTTGCTACTTTGATCATGGAGAGGGAAAAAAAATCAGCATTTAGACTTTGCTTTAGTTTACTAAGTTTCTATGCTATATCCATATATCAGTTATTAACCAGTGCATCTGAATTAATAAATATTGATATTGACCTGCATTTTCATATCGATGCATTTGTACTTTATCCTGGAAAACCAAAACTTTCATGTAACCTTCCTGATGACTGCTGCTGCTACCTACTGTACGTACACGATCCACATCAGAAATGGAGCGTTCTGTTGCGCAAACTTTACAGGTTCAAATCACTAACTAGTCCAGGTGTGCTTCACGCCGTCATATTTCTGAAAACGTTTGAATGTGTTGACGGAATCTGTCTGAGGCCGTCGGCTGACCAGTTGTTTCTCTCATCAGCACTTCCTCTGGGTTCTCTACTTCCCGCTGTGTTGTGCTTTGCTCTCCAGTCCCGTTTTTCGCTTTGGTTAAACCTCGTCGCTTGTTCTCCCCCTCTATACTCTGGCCCCCCTCCTGTCTTTCTATCATACCTCGCCTCCCTCCATCCTCATGGCCGACACACAGAGAAGCAGCATTCCAGCAGTGCCCCCATCGCCAAAGCTTCTGCTTTGTGTCGTCGTGCTCACATTGTTGTCAGACAAAGCGTTGCTCTCAGTGGAATAACACAGCTGGATGGCAGCCACGGCGCAGGTCATTCAGGGACTCCGGCCCGTCCGCGGTGGCCGACTGTACAGCCGGAGCTCGGCCTTGATGGCAGCGCAGGAAAAAAACTTTGTTACTGTTTTATGTGTGTGTATTTGTAGGTGGAAGACTTAGGAATCTACTTGCTGCCAGTCTTTTTTTTAAAGCTTTATATCTTCTTTGATGTGCTTCAAAACATCAGAAAATCACTTTTAGGAGCGCTTGCTTCCTTTTTTTTAATCAATTCATTTATTTAATAGTGAAATTTATGAGTTATCAGTATCATTTTAAATCATCTTTATAAAATGATCACACTACAGACGATCTCCATTGCTGTTCGTCCATGTTCAATGTTTTTTTTGTGTGTTTTTTCTCAACCGACGTGCAAGACATAAGACACAGAAGGTAGTCAGAGTTGATGGAGAGTTGCACCCCACACTTTTCACATTTTTATTTGTAAATTAAAGTAATTTTCTCCACAATTCTGCACCACTTTGTTAGTCAATTAAACACATACAAGGTTCTCTACTCCTATGGATGTGGGCAAGAATCAGGTGATACAATATGTATCACGATACAGAGGAAACGATACGATATATCAAGATATGATGGTTAATATATATTGCGATTTTCACAACTGAATTCAACTGTAGAAAACCTGTCGCAGCACCCTAAACACTCCAACCTGTTTCATCCATAACTCATCCAGTTTTATTACTAGTTCTAGTTAATCCACTGGAACAAAGGAGGTAAAAAAAGCCACCAAATACCAGTCCTACTTTGAATTTTACCGCCACAATTATTGTGGAGTGTCAGAATTTCATTGAAATACAAAAAAATCGATTCGTTGCTCTTGAATATCGATATAATATCCTGACATAAAACATCACTATATATTGGCATATCGATATTTTCTTACATCCCTATCTACTCCCCTAGAATCAGTCTTCATCGTGATGTTTGCAGCTTTTATTGGTTCCTCACTAATCACCTCCTCTGTTTTCTTCTGTTTTCACAGACTGAGCGACAGAGGTCCACCGTGTGCCTCCTCCATCTCCTCCTGCTCCCCTCCGTCATCTCTTATCTCGGGGCACTTAACTCTGCCTTTGACCTTTGCCCCACACCTCCTCCTCCTCCAACAGTGACCTTCGACCTTTCAGTCACACTGAGAAGCTGCTTTCATCTGGTCGCAAACGACAGTACAACACGACGAACCAACACACAAGATGAAGAAAAAATGCTTGCGGGTTGTTCTTTTTTTCTTTTCTTTTTTTTTTTTTTTTTTAGTATGTTTTTCATTGTTAAATGTTTTTACGTTTTATATGCATATCCAGCCTGTTAATCGTCCTGTAAAACGACGGACGCTGCCAGTGTTTGCTCCCTCCACCCCTTTAGTTCAACATTATTATCCAGCAGGCAGCGGTCAGTGAACTTTAACCGAGAGGTGTACCACACAAGCACAGGTAGTTTCTCTCTCTATCCGGTATTATAAATGATAAAAAAAGGGAAATTTAGAGGTAAAAGGAAAGGCATTACAGTACAAACTTGGGAATTTGAGATATTCTTTCATTTAGCATTAAGGTTGTTGGGGTTTTTTTGTTTTGTTTTTTAGCCCTATGCATAATCCAACCTCAAGATTATTTAATTTATAATTTTTTTTGGTTGGAAACCTTTATAGATTTATATTTTTTAACATTTCTTTAATTCATTTGGTACAAAGCTTGAGGCTGGGTCCTTTTTTCTCTCCTTTTCTCAGCGTCGCGCGCACACAGTAAAGCACGCTCGCTCCCAGGTACAAGACGACCCCCAAATCTGCTGCACCGCTATCTGTGTGTTATTCCAGCGGGGAAACAAGGCGTTACAGTATTTATTTTACTGACTGCACATTATTTATTTGTTACATCAGGTACAGTGGTCCCGGTACATTTCAACGTTCGCTTCCCAGACTGAATTTGCTCAGCAGAGTGGGAAAATATTCCCGAAAAAATCTCCACCAGACGAATTTCTGTAACTTTTGTCCTTTTTGAGAGGATTGATTGTGCCCTGCAATATTTCTGGTGCAAATATGCTTTTTAAGATGAAGAAAAAAAATGTAATTGGCCACCAAAATTTGCAAGAAAGAATCCAATGAGAATTTCGGCTTCCTTTAAAACACACCACATTGTGGTTTGTATAAACGCTTTCTTGATGATTGAGTTTGGTTATTTACACAGGAAGTTAAAGTTGGAGGCTGTGCGCTCCTTAAAATATTCCCAAATGAAACATATTCTTAGATTGAAACATGTCAGTAACAAGATTATATATTTTTTTTTTTTAAAGAAAAGTGGTATAACAAACAACACAACCAACACAGAAAACTGGTGGCACACCGCCTGCTACCTCCATTTTGTCTGTAAATAATCATTGCATACACATAAACCATAAACATATTTCTGAGGTTGGAGTTTTAAGATGTTTGAAGTCTACTTTGGTCTTGCCTCCTCCTGCGCTAATCTTCATCTTCAACCTCCACAGCCAAACAATCTGAATGGAAAGATGCAGTTAACCTGCTAATTGATTCTAACTTTTCAACACTATTACTTTATATATAAAAAAATACTATTCCTTCAAATGTCATCACATTTTCAGGCATTTATTGAGATGAAGATATCTTGATAAACTCCTCAAAACATGTTGCCTGACCCTCTAAAACACCCAAAAAAGGGTTTCCCATGATCCAAATGCCTGATTTATTAAACCAGTGCAATTGTACTGCTAATACCCAGTTATTGTGTCCGACCTCAGTTAAGTTTATAACCGCAACCGATATGTGTGCTTTCACATAGCCGACAATAGCGAAGTATTCTTCATTTGCAAATGTAGTCAATAACTTTATTATAACATAACTGATAAAAAAAAGTTTGGGTCAAAATTATTCATACCCCTGGCAGATTTATTTTATAATCACATTTACTTAAGCTAAAATTTTTTGTGAGGAAATAAGACAAGCAATTCTAAGAAGATAATAAACAGAAGTAAAATATTTGCATTTTTAAAATTTTATTTTACCAGCTTTTTGCACAATTCCACCTGCATTGAGATCATTTATATATGGCCATAACTTCCTTGACGTGACCCTAATATTCAGCTCCCTTCACAAAATCAGCCATCTGGTTGATCCACTCTAAAACAGTATTACTTACGATAAGAAGAGACGTGTTTTTAGTTTGAGATCACATTAGACCAAAAATCTACAGGGGTATGTCTACGCTAAAAAGTGAGATTTCATCTCCAGATATCTGATCCATAAGGCAGATTTTCAAATAACTGATTCAAACATTAATATTTCAACTCTGCTTTGTAAAGCTTTTCTTTTTTATTTAAAAAAAATGAAATAAAAAGCTTTTTCAAAGTATAGTTGAAGTATTCACTGTTTTTTTTTTTTTTCTAAATCCACCTTCTGGATTGGATATCTGGAGATAAAGATATCCGAACAAAACAAAAAAAGTGAGTGTATTACAGCTGGGTCCTCACTTTCAGCTTGATCGGTTTTAAAAACAATTATATTTTTCATACAGGGGATCAGTGTGGAACCAAAAGAGGACATATTGGCCTGAACATTGAAAAAGCCTGATTTGGTGAAATGTGTTTTCTATTTATTAAGGTGTGATAACCATATTTCAGAATCCCACAGTGGCTAGGGGATACTTGGTTATATCGGTCCCTCTGCTGCTTGTCGGTTTTTCTCAGTTTTCTGCACAAAGCACTCTTGGTTAGACTGAAGTAGAAGCACGTTAGTTTCTCTTTTAATGTCGTTTTCAGTTGAACCTCACGTTACAGTCAAAGCACGCGTGTGGTGCTGCCAGCTGGACCCACGGGTGAACCAAACACACGTGAATGATGCGCCTCGCCCAGACAAGACTGCTCTTTCTCACAGGCTCTTGATTTCCTCATTTGACGTCAAACGAGCGGTGGCAGTAACCCGAGCAGCAGGCGGGACACACCAGACACTACAACCATTTCGGATCGTGCTTCTCGCCTTTAGACACGCTCATTGTTCCCCTGATTTGGGTTTTAACAGTCTTGTTTTCCCTCGAATTTTTTATTTATTTTATTTTTCAATTCAAGTTTTGCACGGCCAGATGACAGCCAATCCACTCATAAGGCATTGTGAGAATAGAGCCGGAAGGGGCGACTAGGTACCAAATTACGTCATTTTAAACGGACGGCTAAACCTCACCCCAGTATCCTCTTCCTGTCCCATCGATCGATCTCCTCCAGTTCCGGTGTTGACAAAACCAAGAAGGAAACGGGTTATTTAGAGGGAAATTTGTAATGTGAGGGGATCACAGATGTTTCCCCCAAGCATTTAGAGGGAAAGGGGATACGGAAACTGCAGAAAAACCTCCACAATATCCAGTTTTTGTTTTGTTTTTTAAGTCTGTGACGCGTCCTACATGTATATTATCGAACAATTTGAGGTGTTTTTGTTTTTTCCATTTCATCCCCACCTTGTCTCCTTTGATCGAACAAAGATTTAATCCCAAGAGTGCATATCGGCCGCAGCAGCCATATATACATGAGTTGGTTTTTATTTTTTTATTTTTTACTTTGTTTGCGAACTATTTTTTGTGTATTTTTATGCTAAAACGATGTGTTGTGTTTGGGTTTTAATGGTACGGCAGGAGGGAAAAGTAAAATAATAAAAAAACCGGGTAGTGTTTAAGAGTTTTGTGGGGATTGTTTTGGACTAATCCCTCATAATTTATTCAGAAATGTCCATGTTGGATTGCCTTCATGTCGACCTTCTATACCCCTCCCCCTTGTTGAGATTTTTCCCACTGCTCTCGATTTACTGAAAAGTTGAGTTTTTTTGTTGGTTTTTTTGGGCAACAATGCAACCTCAAATGTGTCCTCAATGTTTTTAAATGGGTACGAAAATGAGTAAACTCGTGTGTCGTTGCAGAAATGACATAAGGTACTGCATTATTATTATTATTATTATGCAACCTTTAGTTTGATTTTTCTCAAATCTTTTGATTTTTTTTCTTCGTATTTCTAGTTTACAGAAAGCTAAAAAAAAAGATCTTATTTTTTTGGAAAATAGAACAATAATTGTTTTTTTATTATGTAGGCATTTTGCAGTTATTTGTATAAAACCAACTTGCCTAATTATTGTTTTGTAACTATAATCCAGTTTATTTGCTGCTGTGTAGTACAGTTACTAGTCGGAGGCCAACTTGAGAATCAAGATGATGACCTTTGCCCCGCCTTTTTGGTTTCATTTTGTTGGGTTTTTTTCTCCCTCCCTCCCCACCCACATCTGAATGCTTTCGGACTGAGGTTCGGTGAAGAAGCGGCTCCCCGCGATGCTGCTTGTGTTCTTATTTTCCGAGTTGAATGCTGTTGCTTATTAGCTTTACAGGAAAGAGAGAGAAGTGTGTCCTTTGTATGTGCATTACTTTTCAGCAGCGTACGTCCTATATGAGAGGAAAAAGAGGAATCTGTGATGGAAATGGAAATCCTCCTTGTGTAAATAAAGTTGTTGCTTTTTTTTTTTTCTTCATGTTTTTGATGGGGCATCTCAGCAGGTGCCCCATCCCTTTTTTTCCCCCTTTCTTTCTCCCTTTTTGTTTCCTCGTGGAGAGAAAGGGGGGCACGAGGGGTACTCGAACGCGATTTGAGCATCGGCATAGTGTTTATATTTATCAAAAGTTTTTTTGCTTTCGATAGAGCTATTGCAATAAAAATGTGTTCATGTAATCCTAAGCTTTTGTTGTCCATTTATTCATAACTCTATTCTAAACCTTTCTTGGTGTCATGACACTATCTACAATTTGCTAATTGACACTAATGGGATAATGTCAGATTTATTGTCATGAAAGTCCTATGGGTTTAAGGATTGGGGTAAGCTTAGGAAAGAAGGCACACCTCAAAACACATTGCTCTCCTGTGTGGGGAAAAAAATCACAAAATGTCAAACAACTGAAGACGTCAACGAGTCTGGTACATCCTTGGATAGGCTACAGTTTCCAGACTCCTAAACTTGCCACATTCTTCTAAAATGTATTCAAAATTTCTGCAGTCATGGTGAAGCTTCAAGGACTAAAGGTAATGAAAATAGGAGAGTTCAAGGACCAGGAGTCAACAGCATTGGAACAGGTTTTTAGTTGCTGTGTTGAAAAAAATACTTATTAAAAATCGAACTGAATCAAATCGCAGGTCCAAAAATTGATTTAATTGTTGAACATTGTTTTCTTTATTTTTTTGCGACTACAATTGTAAGAAAATATCGAGTCATTTTAATGCTTTTCTGAAAGGGTTCATACAGTCTCCCCTGGTGAACTGTTACCCAGAGTTGTCATTGAATCATAGCCACTAAGGTAATGGCAACAAACAAAAAAACTTCTTTAACAGCATAAATCTATATTAATATCAAATTGTAAAAGATTTAATTGAATCGTAACAGATCAGATTGTCATAATCAACGGTTGAGAATCGGAATCAAATCAATTAACATTTGAATCGATACCCAGTGTAACACCCTAACGCTAGGGGCGCTGTCACAATGTCGCTTGATGTATCGAGTAACCGCAAGACACTACTAGAACGAGAGAGATCCCATATGGCTGAATAAAAAGACCTGAAGTTATAGCGGTGTGGTTAATTCTTGTAAAATAAGTTTATGAAAGAGAGCAAATACAACACCCAGCTCTACAGGTTTTACACAAGATACGTGGAGAAGAGCCTGCAGGGAATGAAGGGGGATCCAATAAATGCTAATTTGCTTATTCCCTAAAAATGTCACATGTAAAAGCAGCTTTAACTCCAGTGATAACGGCAGATTATACGATGACCCCTTTTTTATTTTTGGCAACCTGCAAACTTATTGTTTAAAGCAGGCTGAAGATGCTTCAGCTGTTTATTTAATTTGATCTCATCCTGATCAACAATAGTTAAATGGATGAAGAGATGGGTGAAGAAAGAAGGTAATTATGCACGGTAAAGATTCAACTCTGGCGCTGTTGGATCAGATCCATATATAGAAATATAGATTTTCCACATTTACAAGCAACACCTGCCTGTCCAATGTGAAGCCCCGAGTTATGTAATGTGGAAAAACACTGGCCCGCTGCTGAACCTGGCAGCTGACCCCTGCTCTGTGTGCGTTGTTGCTTTATCTGCTCCTACGCCGTGTTCAGCTTTGCTTCGACAGAAAAGTAAAGTGAAAACCTACTCGGGTAGTGTTCTCTCAAATTTTAGGACATTTATCAAATTTCTTGTTCTCTAAAATGAATCAAATTTTAGACTGTAAGGCGGGCGTGGCCCACATTAAGGGTAGGCTACTATAAGCTAAAATGCTTTTGGTTTTAATTTTGTCGAACAATGGACCAAAAAAAAACTAGAAAAATAGCAACATCATCACTCGATAATGAAGGACAGAGTTCACGCGCCTATACAGTTATGATCTCATGACTGCGGGCTTCTTCCCGCCATTCCACAGCAAAGATAACTAAACCATTCATGTGTTTTACTGCACGCTGAACCTTTGACCCATGAAACCTCGTAACGAAAGCACAAAAACAAGTGTTTCCTCATTCCTGAGGCACCTTTCAGCAAATGATGGTGGAGCCTAACCGTTTATAGCCAAATCAGGAGACCGACCTAATGTCCCAAAGTCCAACTGTCAAAACAAGCCAAAGTCCTCTGTTGCTGGTCTGCTGAGGAGAGAGTTCTGGTCCTCTGAAGACAGCAGGCTGGTGTTGCTGTTTCCTTCATTGTTGTCCTCTTTAACAGTAGGCCAATGAGTAAACTAATCTTGAGTCCTAATCCTGGTTCACTGACACAAACTGTCCATTCCTCTATCTCTATGTAGCAGCAGGTGAAATAAATGGTACAGTCGGTAAAAATGTGTAAAATCCAACATTTAATGTAGCTAACATCCTTCACTGAGGGGGAAATAAATACAGAATTAAGAACTAGTAAGTCATCCCCTAAAATGAATATAGCTGAAGCATTTTTTGCATTTTGGTTATCAGGTACCCTAAACTCCATAATCCATGACTTCCCTTCGAAATGAGAAAGATATTTTGAGGAATCCTTTCTAATGGGGCAGATGTAAGGGAGAGATTTAGAGAACTGCATTGATTTGTAACTAATAGAGCAGAAAATAAAAAAGAGAGATCAACAGATATGAATTAAAACCTATTTTTTAAATTGACTACTTGGTTATATCAGGATCAAGTGATAAAAAAAACCCCCAAAAAACTATTTATGACCATGCTGGATATATCTGAACTTCTCAAGGGAGCTTTAGGTAAATCATATTCATATTGCATATTGCTTCATAAACTTTACGAAATGCAATAGCCGGAAATAATTTGGATTTGGTAAGAAGTGATGAATACTGAACACAAGTACAAAGAGCATTGATAAGATACAGCCTCAACACAGCAGATGGTGATGCTTAAGTGAAGGATGTTGCAGTGTTCCTGAAAGGTAACAGAGCAGCAAATTATGAGGTCGAAAAAAAAGAGACTTTTGCCTCATTTCCACTGAGTGGTACGCTGGAGTTTAATACGCCATTTTATGGTTTTGTGTTTTAAGGCAATTAAACACAACTTTTTGTACGGCACACTTTCAACAACAGGGCAAGCCAAGGTGCTTTGGACGACAAGGGGAAAAATACAAGCAGTCGGTAATAAAAGCAGAGTAAAAGCATAAAACACTGTGCAGAATTTGAAAGTTCTTCTCCATGTTTGGTTCTGATTCTAGGGATGATTAGCAGACTACAGTTTGCAGACCTGAGTGGTCTGGGGGGTAGGTATAGTGACAAGAGATTTTCAACATATTTTGCTGCTAATAAGCCATTCAATGATTTTTATACACTAGTAAAAAGTATTTTGAAGTCTCTTCTCTGAGCCCAGAGAGCCAGTGTAAGGACTTTAAAACTGGGGTGATGTGCTCTACGTTCCTGGTTTTGGTGAAAACGTGAGCAAAGCATTCTGGATCAGTTTCAGCTGTCTGATTGATTAAAAAAAAACATTGGGGAACACTATTGCATGAATAATTCCAACTAAAGATAAACATTTTAAACCAATTTAACTCTCAATGGTTGAGAGGGGTGGGGGTTAAAGCCAAACACCGGATGAGTCGTCATACTAGTGAACTAGCAAACATGACATGACTATAATGTCTAATGCTTGTTGCAAGCTGAGACATTTTTCTGACCTTCAAACAATGGACTGCACTGTCTGACATGTCTGATTGGGTCCGCCCAGATGTACCATAGTTTACCATTTTCGATTGGAGATACAACTGAATCGTCCGTTGAATTGGTCAGTTGTACGGCTGGCTTTTAGTGACCAGTGCTGTACTGCTCAATGGAAATATGATAGTGTCTTTCAAAGACATTTGTACCCCTTGATCATGGAGACCAAGCAAGACAACAGCTCAATTGTGGAAAAGCCAAAAGCAGAGTGTTATAAAACATCATCTCAAGCTTTGGAAGTCTTACAGAGTGCTGGTCATCTGAAAATGAAAGGTGTGACACAACTACAAACTAGTAGAACAGGGAAGTCGAACCCTGCATCCGAATACCCCTACAATGCCTACTACGTAGCAGGCAAAAAGCAGTAAGCGAGTGATGTAGTAGATCCGAATCTCTAGTATGGATTGGCATATTAGGCATAAGTTCCCGGATCTGTACTACCGCCAGCGGAAGCCTCAAAATCATAAAAAAAGAGTGATGTTGGCTACCGAAGACAGGACCACATCCCGATAAAATGGTGGAGCAGTACGTCCAATTTCATGCCTACTACTTGCTTGTTTGCTACGCGGTATTTACTAAATCAACGGGCAAGTTGTAGCTACTACAACTCGTTGGGTTTTCGCCACAGTCAACAACTCGCAGGGCACAAGCCATTTCAACCAAAGTCACAAAATATAACGTGATCTTAACTGTCCAGGATAAAATCAGCAACCAACGCATCGGTTAGCAAGCCCTTAGCTTCCTTGAGTTGATGCCACCGTGTAAATGCAGCAGCTCCGATGCAGGTTCGGCTTTTAGCACACTTTTCGTCTGGTTTCTTCTTTCTCGTTGCTGTTTCCACAACAGCTTTGCGTTTTCGATTAATTTTGGGAAGCTAATCTGCATTAACTTCGAACTAAATGCTTCACAAAACAAACACGTCGGCTACTGCAGCTGGCGCAATCAATTTATCTGTTGGTAAGGTAGCGCAAGCATGCACACGAAGAGGACGCGCAGAGGGGGAGATGCTGGAACACGGAAGCTTTGCTTACAAGCCTCTTATTTTGGACGGACTGTGGAAGTTGATTGGATGAGGTTCTCCCAGGGTTTCTCGCTGTAGAAAGAATGAAAATTTCTCCGTCTAGTTTAAGAACACCTCACTTATAGGTTGCCATTGGTATATGAAGAGCATTTTTTGCAGATTAAAATAAAGTGTTTTAATTGAAATTGTACACCCTGCCTTTAAGGCGTATTAAAAGACAGATATAGAGTAGTATTTAATATTTTACCAACCACAACAACATAGAAGTTAATGAAAGCATTTATATTCAATTTATTCCTTAATATTTCATATCTTGTAGAGTTTTGGCAACATGATATATTATTTTTTTTCAGTAGCATGAAATTCTAAAGCAGTGGCACCCAACCTGGAATGGGAAAAATCCACACCTGCTGTTTATTTTTTGCAATTAAAAGTTTGTAATTAGTAACTTTTACTGGGTGTATGTGGGTAGAAGTTGAGGCTGGGGGATCCAGGCCTGTCTTGTCTTTTAAAAGGTATTTTGCTTAACAGATGGCTAATCGAGCTAATGCGAAAGATGGCTTCCCAGTCTTCCTCATCTGCAAATCTCGGAGTGTCGCCACAACAGGATGGGTTATATCATCTAATACCACATGGTTTAAACTCTTGTTCCCATCACTATGTGTGTGTTTGTGTGTGGGCCCGCTTGTATGAAACAAAGGTTCAGGCGTTAATGGAAGAGATTGTCGACTGCAGTTTGCCACTCCATGACCTTAAGGTGGCACTTTCTAATGTAAACGTAATGTGACCTTAATGAAGTCCTGGATTAGTTCCCTCGAACTAAGCGCTCACCCCGGGGCAGAGTCACCGCCACTCCTTTTGTTGACGGACGGACAACAGCAGGAAGCCTTGGAGCTACCGTGAGATTCAGTCTGCGTGTGCCTGGATAACGACAGCCAGTGGGCCATGTAGCATGTGACATGGTGTAGTCTCCTTATTGACGGACAAGCTGGTGAGCCAGAGGAGGCGGGGGCTAGAGTTTCAAAACAGCATCCAAAGTCTTCTAATGTGTTCTGTGGCATGACGTAGTCGTACGCCAACGTTTGGACTCCAGTTGACCAGGATGATGATTGGTCTTAGGTATGGAAAAAATGAACAAATAAATAAATAAATTAAACAGATGGTTTACCCATATGACAGAACACCCATAACTTGACTGCATCTCAGGTTCCACGCACCCTCGGGGTAACCTTGGCTTTCCAAGAACCATCCAGATCACCGAATTAGAAGCCAGTATTCCCAAAAGCATCTCTGATAATTACTGGTTAAAATGGCACAAGGGGTTCCTCGAAACATCATGAATGTTTCAAAATGGTGTTCTACATTGTTAAACTTTAATATTGAAACAAAAAACTGAAACATAAATCACAGTTGTTTAATCATAGTGACTGGTGCATTCCATCATATATTGTCAATACATTTTCTTGTGTGTAAATTGCAGGGTCTCGGACCAAAACCAGAAGTGAATAGTTTAACTGCTTGACGACCCCTTCTGAAAACACTTTGAAGTGCTTAAGTCAATAGTTCAAACACCAAATTTACCTTGATGTGCATTAATAAATACAGTGGGAACCGAATTGGCCTTACTGCAGAAAGTGATCTCCCTTATATCTGCTCTTGTGGTTTAGGCCAATCAGCGGCAAGAAAAATAAATGGTGCTCCTGGTTTAGCTCCTTTGCAAACGTTAGCTAACGGTGTGTCAAGTAGCATTGCACCTAAATATTCCAGCAACCCAAGCTGTTTTAAAAAATATTTTATGTATTTAACATGAAAAAAAAACAAAAAACAATTAGCCAGATACTTTATTAACCCAGGGTTTTTTAACTTGCTTGCTCATTGAAGCTGGTAAACACTAATTTAAGAATTGATTATCTGTGGTCCCCAAAGCAGCATTTAAAACCCAGAATTTTTAATTGAGATTCAACGACCCCCTCAATGCATAATGGATGGATGGATCCCGAAAAAACAGAACAAAGTTTGTGCTTGTAACATGACAACACAGGAGACATTTCAGGGATGCCAGGGCCATGCCTCTGATACTTGGGCTGAAAGAGCTAAATCATGACTGATCACTAGAACCAGACTCTTTTTCTTTATGATCAGTTACTATATGACGCTCCTTGGAATTAAACCTTGTGTTAAGCACCAAGGACCACCAAGGCAGTGTCATGCTTTTGTGTTTGACTGTACGTCACTCTTTTGCCTTTAAGCGCACAAAGCCGGAGCCAGGACAGCGCACTTAAACAAAAGAACAGCGTGTATTACCAAGAAGGAGCTGCAGCTTTACACAGCTTATGGTACTGAGGAAACAGACCTGGATAAACACCTAGAAACTGATCTCCGAGCCTCCCTACAATGAATCTGTTGGTAGATAACAAACGAAAGCCTGTGAACTAAACTACCTCTTTTGGTCAAATTTGCTGTATCTGTAGGACAACAATACAGGTGAAACTAAAAACAAAGAAAGTATTGACAATGCCAGCCCAGCACATATTCACTCACGAATTGCGGTGCTAAACTAGCAAACATGTTTTGAGCAGTGGGAGTACCGACAGAAAACTCATGCATTCAAAGTGGAGACCTTCTACCTCTAAGGCAATGCCATACACCACACCACCCTGATATCTTTTTAGATCTATTCGCTAGTTAAACAAAAGAGGCAGATATGCCTCTTTTTTTTGCACACGACAATAAAACAGCACAAAAGATTGTTATATTAATGTTTTCATTTGTTTTCTACATACTGCAATTAACAGTTATTTCATTTTTACATCAGCTATTAAAGTGACAAATTAAGTCTAGCAGTTAATGTTAGGTTGTTGCAATGAATAGGATTTGAATCTATGAGTTCAGGAAATGAATAAATCCCTACTTCTGTCATTTTGTGGCTTTGTTTTAATCAGTTATAGATGTGTTGATGAAAAGTTGCTATGTTCCGCACGGGGTACTAAAAATATATTTTTTAATAAACCTGAGAACCTGCAGTAAGTTATTCCAAGCATCAATTCTGCTCAGTGCAAACAGAAACACGGCATCATTTTTGAGCTGTTAATAATGCTGCCATCTGCTGGCCATTTTGAGGTACTGATGACTGGTTTCCCAAACCTGAGAAGATTTTAGAAACACAAATTCCTCCACTCTTGACACTACTGACTTTTACAACATGGCTCCAGCAGAGCAAAACCTATGGGGTCTGTTGTGTGAATCTTGTTTTGCTGAATAAAGAAGGACTTAATAGTAGAACGTTCATCTCATTATGGTATTCTAAATTCTATTCCTGTTTTAGCATTCAGATAAGATGCTAAGACATATGTTGCTTTGAGTTTGGTGGTTTAATAACCAGCTGCTGTGAATTCTTGCCTTTTATTGTTTTTACTTTAAACTTATTTTAAAAACGAGAAGCCAGGACTATAGCCTGCTACACCAAAACATGTGGAAATGACAAAAGTTCTTCATTTTGCTCATTTGAAAACTGCATCAGAGATACAGGAATACACTGCAGGACACTGTGAACTTCTGCTCATGCAAATGAATGAAGTCTGCAGCTTTGAAGCAGTCTCCTACTGTGTTCTCCAGAAACCTCACCGATATTGAGAGGTCTGGACTAGCACAGAAAAAGTTCTCTTACCTTAGGTTCTGTATTGGTTTGGCCTGATTGCTCAAACACTGAATGGCACTAACCCTGATGCCCTACCAGTTTATTTTGAGATTTGCCTTTTAGGATGTAGAGAGCTTTTCATGTTTTATTCTTAATTGCTGTTTTTACTTTCTATACTTTTATCATATGTTTGGTTTCTTTACCACCGAATCACGTAAAGCACCTCGAATTACCTTGTTGTTGAAAGTGTGCTATACAAATAAAATCGCTTTGCCTTGCCTAGACTAAAAGAGTGGTAAGCATTGTTGGACCCCTAGCAAAAATGTCCTGGATTCCCCCTTTTGATCTTTGGGAATTTTCAAATATGCACCCACAGTCTAAAACATCCATGTTTGGTTAATTTGTGGTTCTAAGTTGTGTGTGTATCTATGTCTTAGTGATGGACTTGTCTCTTATCTGGTAGCACTGGACTCCCAACTCAGGAACAGCATAAAAGTGTGTGTGTAATTCATCTTTGTCTACTAGATTTAAGGATATTCATCATTTAAATTACTGACTGAGTCCGATTTAAAAACAAGAAGTTTCAAGCAAAGCACAACTAATTTGTACTTTCAACATCAGCTACTGAATTTTAAACACGTTTATTGTAGGTTAAAGTGAATATGTGAGGTTTTTGGCTAGAATCGGATCTTTGGGTGTTCTGTGTGAAGTTTTTGAGGGGTATTCTTTGAGCGCTCTGGTTTTCTCCAGACACTCTAGGTTCATTCCTAGGTATTTCATGGGCTTGTAGCTCAGAGGTGTTCTCAGTATTCTGGTAAATGTTTAGACACATTCCTAGGTTTTCCAAAGGCACACTGCTACATACCCCCCCGTAGTATTTGGTAAGTGGCTGGTTTAAGATGGGTATTCCTACAAATTGTGGGCTTTCTTCTGGGATTCAGCTACATGCCTAATTTTTTTTTTTTATTACCTCAGGTACTCATTCTGGTGCAAGCTTTAGTTTTCTATGGGTACTCAACAGCTTTACTAGGTTTTCCTTCTGCTCTGCAATAAATGCCTTGGTCTTCTCCAAGTGCTCCAGTGCGTGACTAGGATTTTCCTAAGAGCTAGGGTACAGGCTTAGATTTTCTTTACCACAGTACATATCAAGTTTTATTTTATTCCAGGACATGTTGAGGTTTTCTCTGGGTGATCCTATAAATGCCAGACTTTCCTTGGCTACCTGGTAGCATCAAGATTTTCTCTTACTGGAGTAAATGCTTTGGCTTACTTTTGGGTATTCCTGAAAGCAACTGTAGGCTTTTTCTAGGTACACCGGTGCGTGCCGGAGCTTCCTCTGGGTAATAGCATAAGCTTTTCCTTCTCACACTGTCAAAACTTTCTTCAGTGGATGTATTAGTGGGCAACATAAAAGGTAGAAACTGTATACATTTAGCGAATGGTAGATATTTTAACTATATGATGTCATCAAGCTGTGCCTACATACTTTGTACGAGGTACGCAAGGATACTGATGTTCAGTGTTTGTCTTCACACTAGATATTAAACGTTTAAATTTTGCCGTTTTTTATTTAACAGAAAAGAAACCTTTTGAACTTGAAGCATTTTTAATTCAAATATGTTCTGGTTTCTTTTTGTGCAATATGTATAAATAAGTTAGCGAGAATTTGGAGCTTTTCAAAAATATTTAGCTTTTATTTTATTTAGAATGTTATCTTCATTTATTTATTTATTATAGAGAAGTTTTTTTTGCTCCATTAATTTGGAAAGAGTTGAATAATTTGTAAATGCATTTTGCTCAATACGTATTCTTCAAATGGTTTTCTAAACCCTTTCAAAGTGCAATGTATCCGAAAATGTCCACAAGCAGTCATTTTGACATAAAACAAATTTATATTGCAATACATATTGTTAACGCACATGCTTTAGATTATATCACAATATAGATTTGAGGCCATATCGCCCAGCCCTAAGTGGATGCCTAGGTTTTCCTATGTGACTCTGGTACATGCTTTAGGTCTTGATAGGTATTCCAGTAAATGCCTAGGTAATCCTATAAATGTCTCAGATACTTTTCCACTAGGGTCAGTACGGTACAGCACGGAACAGGTTGTGTTTCTAATACCATCTCAAAAGAACTGTAGCGTCACACAAACCCAGACCTACTGAATGGGAGTCACCAACACCAGCTACTCAGTCAACATGACGAAATACATGGATTCAATAGTTTATATACTGACAAGATCCCCACGTTGTTTAAATTTTATGTTTACCGAGTTCTCTGCAAATGCCTTAGTTTGTTTTCAGGTGTTCTGGTTTCATCCTACTGTCAAAACTGGCAAGTTATTTTAAAGGAAAAAGGCAATTCTACAGTGATGGTAGGAAATGTGTGTTGTCTGGTGTAAATGGCTTCTTGAGCTATTTCTCATACTGCCGATGTGGTCTAGCATTTTCCTTGATACTGTATCTATTAAAATAGGCATACTGGTAAAATTACAGCAAAATGTATTAAAAAAAATGAACAGCTTTCTCAAACCATTGTTCTATGGTGACAGGCTTACATCAAGAACACAAGACTTTAGACATAGTATTTATTTCAGCTTTAAAAGTTTATAACAACTTCTGAGTAACATAACAAAACAAACAAAAAAACAAAACAGAAAATGCACATCTCTAATTGAACCCGAGCTTGACAAAATTTGAATTCATAAAAGCAGTTATGGAAAAAAAAACAACAACTATAAAATCACAGGAAAATATATCTACCCCCCAGTCCTCTCCAACGTAAAACAGTTTTTGCCAAGTTACATCACATCAGGAGAGTTTCCACCAGATAGGAGAGGTGCACTTAAATGTACACACACCTAAACCTGTGTTTCCAGGTTTCAATTCAAGCCAGCGTTAAGTGGGTTAAAACTTTTTGGTTTAACCCAAATCTCTGGAGCTCTTTTC
This sequence comes from Apricaphanius iberus, assembly GCA_028564705.1. NCBI lineage: Eukaryota > Metazoa > Chordata > Actinopteri > Cyprinodontiformes > Aphaniidae > Apricaphanius > Apricaphanius iberus. The sequence continues at coordinate 988,332 of JAPXFQ010002314.1, forward strand.
TCACAGATCGGCCCAGCACCTGGAAATATTCAACAACATGTAGCATTTCCTAATTTACTAGTCACAATTTTAATTAAATGGTTTTGTTTTGCGCAATTCATATTTTTTTAACATTACACTACCTAAAAAACCCCACCATTAATCGAACCAGCATTCATTCAATAAGCAAACTAAATTTGGAAGTTAAGAATAATTGGGACTGATAAGGATTCAAAGAAACTCATAAATTTTGTGAAAAATTGCTGTCATTAAATTAATGCGCTTTGTTTTTTGGAAGTTCTGAGGTTAAAACAGGCTTAACATTCCCAATAGCAAAAAAAAAAAGAAAGTAAGAAAAGAAAAAGATATTTGCATGTTTCTTTTTTCAAATATAAATTTATTATATATAAAATACTGTTCCATTCATAAAAGCCTTACTTTGTACAATATCTGAGCGAACAATTAAAGTGAACGTGTGTATGTGTGCACACGTGTGTAAATGTCAACCTGGAAAACTGTTGCAACAAACAGCAGACCTAATATGCAAAAAAAAAAAAAAAGTGTTTTACAGAATATACACATTTTATTACTTACAAACATAAAAAGGATAAGCAAGAATGTGTAGGTAGGCTGATGGTTAGCAGGTGGGATACAACAGGGTTAGTGTCATGAAATGGGATGTAAAATGACAGAATGATGAAAGACAGAAGAAAAAAGGCTTTTTTTTGTTTTTCAGTGAATAAGGCAGTTGGTCTCAGTGAAGGAAAGCTCATCAGTGCATCTCTCATCCTGGATGTTTCAAAGTCAAAGTGCTGATTTGGTAACCGTTGGAGACCGTCAGTAAGGCGAAAAATAAAAATAAAAAATTAAAGTAGAAAGAAACAGATGTGGGGTAAGATTTGTCCTGCACCAGCGTTTTAATAGTGATTTATTTTTTTTAGGAAACGAAAAAAAGTAGTCCTTTAATGCGAAAAAGTCTGAAAAAAACGCACTTTTGTTGTCATACATCCATCATGGCACCATCAAGCGGTTATTTGTCTGCTTTCATTTTGAGGTACTTCTTAAGAAAGACTAAATGTAAGTATATATCAGTTTTTTAAAACTCTTTTAAGCTGTGTCGCACAGTAGCACCATTGTTTAATTTTTTTTTTTTCTTTTTTCTTCTCGTAAGTCAATGCACCATGGGAATTCCACCTTGTTGCCACGTCAACAGCTGATGGGACCCACTACTGTGGATCCTAATGTGTCTTGTTGTGGATCAGACGACCCCGCCCCCCCTGCCGCTGGGAATGGTGGCACGGATATTACGTTCTCCGCCTGTAATCCTTCATGCACACCACGCAGCGGCTGACACGCGTCAGTAGGCTACCCGCCTTTAAAGTCTCTGGCTGGGGCTTCCTGTGAGGTGGTTAGGAAACAAGAAAATAGGAAAAGTTGTAAGAAAATAAAATAAAATAAAGGCAATCCAAATCTCAATGCCAAAAATGTGAAAACCTATAAATATATTACTAACAATATTTTTTTTATGTCTCACTTCATATCTCTGTGTGAGTGACACTTTCTGTTGTCTTTCGGATTTGGAAGAGTGGGAACGAAAAAGAAAAACTGACTCCCAGAAAAGCAGAAATTTCTTGATTATAAATTGAATTAGACTATAAGTAAAGACTCAGACTGTCTTAAAACAATGCAAAGTATGCTTCAGTAATATTTTTCATAGGAATCATGTGACTAGTGATTAAAAAATATACTATCTATTATACACAAAATATACTTAAAAGTCTATTGTTTTTTCTATGTGAGCTTATTCGACTGTGGTATTACTATCCTTATTTTAGTTTCCCAAAGTTTCTTTCATTTGCACATCTTTTCCTAGAGAAACAATCTGGTTGAGAGGACAGTGCAGAAACAGAACATATGTGGTGATCAGGGGTCGAACGGCAGGACAGACCTCAGACTGAAGGCAGTACTGATGATTTTACTGGTTAGTAATAACCCCCTTCAGTCATCAAATTATCCAAGTTGAACAATTTTACCTGAACATTTCAGAAGTCTCCACCGTTGCCAGCCAGAAGCTGTAGGAGTTGCTGAAGTAGTTACACGACCCTCGTCCGTGGCACTCTATGAAGGGACTGCTGCGGAACTCCTCCAAGCAGGAGCCGGGCGAGGCCAGAGCCTGACCGGAGCCCTCGGCACCCGCACTGGTGTGCTGGGAGGGAGAGGAACAAAGTTTTAAGAGGCCGATCTGAGTATGACGATCGGAAATGCATTTACTGTAACTGCATCTGGAAATATTCGACGTTACTGCTCACTCCTGTGTTACTGGAGAAGGTCGAGCCAGTTATCTGAGCAAGTCAGTTCAGATTTAAAAGTTAACATCTAATCTGATCGAAACCTAGAAATTCCTTTGATATTAGCAATTTTGGAGATGTCTAAAGATTTATACAAAAAATTCTTGTTGCTTTTTGATTAATGTATATTAGATATACAAAAAATATCAGTAGCAGTAGAGAAATTAAAGCTTTTCCTTCGTTCAGAGGGTTTAAATGTTTGTGTTATCATTACATTACAAGATTATCTTCTTAATACATTAGTTGAAAATGTTCTCAAAATGACATTATTATCATTTATCACAATAATTTCTGGGGCAAGTGTTCATTTGTCAATGATCGATGGGTTTCACACCTTTAAGGCCACCTCGTTACACAATCCAAGACCCAACTACACTACTCTTTTTATTATTTTTTTATAACATCTATATATAATATCTAACATCCATCTCTATATTTCTTTATAAACCAAAGGGGGTCCCAGTAAAAAAAAAAAAAAGTTTGGGAACCACTGGACTATGTGAACTTTGGACATTTTGTGCTCGCGAGTGCCTCCTCAAGCCAAATGCGTAACTGCAGACTGAATGGGCTCACACATGCTGTGTGAGGCAACCGCAGTGAAAAGTCCAGGGCTCATTCTACTGACCAGGGCATTGCTGGAGCATTAATGAGGAAGAAAATTTAACATTTTTCTAGATTCATTGCTGGTTAAACTTATGTACAGTGCCTTCAAATCAGGCGGTGACCACAAAGCAAAGCGTGTGTCCAATTACCATCATGAAGGAATATCCGATCCACATGACATCCCAGTTCACGGGGCAAGAGGGAATTTCGATTGTCTGGCTGTGGATTGCAATCACCATGGCTGGAGCTTCACACACAGAACACCTAAAAATATACAAAGAGGGCATATTTACTATACACAGATCCCCCCTTTCAGATTTAACAGTGCTCATCCTTCAGTGTCTACCTGCTGATGTAAGGCTTGATGCTCTCTCCAGTCACAGCCTCCATAGACATAGGCATGGGTCTCGGAGTGGACAGCCAGTAGGAGTAGTCGTTACGGGCAGCAAAGTTGCAGACGTTGTTTATGTTGCAGAACATGAAAGGCATGGGGCTGAATCTGCGCAGACAGCTGCCGGCCGTGCCTGCAGTACAAACATCAAATAGAACGTTTAGTTCTAGCTAACTTTTGGAAAGGAATAAAAGCTGAATCATGTACAACTGCTTTGTACCGAGGTCTTGTCCATGTGCCCTCTCATTGCCCTGGACGTACAGCAAAGAAAATCCGTCGTAGATGGAGGTGGTTCCGGAAGGACATACTGGCACTGCTTCAGTCTGGCTGTGTCGGGTAATGAGGAAGCCGTGCGCTGCTGTGTCTTGTCCAGGCTCACCCGGTGGACCCTGCGGACCGTCTGAACCAGGTGGGCCAGGGTTGCCCTTTTGGCCTGGTGGAAGACAAAATGGATCAATCAAAACCAGAAAAAAGGAAACAAAATGCAGTGAGGCAAAGAATTATTCGGCAACTGACGACTGTGCAAGTTGTCCCACTTAAAAAAGTGAGAGAGGTCTGTATCTGTATCCTTCAACTGTGAAAGACAGTACGTCATAAAATCTATTATATGATTTTTAAAGAATTTACTTGTATAATGGTGCAGAAAGTAAGTATTTTGCCACTACAAACAGGCAAGAATTCTGGCAATACGGATCTGTTACTTTTTCTATAAGATGCTCTTCCTAAAGAAGAAGTACACACTCGTTACCTGTATTAATGGCATGTGTTCACACTTGTTCTCTGTATAAAAGACACGCTGTTCTCACCTTCAGACAGTAAGACTTCAACCTCCACCATGGCCAAAAGTACGTTCAGACCGCTTGGACTCTTTCCAACTCTGAAGTTGCTCCCGTTGAGAAGCGGCGAGCTGGGGTGTGCATACTTGTTGCGCCCATCTCTGCGCCTGAAGATTGGGGTTCACCCCGGTGAATGAGAGGGTAGCCTCCCTCCGCCTGTGGGTGGGGGGACGGGTTCTGACTATTGTTTGTGCTTATGCGCCGAGCGGCACTTCAGATTACCCACCCTTTCTGGAGGCCTTAGAGGGGGTGCTGGAGAGTGCTCCTTCCGGGGACTCCCTCATTCTGCTGGGGGACTTCAATGCTCACGTGGGCAATGACAGTGAGACCTGGAGAGGCGTGGTGGGGCGGAATGGCCCCCCCGATCTGAACCCGAGTGGTGTTTTGTTGTTGGACTTCTGTGCTCGTCATGGATTGTCCATAACGAACACAATGGTCAAGCATAAGGGTGTTCATGTGTGCACTTGGCACCAGGACACCCTAGGCCGCAGCTCGATGATCAACTTGGTAGTCGTTTCAGGTGGACACTCGGGTGAAGAGAGGGGCTGAGCTATCCACTGACCACTACCTGGTGGTGAGTCGGCTCCGGTGGTGGAGGAGGACGCAGGACAGGCCTGGCAGGCCCAAACTCGTCGTGAGGGTCTGCTGGGAACGTCACACTTCTGAGCCTCCCTGGTAAGGTCTATTCAGGGGTTCTGGAGAGGAGGGTCCGACGGATAGTCGAACCTTGGATCCAGGAGGAACAATGCGGTTTTCGTCCTGGCCGTGGAACACTGGACCAGCTCTATACCCTCAGCAGGGTCCTGGAGGGTGCGTGGGAGTTCGCCCAACCGGTTTACATATGCTTTGTGGACTTGGAGAAGGCGTTCGACCGTGTCCCTCGGGGTGTCCTGTGGGGGGTACTCCGGGAGTATGGGGTACCAGGCCCTTTGATACGGGCTGTTAGGTCCCTGTATGACCGGTGTCAGAGTTTGGTTCGCATTGCCGGCAGTAAGTCGGACAAATTTTCCAGTGAGAGTTGGACTCCGCCAAGGTTGCCCTTTGTCATCGATCCTGTTCATAACATTTATGGACAGGATTTCTAGGCGCAGCCAAGGTGTTGAGGGGGTCCGTTTTGGTGACCTCAGGATCGGGTCGCTGCTTTTTGCAGATTATGCGGTCCTGTTGGCTTCATCTGAACGTGATCTACAGCTTTCGCTGGAGCAATCTGCAGCCGAGCGTGAAGCGGCTGGGATGAGGATCAGCACCTCCAAATCCGAGACCATGGTCTTGAGCCGGAAAAGGGTAGGGGGCCTTCTTCAGGTCGGGGATGGGGTCCTTCCTCAAGTGGAAGAATTCAAGTATCTGGGGGTCTTGTTCACGAATGAGGGAAAAATGGAGCGGGAGATCGATAGGTGGATTGGTAAGGCGTCAGCAGTTATGTGGGCGCTGTACCGGTCTGTCGTGGTAAAGACAGAGCTGAGCCAAAAGGCAAAGCTCTCGATTTACCGGTCGATCTACGTTCCTACACTAATGTATGGTCACGAACTTTGGGTGGTGACCGAAAGAACAAGATCACGGATACAGGCGGCTGAAATGAACTTCCTCCACAGAGTGGCTGGGCTCTCCCTTAGAGATAGGGTGAGAAGCTCGGTCATCCGGAGGGGGCTCAGAGTAGAATCGCTGCTCCTCCACATCGAGAGGAGCCAGTTGAGGTGGATCGGGCATCTGGTCAGGATGCCTCCCTGGTGAGGTGTTCCGGGCACGTCCCACCGGGAGGAGGCCCAGGGGAAGACCCAGGACTCGCTGGAGTGACTATATCTCCCGGCTGGCCTGGGAACGCCTCGGAATTCCTCCCGAGGAGCTGGCCCAAGTGGCCGGGGAGAGGGAAGTCTGGGTCTGTCTGCTTAGGCTACTGCCCCCGCGACCCAACCTCAGATAAAGCGGAAGAAGATGGATGGATGGATAGATTTATTCCGTCACTGACATCTCTCTCATCTTTTTAAGTGGGACAACTTGCACAGTTGGTGGCTGCCGCATATCTTTTTGCCCCACGGTATAAATTATACATCATCTTTAATTTCCATGGCTTTTGTGTTCAGTAAACTGAAAGAAAATATAATTGCTAAGCTTTTTTATTTTTTCACTTTTACATACTCACCAGGCTGTCCTGTGGGTCCGATGTCTCCTTTCCTGCCAGGTGGGCCATTAAAGCCCGGAGGACCAGGTGCACCAGGATCTCCAGGGGGACCAGGTGGACCTGGAAGAAGGAAAAAAAAATACAAATCAAATCTAACGCTCAGATTAACCATTTTTAGGGGTGAAACAGAATGTTACAACACCTTGCAATAATAAAACACAACAATGTTTCTTGTAACAAATGTGTTTCCTTTGGTTAGTGCTATGCAGTCGCTGTCAGCAGAATGCTTGTGCAAGGAAGTAAAACGTTTAACATGAGTACTGCTCAAGAAGGTGAATATTTTAAAATGACACCCTTGTGTATCCATGTTTGAGACTCCTATTTTGAAATCAGAAAGGAAGTAGTTATTAAATTGCACTGCTGAAAAACCCATTTGCAATAAAGACTCCTTATTGGTTTGGTGTCAACACCTTTGGGGCCATATTTGTCGCTGATTTAAAAGGTTATGTTGCAGTTCTACAATACGTTGGGAGCGCATCGGATCATCGCTGAAAATGTTATTTTCTTCCAACAGATTTCTAATGGATTTACATCTTCGGTGTTTCCGATCCTTTCAAAATAAACGTCAGACAAACATAGGTGAGTTAACACAAAATTCCCATTTCAAATCATGATTTCATTTATTACTGGGTAAAAAGACTATCCAATCCAACTGGACCTTCTGAGGAACAATCATTTTCCATCTGAATCTAAAAACGGATTATTTGACCTTTGACGTCAAGATTTTTGCATTTTTATATAATTTTAGAGGAATATATTAAGTAAATTTTGTCTTCATGACATATTTTTTCTTTTAGTTAATTATTCTTTTAAGTGTGGAAGAATTATAGCCATTTACTCTTTGCAGAATTGCTCATTCTATATTATTTCTTGATTATACAGGTCTGATAGTTATAGACCTGGGATTAGCTAGCAAACTTAAATCAAAGCGGATAGCCTTTTTCCCTTTATCAACATTTTAACACTACATTCTACATTTACTCATGTTACGTATTATATTGAAGTAAAATACAGCCAAATCTTAAAGAGGACTAGCAGAATACAGCTTTGTGAGACAATTTTACTTGTCCACCCCAACACAAAAAGCAACGGAGAAAGTAGCCTACACATCCAACATCATTGACATAAATCAACCTGAATTACAGCTTCTTCATCACCCCTCATAAATGTGCTGCTTTACCCACCTAAGGATCCAGGGGACCCAGAAAGTCCGGGTGACCCTGGAGGACCCGGGCCCCCTCGTGGACCAGGAGGTCCCCTCTCTCCTTTTATATATACAGCTGGTGAAGTTGAAGCAGGTTCACCAGGGGGGCCTGTGTGGAAATAATTCACGAGGCGAGTCATTAGCTTTAATATTCGGTTTGTGTGCAGCTCAGGTCAATATTTGCTCGATCTGAAACTGTGTGTTCGCCCACCAGGTGGACCATCCAGACCAGGATCTCCAGGAAGGCCACTTGGACCAGGAAATCCTTGTTCTCCCTTTGGTCCTGATAAAGTGGAAAGGAAAGAGGATTCATGTCTTCATGTGTGATTAACTCTAAAAGCTGACCTACAGTTTTATACAGCAGAAAAAAAACAGAAATCCCATAACTGTAAACTAACCCGGGAAGCCAGGAACGCCTGGAAATCCTATGTCTCCCTTCATACCAGGGGCACCAGGGCCACCAGCAAGGCCCTTGTAAAAAAACAAAACAAATTATCATGTTTATTTTACAATCCTATCAGTGTCTTTTAATGTTTCACCAATTAAGGGGTAAGTATTCCAACATCAGTGTCTTACCGGAGCTCCTGGAAAACCAATATCTCCTTTCTGACCGGGTTGACCAGGCTGACCGGGTGTTCCAGGGTTACCTTTCTGTCCCTTCACGCCGCCACTTCCTGGGAGCCCGCGGGGCCCCTCTGGCCCAGAAGGACCTGCAAATGCCGAGGAGAAGAGGTGAGGCGCGGCCTTTATTCAAGAGGAAAAACAACCCGATACGACATCACGCACGAGTCATTTCATTCACAACAGGATTCAAATCTCTCTTTGTTTTGTACAGCACAGGAATACATGGTGTAGGTTAGGTTGGGTGCTTTGTTGGTTGCTTTCATTGCGAAGACAGTCTTTTTTTCATAATTGATGATCACCTGAAAATCTTGAGCTAACAGTTCACAAGCGCTATAAAAAGTCTACAAGTTCCCCCGAGGAGTGATTTAATTAATACCAAAAATAGTGACCAAATTTGTCCGAAGCCTAGTTTATACTTCTCTGTCAGCATGTTTGCAAAGGCACACACACACACGAATCAACATGGACGTTTTCCTTTGTGCCTTCGTTGCCTGGGAGGTCTTGCGCTAATGCAGTCACATCTCTGGTCAACAACAGTGTACTTCACTTTTTACTTTTTTGTTGGGTTTTTTTTTACACGAAAACTTTTCACATGATCAACTTCGATTCAATTCAAATTCAAAAATACTTTATCGATCCCACAGGGAAATTAAGTGTTGTTGTAGCTCATTACTAATTGATTAAATTCCTTAAGGAGTTGTAGATTCTGATGTCTGTGAGCAGGAAGGATTTCCTGTAGCAGTCTGTGTTAAAACTGAAGAAGCTTCTGACTGAAGAAACTGTTGCAGGAGAGTATCATGCAGAGGATGCTCAGGGTTATTTATGCATTTCTTTTCATTTTAAGAAGAATCCTTCTTTGCATCATCATCTCCAGATGTTCCGCGGTATTGCTAAGAACAGAACCAACCTTCCTCATCAGGTTGTCTTTTTTAATTCCCTAGGCTCTGATGCTCCTACCCCAACACATGATTACAATCTCCACAACAGACTTGTAGAAGATATTCAGCATAAGCTTCAGACCTTGAGTTATTTAATTTAATAAATACATTTGCAGTGGGAAAAAGACAAAGAAAAAAAAGAGGAGGTTTGGACTGAGAAAAGGATACCAGCAAGATCATTCAGGAAGTAATCATTAAATGCTGGTAACAAACTTTTTGTGCACATATAATAATAAAAACAAGCTCCTGGCTCGCTCTTGTAACGGATTCTGAATACACATATGCCCCTTTTCCACTAGGGCCAGTATGGTCTGGAACAGGTAGCTTTGGAATGGTTCTGGCGTGTTTCCATCACCTGTGTCTGAGCCAGCCCCCTTTTTTTGGTCTACCTCTGCCTTGGTCCGAAGCGTTCCGAAGTGACCCAACATGCCCACCTATGGACGGATTGGTCCGGTGATGTGATATCCCTCTCACTCCTACATAACAGCCATAGGTGCTGATGGGCCTGGAGTTGTTTGAAGCGATGTCTCAGAGTGTAATTACAGTAACAGCACCAATATCAGAAATGTTCTCCATAAAATTTGAAATATTCAAAGTGTCAGACATTTTTTATTTTTCATTTTATTTCTGTATTGATGTGGGCCGCAGCTTAGGCATCAGGGATATCAGAAAAGTTTTAAATGATGGTAGATTTTTGTCAGGTCTCCCAGGGGAATGGAGCTTTGATCGGGGCTGTTATGTCCTTTCACACGCGAGTTGGAGCAGTGAAGTCGGCGTGTGATAGAGCGGAGAAGCAGCGGCGAAGCCTGCGGTGTTGGGGAGGGAGAACGCTGGTAGCCGGTATAACAGCAGAGAAGCAGGAGGTCTCTGCAGTGATCAGAGACTGGATAATTGCTGGTTAGATCAGTAATGGCGTAAAAATCACAGATCAGGAGATGGAGGCATGAAGGGATCGATGTCCGACAGATGAGGTAAGTCCAAACTCTTTTAACTTTTGAGAAGATCTGTGTTGTCATGATGACTTTGTGACTGCCTTTTGCGGGAGCTTTTGTTAAGCCAAGGCCGCCCATGTCCTCGCCCTCATCCGTTCTTCTGAGATGGAAACAACCATCCCCATTTAGGTCGTACTCAAGTGGAAAAGGGGCAATAAATTGTCTTTTCAAGACGTTCTTCAATCTACTCAATGTTTGCTGCAAGACATCTTCAGCACTCAGGGTCTTTTTTTAAATTTTTGGAAATGGCAGTGCTTTTGATTAATTAAAGGAAATGCTGACCAATCAAAGGCTTGCTCTCTCTGTACAATTGACGGACCTTTAAAAAAAATGTCTATGTGTCTGTCAACTTTTGTGGGCCCGCAGCATTACGCTTGCGTCGACGGATGACGGAACTGAGTGTCTTCACAACCCCGCTGACCGAGAAGTATGAACTAGACTTGACAGCGCTGCTGTCGGAGATACTTCGAACATTAGGGATTTCACGGAGAGTAAATTGTCATTGGTGCAAGGCAGAGTGTCAGCATAGTGTAGCATTAAACAAAGTAATGTTTTTTCTATGTTATTGCTATAATCTCTATCTCAGATGTAGAATACATCAAATAAATTGCAATCTAGGCTGAAATATTACTTAAAAATTTGTATGTTTGTACAAAAAGCCACATTCCAAAAGGGTGATGAGGGTATAAAGTCTGCAAAATCCTGTAGTTCCGAAAAAAGATTACATTTAGTTTCAGATCCATTAGAATCCTAAATGGATCTTCTCAAGTGTTTGAGCTGATTTGTAACTGTACATCTACATAGTGGACCTTTTATATTAGATAACATTATTATGCTCTTGACTGCAAAAAAATGAAACGTAATCTGTGAAACCAATAACAAACAAGCAAACAATTTCATTCACAAACTCAACATGTTATTTGTTTTAAAAAAAAAGTATTTTAGCATCAACCTGCCAAGGGGAAACGCATATAAATCAGCTTTAATTGCAATCCGACAGGTTTACATCAAAAATAACCATTAGATTACAATGCTTTGATAAATAAAGAAGTAAATAAATGAGGTTAACAAAAGTTTTATCAGCATACATCAGACCATTTTACTGTCAAAATAATGTCTTCCTATAATGTAATAACAAAAACCCAACATATTGGTGCAATTGTTAGGTCAAAAGTTTTCACAAGATAGGAAAAAAATTCTTCAACTAAGATGATCTAGTAAAATAGGGTGATATGATAATTTGTGAATATTATTATGCTTATATGTTTTAGTCATCCTGCTTGGCATGTCAGGTTGGTCCTGTAGAATAAAAAAAGGATTATAAAGTATACTAAAACCCCAGTATATTGACCGTTGAGGTAAACTGGAATACACACTGAAAGCTCAAAGTAAATCCTTCAAGCCAACAGGGCCTAACCACCAAAGCAACCACATATCTACTTCCATTAATGTTTCATCCCCAAAAAACAAGCTATAACTTGGCCTGACAATGTTTAATCTAAACCAAGAAACCATTGAGTCTAACCTGGTGGACCTAGGATTCCCAGAATTCCCAGGTAAACCGGTACGACGATGCCGCAGGACAAAAAAAAAAGAAGAGGGAGTTTTAGAACAGAGAAAACAGTAACAGCAAGAGAATTCAGGAACTAATAATTGAATCCTTTGAAATGTTTATTTAAAAGAGTGCTTCCAGGTCAAAGATCCTTTTTTTTTTTTACCAAGAATTCAAAAATTTTCCTCAGGCTCTATGTCCTGTATCTACAACTCTCATAAAATATGATTACAAAGTTTTCACTTATTATTCATTCATTCAGTATTAACTATAAATGTGAAACTATGTAGTTTATCTTGTTTTCATATTTTATATAACCTGGTTTAAATAATTTTTGCAACATACATACAGAAGTAATTACATTTTAAACTACAGTTTCAGAAAGAAAGAAATACATTTGTTTTCATTTTCTTTCATTTATCCAGTATGAAATATCCTGATTAATAAGTTTGATTCATTATGGATTTTTTCACCATTTCTAAAACAAATAATATAAACTTTAACCTTTAAATGTTTTACCTTTAACCTCAAAATCCTAATTAGTTTATTTATAAACATTTTATCCAAACCTAATGATGTTTTTTTTCATTCTACTTAACCTTTTTTCGCATCCATGTCAATTTCAAATCTTGTTATTTTCTTCTTAATAAACTAAAATTTAAAATGATTACTATCCCTCTTGATTATGTTTCTGATGCTAGTTTGAACCAGTTTACTCTTTGCTAAAATGGCAGATTAAGACAAAAGCAAAAAAAATAAAAATCTGGGCAACCTCCTGCTGTTGGATATTAGTGACTGGAATCACGTAAGCACATCTAATTACAGTTGGCTATAAATTGATTGTAGGAAATTACTTTAAAGTTTCACTCATGAAAGTTTAACTTTAAAAGTTCTAAAGATGGTCAACATGAACATTTTCATTCTCAAAAAAAAGTTGGCTTTGAAATAACCTAAATTAGATAGGTATGAAAGTCTGTCTAAAATATGAGTTCTAGATAGAGGGATTCATTTTCTCTGCTTTCTTTCTTTCTTTCTTTCTTTTAGTTATAGAAATCTGTTTGTGAGTCTATACTTTCAAGGGATGCTGTGCAGTTTAAATGTTACACCCAAAACCACCTCCATATAGCTCAAAATCAGCTATCTAGCTCAATATTTCTGAAACAGACCTCTTAGTTAATCACAGGATAAAAATGTTGCTCAAAGAAAATGTAAAAAAATAAATAAATAAAGCTTTACTAAATTATAATAGCTATTGAAGTTTTTTTTTTATATGCTTCAGCTGATTGTGGTTTATGAGGTTTAATATACTCCATGGTTTAATATATAGGATCAAATTAAGATTCTGGAAAGCACTCCATTTTAATGTAAAGTAAATACATTATGTTTATATAATAATGTAGTAAATAATTAATTCAAAAATGGCATACATTTTTTGAATTATACAGAAATCATATTGAAGTACACAATAAAGAAGAATGTGAGTTAGTTATGAGGTGAGTGATAAGATGATTCAGTGAACTGGATTTAACTTGACAGCACCTATCTGTGATCCAGGTAACAAACTTAAAGTGTCTCACTCTACTCATTAGAGACATTTTTAATCTATCTTTACATATTTGTCAAAACGTGCTTACTTGTTAAGCGTGGACTATCCTAGCACCACCGTGCATGGAAAGTGAGAGAAAGGAGTCATTAGGAAGAAAAGTCAAAGAATACTGAGAGAGTTTTGAGTTGATTTGTTTCCATTACAGTGGATTCAGAATGGTATTAAACTCAAGTTTTGCAGCGGGAGACGTGCAAGAAAAGTCCTTATGTCGTTCATCTGACCTGGGGGGCCTGCGAAGCCGGACGGAAAAGTTGTCGCGTGGAGAGGCGGGGGCCACACCGTGGTGGGCGGGGCCAAGCCACAGGAAACATGAAGTAAGATTTCATAGCATCATATTTTCAGACTGACACATTTTATTTCCTTTTTGGCCTCACACAGTGACAGAGCTTGGTGAAAATGATGTTGAAGCTTTATATTTGTTATGTCTACTGAGTAATCAATTGCATTGGAAGTGATAAATTGGTGGAAAACTTGAACTGATGATGTACGGGCAAGCGAAAGCGGAGCAGCTAATTTCCTCCCATAGAAACATAAAAATAGTCCAAATAGGAACATTACCAAAGCAGTATGTTCTTCTTAGAATTTTCACATGAAGTCAATGTGTGCAATCTACAGTCAATTCTGTGGACATCTTGATGTGAATTGACTCTGTTTTTTCACCCTTCATTTTCACCCGAGTGTTTTCAGGTTTGTCCACTCTGTCCAGCACTGTGTGAGGTTTGGTCTTGGGACGAGCAGCCTTCATGCAGATGACTTGATTGGTGGGACAAATCCAAGTGAGGACAGCAAAGCCAGACACAAACTCAAACATTATTTTTTTACTGAGATTCATGATTTATTAATGAAGATGCACCAATTGCAGTTTGATTATATATATATATATATATATATATATATATATATATAGTATATATGCAGCATGACTGAACAGAAAAAGGACTATAAAATTGATAAACCAACAAGTAATAGAAGTTATTAAAAGGAAATGTTTGCTACATCGATAGTTTGATTATTGTAAGTATCAAAGTTTTAAATATTTACTGTTGTACACTAGTCTAGCAAAGAAAGTTCGTATCTGATCACTTTTAAATTGGTAATATGAATCAAAAATGTTCCCATGTGCTGGGTAGCCATTTAACCCTTTTTCAGATTTGAGATATTTTGACATTAGAGCAGTGGTTCGGTGGAGTTTTTATCAGTAATAGTTCCCTTGTTTCTTGTAAAATGTCATATCACAGAGAGAGTTTTTTTAAATGAAGCAAATCACTACAAGGTAATAGCTAGTCTTCCTGGTTCAGACAAACTTATATTTGGCTAAATTTCTGTTGAAAATGTTTATGTCTGTTAGCAGAAAATACAGTCCAATGTTTTGCATAGCAACATGAACACTGCTGGGCTAAGAAAAGGGCTAAATACTTTAATACAGCATTGTAATATCATGAGTATAAATATTTTCATTTTGAGTTGCTTTAAATTGCTAAAGTCTTCTAAATCAGAATGTCTACTAGGCTAGCTGTTAGGGTTTCACTGCTATAAGGATTTACCCTAAGCTACTTACGTTTACATGATCTCACACTGAAATTACATCTGCCTGCTACTCATAAGTCCAATATAACTGATCATTACTTAACATAACGTCACTTCAAAATATCCCAAATATTTTTTAAAGAGGGGTTAGGAGCCCATTTTGGCCATTATTGTCTTTGAAATAGGCACACCTCCAACGATGAATAATTTGCGCTAACCCCTAACAGGAATTGGAAACTGAAACCTTAGGCTACTCAGGTTAGCAATCATATGCTTGATCTGTCAGATCTCTTGTCAATGATCAAGCCAAACAAAACAGGAATTGTCTGCATACAATCATCTGCTTAACAAATTGGTGCATTCTCATCTATTGCTGTGATATACTAAATGTGACACTAGGGCTGGGTGGCATACCGAATAGTTGCCGATACAGAAATGTATCAGTGTTACCGACGCCATTTTGCCTGTGTTGGCAAATGTGACATAAAAAAATAAAATCAAATGATGTGTTTAGTGAGTTTAGCAGTGCTCATGCCCCTTTAAGACATGAGTGGGGCGTTCACTCATGTGACTACAGTAATGTGACTTGACTTCATCCCATTCAGAAGGGAGCAGCACTATCAACGTAGCGACTCTGTCGCTATAGCGAGTGTTTAGACTCCTCTAGCGACTCTTACAAAAAAGTGACAATTGAAGTGACTTTTTGTGGTGTTAATGGATACTTTGAGACTCTAGCAGTGGAGCTACAATCGACCCAGAGCGCTCCCAGCCCAACATGCTGCGGCTTCGTTTGCCCAGGTGCTGCTCAGTCAGAGCAGACATTAACCCCTCTGAGTCCAGAATGTTGATAAGTCACATTTGTTTGCAAGCGCTGCTGGCTGATCCTACCTGTGCTCAGATGTAAATGCAAAATAAAAAATAACCGATTTTACTCATAGTCCCAGGCACTTTCTCATCTGATCTGTGTGGTCACTTCTATGAGTCATTTCTGAGTCTATACTAAGAAATATAGAAAGGAGGGGGATTCAAACCCTGAATTAAGAGGCTGGTTGAAGCTGTATAATAGCAAAAATCTATCACATTATGTAAATTAGGCCACTACCGGCTATTAATTATAGAAATTAGGGGTGGGCGTCAGTTATCGTCCATTTATCGAGGTGAACTGCTCAATATTTCGCCATATTGATTTGATACCATATCGCCCAGCCTTATGTGACACAATAACAAAAAAAGTCCTTGTTTATCCAAAATGGAAAACAGTTAAGAGAGTTTTGAGTTTGTCTGTGGCTTAGGTGATTAAATGCAGGCTTCACTTTACAAATGATCAACAGAAATCAGACACACACACTCACGCAGGCTGTGAAAAGACAGTTATACACAATATTACGTATCATTCAGGGCTGTAGAGAAAACGAGAAAATTACACAGGGTCCCAAGATGGGATCAAGGGGGGACGGAAAGTGATGAGGAAACATGATGGTGGATGAATTGGATAACGAAAAACCAAACCGAACGATAGCAGGCACAAGAATGTGAACATTACGTTTCGGTGCAAAGAGAATTCCAGTGAAATCTGTGACTGATGCAATAGGAGAAGAAACCCAACATGTTCTGGTGTCTAGATAGGTTTTTCTGTGGTTGAAAAACCCAGTGCTCCCAATGAAACAGAACAGTGGCACGGCATTTTGGTGCTGATTGGTGAATCACTGACCCATGCAAATCAACCAACATGATGATGACAGCCTTCAGAATCTGCTTCTGCCTGGTTCTCTCAGGGTGGGATACAGATCCAACTGGATCCTGTCATTGCTCAGGATTGTTCTAATACATTTTGAACGTTTATCTTATTGGTTTGATCATTGCTGTGTGTAAAATAACCTTAACGGGATAGGAAGCCAAACACGCATTGCTTTTTCCCTTAAGGATCTTTTACAGAATATGTTATAAAGATGAACTTTGTTTCTTTTCTCTGATGTCAGAAAACCAGGCAGGAACATCCACCTGACCGTGTGGGAACAGTAACCACCCAGGCCCTGTACCTGCTCGTCCGGGTGGTCCGGGAGGTCCTTGAATCCCTTTAGGGCCCTGGAATGACTGTCCTGGAGGACCTGGAGGCCCGCTCACACCCGGAGGACCTGGGCGACCTTCGAAACCGACATCCCCTTTAGGGCCGGGAAATCCTGGGCTGCCACTTGGACCAGGAGGACCTAGGTCTCCCTTTTCACCTTCACAGGACGTACCAGACAGAAGAGTGATTATAGCGAACACTGACACGACATTTAGGGCTGCAATACAGTAAAACGGCAATACCTGGCAACCCTTGAATTCCAGGAGGACCAGGAACGCCGAAGCCAGGAATTCCTGGAGTAGACAGAAACAATGAAATTAATCACACAGAAGATTTCCAAAGGATGTTGAGTCAGCATCAACGGCGTACGAAATGTCACTTACCTGGATCTCCTTTGGCTCCAGCCGGTCCTGGGATCCCATCTCTTCCCGGCAGACCCTTCTCCCCGACTGGTCCAGGTGGTCCTGTTCGACCAGGCTCTCCTGGTCGACCAGGAGCTCCAGAGAGACCTGGGGCACCAGGTCCACCATCAAGACCCTTTGGGCCTGGAATACCAGGGGGACCTACCAAGAGAGGATAAGTCAGTCTGTTCGATTGTATGAAAGTTTCACTGAAGTGTTAACTTTAAATGACTCACCTTGGAATCCTGGAAGGCCTGCGTCTCCTTTAGCCCCTGGTAAACCCGGCAAGCCTGGAAGACCAGGTGTCCCTGAACTTCCTTTAAGTCCAGGACTTCCTGGGAATCCTGGCTGACCTGGATCTCCCTTTGAGAGAAAAGACGAGATGTGTCACACCAAAGCGAACCCTGGTTATGTTGTAAAACAAGGACGGAAAGCACTCGTTTTTGTCACCTTTTGTCCTTGTAGTCCGGGTGGTCCAGCGCCAGCAGATCCTGGTTCCCCCTTTTGTCCTTGGGGCCCAGGTGTTCCGGGCTGACCCGGGGATCCTGACCTACCCGGAAAACCTGATGAACCTTTAAACCCTGGAGGTCCTGTGATGTTATTAAGGAAAGATTAACGTCAGCAGTGGTGCGGCCAGTATACAAGTACAGAACATGTTTGACGCTAAACCGATATTGTTAAGTTTGTTTTATTTTTGACACAGCACTGTGAATGAATAAAGTTTAATTTCGAACAAGAGCATCAGTAATAAACACATTTCACTTTTTTGTGTGTATTTTTATGGAAAAAAGTTCACAGAAAATAAGAAAATCAAGTTCAAAAAGGGAGAAGGATGAAGCTAACTTATATTAGCCTTCCACTTTTACACATCTAGCTTTTACATGGCTACTGTTAAAGGTGAAGGTCCCAACGTTTCTTTGAAATAAGTAAACGTAATCATCGGAGGTTTTAGTTCTAAAAATAAAAACTGTATTGAGAAAAAAACTAAACATTTGCAAAACGACAAAAACAGACATTACAATTAATCAGATCAACCTCTTAAAGTGATAATGAGACATTCGTCTCATGTCCATCTCAACTGCCATAATTTTCTGATGAAAAAATTTTAAACTTTCTTTTGAATTGTACAAATGTGTTTACTTTCTGTAAATTATTGTTACAGGTGACTATTCCATATCCTCAACCCATTAACAGATATGCACATACTTTTGAGTGTGGTGCATGCCTTTTATTGTGAGATATTTCCTCTCCTTAAATTGCACCAAAATCTATTTCTTTGAACCAATTTTTGTGCATTATTTGGGAGTATTTTTTAGCTTTGTACATAATTTGTGCGGTCTTAGTCCCCAATATGTCCTTATTTTATATATCGATGTGAAAAAACAGTAGCCTACATCCTATTCTAGGGTTTTAATGATCAGGACATACAATAATACTGTGATCTGTTATTTGCCAGGTTATAAAATGATCGAAATCTAACTTGAAATGAAACAAAATCAGACAGAATTCACAATCTTTACTTCCAAACTAAAATTAACATAAAATGACAAATATAAATAAACTGAGTACATACTTACTGTTTCCATAGAATATATGTAGGAAAAGCAGCAGCTGCTAATCAAACTCATTTGATTAACTGATCATCAAAAGTATTACCACTCTAAAGCAGGAGTTATTGTAATTTTGTTGATCTGAAGCACAAAGGAGTGTGTTAACACAATTGGAAGGAGAATAATTTTGCCCCGCTATTAATGCAGTCAAAGTAGATTTTTTTTCTCTTTGCTCCACTTCTTATTTCTTGTGCCTCCTTTTCTTTAGTTTTAATTTTAACATAGCTGCATGCCATGTACAGTCATATCCAGTAAATTATAATGTGTGTTCTAATGGCGTTCATTTGTCAGATTAAAAGTACCTTTAAGAAAAAAATAAATTTCATCAGGCATTAAATTATTTATTGCATTTCTGCTGTAAAAATGTTTTACATTAACTTTCTTTTTTGTGGCTAACCGAAAGATCAGAAATAAAAGATTAAAAATCAGTGTTTTTAACTTAAACAATTGAGATGCCTAAATAAACTTTTCAATACAACTAATTTAGAAAATAAGGAATACCTGAAAGGCAAGGGAGAAAGTTTTTTTTTTTTTTAAACCGATTTTCTAAATCTGACCAACTTTTCTTTCTCTCGACTTCAAAAGTCACATGCAAGTAAAAAAATTATAATTCCAGGTCAAAATAGTTATTTTTCTTGCCCTCGCTTCAGCCCTTTAGGGCAAAGAAAAAATATATTTTTTGTTATTAAAACATTTATAAATGTTATTTTTTTTCTCCTGCATCAGCCCTGTAGAGCAAAGAAAAAATAAGATATTTTTCTATTATTGAAAAATTTCTACGTGTTTTTTTTTCTCTCTCGCTTCAGCCCTGTACGGCAAAGGAAAAGGTTTTTTTAATTGTAATACCTTTTGTGTCCAGGACATGGTGGCACTATCAGCTGCAGGTAAGGTCAGTGTAGAAAGTAAGTTTAAATTACTATAAATCTGACTGCAAAAAGGTATTTTCAGAAGATTTTAAGTGCTTAGAACACTTAGAATTTGTTCAATTACAAAAAAAAAAAGTTTTTCTTTGCCCTACAGGGCTGAAGGGATAGAGAAAAAAAAAAACAGAAATTTTTAATAACAAAAAATATTTTTCTTTCCCTACGAGAGAAAATAATTAAGAATTAGAGCATTTTCAATAACAGAAAAATATTTTTTTTTCTGTGTCTACAGGGCTAAAGCAAGAGACTGAAAAAAATAACACTCGCAAATGTTTCAATAACAGAGAAAGAAAAAAAACATTAATATTTTGACCTGGAATTATGATTTTTTTTTTTACTTACATGGGAATTTTTCAAGTCGAGGGAAAAGGAAAGTTTGTCAGACTTAGAAAATGGGTCTTCATGAAGAGAGAAAAAAAATTTTCTTGGTTGCCCTACAGGGCTGAAGAGAGAGAAACAAAAATAAAAAAGTTTAAAGATTTTGACGTAGAATTTATTTCTTCTTACTTGCATGTGACTTTTGAAGTCGAGAGAAAACAGAAAAATTGGTCAGACTTAGAATATAGGTTTTGCAAAAAATATTTTCTCCCTTGCCTTTCAGGGCTTCCGTACAACTGTATGCTGGGATTTTGACAAATACCTGTTTCCCATGTCTGAGCGTGAGTCAATGAACATTTGTCGAAACATCAAGTCCTGTCATTTCTTTAAAGAATTTATGTTGCTGTAGATGCTCTTCCATTGTAAAGCGATGATTATGCTTGGGTTTGAAATTCAGTGTTCTGCGGTGTTTTCATCAGTAAGCTAATGATGTAGGAAACATGGGTGTGGAACCAAATACCTCCACACTGATGTGACAGGCTGATAAAGTCATATAAAATGTGTATGTACGCACAGCTTTTTTCCTTTTGGTTTTGTCCTGATCAAATTGTAAGACAATGTGAAGTATATAAGAACAATTTTTACATTTTTTCAAATGTTTTGGACCCTGGTAACAACTGGGTCCATTTAATCAAAAATAATAAATAAATTCCTACACATGAACGCGGGTGTATGTTCTTTTCCCCATGGCTATAGATGTATTTATTGCTTTAGATCTAACTGGAATATACACGGACAGTACTAGCAGGATCACCCACCTGGAATTCCCATCTCTCCCATATCGCCTTTTGGACCTGGAGATCCAGGACCACCAGGAACCCCTGTGATACCAGGTTCACCCTTAAACCCTGGACAAAATAAAGAGAGATTTATGGACAAAGCCCACAGCCGGCAAAGGATATATGTCATTTTAGTGTTAGAATATTAATCCGTCTGTTTGTCCATCTATTCATTATGTTACCCCTTACCTCTGGATCCAGGAATTCCAGGGCGCCCATCTTGTCCAGGCGGTCCAGGGTCACCAGGTGCTCCTGGTACACCTTTTGGTCCAGAAGACCCCGGTAAACCTAAACACACAAGAATTCATTCATGAATGGAGCTTTGTACTGAGATTTGGCTGGAAATTTAAAGATTGTATCATGACTGCGGTGATGTTTTAATGTCTTCAACCTTACCTTGTTCGCCAGGATCTCCTTTGGATCCAACTAAATTTACCGGCCCAATGGGTCCTGGTGATCCCGGAAAACCACGCTCTCCCTTTTCTCCTCTAGGACCAGAAGATCCTTGGAGGCCATTACTACCTGGAAATCCTGGTTCACCTGTGACACAGTAACATGAATACTTGAGAAATTGTGAGCTTCAAATGAATTTTTGTCTTCCAGTTGTTTTCCCAACAGCGCAAGAAAGGCTCGGGAAGGTAATCCGGACAATCAGGTAGGTCGGATATATAGGCAGTAAAGGCCCGTGAGCTATGGCAAACTGAGTGGTACCAGTATGCCAAAGGTGCAACTAGGCAAAATTAGTTACCTGTAAGAGTAATTCTGAACTAGTTTAGCAAAAGCTACTACTTGGCATACACAATTGATATCAAGGATATGAAGGTTTTACCAAAATGTTTTTTTGCAGCGCAACTTGAACTAACACAACAGAACACTCAGTCTGCGGACTTTGAAATTTGAAACAACAAGCGTGCCACGGAGAGGGGTAGGATTAAAAAGATTGTGACATAGGTGCAGCAGCTTTGTTTAAGGAAACAGGAGGAAGTGTGAAAGGGAGAGCAGAGTCTACCCAAGGACTGACTGCAGAGACAGCAGCTCAAAATATAGGTTCTGATATTGTTAAAGGGTGTGTTTCAAAGAATAGTGTAGATGTAAATAAATGCTGAAATAAATCTACATTGTAACGTAATTAACCCTTATTGCCAATGAATTTGACACGAAAATGAGTCCCACTCTGGCCCTGGGACACAGCAATGGAAAAAGTAAGAATCATGCCAATTAAATGTCTGGTTTGACCTTCCAAATGGCTTTAAAAGTAAAATCAAAAACCAATACAAAGTGATGCATTTTTTTGATAATTCCCTGCATTTAAAATTAACCGGCTTACCTTTTGTAGTGGTGTAACAATACAGCCATCTCACAAGACAAAATAAAGGACAATATTGTATTTAAAGTAGCAAGACAAATGTCATCAATATTTCTTGAGGAAAATAAATGTGCTGTCACCACTTTGGGGTTTTGGGTTTTAGTTTTCATCCGTGTTGGCATGTTGATTATTTAATGGTCTATTTATTTAAGCTAAGGCTTGCATTACCAGTTCATTCCTTCATAATTAGTACATTTTTACTTTGCATTCATTGTGCATGTTGGAGCTTATTATTAGCGTTACGCCTTTTTCCTTTAGTTATTGTATACTTTCTCCACAGCTTCCTTCTTCTTTACTAGCCTCCTTCCCTCAGCCTGCCTGTTTGCTCTCTGCTCTTCGTCCGCACCTGCAACCATTTCCAATCAGCCATCTGTTTTTCATTCAGTCATCAGAACTCCAAGTATTTAAGCCCCTCTTCTTCAGTCACTCTCTAGATTTTGTTGCTGTCTCATGGTTGCCTATGACTCTACCCGTGGGTCATCTTATGTTCCCCTTTATTGCATTTTGAGTCAATGTCATTTATTTAAAGTTCTTATTAAATGTACTCATTCAGGTGGCACACATCACAAAGTACGTTTTAAAGTATCTGTAATCATATTAGAATTTCAGTCAAGCTTTCACCCCTCGATACATCGCAGTTTCTTATCCAATCCAGTCTGAATATCAAAAATCGATTAATAGGGCAACTAATTTGGTTTTCACAAATGGAATAAGGTTTTTAGTTTTAGATTTTGAACTGACTGATCAAATGGATTTCAGATTCATTATATGTGGAATATCCCTTTCATTTAGAGCTGAAAAGAAAACCCCTAAGCTTGTCGCAAGGGTCCAGACCACTTGTATCTTCTTTTCTTTGTTTCCTACTGTAGTTAATGTAATCGAATGTCACCAGGTATGACCTTATAGACTCATCTCCATAATAATTCACTGTAATCACAAAAACAGCTTAACTGCACCTCTGAGGGGCATCTTACATCCACGACTACCAATACAAATTTTGATATTGCTATATCTTGTTACATTGTTACTTTTTGTATAACACATAGTGTTTAGGATTGGAGTGATTAGGGATGCACCGATACCGATACTTGTATCGGCCCCGATAGCGTCTAATGTACATGTATCGGTATCGGTTAAACTTAATCGAAACCATGAACAGATACTCAAAATGTGGATAATTTGCTATAAATTCACAAAAAAATAAACATTTTCACTTGAAATTTTATTTTTGGGGGAATTTTTTTTTTTTACATCTGTTAATTTGTCTTAGTTACGCTTAGTAAAGTGAGGTGCCTTTAGTTTCTTCAGTAAAGGTATATGGTGAAAGTTATACTGCTTATTAATTCAACAATAGTGTCGGATCGGTTTTGGGTATTAACAGATGCACAAATTTCAGGCATCGTTATCGGGAATGAAAAAGTTGGATCGGTGCACCCCTAGGAGTGATGAGTTTAAATTAAATGATGGAGTGTGTGAAATTACCTTTAAATCCTGGTGTGCCAGGCCCTCCCGGAGCACCAGGTCCCCCAGAAGGTCCTGGAGGTCCCATTGGACCAATGTCACCTTTTAGACCTGCAATGCCCCAACAGACAGCAGATGATGTATGTCAGAACAAAAAGTATAAACAGAAACAAGGAATATTTGACTATAATTTATACTAAAACAAATATTTTTAACCACTATAACTGTTTAACTAATTAGCATCTGCTAAGTTAGTACACTAGCTTGTAGGGCTGGACCTAATTCAATTTTAATCAAAATCGCGATATTAAAAGCTTGATTGCGATAATCGCGTGCTGTGTTTTAGTAATCACGCCAACTGACCAAGCCAGTCGAATTGCCGTCTTGTTGTCAAGTTAACTGGCCAATCAAGTTGCAGAAAAAACACTTTGTAGTAAAAGGCAGGAGGCCCCCGCTGGTAGGCAAAACGAAAAGGCAGTGTCAAGAGAGTACAGCTGGTGAAGAATTTGGAAGGAAAATGGTTACCAGCGAAGATGATAAAGATGACCAAACTGATAACACTGACCACAGAAGAGAAAACGGCAATGTGGAGAGAAGTGGCATCGGGAGGTCAACAGTTTGGATATTTCAGAGGACAGCAGCCAGACTAAAATGATCTGTAAAATCTGCCGACGGACCGTTTCAACAAAGCTAGGTAATTCAACCAATCTATTTAATCACCTGAAGTCCTATTATCCCTCTGAGTATACGGTTTTGAAGTTATGTGATGTTGTTAGCAATACAACAGGAGCAGGACGCACGTTCTGTATGCAACATTAATACTGGAGGCTATTTTTAATTGTTTTTATTATTATTGTTTTGATAAGACAAAAGAAAAAAATCGAGATTGTTCAATATTGCGAAAACAATCGTGATTATTTTATTTTCATCATCACCCAGCCCTACTAGCTTGCCTTGCAGTTATCTGATAAAGCTAGCAGTTTACAGGTACCCACTCACCAACTAAATTGCTAAATAGAGTTTTTCACAACTAAACTAAAAACATTAAATTAGTGTTTGTCATTTTTCTTATAACCACTTGTTTCCATAAAACTGTAACAGACGCCTACCCTCAAGGACCTGCCTCATTGTGTCTAATATCAGATTTTTATTACACTTGAAGCAAATTATTTGAAAAAAACAAACAATCTTGATGTTTTTGCGGACCAAAAACAAAAGTAGTTCAAACTTTAGAAACTTTTACTGAACAGAAAAACCAAAAAGAAAAAGGTTTTCCAGCATTTAACCAGCTTATCTAAACAAAAGATCAACAGACATTTGGTTGATTTATATCAACTAAATGGTAATCACAGTAGACTAGAGAAGACTCGTACCTAATTCAAGGCAACAGTTCTCTCTTTTTTACCTGGTGATCCAGGTGCGCCGTTTCTTCCCGGTCCTCCAGGGGGTCCTGGTACTCCTATTGGTCCGGGAGGACCTGGAAAACCGGGATTCCCTCTGTCACCTGGAAGACCTGGGATGTCTAAGCCCGGAGGACCTGGGTCTCCTTTTTCTCCATTCGATCCTGGGAATCCTATAAGGATAATCATTTGAAATCGTTATGGAAACAGCTATGCCATTCTCAAAATGAAGCCTTTCTAGACTTGAGACACTGAAGGGAAAACCAAGCGAAAGACAAAGGTTCTTCATTTTGTAAATATGGCAAAAGTTATATTCTCATGAAGAGTTAACCATGAACCAAATGACCTAATAAAGTCGACCGCTACCAACGGTTTTAGAAGGTACTGATAAAAAGGTTCAACCTTGTCTGTGTGATGTCACAAAATTATGAAAATAGGCCCATGATCAGTGGCAGAATCAGCTTCAGTCTGATAGCAAAAAATTTGCAAAACTCAACACAGTACAAGCCAGAAACACGGTAACTGAAGGGAAGGATGCAAGAAACAGTTTGAAATTTTCAAAGCAGCAAATATGTCACATTTCAATGCCATCAGCTGGACCAGCTTACAATACCTTTCTCGCCTTGGGCATCAAAGCGTCGCAGGTAAGGAAGGGGCGTGTTTCAAATTGCAGGGCAAATGAGATAAGAAGAGCAAAGTTTAATGCATCCAATGCATTAAAACAGGAGTAAGTTGCTGGGTCTCTAACAGTTCATATACTTTTCAAGTCAAAAGTTGATCACCAATTTTCATCGGCATGAATGTTACATTTATTTCAGGACTTAAAACTTAATCTTTTTTTATTCGAGTAGAATGATTCCAAAACCTGTATATATTTTTTGCAAACAGAAATTGGATGAATGAGCTTGAGTTGATTGTGGGTCAATCATTTACATCCAGGCTCTATCATGTACATATAACCATCTGGATCAAGGACTTTTTGATGCCATCAGCAAAATCCGGTGTGTAATTCTACATGGGTATTTCACAAACTCTCTCAGCTAAAATGGTAGAGTTCATTTAATTATGGGCTTTCTTAAAAGAACCCCGTTTCTAAGCACGCTCCAAAATGTTCCAACTGGGCTTAGGTTGGAGCCATTCCATAAGCTGAATTTTTCATTACAAAATCTGTTTTGATGTTCGTTTGCAATTACCTAACAGCTTGATGGGTTGAAACTAGGACAGGTTTGGGTATTCCTAGAGAGCAATGATTTATAAAAAATTTTTTCATTGTGGCAAAGTTGGGAACCCTTGCAGCAATAATTTCAGCCTCTTTTGCACATTTTCAGCATGGAGTTTGTATGTATGTGCTCCCTCTCCATGTGTCAGTTCTCTCCAGGTACTCCAGCTTTTTTCCTCACAGTCCAAAAATAAGACTGTTATGTTAACGGTTCCAAATTGTATGAATGAGTTTGTACAGGCATGGTTGGTTGTTTCCATGTTGACCTATGTTGGACAGCCACCTTTCCATCGTGTACCCTGCATCTCCCCCAATGACCGCCACCATGTAAGGATAAGCGGGTATAGATCATGGAAGGAGGAATGGATGATAAAGTGGGCAGTCTTTGTAAATGAAAAAAATGGAAAGACCACAGCTTCAGCCATGTTGGGAGTTAACTGTACCTACAATCTATATGTGTGTGGCAATAGACCAATACATCTAAATGAGCTCTACCAGTTTTTCCAAGAAAAGTGCTCCAATACAAAGCGATAATGACAACAGAACGTTAATAATGGGAACAAAGTGTGTCTGTTTCTAAACTTATCCTTAACTTAAAATACTTATCCAGTTATTAGAATTATGACCTTTGTGGATTAAAGAATTTTTTTTTTTTTTTATTGAAATTGTATGTTGCATATTATCAGTCAACATCTAAAAATAAAGGATTCAAGTCCAGAACTTTGACATTCATGCCGGTGAATGTATCTAAACTTTGGACCTGAACTATATACACAAAAAAAACAAACTACCAAAAACAATTATAAACAATTAGAAGCTTGCTGTACATTAAAAACGACGAGGTGGTGAAAGAGGCTAGAGGTTGTGCTGGTGAAAAACCAAGAGTACGCTGACAATAGGTGCTGTTAGTTCTTGCTTTGTGTGTTCCTGCAGAAATGGCAATAAGTGATGTTAAGAGTGGTCGCGCATGATAAGTGCATCTCTGTGATCTCTGTGAAGATTGTTTGTTTGAACCAAAAAAACAAGAAGAGAGGTGACACTCAAGAAGGATTCTCGAAGAAAGGAGGCAACATGTGATCATGTAAAGTGCAAGGTGATGTTTTCTTAGACAAAGACGTGGATCCCAGTGAACGAGAAGAGACTCTTACAGACAGGAAACAAAACTTTCCAAACAAGTGTACATGCCCAGATCACCCAACACACGCTAAGCATTGAGTCATGTTTGCAAAACAACCCAGCAAACCCAAGCAGCAGCATTCCATAAGGTGCTCATGTAGAAAACGTGGAGACTAAACACTCCATCTGAATCCAGGAACCAAACATTGGCTCCGAAAGAGTCAGTCATGCTAAAAATAAAACCTAATCAGTATATCCTCTAATAAAAGATGCAGAATTAAGGTACACAATGGAAAAAATAAAGGCCCTTTTAGTTGAAGAAAGCTTTGATAACCTCGGTTAGATTTACCTGGAGGACCAATTGGGCCTGGAGGACCAGGAGGGCCAGCAGGACCTGGTCTGCCACTTGTGGAAGGTCCAGGGGGTCCACGAGCTCCAGGTTGACCAGTTGTCCCAGGCTCCCCTAAACAAGGGCAAATGAGGAGGTAGCTGTCAGAAAAAGCTGTTTTTTTTTCCTTTACTGTATTGACAATGCAAAAGAAATAAAGCCATTAATTCACGCAATATTCAAGATACCTTTAGGTCCTGGTCCTCCATCAATTCCAGGTCGCCCTGGTTGACCTGGGCTGCCGGGAAAACCAGAATCTCCCTTTGGTCCAGTGAAACCCTTAGGTCCAGGTAGTCCAGGTAAACCTGGAGGACCAGGAAGTCCAAAGCCGGGGTCACCCTTTTAAATGCACAGATGGGGGCAGGAAGACAGACATTATATGTTTAACAGATTTATCCAAGACAGAGACAGAGTTTAGAGATCAATGCCTATCAATCATTTAAGAGATAATTAACCTACCTTTGGTCCAGGAAGTCCTGGTTGGCCAGGAATTCCATCTAGTCCTGGTCTTCCTACTTTTCCAGGTGCTCCTGGCTGGCCTGGAATACCTGGGAACCCTGAAGAACAGAAGTGAAGGTTGGTAACATTGATATTTAGGGAATCAGGTGAAAGAAGACTGGTAGATGTAAATATTATGTCAGGAAGCCATCAGGCTCAACCTATAACAGCTGTGCCTGATAGTCTCCTCTCCAACCATTGGTTAGATCCTTTCCTTCAGGGATTCAAAAACCACAGCTCCCATCTCACCCTCGCTCAGTCATTGTCTCTCTATGACATAGAAGCCTCAGATCTGCGCATTACGCACAGAGACTTACCTCTCCAATCTGGACCAGGATCTTTGCGTCGTCCCGACTATCCTCCAGCGTCCTAATCACCTGCGTGTGAAGCATTGCAAGTTCCGAACTCTGAAATACTCCCGTTCAGAGTCCTTCCTGACAGGATGACTCTTCGCAATACCTTTGTCTCGCCAAGCAGTGAAGTCGGCGCAGAGGGACAGCTCCTCCATCTTCGCCAGCGCAACCGACCGGTTCACCTCTTTGCAGCAGAGTTCCGCAACCTGGTCGCCCAACTGACTTGGGGGGACGACGCACTGAGGTCCGTCTTCTTGGAGGGGCTGGCCGACTTTATCCGGGACGAGATGGTCGGCTGGGAGGCTCCTAAGACCCTCGACGCAGCGATGACATTGGCTGTGGAGATCGATCGCAAATTAATGAGCCCCTCCAAGACATCTGCGCGTTCCCCAACGCGTCGACTCTTCCAGCCCTGCCACGCTGAAGCCAGCACTGCTCCTCTCCACTCCAACTCGGATGATCAAGTGGAACCGATGCAGCTCGGACACCTGCCTCCCGAGGAAGGAGAGCGGCGCCGCCGAGAGGGATTGTGCGCTTACTGTGTTGCGTCCTCTCATCTTCGGCGGAACTGCCCAAACCGACCAGGAAAAGACCAAGCCAGGTAAAAGTTGGAGGAGTTTCGCCTGGTGTCTCCATCCCGAACCGCTTCCTCCTTCCTGTTCAACTCCTCCGCCGTGACCCGCAGCGGATGTTGTCGGCACTGCTCTACACCAGTGCAGCAGATAACTTCATCTCCATCCAGCTGGCAAACGAGCTCCAGCTCCTGTTGGAACGGTTGTACTGCCCGATTCCGGTGACCTCCATTGAAGGTCGTCCACTTCAGCCCAGTCCCATTCGACAGCGCACAGCGAGGATCAGGATGTGGGTTGGCGATCACGTCAAACAGATCAGCTTCCTGGTTATCGCCTCCAGCTCCACCCCGCTAATCTTGGGGTATCCCTGGTTCTCCGCACACGAACCGCACATCTCCTGGTCGACGCAACAACTCCTCAGCTGGGGTCCCTCCTGCTCCACCCGCTGTCTCCGCCCTCCTTCTGTCAAGTCTCTGAGGGTTGAACCTGCTCCAAATGTTGACCGAATCCCGCCTCCCTATCGAGACCTGGCAGAAGTCTTCAACAAGAGCAGAGCAGCCACACTTCCTCCTCACCGACCATATGACATTGCAATAAACCTCCACCCAGGAGCAGCGCCCCCGCGTGGTCGGCTCTTCCCTCTCTGAGCAGAAGAAACTACGCAGATGGAGGCTTATATCTCTGAGGCGCTGGATCAGCGATTCATCAGACCTTCCACTTCACCAGCTTCATCTGGATTTTTTTTCGTAACGAAAAAAGAGGGAACCTTGCGTCCATGTATTGATTATCGTGGGTTGAATAAAATGACAATTACCAGTACTGTTCTTGACTCTCTCTCTCGTGCTTCCATACTCACCTGCCTAGACCTACGTAATGCCTACAATTTGGTAGGAATCCGTGAGGGCGACGAGTGGAAGACAGCATTCAGCACCCCCACTGGTCATTGTGAATACCTGGTCATGCCTTTTGGCCTGTGCAACAGCCCTGCGGTCTTCCTGCGCCTTGTTAATGACGTCCTCCGGGACATGCTCGGATGCTGGGTCTACGTCTACTTAGATGACATTCTAATATACTCCACATCAGAGGTGGATCACGTCCGCCATGTCCAAGCTGTCCTGGGGCGTCTTCTCCAAAACCACCTTTTTTGCAAGCTAGAGAAGTGTGACTTCCACCAACACTCAACCACCTTCTTGGGACTCATCATCTCGGCTGAGGGAGTGGCCATGGACCCTCAGAAGGTTTCTGCAGTGAAGACCTGGCCGATTCCCACCACCCTCAGACAACTGCAATCTTTCCTCGGGTTCGCCAACTTCTACCGGCAGTTCATCCGGAACTACAGTTCCGTTGTGGCTCCCATGACCGACCTCACCAGACCAGCTGCTCGACCACGCTCCTTCCAGCTACCTGCCGCAGCCAAGCGGGCATTCGACCAGCTGATTGATCTTTTCCCCTCCGCTCCTATTCTCCTACATCCCGATCCTACAAAGCCATTCACTGTGGACGTGGACGCCTCCAAGATCGGCGCTGGGGCTATACTCTCCCAACAGGGTCCAGATGGGATACTTCACCCATGCTGCTTCTTCTCCGGAAAGTTTTCCGCTACCGAGCAACGGTACGGAGTGGGAGACCGAGAGCTACTGGCAGGCAAATGGGCATTGGAGGAGTGGCGCCACTGGGTCATGGGGACGGCGGTACCCTTTCTAATCTGGACTGGCCACCAGAACCTTATTCACATCAGGAATGCGAGGCAGCTGAACCCTCGTCAGGCTCGATGGGCTCACCTCTTTGAGCACTACAATTTCCACATTTCCTACTGACATGGGTCCAAGAACGGGAAGGCCGACGCACTCTCCCGCCGCCACTCCAGGGATCCAACGCCTTGTCCCCCTGCCCCTATTATCCCCTCGGAAAAAGTATTGGCAGCGCGCCGCTGGCCTCTAGAGGACTCCATCCTTACAGCCCAGGCGCTGGAACCAGCTCCACCAGAGACGCCACCCAACCGCCTCTACGTCCCAACCAGCTGCCGCCAAGAGGCTCTACAGTGGGGCCACTCCTCTCCAGCGGCAGGGCACACTGGCGTCAACAGACCGCGACAATTTATCCGCCGAGCTCTATGGTCGCCGACCATGGCGAGGGATGTCCGCAGCTTTGTCAGTGCCTGCCCCGTCTGCGCCAGGGCCAAACCCTCGACTGAACCTGTGTCTGGGGTGCTCTGCCCCCTTCCAGTACCAGCACGGCCGTGGTCACACATAGGAGTGGACTTCAGCACCGGCCTACCCACTGCCGATGGCATGACCACGATTACATGCTCCCTCCTCAAACGCCGGCTCACATCACCCCCCTCTCCTCCAGAAGATCGTCCTCCTCCTCCTCGGTTTTTCGATGGTGGTCCAGTCTACACGGTATAACGCATCCTGGACTCCCGCCCCCGAGGCAGGGGATTCCAGTACCTGGTGGATTGGCAACGGTACGGCCCGGAGGAATGTTTCTGGGTTCCTTCCCGAGACATCCTGGACCCCACCCTTATGTCGGACTACCACCAGCTTCATCCGCACCGTCCAGGCCCTTCAGGAGCCGGGCCTAGAGGGGGGTGCTCTGTCAAGAAGCCATCAGGCTCAACCTAGAACAGCTGTGCCTTATGGTCTCCTCTCCAACCATTGGTGAGATCCTTTCCTTCAGGGATTCAAAAACCACCGCTCCCATCTCACCCTCACTCAGTCATCGTCTCTCTATGACATAGAAGCCTCAGATCTGCGCATTACGCACAGAGACTTACCTCTCCAGTCTGGACCAGGATCTCCACCTTGTCCTGACTATCCTCCAGCATCCTATTCACCTGCGTGTGGAGCACTGCAAGTTCCGAACTCTGACATACTCCTGTTCAGAGTCCCTCCTGACAGATTAAAACGATCAGTTTTTTTTTAGGTAAAATAAATCTAGGTTAAAAGGTATAGATTGAATAGGTACCTTTAATTCCTGGAGGACCTGGGAGTCCAATGCCTGGTTGTCCGGGATCACCCTTTGGTCCAGCCAAACCTGGGAAACCTGGCTGTCCAGACTGACCCGGCGAACCTGATAAGAAGCAACGTTATTAGTATTTTTTTCTTTCATTTGTGGCAAAAGGAATAGTTGGCTTTACAAATCTGACGTGCTACCTGGTGGACCAGGAAGTCCCGGTTCGCCATCCTGTCCTCTGGGTCCTGGCTGACCTTTTTCTGTGACCGTTGGACCTGGTGCGCCTTTGAGACCTACGAATTGATGTAAACATTGATTAGATTTCCTAAAACGTTTTATATGATCTCATAGGTAGAGCAGTTTGAACATCCGATGAAAGACAGTTGGGGTAAACTGCTCAGCTGATACCAGTGACACTAAACCTACCAGCCCACCTATTTGCCAAACGTAGTTTCCCACAGCATCTGTAAGGGTTAAATAACTTGTTGCCCTTTAAATCCAACACAAAGAATCTTCTAATCCAAGGCTTTATTTTATGGAATGCAGTGGGTTCCTATTTTAGGAGGGAAGATCTGTGATATATAACCCAAATTCATAAAAAATTGGGTCAGTATGAAAAACGCAAACAAAATAGAAAGCAGTGCTTTCTAAATGTACTTTGACTTGTATTTCATTGAGGACAATATGAACAAAAATTTATATTTTTGTCTGGTCAACTTTATTTCATTTGTAAATATATAAAAATTTCTCTTATTAAGAAGTGAAATGCATTCCAAAAAAATAAGCAATTTGAGGCTAGTTAGCAGGTAAATAGGTTAAATAATTATGTAATTAGGATTTGGTACAAAGCAAGCATCCAAGAAAGGACTAGTCCTTTAGGAGTACAGATGGGCCAACGATCGCCAGTTTGCCAACAAATTATTGATTATAATTATATTATATATAATATTTCCTCAAAGAAAGATAGAGATATTTGCATATTTCATCTTCAACAGTGCATAACATAATCAAAAGATTTTAGTATTCTGGAGGAATTTTAGTGCGTAAAGTACAAGGGCGTAAGCCTTAAGCCCAGTTCATGCTTCTCCGACCACAAATTCTCAGACGCATTGACGGAGACATTTTTTGTCTATGGTTCTCCGTCTTTTTCTCTCTGCTCTCAATAGTTTTTTCAGCGTTGCTCGACCAGGACAGTAGGGGGTGCTAACTTTTCATGGCGTCTCTGCCTACTATCACAGGGTTGTTTTACTTTTTTTTCTAGGCTTGAGAACGCATTTCTCCCTCAAGGAGCAATGGACGACAGAAAGCACGTTTTGGTTAAGCTGTAAAGCTTTTTACTAGAAGTGCAGTTCATAGAACACTCTAGAAATGCATGGAAACAAACACAGCAGCCTTTTTTGTTGTTTTCCTACACCTCATTGTGTTCAAAATCGCCAAAATACCATCCATCCATCCATTTTCGGGGGTGCTGGTGCCTATCTCCAGCTGTCAACAGGCGAGAGACGGGGTACACCCTAGACAGGTCGCCAGTCCATCACAGGGCAGGACAAACAGGACAAACAACCACTCACACCTAAGGACAATTTACAGTGATCAATTAACCTGACAGTCATGTTTTTGGAATGTGGGAGGAAGCCAGAGTATCTGGAGGGAACCCACGCATGCACGGGGAGAACTTGCAAACTCCATGCAGAAAGACCCTGGGCTGGGATACGAACCCACAACCTTCTTGCTGCAGTCAACAGTGCTAACCACTGCGCCACCGTGCAGCCGCCAAAATACCAGATTAGATAAATTATCATTTCAATATAAAACATGTAGTACCCAAATGCTGCATTAACTACTGATTGCAGCGACTATAGAGCTCCGTTCTGGTGAAGCAATCTCTGGCTGTGACCAATCAGATGCATATGATCTCTCTCTTGATAGAGACGGATAGTTAAAATTTGGGCCTCTACTCCGTGCGTCCTTCCGTAGGTGACGGAGAGCCTTTGCGTCAACGGATAATGGCGTTGCGTCAACCCGTCTCCGTCAAAACGGAGAAGCAAAAACTAGGCTTTAGTTGGACAAACGTGATCTCTGGTCCCTCAGGGGACCATCCTTAATCTGTAAGTGATATTACCACATTGGCTCAGGACTACAAATCTTTGTCTAGTACAAAATACGTAGTTACATCCACAAATGCCAGTTAAAACTGTACTGTGCCAAAAGGAAGCCCTATGTTAACAGCAGCTACATTTACATGTGCATAATATCGTTAATCCGATCATAGCTCAGATTAGAATTTGACTGTATAAATGGGCCCTGAAGAAATCTATCCAAGTTTGACAAGCTTTTACATCCGCTAAAGGGATTGATCAAAATAAATAATTCTGACATGCCTAGAACCACGTAGAACTATGTAAAAGCCATATTAACAACCATATTAACTACTGGCACAACCAACATGTCTCAATCGGAATGAAATTCTGATCAAAATGAGTGTTATCGGGTCTGAAATAGAATGGCGTGTTAACATCAGGTTTTTAATCTGATTATTCCTATCCATGTAAACCATGCTATTGTACAGAAGCTCTGTTGCCTTCTCTGGGCCCTGAGACATCTAGTTTGGACCATATGAAACAGTGGAAAACTGTACTGTGGTCAGATGAATCAGTATTCCAGGTATTTCTTTTGGGTGGGGAGGAATTGATGCCCTGTGCTCTGGATCAAAGAAGAACAGAAATACCCAGGCTGTTACCAGCAACAAGGCTAAAAGCCAGGGTCTGTCATGGGAGGAGGTTGTGTCAGCGCGCTTGGCAAAGGTAAGTGGAACTTCTGTGATGGCACCTTTACTGCTGAGAAGTACAAAGAGATTTTGGAGCACAATAAGATGCCTTTGAGTAGACATCTTTTCCAGGGAGGCCCATGCATATTGAAACAAGACAATGCAAAACCACATTCTTTACACATTACAAAGTCTTGGCTTGACTGGCCTGCATCCAGTACCGACATGTCTGCAATAGAGAATCTGTGTCACATTTTTAAGTGACAAAAGGTAACAATGAAGACCCTACTAATGCCCACCTTAAGACTTGTTTGCAGGAAGAATGGGACAAAATTACACCTGAAAGAGTTCATCACTTGGTGTCTTCAGTCCCTAAAGGTCTTTAAATGTTGTGAAGAGGAATGGCAACATTACCCTGAAGTAAATGCTTTATGCTGCGTTCAGACAGCAAGCTTTGTCAGCGTCAGGCAACGCTCATTAGGCGACTTGTTCGACGCATATACACAGAAGATACATTTTTAAGTTGAAGCTTGCAAAGCTCTTAGGCAGGCGTTTGTCTACTGGATGTTTTAAACAATAGTGTATCGTGGTTTGCTAGGCAGCGTTGACGTCAGGCAACATCACTACAGTGAGCTCTGATTGGTTGCCATGCTGCGTCAAGAGATTTAGGCTAGCACTGCTAGCGTTATGAGCTTTGAAGCTTGAAAGGCAGGAAAAGCTTGAAAATTTGATGGAGCCAACGCTCACAAAGTGCCGCAGAGACCGTGACGCTCCTCCAACGGCCTCCACCATAGACTTAACATTTAATCTTGACGTTACCGATGCTGACAAAGCCTGCGGTCTGAACGCAGCATTACTGTTCCATTCTTTTTTCAAATTTGGTGCAAGAACCAAAATTAGAATCTTTTGAAAAAAAGAATAAAATCACGAGGAAAATGTTAAAAAATGTGCTGTTGTATTGTTTTCAGTGTAATACAGGACACAGTTCATTTAAAAAAGTGTTTTTAGTTGAATTTTAATTCAACATACTGTCCCAACATGTTCTGATTTGGGGTTAAATAACGAGCTTTGGGTTGTATTTAGTAACAATATATTTTCTTCTTGCCTGGTGCTCCGGGACTGCCAGGTCTTCCTGAGATGCCTTGAAAACCTTTCTCCCCCGGAGGGCCTGGAGGTCCAAAGCCAGGGGGACCGGAAGGGCCTCTGTCTCCAGGGATGCCGGGCGGACCTGTATCACCAGCGGGACCTCGTTCTCCTTTTACGAGTGAAGCGCCCTGAAGGCCACAGGGACAAAAATGAATGAGTCATGAAATGTCCAATTAAGTGTTGGATTGATGTAATTAAGCACAGAATCCTGGAGAGTCACCCACAGGAGCTCCCTTGGGACCAGGAAGACCAGGCTGTCCGTCGCGACCGGGTCGACCATCCAGACCAGGCAGACCGGGTGGTCCTGGGAAACCAGTATCACCCTTGTCTCCTTTTACACCGGTCACTGCAAGGGCTTCTCCTGGGTCGCCCTTCTCTCCAGGGAAACCTGGAGCACCTTGAGGACCTGGGGCACCCTTCAAAAATAACAAAAGTTCCAGATGGTTTATTTGGCTGACATTTAAACATTCGCTTGTATTTTGGAATGGCAGATTGTAGGAAGCAAGTTGGCCAAAAAAAACCCAACTTATTTAAAGCAACCTAGGTTTGGGAATATGTCAGCTAGTCAGCTGTTTAGATTTGTGGGGGATTGTTCGTGAACATTATTTATTTCACAATCATAATTGTAGAAGTTCAAAACTCTTTACCCCATGTTTATTGCATTACTGTTGACTCCCACAATAATTAAGCTATAAAATAAATAGATGCTCTCTAATTGTGTCTTTAATGTTTTACAAAGCCGTGAAAAATGTATCCGTTACAGATCTCCCTGTGCCAAAGATATATAGGATTCAAATAATGTTTATACTCATTAAGGGCTAAAAACTAGCCAAACCAGTTTTAGCCCAATGTAAAAAAATATAATTGCACTCAAAATTGGTTCAACGACCCTTGGCAGCAGCTATTTAGTCCCGTTTACATCACTGTGAAGGAATTCTGCTTCAGTCTTGAAAAACTCGTTTAATCTGTCCACTGCGAGTATTTTAAATAAATATGAATGGCCTGTTTAAAGTACTAAAGCATGGATTCCATTTTTTTGCCAGTCTCTATTATATTCTTTAATTGTTAGCACTGACCTTAATGGGGGCAAATCAGATCGGCAAGTGCTTTACATGTTGCTCTTGCTCCTTTAGTGTCCTCCCCCTGAATTAGTCATTATTGTGCTCTTGAAGTTATATTGGTAGGTTGGCCACTCTTGGGAAGGTTTGCTCCCGTTTCACATTTTCTCAATGAGTATGTCGCAATGTAGGATGGATGGACTCTAAAAGGGCTAAAGGGTTTTGAAACTCTGGCGAGATAACTTTAATTAATTTATTTTTCTGATCTTGAACTCCCCATTAATGATTAAGTGGTTAAGAAAATGGATGGATGGATGGATGAACTGGTTTGGTTCCAGTTTGTTCTTGAGTTTTTAGCATATTTCATGATGTGAAACATGTTCTAAAGGTTTGGTAGTAATAAAAGACAGGTGGGACCATTTAATGAAAAAGAAAAAAAAGAAGAACGAAAAACTACGTACAGGGGTTCCAAGAAGTCCTGGTCTTCCTGGAAAACCTTGGTCTCCCTTGAAACCTTGCGGGCCAGGAGGGCCTGATAACAATGAGGAAAATAAATCATAAGTTGTTTTTTTTTTAGGAAAACACAAGACATTCAGTTAAACGTCTGTTTCATAATACACAACACACAATACAAATGACCCTTACTGTTGACTTTTGACTGCAGCTTTTATATTTTCTAATCCACACAGCTAATACACCAGCTAAGTTTTGATTTGACTATATGAATTTTACCTTTAATATTTTCCTTCTTTAATTCATAATTAAACATGTGTTACAAATGTTTTCTTACAGCTCAGTATGTGGTAAAATGACAGAGAAACAGTTACATGCACAAAATGCAATGTTGAACATGTGGGCTCTAACTATGGATGCATGATAATTACTGGCATCCACAGGCATGATGTCAGTAATTTTTATTTTTTTTACATATCGGTCAAACAAGTTAAACTGGGTAAATATTAACAAGCAATATTTATTTTAATCTTGTTGCTGTTTGTGTATCTAAAGAATGAATGCAGGGGGATGGCCATGTGCTATTTGTCTGGTCATGTGACAGTGGTAGTGATACAGCACAGAATTATGGGGTGTCAACTGAAGCAGAGAACCAATGTAGGCAGTGGCCAAAGTGTAGGGAAGTCTATAAATATCTTTTATCAGACATAAAAGCAGCATTAATACGGTATATCGACATCGGCTAAGTTTTTTTACTGAAGTGCATCTCTAGTACAAACAGTACGGATTTGAACATTCTAGGCAAGGAGAATGTTGATGTAAAATAAAGTTAACAGATATCACCTGTGAATCCCGGAGGTCCTGGAGGCCCTGGGGGGCCAGGAATAGGATTGGTTCCTCCATTACAGTTCACACACATGTCTCCCTTGTCACCTGAAACGCCGTCAGTGTTGTCAGTGCCAATAACAATGGTCCTTTTCATCAAAATTTAGTACTGAATTATAATTTTTTTTTTACTATGTTGAGGCATTTTTTACAGTCACAAAAATATCCAAACACTCCATATTTTACATAAAATAACATATGGAGTCTTAAAATCGATTGCTATAACACTGATAAATTCAAAAATATAATATGAATAAAAAAAATGGGAGAAAATAGCCATACATATCCTTTCTACATTACAAGTACCCTGCTCTATTCCTATTTTGAGGATGGTTTGCGCTGTTTTAACCTCAGACATTCAGTTAGGTGTTTCTTGACTGTTGAAATGAGTGAAGACCATAGTTGGATAAAAAAAAAGCCTTTAGAAGGCCTTTAGAAGAAGAAGATTGTAAAAGTTATGTTCTGGTAAGAAATC
Source organism: Apricaphanius iberus (assembly GCA_028564705.1). NCBI lineage: Eukaryota > Metazoa > Chordata > Actinopteri > Cyprinodontiformes > Aphaniidae > Apricaphanius > Apricaphanius iberus. Next base: position 1,027,382 of record JAPXFQ010002314.1, read on the forward strand.
TAAAGTGCTCTCAAAAATATCAGTCAATCCACTACCTGACAAATAGTCTAGAAGTGGATAGGATTTAAACCAGCAGCCAACACGTTCAGTTCAGGCCATCTTAATAGTTTTAACTTGAAAGGAAAGTACAAGTTACTTAAAGAAGTCTAAAAAAAACCCTGAAAATTGTGCTCAGGGTAAACAGCACAGACCAAAGACAAATAACTCTGTTAATACCAACTATAAACCACAGGGCTAAAAGAGTCAGTATTTTTAGCAGCAAGACTTCACCAGCTCAAGATTCAGGAATCTTTCATTCATTCTACCATGTATCTGAGGGTGCTTGAAGAAAACGTGAGACCATCTGAACCCAATGCTAAGTCCGGGGCCAAGTCAAAGCACAGATCTTCATCTCTTTGATATAATGTGGGTGAGTGACTTGAAATAGTTTGTACATTGTTGCGGTTTTTGCAGTGTAAAGAGAAAATGGGCGTGTGGATGCATAACTCACCACACTCTTTGGTCAACGACAACGACCGGTGTTCTGTCGATCTACTATACTTTGTCAGAATAGCATACCCTAAATTGATTAGTTAATCTGAGCAATTTTAACCAACCCACATGTTTTATGTTCTAACCCTAAGGTCACAGAAGGACAAAAATACAGTATTTTAAATGCCTAAGCCTGAACCTAAAATATATACCTTTTAACTCGATTTGAACTGATCTTACACAGCAAAGGGAAAAAGTATAAATTTTACTGCCACGCATGCGCATTAACCAAATGTCATTTTGATGGATACATTGTTTTGTCAGAACGTCGGCTCCCTCAGGCCGGAAAACTCCTCGGCTGCATCAGTCCACACTGCCAGCCTGGTTGTGACTCCGTTGTTGGGCATTCAAGTTAAAAACAGTGACATACAGTACTTTTTCCTAAATTCTTGGTCTCCAAAAAAGAAAAAGCCTTGTCCAGGTTTTCGATTTGCTATTTGCTAAACATCTGCTTCACTTCCACACGCTGGCCCACTCCAACTTCTTAAAACCGACTCTTTATCTCCCACATGTGCGATTGATAGGCAGTTAATGTCAGGTGAGCCAGAGCCAACACACTCCCCCAAACATGTACAATCAGTCCTGGCCCTAATTCATCTCACCTACCATCTACCAAATACCCCAATGAAGGGATTCTCAACAACATGGAAGAAAACCCATCAAACATCCCAGGGTTCGAAGTCACAAATGGAGTTAAACTTCAATCTAAGGGGGTAAACACTAATTTTTGAGTGCAGTATATTGTAACTTTTTGTTTAGTAAGTGCTGTACACCAGGCTTTTTAACCTTTAAAGTGACAGTGTGTAGTTTTTGCAGTACATCTTTGAAAATAGCCATTAAAATATTATGTAATAATAAATAAATAAAGCACATTAATTGCATAATATTGGCGATATTGTAAAATATGACTTTAAAAATCAGTTTTAAAATACATAGGGACGGGTCCTCTTTTCAGGGGAAGGCAATATTAGATGATGTCTTTACTTCTACAAGAGCCCGGACGGACAAAGCGCACGGAACAAGCCCGCTATTAAAACATTGATTTCCCCTCAAAATGCCAAAAAGTTTCGCCATAAATACATTTTTACCTCTTCGCTAGTTCCAAGCGATGAAAGAGAGACTGATGTGCTCGTCATGTTGCTGAAAATAGATAATTCTCAGCGAATTGAGCGTTGAAAATAGCACTTGTTTGACCTCCGTTGTTGAGTTTCTTACTCGAAGACACTGATACTGCATGCTTGTGATAATTTAGGTATGCACTGCCCCCTACTGGCAGAAAATTACACACTGTGCCTTTAAATAATTCATGTTCCTTTCTAGAGATGGATTTAAAAAAATTAGACACAGATTTGTGAAGAATTTGAGACAAAGAGTTGCGTATTTGATTTGATCGGGTCTCCTAATTTTTTTTCTCACATAGCTGAATATGTCATATATAGCTTAGCTCATACACATATTAATGAGCTGCATCCCTTTATTTTCTTACCTTTCTGGCCCTCCTCTCCAGGGTACCCTCTTTCACCCTGGACTCCAGGAAGCCCAGGCTCCCCAGGAATGCAGTTGTTGATCGACTGGCTATAACCGGGTGGTCCAGGGGGCCCCTGTGGGCCAGGACCCCCAGGAGATCCTGGACGTCCTGGGGGACCCGGCAAAGAAATCGAAGGAGTGCCGGGGTTTCCCTTCTGACCTTTGTCTCCTTGGAAACCAGGAGGTCCTGGTGGGCCGCTGCCGCCTATGCCTGGAATCCCTGGTGCTCCTACAGGCCCTGTTAGACCTGAGGAAGACAGAAGGACCAAGGTAATCATTAAAATTGAAGGGAAAGTATTTTAATCTGGTTTTTGTCAGTTTTTTGTTTTTATTTTCTGAAAAACATTGTCTGAAAATTAGACATGATTTTAACATATTTATTTGGAAATTATTTTCACCATTGATCAGTCTGTTCATCTTCAAAGAGATACACTATTTAATTTTTTAAGGATTCTTATGTGAAGTAAGAATCGTGGCTTCAATAGCTTTATATGGTGGCACATCCAACAACCAAAATTGTAACAATCCATGATCTTTTCCTGACCAGTTTGCTTCAAGGCCATAATGTTGAAATCTTAGCCATCTTGATTTTATTGTGTTAGCAAAACTGCCAACTGTTCAAAAGCAAAAATGTTTACCTGATCAGTTTTATGCCAGTGTTTATATGCTGTATGTTTACCTTGGGATCCTCTTTCTCCTTTAAGTCCAGGAGCTCCAGGATTCCCAGGTTCACCTTTTTGACCAACACCACCTCCATTCGGAGGCCTAATTACCTAGGAGGAAGAGGAGGAGGAGGAAAAAGAAGAGGTTTAAAATGGTATTATTTTACAAGCAAGGGGCCAGATCTGAGAATTGATGCAATAAGACCTATTTTCCTGGCATTGGTCAGGACTCTGGAAGAACCGTTTTTGGCTGAGCTACAGCTTCCTGATAGACTTTTTCACAGAGACCAGTATAGACACCATTACCATAAACCAACCTACTGAAAATAAAAGAAGGGGCAAGTATTTCTCTGTCCTTTGGTCTGGTGATTTTAGTTTATTTTTTAGATGATAGTCAGCTTATTTAGTAACAGAGTGGTTGTCATATCAAGTGACACCAGCATTGACTCATCCAGGTATCGATAATATGAACCAGTTGTCTCGAATATAGAAGTGGGTTGTAGTCATGAAGTTACACAGAGATATGAAGGTGTGTGTCAAAGGCTTTCATTTCATAAGATTTGGATCTAAGAGGTTTCAATCAAACTGGTCAGCGAATGAATGTACGAGGAGCCCCAAAACAGATTTTTTGTTGTCTCAGATTTAAAGTTTGCAAATGACACAAAGCAGTCCTGGTCTGATGATCAGAACCTGGTCAGAACAGTATCAGACAATGGTACCCATTTAGTTAGGTTCATCAATAAGAATGTGATGATCAACTGTGATAAACAAAGTACTAAGATGAAGTTATAGATGCACCAAAGATGATATTTATATCATTAAAAACTTTGAACAATGCATTCTTGGTGCTGTGATATTCAAGCATTTGATTTATTAGAAAGACCTTTGATCCCTGCAGTTTTTAGGGCATTGGGAAAACAACTTGATTAAGGAGAAGAAAATACTAATGTTCCTAAAGGATTAAAATGAATTTGTTATGATCAGCAATAACACAGGATTTCCAATGACTCAAGTCTGCCATGAACTAAAAACTCCTTGAACACCGTCACTGCCCATGCTGAAGCAGGTTATCCACCAACATGGACCAAGAAGGTGCCAACCAACATTGTTAAAAGAAAAAGAAGAAAAAAAGTTGAACACATTTTAAAAAGTAAGGCAGCCAGCTGCTCAACTTTTATGAGTAAACTCATCAAAAATAAATAAATAAAAATCAAGGGGCTTTGGTGTTGTTTGAATTATAATTAAGAAGTTAACTCAAAGATTGATCCAAAGCTAAACAATTTTTAAACAACTATCCAATTCTACTAATTTGTTTGATTTGTAACAGTCGAAGTTAAGTTGAAAATACCTAGGGAGAATTTGAGGGAACCTATGTATGTATTTTGTTTAATCTCACTGGTATCAGTAAATGTGACCTAAAGTGTTAATTTCGTCCAGCTGGTTTGTCAAGGGGTCTGTTGGACAAACTTAAAAAGGTAAATGGACGGAATTTATATAGCATCTGTGCTGCTTGTTAACTTGCTTTTCAAGTTTGTTCAACTTTAGTTCTCTTTTTGTTTCAGTGAAGAAAGAACTCATGCTCCAAAATCCTCACCTACAGGCTTGACTAGAATCTGCAGATACTCACATGGACAAACCAGATTTCTTACATTTTATTGTAATCTAATAGATAGACAATTGAGCTTTTTAGCCACAATTGCAGGAGCTTCATAAAGCTGAAGTGAAGGTGTGAGACCTAAGAATACTGTCTAAACTTTCAGGTCGTGATGGTGGCGCCATCATGGTGAGTGTTTTCTTTGTTGCCTGTGTTTAGTGGTGCATTGCACAATCTGGACAAATTGTAGAAGTAGGAAGACTTCAATTTCTTCAATGTCACCACAAATAATTAGCTAAAAAGTTCCAGTTGGGAGTTCCGTTAAAATAATGATCACAAATACACTTCAAAACAGGTTGTACAATGGTAAAAATTGAGTGAACTTTGGGCATTTGGAATGACCCTGACTTTAAACCTTTAATTCATGGACTATGCTTTAAAGACAGGTCTGGCCTAAAGAAACCAACCAGTATAAACTCTTACATTTTCAGTTATGAAGGGTAAAATATTCCAGTCACCTTGGGGGGTGGGGGGTTAATATAAATCAATAAAAGGCTGAATTCAATGGGACGTTTATGTCCATGATTAGCAGATGTAAATGGAGCATTGAGCAATGAAGATAAATCTCCTGTGTAACCTTTCTCACCCTATACATACAAATGTCAGACATTTTCAGGATCTGTTTTGCTAACAACAATATGAGCAAATCTGTACAGGAAAAAAGGATGGCTGTGTACTCATTTGTGTGTGAAATGAATGTCAGACACATACCAATCCTGGAGGTCCCGGGAATCCTCGATCACCTTTTTGACCCTGTGAACAGGTATGGAGTGTAATTTAAACAGTATCAAAAGCCACCTATTGAGCTGCTGATTACTCCTGATGATGAATAATAACCCCAATTAATGAAAAAAAAACAAAAAAACTTACTCTTTCTCCATCTCTGCCTGGAAGACCTGGAATGCCAGAATCTCCTTTGGCACCCTGAAGGTGATAGAAAGTCACAGATGTAACTGACACAGTTTTAGAAAAGATGTACTCTCGTAAGTGTTGCTGGTATGTTGGTTGTAACTCACGGGGAATCCTGGTGGGCCTGGGTCTCCATCTTTGCCGGGTTTTCCCTGTGAACACATATAAGTGACTTTTGGAGGAGCAGGGAATGGTCCACTGCTACAAAGATGCATGATCACTTTCAGGCTATTGCTGTCCTTTAATAAAAGATCCAGGTATGCGTTGCCTAAATTGTCTGATGCAACAGTGGCGTAGAAGAAAGGAGTTTGACCTGTAACCCCTGCTCCATCTTTCACATTCAATGCCTTGTTGATGTCGGACAGACAGGTTTATTAACATCGAAGAAGTTACCAGTTGATCAAATAGTCACGTTTTGCAACCAAGGAGTAAAGAAAACAAGCTTGAACACACAACATATCAAACCTGCAGACAGATGGCCTGTAGTAACAAAAGACCATACTGGATGCCTCTGATGTGTCAGTCACGAACTGAAAACTAATGTTACAGTTTATTTAAAGGCACAGTGTGTAATTTTAGGCCAGTAGGGGGCAGTGCATACCTAAATTATCACAAGCATGCGGTATCTGTGTCTTCGAGTAAAAAACTCAACAACAGACGTCCAACTAGTGCTGTTTTCAAATGTTCAATTCCCTGAGAATGATCTATTTGCAGCAACATGACGAGCACATCAGTCTCTCTTTCATCACTTGAAACTAGTGAAGAGGTAAAAATGTATTTATGGCAAAACTTTTTTGCATTTTGAGGGGAAATCAATGTTTTAATAGCGGGCGTGTTCCGTGCGCTTTGTCCGTCTGGGCTCTTGTAGAAGTAAAGACGTCATCTAATATGTCTTTTCCCTGAAAAGAGGACCTGTGCCTATGTATTTTAAAACTGATTTTTAAAGTCATATTTTACAATATCGCCAATATTTTGCAATTAATGTGCTTTACGTAATGAATCTGACTTTCAGCTTAAACATTGAGATGGTATAGTCAATAACATTGAAGGCATGGATCGATCCTTCCTTGTATCAAGTGTCAGTTTAGGCTGTTGGTAGTGCAATGGCATGGGAGTAAAATGGTTTGGGAAATACCATCTTATCACCCTTTGGTTTCTTAGTGCCAGTTTATCGTACGGTCAGATTGTATCTGTGTAACCAACCCTTTATGACCGTACCGTCCGCCTTTTTATGATTGCTCTTCCAGCATCGCGGAGAGCTGAAATAATCTCAGTTTATATCTAGTTTCTTCAACTTCACAACAATTTAATTGCCTCTCCAGTCACCAGATCTCAAGCCAACAGCCAATGTTTTAGGGATGTTGTGGTCTGGGAGATTACCACTACGGATGTGCAGCCGACAAATAAGCAGCAACTGTGTGATGCCATCATGCTAGTATGGACAGAAATCTCTGAGGAATATTTCCAGCACCTCACTGAATCTATGTCACAAAGAACAAATGCCGTTTTGAAGGCAAAAAGGGGTCCAACCTACAACTACGAAGGTGTACCTAATGGCTGGGGTAGACACATCTAGGAGTGGGGGGAATTGATGGATTTGATGAGCTCTTAACTGACGATACTCACTCGTTTGCCAGCTTCTCCGGGTTCTCCTTTCTCTCCCTTCAGTCCGCCAGAGGGCCCCTGGGATTACAGCAGCAGATACACAAAATGAGTTACTGAAAAGAAACTTTGCTGGTCTTTACAGGGTTCCTGAAAATGAAGCTGGAGGTGAGATGGCAACAGGTACTTACCGGTGGGCCTGGGTTGCCAGGCTCACCTGGTGGGCCTGGAGGGCCAGTGTCACCCTGTAGAGACAATGATGGGAAAAACACAAACTTTAAAGGAATAGTTCAACGGTTTTGAAAGCCCTTCACTGACATGAGCGAGAACTTTTAAATATACCATTAACACTTTTTTTACACCATTGGTGTTAAATAAGACCTTTGGAGTTTGTCCAAGATTTACCTTATTTGTTGTATTTTAAACATTCTTGTTGCTGCATGAATGAATGCGTTATGTGCTCTCTGCTGCCACCATGTGGTGACTGTAAAAATGTAAGTCTGTAGCAGACTAAAGAGCTCAATATTATCTTTGGTAATCTACAAATGACTGTCCCATACGGTAAATGGTAAAACACAAATATAATCATTATAAGCACTTTCTTATCTTTTCGTTTTTTGACATTTTGGTCGGTTTCACATATCCATTAAAAGTTAGATTTCCTATTTTTTGTCTGGGGGTGCGGTAAAACCAGATGTAACCAAAGTCAGAAGGGACACTGCTTGGATTTACCACAGAACTACAAATGCAAGCATGGATCTGTTGCTGGTTCTGTCGGTCTAGAATTGTGCCAAGTTTTTTAGTGCAACCCTGATGGAGGAGGACAACAGGCCAAGACGGATAGATACAATATGCTGGTACCAACATGGCTTTCTTTAAAACATGCTGACGCATCACTACAGACCTTTACTGTGTTTCATTTGTACCTGTTTGGATCATCCTTTGCACTAAGGAATGGAGGCGGTGTAACATTAGATTTAGTAAAATGATGTTACCTTGTCCCCTCTCTGAATCTCTGATGGTGGTGGTCTGATTTGTTCCCCCTGTCCTGGTCCCGGAGGACCAGGAGGTCCTGGTAAGCCTTGTTCACCCTGTAACAATCAGGCCTTCATTAGTTTCTGTGATTGAAAGACAGTAAGTCTAAAAGGTTACGTATTCTACCTTATCCCCTTTGGGTCCTTCAAAGTTCAAACCCATGTTTCCCTGTGGGGGAAATTTGAAGAGAGTTTAGACCTGAACTATGCATCACGAAGAGTCAGTGCATCAGATGAAAGCATAAAACGTTTGCTTATATACTAAACAAACTGGTGGGTAAAGAAGTGACTGATTTCACCTTAGGCCCAGGAGGACCTGGAGGACCTGGATTACCCTGGAAGACCACAGAAAACATTTCAGGTTTAGCTCAGAAATGTTTTTTTCAGTGCTTTTTTACATTTAATGTGCACCCCAGGCGCCCTCTTTTACCTGGAAACCTTGAGGTCCTGGAGGGCCAGTGGGGCCTTGTAAACCTGGAGGTCCAGGAAAGCCCTGGGAAAACAAAGACAACACAAATTTAGAGTTTAAATGATGCATGTATGCAAGATGTACTGACACTTTCCTTGGTTTGCTCCTACAACATTGAAACTTTGACAAAAACTCTAAATATTTGATTTAAAGTTCTGAAGGACATTTTTCTAACAAGCTGATATAGAAATACAGTACACACCTGTCTATAATGAAAAGTATCTGACCTGTATGTATGCAAATGTGAACTTTATATTGTGATTCACAGATGTTTTAGGAGTTTTGTGGTCATCTTTGATCTTACATTTACATTTAAATTTACAGTCAGGATGTTTTCTTATCTAAATTTGTAGTTTATTATTGCAGTTTTTTCCCCCTTAGCATTTCTTGCAGGTTATTTCTGTCAGGTGCTATTTATGTCCGTGCTACTCTTATTTTTTTATTTCCTGTCTTAGTTTTGTCAGGTAGTAATCCTATTGTTTTTTTTTATTCCTGTCAGTCTTTTTTACTCGGTTCTTCACTCCTTCATGATATCCTTCTCTTCCTCTATCATTTTGGGTTTAGCTTATAGTTTGAGATTATTTTAGTGCATTAATATTTTTGTTTTTTAGTTCTGTTCCAAGAAGCAAGCAAAAAAACAAAATCCCGGCTCATTTAAAAATATGGAAAGGAAATAATGATGTTCTTCCCGTGTTCTTCCCAAAGGCTGAGACACTTATTAATGCAGCCTATGAGCATTCACAGTTACATAATTACATACCCATAAGGGGAACACCAGCCACATATAAAAGCTTGTGAGGCTGCATTTTGCAATAATGTCAATTAGGTGTTGCTGCTACATTTGCAGACTAAAGTGAGCGCTGAGAAGCTCTTCTAAGTGTAAACTTCTAAATTCCTTATAATAAATCATATTATGTCGTTGAATAGGGCAAGATAAGGAATTATCAACGCCAGAATATATCGCATGACAAAAAATAGCTGAGAGGTTAAATGTGTTAGAACATCATTTAAGAAAGGGTGTAAAAATATTGAACAACCAAATAAAAACTGTTTCAAGTCCTAAAAATGTAAAGTCACATACATTTTTTTTCCCTTTACTTGTTTATTTTGTTACCAGTTGCAAGGTGCTTTAAGGCTATCCATCTTAAACAAGAAGTGATATATTTGTAATTATTAATAATGCTTGGTGTCAGAAGTGACATTAGTGGAACAAAAAGTTTCTGGTAGTAAGTAAAGATTAAATAGAGAATCGTTCTTCAAAATGGTAAAGTGAAATGTAATTAGAACTACATTTTAAAAGATATAATCTACATTCCATTACGTAATTTACCCACCAAAAAGAAAAGTAAAGCAGCTGCAATCGCTGTAATAACGGCAGCAGAATACCAGCCCCGCAGTGTGACATCACATGATTTGTCTAATTATATTCATCAAGCGAAAATATTCCAGTGAGCAGGCTTTTCCAAGATCATATAACACCATAGATACTGAGCGAGGCTTCAGATTAGCCTTATTTGTGGAACTGAATTTTGGGAAATTAAGCAAGATTTACAAAGTAAGCGTAGCTTTATAGATTAGCTCACTTCCTGATACAGCCTTCTGCTCATGTTAGTCTCCCTTTTTAACAACATACTTTTAATTTTGGACCTTGTAAGATCAACTTTATTGCCTTAAAACTCAACATCCCTCACTTTAGTTGTTGTTTGTGGCTTGTTTCCACACCTAATTCATACATTATGACAAACACTCAATGGCCAATTTATAAGGTACACTTTGCCAGAACCAGGCTGGACCACCTTTTGCCTTCAGAACTGCCTTAATCCTTCCTGGTGTAGATTCAACAAGAAACATTCCTCAGAGATTCTGGTCCATATTGACAGGATAGCATCACGCAGTTGCGGCAGATTTGTCGGCTGCACATCCATGATGTGAATCTCCTGTAACACCACATACTAAAGGTGCTCTATCGGATTGAGATCTGGTGACTGTGGAGGCCATTTGAGTACAGTGAACTTATTGTCATGTTCAGGAAACCAGTCTGAGATGATTCAAGCTTCATGCTATGGCGCATTATCCTGCTGGAACTAGCCATCAGAAGATGGGTAGACTGTGGTCATAAAAGGATGGACATGGTCAGCAACAATACTCAGGTAGGCTGTAGCATAGCAATGATGATCAATTGGTACTAGGGGGCCCAAAGTGTGCCAAGAAAATCTCCCCAACCCCATTATACCACCACCAGCCTGAACAGTTGAAGCAAGGCAGGATGGATCCATGCTTTCATGTTGTTGATTCCAAATTCTGACCCTACCATCTGGATTTAGCAGCAGAACCCGAGACTCATCAGACCAGGCAACATTTATCCAACCTTCTATTGTCCAATTTTGGTGAGCCTGTGTAAGTTGTAGCCTCAGTTTCCTGTTCTTAGCTGACAGGAGTGGGACCCGGTGGGGTCTTCTGCTGCTGTAGCCCATCTGCCTTAAGGTTCCACATGTTGTGCGTTCAGAGATGCTCTTCTGCATACCTTGGTTGTAACGAATGGTTATTTGAGTTACTGTTGCCTTTCTATCAGCTCGAACCAGTCTGGCCATTCTCCTCTGACCTCTGGCATCAACAAGGCATTTTCGCCCACAGAACTGTCGCTCAATGGATATTTTCCCTTTTTCAGACCATTCTCTGTAAACTCTAGAGATGATTGTGTGTGAAAATCCCAGTAGATCAGCAGTTTCTGAAATACTCAGACCAGCCTGTCTGGTACCAACAACCATGCCACATTCAAAGTAACTTAAATCACCTTTCTTCCCCATTCTGAAGCTCTGTTTGAACTGCAGCAGCTTGTCTTGACCACGTCTACATGCCTAAATGCATTGAGTTGCTGCCATGTGATTGGCTGATTAGAAATTTGCGTTAATGAGCAGTTGGATAGGTGTGCCTAATAAAATGGCCAGTGAGTGAAAAAGGTGAATTATAAATGAGCTGCTTTGGAATCAGTGGGATCTTAGCCTGATGGTGAAACAAAAGACAGAAGTGAGAAACGTTCTCCTCACCGGGGATCCAGGCAATCCGGGCAATCCAACGGCTCCTTTGTCTCCAAAACGGTTGGTAGAAATCACATCCCCAGGGTCTCCCTGAGAAGGAGGAAGAAAAATAAGACAATCATTCATCATTAAGAATTTTAGCACTACGGATTAAAAAAAGACCATAAAAATCTGCTGAATATACACTATATGATCAAGACCACTAGTGTCCCTAGCTTAAAACACACAGATGAAATTGAGCGGTCTGATATGATCCTGACCACCCATTGTAGCTATAACAGCTTCAACTCTTCTGGTAAGGATTTCAACAAGGTGTAAGGGTTTATTTATAGGAAGCTTTGCTCATTTTCCCACCTGTGAGGTCAGAAAGTGATGTGGGATGAGAAGTTCAGGCTCAGAGTCTTCAATCTATCAGGTGGAGCTCAGAACTCTGTCTGATTTTACAATAATCGGACACTGTGCAGGTACGCTAAGTTTTTTCATACGTTCATAAAAACGGGATCATCGAGGTCTTTACGAATTTTGCTTTGTATGGTGGTGTGCCGTCATGTTGAAACAGGAAGGGGACATCCCCAGAATTCGTTTGTACACTGAATCATAGAAAGCATCACTGAACCTGAGGGGCAGGAGGCATCTACTTAAACCCCCCAAAAAATCCCCAAAACTAACCAGCAAATGAAAAATATGTATGAATAAAATTGTGTATAACATTTGTATTTTCGAACTATAAATAAAAATACAACAAAAAAGTGGGAACAGCTTTGGAAGTTTATAACTGTACAGTAGAGTAAATTGTATGATTAAAAAAAAGGGGTTAAAAACAAGAAAATCTTCAGGAGGTTTTCATGATAATACTTACTGTTAAGCAATAGTTACGAATCATATACACCAAAGTAATATCGCTATGACTTTTAAACAAAAATTCTCATTATTTGGCTTGCTTAAAATGGTAAATGGACTGAACTTATATAGCGCTTTTCTAGTCTTACTGACCACTCAAAGCGCTTTACATTGAAGCCGCATTCACCCAATCACACTCGCATTCATACACCGACACCCAACATGGCTCGGTAGGACAATGTTGAATTTGGGGGTTAAGTGCCTTGCCCAGGGGCACATCAACATGTGACTGGAGGAAGCTGGAATTGAACCTACGACCCTCCGATTGCAAGCCAACTACTCTACCACTGAGCCACAGTCGCCCCTAAAGCAAAACGTAACTAAATTAAATGCTGATTTATGTTAACAGTTTTAAAAATGTTATTGGAAGAATAGAAAAAAATCTTTTATTGTCCCACAACGCTGAATTCGGTTATAAAAGCAGCAAAGCGGCAGGGAATACAAACATTAATTAAGACTCAAAAGTGGAAAGGTATAAGAAAAATAGAATTCAAGAGTCAAGAAAGATATGTACATTATGGACAGAGTTACAAAAACCAGAGTACTGTGCAGTTATCAAAGATTAAATTAAAGATGAAGTGGCATACCCAGGTTGTAATGTGCAACAGAGCAGGATACTTTAAAGATTTTTAAAAAGTTACAAAATACTAAGAAATATGTGCATCTTTCTTAGTATTTTCTTTGACTTAAAAAGTAAGAATATTATTTCTATTATTTAGATCTAGTCGTCTATATCTGATTCTACATCTGATCAAAGAGCATTTCATTTAAAGAAGAAGGTCCACACAAAATCTACAAGGAGAGCAAAAATCTGATAACGCACCAATCAAGGGTCAAGACTGTAGAAACTGAACCAAAACTCTGCACTTTTCAAACACTGCATCCTATATCATTAAAGTTTTAATTGGATTGGAAAGCAAAATATTTTTAAAATAAAATATATTACTTTTCCCTAAATGTCAATTAAACATTGGTGTGGTGTTACACCTACCTTTTGTCCTGGGAGGCCAGGTGGGCCCTACAAAGGAGGAAAGATAAAAGAGACAAGTTAGAATCTGACTGAATCAATGCTTTGCATATTTGCACAATGCTATTACCCCATAACTTAATTTTTCTGAAAACACTGAGTCTTTACTAGACTGCTTACGGTAAGTTTACTCCATTACCAAAGCCTGTTGCATTTGCTCCACAGGAGAGATTAGAGGGAGCTCCAATCAGCAGTAGAACCTGATGTTTTTTTACAGCCATAATGTAATATTTCTTCACATCTATTATGATCTAAAATAAAACGATTTTTTGTTTCATATTAACAAGGGTTTAAAAAAAATCTAACAGAAAGATAATTGCACACATAGAATGAACGGGCGCTATAAATAAAAGTGAATTGAATTGAAAATCCGCTATACTTTCTTTCAATTTTTGCACATTATAAATGCTTTTATTTGTGGTTTTAAACAAATGTTCTTTTAAAATTTAGTTCTAAACATTAATTTAGAAAAATAAATGAATCTACTACCTCTGTCTCCAGAGAAGGTAAAAAGCATCAGCCTGTGATAAAAAGTGTATTATATTTAACGTCAAAGATGACATAAGATGTTGAAAACTTGAAACTGACATCAGTGCATTATCAATCAATCCGAAAAGCTGCAAATAAAAGGTTTAGTGTAATCTCGAAAGTACAGCTTTCCTACGAAGGTTACTTTCTAGGGTAACTTTCTACCTGGGTAAATCTAATTTCACCCTAAGGACAGAAAACTAAACAAAGTTCTTCAAAAAGGTTTTATAAGTTAAAACAAGGAATTTAGAGGAAGTCATATTAAATAAGAGTATTTGCAGGATACTAAGGAAAGCACTGTAGCTTCCTATTTTGTGGGATACACTTGAATGTTTTTGATGAACGACAAAGAGTTATTATTTAACTTAAAACAAGTTAACTGGTTCATCAAACACTCACTGGAAGTCCTTGTTGTCCAGGTATTCCTGACCTTCCTGGAAAACCAGGTTCACCCTGAAGATAAAGAAGGTATATATCAAGGTTTCTACTAAGAGAGGATTCAGCACTGCATGTTACAGGGTAAGAAGCAGCATTTTTTTAGGCTTTGAAAGGCTTTGTTTTGGGTACCTTTGTCCCATTACAACCCGGCACTCCTCTTGGGCCAGGCGCGCCGTCCTGTCCTGGAAGACCCTGACAGGAAATATACAGTTTAATTGTACATGAGGTCTGCATTTGACAAAACGAGTAGTTTTGAACTATTTTAAATTTACTGGAAGTCCTGGAGTTCCTGGAAATCCAGGCAATCCAGGTGGGCCCTGTTGGGAAACACAAGAAAAAGTAATTTACAGATTCATTTAAAAAATATACAAGAACTTAACATAACTCACCCCCCCCCCCCCCAAAAGACATTACTTCAAGAAATGAAACCCACAGCAATCTCCAATAAAGATTTGTCACACATATATGTCAAGTGAAAATACTATAGCAAAAGCTATAGTAATGCTCTGCTTCAGAAAATAAATCTGTAGGGCTTTTACTTGGTACTCGGATGCCAATTCTAAGAACCACACTGCCAGACAGGACATGTTTTAAAAAACAAAAAATACCCCTGCTTTTTTTATTATTCAATGTGTGATATATCTCAAAGTTGGAGACATCTGGTGTACATAACCAGGTATTACAACAGAATACCAGCAGCTAAGATACATTTAGGAAACTCCCACCAAGTGAAAAAAAGTGAGACACAAGAAAAGGAAAAATAAATGCAGGAGTATAGCATACAGCATTATTTAAGTTAAAATAAAACGAATCAATAAATTAGCAGAAACGAGATCCTTTCTTTTGTATGATAACAGTTATAGGCACAACCTTTTTATAGTACAGATATATATATATATATATATATATATATATATATATATATATATATATATATATATATATATGTGTGTTTTAAATAAAGTTGATCTACGTACTCTTATTCCTTTTGGACCAGATGGTCCCCCAGGTCCGTCACTCCCCTAAAAGATGGATCAACACAAAAAAGCATTATGAAGTGATAAAACATTTGTTTGAGCTTTCTTGAAATACCCCCCCCCAAAAAAAAACAAAAAAAAACACACCAAACAAACACAAAAAACCACCAGCAACAGTAACAGGGAGATAACGCCATATATTAATTTAAGATCCAAGGTAAATAGGGGTGAAGAAGTGAAATAAGATCAAGAAATTTAAAAGTTTTGTAAGTTTTGTGTGATTGACTTGATCCCAGCCAATGTGAAAACCCTCCCCATTCCTCCACTTGCTATACTGCCTGGGATTTGATGTCAGTTTCCCCAACTACAATTTGAAAATTGTATCCTATGCTCATGTGCCAGGCTTGAAAAGCTGTATAAGAGGTTCTGAACATAATTTTGTTGGTCTAATAAGTCACGGTTTTCCAAACAATACGTGGTTTACAATGAATACAGGTTGAAAGAAAGACTGGATTGGATGCTGCAGCTCCAAACCTTTTTAATGTGACTCCGTTTTGTTACTTAGTAACTGTGGATGGTGGGTAGACTGTTCAGGAAAACATCTTTTTTCAACAAGTAACTGGAACCACACAGGGATGTAGGCTGAATTATCAATTCATGTGAAAATAGAAGCTAAGCATGATGACAGTAGTCTAGCTACAGATTTGCTCATCTGATTTAACTGACGAGTAAACTTGAGTGATTCTCAACTCATTAGGTTTAATATGACGTTGTCTCACATATGCCTGCTATAATAGCTCCACCTCTTCTAGAAAGACTTTCCACAAGGTTTAGGAGTGTGTTTATATGAATCTTTGACTATTCTTTTTGAAGCCCATTGTAAAGTCAGGCAGTGATGTTGGACTAGAAGGTCTGACTCAAAGTCCAAAGACCCTGTAGAGGTCATACAAGTTCTTCCTCCCCGACTTCATTCATTAATACCTTTATGAGCCTTACTTTTATGCTGGTGTGTAGTAATTTTGGAATAGGAGGGGAGGTTCCCCAAATTGTTGTCCTAAAGTTTGGAGCAAGAATTTATTCCTGATATATGAAGAAATAACACTCCCTTTCACTAGAAACATGAAGCTCTAATAGCTGTAATACTGAAAAACAATCCCCCTGCACTACACTTTACACTTTACACAATGGAATCATTCGTCATTTTCCTTTCAACTGCTAAATCTGGTCTTGTTCATTGTTTTGCCAAAGAGGGAATGAGAGAGAATTTCCAGACAAGACCTATTGTACAGGTGAAGTCCTATCATGGTACCATAGTTGTATTTGCTGCATTCCTGAGAACAAACAATCTTTTTTGTTTGCAGAAGCAGTCTGGTGGAACATCTGACTTCTAACAGGTGTTACAATAGTTTTGGGAATAGAGTCTATTGCTAGAAAAACAGGGCTGTCCTCTTTAAACTGCGACTGACAAGATGTGTTAAAGGTTGGATATGGAACATGAGCATGATAGCGACATCTAGTTTATCTAGGTTGTAGTTACAACAATAAAAACATAATTCCAGCCATTGGGTTGCCTGGTTCGCTGCTGATATGCCCACTGACCAACATGAACTGTGTCCAGTGAGGAATGTATTTCTGAGGAGTTTAACTAACAACTAGCGGTAGCAAAGTTCACAAATGAACTAGCTTACCAATCCAGCTGGAAAGTCGCTGTTTCCACGTGTGTTTGATACTGTGGACATGTTTTATTTGGGTCCATGTAGTGTAGGTTTCATCTAAAACTACTCTATTTTCTGTTCTTCTGCAATCACTCCTTTCCTCAGAAGGATAACAATATCTCCAGGGCTCTGAAGCAGCTGCTTGACTTGCTGATTCTACCATTCCTCCCAGTACCAGCAGAGCTGTGCCAACCATATAGTTGGATCATAGAGACCGTTTCTGTCAACCTGCAACCCGCAGCTGCTACTGGCTTGTAGATGTAAACATAACGTAATTGTGGTGCCCGATTTAAATGTACATTTTATTATATTTTATTTCAAATATAAATTGTTAAGGAAATGTTGTACTTTCATTTTGCACCCCTCTAAAAGCCCCCATGGATGTATTATTTCTTTTTTAATGTAGCTTTTCATGAAAATGTTCCATATAAAACCTTTAATTTCTCTCAGTCTAATAGGAAATTCCTAAAGGTCTTGTTTTACCATGTTTTCCTGAAACTCACCTTCTCTCCTCTAGGTCCGATTGGTCCCTCGGGTCCGGGAAACCCTGGGACCCCTGGCTGTCCGGTAAGTCCTGGGAAACCCCTCTCCCCCTGCAAGCCACCAGACAGACATGGTCAGTGCAAAGTTTGAAAAAAAATATGTGTTGCTTTTTTTTTTTTCAGAGAACTCTCAACAAAATCGTTCTTCTGGGTATTACTTTAGTATTAGGTATAAGGATGGATTCTTGATTTATTTAAATGTTGCCAAAAGTTTTAATAAGCTTGATGTCAAGCTAGTTGTCATCAATCAAACATTTTCAGAATAAAATTGAGATGCAGTTTTGCAAATGTGGTCTCATTCGTAAAAGAATGATCACAGTTCTTTGTTGACAGAATATTAACATTCACTTTTAAAATAAGGGACGGGTCCAGTAATGTTTGTGTCGGTTAACAAAGGCAAATCAGAGCATATCAAAGCCAAAATGATAGGTATGTTTCAATTACAAAATCCTTAAACCATCCCACATTTTTTTTATGCGTTTCTTCCAAAGATTGAACCCTACAAGCAAACTTTTAAAGGTTTATTATTCAATATTTATTCAGTCTTTCTTAAAGTGTTTGAGGTTTTATTAAGACTTTGGACACTTGTTCACCATCTACATACTGGCAGGACTGGCATTTACTTTCTTCATTTCCATTTTTTTTTTTTTTAGTAACACAAATGTCAACCGCCTCCAACCTACCCAGGATGCTACCGCAAGGCTTTTAACAAAGACTTAAAAAAAGAGCACATTACACCGGCTGCCAGTACATTTTTATTTCCATGTTAACATTTTAGTCATGACTTTTAAAGCTCTGTGCAGTGTCGCTCCTGCTTACATCAAACCATGTCTTACAGCCACTGGTCTCTTTCTCACACACATACATACACTGGCTAAAATTGACACTGTCACACCAAAAGTCTCTGGTCTGTGTTTCTCGGTGTACATTCACCCTTTGTCAGTCCAGCCCTTGTATCTGACCATGACAGAAAATAGAGCAGTGTTTCCTTAAATCAATTAAAATAAAGAAAATGTTGATGGAAAAGAGAAGACCAGATGAACAGCTGTCACACCTAAAAAGACAAAGCAGAGACCTGACAGAGTCTCACCCTTTAAGATGATCATTTGTTCAGTAATATTATATAATATTATCATTCAGTTAACATCTCATTGGGAATTTGATTTTGTTTGTCAGAGGCGAAATCTATTTTATTAACTCAAACTGTATTATCTTTAGTATTTCTCAGATTTTATGGTAAAAGAGCAAAAACGGTTATTTTTGTGAGAGACTTCGGTTGTAATAAAGTCTCTTAAAAGATTATTTTTTTTTAAACTGTCTTTTCTTGTCATTGACCTCAAATGTCTGAAGGGAGACAAACCCTCTTAGATTAGACGTGTAAGTGTATGGAAAAGCGTTCAAAACAGAGAAATAAACTAACAAAAAAATCTTTTAGAAGTCCTTGAGAACTAAGATTACAGATTAAGACCGCTTTGAATAAAAAAAAATTATATTCCCTGCTGTAAGGAATGATTTAGGAGTATGGCTGAAAAGCGCCATAGAAATGCAGGCCTTTTACCATTTGCCAGACCACTTTTTTTTTTTTTTACAACTACAGCTGCAAAGTTTCAACATTTTCTGTTGAAATTATGTGAATTGAGACCCATCTACTTTGGTTGAGTTGGTACAATTTTGCAAGGAACTAAAGGCAAAGATTCACAAAGGTGGTAGAAACATACCCCAGAAGATTTGCTGCTGTAGATGCAGAAAAAGTGTTCACTTAAGTGGAGGGTGAAAATAAACATATGCCACACGTTGCATTTCTGATTTCTGTAAAACTACAACTGCATAACCCTCTGGTGGCCTTTTGCAGAAAATCCATAAGTATCTGGTTGCATTGAGAGCAAATGTGAAAAAAACGTTGCAATGCATATCATGTTCAGAAAGAATAGTAACTAAAATAATTTTTTTTTTACCTTTTCTCCTTTTACTCCACTGCAATCACACTTGGAACCCCCGCATCCATTGCAAGCCTGCAAAAGAAACAAAAAAAGAGCTACCTTTAATTAAGTAGATTAAATAACTTTAAAAGAACTATATGTATATAAAAAAATACAGTTATTTGCCTCCTAAGAAGAGAAGTTTGTATGCTTCAGATAACTGCCCAAATCATGCCACTAGAGGGCACTCTGTCGCCACAATAGTCAACATCTGCAAGTGTCATTTCTTCCCACAGAGGACTTCCCAGCAGATATGTTTGATGCTAGACTGCTAGCTCAAACATCACACTTATCAGTAGTAGAAACATAGAAAAATAAGAAATTCCTTCATTATCACACATTTTCCCCCCAAAAGCGACCTGTTACAGAAGGAGACACAGTAAACCTTTGCAAATTGTTTTGAAAGGGAAGCTGAGAAAGTATAGGGAGGTGACGGGGGAGTTGCCGAACTACTGATTAGCTTTTCCCATGCTCTGTTGACATGGCGCATGCCAGACGGGCATCAGCTGCACGCATGCCAAGCAGCCGGGATGTGAGAAAGACGGAGAGGCAACGGGTGCACAACAGAGAGAAAGGGAGAGGATAGACAAGCTGGCATTCGGTGTCCATGGTTTGCATTGGCAGACATGGCTGAGTAAAGTATCTGCGATTGCATATATTGCTGCAGTCCTGAACTTTCAAGTATCATGTGTCCATAGTTCACGGTTGCAGAAGGTACATAAAAGATGGCATGAAGCCTCAGATTTGAGAACATAAAGAATGTTTTTTTCTGTCTGTATCCTTGCTGGTTTTGTAGTGATTTGGGTTTCTGGTTTCCATAAAAAAATGACAGGCCCAATTTTTTTAAATATGCTTGTGTTGGAAATGTAATATTGCCTTACAATTGCCTTAAATATGAGTTTGTAAGACATTTATATTTCTGACTGAAACTGAAGTATCCATAACAACCGACTGTCACTCCCAGAAAAGATGTTTAAAAAGTAGTGATGTCCGATATTATCGGCCTAAAGGTCATTATCGGCCGATATTGGCATTAAAATGTAATATCGGAAATTATCGGTATCGGTTTTTATTTTTTTAAATAAGATGAGTTTTTCACACCATACACATATTATATATCAAACTCTTCAGCTTCTTCTTTTCTCTCTCATAATGTAAAAATATAACAGATTTGAGGTTTAGTTTTTGAGATATTATTTGTTTGAGACAACTTTCAATTTAAGATAACTTTAACAAAGGACTGAATTTTGTTTACTGGGCTCTAATTTGTCACTGTTTCCTCTTTGTGACACTGTTTTAATTGCACATTTGGTTACTTGAAAGATGGCTAATTAAGTCAATGTTGTTGTTTGATTGTATTAAATTATGGCCACTGGCCAGTTACATGTAGAGCTAAATTAATGCAGTGTTTAAGCCCACTTTATTTTTAAGATTGTAATACCCAAAGTAGGTTAATTATTGGCCCTGCTTAAATGTTCACTGTTTTTTTTATTTTTTATTCTTGTTTCAGTTGTTTCCACTTTACTTCAATGCTATAAAGGCATAATGTTGTTTATATTTTCTAAAATTAGAAATTTGTCCTGAGTGGTGGGCCTTTGTCAGTATTCTCTGTGTGAGAAAATGTTCCAGCTACTTTTGAAGACAACATAAAAATGGCACCTTTTTGAATTGCCTAACTAAAATTGTAGTACTTATCACATTTTATAATTTTTTAAAACTCAAGTATGCATGATATAAGATATTTCATTGTATTTACCTAAAAGGGTTTAGTAGTTTTTTTTTTTTTTATGAGGGAGGGTCCCAACATATCGGTATAGGTTTATATCGGTATCGGAAATTATGAGTTAGGCTATATCGGTATATATCGGATATCTGTAGAAAAGCCAATATCGAACATCCCTATTAAAAAGTAATTCTTTTTTTTGCTGGTGTCCTATGATCTCCCACACACAAACATGTAGAAAAATCCAACCTTCAGTTATTTTGTAGAAAATTACCTGACACACAAAAAAAACGTTTTGTAAAACAAACCACCATTCTTACCTATAACACGTCCTATAGAGCACATCTATCTCAGGCTTTAGTTCATATATTTTCTTCACTTTTTAAGTTGTTTAGACTGTTGCAGTGTGAACAACTTAATTAGTCATTAGTCAGTTTAATTAGTCATTGCCCTAATGACATTTGTGATGGGGATGTCTCATGTGATGTAATTTAAATTAATAGATTAATTATATATTAGTAAATTAATCTGATAATCTTAATGAAAAGTTGAAACCAAAGGGGGCTGTGCCAAACAATGCTGGTCTCCATAACCAGAATTAGAAACCATGTGGAAACCAACTGGTTGTTTCAAAGTGTCAGAAAAACCTTTTCTATTCAACCATCGCAGTGGAATGCATTTTGCTCAACTCGACTGCATGGAATAGTAAGACTTGATCAGATTTGATTTAAAAATAATTTGTTAATCAATTTTTATAATAATTATTCTAGGTGGGTTCAGTGTGAATATGAGAAAAGGCACCATATGTTCATTGTTGAGCATGGTAGAAGATATGTCATGCTGTGAACAAGTTTTCTTTCTCTTTGGAACTTTGGTAGACTTATATCAGAAACTGACATGTAAGGATTTCAAAAGCATTTGATTGAACTCAGTCAGTGATCTACAAATGATTTGCCCGTGGATGCTTCAAGATGACAGTAATTGAAAACATATGGCTAAGTAAGCAACAAACAAAAAACATGACACAAAAAACAAAAATGTTGTCAAGGCCAACTTAGTCCCCGGTTCTAAATTCTAAAATTTTCAGAGTGAGATGATGTTTTAACAATAAAAGGTAGACGTTGTAGGTAGTTGTAGGGTTAAAAAAACACTCAGAAAGACTCAAATCTAGAGGAGAGCATTAAAATGATATATAATTTGGACCTGCCTTTTATTCACAAATCAGATCAACACAGAAGAGAATAAATATCAGGAAAATACAGGTTTTATTAAAGCCTAGTATTTAAATTTAACATATTTTTATATATTGTCCCACCTAAAACACCTAATTGAGTCTAATGCAATTACATGCATTATCAGGGATGTACAATTCACACAAAAAAAATACTAGGTGTCACAAATTCTTTGGATTTAGCTACGCAAACCTGATACCCACCTCTTTATTTTTACAAAAAAACAAGGTTTTTATATCAAGCTTTAGCATTTATTTATCGTTTCATTTCACTTATGTAACATTCACTTCTTTATTCTCTAAAATCTGTCCTTATGGGATATTTTACTGATTCATTTCTTGCAAATCAAAGTATTTGTTGAGGATAAAGCTAACCAAAACCACTAGCCCCCATTTTTGGGGGAACGCCTCCTCGAGTAACATTTAACTTTCAACTGCCAATTATTTGTTATTAAAGACACCAACAGTTGGTCTAAAGTCAATAAGAGTGAGTAGTTACTATTTATAATGTTTGACATTTGATTCTTTACAACGACAACAAGCTGCTCAGCTATCTATAATGTGTATTTGATTCAGGTGGAGTTCATATTTTCTGTCTTTCAACCTCAATTACTTATGCCCACTATGATTTTTTTGAGAATTTTCACATTCACAGTATCCACATAGACCTCCCTATTATATGAGAGCAGTTTGAACGTTTTAGACCTTTTACAAGCTGTAAAAAGCCTTTCATTAGCATGGACCACGCTTACAGAGATTAGATTTGTTTTGATTAGTTCATTTATTGACAAAGGTTAGATAGATGGTGTGTCTGGAAGGATGCCCTGATGGAGGCTTGTTGACTCTGTGTGGGGGTGCAGTCTTCAGAAGTCGGTCTTCTTTTCGAGCCTGCTCAGGACCCCCCCAGACGAAGAACTTGAAAAAGACAGAGATTAGTGCTGGAACTTTGAAAAGCAGATGAGGGGATGAAGGGATGAGAGAGGGGATGAGGGAGGGGATGATGGGATGAGGGAGGGGATGATGGGATGAGGGGATGATGGGATGAGGGAGGGGATGAAGGGGGGGATGAAGGGATGAGGGAGGGGATGAAGGGATGAGGGAGGGGATGAAGGGATGAGGGAGGGGATGAAGGGATGAGGGATGAGGGAGGGGATGATGGGATGAGGGAGGGGATGATGGGATGAGGGAGGGGATGAAGGGATGAAGGAATGAGGGAGGGGATGAAGGGATGAGGGAGGGGATGAAGGAGGGGATGAGGGAGGAAACAAAGGGATGAAGAAGGGGATGAGGGAGGAAATGAAGGGGATGAGGGGATGTAAGGAATGAGGAAATGAAGGGATGAAAGAATGGGAAAATGGGGATGTAGTACCGAGACAAAGTAAAGGATCAGGGGGAGGGAGGGTGGGGTTTACGAGATCAGAGTGTGAGCGACGCTGATGGCTAGGTGCTCAGGGTTTAAATAGATCATGGAGTAATTAGGGATAAAATTCAGGTGTGAGATGCCAGGTGAGTCGAATCCGAGTTGATTACTGAGAGGATACTGAATATGGGGCGTGGTCCAGCTCACGAACCTAAGTTAACATATTAACTTACATTACAAAGTGTAGGTATCCCAAATTTGAAAAAAAAAAAAAACAGCCTCAGGCTTAAGTTAGATTGACAGAAAAAAACTAAATTAAAAAAACGTGACGATTCCATTTAGCAGTATTCTTCATTTAGAGAAACATAGCTGAATCATTTTTCAGATGCAAACCCCGTACCATGGTGATGTCTGAGATCTTCCAGTATGGCCCAATAAACTTTAACATTTTGAACGTTTACTTGTAACGCTGTCAAAACTTTAAATCTTCTGCTCTTAGTTCTAGCAGTGCCGATTCCTTGTAATAATTTTGACGTTGAAATGCGTTATGGAACACACCCCTTTTAAATGGTCCCACTGTTTTCTCTTTTCCATAGTCTCGGGGGGCATAAAGATTTTGTTACTTTTGTCGATAATGAGATGGGCCTCTGTGTTCTTTTTGGTCCGCATAGGCTTCACTTTTAAAATGTCCCATCGATGCGATTATTGCGCAGACTCTCATTCTTATTACTGAATCATGAACGCTGACCCTCTGCTGGGACAGGTGAGGCCAGCAGCGCTTCAGATGAGGTTTTCCTGGCTAATTTGTTGATGAGCTCTTGGAGTAATTTGTACTAACTTGTCTAAAATTAAAATATGCTGGATCATCTGAAACATTTGCAAATGAGACCAAACAAAAAGCAAAAACTGTGAATACCTTTTCACTGACTCGTACATCTTTGTATATTATGTTATGAACCAGTTGCTATCCACACAATGATAGTCAATCATCTATCGCTGTGCAGATTTTCTGTCTGTCTCCTGGATTTAGCATCTTATCTGTCCTTCTGTGCTGCTCAGGGGCAGTCAGGGTTGACGGTTTGATTCCTATCTTAGATTTTAACATGTTACTGTAGATAGTTCTGGGGGTGACAAGTGTACATGTTTCTGTGTGTGTGTGCGTGTATTTCTGTGTGTGTGTGTGTGTCTGCCTGTGTGTGCCTAAGCTATCTCTGAAGCAATGTTTTTACAAGCCGTGGATCTCCACATTAGCATCTGGTCTGCTTCAGCTCAATGCTGTCTGCTCTCCCACGGCCATGCTGGCAGCTCTCACTCTTTTCACCACCACAACTCAGTTTTTTTCCTCTCAACCCCTTTTTTTGATGGCCAATCACATAACCAGGAGAGCCTGATGGAGTTTCATCCATTAAATAAAATGGTTTAGAAATGCTCGATCTCAAGATTTTTTATGTAAATTCATTTTATGAAAGAAATTTGCTTCTTTAAACCCAAACTAATGGTGGTTTGCGTTAGTTAAATATTGTCTAATCTCGTTGACCAAGACAGGCCAACTTCACTCATTAACGCACAAGGATCAACCAACTAGAAGATGAGTGCTTCAACTCTAAAGGCAAACCAGCTATATTGTCAAAGTTTGGATTAACAAGAGTTTGCTCACTAGTGATGAGTACCGGTAGATGAGGCCTCATGAAGCATTTCGACACAATGATAATGTGTCAATACGGTGTTGCTACTGTGTTTGTCTACTGATACCCGCTGGATCTTAATATCATTGCAGGCAACCTAATTGGGAAGTTCAAGTAATCTACGGATTCACTGACCGTACAATAAAAATAATTTACGTTTTCCATATTATACACTGCATTATTTGATATCTAAATCAAAGTTTAAAATATGTTATATTCAAAATACATTATGTTAAGTTATTTTGAAACTGCCTGAAATTTTTATCAATTAAGCAGAAACTGAGAGGAACAGGATGAAGAGAGGAAATAAAAGCAAATAGTTTATTTGCTGATATAAGATCAAAATGATCCGACATCTTGTTTCTGGCTCCATGATGTTGGCTTTCTGGGAATTAGTCTGGTTCAAAAGATAACCTTTTGGCTGAGTAGCATCTCGTTGACAGCTGGAGACGCTCCTGCTTTTAAACGCAGTTCAGCGTTTTAGTGACAGGCGAAATAACTGCTGCATTGGTCACGTGACTATTTCTTAAAGCGATACACGCATCGACACTGGGTTTCGCTCGATGAGTTAGATACATGCATCGACGGATCAGTGTTGCTTTACCAACACTACTGCTTACGTATTGTTTATGTGAAGGGCAAATATCATGATATAATAATAATAATATAAAACCTAAAAAGAGATAGAAAACCTAAAAATCTTGAAAATATGTACAAAACATAAATAAATCTTGTAGTTTTTTAAATGCCAATGCAATGCCATACACTAAAAAGATTTTCACTTCCTGAACTAAGATTTGACCAGTAAACTTTGCTGCCACTACTTTTGTCTTGGTTGTCTATACGGATGCACCGATACTGATACTGGTATCGGGGCTAGGGATAGAGTGATATATCGACCTTCCGTTTTTACTTATCAGCCGATAAGCGGCTGCTGCGTTCGCCGATAGTTTTTCCCCCCAGTATTATTGCACACTCTGCACTTTATTATGCTGCTTAGTTGTTTCTACTGTGTGTAACAGCGTAATTATTTTATTTCTGCATACATTTTGTTTTCAGAATTTTAATTAGGCAGTTTTTCCGAAATTAATTCCTCTTTTACTTGTTCTACCTCAAATGTTTTTGTTTGTTAAATATTGTATATCTACTTGTCTTAACTCACCTATGTTTAATATTTGCTAAATATTGTTTAAAATATTGTTTTAAAGTTCAATAAATGTTAAATTAGGACTTGTAACATTTGTTATCATCATTGTTTTTATGATGTAAATTGAGGGAGCTGAGTCAGTATCGGCTCCAAGTATCGGCTTTAAAAAATCGGCAGCCCCTATTGGTCATTGGCTAAGGCTAATGAAAAAAAAAAATCGGTATCAGCATCGGCACTAAAACATCCATATCGGTCGGCTGATACCGTTCTAATGTACTGCCATCTGTTAGCTAACCGATGACATGAACCGATACTTAAAATGTGAAAACTCTGCAATTATTTCACAATTTTTTTTCACTTGAAAGTTTCGTTTTTTTATTCATATTTTATGTTTATATAGGTCACCATAATTTGTTTCAACAAGCGGAGTAGAAATTAAAAACTTGTCTTCCAACTCATTGGATTCAGTATCGACAAGTACTCATATCCAAGTAAAAAAAGTGGTATTGTTGCATCCCTAGTTTTCTGTTTTTTGTTCTGATTACTTTTATGGAAGTTTTATTCAGCGTTATCATCTGCCTTGTCTTCTATTTTTTTATTTAAACTTTTTTTTCTCTTCATTTTGGACAAAAACGTATTAAACTACTGTGATCTACAAGCCTAAGCATAGTTAAGAAAAGGAAACATTGTTATTCGTTAAATATATGCACTTTATGATATAACAGGTTAGTATATAGCAACGAAACAATCAGTCTCCGTTCATAGTGTTTTGGAAAAGCAAACATATCTTCTTTTTTCACTTTTCTTTTTTTCCGGTGATCTGAATCACATTTTTCCTTATCTGCTTGTGTTTGGCGGCACCATTTGATTGACGGGCTTGTTGCAGCTGTTGGTATGGCCACAAATCTAGGCTGCACACAGGCCTTTGTAGAAAGTACTGGAGGATCCCAGTGGACAGGTACAGATAGTGAAAGTCTCACAGGCTTCTTTCCGGAGAAGACAGAATTGTAAACTGGGAGGTAAGCATTCAACCTTTTCAGCAGTCCAACTAATTCCCAGTGGTTATACAGAGTACTACAAGGATAAAGCTCTCATCTTGCTATGATCTTAGTGGAAAAGGGAGGGAAGGGTCTGGGGACTACACAAAGCAGAACGCCGTGATCTACCAATTGTCTAATAGGTCCATGGTTCAGGTTTTCCCATTAGTCAGAGATTTTACATAGGTTCTTTGACACTTTAGAGATAAAAAGAAGTTGAATGTTAAATATTTCTCTCTAGCTCTCCATGGTTCTTGCTCCATGTCTCCACCCTCTAAGCACTGAGCATGTAATCCACTTTGAAAGGTCAGTGAGCCGCAGATATTTGCTCCGCTAAATCTCTCCTTTAACTGCTTTCTCTGATGTCTTCCCACCTCCATCACAGTATTTTCAGCAAGTTAACATGACAGTCCTGCAGTATGCAGAAATAAATCTGCATACTGTAGGAAAGAGGTTCCCAGCCTTTCTTTTTTCATAAAAGCCACCTAGGTTGAATATACAAAAGTCCTTAAATCCCCTTCAAAGGCCATACATGCATCTATGTTTTATGTAACAAAAGAGCTTTCAGTAAGTTTGTTAGAAACCAGACAAATCCCTAAACGAATTCCAGAGGATATTCCTTTGTCCAGTAAACCTAAATGAACTACAGACATGTTCAGGGAGGTCTGGAGTGATGGTTGTCTTCTGCAGGTTGTGTTTATTGGGGGAATAGCATGTACCCAAATATAAATAAAACAAAACGATTTGTAACCGGTACAGCTGTTCGTCTTTCCTCTAGAACAAGTTGTTTGACTCAGAGTCAGTTTGAATCCATTACAGGTCGTGAAAGCTAGAAATGTGAAACACTCAAGATTCCTTTACTGAATTAACACCTGATGTCTTGATGTGGAAGGCAAGGGGGCAAGAGTACAGGTTTTCCTGCAAAACGGTGAGCTACAGTCCATCACCAATGTTGGGACACATTACATATTTTTTGGAATCATTGCAATAGGACAGCAGTTCCCAAAGTTGGGGTCGGGACCCCACTTAGGTTCCCAAACATGTAGGTGTGGGGTCTTGAGATTCTCTGGAGAAAAACTGTCAATACCAGAAATGGCAATAAGAAAACATCTGCCTTATATAAACTGAATACATGATAAAAAAATAGGTCTTGAATTGATAAAATCAACATATATTGCTCACTATATTGACTTTTGATGTTGGTTATGTTGTCACTGTACCCGTATTTAAGTGTCTCAGAAAAAAAATGCTTGTATGTTCCATCAAGAGTTGGGGTCACGGGCCTCTTACATTTTTATTATGTGGGTCAGAAGCTGGGACGTTTGGGAACCACTGCATTAGGAGACTCCACAGAAAATATGTATCTGAAGATAATCTCGAAGAATGTCTACATTAATATCATTGCAAGAAGGTTGCTAGTCCCTAATAGGCATTGGGTTAGGGTTTCCGCCTTTCGGTGATGAGACGGTAGATGTCAGGAAGGAGTGTAGGAGAGATGGCAATCGCTACATCTCTCAACTAAAACACCTTCTTGAGTCTAACACAATTAAATGTACTACAAGTAGTTTTAAATTATACAAGACACTAAAAAAGGTCATTAGGTGGTTAACTGAACGCCACCTGATGAGTGGTAAGTGTCAAAATTTTAATATTTGGACAAAAGTTGGACAAAAAGTTATGTTTTTTTCTGTCCTGATGTCAAAATCAAAGAAAAGACTGTATGGTTAACTCAACAATAATGTATGGAGGGAGCTTTAAACTCAACACAGAGGTAGGACTTGAGTTGTGAACTCAACACCCAGAGGAAGGGGCCCAACCATGATCTATTTATACTATTAACTGGACTGAACTGTGACCTCAACACTTTAATAGATTAAGCCATTACCGCAACAGCTAATTACAAACTAAAACTTAAACTTAACAAAGTTAATAACAAAGTTAAGACCCAAACTGTGTCCTTGATGCCAAGCTGCACACAAAAAGACTCTAAGACATGGACTACACTACCTCCAATAAGGTACCAACAAACAGTGACTTTAAAACCAAAGCATGGACCGAACAAAGGCAAAGACTATAACCATGCTTCCCAGATGCTGGTTGAATTTCTGGCAGAATTTTGAAGGTTGAGTTTTTCTATTATAAATAACAAAGGCAGTGTTTGTGGAGCTTACTGCAAGTAAGGAATAGATGTGTAGATGCTGGGGGTTGATGGAAAGAATGATGATGAGGAGAAGAGCGGAAGGCTTTTACCTGATGATTACGTTGGCGAGACTGGAATTCCCCCTACTTATCAAAGACTGATAATTAGACAGGTATAGACACTGCCCTAGCATGAACACACACATGCATAAATAGAAAGGCTGATGCACAGATATATCTGTACAATAAAGTGTCAGAGAATCAAAGAAACTCAAAAGGTAAATGCAAATAAAATGGAATTTGCTAAACCCACTGATTTAATCACAGCACTCCATTCCCTCATCAAAGTTTACATTTGAGTTCTTGTTGTCTCCATATTCTATTCTGAAAATGAACCAGAAATGGGGTCCAAACAACATACACTTAAGGAAAAGAGGCTAAATGAGGGATTTAAGAGGACATCTTTGAGTTTCTAAATAGCTCTGAGGTTTACTCTGGTAATTATTCCAAATCCCATCTGGATTCCATCCTTCTAAAGATCCCACTATTATGCTTTCAGGTTTTGTGAGGTGAAAATGTATGAAAACGGGAAGAGGCACCTAGATTCTTTGCTTTCATATTCAGCAAACATACCAGAATGGTTCTGCAGCCCACCTGTTAAACTACTACACTGGGTTTACTATACAAACATAAGTGGCTTTTATAGACCATATTGTGTTTTATACCCATTCAAGTGGAGTTTGGGAGCTATCCTAGTCTCTCTTTGAAGGTGAAAAGTATCCCTGATCTTTTTGACTTCTTTTTGAAGATTAATGGATGTATTATGAATTAAATCTCAGTTCAGTTTCATGCAAACTTTAGGTAATAAACACTGCCAACCATGTTATTTGGCTCCAAGTTTAGATCTTCTTGTGAGTTTATTGTATTATTCAAGTAAAAAGTCAATGTAATTGAAGGGTTTTTTTAGGCAACATGTACACAAAGCCATGCAGATATTTTATCTTCCAAATTTTGTTAACTATAAATTCTGTTTGAGCGAAGGTAGACCATATTTATAAAAGTGGACGAAAAATGATCCCTGATTCTCTTCAGGCTACAAAAAACCCCCACATTGATGTTTACATTAAGCCCTTTTCAGGGCTTTCCACATAGACACAGACTAGCCAGTAATAATATGAAAGTAGCCAGCTTGGGGCGGGGGTGGGGGTGTGTGTGGGGTGTGTGTGGGGGGGTGACCAAATAATGTAAATGTAAGTAACAGCACGATATTCATGTGCATTTACTAACTTTGTCGTAAACAACAGAATATGTATACAAATAAAATAAAAATACTCTTAAGTAAAAGACGTTTCCGACAAAGATGATAAACTTAATGGTTTCATATCTCCGTTCTGCTCTTTAATCAACTTCACTGTGTCACTATCTTCCCATTCAGGATTAGAGTCCATGCCCAACTCAAAATATTGCAGCAGCAACAATATAACACTTGTAGGTGTACATTAAAATGCAACCATTAAAATAAAAAAAATCTGAAAATGTTTTAATTTGAACAATGAATGTCCCTTTTAGGATGAATACAGAATCTTAATAATACTCTGAAGCACTTAAAGTGACCACTTTTCTTCTTTAAGAAGCCTTCCAGAGTCTGCTGATTGGATTTTCTTTTTGGTGGCATCTTTCTCACACCTCTGGGCAGGAATAAACCATGAACAGGAGAAGATTGCTGATACTTTTTATTATTATTATTACAACTACTATTATTATGTGACTGGGAGCACTGCTCAGGCGGCTGCAAGCACTTCAGTGACCCGATCAATAAAGTATCTTTGAACCGAATTGAATAATAAGCAGGCTATATTATTATCTCAGACATTTGCTCAAATATAATATTACTTTCCTACTACTAGTATCACTAAATTATTAGCACCCTTATACAACATATAAAGTAGCAATAAAAACTGATTTCCACAGCTAAAAATTAAAAACAGGCAATACAAGCTGGCATGACACGTTCACAGTGCAGTGGTGGCTACACAAATAAACAGCAAATAATTCTCACTTATAAACAAACGAAAACACACTCTTACAAATCTTTTTGTTTTCACTAATTGAACACTTGAAGGGAGAACTGAATGACACTCTGCTTCTCGTCTATGACGGCTCCGACAGCCTGGTTTAACAACCGTGGGCTAGCCTTTCCGCAGCGTCCATTTAGCTAGACCTGAGTCAAGAGCCCCATGATAACACTGGGTACAACTTAAGCAGGCGGAAGAATATTAGTTCAGTGCGACCGGCCAAAAGTATATTAAAGGACCGGGCGGAGCAGCGGAGTTTGAAAGCTAACCCAGTTCACATACCAATCTGGCGGAGAATAGAGCCGTGTCACAGTGGAACTTATGCTGAAGTATGAAAGGGAAAATACGATGGGCGTACACAGCCCATCGTATGCACAGCACAACGTCGTGCACAGCCTTGCGCGGAATCACATCCTGGTCATAAATAGGTAGCCGGCTGGACTTCATTGAGTAGTCGGCTATATAGCCAGCAGCCGGCGCTTGTGGAAAGCCCTGCCCTTTTACGCTTAATATCTCACCCTTAATCACATGTGGGGTCCCCCAGGGCTCCATCTTTGGGCCTCTCCTATTCAATATCTAAATGCTCCTTCTAACCCAGATTATAACGACCAATAAGATTAGTTATCACACTGCACACCTATGCAGATGACACTTAGTCATCAAGGTGACTACGAACCCATCCAAAACCTCAGTTATTGCATTGAGCAAATCAGAAATTGGATGTCCAATAATTTTTTCCAACTGAATAGAATCAAACCACAAGTAATTATTTTTGGGCCTAAACAGGAACGTCCAAGGGTGAGTGCTAAGCTTCAGTTAATACAACTAGAAATCACTGATCAGGCCCAATCACTAGGTGTATTTTTGGACTCAGACCTGAACCTCCAGGGTCCAGGCTTAAAAGACTAATGTTGCAACAGGATCTTGAAAAACCCATCCATGTACTGTATATATATTTAGTCAGCTTGACAACCGCAACAGCGTCCTCACAGGTCTGCCTAAAAGCTTAATCAGAGAGCCGCAGCTTATCCAGAATGCTGCTGCTTGCGTCCTTATTAGAACCTGGAAGGTAGAACACATCCCCCCAGTTCTAAAGTCCCCGTAGCTCAAAGAATAGACTTCAAAATATTCCTGCTAGTTTATAAATCATTGAATGGCTTAGCTCAAAAATATGTTAATTATCTGTTTTACTATACCAGCATCCCAGATCACTCAGGTCCTCCATCTCTATTCTACTAATAATCCCTAGAATCAGAACCAATAATGGAAAAAACTGCTTTTAGTTTCTATGCTCCCCTTATCTGGAACAAACATCCAGACGACTGCAAAGCTGCTGAAACACAGAGCTGCTTTAAATCAAAATTTAAAACTCATCTGTTTAGAGCTGCCATTAAGAAACAATTATTCTTCATCGTGTATCAAATGTGTGTGTTTATGAATTAATTTCTGTTTTTCTTTTTTTTTCTTTATTACTTTCCCTAATGTATTTTTATGCTTTTCATATTTTATTCTTAATTACTGTTTTACTTTCCATGCTTGTATCATATGTTTTGGTTGTTTCTTGATCACCAAATCAAGTAAAGCACCTTGAATTACCTCGTTGAAAGTGTGCTTTATAAATAAATTACCTTGTCTTTCTTGTATTGTTTCTAAAAGCAGTGTGTAGATTAATCTGCAGATGTTCTGCGAATGCCGAAGCGGTCTTTAGGCAAGACAATTTTATTTCTATAGCACAATTTCAACAACAGGGTAATTCAAGGTGCTTTACATAGTTACAGTAAGTGATAAAGGGACAAACAAAAGGTTTGATATATCATTTGACAACGAAAATTATAGAATCATTAGAAAAAAGTAAATACAGCAATTATATAGAGAGCATTAGAGAAGAAATATCTTCATGAAGACTAAAAAGCCCAGCAGACTAGTAAGGAAAAAACAGATATCAAAGGCAAAGTTTGGTGTTAATATCTCAAGCTTTGAACATCTCACAGAACACTGTTCAAACTATCCGAAAACTGAAAAAGTATAGCAAACCAGGGAACCCGATATTCTGAAGAATATGTATGTTAGAATATGTTGATTGTCCCCTTAGAGCAACAACCAAACCAAATGTTTTGACTAAAACTAAGAAATACAAAAACTATTCATGTGTGCGATCTGACGTCTTAAGTCAGAAGAGGAAGAGACCCCAACTGAGGATTCCAGTATGTGGGTACACACGCAGAAACACACATGCATTCAAGCCCTCATGCTGAAGTCTAGGAATGCCATTGCTATTCCCAGGAATTTCTCTGTTTCTCCCCGCAATTTTCATTCCTCTCCTCTCTTTTTCATTTGGCCTAATGAATGTTGACCCCAGAGACCTCCTGCTGAGAGATGGCAGCAGAGAAGCTGACCACCCTCTGCAGCAGCCCTGCTTTACTTTCCATCTCATTGCTTTTACATGTTAAAAAAAGTATTGTTGTAATTCAGAACAAGTCATTACGTCAACCCCTCTCAGACTGTATGTGTCTCATTGTGTTTTATTCAGTCTTATATCATTTCATAGTCAGACAGCTTTTACAATAAAATAGATGGAAGTATGATTTGCCATAATGCACACAGCTATGCAACATTTCTAATATACTTAAAAACACTATCACTTTAACATTAACTATGCTAGATTTTCTTACTTTACACAAACCTTTGTCATATCAAATTCTGAAATTATTGCCTTATCCTAGAGAATTGCTATTTACCTACAGTACAGACAAAAAGTTTGTGCACACCTTCTCATTCAGTGTGTTTTCTCTGTTTGCATGACTATTTACATTGTAAATTCTCACCGAAGGCATTAAAACTATGAATGGACACATGGAGTTATGTAGTACTTTTACAAAAAAGTGTGAAATAACCGTGCCTCCAAAGTCACCGGACCTGAACCCAATCGAGATGATTTGGGGTGAGCTGGACCGCAGATTGAAGGCAAAAGGGCCAACAAGTACTAAGCATCTCTGGGAACTCCTTCAAGACTGTTGGAAAACCATTTCGGGTGACTACCTCTGGAAGCTCAAGAGAATGCAAAGCAGTAATCCGAATAAAGGGTGTCTACTTTGAGGAATCTAAAATATAACACATGTATTCAGTTATTTATTTCCCTTTTTGTTTAAGTACATACAGTAATTCCATACATTATGTGTTCATTCATAGTTGTCCAGCCATCCATTTTCTGAACCGCTTAATCCTCAAGGGGTTGCAGGGGGGCTGGTGCCTATCTCCAGCTGTCAACGGGCGAGAGGTGGGGTACACCCTGGACAGGTCGCCAGTCCATCACAGTCATTCATAGTTTTGATTGCCCTTAATTGAGAATCTACAATGTAGTCATGAAAATAAAGAAAACGCATTGAATGAGAAGGCGTGTCCAAACTTGTGGTCTGTACTGTAGAATTTGGTTTAAGCTTATAAAAAAACTGAAGAATTTACATATAAATAAAAATCTCAATAGTGAGCCCTATACATGGTAACTTTTTTCTTGACATTTTAGAAGTGAGATATGGTCAGTGTCATTTGCTGGTTAGGTTTTGTTCAAAAACAGCAGTCAGGGATTATAGTTACTGGTTACCGTGACAAATCATATAAACATATGCTAAAACTATAACAAAATATGTTGATATTAATGTAAAACAGCATCCTCCACATTTATTGCCATTCCAAGTAAAGAGCTGTAAAAAAAGCCCTAAGATTAAGTCGTCTTTTAATGCTTTTAAAAGCCATACAAGCTTTGTACTAGTGTCACATGGATAGCAGTCTGAACACTTTGTTCTGGAGCATAAAGTAACATGATTCTTTGGGTTCTGGGTCCTCTCTTAAACTTTCTCCTCTCTACCAGGTTTCTATAGGATTTAGGTCTAAAGAGAAAGACTAATTTAGGTGTGATAAACAGCTGAATTTTTTCTGGATTATTATCCCTCTGAAAGTCCCATTGATGGCATATTTTCAGTCTTGTACAAAATTCAATAAGATTGAAAGATTTTACTCGAGCTTTATAGTGTTTGGAAAAGAAACAGGCCCTCAGCAACCCAGAGCCTTCACCATACATTGCAGTGAGCAGAATCAGAAAGGTTTATTGCCGAGTGTGTGAACAGATTCACAACATTAAGAAATTTCTGTTGTACTTTAAGCAAACATACGAAAAGACATGAGCTACTTTCCCTCATATTCAGTTTTTTCTTCCCACCAGAGCCACTAGGAGCGCGTTTTCTCAGAAAGCTCAGTCAAAGTCACCGCTGATTAAAGTTTCCAGTTAAAGTCAAAGTAGACCTAAGAAACCTTCACATGCTTGCGTGTTGGATGGTAAGACAAAAGGGGCTTTTTCCTGGTACAGCTCCCAATCGACAGGTTGGCATGTTGACCATGTCTGATGATATTAGAGACATGTTGACACAGGATGTCTGTCTTAGCTGCAGTTCTCCAATAATGACCAAATGTTTTACCATCCAGCTAGGTGAGTTTGGCGCAAGATAAACCTTCCTGGTTGAGCCTTGTGTGTCACTTTTCCAGTTTAAACTTTTCAATCACTGTTCAAACAGTGGGCAAGGACACACTGAAGTGACTTACACTGAATGATTTACACACACATTTACAGTACTTGCATACAGTGTTTTTGTGTCTTTCCCATTTAGAAGAATGAATTAGCAAAATGGACCTCTATGTCACTAGTTAGTAATAAAACGTTTCTAGACATGCTAATCAACCAAAAAAAAAAACAAAAAAAAAATGTTTCAGTTACATTTATTTAATAGAAATTATTCACAGCAAAGATTTATGTTTCAAAAATAAATATATTTCTGGATGAAGGATTTCTGAAAAATCTCATTTAAAAAGTTCTATTGTATTTAAATGCTTTGCTCTACTCAATTTTAGAGTACGATTTTGTGACTCCAATAAAATATTAAAACTTTTCATGTTGATGAATAACTTCACACATGTTGGGTCAACCAGTAAAAACTAAATACAATGAAATTAGTCCCCCAGCGGCCTTGACGCCGGCTAGCCGCTGCCTCTATCAATGAGCTAACGCAGCCTTCCTTAAAAAAAAAAAACGCAGCGCTCCTCAAAGCTTATTGGTCTGAACGCCGGGGCAGCCAAGGTTCTCAAAGCTCACTGGTCCAAGCATTGAACCAGCCCCCCTACTTCAAGGCTCTCAAAGCCATTGGCAACCTACAACTGGGCAATCCCACCAACTCTTGCCCGCTCAAACCGTATTGGCTATTCCAACACCGGCCCCTGAAGCCGCCGACTTTTGAAGCAGAGGCAGAGACCACCTCTTTCTCTTCCAGCCAAATCGTGGTTAAGGAAGGACCGATTTTAGAATGTTTCTCTGCCCCCTCTCTGTTTCCCTCCCTTGTGGGATCGTAGCGGCTGGACCATGTGATCCTGCTTGAACTAGCCTTATTTCCTCTCCCTGCTCGCAACGCGGACCACAGCTGTACACAAGCGGTGCTCTGTGAATGCTGATCCACTCTCAGCATTTTACTCACCTCCCTGCGCGACTCACGTGCACAGACTATTTTTCCTTTTTTCTTGGGATTTAAGATTTTCCCATTCGACACCAGCCTCTGATCGTGGACTTTCAAGTAGGATAAATCCTCATTTCTACTTTTAAATCTTGGTTGGAGACAATTTTTGTTACTATGTATGCATGTTTCTTTGAATGGTTTAATGTGTTATGTTAAGGTTTTCTGTATATTTCCTTTATCTGTAAGCATAGCAGTGCGTCTGTAGAAACGAGCACAGGACTCCAGTTAGCGTCTGCCTGATTTTACGACCCTTTTGTTAGCTGACCAGGCTAGTAGTATTGACAGGTGGACTCTCTTTGTCTTCAGAGGTTAGGTCTAATTGAATCACCCTTATTGATAAGCGACCCCCTCCCTTTTCTCCTGTCCTCCGCTCGGCTCGTCCGCGTGCGTGCGGCATAAGTACGTGGACGGAAACACTCTGGTGACGTTCTCATTGTTTACTTCCATAAGTCGCCATGTTTGTAGTCTTAGTATAGCCTCGTTAGCCAAGCAGTTAAGCACAGACCGCGATATGATTTTCTGTTTGTGTGACCATTTTGATTATTAAATTCTCTAAACTGAGCTGAATCTCTCTGCTTCTTTTACTGTATCAATACAGCGGCCAAAGGGCTCATTTTTCAGTCTGATAACCTGGCTCAGTAATCGATATTTGCTTTATATTAAATCCAAAATAAAATTATATGAAGCTGGTTCACCCAAGTGAATAATTTTTCATAAATAATTAATTTTCTGGGTTGCCATAAGCACCCATTGATTTACAACCATAATTTCCACAAATTCCCCAACACACAGAATATAACTTTGATGGTATGGTTTTAAAAAGCAATGTAAAACAGGTTGTCAGTGCCCTCTGATGGACAAACTGCGCACACTTTTTCTTGTCATGACTAACATTTAAGCCTTGTATTTTGTCAAAAAATCAGTAATATCACCAATTTTGCATCAAAAATATTGAACAAACATAGACCAAACTAGATGTATACAGATTTCTACAGAAAAAAAAAAATCTCTCACCACAGGATTGGGATACTTAAAGCTACCTGCAGAGATCACTGATTCAAAAACAAACAGTCCCAGTCCCCCCTTCTGCTTGCATACATCTGTACAAACATGCCTCACCCTCAGCTGCATTCTTTCACCTCTTATTGCATTTTCCTCCACCATCTTTTCAAGCGTAAGCTAAACCTGCATCAACAAATCTGAGGATGCAGACGAACCAAGAAACAACTGAAACCTTAAAAAATATATGCATTAATTTGGATATCTATGGAGTTTGTTAGATTTTTTTTCTTAAATATGCCATACAGCGAGTCATCTGGATGGTGTCAAATCTGTCCACTCCTGAGCCAGGTTCTATTAAAATCATAATTTTTATGTTTAGGTAAAAAATCTGAGAAACTCAAAAAAATCCAAAAACCTTATTTGCTATGTTTAGACCTCTGTCCATGTGTTATCATATTTTTTTAAAACCTATCCAGCAGAGAAAAATAAACTATTATGTTGTAAAGCTGCTGTTGAATCATTTTATTTCTCACTAAATAATGTTGCATATTAAAAAAAGAAGTCACATCAGGATTCCCGTTAATCTAATATTTTCATCGTGGACGTTTTGATAGGTTAGTATATGTGTCATGACTTATCACTCAATTCCATTCCCTCCCTCATCATCATCCGCACCTGTCTCCAATCTTCATCCACTCACCTTACGTCGTTAAAACCAGTTCACGGTCCCCTCAGTCAGCGCCGGATCATTACTGATGTCTACCCTGTTTGGTTCCTGCTCGTCCTGTCACTCCGTTACTGCCGCCACCATCATCTCTACTTTCAATAAACATCCCTGCACTTCTGCTTCTGTGATTGGGTCCATACCGTCCATCACAAGATTCCTGTATTCACAACTCTGATTGCTTGATGCAGATGCCCAGACATTTTTAACTTCACACACGGAGTACGGGTAACTGAATCAATAAAAAATAAAAATAAAAAAAGAATCCCATGAAAGCATCTGAGCATCAGCTCAGACATGGACACTGTACCTAATGTATCTCGTTCTCAGCAACCTGGGAGTGCGTTACAGAGTTACAGAGGCATATAGCACAGCAGGGTACACAGATTGGCTGTGAAAGATTGCTGCAGCCTAACCACTCATGCAAAAAGAGCGCATTTATGGTGACCAGATTTTTTTGGACCCTTCAGTCAAAATGAAAATGAAACACTCAGAAAAGCCCTCGTTCAGAGAGCCTGGCTGTATTCTGATCATTTCATTTGAAGAAATGTTCCCTGATTTCAAAACCATGGCTTAGGTGGGGCTTCAGCCTCTGTTACATAAAGGCGCAGCGCAGTTCAGCTCCTTGCGAGCTCTGGCCACAGCAGGTGAAATTTTTATAAGGCACGTATAGCTTATTAATCTGCTCAATGTGTGATGGCGGGTTCTCTTATCAGTTTGTTCCGAATGAATATTAACTGTAATGAATGAAAATGAACAAAAATGTATCGTGACCAGATTGTTTTGGGCCCCTTCAGTCAAAATAACCAACGAAAAGTTGTAGCGCAACCTTTGCGTTACCTAGATCCAACATTAAGAAATTAAAGAATATTTGTGGCAGAGGTCATTAGGAGATGTGTGCTCCCATTCTGAACAGTCCATGTTTATTGTGATCAGTGGTGTGGAATACACAGGGTTCTGTTTTTCAGTTCAATGTCATTAGTTCTGAATTCACGTCTCATTTTATTCATTTATTTTATGCCTGTTTTTATGCCGGTTTAATAATTCATTCCATCAGTTTCGGTTTATTGATTTAATAAATGTAGCTGAATGTGCTGAGTAAGACATTTCCTACTGCAGCATTTTTTGTTGCAACACAATTCTAATCCTGTGGGGCATGCAAAATGGCACCTTATTTTACAACCCTTTACAGCTACTACGTTTTCAAGCCTATCAATGAAAATGGCTTCAATGAATTAGGAGCTTGGAACTTGATATAAGCAAATTCTCTATTTAAAGGGCCTATATCATTAAAAATCAAGTTTTTGGAGTTTTTAACCATCTGGTAATGCAATTTCCTTATAAACTGTTTTGTTGGATTATATAGAACAACATTAACTCCAGGATACAAGTTAAGTTGTAGGACAAATTAATACTATATAACACCAACGGTAACATTTTATTATATGTATGTCTATCCCAGAAGTTGAAAGCTGTAAAATAGCATGATATGACATTAAAAAATCATTCTGTTTCAATAGTATTTTTTAGTCTCATATTAAGACTGTGTTAATGCTGCAAACAGCAACAGAATAACCCTTCAGTTTGATTCTCATGCTCAACTCATGGTGTAAATCTACTATCTCCTGTAGATCTTGGGAATGTCTATGGGACAGAATGTCCCACCCAAGCCCTGCCCGGCCCTACCTTTACCCTTCCCTCCCAGCCCAGCCCTACCTTACGGAGCTCAGGTTCGAACATGCCCCGTTCGTTTTTCCTTTCAGTGCTCGACATACATCACCATTTGCCATGGTTTGTCGTAGCTAAGGGCAACAAGAAAGTTGAGAGATGGGAGCGGCAGCAGAATGCCTGAAAATGTGTAGCCTGGGGGAGTGAAGACGAAGGCAAGCCACATGAACGGAAGAGGAATGCTGAAAGACATGGGGTTGGTGACCTATAAAGGAAGAAACTTCACCATCTCTCCAGTTCTTATATACACTTTGAATTCACCTGGATCTAATTGAATAATCTAACTGTCAGAGCAGACTTCCCTAGCTAGTGTCTCAGAGTTTGGATTAGTTGCTGTCTAACCTTAATTTTGATACAGGAGCCTCTGCTGTAGACAAAACATGGCTGGATCTCCCTATCTGTGAGACAGGGAGAGGAGGGAAACACGTGACAGCTGTGTGACTGACACAGAGAATGTTCGTTTTCATTCTTTTGCCTTACCCTCCCACTGATGTGACAGTGTGTATCTGCATCTGCACAACACTGCGTTGTCTTGTACATGTTCTTCTTGTGGTACTACAATTATTTAGTGTTTGTAAATAGGAATACAGCAGAATTTTTATTTTATCCATTTGGTGTAACGGGGAATTTCTGCTACCATACTTGCTTTAATTTTTATCCAGTTCATTAGAATTCTAGTTTAATTTGTATATCTCTGTTTCAATTTCCATTAAAGATTGAATATGGAACATGGGCGCCAAACTGCAACAATTAAAGGTAATTTTAAGACGTACAAATGCCAGGTTTTTCAGCCTCAGGCAATGCTCATAAAGCAACTAGTTTGGCACATATACACAGAAGATACATTTTTATACACAGAAGATACATTTTTAAGCTGAAGCTCGCAAAGCCTTTCTCTGCTGGATGTTTTAAACACTCACGGATCGTGGTTGGCTAGGCAGCCTCGACGTCGGGCAATGTCACTACAGTGAGTCGCTCTGATTGGTTGCCGTGCTGCGTCAACAGCTTTAGGACCGTCAAAAGTTCAACTAGCTGAACTTCTGCATTGCTAGCGTTATGAGCTTTGAAGCTTGAAAAGCTTGAAAAGTTGACCGAGCCAAAACTCACAAAGCGCCGCAAAGAACGTGACGCTCCTCCAACGGCCTCAACAATAGACTTAACATGTAATCTTGACGTTGCTGACTCTGACAAAGCCTTCGGTCTGAATGCAGAAGAAAGTGTATGGTTGGGATGACCTATGTCAATACAGAAAGCTAGCTAGAACGGTCTTTTTAATAACCACTCACCACAGCAGGGAAAGTGAGCCTCCTATACTGGACAGAGAAGGAGGATTTTAC
This sequence comes from Apricaphanius iberus, assembly GCA_028564705.1. Classification (NCBI taxonomy): domain Eukaryota; kingdom Metazoa; phylum Chordata; class Actinopteri; order Cyprinodontiformes; family Aphaniidae; genus Apricaphanius; species Apricaphanius iberus. Next base: position 1,069,660 of record JAPXFQ010002314.1, read on the forward strand.
TCAGTTTGGAGGTTGATGGGTCATGATCAGTGCTCTCATATCTAGGATCAACATCATATAATGAACACGAGTATTATAAAGCTGTTTAACCGACAGATAAAGTCAGCTGTTAGCATTTTAGCCGCTAGCATCTTACCTGTCCATGAGAAATTTCACATTTTCCGCGCGTGTTTCGATGCTGTGAATGTTTTCACTTGTGTCCATCGGTTGTAGGTCTCACTTGAAGTAATTCTGGTTTTAGATCTTGTGAGGTCGCTCCTCTTCTGAAGAGGATGATGAAATATACGGGACTCAGACACAGCAGCTCCAGCCGGTTGTTTACAAAAGTATTTGGCAACCCGCAGTCTCTCTTTCTCTCTTTCTGTGGAAATGCTATGCATGTACTGCTTGAAAAGACCTAGAAAAAATAGCTAAAGCTTTGTCTCTTTTTTTATCATAAATCAACTTTTTGGCTTAATGAAAACAATTTTCAGTCTATATCTCACAGAGGTATGAAAAGTTTTACCAATAAAACAGAATGGACATTTTACATTACAATTTGTGTATCCATATTTCTAAAGGTTTCCATTTTACATGTTATTGTCAATTATTATTAGACTACAATGTTTCATAATTCCACCAACACACATAATGTGTCCTGTATTTGTGGGGAAAGTGTGAGACTAAGTGGATTTCTCTTCCTGAAGACTCTAAGACTAAAACAGATGCATGTGATTAAGACAATAGCTGCTATGTAAATTCTATTGTTAACTTTTAAGAGAGAAATTAACACTGACATTTTGTAACACTGAATATTTTGAAGTAAATAAAAAAAATATAACCGAATAGGAAGCTTGTCCATCATGTTGTCTGTGGCCTTTTTAACAGAAGCTTGATTTAGATTTGGAGCCTTTTCCAACACCAACAAGCTATGTCTTGTTCCCCAGACAAAGGTGTCTGATGTGATCTCAAAGTGGCAAGTCACTGCAGGTTTTTTTTTTTTTTTTTTAGCTCTGCCTCCAAGTTTCTTACATATCCTCTAGATGCAGCTGCTAATGAGAACAGAGTCCAGCAGCCAGAAAATGTCTCAGAGCTTTTCATCCCTAAAGGCCCTTGAGTTGGAGTTAAAGGAATGAGAATGTAAAAAATCTATTCGGAAAACAGTCTAACATGAAGAGAGAAAAAAGAAACTATGCAAGAATTAGGCTTTCATTCAGGATATTAATTTGCGGAAAAAATAAAATATGAAAAAAATGTATTTCAAGATGTTATTTTCTATTATACTGTCAGAATGATGAATATGCATATCTATCATCCATCTTCCCTAAGTTCCCTACAATTTAGACTGAAGATTTGTGTCTAAGGATAAGAACAATGAATACTCGTGGGATCCCTCATTCTTGTATCTCTGGTCTACTTTGAATGTCACCAAGAAAATGATGAAATTATTAATTAGAACCAATTTTGCATCTGCAAACTTATTTTTAAATCCTTCAAATATATTAAAGTACTTTCTTTCTAAGCATTATGACATTGTCACTAATAAATTTGATGTTTACCAATGACTGGACAACAGAATGTATGGTCGTCTTTCAAATGTTTAAGGCCTCTCGTCCAGATCAGTGTCTTACTTTAAAATTATTTAAAAGACTCCTGGTTCAGCCTGTAACATTTCCTCAGATTTTCCAACAAATATATATATTTTTTTGTTTAATGTTCTTTTTTTAAGGCAAAATTCTATTTTTCTTTTACAGGTTTCTCTTTCTATTACGCTCATCACCCCCACCGCCTCATCCTCAGCTTCACGGTGATTGTCATTTTTCCCTTTTCTCTCTAATCTGACAGATGTCTCATATCTTGTTTTATTTTGACCAGAGGGGTTTGTCCGGGGAAGACGAGGAATGCCACGAATTCAGTGTTGACACGAACACACACAACTGCAATAACACAGACACACGCACAGACAAAGAAATATGTCTATAAGATGCACTATGTTGGTGATGCTGATGCAAAAACACATTATATGAAAATAAGCCCTATTTATATAATCTTTAAGACAACTTTTGAAGTCAGTAGATATTTGTTACAGCCTTAAAGATGCCATAAATTACATGCACCCCTCACAACATTAATGAAAACAGATAACTCATGAAACATAATGTTAAAAAAAAATTATAGCCTGACATTAAAAATAAAAACACGAGACCTGCAGCAAAAACAGCAGCATACGGGGAAGAAATTAGCACCAAAATAAATGCATAAACAAGCAGCTGATCAGTTTAACCAATTTTCTGTCCTACAGTGCCTTTTTCACTCAGCAATGGAAAGAAATGCTCAGACATACAAACACACACACACACAGCGCAAACACAGCAACCTAGTGAACATTATCCTCCGACCACATGCTAAAGGCTTAGCTGCATACCAGTCGGCACACTAAACCAGGATTAAATATGACCACCTGAGCAATGCAAACATGCACGTTTGCACTTGTGTCACTGTGACAACTCTGATGCAACGGGCCTCTCTAGCTGAACCTAGCTTTAACAATTAAAATTAATGTACGACAGCAGCAAGAGTGGTGTCCTAAAGCAGAGTTCCAAATTAAAGTTTCAAACATTATTTTGAAATAAAAATGAAAATAAAAAAATGAAAATCTACTAAAATGCATAACTGATATATAGTGTGAAAATAAAGGAAGCACAGTAGTTCAATAACTGCTCAAAATGTGAGGTTTCAAAACTGCTGATCATACTGTTCCTATGTATAAAAGTCTATTAAGTATTGACAAGAAAAGTGCCGGAGGGAAGCATGGAGTAACAGAGCATTACCCCTCCCCGACATGCTGCTGCACACTGCTGGTCAGCTAACTGAACAAAAACTACAAAATCTTCCTTTCTCTTAAAAGACCAACTAATTAACCAGCTCATTTTCTAAGTTGGTGCAAGTTTATTCTATAATCGTGCTCATGTTTGCTGATAAAAATGAAAAACATAAATAAATGTTATGGAATACCATATTAGAAGTATAATTATCATTACAGGATATTGGTTTAGAAGCAGTAATATCTATGGCTTTTCTGTGTTAGGAAAAAGCAATATGATGATTTATTTAAACATTGTTGCCTTTTGATGTTGTTTAATGTCTCTGTTGGATGCAGTTCAGTAAATTAGAATATACTTTCTGATTAGACCTGTTTATCAGATTAAAGGTACCTTTTGAAATTAATCTTTAAACAGGTATAAAACATACTTTCGTTAAGCCCCCATTTCTATATAAAATGTATATTTTTTATTGATCAGGTGTAACACTTATCTTAAATGTTTTGGTTGTATTAGCTGTAAGTGGAAAATTATCATTAATACCACAAATACATTTTTAGGGGGGAGGGGGGGGTATTATGAAAAATTGACTTTTTGACGTGTAACATCCTCATAACATGTTATTCCTTCACTATAAACATGACTGAAGTGTTGCTTTGACTCATCCACTTGTGTTTGACTAATCTTTGAGTCTCTCCTGGTAATCATTGGGAGTGCTGTTTTGCCTGCTCCCACCTATCTCCCGTTTTTCCACCTATCACCTTGTCCGAACAGCTGAGCCGCTGCGCCAGCAGAGCACTCCTTCCCCTCCCCTCCCCACACATCTCTGGTTTAGTAGCAGCTGCTACAATTAGCCTAGGCTAAGTGTTTGGAATTCATCTTTGGACAACTCTATGCCGAAAAGGAGGCCATCTTTGCACAAATCACTTCACAGTGGACCGTTTTCTCAACAAAAGCCTTTTTGACAGTGGATTAATGAAGCAGATTGGCCCTTTCCATTGGAAACTGCAGAGGTATGAACTGTGACTCACGTAATTTTGTTAGCATTTGTAACTCCGACCTCAAAAGGTAGCTTCATATTTCTGTGCTTTTATGGTTGCAATGCAAAACATAGCTTCATATTTCTGTACTTTTATGATTTCAATGCAAAATGTAGCTTTATAGTGATAAATATTTATAAACGGGTTTATTAAAGGAGGTTAAATATTACAAAGGCGACACGTCTTGTAAAAGCCTCTGAATTTTATCTGCTTCTTGTAAAACCCCACTTTCAGGCTCAGATATCAGAGCATTTGCGTGACGTCTTACGATCTAGTGTGATGCAATTGTTCACCAATGTAATTTTTTCCCTAAATACTAAAATGCCATACATTGAAAACTTCTTTAAACTACCTGAGTCCCACTCCATGTGCATGCTGTGATAATGGTTGTTTTATATCCTTCTGAATAAGGAGTTTTACAAAGGGTAGGAGGGTCTTAGAGAGGCACAGGCGAATATCAAGGCGTCAAATACAGAAGTGATGAGAATATACATTTCTTTAAGGTGGATTTTGATATATACAGGATTTTCAGACAGATTTATGGTAACAATTTCATTTGAGTGTGATATAGAATTGTACTGTGTGCCTGAAAGAAGCATAATACACCCCTTTAAAAAGTATTCTGTATAATATTTTTCTCTTACGGAACTGAGTTACTGACTTTAATGAATTTGTATATGATGCCTTATAGCTATGGTGACTATAATCATGGTGGATATACAGTAAAAGACCCATACCAGCTCATGTTGATAGTCAATCTTCTTATTTGTGTGACGGTACAGCAACGGGTGTTGTATTTATGCTAATCATTGAAGAGTGCAAATTGTATCTCAATTCAGAGTTGTTTTGGAACTGTGACTTTTTAAAGCCTCTGTATACCTGCACATATTGATATAAGTAACTGCCCTATCCCTATATCCCCTTTTTGTCATAAAGCACAACTAAATAGCTTCACAGTTTTTCCAGACGTTGGTGAAAACGAAAAGAAAGCTACCTGACACACATGTCATTGGAAGCTTGTGTGCTGGATCTAGAGTTGCTAGTTTAGCTTCGCATACAAATCGGGTTTTTATTGAGGGGCATGCAACTGCACAGGTTGTTCTTAAGCCCCAATGCTTAACGCCTAACATACCCTCTAAATCTGATCTTCAGAAGGTAGAGCTAAGCATACAACTTTATATTATACTTTAGATTTACTACCTTGTTAAATCATTTCGTCTACTTTGATGTTGCATTTACAAGTCATTTTAACTCCCCTAAGGTGGTAGGAAGTTATATTAAATATAAACCATATGTGAAATATCCATCCAATTTGAGACAGCAAAATAGTCACCTCTTTTGCGTTTTGTATTAATTGTTAGTATTAACACACTTTAATTTTTTTTTTAAGAGGGTGCATAATAGTGATAATATAGATGTTAAAATGTTTTGAGACACTTTAACATGCTGAGACACTTTCGAAAATGCCCGTTTGGATGCGATAATTACTGGACTTTATTCAACAATCCTAAAGAACAGCCAAATCGCCAGAAATGGCTGCAATTTTCTCCGGAATCCTGCATCTAACCACCTACAGCAGGTTTGTATGTTATCGTCATTTCACCAATGTCTGATTTCCAAACCTTGGCCAGAACCAAAGCGGACTGCCGGAGAGATTAACTCTTGCAGCTTGATCAATTCCAACAATAAAAATGGCTGATAAAGGGGCCAGAACAGTAAAGTAAACACTAGCTACATGCTAATGCTAATGTGTGTTAGCCATTTATTAAGCTGCTTATGTGAACTTATAACGCTGGTTATGCATTCAGGCACAACATACCCGGGCTGTGCTCCAATCAACACCCGCAACTTATAAAATACCCACCCGGTTCTCAACCTCATTCTCAAAAGCGAGAATGTTTTAAAATACAAATGGAGCTGGAAAGATCTGCTGGCTTCAGCACCAATGGTTTGGGCTCCGTCTACACGCTGCTATCGGTAAGAAGCTGGTAGCTTTAGCTGCTGAAATCAGCTTTATTGACCCAGTGTACATATAAAAAATAAACCAAAGGTGTGAGCCATTAATATAATAAAGTTTCATAAAATATAAAAAGTTTAAAAAGCATCATAATAACCCTTTAATTTAAGTTACTGAAATATTTTATCAAAAAGTATTGCTATAATGTGGCTTATAACATTACTTTTTGCCGGGGCTCAAGGCTACGTCATGAAATGGGAAGCACTCACAGGGGAGGGACGTAGAGTAAACTCCAGGATATAAGTTATTTTTCAGGACAAATTAATACTATATAACGCCAATGGTAACATTTTATCATATATGTGCCCATTGCATATGATGAAAGCTGTAAAATAACATGATATAGGCCATTTAAAATGATATGGGTTATACAAAGAAACAAAAACACTGTCAGGGAAGCATCAACCCTGCTTTGGTCTTTATGCACTGAAAGCAAAGTAGTCAAAACAGCTTTCTGCACCTCTGCACTCTGAACACCAACAGTTGGGCACCCATGACTTTGGTTATTGTTAGTTATCGCAGTGTGTCATCAGTATCTGAGTTCAGTCGAGACACAATGAAATACGTGAGGTGGAGGGATGGAGGCAGGCCAACGATTCCATCTTTCCTTATTTGCACTAATAGATCGATTCAGTTCTGAACTAATACAGCAAGATTTCTGTCCGTGTGACACATATTTGTGTATGTACTCTGGTCCCTTTTTTCAAATGGCGGGGGGATCCCATGATGGTCATGAAGATTGATCAAGTAGGGTTTCTTCTTCGTATTTACCATAAAAGATGAGTCACTTTCTGATGGAACTCCATTCAGTACGCCAGATGAATTTTGTACACATCTCCTCTTTACTTGTTAGTCAGGTAGCCATTTGTATTTCACATTAGGGATGCATTTTTTAGCTTGAAAAACCTGAGCGTTTCTTTCCGAGCCGTGGCTCTACCCCTATCTAAGCACTAACAGAGCTCGTTAACAGTAACCACCTTTGCTGTGGAAGTTGAAACAGAAGTAATAAAACTAAGAGTCAGCTACTTTCACCATCTGAGACATTTTTAATAATAAAATCTGAACAGAACGCAATAAGATTAAGAAGCTTTTAAAATAGGAAACTATTTTTTACAGTGTCATGTCAGGTTTTTATTGAGGGTAATACTTTCAAATGAGGTGAAAGAGTGCAGCTGATAGCTGCTAAGCTGCCTTGTCCCCTTTTGATAATCTGATAGTTGAAGTAAGAGTTTATACATAAAGATTGCTCTTTTTATCTATTAATGCTAACTGTGCTAACAGCTAATATGCTAAATACTTTTAAATTCAAAACCATGTTTTACAAACACATATAGTGTAGCACAAACCTTTGCTTCTAATAACGATAAATAAAATAGTAGGACCATGTAATACATAAACAGTACCTGATCATGGCAGAAAGGAGCGAATAAAATGTGGTTGGGAAATCTGAATTGGCTTAAAGTGACTTTGTAAAGTTAGAAAGCTTTTTCTAAGCTTGCCTCCTCAGGCCAAATACGTAACTGCAGCCTGAATGGTAAGCTTGTGCATGAGGCTCACACATGACGAACAGAAACAAAAGCTGAGTCTGATTTGCAGGAATGACTTCAACTGTAAGAAATGTTACTGTTGTGTAAGTTTAGGTGGGGTCTGGGCTGGAGTTTTGTTGGTGCTAAAAGCTGCTCTCTGCTCTGCTGAATCCATTCTTCAGTTACTACTCGCTCCGCAGTTGTTTATGATAGAAATCGTGAACGTTACATCTGTCTGTGAAAGCACTTGAAGCCATTATGCATTGCACTGCCTGGAAAACACTGTTCAACCCAAAATCTCGCTATTTAGGTGAATTTACAGGCATAAAGAGGCGACTGCGGTGAACCACCAAGGCTCATTCTACTCACCAGGGCATTGCTGGAGATATTTATGGTTAAACTTATGTATAGTCACTTTAAATCACAGCTTTTTATCCCACGTTTTTCCCCCATTATTATCACCCCAGTGTGACCAGTACAGTCCTGGGCATTGCCTTCCCTCTGCTGACCCCACACTGAAGCTCAAGCCTCCTTCCTGCTTGAGGAGTGAGCAGGCCCATTTTGTCACCCAAGGGGGTGGGGTTCCCCCAGCTGGACGTAGCGTGTGGAAGGATCACACTATTCCAGCCAGATCCTCTCCTACCCCTCAGGCGCCTTGGTCAGCCAGGAGGAGGCAGTATATAGCCCAGAACTGATGCATGTTTTTGTGGGAGTAGCTCACATTAAGTACTCAAGGGAACACGGGGAGAACATGCAAACTCCACACAGAAAGGCCCTTTTGCCAACCCCACCCAGGGTGTGGGTGCTGATGATATGGAGGAACAAACACACACTCAGCACCCACAGCGTCGCCGGCAGGAATCGAACCCAGGACCTTCTAGCTGTGATATGAGCTCCGCTACCAGCTACGCCACCATGCTCCCTTTATTTCTGTTTTTTATTCTTTTCTTCTATATTTTATACAGTAGCCTACACTTTACATTTACTGTTTTTACAAAAAAAAAAAAAACTTGCCCTCATGGTTCCATGTCATGTAAAATACTGAATTCATTAACTACAAAGGATGCCATATTATTTGCATCCTTTGAGCACCTGGTTAAAGATCTTATGGTAGGGCAGTAACTGGTCTGTTTGGCAACATAAAAAAATCCCCAAAGACACTAGAGATAGCTTGGCTAGCAACCCTGAATGGCCACTTTTGTAGCTAAACAGGGACTGAAAATTTCCATTGTATATCTGGATGTGAATATTTCACAGCCAATCACCAAAATAATTTTTAATTTTTGATTTGTAAATACACCAAAGTTAATTATAGCAACATTTTGTGCAAGCTTTATCAACATTTCCACATATGGAAGAAGGACCTTAGAATTTAAATACAACCAGAAAAATAAATAAATAATTTACAAAATACATTAATCTGCAGTAACCCATTAACATCCAGCCTTAAAAACAAGGTTTACTGATATGCGGTATCATTTGTTGGTGATATTTCTAAATACTCCACAGATATATTTCTAAACATTTATGTGAAACTAGATTCAACATCTGCAAATGTTGTTTTCATCTATTATTGAAAAGACAACTTTTTTTGTGTTTTAATTAATCTGTAAATTAAGCCAAAATTCCAGCAAACCACTTTCACAACCCTGGTGACAGGCAAAGTTAGGTACTTATCCTGTAAGCTACTAATGCTGAAATGTACTTGGAAAACAACCAACCAAGCTAAGTAGGGTGAGGATATATTTATACATGAATTTCCATGTGAGCTTCATTATTTAAAAGGCTAATTTATTGATTAGATTTTAATTCAAATAGCGAAATGTATGTATCATACAGAGTTAACACACAAAGTGTCATATCCTGCTGGATGTTGAAGTCAGCATCCCCCTAAATCTTCTCATCACAGGGAAGGAAGCAGGAAGTTCTCTTTATCCTGGTAGATGACTTTGGACTCCAGTGGACCAACACCAGTAGATGGCATGGCACTCCAAATCAGCACTGACTGTAGAAGCATCAAAGAGGAATCCAGCGACTCAAATTCTATGCATCTCCAACCTTCCATCAGACTAAAACACCTTGATTTTAAAATAAAATGTGGATTTAATTTCCATCTTAAGAGAAACTTTACACCACTGCGCAATTGGGGTCCATGTCCTGGATAAGTCTGTGAATGGTGGCCTAGCTGACCGTCCCCTCTGTGCACAGCCAGCTTCTACAGCTTTGACTTTGTGGTTTATATGTCCATTGAAAGTTGTCAGTCATTGTCACCTTGAAAACTGAAAGCAATCTCGCTACAGCACATTTCCATACTACAAACAATTTTCACACTGGTTTTATAGATTATTTCCTCAATTTCTTTGTTTCTGGCAAAAACAAAAAAAAATTGTTTTGAACAACTCTTCTCTCTGGCTTTGGATGCTGTGCCCTTTTAAGGATTTATACTGATATATTTTTTGCACTTTTGGCCCTTTCTTATGATTCAACCATAGCAACAAGATGGTTTACAACCAATAGCAGATGATAAGCATCTTAAAAGTTCAAATAATACCTGAACTACAACTCCATGTCTAAAAGGATTTAAATCCTAGAGCAGATTTTAACAGCTTTTAACTATATGGCCAGACAAACATTTAAAGAGGTACAGCAAAAGCAAAAAAAACGTGGATTAGCTGTGCTTGCCAACAACTGATGCTGACATCCAGAACATGTTACTATGAAATATTGTCTCTACTACTCAAATATTGAACTATTAACATGTCTACAGATCCGTTGCTAGACTGACTGCTACCGAGAATCTGCCTACCCAAAGCACAACCATCCCCAACGACTCCTTGAAGATACTTGGATGATATGAGTTACGACAACATTCGTTTTATTTTGAATTTTATTCAGTTTAATTCAATTTAGTGCAAAACCCAATATTTGGTTTCTTATGGCTGTAAACCATAGCAAAATCAACAAACGTTAATGGTTAAAACATATCGCCATGTGTGTTACGAATTAAGATTATTTGCAGTTTTGCTAAGCTAATCAACTTTTATTGGTATTATAATTTATTAAGATGCAAATGTATATCTATAATGTTTAGACTGTCTAAAATGGACTGTTTTGTCTCTGAGCAAGTTCATAATTTTTACAACCGGTAGAAAAACTCTAAAAAGAGGATAAGCTTTAGGGTGATTGACATAAAAGGCAGATGAAATAAGAACTTGAGTTTCATATCCACTCTCAAACCTTAAAGACAACTAAGCAGTAATAATGTCTGATGCCACTGAGGTGGGATGTAACAAGAGACAGACTGCTTAATATACGATAATAAAGAGGTGCTGATTGATGCTAAGGAACAGCCAGTTGATCTTCTGCTAACAAATATTAGGTAATAGCCTAAAACTGCTGCAAGGGGAGGTTTACAACCTTTGTATATTTGGCTCAAGTTAAAGCAGGAGATGGGAGGAGTATACATCTGTAGATCAAGACAAGCCACTATTCGCAGACAGACAGATTAAAACCCTTATTCATTTCAGGAGAAGGTATGCAAACAACAGATTTACCTGCTTACAGGACAAACATAATATGCTTTTCAGCTTCATCCTCTAACACCTCTTCTATGATTTATTCCAACACTTTACAGGTTGAGATTTCTGCAGCCATCCTGAAGCTTTTTTTTTGGGGGGGGGGGGGGTCTACATTCGTATGTCACATTTCAGTTTGGCCTGAGGCAGTGCTTTAAACACCAAAAGTCCATTTTATTGAGAAGAAAATTGAAGAGCAAATGGAAACACGGAACAAAGCAGAGAATGGAACTAAGGAGAACAACATGTCTTGTGACTGACTCTGTGTAGGTGGATTTGTCAGTCAGCCCATGGATCAGAGCCGCACACAAACACACATGGACTCTGTGAGATCGCAAATCAGAAAGGGGGAATGAATCCAAGCTGCAGCAAAAGTTTAACGGCTGGGAGCCTGAGTGTATCGGCATTAAACACTTAAAACAAACCTGCCAAACGTAAACCATTCAGCTCCACTCAAATTACAGAGCGCAAATGGGATTAGCAGAGCAAAGTGAAAAACAGTTCTCGTATTTCGCACATACATAAAGAAATCTGACTGGGCAGGCAGTACAAGGCAGTTTTAAAGCCTAAAACAGTTACAAGAACAAATCTGTGATGTTTCTATTAGCTCAACAAAACAACTGCACTGTTGACAAAAAAAAAAGGCAGTTGCACTTTTACAGCATTAATCAAAACAATTTTCCTTCAAATGTGCCTCAGTGGTAAGAGGAGCTTCGTTGCAATCTGATAGTTGTAGGTTCGATTCCAGTTTCCTCCTGCCACATGTCAATGTGCCTCTGGCCATGTTAATAAAGTTGCCTACTAATCTGCGCATCAATCTGTGAATGTGTGTGTGTTGGCGGCGGCAACTGGGTCAATGCGTTTGAAGTACATGGGGTAAGCATGAGGCGATCAAAGAAGAAACTTGCTGGGGGAATAAGTGTCGGACGATATAGGAACAAGATGTGACCGATACAGACATACAGGTGCCCTTATGACTGCAGCATCAGTCAAGCTGAAAATAGTTTACTCGGGATCACTCTGTTTTAAACTATAAAAACCAATGTTGAAACATATTAGGAGTATTTTTGAATCGACAAATCATTAACTCTTGTTACCTTGCGAATGTCTATTTCAAAATAGCGATATTTTCAAAACGAGTGATGGAAACCACTTCTTTAGTGGCTAGGTCGCACAAATCATTTTTTTTCTGTTCTATTGAAGACATGTTCAGTCAAATGTTTTACTAAGGAGAAAAAGATAACATGGCAAACCTGGACCCAGTTATAAAAACTCTTGCGTTCAATCATCTCAATTTCAGACCTTAAAAACTCTTAAACATGAGTTTTCATTATAGGTAACACAAAACACTGCACCAACATATAGGCGAAGAAAGACAGATGCAACATTTTGGGTAGGGTTATATTTTAGGTTTAACTTGTTAATGCTCTGCATGCCAATAGTAAGTTTGGCCAGTTGGATAGAAGGAAATCACAATGATGGTTTGAAAAGAGAGAACAAAATTTGGCTTAACTGCTGCTAGTGTTACTTAATATAATACCACCGTAATTAAAACCTATAGACTGCTTGTCATGCTATTAGCTAGTGTCTGCAAAGCAACCAATGCAGAGCCTGCACTTATTTTCCTTGGCATTGATTGGCCGTACCCTCATAAGGAGAGATTAGAAACACTTTGGGAGTCAACTTTTGCCGTAGTGCCAGGGAAGTACTGGTTCCCACTGTTTGTATTAATGCATATATAGGTATTTAAGCTTGAACAATTAAAAGAAGAAGTTTATATATAGTGTATTTTCTATCCATCAGGTGAAAAGGCTATGGAGTTTGCCCCTTTCCCTGGTATTTCTTTAAAATAATTTAAGGTTTGACCTTGATACCAGTAACCAGCATATCCCTACTTGAAATGAGGTTCTGATTCATAATTCAGATTATGTATTTTATTATGTATTTTCCTCTCCTTTAGTGTTCTTAGGTCCCATCAAGCAATACCATCATGTAACAAAAACAGCCTTCTGACACACAAGTGCACAGCACATGAATGAAACTCGGTTATTGTCTGGAGGTATGTATAACAAAAAGCTAGAACCATGAACAATTGCTCTTAAGGGTAGACTTACTTCAAAAAGGTTAAAAAAAAATTCAACAAGAGTTGACCCTATTGAACTTGTGCAATTCAGCAAATATATTTTGACTAACTGACTGCATTTGCCTGGATGGGAAAGGAAAACCCCCTTTTGGTTCAAGTGAAGGACACAAACCTGCTAAAGCTCACCTCTCCCTTGCCAGTTTCTATGGAGAGAACAAGGACTGACAAGAATCAGACCTGTGCAGAAGCTATCCTAGAAATACTTCCATGTTTAACATCCTCTTAATGGTGAATAGGAGAGATGTCATCGGGGAAGTAAACGTTGGCAGAGAGAGACAAAAACAGAATTAAATTCAATGGAATTATAACTTCACAGAACACAAGAAAGTAGCTAATAATAATCGCTAATCCTTATTGTGAAAGGGTGTTCTGCAGAGGCTAAAAGCAGAGAAGGAAGGAGGAGAGTATACTGGGTTGGGATAATTAGCTGTTTAAACATTTGGTGTTAGTCTTGGCTCTCTTTTGTCCACCTGCTAATGCTGATGGCATCTGCAGTTCATTGACAACACAGTGTGAGTCTTAACCTTCTCGCACAGTGACCATCAAATAGGGGCTCCACGGCCATATCCGGCCCATGAGTTCATCTCATCCGGCCAGCAAGAGTGTCAAATTATGCACAGTCCAGTGGGAATAAAGTGTAACAGTGTTTAAAAAGGGTTAATGGCATGAGCGCACACCCATACCACTATGATAACTTGTTAGCTCTATTAGATGCCACAACTAGCTATGGACTCATGTACTCTCATAACTTGGTTCTTTGGTTTCCTTTAAGGTTAAATTCAAACAGATCTATTGGTTATTTTGAATATATATACTGTACATTTATTTAGAATTGCAGGTTATTTACAGGTGTGGTTTTGCCACATGACTCTTTCTCCAGTTAAGCTGCTTTGAAACAAAAAAATGTCAACACGTTAGCAAGCAATTTGTCAGTAAATTGAACAGACTGATTTAGGTTTCCTTAAGAAACCAATCGAAAAGCTGTGTGGAAGGAAATAAAGCACTATTACTGTGAATAATAAGCATGTATCATATCAAACTAAAAATATTGACAGTGAAGTTTAGATCGAGTTTGTTGTATATATATTTACTTAGATCTTCCTCAACTGCATATTGACTGTTTTTATGTTATTTTTTTATTTCAATGTCCTCCCATTAGCCTAACTGAGACTACATCAGACTTGATTAAATGAAAACCTCTATAGCTAACCGATTTAAAATCCGTTTTGTGTATGCAAAACAGACGACTCTAAACATTAGCATCCCCAGTCACACTTTCAAAACGAGAAATATTTAGCCACATACTTTTCTGAGTGATTTTAACAGGTTTCAATGAGCTAGCACGGACGCAAGACTTTTCCAGTTATTTTCTCTGGAACAAATCGAGGACTACCCCAATACCTTTTGCCTCAAATCGCGTGTAGCCTAGCTTATCCCCAAAATAATCACTGACCCACTGTGGAAATTTCCTGAAAATGTCATTAAAATCTGTGTATATCTTTTTCAGGACTCTTGGTAACTAACTAACAGACAGCCAGACAGACTCTGGCAAAACAAAAAACACCTAGGCGGTGGTAACTATGATGTGCACAAGAAGCAAATTTCCTTTCAACTATAACTAAGTTAATCATCACTATTGTTTCACTCTAATAATTTAGTCTGAGCATATGGTAAAATAAAAGAAATATGTAGTGGTTAAATTATTAGCTAATATCAGCTTGTCAGTCTTCCCGTTTTACACACAAAAAGTAAATGCAATACTAACTTTCTACCACATCCTGTTTCGAATTTCAAAGTTAGCAAAGGTTAAATAAGGTCTATTCAGTTTATTTGTTCAGTTTTTTAATTGTGAATATCTGTTTAAGAAGTTACATTTTGATTCAGAGTGAATAAAGTACCTTAAATCAACATGCTCTTGAAATGTCACACTACAAACAAAACAGTTCCAGTAGTTTTTTATGCAGTAGGCTATGTATCAATAAGACCCCGGGGACATGCTGAAGTTTTTTCACTGACACACACTATTTTGAAGTATAAATGACTAATTATCCAGAACGTTACAGCTAACCTAAGAAAACATGTGCAAGTTGGGACTTTTTCTAGTACCAAAAAACACAGATCATGCCGTGTGGTCACCAAAGAAACACCACACGCAACTCCTATAAAGGAAACATAGCATGTGTTTAAATTCAGGGACGGCATTGTTCGAAGGACCTAACCAATTGTTGTATGTTGGGTCATTTGTTGACCGCAAATACCAGAAGTGAGCGACGGTGAATTTGGAAGCTCTAGCCTTCAAATGTATTCCCACATTTACGAAGTAGAACTAGCAAAACTCTTGTTAGCAAGAAGCTGGGTTTCAATTACATACAGTATATGCGTAAAACTTTGTAGATTTTGTCAAAGGTCTCGAAAAAACACAATTCTGTTATTGCGGTGATTCCGTTAAATAACAAACTCAGTTTAAATCACAAGTTTTCACGTGAGTAAGAAAGTGGCGACGGATGTGAACATTTACAGTGGCAGGCACGGTACTAGCGCTCATTATCAGCCATGAGGAGGAGAAGTAGATGGGTTGTAGAGGCATTGGAGCAACAAGCCCCTTTTACACGGGAGCGCTCTCGGTAAATGCTCGAGTTTCTTTGCTCTTTTGAATCTAATATATTAGTTATGCCTTTATCACGAACCAACTCAGTCTCTTCGTGTATGGAACGCCAAACTGTTCAAAATTAAATAAATAAATAAAACATTATGAAATAAGTATCAGCATGAATTATTATTAAGTAAATATTTAATGTGACAATAAAACAGTCAAAAAAGGAATTTTGTTCAAATGCAATGCCCAATATTTATATATTTTAATTTTAGAATATATATTAGTATTATTTTATATACATTTAATTAAATATGTATTCCACTGCCATTTTTTTCATATTATAATTTATTTTGAGTTTTTTTATTTAATATAATCAGTTTTTAGTCAAAAATCTTTTTTTTTTTTTTACAAACTTAGCTTTTATTTCATAATAGGGTTTTTTCATAATGGTGTATTTATTTCAAAATAACTACCCAAAATACTTTAAAAAATCAAAAATGAAATAAAGTATCATTATTATTAGCACGTTTACTTCAAGACTATTAAGAAATGTAGCAGACATAATGTAGGTTTATTTTCTGTAGCCCTTTACGCTTTTCACAACTCTACAGATATGCTCAAACAGCAGCCTACCAGTGCTGTTTTTTAGGTTATGCTGACATTTAATGTAAATGCAATCCTTGTAAATGAATTAGAATTTATACTTTGATATTAAAATCAAATGAAAATTGGTAATGCTATTATAGCAAAAGTAATAATTTGAGGACACCAGGAAGAAGCAAGTTCCTTTTTGATGTGAGGTGAGGGCTAATGCTTGTCTAGCTTTATGTCATGTTTAGGTTGTTATTTGGTGGACAAAAAAAATATCAAGAAAGAGCAACAAAATGTCATTGAGTACAACTAAAAGGTTACACTGTTAATAGAATTTACATGGAATACATTGAAAGTGACATTTTTAAGGTAACAAAATTTAGGGCCTGGATAAACAAAACAAAAAAAGACCAATTTGAAGGCAGAAAGGGAAAAGAATGTGTTACCAGGAGACAAAAGCGTCAATCATGAAAAACAAACAAACAAGACACAATAAGGAAAAAGAACATACAACTTTTTTTCTTGTCACACTGGAAAGCATGCTCTGTTATCTGCATACTACACAGAAATATCTCTGCGGATGTTATGACTAAGCTACCTAACCTCACATATGCAAACCGTGGACCTCCCCCTCTTCCCTTTAAATTCCACCTGGGCTCCGGGTCACGTGTAGAGGTGAGGAAGCCCACGAAGGAGCATGTGCACGCGCACACACAGTCGAGCGATCGTTGACGTGCGTGTGCACAGGACCGAGCATCAGACAGCGTGTGTGTTTGTGGTTTGCAGAGGCATGACGGGTTCAAAGGAAAAAGCCTTGGAGTATACCTTACAGCTGAACCCGCTCACCTGGCAGAGTGGCGATTCGTATCAAAGCAGGCTTTAATTCTTAGAGGACAAATGCAGCGAGACACTCTCCATTTGTTACAATTTCTATGTTATGAAAAGGAGAAGAAACCACAAGTCTGTGTGTGAGTGTATGTGTATCTGCATTTTTTTCATGGATTTGTTGTGAAGATCTGCTTTAAAAAGTGAATAAATATAAACATAAATTTATGCTATTTTAAGTTTAAAAAGGGCTCCTCTTGGAAATGAATGAACATTTTTAGGCCTGTTTCATATACATCAAGTAAAATCGCAGCCTTTGCGATTAGGAAATCGCATTTTACCAAATCGCGATTTAATTGCATATGCAATTAATCGTTCAGCCCTAATATATATATTTATAGTACAAACCAAAAGTTTGGACACAGCTTCTCATTCAGTGCGTTTTCTTTATTTTCATGACTATTTACATTGCAGATTCTCACTGAAGGCATCAAACCTATGAATGAAGACATATGGAATTATGTAGTACTTTTACAAAAAAGTGTGAAATAACCTGGCCTCCAAAGTCACCGGACCTGAACCCAATCGAGATGATTTGGGGTGAGCTGAACCGCAGAGTGAAGGCAAAAGGGAGAACAAGTACTAAGCATCTCTGGGAACTCCTTCAAGACTGTTGGAAAACCATTTCGGGTGACTACCTCTGGAAGCTAAATAAAATGCAAAGCAGTAATCAGAGCAAAGGGTGACTACCTTGAGGAATCTATAATATAACACATGTATTCAGTTATTTCTTTCCCTTTTTGTTTAAGTACATACAGTAATTCCATACATCATGTGTTCATTCATAGTTTTGATGCCCTGAGAGGTGAAGTGTGTCCAAACTATATATATATATATATATATATATATATATATATATATATATATATATATATATATATATATATATAAGGAAGCAAGCAGTTACTTAACTTATTATTGAATAAAATTATTTTGTGTGTTTTGATAAAGGGAGACCCTTATACACACTGCCACCGCTAGAGGGACTCAGTGAGACTGGGAAAGGCTTAAAGCCAGACTCACACCAACATCTGATCCACTGTCAGATGGTGGCTTCCTTCACTCAGGCTCAAACCGATTTCAAGGTCTGCTAACATATTTACTCTAAAGCAAGTAAACTCACTGATAAAGACAGTGAGAAAGCATCCGTTCCCATGTTCAGCAATGCACTTTCGCTTTCAGCTCTAACTGGTTCTCTTGCTCCCCTTTACTTGAACATCATCTTCATAACAACTCACAATTTTAGAAACACGCCATTCAGCCGTTACTGTAGCACCTCTGCCAAAACAGAAACAACAATAACTACAATAAAATACAAGAAACACTGAAACGTAAAGAATTTTTTGTTTTCACCTTTTAAGGTGTTGCAGATGTAGCACAGCTGGAAGACCCCAACGAGTCACTAAGCATGCCAAAATGTTATTTTAGATGGTATTTGATGTATTTCCTAATGCATATCAGCTTAGAGCAGATATAATCCAGTCTTGTACTATTCCTGTTGATTTTACCTTTAACCTAAGTGTCAAAATGTCCTTTGAATGCACTGAAAGGTCGGTCTGTGTTGTGTTATGATATGAATCCATGAGTTGCATACTCAGGAAAAATCTTACAGCTAATCAAAGAAAACGTATAATTTAAAGCTAATTTAATAATTTCTGCCAACCCAATTTTAGATGAGAGAATATTTCACCCATATTGTTAAAGGCTTGTGAATAGATCAGAGAAATAAATAATGGACTATTCTATCTAATCATCTTTACCCAGGTTTGTGGGACCCTACGTCCTCTTCAGAGCTCAGGAATACTTTGTAGAATCATGATTGGAATTAAATATTAAAGAATTATGATTGAATTAGAATTTTCTATCAAGCATTATTTATTTATTTTAAATGTGAATCAACTGATGTGACTTCAGTCTCTTATGTAAATTAATAAATTCATTGGTGACTTACTACTTAATAACAAAGCAAGTTTGGAATAATTGCAGAATGCAAAAATGATCAAGCCCCGAAAACTAACATATTCTGTTCTGTTCATATGGCTTCGTCATGCAATACATGAGCTAAAACCAAAAGGAGGCAGTTACTTCTACAAATGGAGATGCAAGAAAAATATCTGGGATTGAGTTCAAAAACCTGAAGAAGCGGCAGGAATGAGAGCGAGTCTGATTGGACAGGGCTGAATTTAGGGCGGGGTTATCAACCAGCTGAATCTCTGATTGATGAGGTGTGAATATTCAATATGTAGAGAGAGAAAGCTGCTAGAATATTACATGACACATATGCAGTGATTTTGACAGCAGGGTTACAAAAGATAACGCATCTGCATCTGGTGAGAGCCGAGTCTTACAAGTAAATATCAGAGTGAGGTTTGGGGGGAAACTATGAGTGAACAAACTCCTTCTAGAGGTTTCCTTTTCTGTATACAATGCATGTATACAGAGATATTCCAGACAGATGTAACATATAAAATGGCAGAGGCAGTCAAATGTTCTGTGTCTAGGACAGGGGCACCTCTAGGAAACGTTCTGGGGAGGACAGAGCCCAACCCTAAAAAATGTACCCCCCCCCCCAACATTATAATGCTTATAAATTGTCCAGGAATCAGAGCTTGGGTTAGTCATTTACTTGCTACTTGTTTTGGTGTAACCCTCTATTAGGCAAACCCGTCAAGGCTGCTAATATGGGCTGTAACTACAACTTTCACTATACAACTTTCACTTTCCTAGTCAGAATTCAGCCTTCAGGTGGTGTTCAGGAACTTGACAAATAAGACTCAAAACATAATTTCAATTACCCCCCCCCCCCCTTTCAAAACTTTCTGGAGCAGTGCCTGGTGTAAGCTGGACTAGCCATATACATTTGAGGGCATTGGAAGCAATAAAATAAATTAATCAGTGTATACCTACAGTGGTATACGCGATCTTGTGCTTGACTGGGATAACAGGGCTAATCTACGCACCCCAGCTTGCTTTTCCAGACGTTGTTATCACTGACAGAGCAGGAATGTCTGGGATCGTATTTTCACCTGAGGAAATGAACCGCCAGATGCATGCTTTACATGCTTTATAAAGTAGCATGCATGCTGCAGAAGTGAGAATGGTGGGTGACG
This sequence comes from Apricaphanius iberus, assembly GCA_028564705.1. NCBI lineage: Eukaryota > Metazoa > Chordata > Actinopteri > Cyprinodontiformes > Aphaniidae > Apricaphanius > Apricaphanius iberus. Next base: position 1,089,944 of record JAPXFQ010002314.1, read on the forward strand.
AGGTCCTTGGCTGGCATGTTGCTGCAGGTGGCCTCCTCTCCTGTTAGCAGAGCGCATGCCGCCGGACACAAACCCCCGTCCGGGCTGCCATGAAAGCCAGCAAGCAAGAAGGTGCTCACGGAGACAAAAAGTTCAAGAAAAGCTTAGGAAAGTGTGCAAACACCCCGGTTGCATCGTTATTCTTGACATATGAGCATCATTACTATCGCAGCACTTGTTATGACGCTGTTTATCCTTTAAACATTTTATCTGGACTTGCTTGAGGAGCCAGTGGAAGCCCCGGCGCCGGCTCGGGGAGCGCGGCAGGTCTCATCATGCGTGTGTCTGGGGCTTCTTTTGCCCAACCGGACTCATAACAATAATAACATATGTGCAAGAAAGCGCACTTACCGCAGAGTCTGAGCGTTTTAGAATGGCGTACAGTACGAGCCAAATCACAACCCAGTCGAGCTGTCGCAGGCGCCTCAAGTTTCTACCCATCTTCAGAGGAATAAAACGGCGATCCACCTGCGTAACCAATCACGGACCCGTCTCTTCATGTGCGTGTCATGTCTCTGTGCGTCAACTACTGCACACTTGCTGTTGGAAGCGCAAAGTATCAGCAGAAATGAACTTTTGCTGTTGCAGTTGCTGTTGTTGCGCCAACAGAGAGTGATCCTGTAGTGATCCTGGCTCTGGCACGATGCGCCCCACCAGTCCCCACTCTATTTCCCTCCCCTCGCCTTGCAACTCGCCCACCCCGGATGTGCGCGACTTCAACACGCCGAGCGCAGTGATTTGTGCTATGTGCATCTACACTAGAAACTTGAAAAAGCTGCGAAACATATCAAATCTTGTTTAAAAGTTTCTTCTTGCGATGGATTTCTCTGTTCATTGAGGGTTTCTGTCCTGTTGCTTTTAATCAACTGAAAATAAATAAAGCTAACTTCTTCATGCCCGATATGCGCGGATGGATATTGCTTTGCGCCCAAAAGAACTGCTTTGGGGGAAAAAAAGTTTTTACATTCACCCCTTCTTTATTTTTTTCTTCTTTAAGTCTAGGCATGTTGAATTCCTTTTGGATTTTTAAACATCACCTTTCACATTTATGATTCCTTGCAGGTGGATGAGAATGACAAGAGAGGGGAGCAAAAGGTTTCAGGAAAGTCTCACTCTTGGAGTTCCCTGCCTGCATCCTTTAGCTTCAGTGGTGAATCATCAAAATACCATCTGTCTGTCTGCAAGTGTGGTAGTTTTTGTTTTATAATTGAAAAATAAACAAAGTAATACGCAAATAAAAATAATCATGATTACTATAGCCTATAGTTTTAGGCCACTTTCTAATTAAAACGATGCAAAATTATTTATTCAAACTTGTAATGTTTTCAACAAAAGATTAGAACAGAAAACAATAGCAAATGTTACTCGGAACACTAATTTCCACTCTTTTGCAGTTGTTTTATAGCCTACTGGATACATTGCATTGCATTTGTATGTGTCAAATATATCTAGCTATAGGCTACATATTTTGTTTATAGAGGCAGTTTAAGGAAGATGCTAACTTTGCTGAAGAGGTCTCTGAAAGACTATGAACAACATAACAGTTAAACCAAATAAAAAAGGAAATATTAATTGACTGAAACTGAACGGTAGCCTATAGAAACTAACAGCTGCCTCCATTTGTTTCGTTCTTGTCCAGGAAAACACTGAGTTAACAGCTCTCTGATGACCTTACTATATCAGTTAATTCTCTCCTGTTTTCATACAGGGAGCCTTTGGAGTTATAATTATGATTCTGGTAGCAGTAACCTATATTTTGTTGACCTGCAGCTGCCTGACATATTTCTACAGAGTTTATAACATTAATCAGGCCTACTGAAGATAAAAGTATACAAATGTAATAATAATTATGGTTTATTTAGTTTTTTAGCATCGTTAAAGTAGTTGGATGCTGATATTTAACCTTGATAAGTTTTTTTGCCACCAGAAACAATGACCTCTGCCCTTTACGCTTTAATCTCAATGGAATTGTGACTCATCCACTCACTGACTTTAGGACAAACTGACCCAGTTACTGTGGACTGTATTCATAAGTATGTGTGGTAAGAGGTGTTGTATAGGGGGAGCATGTACATGAGATTAAAAGTGGCCCGAGAATGAAGCCTTGAGGAACCTCTCATGTGATCTTTGTTATAGGGGAGAGTTCATTTCGTTTCCAATCCACATTTAAACTTAAAGGTAGGGAGGTGATTACAGACGGAGAGGTCTCAGCTAAAACGGACATCAGCAGGCTGATACTGATTTGCAGGTACAAAATCGCAAAATTCGCCGATTAATATTTCTGCCTTAATACGTCAGCCATCCTGCAGTGTCAGATTCAAACAGGGAGATGACGTCATCTATATAAAAGATACATCAACAGGCTGTTAAAAAAAAGAGTGCTGAAGGCTTAGGTAAAGATGAACTAAAATAGAACACTGAAGAGCTAGAAGAGAACTGTTTGCAACTTGAGTATCTCACCATGTGGAGAGTGGAAACAAGGTTAAACAGACCTGCCCCCTGCTTTTAGCTTTTATTTTTAATTAGTGTTAAGTAGTGTTTCACCATTAAATAATCATAACAGGTAGATAGTCACAAGGGAATTTTAAGTTGTCATGTGCGCTCATATTTTTGCCACAATTAAAGGTAACTTAAATGCCGCACACTGCTAAAATTTTTGCTTCTTCACCAGTCTAATATATATATATATATAGTACAAATAAAAATTGGCACTTTTTTGGCTAATTCTGCGACTTGGCACCATGACCACCTCTGATGGGAAAGACAGTTTGAGCTTTGATTTCTGACCGCGTACTTTTTTCGGTTATGGACGCGCTGATAAGTGTCCCTATGTGTGAGGAGGAGTGTGTGTCTGAATGTGTGGCCCCTCCTCTGCTCCCCTGCTGCTTTTCGCCGCTGAGCTGAGAGTGCAGCAGCTCGGAGAGCGCAGCACCCTGTGTACCGCTTTGACTTCGGTGAGTGGGACAAACCTCTTCCTTTGGCCAGATTTCTGTGGTGTTTTTGGTTAAATTTGAAGTTTGTGTGGAAGTTTCGGACTCGCTTTACGCAGAGGGACTAATTTGCCTCTCCCTTTCTCCGTCTAGGCTAGATGACACAGAGTAGAGGTTTTGGAGCAGCCGATGAGCGCGTTTGAGGTGCTTCCTGCTGGCGAAGAGAGGGGGAACTAGTCTGCAACTGCCAGGCGGATACCAAAATGAGATTCTTGTAAGAATACGTTTCTAATAATTGCTTAAATCCTCTTCGGAACTACTGTCTCCGCATGCAGCTTGCGGGGCTGTGAGCTGCACCGACGGTGCATGGTCGTAGCCCCGGTCTAGGTTATCTGCCACAAAATACCCCCAACTCTAACAAACTAAATTGATATGTTTGCGTATTTTTGCAGGATCTGTCTGCTGGCTGTCTCTTACGCGCTGAGATCTACGCACGGAGTAAGTCCGATTTGCTTATAGGCTGCCATCCGCGTCCTGCAGGTGAAGCGGCTCTCCGCATGCTTTACGAGCCGCTCATACAGCAGACTCTGCACATGCTGTTGGTTGTGGCTGATATGTATTTAAACCCCTGCTCATATAGATCAGTAAATGTATCCAAGTGTGTTTCGAAAACTATAGAAGCATCTGATTTCTGCGCGCAAAGCCTGTTTAAATGCCATGTCCATACGCATCTCTAACAAGAAAAGTTTCTTTATATTTCGTTTACAGAATAAAGGACAGTTAAATTAGTGCTGAACAACACTATAATTTTATTCACATTTCCATAAATTATTTATATTTGTACATAATCCTGTGCTATTGGCGTAGATCATTTTATTAAAAGCTTTGGACAGAAGTCAGCATGAATAGCCTTAGGCGCTGATAATACAGCTGATATTTGAGTGGACCCGCTCACAGTCATTTGCAATGTGAACTCCGCCCCGCTGATAAATATTCAGGACCATCATTAGGGTAACCGACTTGTCCAAGCCCCACCTTTTAGCTCTGCAGCTTTCGTCGAACATTTCTGACTCTCCTATATGTTTTCAATGGGTCTCCAAAATCTCTGCTTCTTTATGTACCAGTGGTCCCCCAAAGAAAATAAAGATAATGACGGCTGTGCAATATACATTAAAAGAGAACAAACATAATCCTTTAATAGTTCCACATTGGGAAATTTGGTCATAGCAGCAGGATAATTAGAAGAGATTTTAGAGATATTAGAAGAGATGAAAAAAAATGAGCATTTCCATTTCGTTAAGGTACACAAATGCCAGTGTGGTTCACTGAGTTTTCCAGTGATAGGCCAAAAAAAAAGTAGTGCAGTAGAAAATTAAGTTTAACTTTTCAAATGAATTTACTTAACCAGTACCCTCGAATAAAATGTAGAGATCAGTCTAATTGCCTTTACAAGCAATCTATTAATAAAACATTCATCCTGTGTGTAATTTTAGCTCAGTATGCAATGCAAACGACTGACTTGACAAGTAGAGCATTAATCAGAAAAGCAGCCAATGGTTACTCTGGAGGAGCTGAAGAGAGCCATCGGTGAGGTGGAATAATAGGCTAAGAGGGCAATGAATTAGTCATCTAATTCATAAATCTGAGTTAATAAAGTGGCAAGAAAAAAAGGAATTTGTGCATTCAAAGTTCACCACAAAGAGAGAAAGCATGTGGAAGAAGGGGCTCTATTCAGATAAGACCACAATTCAACTTTTTAGGTGTTATGCAAAATGTTTGATGTGTTAGAAAACTCCATGTCACCCTGAACACGTCTTCCCTAGAGTGAAACAAGATGGTGGCAGAAACATGCTGTGAGGATGCTTTTTTTTTAGCACAGGCAGGGAAGCTGGTTAGAGTTGATGGGAAGATGGATGGAGCTAATTACAGTACAAAGGTTGCAGGACAACAACTCTACATCAAAGCAAAGAATGCTCCAGTCAAAGTAGAGAACTAAATAAGCATCAAGCCATACCCCAAAACAGTTGCAGCCTTAACTACAGTGAGGTTGAGCAAAAAAGAACTACACAGTCTTCATATATTTTTTTAAAAGGTTTTTTGGGCTAAGGTGGCCTTTATTGACAGTGGGCAGATTGTGAAGGGAAGATAGATGGACATGCAACAAAGGACACTTGGGATGGGACTTGAACCAGGAGCGGCCACATCGAAGATGAAGGCCTTGGTACATGGGGTGCCCGCTATAACCACTGCGCCATGCAACGCCCAAAGTCTTCATATTTATATGTAAAATTTTCTTTCTTTCTTTCTTTCTTTCTTTCTTTCTTTCTTTCTTTCTTTCTTTCTTTCTTTCTTTCTTTCTTTCTTTCTTTCTTTCTTTCTTTGTGGTGACAGTTCGGTTCCTTCTCTTCATTTCAATACCACCTTTGGAAGTCAGTCTAGCAACATAGATTTGACAAAAACATTTGACTAACGACAAATACAATTCACTAAAATAAATGAATTGGCCACTAATTCGCTCTTACATTATCCGGCCCCTAATTGGAGAACTGAGCAATTACAAACTTACCATTAATCAGTAAGAGCCAAACTGATATCAATGTCCATGAACAAACATTCTTCCTCTTCATTCCTTAGATTAAACTTCCTCTAACAGGCATAGCTTGTTTAGAGCTCTTTCAAGAATGCTGCTTTTAGTCTTTACTTTCAGTCTTTGTACTGTTCCATCCGAGTCTGTCAGTGTCTCAATCACTCTCCCCATGAGCCAGGAGTTGCGAGGAGAAAAACTGTCCACCAGCAGCACAAGATCTCCTATCCTAAAGTTTCGTCTTGGCCTCATCCATTTCTGGCATTCCTGAAGAAGTCGAAGATACTCCCGACTCCATCTAGTACAAAACAAATCCACAACATAGTGAACCTGCATCCATCTTCTTCAGGTTTAAGTATCATCTTTGCTGAAGACACCTGGAGGCATGAGGGGCTGTGACTTCAATAGCAACAGGTGATCCGGTGCTAAAGGTTCTACATCATTTATGTCATCTGAGACACTTGTGAGCGGTCTGCCGTTGATTATACTTTCAACCTCATACATTATTGTTTGTAATGTGTTGGAACTTGTTCAATCAGAAAAGAGCTGAGAATTCTGTTTGAATTTGTCTCTCCCAGACCCCACCTTGATGAGAACAGCTGGGCTGTTAAAAATCCACTTTGTACCCATTGGTTGTAGATGTCTCTCCATCTCGTCATTATCCAATCTTGGAATGGCTTCTCTTAACTTCCTTTCAGCTGCCACAAAATGTATACAATTATCTGACTTCAATATGGTGACTTGACCTCATCTGCAGATGAAACGACAAACTGCATTAATGCAGGAGTCTGTGTCAAGACTGTCTGCAACTTCAATGTACACTGCTCTGACAGTGAGGCAGGTAAATGTTACTCTATATCTTTTGACAGTACCTCAGCCCCACTTGACCTCACATGGACCAAAATAATCAAAGCCAGTGTTTGTAAAGGGAGGTTTATCTGGTAAAAGGTGATCTAAAGGGAAGTCTGCCATCTTCTGCTCCCCAACCTTTCCAGAATTCGTATGGCAAGTTTGAAATTTGTTGATTATCTTTCTAACTGCAGAATTGTGGAATCCAATACCGACATCGCAGTTCAGAAAACACATAGTTGCGCCTGCAGTTCCCAGTTCTTTGATGAAAGTCTCTTAAGATGAATTCAACGATCTTGCTTTCTTAAGAAATAATTGCTGGTCGTTTAGTATTTTCTGGTAAGGCAGATTTATTTAGCCTTCCACTCACTCTCAGTGTCCCATCTTGAAGGATTGGGTCTAGTTTTAACAGCTGACTGTTAGAACTGACATGACCTCTTTTCTGCAGGACTTTGATTTCTTCTCTATGATGCTGTTTTTGGCTGAAGCGAATCATTTCTGATTCAGCAGCTTCAGGATCGTGTAATGCAAGTAATTTTCTTTCCATTGCAGATTTAAATTTCTTCCCATACACTTGCAACTTTAATGTTTGCTTTTCAGGGTCGTTTTCTTTTGTCTGAATTATTTTTGTGTACTGTTTCCTTTCCTCATTTAACCTCCACAGCACTTTCTTTAACATGATGATCCAGTTGTGACCATCTTGACCTCTGGATCACCTTGAAGGTTTTTCTTCTTTCTCACTGGCTATTCTGGCCAGTCATTTTGATTTAGCAGAAAGTTTGGCCCACAAATCCACGACCCTCCTTCCACCAAATGTTTTGCTTTTAAGCCTCTGCTTGCTTGACCTGGATTTTCCTGGAACTGATGTTACATATTTCCATTGCGCTGGTTTGGTTGCCTTTCGAATCAGTGAAACTCTGTTTGCAACAAACGTTTTGAAGCGAGAGGTTTCACTGTCAATGTATTTAAGCACAGTTGTGCTATCTGTCCAGCAAACAGATTTTTGCAGTGGAACGTGAAGTTCTTGTCATAATAATTTGTCTATCCTCACCAAATCCGCTGCTGCAGTCAGCTCAAGCCTGGGAATTGTGACTTGTTTGAGCGGGGCAACTGTCGACTTTCCAATGAGAAAAGCACAATGACTTTTTCCTTCTTCATTTTCCATCACCAGGTAAGAGACAGTCCCATAAGAGTGATCTGAAGCATTGGAAAAATGGTGCAGCTGGGCAACAACAGGACATCCAAAATCTGTAGGCTTTAAGCATGTACTCACATTAAAGTTGGAGAGAAGGACAACATCCTCCTTCCATTTTATCCAAACTTTTTTGTGTCTTTCATTGATCTCTTTGTCTCAACCATGCTGCTCTTTACATGGGTCCTTTGCAGGCAAGATGACTGGTGCTAGAAATCCGAGGGGGTCATAAATGGAATTAATGATTTAATTATTTAATTAATTGTTTTTTCTTGCAGCTTAGTGTTGTTGAAGAAAGTATCTGCCTCTGTGTCCCACTGCACACCGATAGTTCTTTCAATTGGCAAATTATCATGCCTAAGATCCAGATCTTTTACTTTGCTGGCTCTGTGTTCTCTGGGAATTGACATCAACACCTTCCGACTTTTGCTTGTCCACTTTGTTAATGTAAACCCTCCACTGGCACACAAAGCACGAAGATCACTGACCAGTTTCACTGCTTCATCTTCTGTAGCAACTGCTTCCAATGACACTTCTGCTTATTATCCTCTACAGTTCTTTTTAAAGCATATGAAGCGACTCTTGGTGAGGAAATAGCTTCAAAGAGATGCATTGTCATTCTATATTCCTTCATCGGCTCATTCAGCTTGCCATTCGGTCAGCAAAGAAAACAAAGGAGATGAGCATCTTGTTCTGGTAAATTGACTTGGTAAAAATACACTTTTGGCTATTAGCTCTTCACAGAATCGTAAGAGAACACCCACCAGTGTGGTGGTCAGATCAGGTCCCTGAATTAACTCCTTGTTTAGAGATACATCTTGGAATGAAGCCGTAGAGTCAAACACCGACCGTAAATTTATCTTTTTAGGGTGATTAACCCCATGGTGTGGTATATTGAACATCATTGTTGTCATCCCGACTCAATTGATGTTCTGGAACCTGAACTGCATAGCTTTTGGTGATTATGTTTTCCATTAAACTTTTGTAGTCTTCAAAGAACTGAAGATCCTTCCTAACCCTTCTGAGCAAACATGCCATTTGCTGTTCAGCAACGCAACAATTGTTTGGCATTTGAAGATCCTCATTTCTAAGTGGTAATCCAATGCAATAATGACCGTTCTGAAATGTTGTCTTTTCTATAGATTGTGGAAACTGTTTGGCTTCTTGTGATATTTCTTCCTTGTCATCATTATTACTTTATGAGAAATCAGTGTTCTTCTCAACTTCAATCAATGATTTCTGCTTACTGAGTGTAGGTTTTCATTCTCTCTGTTATTAAGTTATTTTCTTATGGCTCCATTCACAATCCAGCCAGTGGTGGTCTTTATTGCATAAGGATCTCCATTTTGTCCGTTAATAACATGCCATGGTTCCATTGCCTTTGCACAGTTGGCTCCAATAAGCAGGTCTACATTGGCTTCTATCTCTGGTAGCTATACTTCATGCATATAAGACCACTTTTGAAAGTCTGGTTTATTGGGTATGTTTCCATTACTTACAGGTATACTAGTGTGAGTAAATACTTTTGGTAAGTCAATGAATTTAGAATCCTCCAACCCACACACTTCCAGGTCTTTTATGACAAAATTGTTTATATATTTACGGCCTTCTGGCTTTTCTTGACTCATAGTGTTTAGGAGTATCCATGTAGGCTTTCCTTTGGAATTCAGTCTCCTTTGTAAATCTTCAGTACAGAATGTCGCCGTGCTTCCTAGGTCTAGAAAGGCGTACGTCTATGCACTTATCCCTCATTTTCGATTTTGTCTTAACTGGTACTATAGCAAGCACACATTCCTCTTCTCCGGTCCCTGTAAGCCCACAGGTCTCCTGATAGGAACTCGAGCACAAGTTGCTTCACTTCCATCAGAAATATTATTGCTTTCAGGTGAAGCTGAGCATTCTTTTTTCTCCATGTGTAAAATGTCTGGGTGCTTCACTGTACACTCTTTACACTCCATTCTTCGTTTACAAAACTTACTGAAATTACCAGATATCAAACAGCATACAACAAACAAACAACATCAACAACAACATAAGCTCTTTGAATTCAAGAAGTCTACTCGTTCTTGGTGTGGTTGATTTTTCATTTTGGTACACGATGTGAGGCTATGAGGCTGTTCGCAGTACACACACGTGCCGTCACACGATATTCTGGGATGTTGCCAAAGAGTGGATCCATAGCTATTTTAGCTTTTCGGTTTATGAAGTTTACCAAATCAGCAAATCTTGCTCTGTTCCCTTTGTTTTCTTGGAGGTCATTTGCTTCAACATGCCAGCATTCATTGATTTTGTACGGCAGCTTGTATAACACTGTGCGTAGATTGGTAGGATTATCCATCTCCTCAAAAAACTTCACATCCTCCATGGTGTTGCGACATCCAGCCAGAAACATGGCATAAGCACTTAATGCTTTACCATCATCAGCTTTCACTTGCGGCCATTTTAATGCTCTCTCAATAAAAGTGTTCGCGATCCGCAGCATATGTAGCAAACGTTTCGCCTCACAGTAATCTTCGCTTAGAGTCATTTAAACACAACTGCGAATAAACTCTTGGGGTTCTCCGGCAATGAACTGTTCCAACAAATACAACTTATCTTGGTCATTTTCGGTCTTCTGTTCTACTGAATGTTCAAATGCTCTTATGAAAGCTTTATATTGCAATGCATCACCTTAAAAACAGGAATGTTTCTTGTTGGCAACTGAGCCAACTACTGCTATTTCACAAATAACTCAGTTATAGCATTCTGTTTCTGCATGACTGATAATAAATCATCAGTTCTATTGGTCTGAATACTAGGTCCAGTATTTGTGACAGACTGATGTGGCTGTGGTATTTGTGAGTTATCCACTTGTGCATTAATTACGGCCACATCAACTTGCTGTGGAAGCATCATGCAAACTTTTTCCTTTCCTCTGCTTTGTGATCTTTTTATTGATAAATAACTGCTCGAACCATCTTCTGATCGTTCATACTCTTTAAGCACATTTAATTTAGCTTGGCTTTTAGCTAATGCAGTTTCCAACTCTAGCTCTTCATTTTTACCTTATTTTTCAATTAACTCAAGATGTTGCTTAATTTTGGCCAGCTCCAACTCAAGTTGTTGCTTTTTCTTTAGCGCTGCAGCACTCTCCAGTAAGGCTGCATGTTCTGCTTCTTGTTTAGCATGAGTGGAGAAAACTCTAGATGATGCAGCTGACCGACTCACTCGAGACCCACATGTTCCATGTTCCATGCCATGCCATGTTCTGCATTTTTTCTACCTCCAACCTGTGATACGATGTCACTCGATTTTACAGCTTCTTGTAAGTAATCTTTGACATCTTGCTGTACAAATTCTTTTGGAGCCATATGTTTATGATCCTCTGCAATCCATTTCTTAGTTGATTTCATAAACTCTTTAATAGATGCCATTTTGGGTTCAAACCAACTATCCTGATCCCACACATTTTCTTCTTCAGACAACAGATTGCCAACATTGTTATTGTGACTGATAAACTCGTTTAGAGCTATTGCAAAGTCACTTTCCATCCTGTCATTCAGATTTTGAAGATTTTGATCATCACTCATCAATATCTTTATCTCTTTTATTTTTCCTGTGATTGTTCATAATGTCTGTCTTCTTAAGGCAATATATTTTTGTAATTTTTCCTCCAAACCCTTTTCTTTTAAAGGTTGAATATGGAACATGGGCACCAAAACGAGATCCTAGTGTGTTGAGGTTGAGGTTGTAGTAATTAAGCTTAATTTTGAACCGCCTGGATGCCAGTTCTGTTGCCGTAACCAGCCAGCATCAGTTCCAGTGACAAATTGTATAGGGTAAGGACTATTTTGTACTAATAAGTTTAAAATACTACACAAAAAATACCATGGCATGACTGAGTAGTATGTTCGGAGACCTATGTCAATACAGAAAGCTAGCTAGAAAAGTCTTTATAATAGCCACTCACTGCGGCGGTGAAAGCGAGCCTGCTATACTGGGGAGAGCAGGTGGAAACCGCTTCCTTTTCTTCGGTTTACTCTGTGGAGGTTGATGCTCTCATATCTAGGAACAACGTCATATGCTCAAGTATCGCAAAGCTGTTTTACTGACATCTAACTTTAGCTGTTAGCAAGCTTTCTTACCTTTCTCCATGAGAAACTTTGCCATTTCTGCATACATTTTGATCTCGTGAAAGCTTTTCATTTCTGTGATTCTATTGTAGGCTTCACCTAAACTAACTCTGCTTTTAGATCTTGTAAGGTCGCTCCTCTTCTGAGAAAGATAATAAAATGTATGGGACTTTGACACAGCAGCTAAACTAACCGAGTGCTCCATTTTAGGGCTGCAGCTATCAATTATTTTTGTAATCGATTAATTTAGCACTTTATCGATTTGATTAATCTGATATTTTTTGTACGTTTTTAAACAACCAAAATATGCATGACGAAAATTTTGTGGTTTTAAAATGATCAAGCATTTGCCTTTTATCAAAACAAAAAACAGCCAACATTTCGCTCCAAAACTAAGCCCATTTAAAGTATTTATTTATTTAACAAAACAGTCAACTGCAATAATATAAGTGTTTTAGTGATTTTTATTTTTAGCCAATCACTTAAATTGTTTGAAAAACAAGCAAAATTTGAAAGGATATTGTCACATAAACCTTAGCAAAATGTCCTATAACAGTTTAAAACTCTAAAATGTGACCAGCTCAGATTGGGTCCCCACTAGAAGAACATCTCTGCTTTATTTTGGTGCTAAAACCAACCCTGGGCCCCTTTTAGCCCCTCTTTATTCACCTCCTGGATACGCCCCTGCTAATGGTCACTCAATCATTCTAAAATACACAGGAGTCAGGAGAGAGTGAGGAAGTATTTTTTTTTTCTTACTTTGGTTGCAGTGCAGCATTAAGTCTGTTGGTTTTAAATGTTGGAGGATTTTGTTGTCACAGATAGTGATGTTATTGTTCTCGCCCATCCACGCGCAAATACTGGAAACAGAGAAAATGCAGTTCTCAACTTTTTTTGTGCCGAAAATCTGCGTTTATGTGTGGATGACAGGCCACACTGCAATTGAACGTGAATATTAAACGTGAAACATCATATTTAGTCAAACCGTATCATAACATCGCTACAATTACAATATTAAAATTAGCGAACATCTTGTATGCAGACTTTAGGTTACATTACCAAGTTTCATCAACGCTTGGTGAAACAGCATGTGGATGTTTTCTGGTGTTGGATCATTGAGCTCGTACTGTGGTGGTACGGCAGGTTTACTTTGCAGTATATACACTGCACTTTGTTCTCTTCTTTTTTTTAGAGTGTAACGATCCCAAATGTTAGAAATTTTCTGCCGTTTGTGGGCATCTTTATTCTCCGCCATCGCGCCAACTAAATCCAAACTGTATCACGCGTTGCTGTTGTGCTTCACACAGGTTCATCTAAAACAACGGTCCATGTGGAAAAATCAGTGTGTGTCATAAGAATTTAACGAGGCTTCGAGGCAGACTTTTTGCCTTTAGCAATTTTTGGAATCGAGTAAATCGTGTTACTCAACAAACTAATGCAGCCCTACTCCATTTTCTACAGTAGCCTACATGCCTCGTTGCTCCAGGCAGTTGTTTACAAAAGTTTTTAGTAACTGTTAATGCAGCACTGCTGTTGGTTGAAAGACATAACTATGGACACAGTGCTATGGTCAGAAAAAGTTATCTTTTTTAATGATTTTAGGTTAAATATAACGTTTTAAGGAAAGGGCACACTTTCAGTATGCACACCTCTAAACTCCACGTAGAAGTATAACTTTTTTAAAGAGATAGCTTTTAAGAAACATGTTTCATATTCAACCTTTAACTTACGTATCCTTCCCTTCTGTCTTTCATCTTCTTCATTTCTCTCTTCATTTTGATCAGCCATCTTTCAAATTGCAGTGTTTATTGGCCAAAGTTGCATGCACTATTTTGTATTCTCTTTAAATCAGGTTTCTTTTTATAGACATAGCGTAAAACAGCTTCACAGGTGACCAAAAACTCCATATTGACTGTATCAAATCCTCATTTCAAGAGAGAAGCTGACGGCTCTGCTTGTAGTTAAGTTTCACTTTCATTTTCCCCCTAAAATTCACATGCATCCGAAATACATCCTTGTCTGCCTTAAACACGAAGTATTAAAATGGTTTGTTACCTTCTCCTGTAGCATAGTCCAAACAATTATCAGTTTTTATGCAGACATATTTATGGCAGCGCTCTTATTTTACATCCTGCCGTGCTGCATCGTCCTGAGGCACACTGTGTAGCCTGCTCAGGAGACTGAAGTTAGTTTCCGTTACTAGCTTCCGATTCGGGAAATGGCTAAAGGGCAATTAAACCAAATTGGTCTCTACTCTGAGCGTCTTTAATCTGCTCTAGTTTTAAAACTACAATACATAGACATTGCAAACCTGGACTAGAATATTATACACTACTAGGAGAGCAATTAAAACCAACTCTGGGATTTGTGAAACCTTTATGTGACTTGTAAAACTTAAATAAAGGCAGATTTTAGCAGGTTTTCTGCATCTGGGCCACACTAGATCAGGCCTACTAAACTACTTAACCCATACACTTCAAATCTGGATTATATTATTCTACAGTAATAGCAGAACAATTAAAACCAACCCTGGGATTTGTGAAATTTAAGTGATTTCTGAAACTTCAATGAAGTTGGATGTAAGAAGGTTTTCTGCATCTGGACCATATCATCTTAGCTGTAGCTCAAAAACTACATAACCTAGACATTTCAAACATGGACTACAGTATTCTACACTAATATCAGAACAATTAAAACCAACTTTGGTATTTGTGAAACCTTTCTATGATTTGTGAAACTTCAATAAAGGCAGATTTCAGCAGGTTTTCTGCATTTGGACCATACCATTTTAGCTGTAGCTCAAAAAAACTACATAACCTCACTAGACCGCACTGGTAAAAACTATCTAAGGAATGACAGCGTGCAGGAAGCCCGAAATACAAAGAAAGCGCATCAGACTTTCACACTTCAATTCTATGTTCTATGTTTCTGTTTTTTTTATGAAATTATATTTTTAACAACAAATATATATATATATATATATATATATATATATATATGTAAATAAAAATAGGTATTTAAAAAATATATATTTTTTTCTTTCTTTTTTTTTTCTTTACTCATTCACTAAAATAAATGAATTGGCCACTATTTGGCTCTTACATTTTTCTCCACAGTTATGCCCCACTTTGTGTTGGGTGACTGATTAAATACATTGCACTTTTTGGTTGTAACATGTTATGAATACTTTAGCAAAACTACTATACATTTGGTCGGCATGTGCTTAAATGTAACATATATTTACATTTGCTCATACAATTTGGTACAAAATTCAGTGGCTAACTGTGGGTGGAAGCAAAATCAATTAATTAGTTGTACTTTTATCAGATTCCATTCATACCAGAAATAGTTAAAATAGAATGTGTAAATATGTAACTTTATATTGATGAGTCTCATAATTTAAAAAAAGATAAGACTAAGCAGAGTGATGGAAAGCTTCCTGTGTTTCAAAAGAAGTCAGCTGATTGAGCTGCACTGACTTTGCATTGACCCCTCCACCCCCATTACCACCTCCCTGATTGTTTTGTGGTGCACATGTAAATGTGTGTGTGTAATTGGCTAAGTGACTAGATGTGTGGGGGCAATGGCTGATACATTACGTGGGTGGTCTGTGCCTAGCCATTTAAGTTGTCTTTTGTGAATGAAACTCAAGCACAAAGTTTGGGTTTTGTACACAAAATTGTAATCTGGGGTTTACTACGAGTTGAGGATGTGTCTTTATTAGGTGTCATTAGAATCAGCAGTTTAAAATGGAGAAGAAAGAACGTAGATCGTTTTGAAATCACTGAAAATACTGAAGTGCCTTTAATGACAATGCATAGGCACATATTTATTGCAAACAGGTAAACGAACCACCACATTGGTTGATGACGTCATCATGCCAGTGTGATGGGATGACGTAATTAATATTCAAATTAGCACATGACTTCATGTGGCGACATCTAGTGACTTTCTGGGACAACTTCAGCTACTTTCTGTCAGAGACAGTTGGCAACACTGCTCTCGATATGATATGATATGATATGATCCACCATTGTTTAAAATATCCGGCAACAGAGGAAGCCACGTCCAAATGGTGGAGGTTTTCAAACTTCAGCCTTTAAAACATACAGGCTTTAAACTAGTCACTTTGTGCGCCTTTTTGGCAGCGACAAAGCGTGCTGTGTGAACGTATATTAGCCTATTTTATTATTTTCAAGCTGAGGGAAAATAGCTGCCTCTGCTTTTGTCAGCTTGTTTGCTAGCATGCATGTTAGTTTAGCTTGCAACTTCCTACAGCACCGAACAAGTTAACCATATCACAGAATAGCCAGCCAAAAGATGCCATACAAACAAACCATTTATTAAACCTTCAGACTTTTGAAACCCCATTTTAAAAATTGTTTCTCACTTTACCCTGTCTGCTAAATAAGTGCTTGTTTTAGAGGGAGGGCGAAAATGTTAAATGTATATTTTTAAACCCAAATATGTCTGTAAGCACACAGAGGTGGAATGTTTTGGTGTCACTATTGGACTGGCAGATGTTCCCGCAGGGAAACATCACATGCAGGTGAGGAGGAATGGCCTGGATAGAGAATAATTATGGAGGGAATATATGAAAGTTGAAGCAAGTGATTGGAACCACAGCAATAATAGCATTATGTAGAAGTTTGGTTTTGGCTCAGCTGGACATATTTTCTTTTCTTTCTCTTATCTGGTTAATCTTGACATGAATCAAGATTAACGTATTGTAAGTACTTTATGCTGAGCCACTTGTCATAGGGACACTGGTCATTTGTTTTGTTTTTTAATCAAGGGAATAGAATTTAAGATTTTTGCAGCTGCATTTACATGACACATTCTGTAGGTCAGCATTAATTTTGATCAAATATAACACAGCCATTGTACGGAAAATTTCATATTTGGAAATGTAAGTACGTTTTCATTATCATTGTCATTTCATTATCAAATTTTTTCATTTAGACCAATAAACAATAAAAGTGCAAAACTCCTCAGAGATGTTACAGTTATGTGTCTATTAAGTGAAAATAAAACAGTAAAATAAGTAAAAATAAAAAAGGGCTTAAATAATAAACAAAGATACAGGTGAGTAACTTGCAACTGCAAATTTATCCGAAAACGTCTCCGTAATCTGGCCAAAAGAAGACGTTTTTCTAGAAGAAACAGATGTGCAAAGGAATGGTTTAATGCAGTATTTTGAACTGTAATGTGTCCCAGTTGGCATATTTATAGTATACTTGGGAATCCACATGGACTCTAAGACACCTTAATGTTTTCATCGGATGTGTAATTTTAATCGTTGAGAAACTAAATGTAATCAATTTCAACAGGTTTTTGCAATGCCTAGAAATTATGTCACAATTCCTTATTTTTTTATATCATACAGGGCCAGAAAAAAGGAACTTCTTACAGTGAGGGAGATTAAATAATATTTAATAAGGTTTAATTTATTGGTTGGATTAACACATATAACCAGACCCTTTCTTTTTTTCTCAGGTTATGTTTTCAGTTACATTTTATGTACAAGTTTATGTGTGAGTTTTTGTTCAAGTTTAAAAATTATAAATACATATTCCTCTGACATATTTTTTTTTCAACTTCAGGATCCTCTTAAAAAGCCTAAATTACACATATATGTGCTTTTGTTACATTTATTTTATAGGAATGTGCCTAAAAAATAAGCATTGAGAATTTTTGTACACAGTTATTCTTTATTCTGAGATTTACCACTACTCAAATGAAATATTTTTCTAAAAAAAAAAAAAAACATCTGTGTGCGATAGAATGAATAATTCTTTTCAAAGATTTTTGCACATTTGGAAATGTGGAGACCCATGGCCACCTATGATGTTAGAGAATCCTATTAAATCCAGAAAATGTAGGAACCAATGCTGTAAATGTAATTATTTGCCTTGTAAATACTGAATATTCTTCTCACTTCTTTCTCCCCCCCGGAATTCCTCTGGAGCTTGATGAGACTTGTCTCCCACTCCCTGTAGGTGATATAGGGTGGAACATTCCATGGTGGGAGGGGTGCTAATCAGGGATTGATTTGTGGGTCTCCCACACAACCCCCGTTTTGTTATTCCATTTCCTCAAGCCCCCCATGCTCATCCACTCATTAGTCCTCTACCCATTCTTTTTGTACCACTTGATCTGAGCTGAAAATTAAGGTTTGCTGTCCAATGAGCTTTTGGCATCCTTTTGTGTTGATGACCTTTACTTTATTCTAAAACCATGTAATGCTTTGTTCAGTGACGGGGATAATTCACAAAGTTTGGCTAAAGGTAAAATAGTACTTTCCAAGTTGTTGAATATGTATTTACTTTCAGGCAATTAAAATTAGAACATGTATGGACTGTTAGAATTTTGTAGGATTTTTTTGTTCTGTATGATTGAAGGCTGAAGATTTTGTAATAGGAATATATTTCAACATAATGTGACCTAATTGATTAGTTACATGTAAGCAAATGGATCTAGGGAATATGTCACGTAGAGATCATCAGAGGTGTTCAAAAACACATTAGTAAGAAGCAGACTTGCTTCTTCCTTGTTAAAGCGGCTTTACTGAATTTCCAAAACAAGTTAGCTTAAACAAATTTTTCATGCATTTTAACACTATGTTAACACAGCATGGCTATACATATTTTGCTGAGATTCAAAAGAGAAACCAAAAAAATAATAAAGTGCTTCTGCTGCATTTGTCTACAAACCTTAGCCAATAACATAGCTCGCACCAGATTAGAGCCCTGCAATAGAGCCCTAGGCCTGAGGGTCCCAACAGCCCTAGGGCCGGGTTTCAGGCCGACAACCGTATAACGGGCCGGGCTCAGGCACTTTTATTTTTCAATTTAATTATTTTCTTTTAAATCTGCTAATTAAAGAACTGTGTTGAGTTTAAATAGAAACACTTGACCGCAGCAGCAGCTGCTCTGACCCACACCGACACCTCCCTTCTGTAGGTCTACCTCACTTACACGTCCAATACGCGCAACTTCCCGACTTCCACCACAAACATGGAGGACATGGAGAAAAATATTGAAAATGGCGAATTGAAGAGTGTGAACAACACCAAGGGAAAAGCTCCGTTCTGGAGTAAGCCAACCGGGGTTGTTCAGGTGTAACAATCTGGACCCTCAGTTTATTAAACCGTGCGCACCTGTGTCAGGTTGGGTCGGGCTCGGACATAAATATCTTAATGCCTGTCGGGGTCGGGTCGGATTCGGTTACTGCTCTGTCGGGCTAGGACAGAATTAGATTTGACCATCTGGTTGTCTGACTCACCGGACAATCGCATTTCTGCATTTATGTGACTCATCCATTCATTACATGCTGCCGTATTCTGTCACAGAGCAACACTGCTGTAGAGGTTCTACGCTCAGTAATGTCAGGGACGGACAAACAGCTGGCTGCTACCACTTAAATATTTAGGCCTAACTACCAGAGACCAAGAAAAAAAAAATGCAATTTGAAGTGACGGAAAACAAAAGATGGGTGAGTGAACTCCTAATGGTGTTTTGTGCTCTCTTGCCTGCTGTGGCAATGCATTCCCAAATTAGGTTGGGGCCTATGGAGGTGATAGCCTACAGGAGGGGTTAGGGTTAGGTGACACTGTGACTGTGTTTATGTTTTAAGCTTGCTTGTTTAAAAAAATTGGTTTAGGAGAAAATATTTTTCATCCATGTCAATTCAGAATAGAATAGATAATATAACAGAATAATCCTTTATTGTCCCACAAAGGGCAAATTGACAGCTAAATGAGGCATTAGATTCACCTAGGAAAATATAAAAAAACAGAAATAAGAATAGTATATATGCATTAAGAACATAATTAGAAAACAAAAGTACTGTGCACATTTGTAGGTTTCACAATGTTACAAACCAAATTGATGTTTAATGTTCTTTTGGTTCAGATTTATAAAACAGAAAAGCATTAAATTTGATACTTTTATGTGACGGGTTAGAATTTGCTGAAATATCAGCGACTGTAGTGGAGTTTATGTTGTCGGAGGACTTTTATTTTTTTGAAAGCACCTATGAATGTTAATAATGTGGGTCAGAAGGAGATTAAACAAGCTTATGAAAAAGTTCTGACCGGTCTTTGAGTTGAGATAAAGAGGCGACTGTAAAATCCAAACTGAGAGAAGGGCTGGATGTTTGATTTTACTGAATGTTACTGCTCTCTTTCATTTTACAGTCTGGCTCATCGACTCATCTGGATGGTTTTTATTCCTCCCTTTTTATTCTTTTTTGGATGCTATCACTATGCCCTAGTTGTTACCATTATTCACTTGGAGAAGTGTATTAGGAAACGTATAAACCACATAAAGCAGCTTTAACATACTTTTGAAAAGCCTCTGTTTTTCTTCTCCCACACCCACATTTAAGAGTCTGCGACCTGTGTGGTTTTGCGCAAGCAGTGGAGCACATATCCCCTTCCATATAAAATATTTATTTGAGAATACTGTATGTCATTGCAGGTGTTATGAAAGACATCTTGAGGTTTGTTTTACGCGGGGAAATACCCATTTGTAAGAAACGATTCAGGTGAAGACACTGCCTTGGCGGGCATTCATAATGGTAGTTCAGTGTGTGCAGACAGTCTCTCCTGATGTAAATCCAGTAGTTCAGTTAAGACCTCAGTTGAACATAGAGAACATTAGTGAACAAACAACATAAAGACCAAGGAAGACAGTAGATAGTTCAACAGGATAAGGTATGTAAACAGGCTTTTCACATCTCACTGTTACATCAGTCATCTGAAATTGGAAACAACATGGAATAACTGCAAACCTCTCTCTCAGGCTGGTCAGTGGTGGTGGCAGCATCATGCTGTGGGGATTCCTTTTTTTATTTTTTATCAGAGTAAATCAGGAAGATAAATGGATCTAAAAAAAGAAGAACCTTGGAGGAAAACCTTTTGGCTGGAAAACACTTGATAGTGTGGAGAAGGTTTACCCTTCAGCAGAGCGACGCTAAATATACAGCCAAAGCTGCAACAGAGTTTTTAAGATCAATTTGTGTTGATGTGTTAAAATGGTCCAGTCAAAGCGAATTAAAAATCTGTGTCAAGACTTGAACTTTGAGGTCCAATGACACGGTATCTGACTGAGCTTGAGCTGTTTGGCATGGAAAGTATTAAACATTTGTACATATTCTACATGAAAACATACTGCAAAAGACCTCCAGAAGGAGATGATTCTACAAATTAATACATGTACCCCATACCTTTTAAATTGTAATTTGTAAAACTGTCCAAATACCTGCATTATTTGATTTCACTATAAAAATGGACTTGACTTTATTGTTGTGTCACATTAAATATTTTAAAACAGTTTTGAAGCTTGTGCTTGTGACATGAGAATATTAGCTTTTTTTTTCTAGGTTCAAATCACAACCACTAGTCATCTCAGTTCAATCAGAACCATTTCAGCTCAAAACACTGTAATGAATTTACACCACATCAGTGATACTTATATTTATTCCAATCTCAAAGAGTTAAACTCTATTCACTTATAAGGTAGGAAAGAGCAAAATAAAACAGAGGAAGTAATATTTAATAATAATAAGCTATGTATTGGAGGACACTAGCAGAATCATAGACTGTAAATAGACAGTGCTAGCGCTGACGGCTCATCTGAGACTTGTCAATCAAAAGGACACCCCCCCCAATTATTAATAATCTCAAGTTTGAAATACATCTAAATGGATAAGTTATAAAAAGTTAAGCCCCCTCAGAGTTTTCATACCGTTAAACTTAAAATGTTTTGGGGGGTTTTGCATCAAGTTTTAAGCATGCTTATATCTGCTGTGAGGTTGGCATTTTTAACATGGGATTCAGCCAGAAGAACTTCTTTCTGGAGCCAGCCTAGTGGACAAGGGAGGTTATGGGGGTTGGGTTAAGATGGCTATAGGTTCTATTAGATTTTTTCACTTCTCAGGGACTGACATTCAAGTATCTTTGCCTTGTGTAGGTTGTGTTTTTTTTTTTTTCTGTCTTACTATTTTTTTTCTGACTTATGCAAAGTCATCTGTTGAGTTAATTGTTACAACATCCAAAAACAAGGCAAATGCTACCATTTCTTCCCTTGCTCTCTTACATGGTAGTACATGGTGTATCTAGGAGACATCATCATCCCCCATACTTAGGACTTGGCATAGCCACCTTTAGGCTTCAGGACCCCCTCCTCCTCCTTTAGACATAGTAACTCTGTCAGTTAGTCCCCCGATTGGTCTTGGTGATCCCAAAGGTCAGCGTGTGTCTGAGCACAAAGCAGGGGGAGGTTTTTGGCCACTGTGATCAGTTCACAGGCTACTGGCTGCGCTGTAATTTATATAGTGTTATGCTTTTTTTTGTCTTTGATAGGAAGACAAGCAATAACAGCCAGCTGTACTACAGGGGAACATAATAAAAGGGAGTAGATAGAGAGAGAGAGGGAAAGGTGGAATCATCCCATCTTTCCGCAGGGACTGACAAAGAGGAGCTGAGGTGGGGAAGCTTTAGGCTGCCTGGATCCTCAGTCAGAGTGTTGCCTTGGCTTGTTCGGCGTGCCAGGTCCATCCCCCCCTCCCAATCATCAGGCTTGTTTGCACTTGAGAGGGATTACATTTCCAGTGTTTGGTTTGCAGGGAGTTCTCTTAGTTCCGTCTTTCATGCTTCTTTTTCTTTATTTTTCTTTTCATGTTTTTTTTTTTCTTAACAGCAAGTTTTCTTTCCACTTCATGGATGTCGATTTTAAGTTCCACATCTGGCGCCTCCTAGGTTAGATTGGAGGCATCTAGCAATTGCCTTGTGTAATTTAGCCATTTTATGGCTTTCTAATAATTTTTACCATTACTTTCTGAGTTAAAAGATGCAAAAACGTATATCACACAATATATGGATCTTAGTAACAGGTAAATATAGTGCCATTAAAAAGTGTTTACTCATGTATAGATTTCTCCTGGTTTTTTTCTTCCTTATTTTTTGTCAAGCTTAAATGTTTTAAATGATTAAATAATGTATGTATCAGACATAGATAATCTGATTTAAAAAAAAGAGTTTACAAATTAAGATTTCATTTTTTAAGAGAAGAAAAGATGTCCAGAACCACCTTGGTTATGGAAGGATAATAAGTATTCTGGTCGTTTTTCACCTTGTTACATCCTGATAAGCCATATTTTTTGTTTTGAGTTCGCTAGCCTCATGCAGCCCTGACCATACCCTAACCAAGAGCATCAAGAAAACGCTTAAACAGAACCTTTCTTACAACATGAAGTAGGCTAAAATATCTATAAAATAAAACATTATAATTCAGTTTAAAAAAATTCAAGAACAAAAGACAAACATAATCCATCTACTCCTTGAAATATTCGTAAAGACATGTTTAAAGGATTTCAGACACCAGCAAACCACAGCAAGCGCCATTATCAACATATGGAGAAAAAAGATGAGTGATGAACCGTCCCAGGCAAAGCTGGCCTATCAAAAGTACTCAAAGAGTTCATTGCAACTCATCCAGGAGGTCAAAGAAAAAACAATAAAACATCTCAAGCACTGCTTGCTTCACTTGCCTCAGTTAAGATCAATGTAAGAAAAAGACTGAGCAAAAAAAAAAAAACATCCATTAAAGAATGGTAGTAAAAAAAAACGCTGAGGAAAAAGGACCCACATTTACCAAATAACATTTGTGAATGCCAAGTTTTTAAAGTCCAGACTTAAATCTAATCAACTTTAATCAGATTTAAATCTGAGCTTAAGCCTGATGTGATTTTTACAGATTTTCTTCTTTGCCAGTTGTTTGATATTAAATCTGTCAGTGCCTAAAGTACCATTTTATAAACGTGAAACAGATATTGTAGACACAAAACATATTACGTTATTCAGTTTGTCTGCAAGTCTGGATTTCTGAATTCCAGACTTGATTTGATACGCCTCGGTTGTCCACGGAATCCCTTACTTTGGCATTAGACATTTCTCTTCAATTTACTGCAGTTTTCCTGGGCATCTATGTGCTTTAGTGATGCTATGAAAGATCACGTCGATTAAAACTTTTTTATTCTACCCCAAGTGTTTGTACAGTTTTATAATTTGTCGATTTGGGACCAGTCCGAAAAAAAATCTGTTCAGCATCCTTTGCAAACTAAACCACAACCTATGTGTGGACTGTGCAGTTTGACTTTACCTTTAGCATGGTAGTGTCAATTTAAACTGAGCTAATTTGAAGAGGAAAAGCTTGGTTTCAGTTCTCTCTGAAACAGAAAAAAAATGCAGTCTTCATATTGCATCTGTTAAATTGAATTTGACCATGATCGTGCTACCGCTTAACAGATTAGCATTTTGAGGCATTGCAGTTGTAACTTAAGACTCAAGCATGTTATGAACATTTGTGATACAGAAATTACCACAAGAAAACCCCAAATAAGAGTTAAAATATTAGTAGAAAAAAGATAATTACTGTCATTTTCTCTTTTCCCTATTGTACATTTAACCTAAAGTACTGTTTCCATGATCCTGGTTAAACATTTCACCCCTTACCTACATTTGTTCACCTTACAAGCACAAACTTCAATGCATTTTGATAGGTGTTGATGTGAAAGACCGACAAAAAGTGATGCAGAACTGTAAAGTATTAAATGTAAAAGAAAAAAGAAATGGTTCTCAATTTTTTTATGATATTAAAAGTGTGGCTTGCATTGATTGTTCCACAGCATAGTGCTGCAACCATCGTGTCTTAACATGTTTTATCCCATCTTGACTGGAGGGTCATCAGGTGACGGGTGGTTGCTGGACTTTATTGAGGTGTATCAGAAAAAAAAGAAGAATTAATATAAACACATGACGTAGTACTCAGGCATTTCCTTCTGTGTCATAGTTATTACCCACATAAGAGAAATTGCACTGTGTAGTGTTAATTTGACAGAATGTCTGAATTTCCAAAAAGGAAATAAGGCATCGAAGTCATGAAATTTAGATGCCATATTTTGGTGGAAATGTGGAGCTTCTTTCCAGATTCTGGAGATTCCAACCATTTCTCTGGCCTTCTTACCACATAGTTACGGCGAATCTCAGCTGCAGCCGACTGAGATAGCAGCTCTATCATTGACACATCAGATGCTTCAGTTATTGTCTGCTATTACCGCCTCCCTGTGTCTCGAACTGTCCCTGTAATTACAAATACTTCCGCTTTGTGTTTTTCACCGTTCATAGTCATCATTCTCACCCTCTTCTATGCGAGGCGGGTAATCAGGGCGTCCTTATGTCCTCTCCCTGAACACCCGACCTTAAAGCAGAGGATCAACTTCTATTTTGGGCTTTTGAATAATCTTTTCTGCAGCATGTCTGTGGGTGCTCGTCTTCTTCCATGTTTTGTGATAACTTGACTGAAGCAGCAGCTGGATAAAGACAATGATGTCATTTATTTTTCAGAAAACAAAGTGTCGTGCTTGGGAGGGGGGTGTCACAGCTTATTGCTGTATATACAGACTTAACCAGAGTACTTTAACTTGGTCTCTTCAGAGGATCTTCTATTCATATTTTCTACTTATTTTAGCTGAAAATAAATTTCCCCTGAAATATTTATTCCATGATAAAGTCTTAGCACCATGCAAATAAAAACTCATTTGATTAGATTGATAAAATTATTTATTTTCAACTTTTCTTGAGAATTCTAGATATGTGGCCCTGTATGATAGTTATGGCAGGATAGATTTGGCTAGCATGCATTGAGTTTGAGGCATGTGCCTTATGCTGCGTTCACACCGCCCCAAACGGCAGCGTCAGTTGTGGCAAGATTACATTTAAAGTCTATGGTCGAGTACGTCAGAGATCCGTCAAAGTCTCTGCTGTGCGTTGTGTATGTTGGCTCCGTCTACTTCACTTGCGTTGCATTCGGCAACATAGCAACGCAAGCAACGCTAGCAACGCAAGCAACGCTAGCAACGCAGAGGTTCAGCAAGCTGAACTTTTGGCGGACCCAACGCAGTTAATGCAGTGCGGCAACCAATCAGAGCGTCTCACTGAAGTGATGTCACTATACACGTATCTTGAATGAAGCGGGATAAGAAAAAACATTTTAAACAATGGAAGACAAGCGGAACGTGGCCGCCTGCAATCGCAGATAACTTTATGATCCGTCCTTGTCTTTGTGTAGAGACAGGAACGTAAAGGAACTTGCTTGGATGAAGATCGCTGAAGAGATCGAGGTGTCAGGTAAGTCATAAAATCTTTTCTCAACGTAGTTATTGCCCGTGTCGTTAGCTCCTGGAGCAAATGGTTAAACTCCCCAAACTCAGAACGCCTCTGAATGATGGGGTGAACCCACAAACAGGGCTGATGTAGCCGAAGTCGACGTTGTCTAGCTACTATCCGCCATAGTTTAGAAGGTATGGCAACAGAAGAAGCCCCGCCAACAAGTTCTTTTTTCCTCAGATGCAAGCGTTGCTTGCTTTTTAGGACATGCGTCAAGCTTCATGCGTTGGATGAGTTGCTCAACGCATCCAGCAAAGATTTTTTTGACACACCAGCTATCTTGTCGATAGATTTTCCCACCTGAGCTGTTGACCTCTGCAGCCCCTCCAGAGTTACTGTGATGTTTTTTGCTCACTAACTCTTACAAACCTCTGAGGTCTTCACAGAACAGCTGCATTCATACCACGATTAAATACTAAATATGGAATACTAACTAGGGTTATTTCTGAAGGCAATTTGATACACATGATTTTAAATAGGGGTGTCAGATTAGAGGAGTCGAGTAGCACTCCATCACCTATTCATTTTAAAGTGTTATTTGTAAATATCTAAAATCCATATATCCTTTTTTTTCAACTTCACAATCATGCATTACTTTGTAGTGGTTTCATACGATAAAATCCTAATACAGGACCTCGGAGTTTGTGGTGTAATGTGACAAAATTTTATTTTCAGATTCAACATTCTTTTCAACATAAGATCACATCATAATCGCCAGGTCAAATTTTTTTGTCATTGCTTAAGCATCCTTCTGTGTTTTCTTACAGTCACTTTTGTCCTTCAGCTGCCGTAAATCACATTATCTTCCCAATTTGTCTTGTAGGCCTATCCAGAGGGCAAAATACCACACAGTTCAAGTGTAATTTAGTGTGCTTTGTAGCTGATTAGAAAGCTGTTAGCCATGCCCTGCGGTTGAACCCGTATTGATGACCGCTCGTCATCTGAGAACTGAACATGTAGCCGTCCATCTGTACTCTTAGCCTCTGCATCTTCTCCGCTGCTCCTGCAATTTGTATTTACAACGTGTGAAAACGGCAAGAACTTTTTATTTTTTTGCATCCCTTTCATGACTCTTCAGGTATTTCATGAGCGGAACTCCCGGTGCGGCCGAGAGTCTTGTTTATGTGGGAGCATGATGGTTGCTGTTTTAAGTCCCTGGAGGGGGATATTTTCAGGGACTGGGTCACACCGTCCTGTGGCGCTCAGCCATAAAACCCTCGACTGGCTGCCTTGTCTTAACTCACTAACCCTGGCCCAGTTTCTCCTGTGCTAAATCATGCTTGACTGTGGAACTCTGAACAAGTGTGGAACAACTTTTTTGCATGTGCCTAAAGGGTTCTTGTTGCCTTTGTGTGACGTTTTTGACTTTGAGTGAGATTAAATAGTTTTCCTAAGAATTTTTTGATTTAAGTACCCCAAGGTTTTAATTGTTGCAATGGTTTCCCCTGAACCCTGGCTCTGCTGTTCTGCAGCATCGAACCACCTGGCACCATTCCCTTAACTTCGCCCTCGGCCCCATGCTTTTAGTTTTTACGCCACTCATTATGAATTGAAGCGCCTCAACTTGTCCTCTTGTCTCTGTGCCTGGCTACCGAGGGGCCCCAGAAGGACACTAATGAGGAGGGACAGTTGATATTTGTGCCAGCCCTGCGTTGCAGAACGTGGTAACTTCTAGAGGCAATGTAAACTTTCTGATCGTCATGTAAATGCTTCATCAGAACAATGTCTAACATTTGTTGCCCGCAGTGAGGGGAGTTGCAGCGATTCGCGCTCGTTGTATCCTGTAACTTGAGTGTAACTGGGTGTTTGTCAACAGAGCCCAGTTGTCCTACATATTTATTTAGCGTAGCTGTCTCTGCTCGTTCCTAAAATAGATTGCTCGCTAACTGACCTGAGAGCAGCTTCAACTGTTGGTTCGATAGAGAGAATACATGTCGTTAACCCATACGTAGGTGTTATTTTTCTCTCGCGTTTTGATTTAGTGAAAGATTTAATCACACTCGGCTAGATCAGAAAGCTAAAATTTGGCTTTTTGTACATTTCTTGTGCTTAGGCTGATTCCATACATCTCCCAAAAGTTCTGAGGAATATTGGTAGTACTAACAAAAGAATATTTGCAATGTTATTCTAAAATATTGTGGCATCATGAAGGGACCTGAACTGAACACTTTGAGCACTTCAGAAAAAAATCTTGACATTTTTAACCATATATTTTGCGTTAACTTGGTGACTTTACTGTCTTGTTACTCATTAAATCTGTGAAACAGTTGGGCTAACACACAAACAAATGAGAGCATTATTTAAATTGTTTTTCAATTTTGACCCTGTGTTGTTTTTATTTTTCTTAATTTTTTTCTAAATTAGCATGATATTATGAAGTTACTTAGCAAACAGATTTACTACCTATAAAACAAACTGGTTTTTACCAAAGTGCTTTACATGCAGAGTTACAATGAGTAGAAAATGTAACAGTAAAACCATAAAACATGGAATGATTTAGAAGTATTTAAGGCGATATTATGACGAGAATAATCAGAGAAAAGAGGTGCGTTTTTAAAATGCTTTTGAAGGTTTCAGCTTTTTGGCCATTGCAAATGCACAAAGGTAGCACGTCACAAGATTTTGCTATACTTAAGTGAAATCTTACTTTTGACTCTGGTGTATAAAGAATGAAAAAGTTGTTAATAGGTTAATCCCATATTACAAACATTTAAAACAAACAGTAAATACCATCATATCGTGAGTTACCTTAAGACCCTTCTTATTCTCTGTTAATATGTAGAAATATTGTAAAGCTCTAGGAAATTAACTTTTCCTCCATCTTTTCCCGGGGATGACTTAGAAGCATAATGTCAGCTCATTTTGTCAGTCAATAAAACCTCGGCTGATAGGTCCTTGTCTGAGCGAAGACAGGTTTAATTTCCGTCAACTTTCTTGGATCCCGTTGCAGGCTTACGTGTGCACGATACATGCGCGAGGGCAAAAATTTCACACGCACGACTTTTCGTGTGTCACTTTACTGAAGGGTGACCCACGATTATCGCTTTGTCGTGCATGTCCCATTGAATATGAATGTATGAGAGGCAAGTTCGCCTCCCGTGTTTCGAGCCCCTTGCTTTCACTCTTTTTATAGGCTGTACTTTATATTTCTGAATCAATTTCTTTAATTATCATTATCCTAGCAACTTCAAATCATAAATAGAATTAAAAAACAAAAAAACCCCAGATATTTTCCTTAAAGCTATAACCATCTCCTGGCCCCACTGGTTAAGTTGCTACATAGTGCACTCTCCTTTGCACGTGGTGTGTGGTATGAAAAATGTTTAACTTTAACGTGATTATCACCGTAGCTGGTACATTCACCTTCAGTTTCTTTAGATTTAACCTGTATGCAGATAATGTGCACAGCTAAGGACACGACAACATACTTTCCTTCATTGCACAAAAATGTGGGTGTGGCATAGAGCGGTTTACCTTATGTGATTTTCTCTGTCATCATTCATCATTTAACTGAGGCCTTCACTAAACACTGCCTGGAGGAATTCTTTTTTTTAACCTTATGAGCTGTTTGACATTGCTGAGGGACCTGCGTTTAAGCATGAACGTTCCTAAACTCCGCACGGCACAAACGTATAGACACAAAGAGGCCGGATTAGTCATAACCAAGGACTGAAACCTACAGGTGCAAACAAAATGAACGAGATAGTGCCTTGTGTTATTTCTGCACAGGTAGCAGATGAGGCGATACTGAGGCTGAATGCCAGACATTGAGGCCATTATGGTAACTTTGACATATCTCACTCAGCTCAGGTTAAGGAACTTGTTATCAAGTGTAAATTTGGCTTCATTTGAACTCAACAGGAACTCCAGTGTTTGCTCAAGTCCTTATATTTTTCCTTTGTGAATGCATCATTGTTGACAGTAACAGCCAATGTCTACATAGAGCATATTCGTCGCTCATTAGCTGCATACTTCTCAGCATGTGCCCTGTTCTAAAGATTTTATTGACACTTTATACCAAACAAAAATATTAATGATTCGATTAGCTGCACTACACTATATCCAGTTCCAAGTTTGTCCATAGCCACCTGCAGCTGTTGTTTTTTCCCCCATTCTAGGACTGTTTATGCATTCCTAATCCCAGAAGATGACGATGAGTGCACGGAAATCTGTGTCAGACGGCACAGGGACAGGTCTGGGCTTACCACCAACCGGCCCATGAGGGGTGATAGCCAATAACCCTCTGTTGAGGGGCGGGGGAGGGGGGGGGACACATGCACATTCCATGTCATCACCAGAGCTACTGAAACCCGTCTCTTTTCAATCCTCCATCCTTCACTACCACCACCTCTCAACGTCATTGCCCTACGGCTCCTGGGAGAGGTCACACACCTGTCTGTACTTCTCCTCTCCGCCTCATCTTACCTCTTCACTTGTTCTTTTTCTCTGCCGCTCTGATCTCATTTGAACTCCTTTGGCCCTGTGGTGTTTTGTCAAACATTTTCAATCAATTTACCAAGCTCTGTTGAGGCACCCTTACTGAGAAGGGTTGTGAAGCAAGCTATCCATCTTGCACAGCCACTGACTGAAACGGCAAGAGATGTCTTGTTCCTTGCTTCCCAATGTGCGATAAAGCAGGATGTAAATGTGAGAGACTATGTGCTGCATGCGTGTTGACTGGTCAATCTGGTTAAGACCTGGTGGCTGCTGATGCTCTGTTCGATTTATCTTTGTACATTAAACTGCGATCATTGAATAATTTCAGACAGACTTAACTGAAAACATCAGGAATTTGTTGTTTTGTTTTCATGACGTAAGATGTGAAAATGAAAAAAGTCAAAGTCTTGTTCACTTCTTTTTTAAAAGTCTGTAAAGATTTTTCTTTGGTTGTTATGAGTTGTGAAAAGTCTGAAGACCAAAGCCTGAGACCAAATAAAGAGAGAATGACTCACAAATATGGAAGTCAAATAATCTAACAATACATTTCATCCTCCAGGGTTGGCCAGCACATGCAATTAAGGATTTAAATTATAAACCTATATGTCATGAGGTTAACTGGGCTGTTGTGTCATTTCATGACCTGAGCGATTTATCTGTTTATAGAAGTGGAAGTGTGTGTGTGTTTTAGGTTGTAGCTGATAAGAGGAAAGATGACGGATGGATATGCGGGTCCGGGCGTCACCAATGAAGGGCGTTTATTGGAGCACAACTGACCAAGGATTCACCATTTGACAGGAGAGATAAAAGAGGCAATATATCATGTAGTGGCTGCCTAGATAGAAATGAACAAATTTCTCCAACTAATTTCCATATCCAACACACTGTATTAGTATACTTATTTGATGCATATATAAACTTATACATAAACTTATACATATACATATTTATACATATTGTCTCAGCTTTGTCAATGGCTTGTTACGACCAAAAACAAAAAGAGCAAAAATAGTATCTGGATTTTTTTCTTCGGCTATACCTAGAATAGTTAAAGCAGTTTTTAAAACTGTTAAAATATTGACAATGTTCAGACAAAAATTATACACTAACATTGAATTCCAGTAAGGAGTGCTTTTGGAACCCTAGCTGGAGGTTTACAGATAATATTACTTGATTGTAACACTAATAAGTCTTTGGAATGGCCCATATGCCATTTGACAGAGCCAAAGCTCTACTGTAAGTTGGACTTTTTGAAGCAAAATTTCAATGCAATCATTTTTATAGGCAGCTGCCTCAAGCTTCTAACACAAGAGACACCAAGAGAGAAATAAGTAGTCAGAGAGCAGAGGTATTGTGTATAACTGAAAGACTCAGTAAGACAGACAGATAAGCGATCAGAAAATATTGCAATGAATGAGCAAAAGATGAAACATGTTTATCTCTTTGATCTTTTCAGTTATTTTGTATTAACATAATCATACAGGCCCCTTCCCTATATCTTACTGACTGTTTACAACCACCGTAGTACAATGTTTTGTTGTTTTCATCTTATTGGTTCATTCCTATGAAAACTTATTATATTTGAATTGATTTATAGAGTTATGGAACTATACAAAATTGTTGGTGTACATATTAACAGTTCACTAATTTCTTAAGCGATAAAGAAACATTGGAAACACGTCCTTCACTGAAGCAGGTTAATCCCCATTAGAGAGTGATGAAATAAGGGTTGTACATTTACTTGCCTGAGCTCTCATTTCCTACACTGACCTAACGTTGATAGGCATTCCTTTCCTTCACTGATAAGGTCAAAGGTCAAACAAAAGTAGAGAGGCAAGTTGGGAGGGTGGATGTTGGGGGGATGGAATGGAGGATCCTTTATTAACCCTGTGGGTTTTCAGGGTTTGTGGATTTTGCTTTGTTAGTTTTTTTTTATTGAATTTCAGAGTAAAGAAATGCTGTTTCTTTTATGCTCTCTTCAGGCATTAAAATCAGTGAGGTTGCACTAGAAGGAAGTCCCCCAGGGGAATCTATATTACCAAGTAGTTGCTTTATAATTGGTCCATAATAGAATGTATCCAATTCATTGGAGATAATGTCTGTATGATAAAAAAAGCCCAAAAAGTCAGTGTTAAATCATGCCAAAACTGTTTGGTCTGTGAGGGCCTGAATTCTTGCTTGTTTGTAGGTGCTAAATACTTTTTTCCTGCACCATTATTCAAATATCTTATTTAAAAATCATACATTATTATTGCCTTGATTGTTTTTTCTTTTACATTCTTTCTCTCACACTTGAAGTGTACCTATGATGAAAATTACAGACCTCTCTCCTCTTTCTAAGTGAGGCACCTTGCGCAACAGGGCACTATCAAATACTTCTTTGTCTCGCTGTCATCTTTTTTTTTTTCTCACCGTCTGAGATTATATCTGAATAAATCCTTCTGGATTACCAAGAATCGTTGTGGGACAATAATTTTTTTACTTCATATTCTGCAGTTTACGTACATTTCTTTAATATGTGATAAAATTGCGGTTAGAACATTAAAGTGACAGTGTGTAGTTTTTGCAGTACATCTTTGAAAATAGCCATTAAAATATTATGTAATAATAATTTCGTAAAGCACATTAATTGCAAAATATTGCAGATATTGTAAAATATGACTTTAAAAATCAGTTATAGAATACATAGGCGCGGGTCCTCTTTTCAGGGAAAAGCCATATTAGATGACGTCTTTACTTCTACAAAAGCCTGGACGGACAAAGCACACGGAACACTCCCGCTATTAAAACATTGATTTCCCCTCAAAATGCAAAAAAGTTTCGCCATAAATAAATTTTTACCTCTTCGCTAGTTCCAAGCGATGAAAGAGAGACTGATGTGCTCGTCATGTTGCTGCAAATAGATAATTCTCAGGGAATTGAGCGTTTGAAAACAGCACTAGTTGGACCTCCGTTGTTGAGTTTCTTACTCAAAGACACAGATACTGCATGCTTGTGCTAATTTAGGTATGCACTGTCCCCTACTGGCGAAAATCACACACTGTGCCTTTAATACATCAGTAAAAAAATATTCAATAAGCTTTCCCAAGTTTTTCTAAAAAGTTTGATGACATTTTAGCTGATTCTTGCTGACAGAACGGGTGCAAATATTTTTTGTATTGCAGGCTGCTGTGCTTAGACACTTTTCTATCACTGCCATCGAATTAATTGTTGAATTGAGACCGGGCCTTTTTGATTACCATTGTAAAAAACTCACTTAAACTGCTTTTTAACTTATTTAGGTGTATTTTTAGGGTCATTCCACATTTAGAAGAACAGTTTCCACCCAACTTTTAACTTTGTTGCTAATTTTAATGTATTGCTCTTTCCTTCAATGTACCATCTATTTTAGGCCCCCCTTCTTTCAGTTAACCACTGCCACAATATGATTCTGCCACCCCTGTACCTCACATGCTCTAACTGGCCTAAAGTAGGAATTTAACAGGCAGTGAGGACAAAAAAGATTATGTCCCATTTTATTTATGTCAGCATCTGATTTCCACTTTGATATAATCCAACAAAAACACGTTTTTCTGGAGCTACAGAGCAAGGTTGACGTATTTCCTCTCAGTTCAGGTTGTCTACACTGTCTGAGTCGTTCTTCTATGAAAGACTGCAAGTCTGGTTGCCAGCCTTCTGTCTTCGTTGTAATTAGATGACGGCAGAAACAAAGGAACAGCAAAAAATAATCGTAAACAAGGATTTGACAACACTATTATTAATTAATTCAGTGATCTGTTGTATCAAATCCGACACCAAGTTGGCACCTGCCCCCTTGCATTCATTCATGTATGTTATAAATCCTTGCAGTTTAGACTTGCACCGTCCTGAAAATTATTTTTGCCCAATGGTCTTGAAATTTTGCATCCCACAAAAGGAGAAAGTAATTACTTTTTTGACAGCTCACAGTTTGGTATTTAAAATAATTTCAATGCCTGTTGCATTTAAGGCATGCACATTTAGAATGGCTGATTCATGTTACCCGAAAGACCAATGAGAAAGATTAGGAAACAAAATATCTCTGCACCAAGGACAATTTGCAAGGTAATTTAGGCTTCAGTGGTTTCATGGTTTTCTATACTCTCTTAATATACATAGGTATTTAAAGAAAAATCCCTACTCATCTAGAAAATCAGTTATTTAGTATCTGACTGTTTTGAAAATATTGCCTGTGGATTGTGTTTTTATTTTTAAGGTAAAAAATTGGGTGGAGACAATTCATTCTCTTCAGTCTTTGCATCTCCTTTGCTGGAGGACTAGATTTAGCAAATTCACCAGTTCTGCTAGTTGGGAATGTTTGTGATCTTTGAAATCCATTCAACAGAGCAGGTGTTTTTGGAGTCCGTATGTTACACACTTCAAGAACTATTGAACATTGAAATATATTGACACATTCCTGCTTTTTATCTGAGGATGCACTCATAAAATATGATCAGCATTTGCTGACCTCAATTTTACCAGCTCCAATGTGTCTCGAAAAAAAACAACCCAATAATAATTGATGAATATAATAAATAAAGAACATCAACCTACAGCAAGTATCTGATATAATTTACAAAGGATCAAAGCATACATTTAGCCCCAAAATTATTTCTATCACTTGCATATTTAGATTCTAATTGTAATCTTTTATTTTTATCCATATGTTTCTTCTGACTGGACGTAATATTAAGGTTTTTTAGTGGCCCAGTCAGAGTCCTGCTTTGAACCAGTGGTTAATGGAGCTTATTAACAATTATAAGATGTGATTGTTTGCTTTAATTGTCTATAATGGCGTTTTCACTGATTGTTGAGTGCGGTATAAATTATGTTCGACAGGTTATTTTCTTTTCAAATGTAAATAAAAACTATAAATGTTTCCAAACTGATAGACATGTTCAAACTATCTCTTGGAAGATATCTGTGTCAATTCCTGAAACAAATTTTCTGGTTTAATGAAAATAACACCAAGTTTAATAGGGGTATAAATCAGTGTGGGCGTAACTGTATTACCTACATACTTCCACTTATTCAACTCACTGGTATTGACAATAGCCATCTTTAATTCTTCTTTCTTAAAAAGCAACGGCCATATTAAAGAGTTGTCTTCGTCTTGACGCCTTGGTAGCATTTAGGCAGCAGTCGTTCACTAATCAAAATGATATTAGATTTTTGAGTTTCAAAACCAGCTGATTGTCAGTCAGTGCCGATCGGGCTGAAAATTAGACGATTCTAGTCTGCAGACTTGGTGCATCTCTGGTTTTGACATGGGTAGAAAAGGGATCACAAATTTGATCCTAACAATGTGCTTTTCAGAGTTTTAAAGGAAGTCTTCTTTGATCTCAATATTTATGGATGTAAAATGGTTCCCTTTCTCTTGGTGGGTCTTGTTGATATGATAGCGTAACTGTCTCAGACCACTGTGTGGCGTCTCATGATTCTTTGTAAATATTTATCACCTTAATGTGTCCAAAATGCTTCATCTTATTGGGTTCTTTTTATCCTTTACCATCTCCAGTCAAGTGTTCCACTGACAAATGGAGTTTAGGAACTAGCAGTGGTTGGCTTGTTGGGGCAGGACTCCAGTGGGCTTTGATACCACTTTGACTGTCAGCTCTTTAAAGCCCTGATAAGTCAATCAAGTTCTTCAAATAATATAAGGAAAAAAACCTCATTGCACAATCTAAACATCTGCTCATCCCAAGTGTTCAGTGTGTGCTTTAGGAGATAGCCAGTATGTACTTATGTAGTGTAACATAGGTCTAACTGAGTCATCTCCGACATATAGAGGAGCTTTAGGAGTTGAGAACATAATAAAGATCTTTTAGGAATTTCACTGTTTGTTCTCATTCAAAACTATGGAAAACAAAAATCCCCTCTTCATTTCTGTTGCCCACAATGCTCAAACAGGACACGGTGTTCTCTACGGTTTCCGTACTTCCGTGACGTCCCTTAGCATCCTCAAACCAGCTATTTGCGTGCAATCCTTCAAGCTGTGCCTGTGAATCCTGTTTGTGTACACACTGTCACATCTTACATGTGCGACTCCACAGACTGCTTTAAGCTATAGAGTTTGTGTAAACTCTTCTGCCTTGTCTGCACATGCATGTTTACTAAACAGCTTTAATGCAAGACAGATGTACTTTATACATGCTGTAGGTTATCTGTGCAGATCGGACCCACATGGTCATCTAGCTCAGGGGGGATTTCAAGAAGTGAAAGGGACTTCTAGTTTAGGGAGGAAACAACATCCAACAGCAATAGGTAAGGCTAAAATGGAACAAAATGTTGGGTCAAATAATTTCAAAAGCCTTGTTCTATAGCCTAAATTAGCACTAGCAAGAACCTTTTTTGTACAGAATGGCAGTACAATACTGACGCCCTTATCCAGAGGCTGTGATTATCCACGTACATTTCCAGAGTGTTTTTTATTTATTTATTTTATTTTTTTCATCGTGGATTCTGTGCTGATGAATAGCCACCTATTACACCTGTTACAGTGACAGCGCCTGCTCCACAGAGTTACTAATTTCAGTGTGAGTAAATCTAATTGGCAAAAAGGTTCATTTGACATATAAAATATATGTAGTTTGTGTTTGTTGTACCCTCTTTTCAATTATTGCATTTCATACATTTGTTAGGCAAGGCAAGGCAATTTTATTTGTATAGCACACTTTCAACACAGGGCAATTCAAGGTGCTTTACATATGATTAGAATACAAATGAGCAGTTACAATAAGAAAATAATCAAGAAAATACAACAATGTAGGGACAAGTGAGTAAAAAACACAGGTTTAGTTCATTAACTGATCTTGCTGAAGAAAGCTCATAGTTTTTAACACAAGAAAGCGTTTACAGTAATTAAGACAATAATTCGTGTGACAATTAAAAACAAGCAAGTAAAAACAGTTAATCTAAATAGGTACGTTTTAATTTTAGACTTAAGAGAGTTCAGTGTCTCTGCAGCTTTGTATTCTCCCGGTAGTTTGTTCCAGATATGAGGAGCATAGAAACTAAAAGCTGCTTCTCCATGTTTGGTACTGGTTCTAGCGACAATCAGTAAACTAGAGCTGGCGTTTTCTTTTTCATGAGTTTCTTTTTTGTTTGTTGTAACTTTCACCGACATCCGATCTGATATCTAGAGTCCGATCTGCACAGCTCCAAACAGCAGTGCTTAGTTCCTTCCTGTTGTGAGATCTTTAGGAGATGAAACTACAACTTTATGACATTCAGAGCAACTCAGACTCAGGGAAACACATGTAATATGCATGCTTGTTTGTCTAGGTCTGCGTCCTTGAACGTTACATCATGATCTCTTTTTAGCTAACGTGAAAAGTGTAATTGAATTCTGTTGCAAAAACATTCATACTCCATAAACTTTTTCATATTGCCTTATCATTGTAACCATAAACTTAGTTGGGTTTTGTGTGACCAACACAAATGTTTAGTGTAACTGTCCTTCTGGAAGGTTACCTGAGCAAATAAAAAAAAAAGAACTCAAGTTCAGAAGATGGGGACACATGTTTGAAAAGTTTGAAATAAGGAATAGTAATATTTCAGTTGATAAAGAGGTGTTGTTTGAAGTTGTTACTGTATCAGAGTTACTGTAAAAACAAAATCAGTATCCACATTAATCACTTTTTTGCTTTTGTAACTGGCTAGCAATGTCTAACATTCTATTTAAACATAATTAATCCAAAAGTCAGCACAGTATGAATTGTGAATGACATACTATTTGCAGGAATATATATATTTTTTTCAGTATGGAGCTGTTTGAAGATGGCAGGGACATTCTGTTATCTAGTTTGTGCTCTGACTCTACATTGAAAACAAGTCTTTGTTCGTCGAAAAGCAAACCGACAAATCTAAAATAGAGTTATCTTTTGCAGGGGAGATTTTCACTGCTTATCATGTCTCCATCGATCTTATCTGAAAAAAAACAACTACTGTACCTTTAACAACATGTTACTGTTTAAGCTTGGTTTAGGCTTGCCGCGTCCGCGAGGTCCGCACGGCTCCACGCGGCCAAATTATGTGATTTTAGCAACCACGCCTCTCCGCGCGGCCTCCTCCCGCCCCAAAATTTCCGCGCCGCGCACCTAGGAAAATTTGTAACTACGCGGGGTCCCGCGTGGAAAAACATGGCGGACTGGCAAGAGCTCATATGGCCGGAGGTTCGTAAATAGACGTCTTTTTGATTTGGCCGATAGAGATCACTGTGATCAACTGTGTTTTAATGGAAGAGAGGACGGTCTCCTTTTTTCGTCTTTTTTCCTAATAAATAGCATAAAAGTTCTGCTTTGTTAAAGCTCACGGGTATCACCATCTTGTAAACAACAGTGATTACTACTTCTACTATGGTGTAGTGTTGTATGCATGCCGTAGACCCCTACGCCGCCCCCTACAGTCGTCAAGAATATTGGCTCTCTGCAAGAAGGCATCTCGGCCGGTTCCGCACGTCTCGTTTCCGCGCGGAATGTTCATGCGGCAAGCATAAACCAAGCTTTAGAAGGGGTCCCTCTGCAGCCAGGATATTAACCTCTTGGCTTTGTCCATTCCCTTCACTGGGCACTGGTGAACTTTTTATACGTAACATCAAACCTTTCTTTCACTGCATGAGATCCCATCAGCTCAGTTGTTGGCTGGCTGCAAATACAATAAGAATGCAGTTCAGTTTTGGCCATTTTGACAGTTTAAAATTATTTATGGATTTCATTTTATAATATATTTTCAAAGAAATTGTGTAGGCAACACTTCTTTTCTTAAATTTAAAAAATCCATGTTCATTTAAAATAAATTCTGTTATCAGTAATCTGTCTAATTATCTGACATCAACGGTAATAAAAATTAATAAAAAATAAAAAAAATTATCACCTCTGGATGGCGTCCATATCGGTGCATTTAAATGGCCTATATCATGCTATTTTAAAGCTTTCAACATCTGGGATAGACATATATATGATTAAATGTTACCGTATAGTATTAATTTGTCCAGAAATTTAATTTGGATCCTGGATTTATTGTTGGACCGCGAAGTAAAACGCCTTGTTTCTCTGTAATCCCGCCTCCTGTACCCTCCCCCGCTCCCCTCCTCTCACCCTACTGTGAACGCTGCACCGCTCTGTTTGAGCAGAGATTAAACGGAGCCCATTCAGACTTTAGACAGAGCCCAAAGCACCGCAGCTGAGTCCAGTAAGCAATATTTTCAGCCCAGTATATAAAAAAGTCATGTGTGTATTTTGCACCCGTTTACTGAACATTCTGAGATGCTACAGATCAATTGATTTACCACACGATGCTGTTATAAAATCACATAAACAGCTTGATAAATGGCTAACACACATTAGCATTAGCATATAGCTACTTATTTCTCTGTCCATCAGATGTATTTTTTGTTGGAAATGATCCAGCTGCTGTTCTTTAGGAATGTAGATTAAAGTCCTGTAATCCATGCAGCCAAACATGCGTTTTCACAGAGACATTTTAGAAAGTAAAATTCCAACAAAAAGTGGTTCCAGCTGCTAAAACCGCAGCAGCTATGAGTTTGAGAAAGGGGAGGGTGTGTTTTCAACTCTACCAGGGGTAAGCTTCTCTCTCTGCAGGGGCGGCGCGCACATGTCTAGCACTTCCTTGTTTTCACATTGTGACGTAAAATACATCACAATGTGAAAACTCCCGCAGAGGATGGTGCAGCTACTCAGAGAGCAGGATTCAGGAGGATTACTCAGACGTGCGTGAATTAAGACAAAAATCACTCTGGCAGGGTTTTTTTGTGAGAAAAATTGCATTACCAGATGGTTGAAAACTCCAAAACCTTGATTTTGCATGATGTAGGCCATTTAAGGCTTCTAAGTGATAAATACGATGGCCTCTTTACTCATTTATGTGACTCATCCTATGTTTGGGATCAACATATCCATTCTTCCAAGACCATATGTCAAGTTTTATTGAAAGTTACTATATGAATGCTTTTCATAACAGATTCCACATGACACTAACAGTTAAGGTTCTAAAGAAATCGATTGGCTAAATTAATGTGTAACTGCTGTAGCTAGAGAGTGTGACTCAGGGCTGGCCCAAGGTTGTATGGGGCCTTGAGTAGAATCTGATTTTGGGCCTCTCTCTCTGTTACAAACATTGTCTCTAATAACAGTGTTTCAATGGAGATTTGGGGAATCCAGGATAGGGGGCCACATTTAATAAGCTGAGCTCCGAATCTATAATGAAACAATAAAATCAGATATAATAGAATTATCATTAACAATAAACAAATGTAAACAGTTTAGATGTATAGTCTGAGTTAGAATTGAATAATTTTGCTGGCCTGGAGTATCGAGGAAGGTTCTAAAAGAAGCAGCTGTAACTCAAAGTCATGCATCTGTTGATAACGTGTTGTTGCTTGGATTAGTCCATCATTGTGCCGTGGGGAAGGTTATTCTCCTGTAGAAAGCATAAAATATGTGTGGTAGGTTGACATCGGCTTGCAAACCTGCATCTCAGTGAACCACAAAACATCTGGAACCATAGGCTTAGAATGATTGGGACCAAACTGGCCATGATGCTCTGAAACCAAACACCATGTATTGGCACAGACACCTCATACCGATTGTGAAGCACGGTGACGGAGGGGAGCTGTTTTGCAAAACGATTTGAGACGCTGACAAAATCATAGAGCAAACAGGTACTTCCTGTTTGGTCAAAGGTGATTCTGTAGTGGAGTGCACAACATTGTTTTCATTTTGGCCTTATCTTTGTTTCATAACCAGGAGCAGTGTGGAATCTGCCACTGATGTGTGTGTTTTTCTGTAAGAATCTGTTAAGGAGCAGATCTAGTATGTCTAATCAATGAAATTCTAGGCTTTAAAGAGGGTATTTTTTTTATGGAAATGGAAAACCATTTATGATTCATTATCTTTTCTGATAATGACTGATACAGGGTAATTAACAGGCTGTAAAGTGATGATTAAAATCATCACGAATAGGTGACTACTTGCTTCCTATCACAGTGTGTGTGCAGTGTGTGCGTGTATATATGTGTGTGTTTGTCTGAATGGTAAACCTGAAGCATGTTTCACAAACCTTTGCAAAAATGTACGACTCATTAAATATTCTCGAGACACTAAGTACGGCATTCCAATGTGTGAGCCTGCTGCGTTTTCTCGGCGAGGTCTCGTTTGCCTGACATCACCACAGCACTATGTGCATTTATGGTAGCCATGACAACTGCTTACGGCCTCAGACCGAGCAGGCCGAGTTGATGTTGAAGAGGTTCTAAGTAGCTGCCACTGCGGCCTGAGCACATTTTGTGTAACGCCCTCGCTCTGTATCAGTGTCTCCGTGTTGTTCTGCTGTCCTCTCTCTTGTCAAGCAGCTGAAACATTGCTGTGGCTTTTCATGTCCAGCCTTCACACCCCCCGGATAACTTCGACAGCTCAATCATTGTGAGAGTGAGTGTGTAGGTCTTTTCACTGGTTTATGCATGGATATTTGTGTCCTGACATGTTAAACTTCATCCAACTTATATTAAGACGAGAAATCAGCTTTAATACAGACCAAGATCTGACTAGGCCAGTGATTCTCAATTTTTTTCGGGCTTGCCCTCTTTTCCCGGGAATATATATATTTTTTCACCTCACCCATGAGATATTTTACTATTAACAAGCTGATGATATTTAATTAATTATCTGTAAAAACCACCAGCACTAGGATTCTGCATACAACAACGTTTGTTAAAATGAGCTGCAGCACCTTAAAATTTAGGTTGTTTTTACTCATTTTCTGGTTATAGGTCTTAAAAGTTCGGCTTATTTACTCAATAGAGTAACATTAGAAACTTTTTTAACCATAAACATTGTTTACTTATCGGTTTCATCAGTTTAGTCCTTTTTAGCATTCTTTGTGCAACATGTGCATAGATTTTTTAGCCTATTAGCAGATCTGCAATGTGCATAATATCTCCACTGTCACTAGTTTACTTGCATTTGTCGTATCCGCTGTTTTTTCTTTTCAGTTTTAGATACTTCTCCGTCTCTTTTCGTCCATCAGCTGTGTACTCGGTGTGTCTATGTAGACTGCTTCTTCTACTGGTTTAAACATTGATTAGTTTGAGCATCGCTGCCACCTAGTGACTGGAGGCTTTTAAAATCGTTTAAGCACGAATAAAGACACTCGGTGCGTTTCCTCTTGACAAGCTGATAGATATTTCTGAGAGAGAGAGAAGTTGACAGGTTAAATCCCCTGGTTCGGTCCTCCCAACGGTTGTGTCGGAATATGCTGTTTAAGGAATTTGCCCAAAGGTCAGCATATTG
This sequence comes from Apricaphanius iberus, assembly GCA_028564705.1. NCBI lineage: Eukaryota > Metazoa > Chordata > Actinopteri > Cyprinodontiformes > Aphaniidae > Apricaphanius > Apricaphanius iberus. The sequence goes on from JAPXFQ010002314.1 coordinate 1,132,643, forward strand.
TGACCGTTTCAGCAGTGTGTGACATCACTAGTCAGCTGCAAAAGGCATCACAGCAGAGAATTACAAGAGATTGACAAATAGAAGAAGCAGAGGTGGTTGCCACTTTCCTGTTTGCTGCATTGTTCTACACTTTTTCTCTAGCAACTCTTGCACTTTTACAAAGTCGGTTGGTTGGCAACATCTGCTGATATAATTTCCAACTAGATTTCAACCAATCATCATTAGTTAAACACAAGTTACGGCCTAGCGACTGAATCTGGCCATTTAAAATGACAATGTGTAGTTTTTGCAGTATATCTTTGAAAATAGCGATTGAAATATTATGTAATACTAATTACGTAAAGCACATTAATGCAAAATATGTACTATTATAAAATATGACTTTAAAAATCAGTTTTAAAATACATAGGCACGGGTTCCTCTTTTCAGGGGAAAGCAATATTAGATGACGTCTTTACTTCTACAAGTGCCCGGACGGACAAAGCGCACGGGAACACGCCCGCTATTAAAACATTGATTTCCCCTCAAAATGCAAAAAAGTTTAGCCAAAAAATTTTTTTTAACTCTTCGCTAGTTCCAAGCGATGAAAGAGAGACTGATATGCTCGTCATGTTGCTGCAAATAGATCATTCTCAGAGAATTGCGCGTTTGAAAACAGCAGTAGTTGGACCTCCGTTGTTGAGTTTCTTACTCAAAGACACAGATACCGCATGCTTGTGATTATTTAGGTATACACTGCCTCCTACTGCCCGAAACACACTGTTACACATTGTGCCTTTAAGAGTACATACCTTAAGGCTGATAATCGCTTGGTTCCTGAAATGGCTTGGATAGTGGCCTTATTGGGGATTCTGTGAAGGTCCGATAACATTACCCTGAAGTGGAAATGGGCCTACTAATACTAAAAAGTTCGTCCCACACACCCCACTATTTGAGAAGTAGTGGAATAATACTTGCCTTAACTTTCCAATGAGACATTCTTGCTGATTCAATAAATTTTGACTTTTCTGACCACAGTCTAATATTGGCTACTCAAAATCTGACATAAAGGCATCTAAGCTGACCCTTGAATTTTAACTGTTTTTCACCTCCAACCTTTGTGTCTACTTGCATACAGATGCGTACTATTAACTGACTATGTTAAGTTTTGAAAGCAAATTTAAAGGGTACTGTAAATAAGGTACGTTTTTGTTTATGAATATGTTTACTGTTCACATCTACTGTAGATGGCAGTGTTTGTGGTCCTTATCACAAACATTTATGTTGCTGTGGAGATTTTTGGAGAAAGACTGCCACGGAGAAGATAGTGGATTTATATCTGAGCTTTACAGTGTTGTAAGCATTTAGTCTGTGGAATGCTGTTATATATTCTGAGATGGATGGCTTTGCAAACAGAGCTATACAAACACTGTTGGGTTGGAGCCAGCTGGAGCAATGATGAAGATTGTAACATGATTTATCTCCAACCAGGTGTGTTGTTGGGGCGTCGATCTCATACAAAAGCATTTTCAAAAGCTCTTTCAAGGGTGTCAGGTTGAGGACATGTTAGGTTTCTTACTTGATTGTGTTTCTTGTTCTTTCATAGAAATCATATCACGCCTGAAGGAACAAATTGTGAACAAATAAAAGATTTACAATTTAAAAAAGAAAGATTTGAATCGTAAGAATGGAAATATTAACTTAAGTTGGAAATTCCCTTCTCAAACATTTAAATATGTAATATAAGTTACTTGCTTAGGGAATGGTGTACCCTATGATCTGCAAACACGCTACTTGCATTCCTCAGCTTTTGAGACAAAAATGTGCTTGTTTCTCCTTGCCCCGACCAGGTGATTGTTCCACTGTATAGCAAAACCTTTTTTGCCCTCGACAAAAAAAAAAAGTGCTTTAATACACAGGTATGTTCTTTTTAGGAACATACCTGAGGAAATTACAATTCCTTGAGGTTTAGGTTTAAGGTTGCCACTGACCCAAAAAGTAAGTTTATCTAGGAAAGAATAAGCTGAAGTAGAAAATACAATGCAAGACAAAAATATAGAAGGGTAAGTGTAAATATTACTGGGAACACAGTACGATGAGGCAATATAGCCTTTTTACGGTGGGGACAATAATTGTTGAACACATTTATGTTTTTGTCAGTCATAAGACTTATTACATGAAATTGTTGCCAGATGTTGGTTTAAACCAAACGAAGAAGTCAGAATAACCTAACAAATTAGTTTATGTGTAAAAAAGTGGAATGACAGAGGTACCAAACATCTATATTTAATTAATCGTTAGTAGAAACGCTTGTTGGGGGGGTACTGACAGGTCCATGATGCCTTCTGTATGTAAAGCCGAGATGACACTTTGCGATTAGGGCTGTCCAAGACCTTTACTTTCCTCACGAAAAGAGTTGTGATGAAAAACGGTGAGTGTGCGTATAATTCGCTGCTCTATGGCCGTGCAGTGTGACGTGAGAGTCTGGAAACAAAAGTATTAACGCGGCTAGCGGTTGTGTACATTTCCTTGTCACCATCTTGGCTCTGTCCATCTGTCAGCTATCAGTGATGTACACTGCGTCACTGGTGACATTGGCTTTTGGCACGTCCTGCTGCAGCTAGACGTGCAGTTTGACCAACTGAAATTTGAGGCTATACAGTGTGAAACACCTCTAGTGCTTTTGAGACGGCCAGGAAATCCAGAGTGTAATCCCATTTTAAAGACTAATCGCAGGCATTACTCAAGTTTGATTTCATACAATTTTTTCACACTAACTGTCTTGAAATCTAGAAAATTCTGGGGCTTTGCTTAATGCATTCCTATAGCTTTTCAGATTGAAGCCAGGTGTTTTATCAGGAACATTCAAGCAACTTTTATCTTCTTTTTCTGAGACCAGTTGAGAGCTTCCTTCACTGAATGCTTGGAGTCTTTTTTTTTCTGCTAAACCTTCAACCCTTATCAAGAATGTCAAAATAAATATCTTTTTCACTATTATTTCAAGCAGATGAAATCTGTCTTTAACAGTTCTGAATAACACCTTCGCACCATGTTTTTCCCATCTCCTGACTTGTCTGTTGGTGTAGAGTTTCTGGGGTGATATGCAGTACTGTCTCATCTGACCAGACTATGCTCTCACAGTATTTTATCGAACTCTCCAAATGTTCAGAAGCAAACTTTATATCAACTACAGCATGTTTTTACTTCATCAGTGGAGTCTTGAGACGTGAGCATGCATCAGGACTATGATTGCTTTCCTTATTGTGTTAATGGAAAAATTATAGCTGCCAATTTCAAGTCCACTCTCTAAGTGGTCAAAAGCTTTTGGACAACTACTCTCATTTTTCCTTGACTCCCCAGTAAGACATAAAACCTGGTTGTGGGTGGTTTATGGTGACATTGTATTGTTTCCACTTCAGACTATAGGCTTTTCAAAAGACAAACCGTCTCTGCATATTCAGGTAATATTGAAAGCATAGTAAGTCTTTTGGCTGTGCCATGGCCATTTTCATTCAAACCTCTTGGTTTAATACAAACAAACTTTAAAACCAACTCCCCCATACTAATACATAAGTATTAGTTAGTTCATATAGTTTGGGGCTAAATTGTATTCTCCCTATTTTATTTCCAAATAAAGACATGTTGAGTTGTCAGGACTTTCACTAAGCCTTGATGACGCGAAATTCGTTAGATTACCAGAAGTCTGTTCTACCTTACCCAAGCCCTCTCCTTTCTGTCACCATGTCTGGCCCAAACCAACTGAGCTCCTAGGGAGACAGCAGGAAGAAATGAAAGCTCCTTTGACCTTTGGCCTTCCCTGATTTTAGACCCTCTTGACACTTCCTCTGTAAAATCTGAACAGATACAGATTACAAAGGTCCCAATGCATAAAATACAGATTTATTCACTGATTCTGTCAAACTAGAGAATGCAATATCTTGGTATTGGTCTCTTTTGGAGAGTTAGAGACATATCTTTTTTTTTTTTTTTTGGATTACTTTCCTCCACTTTTCATCTCCCAGGAAAAAATAAATAATCCAGAAAATATACAGTACTCGCATGTATATTTTTAGCCCCTAGTCACATCTCTACTCTGCCTCCTGTCTCTCGATGACTAACTCATACAGATAGGTAAGGAATCTAGCTCTCCTCTTTCCCTTGGAGCCAACCCTACTCTGTCTTGGTTATTTTAATCTGAGAGCGTCCGTTACACCAAGCGTGGTGGTCACCATTCCTAAAATAGATCCTTCTCCTTCAGCGTGTGTTTATCTGATTTATTTAATCAGCATCCATGTGCATATCTCTGACTGTCACGTCACGTCACCTCCTTGAGCTTTATTCTTTGCTTGACTTTGTTGTGATAAGGTGCAACCTGCAATTCCCCAAATAGCTATATGAAGCTACCTCCCATGTTCACATTTTACAACTTATAAATGTGAAAAAATAAACGTTTTCCCTCTGATTACTATACCACTAATGAGCCTGTAAATGATAGAAATATTTTGGCATCGATTTGACCTTGGTTACTGTTCAGTAAGATAAATCTCATTTCATAGGCTACAGACGTGTTACCTTCCTCTGTTTTAATTGGGTCTTTAGTAGGGCTGGGTATCGATTCAAATTTCAAGAATCGATTCGATTCTGATTCTCAAGAGTTGGAATCGATTCAATCTGATCCAATTCAATATTGACATTGAGATTCAGGAGATTTCCCAAATGGCCTGTATGTTCCAGGACTGGTGACTGGTTTCTCCTTTTTCTTACTAAAGCAGCTGCAGTGGAGCCACTGTGATGATCCTGTTGCATGTCTGTGTTCGTGAGTGACCTCCTATATAGAAGATCTTTGTGAAGATCTTGTTGCTACTCACTGCTGCCATTTATTTGATTTGGAGACTGTTGACAAAAATGTAATATAGTCCACAATGTCCCTGGTTCAAGATGTTTTCTCCATTCTTGAATCAGGAATTCAAGTAGTGACTCAAGTAAGAGTGAAATAGTAATATGTATAAAGGCTGCTCAAGTACACAATGAGTAACTGATCAGAACATCAGATCAGCTCTGTTGAAGCTGATAAAAAATAGATAAAAAAGATTTTATCAGGGGACAGGGGTTGTCAGGCCCTGGCTCCCAGATTGTGGACTTCGGGCAAAACTTTGTCTCTCAGAGACTGTAGAGCTTTTCCCAAAAAATATCTTAAAACCTATCTGTTAAACCAGGCGTTCCCTCATCACTGTGGTTTAACTTTTACATTTTTTTTTCCCATTTTTTATCTCTCCCTCTACTACTGTTTTATTTTGTTAGATTGTATGTATTTCTAGTGTTTGTGATTTTAATATTACTACTACCATGTGTGGTTAGGGTGAGAGGTCCTCCATGTTTTGCCCTTTACATTTTTTTCCAAGTTTTTACTTATGCTGTACAGCGCTTTGTGATATTTATATCTGTGGAAGGCCCTCTAGAGAAAAATTTTACTTAAAGCACTACCATGTAACTCTAGCTCTCGGGGTCCCCCTACAGTTGGTAAAAAGGTGTTGTCTTCTACCGTCGTAAAAGCTGTTATGGTTACACCAGGCAATTCACGTGCATTGACAAGCGATACCCTCGAACGTTGCAGATTTTCACGTCTTGGGCAGCCTTAGTTGCTTGTCAAATGTCTTCATCGCAGGTATATTGTTGTATATGTCAGCATGTGATATATACGGCGGCGTATGTATAATACTTACTAGTCCAAGAGAATGACGCCCAAGTCCGCATCGGTCGAGCACCCCTCATCCTCCTTTAGCTCACGTCAGCGAGTAAACGCTCGACCAATATTGATTCTCGTCCGGCCCTTTAGTTTGTCACTCTCTCTTTTTCTTTTTAGAGTCTCCTCCAACTTCGCCTTCTTCGGTTTGGTTGCTGCTTCGGACATTACAACTTGCTCACTCACGCGCGGAGGCAGCCGGCATGGGCTTACTTTGGTTGCGGAAGTGAGCTTTGCCGTAAAGCAGCAGTTGAGTTTTGTAGTTTTTTTTGTGCACAGGTAGCTACCCGCACCCGAAGTTACATAGTGCTAGTGAAAGCCATACAGACCCAGTCAGTCTATGGCATGCGTGTCATTCAACCTATTGTAAGTCGGTGTATCATCACAAGGGTATTGGAAATATATTATTAATGTTGAAGAACTACATAGTGTTGTTTTAATGACTTATTTACATTCTGGCTGATTCAGGTACAAGTAGCCTCCAGTGCAATTGTTCACACTTAGCAGATCAGTTCATCTACTTTGCCTGCTTTACATGTAAATGAACACAAACTTATATCACTAAGCCATCAACAGTGCTATGAACTAATCTGAGAGGGATGCTAATTTGATAACTGACTGCCTAGCATGTCATTGTATTCTGTCTGGAGTCTCATGTCACACACTCCGGTCCATAATGCATGATTTTACCACAAAATAACATAAGATACATCTGTTATATGCAAGCAGGTTTTTTTTGTAACCGAAGAAAAAAAGTTGAAGTAATCTCTGTTAGTAACTTCTGGAAAGCACCGAACAGAGACACGAATACCAATCAAGATTGATTACCATGGTTCTGTTTGTCTCTCACAGGTGGGAGGCATGAACAGACAATTACAACCTGATGGAATGAAGGAATTAGCTGTAGTCGTAAACCGTTTTCTGTTGAATGACTGCCGTTTTATGATGCGAGGGGATGGATGATCCAGCATGCCTGCATCTCCAAAGTCATTGAAAACATGCATTTCAGTGTCTGTTTCTATCATCTGAGAGCGGTTCTTCCCAAGTGTGCATGACAGGATGTTTTTCTCTGGAATCACAGGGTTGAAAGGATTTTTACAGAATTCTTTTATGCGAACATGAAGGTTGTTTGAATTAAGCACACAATTTGTCCCCATCACACATACATCGCTTGATTTTCAAATGTCTTCAATTTTATTCTTCAAAAAAATTCTCTTTTTTTTTAGCGCTGGAGTTTTAATTCCAAGACGTAAATATAGCTTTGTCTTGTTTACCATTTGCAAGGTATGCAATAACTGAATTCTTATTTGTGTTTTTTTTTCTTTGCAATTTATTAAAAAAACATTTTGGGAGCAAGTACTGGAGAAAATAAATCTCAGATCTGCTCAAAATCTGAGACCACTGATATAGTTTGGCCACATTTGCTTTCTTTTAAACTACTAATTGCAACCAAGCTGAACCTGGGTATGTATTAACAGCTTTAACTTGCCAAAGGTTAATTATTATGTTGGCTTAAAAATTGGATTGCTGTGAATGATCTGCCAAGAAAGATGGATATTACCTTCTTTGTTTTTTTGCAGATTTTTACCTGGTTTGTTGTTTCCTAAAATTTGAAGTTTAAATATGCTAATATCTAGAAGACTATTTCTGCTAATTCCAGAACTGCACTTTATTATTATTATTATTATTATTATTATTATTATTATTATTATTATTATTATTATTATCCGTCTCACAACCTTCACCTCACTTTGTCTACCTTCATCTTTGCCTTCAAAGCCCTTACTCTGATTCTTATTGTTACCCACATGCAGGAAAAGAAGTTTGGACCCAAACAATGTATTCGGTTTCTTACTGACTTTTCAAAACAAGTTTCCTGTTACCTCCAGTCACAAAAAACGGTGGAGTTTAGAGTCCATGTAGAATGTGTGCTTAAATGTGTTTGAGTGAGTTTGAGTATATTTGTGTCTGGCTGTCTCTCACATCAAGGTTGCAGTACAGTGTGTTTAGACGAAAACACCAAAGGGTTTCTAGAGTTTACATATTAGACTGAAAAATGTTATCCTCTCAATTCTTTTTCGGGAAAGAACTTGTGAGGTTTCTTAGAAAGAGCACATGACATTAACTCTTGGGCTAAAATTTTCTTTTCAGTAGTTCTTTAGCGGTTTGTATTTTATATCTTCATTTTATTGGAACAAAACTATGGCCAAATTGTAATGTCATGACCTAACTCAATAGAATATTGAGAATAAAAGTACAGACTAGCCTAAGATTGCATATTATACATATAGGACAGGATGAGGTAGACTAGGGTAGGCTAAAAAAGGTAGACTAGAACAGGTAAGGGCTATGACAGTATAAGATGCGATAAAACAGACAAATACTCAGTAGGACTGAATATGATAGAATTCAATGAGAATATTTTTTTTTTAACTGAAATTTAGTCATTTTGTGTTGGAAAATGTACTGCTTCTTATGTAAACCTGTTAAATTGTGGACACACTCAACATATATTTTTATTAGTTTATAGGCATATTGTTGGATCTTTGCCAACCAAATACAAAAATATTTTTTTTGCCTGCATTACCTTTTCATTGTGGTTGGGCACAGAGTAGCAATACTGTTCAGTTTTGCTCCAATGGGTGGAGTCAAAAACATTAATATTGGCCAATCTGAGCTATAAGGAACAGTTTGAGTCATGGGGAAATACTTAATTTATTGTGCTGTTCATTTAAGATAAATAGGAACCTCACTGAATTATATGACAAGAAAAAAATATCAACAAGTAATATCAGAACAGCTATACTGCTAACATTGGACTAGCAGAGTATGAAACATAAATTCAGTTTTGAAAATCCCGATATAAAGTATTACTGATTGTATCGTGATATATCGTAATATATTGTATTGTTCCCCGTGTATCGTGATACAGATCGTATCGACAGATTCTTGCCAATACACATCCCTAATAGAATTCTTGCATAAAAAGAATAAAAGCTACCCATTGGGGGTGACATCTTAAATAAATGGCACTCTTTATAATGAAATACAATTTTGTAACATTTTAAAAATAATAATAAAATAGTGTAACTACTAGTTATGTCCTGAAAACTTTCAACACAGCAGTAACACCTTCAGCTTGAAAATCTTTGGCTAAAAAGACAAACCTTTCGGCCAATTCAGACTACTTGACAGGGGTTGTTTAAATGCTGACGTTAGCGGTAGTCGCACAAGGCTGCTTTTATTCTTAGTAGAAGGGAAATTAACATTCGCTTGGTGCCTTTTTAACTATGTTACCGTGTTCGATTTGTTGCCTACCGCATTCCCGATCTCTGTGGATCAGTGTCGGCATACAACTTTGGATTTATCCACTTGTCTATCCCAGTTATGAATTTTAAAAAGCTCTGGCTTCTGTTTCGCTGTTGCCATGATGCCGTTCGTGTATTTACCTCAATGTGTTCGTGCAGCTCCATTGTGCTTAATATCAAACTAATAAGAGATTTACATTACTTAATTAAACGGTACGCAAATGGAACGACCTGAACAGGCCAAACCGAACGGTTCAACAGATACCCGTGAACTGTTACACCCCTACTGTCTGCACCTATCTCCAAACTGTCACGCCGGATCCTCATTCCCTCATGTAATCCAGCCCTTCACCTTCTCTCACTCCCCAGTCGGTTAGTACTGTGTCTCACCCTAAAGTCTTCCTGCACTGTTTCTCTCCTGCTTGTCTCACGTCAGACTGGTGTCCTGTCCTCATCTTTCCAATCCTTCCGTCATCATCATCATCATCATCATCATCTTTAATAAATATTCATTGCATCTTAAATGCGACAAGGGCGCCGCCATATATACAATCCACGTCAGTAAAGTTCAGAGCGAGGACCGCATAAAAAAAAGACTTTCGCGTCTCTTATTGGATAGCCTGGTTGATTTATAAATAATTCTAACATTCGAGGAGCATTACCTAAAGCTAACTTTACTATTTTCCTAATCCTATTATTCAAGGACCAGTGCCTAAACCTAATGGGATCCATCTATTTATTTCAACATTTAGGAACAGTTATAGCCACAAAAAGTTAGTGATTAGTTTAGGCTTCTAACTTCTGAGTTTTACAGTAGCCTATAATCCTGTAAAGTTGATTAACTAGTCAGTTACACCATTACAATAAACATGTAACTTCTAAAAAAAAAATCATTAGAATTGCCTGCTTTGATTTATTATTTTTTAGCTTGGAGTGTTGCTGAGACTTCCTGTACTGGACAAACTGTATGGCGGTACCCTTGTCGGCTGTTGTAACCGCAGTAAGGTGCTTTCACATTGAGCACCAAAAGATGAACTTGATGCTCACCTGACATTAAAAATCTCTGTGCCAAAATTTTATTTTTAGAATAGGAATCCACAACTGTGTCTCCTTCTTTACCTTTTTCTTGTGTTATCCTGCTCTTGATTTTTTTTCTTGCCCCTCTTTCCCTCACCCCTGAGATGTGAGATTAAGCTCCTCTGGTTCTTTTCTAAGGAGGATTAGCCCGCAAATATAGAAAGGCCAGCCTCGACAAGAATTTCTGTACTTTTTATACCTTCTAGCTACACTTTGACATGTATAGTACACACTCACATATATAGTTTTTTTTTGCTTGTCAATCCACCTCAATCAGCACAGCTCCCACTGTCACCACAGGCTTACACAAGTCGTATGTCACCACGTAGATATGCAATGTAAGATTACAATACCAAAACTTTGTTATCTTCAAGAGAGCCTTCCACACCATTTGTACAACAATTTTAATCTAACTTGTGCTTAATTAAAACAATTATTCATTGTTCTTCTTTCAGGTTTCACTGAAATATTTTACCTTATTGGATTTTTTTTATGTGTACATGCTTATCTAGAACAAGGAGTAAGCAAAGGCGTGTTGTATTTGTTTTAGGGATCTGTCAGAAAAAAAGTTGAGGCAGCGTGCTACAGCAGGTCTAAGGTCCTTTTACTCATATGTGCTCATACTGTTTGAACATCTAAGAACACACTTAAATGGGTGTGTGAATTCCTGATTAAATTGTGCTGTCAGGTGCACACCAAAACATAATCGTTAGAGGTTAAAAATACATCAGTTTGAATATCTCATCATTTCATGACCAAGGAGCTCAATCTTCAGTGGCAAATTGTTTTAACTCATTGTGATTATTGCTTTGCATTCTATCCATGCTTGTTTTCAAAAAACGGTTGTCCTTATGGTCACTCGTGTATGAAATTGGGACATCTGTGCTGTTAAGCCTAGTTTATACTTCTCTCTCGGCAAGTTTGCCCTCACACATGTTGCGTGAGATGCTTTCTCTTTATACTTCGCTGTCGGTGGGTCAGCCTTGCAAAGCAATCCTCCTCCTAGACAGCAAGGAGTGCAGACCTTTTCTGGCAGGTCTGCCGACCATTGCAGTAATTTCTCTGCTCAACTAGAGTTTATTTACTTCAGATTGTAAATGCGCATCCACTCAAGGAGCAATGGCCGACAGAGAGCGAGTTTTGATTGAGCTGGAAAGCTCGTTGTACAAGTGCTGTGCACTGAATACTCTTAATAAACATGTAAAGCTTAGCTGTCTGTTTAACTGTTCTCCATCCTCCTTTTGTTTAGAATTGCCAGAATGCCATATTGCAATATAAAGCATTCAGTACCTAACAGCTGAACTGACTACCAATTACTCAAGTATAGAGTAACGTTCTATTAAAATAATCTTGGACTGGTATTGGAGGTCCTCAGGGCCGCAGAGAACATTCATGTTTTTAAGAGCAAGCTCAAGACTCACCTTTTTAACCGAGCTTTTAACTGATTATTATTTATTAATATATGTTTAACTGGTCAGCATGTCTTACCTGATTTAAATTTTGTTGAGCTTTTAACTGTTTATTTATTAATCTGCTTTGCATTTTTATCTTGATTCTATCTTATCATTGTTTTACATTTATTGTTTACACTTTATATTTCATACACTTTGTATTTTAACTTATTTTAATCTTCCTCCCAGTGTTTCCTCTCTGGGGGCCCCCTGCATCAGGGATGGTGGTCGGCTGTGGCTGCCTGGGTGCCCCCCGGGTAGCGCTTGGGTGGAGGTGAGGGTACCATCCCTCCCTCCTCTGGGCGCCCTGGATCAGTGCCTTGGCTGCTGCTGCTGATCTGCTGCTGCCGATGTAGATGACTCCCATGATGGCGTTTCCTGGCTCATCTGTGCTCAGCCCGTTGTTTTTGTAGCTTTTAAGTGTGTGTATGGCTGATGGGTTGGGTTGGGTTGGGAGGGGGGTGTAGTTGCGATGATGATTTTATTTTTGTTTTTTTGTATGGGGGAGTCGGGGGGTAATTTTTAATCTTTAAAGCACTTTCAGAAATATGTTTGAAAAGCACTTCATAAATAAAGTTTGATTGATTGATTGATTGGTCTTACCATTCACAGATGTGCGCTCTCGCGTTGGCCTGTATGTTGAACTAAAAAATGAGGCTCTACTCCATCCGTGCCTGCATAGGAGACGGAGAGCCCTTGCGTTGACGGATAATGGTATTGTGTTTCTCCATCCTTACACAGATGGAGAAGTATAAATGAGGCTTAAAATTTTATTTTTCTTTGTAGGCTAGTACTAGGTAGCACTGAGAATTTATATTGATATTTCTAAACCCCAGTTAGATGTGGGTCTCTAAAACTAAAATATTTTGCAGTAGTTGTTTCTTATTCCTAACTTGTAGTTTTTTTTTTTTTACTTTTTGGGAAGTTAATTCCAAACGTTGGGCAATATGCAGAATGAAGCTGACTAAATAAAGGGCATTAAAACTATCACTGGACAGATTGTGGTAGGGAGTCAAAGGATGCTTCTGCACAGAATCACCTGACTGGCGTGGATGCTACTTCTAACAGTGTTGAGGAAACCTGAGAGAAGTTTTTTTTTTTTAAATCTATCGAAGAAAACTATATTTAAATGTAACTAGATTTCAAGTCTGACTTTTGGGAGCATAAATTGTGAAATGAACTTCTAAGGATGTATGCCTGGAAAGAGAAACGCTTCCCTCTTCACAGCTGAATACACAAGAAATGTACTGCCTGCTTTCTTGTTAGTATTTACATGCAGTACGGCTTAGTATATTCACACACCTTTTACCCAAAGTTGACAAAATTGAGAAATCTATTTTTCAGAAGCACGTTAGTGCAAAGTGTTACTGGGAATAATATCTTATATCTAATATATAATAATATCTTAAAACGTTATCAGAGAATGTCTCAAATGGGGGGGGGGGGGTTATCTGCAGAAAGAAATGCTGCTAGCGTTTGCTGAATGGCAGTTGTTCATCTTCATAGCATTTCCAAAATATTTGAACATTGACAAATGGTAAAAGCACACCACCAGTTTTCAACTGAGCTCAACCGAAGAATGCACATCATCTACATGTTTTCTAAAAAGCTCTCAGCTAATTCATAACAGGCACCATGATAAACACAAAGAGTGCCCTCATGGGTGTTTTAGAAATTGTGTTGCAACAATCAGCAGTTCACCTTTCAGGCAGTTCTTAGCTTGAAGGATTTGCGAGATGGAAAAGACAAAATATGTTTGTTGTTCTACAGAATTTATTTTAGGGGGAATGGATCACATCTGTTTGCTACAGTTTTACACAAGTTGTGCTGTACCTCCTTTGGGGATACATCACATAGACTGTGACAGCCAATGATTTCAAGTCATTGTGTAAATGTAATCTCCAATATGTTGTATCTACTATCTCAGGGTGATTTGGATCATGGGTCATAATTACTTTTACGTTTTTTAGTATCTAGCTGGCTAAATAGGGATTTAAAGAACATATTATTACACGTAACTTAAATGACAAATGAGATTTGAGCTTTCACAAGCAAAATATTATCACCAAAAGAAATAAACTGATATGCAATGGGTACTATAAGTGCCTGGGAATGATTATTGGTTCTAAAGCCTGGAAAGGTTCAAGGTTGGAAGAGAGATAGGTGAAAGTCATGAATTGAACTAGAAATTGGCGCACTGGTGAATTGACATGAACAACTCTGAAGAGAGTTTTTATTATACTAAAAAATGTTTTTGGTCATCCCTCAACTAATACAAAAAAAAGCTATTTAGCCTTGTCTAATAGCAGTAAGATTCCTCCTAACCAATACTACAACTGATTTAAAGCCCAGGAGTTTAGATTTCTGGCTCTGATTCTCTTGCTACTTGGGTGGTCTTTGTGAACCATCACTGTGGAGCTCTTAAGACATCAAACACACAGCTTTACACACCTTTATGCTCTCATGGCTTGTCATCCCCCAAAGTGTAAATTTGTCCCCTAGTATTTTTTGTTTATATGCATTAATTTAGCCATTTTGGGTCTTTGACATGTTTTCTGTTTTCCTTTTTATTAAAGGTTCTAAATAACATGGAAATATTGAAATAGGTGAAACTATCGATATCCATCAATCAATCTATATATATATATATAAAAATATATAATCAGTGTCCTTTTTAAGAGCCTACTTTGTTAATCTTCAAACCAAAGTATTTCAGCCTTATGAAGTTGGCCTCTCAAGGTTCTGAGAGTCTGGATTCAAATATAAAAAGATTTAACACAACTTGACACCTAATGGGTCAGAGGTACCAGGCTCAGCTTTAAAAGTGAGCCAGTTAACTATCTTCTGCCTCATTCACCAATGACTGCACAACATCCCACTCTTAGTTCCACAATGCCACCATTCATACAACTAGTTACATAAACTGAAGCTAATGTATACCTGAAACCTAACCTGCTACGCTGATGCTAAGCTATACTATTTGGTGATTTTTTTGCATGTCAAAAGTACGTGACAGTCACACTTTTCAGTGCCAATAATTTTTTTTAATTTCAATAATATATTTAATTTCAAGCTGATATCACCTTGATTCTATACAACAAAAGCATAAGGCATATTTGTGAATTAGAAAGAAAATTATATACAATATACATTTTTTTATAAGCGTGGTGTACATATTCACTGATCTTTGGGCCATTTTAACTGTGATGGCTGACATCTCAGCCACACAAATCTGGTAATATGTACACGTTACAGTATATCAACAGAAATGTATGTATAACACTACACATTTTGTTTTCTTTAAATACAATCTTTCATTTGCAGAAAAATAAATAGGTTTGGATTTACAATTTAGTCACAGAATTACACGCTACAGAATACAAACTTGTATTCTAGAAACAAGTTTGCACATTTTAGAATGCACTGGTATGTGTATATGAATTGATTTGAACTTTTCTTTTCTTTGAGTTACCCCAGTGGCAGCTGCTCCAGTCCTTTGGCTGAACCAAAAGGTGGAAACAGGGCAGGGCAGGCCTCTCTGGAGACTTGAAGATTGGCTCACAGCACGGCTCAGGGACATGGAGGGGATATGGGATATGGGATTTGTTATGTTAGTTTCAATTAAGTTTTTCTGTATCCTACCCTTTCTTTGTCTTTCTGGGCTGATGAGCCACTGTCTCACTTTTCCCTTTGTCTCAGTTAATCAGGTCAGTTTGTTTGAGTTAGTGTAGTTTTTATTTTGTTGCGTTCTGTTGTGTTGACCTCTTTTATGGGCCAGAGAACTTAATTCTTATAAAACTGATTCAAGCTTATTTTTTGGGTTGATTGAAAAGCATTTATTTGTGTTTGTGAAATTTAACCTGTTCCTAATTGCCCTTTCCTAGCCAGTCCGTCACAGTAACACATGATTTTAATCAACTGTAAGTTATTTAACTGGAACCCTGGCTGTTTGTTTGAGGTCATTGTCCTGCTGGATGCTGAACCCTACCTTGTGATTTTTGCAGCCAGGACTGTTATGGTTTTAGGTCCATCTCTATCTCCATCAACCGTGACCAATAACCTGTCCCTGCATCACTGTCATATGATGCTCCCATTAGCATGTTTCACTGTGGGAATAGTAACTTTAGGGTGATAAGCAGCATTCGTTTTTTTGCAACACATTTTGCGACACATTGTGCATGTACTTTGCACGCACATGAAAAAAGTTGACCAAATAACATGTACACATTTGCTGTACACCCAACATAACTTGTTGCAAACTTTAAACCTGCCTGGATTTCTTTCAAAAGTTGTTTTTTTCTTTTTACCTTTTAATAAAGTCTAGTTAACAGTTTCCATGTCAGTAGATCAACAAACCTTAGCTGTGGATTTCTACAGTTCTCCTGGGGTTGCCCTGATCTTTCTGCGTTGTTCCTGATGGGGATTGTTCATTAATGTTCTCTAACAAGACAAGCAGTATGTATACTAATGCACCATTTCCACGAGGGTCGCTTTAGAAGCTAACAGCACGGCCTTAGAATGGGTTGGTTGTTGCAACCAGAAGAACATTAGAGGGCGAGGACATGGGCGGGCTTAGCTTAACAACACCTTCAGTAAAAATCCGTCACAAAGCCATCATGACAACAACTGATCCTCTAAAAGGTTAAAAGACGCTTAACTCACCTCATCTTTCAGACATCGACCTTTTCATGCCTCCATCTCCTGATCTGTGTTCCTCATGCCAGTACTGATCTAACCAGTGGTCATCCAGTCTGTGGAGACTCCAACTCTTCAGCCTTCCAGCTCGAGCTAGCTGACCCAAGTGCTCTGATCACCGCAGAGAGCTCCTGCTTCTCTGCTGCTATACTGGCTTCTTCCTCCCCAACACCGCCATCCTTCCTCCCCAACATCGCCGCGGCTTCTCCGTACTGTCACATGCCGACTTCCCCTGCTACATCACTACCCAGCGGAAGCCTCTTCCAACACGTGTGTGGAAGGTGATAACAACGCCGATCGCAGTTCCATTCCTCTTGCTCATGAAAATGCAGCCATTCACAATTTTCCGATGTCCTAAATGGCAAAGCTGCAGCCGGCATCTCATCCTCCCTCTACCCCACTCTTTGCACAGCTGCGGCCGACATCTCGTCCAACTCTGCTCCTTCTCTCTGATCACCGCGGAGACCTCTAGCTTCTCTGCTGTTACCACTGTCTACCAGCCTTCTTCCTCCTTGACACTACAGGCTCGCTGTTGTTTCTCCATTCTGTCACATGCCACCTTCACTGCTCCAACCCACACGTTGAAGGTGATAACAGCCCCGATCGCAGCTCCATTCCTCTTGGTGACCTGACAGAAATCTGCTATCACTCAATTTTCCGAAGCCCAAGCTTCAGGTTGAATCAGTGTGAATTCTCCCCGTCACCCTTTGGCTTCAGCTTTATCAAAACCACAACCCTCCCTAAACGCTATAAAACACTTTATAAAGCACTCAGTTGTTTAATTATTATGGAACTACTAAAAGCAAAGAAAAATAAAACATTCTCTGAGACCTTGAATGTTTGAAATTTTCTGGAGAACATTTCTGATCTTGGTGCTGTTACTGTTATTATATTCTGAGACATCACACAAATAAACAAGTCCAGGCCAATCAGCAACTACCGCTACTAGGTAGGAGTGAGGAGGATATCACATAATTGGACCAATAAGTCGATAGGTAGGTGTGTTGGGTTGCTTTGGACCAAGACAGAGGTACTCCAAACAAAGGGTCTGCTCGGTCCAGACACAGATAATGTAAAGACGCCCGAATGGTTCTGAAGCTACCCATTCCAGTCCGTACTGGCCCTAGTAGAAAAAAGGCATTATATGATATCCCACTGAAGGACTAACTCATTGCTTTTTTTTAAAGCTACAGTTTATATTATTTAGGGGGGGCTGAGTTAAGGGTGCTGGAAACATATACACACTATACTTACCCAGAATTTTCTTTGTAAACAAAGTTGACACACAGATGTATCCTTTCTGACACTTCAAACTACTTTGTGTTGGTCTATCACCTAAAATCCCATTAGAACATACTGAAGTTTGTGGTTGTAACATTATAAAATTAAAAAAAGTTCAATGGGTGTAAGCACTTTTCGGAGGCACTCCTCTATTAATATCCAGCGGTTTGTTGTTTGTACTTTTTCAAAGCGCTGGTTTGAAGCACGAGAATTGAAGTCATGTTTTGCATGCCACAGAAACCTAGAAGACTCTTATATAAGGTTTTGTACAGGTTTAGCACTGTGCTCCCTCCAGCCACTAGCCGTTCTCTGACCCACTGATTCGGCGGGCCTGAAATGTTCCCTAGGGGCCCCTTAAGCCCCTTAACATGAAGCAAAGTGGTGTCTGGGGACCGGTCTGTTTTAAATCTCAAAGAGGGCCAAAGGTACAGGATGTAAAATACTGTGTGTGTGTGTGTGTGGCCTGTTAAGGTGTAAATGTATTCTCAGATTATATTATATCTACCTTTTTTCTATGACTTTAGTCGATGTTGCTATAGTTGCTCCTCCAGTCCCTCTGGTTGTGTTGTGTGTGAGTGGGTGTTAGACCCCCTGTGGAGTGTGGACTGCGGTGAAGAAGATGAGCAGAGCATTGTGGTTTGGAGTTTTTTCCCGTAGAGGGAAAACAGGGAGAATAGTATTACCATTCCAAAGGCCTGCTGTGGAGGTGGAAGGGGGTTTTAACACAGCTTTCCTGCTTCTGATTCCAAACTGCTTTGACCCAACGTGTGGGCAATACTTCATTATTTTGATTTCAAATTAGACATTAGAATTCAGGAAAAAAACAGCAAAAAAGCAAATCTCATCAAGTAAAGTTCAGCTTTATTGGTAACTGCACATGTTTCAACTCAAATCCAGGGCCTTAATGCTATAAAAAAATAACTTTAAAATGAATGAAATTTCAAGTGATGAAGGTGTAAACTCACATCCTAATGGCAATGGAGGAATAAGACTCACTGATGGAGACATGCTGCAGAGATCATGTGTTTGTGTGTGCATGTGAATGTGCGCACACAGGTCAAAGGTCTTCTGCAGCTCTAGAAAAACCTTCAACCCGGCTTTGTCTTGCCTTCTATTTCAGATTTATTAACATGGTGCTTCTTTCTCCGCCTTCCCTCATTTTTTTTCTTCTTACAAGTAAAGAGCATTACATAGAAACAGAGTTCTGGTAGAGATGAAGGAAAATCAGCATTAGAAATGCATGCAAGATGATTGATGTTAAAGCAGAGCAGGGAAACAAGTGAGAGAAGAGGACTGCTTCTTTTTTTATTATCCACATATAGGAAGCAGCTCTTACATATCAAACTATTAATTTGTACTTTATCTAACTATGTTAGATGTCAAAATTATTGTTTGTGTGTGTGTGCATGTGTGTGTGTGCACTGAAGGGCTATCGAGTCAACACCCCCACATAAACTCAATTTATTGACTCTTTTGCATCACTATGAAAAGCCGTAAATTGCCAGGGCGATGCCGATCAGTTCCACGCCCTTTCTTTCTTCTCTCTCCATCTCTCCTACCAGCCCCCCTGTAGTAACTGTGTGTCTATTCTTTTATGTTTCTTCCTCTGTCTTTCTTAATCTGTTAGCAGCAGGACTCATTTGGAGGGCAGTGGGGCAGAGGGCTTGGACAGCAGGATGAAAGAGACTGAATTCAAGTGGCGCGAGAGTCAAGTGGAGGTGGGGAAGAAAAAAATTATGCGTTTGTAGGGTTTGATATTTAAGAGAAAAACAGGGCTTGATATTAGGGGTGTGATGAATAGATCCAGCTCACAAGACGATACAAAATATTATGTTCAGAAGAAGGAGAAGAGATTTTAGCAAAATATTTTGGAAAGTAGAAATGTTTTGTTCATAAAAATGGCATATTATATCTCAAACTGTTTTACTTGTCCATATATAGCAGTTTTTATTTTGTTCTATTCTTGTACAATGCTCCCTATTTGTGTTTTGCCGAAAAAAAAAAAAAAGATTACAGTCATTTCAAACTAAGTCTTAAAAAATCTCTGTTTAGTGTAAAGCTACAACGTTCAGTTGATCCGTCCGACTATACTGGATTTTGAACCACAGACGATCATATTCAGTCATTTTTTACTAAAAACTGTGAAGTAGCCGATTAATGTAGTGCTAAAACTACAGTATGCTCCTGTCTTTATTAGCTGTTTGATTCTTTTTATACAATTCGACAGCTCAAGAGTTTCTTCCTTTCTTTCATCAAAACGACATAAAAGCTTCTGTTGTAGAAATTAAAATTGTATCTTTTTTTTTACTTTGACTCAGAAAAAGGAGCTCTTTAATGTTCAGAATTAAAGCGTCCGAATTTAGGCCACTGCGAGGATTTTGTTAGCAGGGTAATATGAAACTTAAAACCAGCTGACAGAATTACTCAGTCAGGAAGTGCAGAATGAAAGTTTGTAGTGAAGTCTTGGATGTGTTCAGGCTTATTAGTGGTAAACTAAAGGCCGAAACACTTCACTGATTGATATTCTGAAGGCCTAAATTTCCCATTTAGGTCTTTTACAACACAGTGCAACAAAGGGGCAAAAGCTTGCTGGCATAATGGTTTTAACTTTTCAAATATGTTTTTTAATGTGTCATTAATTAAACAAAGTTATATTTAATGTATAATGTTTATTATGTATATATATCAACCTTTTAATAATCTTCTTCTAAATACATTTAAACTTTTACATTACATATGTGGATCACCAAAATGCTCAAAATTAGCTAAATAAAGTATAGATAAATAAAACCTTATGAAATAAATATCTACATGGATAAAATCTTAACAAATATATAATGACAGTGACAACCAATGGGTGTTCAGGTCACACTCACTGACCCTGATTGGAAGTGGAATTCATTTAGCTGAAAAGTGTTATTGTGAAATAAATAGGCCTCTGGAAAAAAAACACCATAATGAAATAAAAAAATGAATTTGTGCACAAGTCTAAAAACTGCTTCAATTAAATAAAAATGTCACACAAAAATCTCCACTGGTGAAGAAAAACGTAAAGTAAATTTTGTTTTTATTTTAATAAATACATACTAACAAGCTTAGAATTTTATATGCATTCAGGCTTCTTTTTTTTAACCGTTTCATTGTCAAATTATATTTCTACTGTTTATTAATGTAGCTTTTTACTTCACAAAGTTTTACTTAGCTATTTAATTTCGAGCATTTTGGCATTCTATATAAATACCCAGAAACTTCATTACCAGTTCGTCTTTTCGGCCTGGAACAGTACATTGCATGAAGATCCATCAACTAGTTTACTTTCAAAAAGTCCTCTTGTTTCGATGGAGAGCACTCGATCAGTTAACATGGCTTTAAGAAAAGCACTAGTGTGACAAGTGTCTTCAGTTGGTGATACGGACAGGATGTTGAATCTCAAACCATCCTAACCCGCATCTCTCCCTTTTCTCTCGCTCTTTAACTCCTCTCCCCCTCTACTTGCCTCCACTCTTAGCTATCTGGCAGCACATATCTGGCTTGCAGGCAGCATAGATGTACTGATGTGTTAAACACCTTTCATCAAAAAGCACTGATCGGATCCCGCTTTAGACTGGGTGTACGTGTGTGTGCATTCACAGACCTGCACATTGCCCTTTACATGCTACAGGTAATCAACATCATTTTTAACAGATGTCCCCTTTGGACAGAGTGTGCAATTATTGAGGCATTTGAACAGAAAAGGACAAGGTGTTTGTCTCAGCGAGTAGAGCAACTGCTGTTCATGTTACATGCCTCCCTGCAAAGCCATGCAATCCTTTTGGTCGACCAAGAGTTTTAAAAAAACATCATCACCTGCGGGTACATTTTGTTTTCTAGCTGTCATTATCTGAAACATCGACTCAAGTTATTGCATCTGAAAAGTGTGTTAGATAAGAAGTTAAAAGGAATTAACTAGATATTACCTATCTGTTTCTAAACACAGATTTGTTCATTTTTTACTTTTGTTCTGTCTTTCCATTGACAGAAAACATGGTTAATTTACCTTTAACTATGTGAGCAAATTTACATTGCATCAAATAAAAAATCCACTTTCTTGATCTGACTAATTCTGTACTGCACAGGCCGGATTAGGCATAGAGGCCAAATCCGGCCAGCCATAGCCATTTATATGGCCCTCTGAACTCTACAAAACCCTACAAAAAGATCATTTAAGTTATATTTATGTATACCTTAATACAAAATCAAATCAGTGTTTATTTGAATAGCCATGATGTTCAGTTTTATATAATTTCAAGATCTAATTTTCAAGAATTTCAAGAATGTCAAATGCAGGTACAGATTCTTTTACTGATATTTTAATGGTTAGTTAATGTTTTATCAATCCAACTGGCCCTTTAAATGTACTATATCATGCTATTTTTCAGCTTTCAACTTTTGGGATAGGCATATATATACAGTATATATATGATAAAATGTTACCGTTATACAGTATTGATTTGTCCTGAAATTTAACTTGTATCCTGCAATTAATGTTACACCACGCTAAGTTACACTCCATTGCGCTGCAGAGCCGGGAGCAGATCAAACTGAAACAAACAGTGCTAAGCTTCATCACAAACAGTATTCTCACAAATAATTTGAAAAGCACAGAGTACCACAATGAAACTCTGTTATATTAAGGGCTCAGTAGTTTAGTTTATTTGATTTTTTTGTTAAAGACGGAGTCAATAAAGCCTATTTCATTTGCTAAACCTCCAGGCTTTAGACGGAGCCCAAACCAACACAGCTGATTCAACTAAGCAAATCTTTCCAACCCAGTATATAAAAAATCTGTGGGTGTTGTTTACATAAGCAGCTTGATAAATAGCTAACACACATTAACATTAGCATGTAACCACTTACTTCTCTGTCCATCAGGCATCTTTGTTCTTTGATCCAGCGGCTGTTCTTTAGGAATGTAGAATAAAATCATGTAATCCATGCAGCCAAACAGCCTTTTTCACAGAGAAAGTAAAAAATCCAACAAAAAAAGTGTTTTAAGCTGCCTAAAACCGAAGCAGCCATTAGTTTTGAAAAGGACGAGGGTGTGTTTGAACTCTAGCAGAGGTAAGCCGCTCTGCCTGCAGAGACGGTGCAGACACATCTAGCACTCAACTTTCAACCAGTGATGTCACTAGGTGAACGCTCAGTCGTTTTCTAGGAGAGGGAGGGGCAGCTGCTCAGAGACTCTGCTGGGGGTTTTTTTATGAGAAAATTTCATTACCAGATGGTTAAAAACTTGATTTTGCATGATATTATTTCATGATTAAAAAAAAGTCAGAATTATCAGAATATCCTGACAGTTATGAATGAGTTTTGGAGTCCTCTACAGGGACGAGGATGTAAAGAGATCTTCCCTTCACATAGAAGTCTGCCTTACACAGTGCTAACCAGCTGCTGACAGTAGGTGACTCTGTCTGCTGAAATAAGAATGAACTATAATTATGCACCTTGGTTACGAAGATGAGTGCTTTAACCTTCCTTATTAGGGAAGAAACAAAGTTCTTGTTGAGTTCTTCTGTTGTATCTATACAATAGATCTCTTCTTAGGCTCTATGACAACTTTCAGCCATAAAGGCATCAGATATAGCTCCATCACGTTTGGAGTGCCAGCATTTTGGGTACAGACACAGTGGCTAAAAGAGAGGAAATATCCAGATACTTTTCAAGCATTTTACATGGACTTTTTCTGATCGTGCTGATCACGAATTTTGTTTAGGAATTTAACGAAACATTTAATAACTACAGATTTTAAAAAAACTGAAGAAAAAGTGTTAGACGGAGAAGGAAAGAACCTCTTTTTGCCACTTTTTCACCACGTGTTCCCAACTACCCCAGGAACAAAGTAATTAGGACATTCAAAAGTCAATGTCATAAATAATATAATATAAATTAACAAAACTACTAGATTTTATATGTTTATTGGCTTTACACAAGCTCTTAAAGCTCTTAAATGTTATGCTTGCCTCTAAAGAGTCAAAAAACAGGAAATGTGTCAAATTCAAGTATGTTAAGCAGATAACATACATTATGCTGGCAGACCAAAGCCCGTTTTGCATAGTTTTTATGGACTTTCTACAGTGATCCTCAAATTTCGGTGGAATGTCAAAACACCCCACTTATCTACTTAAAAATGTTTACTAAACAAGTTTTCCCAATTCCATCTGGTTAAAACTCATGAGAAGAGACCAACCATGTTTAAAAGAGACATGGCTAATCCAAGGAAACCTTGAAAACTTATCAGTTTGTCGAACGAAAGCTGTGGGGTCACATCAGGTAAATTGGGCCACCAGGTAATATCAGCCACTTATGGTTTGAGCCTCATAGCACTTTGAATTTTTACAATTAATGATTGCAAAAAATTTCAGATAGTTGGCATGAGTGTTTTTGGAAAACCCCCTAACTACAATTGATTTAATTGGTTGCCAAAAATTTGTCCACCATACCAGTTGTCACCATATCATTCCAAAATAGCTAGCCATTCATAACCCTTGACTTTATTTCTCATGATCATGAAATTAAAGCTAGTTCATAATTGTGAAGATAAAGGAACTTTAGAGAAAATTTCACTAGAAAATTTGGAATAAATAACCCTTTTGCTGTGTCTGAATTAAAGTGCAGTGGAAGCCGGTTAGTAAGATGGAATCCACATGTTTAATCTCAATATAAATTTAGCTGTTCTGTAAAGGCCTCAGAGATTTGTTAAAGAACATCTGTGAGCAAACAGTGTCATGAAGACCAGGAAACACATCAGAAAGGTCAAGGAGAAGGTTATAGAGAAAACCAAAACAGATAATATATAAACAACAGTAAAAAACATCCCAAGCTTTCATCATTCCAAAGAGCATAGTTCAATCCATCATCCCTAAAAGATAAGAAGTCAGGCAGGCAAGGCATTGACCACAGATGTAGCCATGAGGTAATTCTGGAGAAGATGCAGAGATTCATTGCTAAAGCAAGAGAATTGAGAATGGCAAAACACATAATGTGTAATTACCTTGTAAAGTACCCAGGATAAAGCATTCCCATAGTAAAACATGGTGGGGGCACCATCAGGCTATGGGATGCTTTTTTCGGAAGCTGGTCAGAGCTGTTGAAAGGTGGAATGGAGCTTAAATTCAGGTTATTCCTGGAAGAAAACTAGTTCCAGACTGGAAAAGAGTTGAGACAGGGAAGGAAATTCACCTTCCATCAGGACAACGGCCCTAAAAAGCAGAGGCCACATAAAATGTCTTAGATTCAGCATATGCATTGGTTAGAATTGCCCAATCGAAATCATTAACAAAATATAACTTAGAATGTGTGCAAACAAGCTGATACCCACTGAAGCTGTCCCAACTAATCTAACTAAGATTGACATAGTTCTCATAGAAGAACTAGCAAAAGTTTTGGTCTAGTTACACAAGGCTGGAGGAGACTTCCAGCAGGGCTGAGCAGATACACTACTTAAAACCTTAAAATACACAGGAAACAAGGACTGCAATACTTTTCAGGCACCCAAAGTTTGATGAGACAAAAATTTCCTCTGATCTAAGTTGTTTCATTTGATTCACCATTTGGTTTCACCATTGTGATCTTGTTTACCTCTATCCTTTGAACACTCTCCTTCATCTATGTGTTGAACACCATTTTTGAACGTCCAAATGTGATAGGAAGATGATCAAGGTCACCGTGACTGTTGGGGTCAGCATACTAAGCCATACTAAAATGATCTGAATTTTTTACCTTCAGCCAAGTTGAACAACTAATGGTCAGCTGTTGTTTTTTTGTGTGTGTTTTTAAAATGACTTGTGCTGACCTGATGATGCCACACAAACAGGATGTATGTCTCTTTCCCTCTTTGCCTACGCACAGCCACTGTATGTGGCATATTTAAGGAAATGAGTAAACAACAAGTTTGCACAATTCCAGCAAAGAGCAAGCAAATTCAGATCTGAACATGCATACTTGCCCTCACCTCAAATTGATTTGAATTGCATTGGAGCAGAACAATAAATGGATGCCCGCACACCAAGGCAGCTGCTGTCATGTCCACGCTCTATCAGAGATGAAGTGAAGTGAGGTCAGGAAGATGAAGAGTGTGTGCCACGATCTGCTTGTGATTTTACGAACGTGCAACTTTGCCTCTGATGTTTGCATAGGATGCTTCCAGCTTAGAGGTCAAGGGTGCTAAGTAGGGCTGGGCGATATGGCCTCAAATCTATATCGCGATATAATCTAAGCGTGTGCATAAGCAATATGCATTGCGGTCAAAATGACTGCTTATGAACATTCTCACTTTCCAGACAACTTCAAAAAGGTTTAGAATGCCATGTAAAGAAAAATTTTTGTGCAAAATGCATTTAAAATATATTAAATTCTTTTTCTAAAACAATGCAACACAGATATTCTAAAAATCTAAATAAAGATTAAGAAAACTTTAAATAATATAAAAGCTAAATATTATGAAAATAAAGTTAAAAATTCTCTGCTTTCCTGGTTATTTAATTATACCTTTAATAATGCACAAAAAGAAACCTGCATATATTTGAATTAAAAATGCTTCAAGTTCAACAGGTTTCTTTTGTGTTAAATAAAAATAAATAAATTAAACCTTCAATATCTAGTATGAAGACAAATTTAGAACATCTGTATCCTTCTATACCCGGTACAAAGTGTGTAGGCACAGCTTGATGACATCATCAAAATTCATAACCGCAGTATCACGGTTAAGTCAAAATCTCTACCTTCACTAAATTTATATAATTTCTACCTCATACCTTTTATATTGCCCTCAACTAGTACTATAAGTACCATAAGTACCATAAATATAAGATCTTTAAAAATAAAACATGCATGGGGGGTTTGCAGCTGCTGTTTGACCCATGCTGATGATGAAGATGAAGCTGCAGAGAAACATACAGGACAAAGCATAGGAAACACTTCAATAGACAGGATTTGAAAGATAAGAATGTAAAGCACAGGCATGAAACAAACAGGAAATTTACTGTATATGTTCTAACATCCCATTTTTATTGAAGCAAGGCTAAAACAAACAGGCATTACACCTGCATCAAGACAAACCCAGGTGAGAATCCAGACAGGACATCACTCCTTCCATCTATCCAGACTCCAGTCCGTTTACCTGGTATTTATTGTCGTTGGCAAGATATCCATGCATGTTGGTATGCTTGAGGAATTTAAAGCAACTGGATTTTTTTTTTTTTCCCAGGGGGGTCTTCCTCTTCATAATATCTTTGGTGGACATTCTGAGTCCTGTAGTAAAGTCTGCTGAAAGCAATAGATTAGAGTTTAGTCATGTCCTTTGTGAAAATTTCTTGTGCAGGTTGCTAAAGTTTATTTAACTCCCTTAACATCCTGCTTAACGTTGTGAAATATGAACTTCCTTGCTTGTTCAGCCGTTCATTTGGTCACAGTTGTATTTTTTTGTTTAAAAGCTGCAAATCAAATCCAAGTTTATTTATAAAGTGCATTTCATACAAGAATTGCATCTCAAAGTGCTCTACATATTAAATGACCCACATAAACCACATTCCAATCCCTACCCTTTAAAAAAGAAAATCGATCCTTAAACATACGGGGAGCCAATGCAATGAGTTTAAAACAGGTGTAATGTACTCCTGCCTCCTGGTTTTCTAAAGGACACGCGCTGCTGAATTTTGTAAAAGTTGCAAACTAGATATATTCTTTTTGGGTAGACCAGAAAACAGGACGTTACAATAACAAATTCTACTGGTGATAAAAGCATGCATTAGTGTTTCAGTGTTGGTCCGAGAGAGAATGGGCTGGACTCTGGCGTTGTTCTTTAGGTGATAAATGTAATATATCTGTTGAAACTAACCCATTTTTGTAATATATAGTCAACTTTTTCAGGTCCAGAAGATACTGTGCTACTTTTTGCCGCATTGGCATGTAGGGGCTGCAGTTTCATTTATTGATTGGCACCCGAACAGCCAGTAGTGCCTGAGAGAGCTAGTGCCGGGACTTTACAATGCACGAATGTACCCATGTTTGCGTGCCATCATAGGGACGCATTGTTCTCCGTCAGTTAGCCGCTAGATAAGCTAAGCTATCCAGCGCAGACACCCACACAAATTCTACGTTAGTCAAAATGGAGACGAATTCTGTTCATTGCTACAAAAAGAGCAAAACTGGCTTCTGACTGTCGTAGAGCTTGGACCAATGAGCATGCGGTTGAACATGACAGGGGTGCATATTTCTTGCTGACTGTAGTTCATTTAACAGCCACATGGAGCAGTTTCAAATGGTTCCGCATAGTCTCTTGTCTTTTCTTTTTTGAAGAATGAATAAGAATCTCCTTTACGTCACCTCATATTTACAAAGCAAGAAAATTTGTCTTAGATGACAAACAGTTACAGGACAGTATGATCAACTTGTATAGTAAATATATAAGAAATGGTTTGGTTATATTTGTTTTATAGGATTTATTAAGGTTTCAAAATCGTGAGGCAGAATTGGCTATTTGCAGGAAAATGCTAGAAACAAGTCACAAAAGCTTTTTTAATTATCTTTCTATTTAACCTTTGAACTTTTTTTTATTTTTGTACTGTGAATGTATTTTGTTTATGTTTTTGGGCTAATATAAATTCTGTCTAAAGTTATTCCATAGCTGAAGATTTGAGACAAAATTAAATTGTTCTCCCTCTATTTAACACTTTATTGACGGAAGCTTGTAAACATCATAAATATCAGCAGCCAGTATAATTTCCCCATTTAGAGACAAAATAGACTATTTCTAAAATGATGGAACAAATTTGCAGCCACTTCTAAATAGTATTGGATCTTTCACTGGTATTATGTATAGTTTTGAATGGAATAAATATCTTATAGAGGCAGGGTAACACATTTTAGAAAGAAGGGGAAAGTTCCACCTTATTAACTTTTTACTTCTGTTATTTATCAAACTGCTTGTAGCACCGGCTTGACAGCGACTCCAGATTTTAAGCAAACCTCCCCAAAACTCTTTGATCTCCCAAGCTCTGGACTAAATGAAATAAAATTCGTAATTTGAGACGATAGCCCTCCTTTGGTGTCTCTTTGGTTTCCTCAAATTGACGAAAGTTAAGCCCCTAAATTTATCTTTAATCCCAGTGATCCTGACCTCCTGTGCAGCCAAAAACATGGCATTCCTGGTCTTCCCGATCCACTCCTTTGACAGCTACTTTTAATTCGTCCTGCATTGCCATCCTCCCTTCCTCTTAAGGTCCTTCCTCTCTTCCAGGGTCACAGATTCAGAGGAAGGGATGAAATATAGGGTCAAAAGAGGAGGAAGGAGTTGCGGAAATATGAAGCCTGTTTAGAGACTTTAAAAAAGATGACATTTTCTGCCTGCTGGATTTAGTGCAATTTGACAAATTTTCCACAATATTGATGCAGTACACTTTTCAAGACTGAATCATTTTGTGTTCATTGTGCAGACACTGCTGTACTGCTTTTTTATTCACTTGTAAGTCAGAAATATGAAGATATGGAACAAATGTAAGCTTTATTCGGTATTGCTGAGAAAGCAGGCATACACTGGGAGACCGTTCAAACTGCATGCAGATAGACTCTGGGTCTAAATTGAAAGCCATGACCTTCAAGGCCACAGTGCTAACAGCTTTGCTACCACAAAGCTCTAATTGGACATGTGTAATTATTGTTTATGTAAATTTATTTATCAGCCAGTCTGAGGACAAGATGCCTTGTGAACATATTTGATTAAACCAATTAAATTGAATTGTAGGAGTAACAAAGAATTTAGGTCTATGTGTGAAGAAATTGGTAAAAATAGAATAAATGAAGTTGGATTAATATTCAGTCTCAATCTGGTTTCTGATCTGAATTAATAAACACTGACTATTAAACAGTTTGTTTTGTGAAATATCTCCAAAACTACAATTAGGACATTCTGATACACCCAGTTAACATTAGTCAAATTCCTCCTCAGTCCGTAAAATATTTTACATAGCAACAACAGCTCATGTTTTCTTTAATAACTCCTAATGAAGAATAACATTTTAAGCTTATTGCAGGAGCCCTAAACCCCGACCTCCCTTTTCTGAGTTCTGAGTAAAAAGAAAAGGAAATGAAAGTCTTTAAAAGCTTAAACATTTCACTCTTTTTGTTATGGAGTCACAGCAGATTAATTTGAATGTCGAGATCGAAAGTAAATATCTCGCAACATACATGAAAAAGAAATATTTCTTTGATCGATATCTTTTTTATATTTAGATTAAAAGATGTGTAAACAACAAAAACCTAAACAGTTAAGAACTAGTTCAAGTCTCTTCATTTTTAGGTTCTATCTATCTATCTATCTATCTATCTATCTATCTATCTATCTATCTATGCTCGTGAGAAGAAGAAATGCTGAGGCACAATTTCAGCTGTGCAGCTTAACACATTTGTTTGAAAAATTTTGTAGAACATGTGCGAGATAGAGTTCCATTTATTTTAGCCGCAGTGCAAAACGAGAAAGACAAGAGGACTTCCTTCATCGCAGCTTCAAGGTCTTTATAAATGCTCGTTTTTCTTTGCTATTTGTAATCTAATACATACTTCTACTTCCGACGTCGACGACGTCAACGTCGTTTTTTGCTCATAGTAACATCCGGTTGTTGATCACGTGACTCATGCGATGCGAAAGAGGTGTTTCCATTGCTGTTTTGCGAAATATTAGAACTTTGATACGCTCGAAAAACCACCTCATCCAAGCACAAAAACCTTTTATCACAAAAAGGCGCGTTCCCCCCCCCAAAAAAATTGGTGTGTTTCCATTAAGCAAATTTATTTTTGTAACTTTGAATTTGCGCGATTTCATGGGTATTGGATACACAGCTACTGTACACTTACACCTAAGGGGAATTTAGAAAGAGCATTTAACATAACTGTCATGTTTTTGGTTTGGAGTACCCAGAGGGTCTGATGAGCTAATAATGTTGAAAACCATGTATCGTTTTTGCATTCACTTCAATTAAAGACAAAATTTTTTTGGCTTAAGGCTTTTTATTGCAATAGGGGACGACTCCATAAGTAGAAACCACAGTGTAATTGCAAGATAAAGATCTCTATGATTAGAATAATTACTTTCACTCAACTTTTCCAGCATTCTATCACAAACGCCAGAACAATTCATGGCGCCAGGTTCCACTTGTTCTACCCCACATGACTTACTAAGTGAAACTGTTTTCACATGTTCAATCAGCTAAACCCATTTCGTGTTTGAAGGAGCTTATTTGGTATCCAAACACAGTTAGGTCCAATCTTGTATCCTAAATATCTTGTAGCACATGCCTGAGCACCAGTCATGGATACAGTAGACAGAGTTGTGGTACGCGGCGGAATTGTTTTGAGAATATACGGCCTCGGCTGGCTCCAGAGTTAATGTTAGGTGAAATAATTGGATGCATTGGACGTATCTTTCCTTTCACCGCGCTTAGCTACAGAAGAGGGGTTGATGTTAATAAATCCTGCTTATATAAAAGAGTAAAAGACAGCTGAAAGTCAAGTCTGCTAAAAGGACCACATACATGTATCACAGGCGGTTTACAGTGTGAACTGTCATGGATACCTTCATGGAACGGGAATTTATTTCCACATTTGTGTGTAAGGCATGTTGTTCCCGCCCGAGGCCCAACAAATGTGGATTTCCAAACCCTGAGCATTGACTTGTTGTATTACAGGAAACTGCTGCACTGACCTCCAGCTCTAATATTTCCATTCATATTTACTGTGCCTTTTCATCACTTGCAAGCAGTCGCTGTTTTTGTCTGCTCTAAGACATCAAATATGAATCTTGCAGTCTTTCGGAGATAAAAAGAACAAAGAAGTAGAAAGCTTTGTTTTTGTTAACTTTACTGCAGGGGAGATGTTGTCTGCGGTATCCAGATTGCTGTTTTTATTAATAATAAAAGTATGCAGACGCCAAAACGCCTTCAAGGAATCGGGACATCAGCTGTCTGTTTCCATTTTGTGATAAGGGTTACTCTGTTGCAGCACGCTGAAGAAAATCTGTGCAGATGGCAGTGTGGATACATGTCTTTCCATTTCTCATTCACAGAATTAAGAGCATTTTGTTACTCTCTAAGTAGACATAACTTGAAATGCATGTTGAAGCTGGGTATGCAGAACAGAACCGCAATAGACTGACCTGTTGCCTTCCATTGTTGGATTGCAGTTTTAAATAAGTATGATGGAAGCAAATAAGAAACACACAAATTAAGTCGTTTTGTGTTAAGTGATTTTTAAAGTAAATTAATTATTATTATAAATATGTCTTGCAAACCGTTGCAGCTTGGCTGTAATTCCTCGTGAGAATATTTTGTCTGAAACAGAGAGGAGTTAGTAATTTTAGTTTAATCTTCTCTAGATCTGAGTGCAGACAGTGTTTTTTTTAAATGTCACACTAAAGTGGAATGCAAAATAAATTGCTGATTTTACTTCCCAAATTGCACAAAATACACAAATGGAATGGATAGCATAACACAAGCTGCTTCGATTCTGTCTAAGTGTATGGAAAATGCTCTAAGGAAGTTTAGATTCTGAAATCGGATGTAAAAATAGCTTCTATTCTGATATTCTATGGTCTAAAAGTCATACAAAACCTCTTCATGTCATGACTGAGTCAATCCATGGTATATCCGACCCTCACTATACTGTACTCACTGAGCTTTAACACGATGATGGTTTATGTCTGTTTACGGTCGTGTTTCTCTACAATTACCTCATTCATCTTAAACTTCCTTTTCCATTCATTGTCAAAGTGTAAGCCAGCAAGATACAGGAAACGTTTTCCAAAACCACATTAAGAAGCATAACCTTCAGTACTTTACTTTCATCACTCTTAACCACAACCTCCTCTTAGATTTAACTCATGAGCTGATTCTTTAGATGCAACGCATGCAAAATAAACTGAGGAAGCTTTAGATTGAAGAATGGGAATTCCAGCTTCTTTCATGTGTGAAGCCAGGTTTTTTTTTTATCAGGTGGGAGGTGACAGTTACGATGATTTATTATGAAATGATGAGATAAGCAAATAGTCAGCACATTATCTTCATATTTTAATTTTTTATCTTCCATCTATACATCATGTCACATCCCTAAAGACATTTATCCAGGTTATGATGTCTCTTATTAATAATTCTGCAGAGTGTATTATTATATTCACTTGTCCTAATGAGCGGCTACACTCAAAAAAATAACTATTTGGATTAACACAATTTAAATGATGACAGTTTTTCCATCCAATAAATTTATGCTGGTTTAACCAAGTTCACATACATCTAGAGAATATATTTCAATCGAAATTGTTTGAATCAGCATATATTTAAAACTGCATGTATTTAAATTGCGTCAATCCGATTACTTTTTTTTTTTTTTTGTCTAACAGGCTTATACCTGGTAGAATTTTTCGAAGCAACGTCATAGTACATTGCATTAAAAGTGGCTATGTCTACATGATGAATGAAGATGATGACTCAAACTGCGTGCAGCTCATGCATTTGTGTTTATGGAAGTAGGTGGCTTTTCCAGGCGCTGCGTTGTGTACTTTCGCATTTCAGCGGCGGCTTACAGTGGCGCTTCCTCGTAACGTAGTCACAAGTCTAAATCGGCTCCTGTAAGTCACCCGTTGCCTACTGGTGGTGTTCAGAGGGCCTGGTGGTGCAAGTGTCCGGCAGCCTTGCCTCTGTCAGTGCGCCTCAGGGTAGCTGTGGCTACAACGTAGCTTGCCATCTTCATATGTGAATGTGTGCGTGAATGGGTGGATGACTGAATGTAGTGTAAAGCGCTTTCGGGTAAAGCGCTGTACAAATGCAGGTCATTTACCGTACCAATGCCGATATTTCTACCACACAAAAAAAATGCAATGAATTGGAAGACAGGTTTACTTTTTTTTGCTGCTTGTTACAACAAATGATGGTGATTTAGATCAAATAAAGTAAAATAATATTAAAAATTACCACACAAATCAAATTTCAAGTAACACATTTATATATTCTTTGAAATTATTGCAAAGTTTCTACATTTCAAGTATCGGTTCATGGTATCAGTTGACTAACCAATTCTGGTAGGAACACATTACAACGGTATTGGCTTGATAACAGTATCTTTATTGGGTTCATCCCGAGTATATCCTATAGCAAACAGACTGCTGCCAGATCAGGAGAATGACGGGGCTCGTGACTAGGGATGGGCACAGAAACCCGGAATTAAATTAGCCCCAGGGCTGATTCTGACGGTCCACCCAGACCGATAAGCTTCAGCCTTATCGGTCCTCTTAACGGTAAAATTAAGGTCGTATTCATCTTTTTCTAGGGATATAAACACAACCTAAACACTGTATTGGCCGCCCGCTACTCCTTAAACAAACACACGCCGCGGGGACTGATGGTGGGAGGAGTGACTGCTGCGCAGCGCTTTACTACAAGCTTCATGCACCAGTAGTTACAGACACAACGGTAGAGCGAACGAAACGATCCAAACTTTGGCTTCATTTTACAAAAATAGAGGCTGACAATGGATGCTGTCACAAATGCAATAAAAGCTTTGCTTGCAAAGACCAGAACACGAGTAATTTGACCAAACACCTTGCTAAAATACACCAAAACAAACAGAGAGTTTTTTTAACCGCCTGAGTGCTGCAGCATTAGGATGCAGCGGTACAGAAAATTGGGGCTTTTAGGGCTTATTTTGCACTATACACTTTAGCATTCAAAATCTTTCATTTTAGCTCTGACTTGTATTGTTTTATAGTTATGTTATAGTTAAGTTATGTTTGACATTTTTTATTTGAATACCTTAAACTTTTTTAAATAGACAGTATTTTTAGTTTTTGATAGATAAAATAAGTTGTTTCTACAGTGTTTTTATTAAGATTAATCTTACTATTTATTTTGTAGTTATTTATTTACTGTGCTTTTCTGTTCCAATTATTAAAAAATAAAACAATTATAGTTCATTATTTTTGTTTTTCTCTTTTGTGTTTTTTTAGTCTTAAAAAAAAAGAAAAGTCCCGATAAGGATACCGATAAAGTACCGGATCGATAAGGAGTGTCGTTAAGAGTAGTAGTATCGAAAAATCCTTAACGATACCCATCTCGTCACTGAATTATTATTTTCTCACTTATCTAGATCTGGGCAATATGGCAACAGACACATTTTTACTTAGAGGTGGAATATCACTTTGCAAGTTGAACAAGCTGTTAGGTGCGCTCATTTAGGAATTTGTAGCTCAGACAGCTAAAATCTGACTTTAAAATACAAAATAAATAGAGAAAAAGATCTTAAATGTACCGTAACAAAAATCAGCAGCTGGAATTGGCCAGTAAATGAAAACAGTGGATCGCTACAATAGAATAGTATATATATATATATATATATATATATATATATATATATATATATATATATATATATATATTTGTGTGTGTGTGTGTGTGTGTGTGTGTGTGTGTGTATCGTACTTTTGGCTTTTATGGCATTAGTTTGAAATTATCTCCGATTATTTTTTATTTGAAATAACACTTTATAAACATCACAACTGAAGAAGAGTTCAAACAACGACTAGATGGCATCAATCCGCAGAATTAAAAGCATTATCAATAAATATGTTTCAAGAGATAATCCAGTGTCTTTCAAACTCGTCCTAAAGCTTCGTCCACATTCCTTCCCACAGCCCTTTCTACCCTCCCTATTCACAGCTTCAGGCTCTATTTTTCTGCCTTCCATCAAAAGTCTCATGGTCTGTAGGTACCTCTGTTGTTCTCTGAGCGGCACGGCCTCTTTCTTTTTCTCTCCGAGACACGCAGTTTCATGCAAACACATTCACACAGACGTATAGGGACACAGAGTCGGGGAACAGACTGAAATGCACGCCGGAGAAAGAAAAAGAGAGGTGGGCCAGATCACAAAAGAAGGAGCGTCAGGGTGATATTTTAACCTCTTTGAGAGCAGCTCAAAGGGATGGAGGTGGTGGAGGGTTGCAGGGGGTTCTATACCGTAGTTGGGGGTTTCTGTCTGCCTGCAGGATACGTATATGCAGACATACTTGGACCTTGGTAACAGTATATGTGTTCTCTGCCTCTGCAGTGATTTAAATGTTTTTCCTCTAAAAGCTCCCATGTAATTCTGCACCTTACTTTTTTTCTAGGTAGAAGTCATATTCTCTTTTTTCAGGTACTGGAATAAAAAAACTTTAAAAAACATGGATACATATTATTTTATTTCTTCTCTTACACTTTACACATTTTCAGTATTTTAGAACTATAACCAATAAATCGT
This sequence comes from Apricaphanius iberus, assembly GCA_028564705.1. NCBI lineage: Eukaryota > Metazoa > Chordata > Actinopteri > Cyprinodontiformes > Aphaniidae > Apricaphanius > Apricaphanius iberus. The sequence goes on from JAPXFQ010002314.1 coordinate 1,168,492, forward strand.
ATACAGAGATGGAGGTAAAGTCCTTCAGTGAACATAAAAACAGGACAAACAACCTTTCCTGTTTGGAAAGAATCTCAAGGACCCTCGTTACTGAGAACTTCCAAATTGAAGGGCTGAATGGAAGCAGCTTTCCTCTGAACACGGTTTTACGGCTTATTTCAAGCCTCGACCCTGAACCCGTTACCATTTATAGTCATGTGAAAAGCACCAGACTAGGAAGGGTTGCCCCTTTTTTTCTGACATGTGCTTCTTCGAGGTGTTTGATCTGGCTTAATTTTAGAGCGGGAACATAAATGTGATCCAGCTATAAAGGTTTAAAAAATGATGCTGGTGTGACAAGTTTCCTTTCCCATTTAAGGATAGTGCATTGCCATCCTGATCTGTCAACTGAGCAACTTTTATCATGTCACAGTGTTTGCTGGATCCTGCGTAAGCAGAGCTGATTGGACAAAAGTTGAATGAATTCCTTTGTGAATTAATTGTCATTTCTAATTTGTCAAGCTGAGTAAAATTTGCCATCAATAGGAATTTAGTAGCCCACGATTACCATGGTTTGCTGTTTTATTTTAAAAAAATTACAATTGTCTGCTTTTTTTTTTCTGGGGAAAGTACCTAATAATTTAGACATGTTTTTTATTACTTAGTTTTTATCTGATAAGTTTTGGAGCAAGTTCTGAGGTTTTTAAATACATTTATGTCAGTAGTATGTTTTCTTTGTTCTTGTTTTTTTTAGTTCCTTTGCTCAAGTGCTCTCTCCATAGGCCGGGGTAGTGCTGTGTTGGAAAAAAGAAAGATCCTGACTCGATTCTTAAAAAGATCAAATTGAATTCGCAAGTCCAAAAATTGATTTAATAGTTGAACATTGTTTGCCCTTTTTGCAACTAAATTTGTAAGCAAAAGTCCAGCCAGCCATTTTGAGGCTTGTGACTCAAAGGGTTCGTACATTTTCCCTGGTGAACTGTCTGTCACCTAGAAGAATTAAATAACAACAGTACAGACCCTTATCAATAACGAATCGGAAAAGTTTGAAGTTAATCCGAACAGATTGGATTCGAACCGATTCTTCAAATTTGAATCGATACCCAACTAATCAGGGGTTCTGCTCGGATGGATCAAAATACAGTCTATGCGACTGCCAGGACTTTTTCAAGAAAGAACAGCATTCGGTTAAACACACTTATTTTAGATCTGTCTGAAACTGATGAATCTACATAGTGAAAAAGGATATCTGTCTTGTCCCATTCCAGCTACTGTACCTGATGTAAATGACTGGTTGATTCATTGCTATGTTGACCCGACTCAGTCTATGCAGCTTTGTGCTCTTTCTGCTGTATAGCAATAATGGTTGTTAACAACAAGGTCCCAAAAATTCTACTTACAGTATTTAACGCTACCACTGACCGAGCATTTACAGTGTAATTAAACGTGTTTGCCACCATTAAGTAAAATTTTTGCTAGAATTAGTATATCCTGATCACTCAAGTACCAATACGCTTGGGATGGGCAGCAGAAGGAAGAGTGATTTGTGAAGGAATCAGAACAACTACGCATTTGAAACAATACACTCAGATGTCAATTAGCTAAATCTACATTTGTGGAAGGTGCAGGATTTACATGTTTAAAGTAGAGAAGCCGGAGCAATCAAAAAAAACAAAGATTATTTTGTTGACGCTTCATAAACAGGATAATTCCCAAACTTTAAAGGAAACATGATGAGGAATATTCACAAAACTATCTGACAGTTAAAGTCCGTGGTAAGCCAAACTGAACCAAAAACTGTGATCCGATTATCAATAACCTACTAACAATGAAAAAGGTTGAAAACAGGAATCATATTAAGCAGTCTGTCAAAAAAAGAATATCTCTCTCTTTTCACTCGTCAATGATTTAACTGAGCAGGCACTATTCTGGCTATGTGAACAAACTCCTAGTCTTTCTGCAGAACTATATTACAAAAAAGGCTTTTCATGAATGTACGAGCAGTGACTTGCAGTGTGAGATCACCGTCTCGGAGGTTGCTTTCAGCACATTTGGAATCTGCAAATCACTTTTATGAAATAGGCCTCTGGGGTTCTGACAGCCCTTTCATTTTGAGTGAAAACTTTCAGTGAGCTTTCTGTTGATGAATCCAGTTCAGTTCAATGGTCCTGCCCGTGATGTACCTCTTTGTGACCTTTGAAAGCCGCAGGGTCGGGCTGACAGATAAAGGAAGAGCCCTCTTTCCGTTCAGGTCATATAACCTAAGCATCATCTATGCAGCGCTAATTTTGTTTTTCAACTGTAATCATCTTTTAAGATAGTATAGAAAATAATTACCACATTATCAGTCTATTTCCAGAAATCAATAAAGATGTACATTTCTGCTATCCTTCAGCCGGCCAAAAGTGAAATTTACTGGATCAGTCAATTCCTACGGTGCTATTACACAGCCGCAGGCTTACCCAGGTGTTCATGTTTAGGTCTTTTGGGTCAAAGGCTGGAATTTCCCCTCAGTTGGAGGATCAGATGGAGATGAAAAAATGCACTTGACCAGCTCTTTTTGTATCAGCATCACCCCTTGTGGATTAAGCTGGAATTGAGATCCCAAGTTCAGGTGACAGAGATCCAAGGCACTGCCTAATGAAGTTTGTAACACACCTTTGGAAAGGGCTTGGAGGGATGACACAAATCTCTGCTGTGGTTTCAACATACCAGACTGTACAGCAGCCACATGGTCAGAGAGCTTTGAATGCATAACAAGCAGTCATCTGTTTTAAGCAGAAAGAAGTGTTGGCACAAGCAGCACCAGCGGTTAGAATCAGTAAAAACCAGACACCACGAGGAGAAGTTGGAGTGAAAACACTGCTGGAGCATGACTCAGAAAAGGAGAAACTTTGTTTTTAATGATTGCTGTCTGGAGTAATGGGTGGGCTTTCTAACTTTTTCTATCCAAAAATTGAAGGCTAATCACATTCGAGGTCTGCCATGTTCTGCAATTATGACCTGACTCAGAAAAATTAGAGAAGGTTAGGTCGGGGCAAACCAAGGAGCGAAGCGAATATCAGGAGGGTGCAGCTGCCAGCAGCGACTTCACTTAAGGGTTCAAAAACTGAATTGAGTCAGCAGTTTTATTTGTACTTTTGTGAAAAACGGTTTTAAAATTCAACGTCACTTTATTGGTCAACATTTATCCATTCCTGTTTGATTCTGATATTAGATACGAGTGTACTGGATAGAGGTCTGAAGGTCAAAAAAGTACACTTATCCTAATTCCATCTGAGTTTCTACTTATTTCATTAAACATTTTGATTTAAACAACTGATTGCTCAAATAATTATTTATGGGTTATTATACAGTTGTTTTTTTTATGGTGTGGTATGATCAGATATGTTGTTTGTGGTTCTTTCACGCCATAAATTCACTTATTTCACAATAATCCAGCTAAAGCAGGCGTAATATTATTAAAAATGAAAACGGATCTAGTAGAAGTTTTTAAAAAAATACAGAAATGCATGCTGTATTGCATATTTTAGAAATTCTAATATCAGACAGGCAAAACTAAAAATATTGAGAAAGGTCTAATAGTTTAAAACGATAAAATGATGGTTAACCCAATATAACTCGTATCTTTACAAAATTCTGAATTAGGGCACAAGAAAAATAATTATACTTATTTTTGAACAACATTAAAATGTTAAAATCAGTGCCTACAGTAGGTCATTTATGCATGTTTGAAATATGTAAACCATATCAATTTTTAAGATATGCGATATGCTATAAATTTGCATGCTTTCGAAATAACATATAGGGCCATCCATTAGTCTATTTATCCAGGGTCTGTACCGACTTATACTTGAAGGGTTGTGAGGGTTGCTGGTGCCCGTCTGCAATGGTTATTGAGCAGGACGTAGGGTAGATTACAGGTCGCCAGCAATCAGGCTCAGCAGATAAAAAATTAGAACAATCGTGTGAAAATGTATGAAATCTTACTGTGTCTTAAAAATGTAGGGGTGTGTAGCATTATCTGTGCAGATATGGTTAAAATTGTCTGTAAAAATGGTTAGAGAGGCCAAACGATTTAACTCTAGGGAGAGTTTGCTTTAAAATAAATTGACTACATTTAAAAGAAAATGTGTGTTGCAATAAAACTACTACTTTCTCTTCAAAAAGTTACTTAAATAAAATTAAAGGAGTAAAGGGGACTATTGCTGATACTTCTACCACACACACAAAAACGCAATGAATTGGAGGCAGGTTTTATTGATTTTTCTCTGCTTGTTACAACAAATGATGGTGAATTAGATAAAAAAGCTCAGGGTTTTGGGGGGAACTGGAGGCAATCACAGCAATCGATACATGAGAAAATCCCATAGCCATGTGTTGCACCTGAGTTAGGAGATAATGACAGCCACGCATTGATTAATTGACACGAACAACTGTAGCCATTGTGCTGAACTAAATATAAAGACATTGAACGAAAATATTAGGTAAAAATACGTAGGAGTAATTAATGCTCCTCTTCAGCTCATAACAGAGACAGAACGTGGTTTTGTTGGGCTCCAGTGCCAGTGTTGTGTTTACTTACTCTGCACATGTGGAATTCCGCAGTATGCACACACGGGGCGTGTTGCTGATACGCTCAAACACCCACACACACACACATGCATGATTTAGACTTGAATGAGTACAGATTGAAGTGAGGTACGTAAATTTACAAGCTGAAATCCTCAGAGCACTTACCTGCAACCTGTCATACAGCTGGATTACAGACAGGTCAAGCGCTCTGGACAAATGTGTGCCGCCGATTACCACCAGCTCTCTATTCGCACCACGAAAGTAAAGTTCTTTTCCTGAAATGCTGAAACATCTGGGCTTAAAAATTGGCTGTCAGCAGAAGAATATGTAATAAATGGGTGGCTCTGTGGCAGAAGATGGTGAGAGAAAATTTGAGGTTTACATTCCTTTACAACTAACATTCACACGTAAAGGCGTCTCTGGATTATTCAGTTTGTCTTCAAGCATTATAATTTTTTTTTGTTGCATATCTTGAATGGTAAAAGGCCAGCATTTGTATAGCTTTTTTTCAGTCAGAGGACCACAAAGTGCTTTACACTACATTTACCCATTCATAAACAGGCTGGTGGTGTTAAACTAGATTGTAGCCACAGCTGGTCGAGGGGAGGCTGCCATACACACATGCTCCTCTGACCACCACCCTGAGGAAAGGAAAGGGGTGTCAAACAGGCAGCCTACCGGTTACGGGACTAACTCCTACCTCCTGAGTCGTCCCTTAATCAACCGATAGCCAAACCCTGTCCTATATAGTTGGGAAAAAAAACACACTTCCTTGCAAAAGCCTGCCTATGTCTTGAACTTTTCTGTTTTGTGACTGGATAGTCTAAAACTCCTATACGTTTACTGGGACTTTATGTGACACACCATCATAAAACATTGCATTGATTGCAAAGTAGGAGGAAAATGCGGATACAGATGACACCCTTAACTCACCATCCCAACATGGTGGAGGCAGTACCATGCTGTGGGGAGGCTTTTTTTCAGTAGGGACCCAAAAGCTACAATTAAACCTACAAGTAAGCAATGTGAATAACTAGTTGAAACATTAGAAACGTCAAGTGAAATTAAGGATGGACATTTGAAGCTATTTTACTACGCCACCTCGCCAAAAAGTAAGAAATGACTGGAAACTATTCAAAATCTTATTCAGATAACGCAAGCTGATATTTTATCCCTCAACATGGCTTAAATGATGTGACCTGTTAACTTATGGTATCAAGATGTAGCCCATAATGTTCGTATTTTTATCTTTAGGGTGAATCAGCAGGTGACAACGCAAAGAGCAGTTAAGCTGCCCTGAGGGCCAAAACTGATACCATTACATGATGAAGATGGACAGGATGATCACCCTGAATGAGCTTTACCAGTCACCCTCTGTGGTCTACACTCGCACACCTTTTATTTCTTTAAATTCCGCTTTCCAATAGACAGACTTTCCTGTAAGCTATTTAAAGGTGGCCTTTATTGATATTTATTCAAGCTTTGTAATGGCATTTCAAAGACTTTCTTTGTACTTTGGTACTTTAGTCCAGTATGTTACCATTATAGAAGGAATGCTCCCCCTTTTTGTCCAATAGGCTCACTGAGCTCATCATTCAGGCATAAAAAGGGCTGCTTTACCTCAAAGGATGAACTTGTGTTGTATCCTGTGTCTTCAAAAACCTTCAGACACTTTTTATCTGCATTACATGGTTTCTTTAGCTCTTTTGTTCTCAACTTGCTTACTTTTGCCTCCATGGTCAGGTAAAAGAACGGAAATGAAAAATAAAAATAAAAGCAGACGATCTCTAATGAAAAACTTTGAGAGACGTTCAGAAACTCTAAAGGATGGCAGATGAGAATATAATTATAGACAGCACAAGTCTAGTTCCACAAGTCTAGATGCAAAGACCTTGGTTCTGTACCGTGTGATGATTCCTCGTTCCCTTCATTCACGTTGCTCCAGGTAACAAGACAAGCGCTGCTCAGGTGAAGCTGTATCTTGTTTCAATGCATTTCTCTCTTGCATTTTTTTCATTTTTCCTTATTTCTTCTCACACATTTGTTTAGCCTTTTTCTGGGTTATTTTTACACCCTCATCAGTGTTACACCCGGTTTTCCTCCCAGCTGGCCTTCACCTGGGGCCACCTGGTCCTGTTACATCCCTGACTGCTCTGGTGTATTTTCCCTTCATTGTTCACATCCCCAACTCCCCCGCTTCTCCGTACCTGCTCAGACATTACCTTCTGTCCCTCTAGGCGATGGCTGCTTGGTGTGTTTGAAAGGGCTTGGTGACAGGAGAGTTGGAAGACTCTGACATGTCTGTTTATGACCGCTGCACAAGTTGACAGAGCTACGATATTTTTGGCACCCTACAGCGTCAACCTTCTGTGTATTTCAATGGAAAGTGAAGGGGAAAGGATCCTTGCACTTAGATGGTTTTTAACCATTTTATAAAATCAGTTGCAAATGATTGTACAGAACATTTCTGCCAGACTTTTCTTCTCTGACTCCCCATCCACCCTTGGACTCTGGTACGTTCCTCCGTTTAGTGTGAAGGATGTGGACTCTGTCAAACTAAAAAACCTTTTTATAATTTCTTTTAAGGCAAAGCAAGCCAATTTTATTTTTATTGCACCATTTCAACACAAGGCAAGTCATACAATACATACAATTCATGCAATACAACTATTTCGATGTGCTAATGTTAAAAGGTTTGTAGTTTTCTTCTGAAGAGCACTTTGTCATATATGTCCTACCAGTTAAATAAAGGTTTACTTACCTACTTGTCTTCTGAAGGAGCTCTAGAGATCCAGCTCAGGTGGGAGAATCTGGCACGGATCTGATGTTGATAAAACGTGTAGAAAAGCTACCTGAAAAAAACTGAGCTACAATATACCTGTTTTTTGATCATGTATATCCATGCGTTTTAATGGCCCAGTCAAAGTCCAGACTTAAATCTTACTGAGTAAATGCACAAAAACTTGAAAATGAATCAGCTCTTTTAGCTTCAGCTATTTTTCGATGAGCAATGTGCAAATCTTTCAGTCTCCAAGTGTGTAAAACTAGGCATGATTTTTTTGTTGGTCTATCACATAAGATAAATAAGATAGTAAAATAAGAACCAATGATGTTTCGGGTCGCAGCAAGACAAAGTGTGGAAAACTTGAATGGCCGTTTATTAATTTACAATATGTTGTAACCTTAAAATTAAAATTTATCGTTTAGGCATTTAAATTCTGAATCTTTGTAATGCTTTGAATTTCTGACCAGAACTATACCTGAATAAAAATTTCATCAGAAATCATTGAGGACGAAAGATAAACATCAATAAACTTCAAAGAAAATAAAACGTGTTTAAGCAGAACAAGTTTATAGACTTGTACTGTAGATTACAAGTTTTTTTTTTATGATTGGTTTCTAAAAATGTACTCAATTCAAAGGTTTCCTATAAATGACTGCACTAATGATGAGACTTTCAAGTTACTGTTATCTTTTTTAAGATTTTCTGACTGTCTGAAACTATACTGTAAATATTATCTTAAAAACAGATACCAAGGAAGCTCTGATTTGCTGTTCTTTGATGTTTTATACGTTAAACACTCCTTTGTGGTGTAATTTAATATCTATCTGAAGCTTTCTTGTCAGACCATGTTTCTTGTCTCGCTGTATACTGCCAAATTTGTCAAACTGCCTAAACATTTTTGTGGATACATTTGTCATGTATTTGTTTAACCACTTGTAAAGATAAGGTATTTATCAAAGTAATAAATCCCCTTAGTGAAAAAGTGACTCAAAATAGAAATATATTTAGCAGCTAAATAAACATTTAATTCCCCAAGGAATCTTGAAAAGTATGAAATGTTATTTTTCATGTCTGGATAAGATAGAAAAACTAATCAGGTGACAGTGGATTAGCGGCAGTGTAGTTATCTTGCAATTAGAAGGTTGTAGGTTTAAAACTTAAAGGGGTTGTATCATGCTATTGTGCAGTATTAATTTATCCTGAAACTGTATCCTGTAATCAATGTTAGACCAGGAAAAGAAACAGCTTGTTTCTCTATAAACCCACCTCCTGCCCCCACCCGCTCCGCCGCGCTGGACAGCCGGGAGGAGATCACACTGAAACAAACAGACAGAGCCCAAACCAACACAGCTGCATCCACTAAGCAAACCTTTCCAGCCCAGTATATAAAAAAGCCGTAGGTGTTGTTTGCACCCGTTTACTGAACATTCTGAGATGCTACAGATCAATGAATTAACCACACAATGCTGTTAAAAGATCACATAAGCAGCTTCATAAATGGCTAACCCACATTAGCATTAGCATGTAGCCACTTACTTCTCTGTCTACCAGGCGTCTTTGTTCTTTGATCCAGCTGCTGTTCTTTAGGAATGTAGAATAAAATCCTGTAATTCATGCAGCCAAACGGGCGTTTTCACAGAGAAAGTAAAAAAATCCAACAAAAAAGAGTTTTTAGTCGCCTAAAACCGAAGCAGCCATTAGTTTTGAAAAGGACGAGGGTGTGTTTGAACTCTAGCAGAGGTAAGCGGCTCTGCCTGCAGGGACGGTGCAGACACCTCTAGCACTCAACTTTCAACCAGTGATGTCACTAGTGGAACACTGAGTTGATTTCTAGGAGAGGGAAGGGCAGCTGCTCAGAGAGCAAAATTCAGGAGGATTACTCAGACATGCGTGAATAAAGCCAAAAACTACTCTGGTTGGGTTGTTTTTGATGAGGAAATTGCATTAGCAGATGGTTGAAAACTCCAAAAACTTGATTTTGCATGATATAGGTCCTTTAAGAAAGTATGCTTGTATGTCCTTTTATTGTACAAAAGAGTTCAAATTAACTTCCTAGTAAAATCTTCAGATTTTTTGTTTTTCTTTGTGTTTTTTTAAGGTAACTATTTAATTAACAATGTCAAGGAACCGTGTAAAATGCGCTGTAGTGTAGATAAAGGAACTTTTAATTCCCTTTATTTGGTGCTTTTGGGTCAGTTTGCCCCTTTCACAATTTCTACCTCCATTTTTAAATCCACACACAAATAAAATCTAAACTGATGTCAGCAAATCTCTCTCTTCTCTGGTCAGGTGCCTGCTTGTGAATGATGAACAGTGCTCTGACAAAATAGTATAGGCCTACCTACCCATTAGAATGACATACCTTCAGTTAATGCACATGCGCAGCAGTAAAAAAAAACTAACATATTTTTCTCTTTTAGGTTTAAAATCTGTTCATTAATTATATGCATTTTAGCATTAGGTTTTGGAATTGAAAAGAAAATTATCTGACCTTATGGTTAGAACATACATTTTGTGGGTTGGTTAAAACTGGTTAGATATCTATATATAAATGATGGTATGGTATTCTGACAAAATATGCTGTTTTGTCAGAACACTGGGTAACATCCAGATATCATCTACCTGTTCCATCGATCAACATGCGCTCCTCTTTCATTCCCTGTGCTCATGTACCAACAGATGCTCATGGTTTATTTTGGCTTCGCCACATCTTCCCCGTTGAATATAACATCTTTTATCAAATTATGTCATGAAGGTTGGGTGTGGAAGTTGTGGGTGGCTGTTTGTGTTGCTATTGATAAGCCAAGTTCAACTATTTAAACCTGGGAGTTATTTTTTTTGTGTTTCCCTGGGTGAGATAGATTCATTTATATTTCATCATTTGTGTTTATAAAGCTGATTAGTTACCACCACAGGCAATGAGATCAATCACTGAACCAGAAATATGAGATGTGAAGGAAGTTTTTGTTTGGCTCTGACGGTTGAACTAGGGTGAATTTATCTTCTCAAAGTTTAGTTTCTAATTTGCGTTCAATACATTCAGCCTTTTCTCTCTACTCTTTGAACAAGAAAATTAGATTTTTTTTTTAGTTCCTACCTTTTCCTGTCTCATATCACTTCAAAATGATGTTCCTTTGCTGAATCGACCAGTCTTTACCCAACCTTCTGATTTGATAAAACACTCCATTCAAAGTATAGTGGTTCTGTACTACTTTTATAAGTCAAATGACTCTTATAGCTGGACTCACCTGAAGCAAAGTTTCTTTCAAGTATCGGTTGTCTTTGCTAACTAATTTGTCTTAAGGTGAAGAAGACTGACAAGGTCCCTCTTTGGTCTAGGTCAGTACTGACATGGTAAAGTTATAGCACCCCTGTTCCAGTTGGTTCCCTGCCTTTTTGTGGTATGGTTTTCATGGATTTTTCTGTTGAACAAATTATTTATGCAAAATTATTTACACACAATTTGGTTGTTTTCTGATTTGTTTTTTCCTAGAGCATAGGGTTGGGCCGATACCAGCATCAGAAATTTCGCCGATACTGCAAAGATGTTACGTATCGGTATCGGCAAGTACTTCTGTCTAAACACAATCCGATACCCTGCAGTTCTTTTTTTTCCTGCCCAACAGGGATGTCACGGTTACAGATGTAGCAGTAAACCCCAGTAAAAATGTTCACAATAATAATTAAGGTCTCATTTTTAAAATATATATATTATCTCAATGGATTACCACGTCCGCAGTGTAGGCATGGTAAGCTTTACCAGCCACCGTCTCATCTGCTGAGGTTGCCGCACATGTCCACATTGTAGTTTACAAACATATCTTTCTCTAAGCTGAAATGATGGCCGGAGGAGGAAACGGCAGTGCTCAGGACATTTATTAGAAAAAAAAAAGGTATAGGCAAACTCGTATGTATATTGATATGAACAGCCGAAACATGATGATAATAATTTGCATGCTTAAACCTTATTCCTTTACTTTGATGTGAAAAGTTGCACTTTTGATATTACTTTTGACTGTATTGTTTTAAATATAATAAACAGTATTATGCTTTTCCAAAACTATATCAGTTTGTGTGGGACTATCAATGGTTTCAAAAACATATTCCACACCCTTAAAAAAAATACTGTGATAAAACCGAAAACCGTGATAATTTTGGTCACAATAACCGTGAGTTTAAATTTTCACACCGTGACAACTCTGCTGCCAAACCCTACCTACTGACACAGGCAGTGCTAAAATCTTACAAGATGGTTGTTTCACGTTGCTAGAATGCAAATCCTAGTGCCTGTTATCAAGGCCGGAAGTTTCCAGAGGTGGTACAAATGGCGCTAAATGTAACAGCAGCAAGCTTATAAAGCATTTGGCTTAGCATCATGTGAAAGAGCAATTGGAGTGTGGTTCTTTAAAGGATATGAGTGGCAACTGACACAGTACTCAGTATCGGCAGATACCTAATTATACCTGAAGGTAACGAAATCTGTATCAGACAGAAAATATCGGAGCATCTCTACTAGAGCATATCTAAAATATATGAAAGAAAATGCAGCTTGCGGTACGAGGCCAGAACATTCACGATGATGAGCGAAGACGAGTTATACACAGAAAGTTGATAACTAGATGAATACATTACACCACAATATCGAGTTGGTGGTAATTGAAAAAGTAGCTTGATATATATTTTACTGCTAGCATTGTTAGCTTAACGTTAGCCTTTAGCTCGGTCAGTGTCATGTTACAAATGGCAGTGCGCTGTTTAATGTGGAAGACTTGACAACCTTGCAGGCTCAAACACATATTTTAAACAATGACTACGTCCTGTAGCAACTTTTTAAAAATAACGAAAATTTACATCCACCCAGCCGGCTGAGATTGAAATCTGTTTAATGTAACTGCTAGTTTAATAGGAAGTCTGTTGCAGAAAAAAAATGTGATTTAGATTTAAGTAAGGCAATATTACATTAATCGAAAAAACCTCATATCACACCAAAATAGCTCTGGTTAATAAGAGTAACATAACATTTTCCAGTTTATGTTTTCATTGGGCTGGCCATTGTTAAATTTAATAGCCATCAATGCTAACAATATGGCAATTTTCACATTTATGGAATGGTCACCATGGCATGCAGTCAAACTTTTGACATTAAATTTATTCCAACTTGGCAGAGATACACTTTGATTTAGGCCCTGGGACATTAAAAATACACAAAAGATTTATTTGAAATACAAAAATGTTACATTTAAGCATGTATATGCATTCTAAGCCAATTGATATGAAAATTATGGTAATTGAATTATGTTGTGCTAAAGTAGTAGCCTTTTTTATAATTCATGAAGTTCTCAGAGCATGCATTTAGCACATTTTTAAATAGCATTTAACAATCATATATTCTAATATAATGTGTTACTAAAAAAAACGAAGGCATGTGTAGTGATGACATTTTGTGTAGAAATTCTTTTTTAAAGAATATTTGAATATTATTTTCTTCCATGAGAATAAATTTACACCAAACCAGGCCCTCCTAACTGCATGGTGGATAGCAATCCTAACATTTGAAGGGGAGCTAAAGTATTTGCCATAGGGTGTGCTTGAGGGTTAAAATACCAGGTACGAGAATTGACGATCTGGGCCATAAATCATGTGAACTGTATTAGCAAGAACATGCAACGCTCAGCTCTTGGGCTATGTGCCAGCTACATGTTTCACAGTTCATGAAAAATTTAAAAAACATACTTGAAATGGTTGCCTTTAAGTGTTTAAATTGTTTTGTGAAAATTGGACAACATGGAAAAGATGGCAAGAGTGGGACAAGGCTTGGCAGGTAGAGGCTTAATCCTGCTAATAGTTCTTTCCCTGTGCTATCATGACTCCAGAATATCTAGCCAGAGGAAACAGAAGCAGGGATTTCTGTGTGTGTGGCAAAAAACTAACACAGGTTTTCATATGTGAGCTTACTAGAGGCAACAGCAATTTATTTATACATTTATTGAAGACTGTTATATCCTATTATGGACTTTTAATAAAAATATTTTTTTTTTAAACGAAGGGGAAAAAAACTGGATACGTTTGACCATTGATTATATCTTGATTTTCGTGCTCCACTCAGTTTCAGATTGTCCCAAAAAAGGAATCTAAAGTGCGAACAATTCGCGCTACAGATGCGATGGAAAATTTGCGCTGCATTTTATGTGGTGCATTTTGTGCATTCGCGTTCGTCGCGTCTACCGCTTGAGTTGGAAAAATCTGAGTTCCAGCATCAAATCGCGCCGGGACAACCAATCAGGGGACAGAGTTTCAGTGATTGTCATGGAGTCACAGCCTCAGCAGGACATGGAGGAAATACTGATAAACACCGTGGCTAATCACCCTGAGCTACATGACGCAAGCTGTTTTCTATACAGAGACAGGAATAAAATATATATATATATATATAAATAGGTGAAACTATTTAGACAGGAATGCTCTTAAGAGGTTTGTGGGTGGCTCTTAAAAGAGCCATTGTTGCTGTAAAAGCACGTCTCAGCCTAGAAGTCAGCCTTGAAACGGCCTCCTCACTTGGTTTCCTGGTAGCAGCTCCCGCACCACGTCCCACGCTGCTCAAATATTATAAACTTTTACGAGCCGCAGACGGATGGACAGCCTGTTTATGAGAGACTGCTCACTGCTGTTTATGGATCCCTCCGCCGTAGGTAGACTGTATATGTAGCTCACCAAACCCCCAGTGCAGCGGTCCCAGCTCTACCGGAGGCCAGGCCGAACACGTAATCCACTCTCTCCTCCGTCAGATCGGAGACCATAATCCATAATCCACCAGCAGCTGCACTCTAGCCCCAGCTCTGCTGAAGCCCGGGCCGAACACGCAGTCCTTCATCAGCTCGGTCCACAATCCACCAGCAGATACACTCTGGCCCCAGCTCTGCTGAAGGCCAGTTCGCGGGTGAAAATACCATATTTTAAGCGCATCCAGTTCACTTTGTACATGCTTTAAGGTGCGAATATGAACGCGAACAGCTAGGCGTGTGTCGCGCTTTTTAGGTGTGGACACAGCGTAAAGGTTCTCTTGTAAGGACTTACTCCATACATTTTGAAAGAGCCATTTCCAGATTGTTATTCTTTGTACTGAGGTGAAACATTTTGCTTCAACATATCAAGACAGGTTCTTTAAATGGATTAGGACATGCACCTGGGCTATTCTTGTCATGTTAACCATCTTCACGCACTTACCCCAAATTTTAAATGAACTTTTCTTAGCTGATAGCTTTCTGGGATTGAAGAGTCGATCAGCATGTGTTTTGGAAAAAAATATATACAGTACAAATAGGCAGGTCTGGACAAAAGACTGACCGTTGACTTTGGAAGAGTTTTAGAAGAAGCCAATACGACTTTGTACACACACATATATACATTTTATTTACAGTATATACACAAATGTAACACATTTTCCTCCGCTGTCTGCAAGCTGGGATCTGATCCAAAACCCATTAAACATAATACTGTAGAACATCAGCTCTTATCAGTTAGTTGATAAACTCCCATCTTCTTTAATCTTATTTTTAACAAAATACTTTTTATTTGAACAATGATTTATTGAGGGGAACTTGGAATATTTGTTCTTTTACTTTATTTACTTTTTGTTTAACACATTGACTTTAGGTTTTCAGCATTCAAAATCTATAAAATTATTCAAATAAATTACTTTTCACCACTGTCGTATCAACTGTGCAGCAGTTCTGTTTCAGTGTTTAAACTACTCAGCAACAAGTAAAGCTTTCAGCTATCAAAAAATGTTCTCTCTTTAAATCTAGATTAGTTTATGTTGATTAATCAACATCCAATAATTCCTCAATACCACCGGCTTCTGCTATACAATGTTTCAATATAAATGTTGGCTTTGTACTACAAGGTTACTAATATATATCTGCTACTTTTGCATCTTGCTCAGTGCTGCAGAAAGAAGTAGAATCTCGACATGGGGTCGTATAAATAGAGTTTGCATGTTCTCCTCCTGGGACAATCTTGCAACCTGTCCGGGGTAAACGCCGCCTCCCACTCATTGTTTTCCGGAGATAGGCACCAACATTTTGGTGTTAACGATGGATGGATGTTACTTTTGCCGCAGTTCAGGAGTTCTGTTGAAATGTTCGCAGTTCATCTCTCTAATATTTTGAAACATTATATGAACTGATTTTCTGCACTACATTTCTAAAGAACACATTTACTGAAATCTCAATCCTAATCCGTCTAGATGGAATGAAATCATATAAAGATTTTTATTCAGCCATTTTATGAGAGCACTTTGAAACCATCAGATAAAGATGAGAGATTTTTATTCATTAACTTACAGTAGTTTACTTTTCTTTCAGACATTTACGACCTCAGCTGGCTGTGTGTGACATCCTGTTTGGATCCACTTTAAATAACCTTTCCTCAGTCTGGACATTGTATAGCTGACCCGACTCCAGATGGGTGGCCCTTTGAAGAGACCAGAACACCCACAAAGTGTGCACTTGAGGATTAACATATATTGTATAGATATCCAAAATTGCTCCCAAATATACATACAGAAACACATTGGCCGTCATTTGTCTTTATGAAGCGCAAATTAAAGTCATATCTGGAGATTTGCGGTCAGGTTTTTGTCATCAGAGCTGGTTCTGAAAGGAGACAAGCAGCCAATCACACGTTTTGAGTGTATAATAAACAGATGAGGAGCTCTGGAGTCTTGTGAAAGGAGGAAGAATTTGAATGAAAAGAGTTGTTGGCTTAAGGGGGGAAGTGGGGAAAAAAATCTGGCTTCTTCTTTGCAGAAGCAGCTGCTTCTCTGAACGTTGAGTTCAGGTCTATAGGTTATGTAATAACATCTTTCGGGTCAAAAAGCATTCAAATCTCTAATCTCATCCTTTTCCAACAGATCTCTTTAACATGTTTTGTTGTTAAAAACTGACAGTAATCAGTGCTATAATAGTTTCACTGACAGCTGGTAAAATAGTTATCTCCCATTTGATCGCACTGTTTGATGACATGCTGCTGATTAAAACATTCCTACATTTAACTCACAGAGAGAGCGTGACAGGTAAAATTTACCTTTTTTGGCTAAGAGACGTATATGTTCTATTGCTCTCTCTTTAAATTTGTGGTGCAGAAATTTAAGCACCTTGTAGTCAACATCTACAGCAGAGCAAAAAAAGTATTTGTCAGCCAGTTGGGCCTCTGAGAAAGATGAGAGAGGTTTGTAATTTTCATCATAGGTACACTTCAACTGTGACAGAATGTAAAAAAAAAAAAAATCCAGGAATTCACACTGTATGACTTTTAAATGATTTATGCATATAATGATACAGAAAATAAATATTTAGCACCTACAAACAAGCAAGAATTCTGACCCTCAGAGACCTGTTACTTTTTATTTTAGAAGCTCTTCTTTCCTCCACTCATTACCTGTAATAACAGCACCTGTTTGAAGCCATTATTGGTATAAAAGACACATGGTTACACCTTCAAACAGTGAGTCTTCATGTCCGTCATGGCCAGGGACAAGATTGTACACCTGTTGGGACTAGGAGGAGATAGATAGAAGAATTATAGATATAATTAGCTGGAAGTAGCTGGTTGAGTTGTTCCAGGAAGATCATTAATTGGCTTTTCTGATTACTCTAAGCCCCAGTGTTTTTCTTGTATTTCCACCCTCTAAGGAAAATACTTTGTTTTGTCCATCAGCACAGGAAAGAAATCCTAATGAATGATGGTCATACATCGTATAGGTAGTGGATGGCCCAGTGCCCAGGGGGGCATGTCCAGATGGGGCGCAGAAAAAGCTAATTTTCTCCTATTTTTTGCACGTCCTGTTATTGATTTTTAAAACCTTTTTCTAGTGTGTGGAAAACTGACAAATATAGGAATTTTAAGTCTTCGCCTATGTCTTTCTATCTTTGAATAATATAATTTGTTTAAGTGACTACAGGAGGGAGTGTTTATCGTTGCGGCTTTAGAAGCTTTTGTGCTTTTTCCTGCACATTTATTCATTCCTTTCTGTCCTTGCAAGTAGTGTACCAGCATCATAACAAAGCTTGAAAAACTATTAAAAAGACCCTTATCTTCTACATCCCCGTTCTGAAAGGGCCAATGTATTCCACATTCTGGTCGACCAGAGCCTTATCTGGGCTGACACTATAGGTATGAAAGGGCAAGTACAGACTACGCCCATTCCCTATTATCGTGAGAGTTAAGCGCGCATGTGTTACACACACACCTGTAAAACACACCAGCTAGACATGTGAACATGGAATGTTTGGACAGTAAAGTATGAACAAAAAGCGCAGATTGATTGAGACATAATGGCTAAAGCTTAAAGGCGAATAATTGGGCAATTCCAGTTGACAGAATCCAAGATGTGTTGATGTGTGCAAAGATGGATGAACCAACATGGATGTTTGCTAATTAATGTGTTTACTCAGGTTTTAGAAGTAGACAAAGCATGATTGGATTTTGCTTTGGAATCTTCCGACCTTTTAGTCTTCAGTTCAAACAGCAAAGCGCGCTACAAGTGGGTGTCTGTGACCTCTTACAGCACCTTACAAAAATGTTCACATTTTATCACATCGCAAGCTCAAACTTCTATATCTTTCACTTGGGTTTTATAACCCCCCAATAAAACAAGATAGAATAACTGTGCAGTGGTAGGAATTCACGTTTTTGTTTTAAAAATAAAAATCTAAGACAGTTTGATATGCAATTGCTTCTAGCCTTCTTTACATTAATACCCTTAAATAAAATCCAATGTAAATAACTGGATTTAGCAGTTACTTCCGTTTAAATTTTATCCACATTTGTGTAAACTATTCTCAGTATGAATCCAGCTATTCTGTGAAGGGCAGGTGTTTGTTAGAGGAGATTAGTGAAATGACACCATCATGAAGACCTAGGAACACAAAAAAACAGGTCAGGGAGGAAATTGGAGAGAGGTTTAACACAGGATTTAGTTATGAAACAATATACTAAGCTTTAAACATCTCACAGAGTATGGATCACTATTAAAAATGGAAAAGATAGGGGAGAAATTGGAAACCTATCAAGACTCAGTAATTTCCCTAAGCCAATCAGAGAAGCCTCCAGTTGGCTCTCTGTAACTCTGGAGGAGTGTCCAATTTCAATTCAGTTCTGTTTATTTAGGTATTAAATGGTATTTTTTTGCCATACAAGACCGTTCATATCCACATTATCTTATAAGAATGAAGAATTTAAAAATGTGCTTTAAATAGCCCAATTTATTGCCATACGGACTGCATCATATTGTTTTTGTTCCAGAAACAGGTGAATGATATGAAAATAATCAAAATTATTATGATTGTAGTCGGCATTCTTGATGTTCTAAGGCTGAATGTATAATTTTTTTTAAACCTTCTAATTGCTTTGTATGTAGTACTAAAGAATCCCGCTAGGGGGCAGAGTATAGAGTCAGACCGGATTTTGCCAAAGAAGAAGCAAAATAAACATAGCGTCCGTAGGTGATTATTAGTTGGTTAATATTCAGATAACAACAGAAAACAGCAGAAGTATCGTAGATGGTATGTAAAACATACTTACTGTATTTTTGATCTCTTTCCTAGTGGTTTTGCCGCTGTTGACCGCATTTACCTACAGACGGTCAAATAGCACTCAACACCCCCTCTACTTGTTACTCCCAATAGCGTTTGAAAAAGGTATGCCGTTCCATTCTTGTCTGACACTTTAAGGCCGATAAACTTTTTTAACTCTTTTTTGGAATTATTTAATCAGAATTGTGTACAGCCAGCAGCTGTACTAGTTAAAAACTAAATTTCTACACTGTAGTGAAGAGTGTGTAGCAGTGAAATCGGTCATGGCTGAAACACTTCCACTCATTAAACGTTCCGGAAGTTTTCTGAGCTATTCACCGGTACAGGGGTATATTAAAAATTCATATCATAACGAAAATAAACAGGTTTTTGGTATGAACCGGTATACCGCCCAGGCCTAGCCAATTCACAACTGATGTCATCTCAAGGCACTTTACAAGAAAATGTATTCAAATACAATTATACAAGCACGTCAATCAGTTAAAAGTTTTCTCTGTAAGGAATCCCAGCAGCTTGCGTTGAGTCATTGACATGAGGTTGTGCCTGGAACATGCATACTTCAACCTCAGTAATCCATCATACTGAGCAAGCATGTAGCGACAATGGAGAGAAAAAACTCCCCTATAACAGGAAGAAACCTCCGGCAGAACCTGGCTCAGTAAAAGGGATCATCTGCCACGACCATCTGGGGGTCTGAGAAGACAGAGAAGAGACACAGAAAGAACAAAGGAGCTGATATAAGAGTACTTTACATATTAAAGAAATACTGAAAAATCTGAGTCCGATGCTCCCCCATCCAGCAGAGTTGTGTAACTGAGCAGGGTACCAGACCAGGTGTAGCTTCTACGGAGAGAAAAATACTAAGAAGTAAAATTCCAGCATTTAATCTTTCTACTAATTAAACAAAATAACATCAAGCCATGAATACACCGCTCCTTTAGAAAGCTAATTTCTATAAGGTACATTATGGCTCTTATAACTTCACATTATAGTCTACACTTATACATCTGCATCTCTCACATGGTCCCGATCGCTCGCTGTCAGTGGCGATCATACATTTCTCTTAAGTGATGGTGAAGGATGTGTATTTTAGAAATGCTTGAAGAGCTGATTTCTTTTTTTCTTTTAACCCTACGATTTACAAAAGAAAAGTTCTTCTAATTTAGTTTTACATTTAGTTAACCATGTACATAAATGTGTGTATAAAAGCCCACATATGAAGAGATGATCGAGTGTCACGCATATTGCTGAAAGGAGTTTTTCAGCCCATTGTCACAAGTCTGATTCAGTATTTGTTTAGGCTGAAGAAAGCAGAGATGAGTGTTTGCATGTCAGAGGGTGTGCTCTTTTACTCAACTCTTTATAAGTTTATTACAATGAAGGATGTGCCTCGACAGTTTGCATTTAACCATTAGAAGTCCAGACATTCGGACAACCTCGTACTTAACTCTCCAGCACAGATCTCTTAAGGGGCGAGGACGAATGCCTTCCCTTGGGGGATGTTTTAACGTCTGTCTCCCAATATAATCCATCAGTTTCAACTTTGGGTGTGGACGGGAGTAAACTGAACGTGGATCAGTGCATCTCCACCCTTCTCAGGTGGAGGCCGGATTATATCCCAGAACAAAGGCTTTTTAGATCAAACCAAAACCCTTAATGGGAATCAGCTTGCTCTGACTGGATAGTAAATCAGTTAGAATATGCGCTTCGTAATTAGTAGGAGGATCTAAAATTTGTTTTCTAGTAATCTTGGTGACTAAACAATAATTGGTGACGGAACCAGTTAATTGCCTGTATAAATCTACTTATTTGTTTTTGCCGCTATTATTAGATTCTTGTCATCGCCTCAACGGTTTATATCTCTTTGGCATCCCGTTTAATCTGCCACTCTTGCTCCTTCTACTTCCTGCTCACTATTGCCCTCCTTCTGTTGTTGCAAGTAGAGGAATTTAAGAGAGCAGAAAGCTGGACCGGCTCTTACTGTATGACCTTTCCCCTCCTTCTCTCTCTTTTTCTCTCCTTACTCTGTGCCAAGCTCACTTTCGCTTTGTCGGATGTTTGTCCCCCCCCCCCCCAAACACACCTGATCCGTGTGCTGCCTACATAGCAGGAGGAGTTGTAATAGTAGCAATTATCAGACAAAGAGCTCAGCCTCGCCCGGTCTAGTTCCTTCAGTTCTTTAAATTCCTCCCGGAATAAGTTAATTTAAGTAGATTAAAGGTGGACGGGTATCAGTGTAGCGACAACATCCCACAGGGCTGAACTGAAGTTGCCGGTTAAAACCTATCCTGCGGGGGATATGCTAAGAGAAAGTGTTTTTAAAGAAAGAATGAAAAGGAAGATCTCAGATCATCTTATTTTAGCCCTGACTCTCCAATTCTGACTCGGATCGATTCGGATTTTGATGTGTAGCAGATTTCTTGAGAGTCGAACTTTTGAGTGAGACATAAAAATGACAGATGTACAGTTTTATCCCCATTCATCAAAGGACATGCTCTTGTTTTTTATCTGACCGTTATCTAATACAAAAAGGTACATCAAAGTAAATATGTTGGTCAATTAATTTATGTACAAAAAAAAATCCTATGTTTTAGAATTTCACCTAGACCTGAAAATGATAAAAATCCTCCGATTGTGATCATGATGATACTTCTTTGTTAGAGATGCTTGATGGTAAAATATAAAGGTCGACTACAGCGTACTTTGATTTAGACGGAGCACTACTTTAAGAATTCTTAGTGTGCATTGTAATGATTAACAGCCTGTCTTTACGTCCATAGGTGGGGTCTTTCAGAGAAAGACCCAACCCGACTCGTGCTTGTGCTTGTTATGGTATTACTCTGCTTTATGCATCTCTTCCATAGCTAAAATTGCTCATTTTATGCTGGCAACATCAAGTTTTAACTTTCAGTTTTAAATTCTAGTTTAGAGAGTTTTAATTTCTGTCCTGTGTTTCGTCGTGCTGCTGTTCTTCCCTCGGTTTCTGTCCCTTTCTCTTTAAGATCTTTTTGTCACAGATAAAGTAACTACTTACATCAACACTATACAGAATAATATAGATTAACAAAAGCGAAAACCCTTCAAACTATCTGTGCTTCAGGCATAGTGAGAAAAGGTTTCTTGAGTTTGTACCTCTGTATACAATAACATGGAGTAAAGTTGTCATATAACACATGTGATAAGAAAAAGAAATATTTTATTCATTGCTGGTCTGCACTAGAAATTGTATTTATTATAATGAAACCCCATGGTGGTGGCATTATTCTTGAATATTCTTCAAGGACCTCCCATTGAAAGCCACACTTTCCCAGGCCCCTTGTTACACCTTGTCAGGATCCAGTCGACCAGGTGATGATTTCTAACAAGAGCTGCTTGACCTCTATTAATTAAGCTTATGAGCACTAAGACCGCTGTCATATGAGCTGATAAGCCCTGTGCTCCGTGGAGACTTTCCTCTGAACACTCTGTCTTCATCCATCCCCGCCGTCCTACCCTCCATCAGCCCGCACCTAGTATGCCTTAGCTTCCACATCCTGATCTCGCCCTCATATTGTCTCCCCACCACCTGCTGCCTTTCATCCAGTAATACCATAAAGTCAGGCGCCAAATTGTGATGCAAAGGAAATGCTCAAATTATACATTTTCTATACTTTCATACATGTCATGAGGCTTACGGAAAGAAAAAAAGTAGTACCAAAAGGGCAGATTTCTTACCCCCATGTGACATCAGACCAAACTTAGGGTTTTTGAAGTTTTAAGAATCTCATCTATGTAAGCTTTTTTCCCTCACAAGACGGCTTTAAAAAGCTATGTCTTTGGTGCTTTGGTGTGAAACCTTTGCATGATTTTCCATAGATATCCGAGGAATGCCACCCATTGAACTTAATGCTAATCTGCAGTTCACATGGGATTTAAAAGTCTGTCTTCTCAGCACATAAAACAGGCTAGGTCAAAGTTTCCCTCCTCCTTACTTATATTGGAGGTTAGTTATCTTCACTGAGAAACTTTATATAAATTATTAGATTTACCTGAATAAATGAATCAGTAGGAAAAAAATTATATTTAAGCTTAACCTGATATTCCCTCAGTGGTCAAGACATTAGTGTTTGATACAGGAGTTTTAATTTTTTCTTTTATATGGGTAAATTAAATTAAATATGTTGGATTAAATACCTAATATATTTAATCTTAATCTTTATATTTAAAGTAAAAATGTGTTTGCCAATTAAAATAATACTTTTTTTACCTTTCACTTTCAATAATACAGTATCTTCCTCATTTTGTTAAATGCAAAGCACCATCATATTTTCTTTGTCTATTAAAATAAATGTGGGTTAGTAGGGCTACATTGTGAGTTGGCTTAGTTTAAATGTTTTTTCATTATATCCTGCGTTGTTAGAAAGGAGAGGGTGGCAATAACTTTGTTTTAGAGTGACTATTTATGTAAATGTCTGAAGTTCTGTTTTAAGTCCTGGTAAACATAAAAAAAAAAAAAATGAACCAAATATTTTGGTTTTGGCTGATTTTTGTCTCCATAACCTTTTTATTAGCTGGTAAAGATGAGTAGTAGAAGACCCTCTTATAAGGAAAAGTGAAATAGAACCTACTTGCATATATTATATTTTGGAAACAATTCCATATATGTTTTCGAGGTCAAATAAGCATACAGAATTTATAAATATGAACCAGAGAGCTGTTTTTTTATGCCGTTTTTAGATAATGAAGTTTTGTAAAGCACAATGCTTAAAAGTTGAACACCATGAAACTAATGTGCCTCTGTCTTTTTTTTTTTTTACAGGGTGGCAAGTCTGATGAACCATGTGCAGGCCGGGACTGCAGCAGAGGATGCAAGTGCTTCCCAGAGAAAGGTGGCAGGGTAAGTCGACTGTCTGATGTCTAATCAGCCTCAAAAAACACAGAACATTCTATCAGACTTTCTGACCTTCCGTTATGGAGTTAAAATACATTAACCTATTAGTCATCTGCTGAGCAAACTGCATAATTGACCTGATAATGGGGTGGTTGATTACAGCAGCAGACACATAAATCCAACGTAATGAAATTCAGATCATATTAAACATAATCTTGTGGTGTTGAGGCTTTTTACACACGTCTCACCGCTATTTCATCTCTTCCTAGCTAATCTAGGTAATTACAGAGTTAACAAACAATTAAATGATGTGGTTAACATTAATTTCCCAAAGTATTGACTGTTTTATCCATCTGAAGATGGATAATAACTATTAATGTCACTGCATATTTTAGATGTTGACTCTTGGGACTGTGGGGAGGTATAGACAGATGAAATGTGCAAAACTTTGACATGATAAATATTTGTGGGGATTTTTTTAAAGATTAATTGACAAGAATAGATGTTTAGCATCAGGTTAACTGTTTTTATTTTTAAACAACACAAACCCACTACGCTTTAGTTCTAGATTGTACGCTTTACTTGATTTCAGTGGTTTGGCGTATTTTATCTTCCCTAGGAAAAAAATTCCCTCTCAGATATACAACACAACGTTGGCAACAAACACGAAAGTGTGGTCTGAATTAGTCTGCAGAATGCATGTTCAAACAATCCATATATGTGCTCTTTAATGGGGTTCCTCCGGGAGAGGGAATCAGAAGAAATCAGAAAGATGTGTTGCTGTTGGCGAGGAGTTTATTTTCCCAATTGTGCAATGCCTTCTTGGGAAAAAAAGTCAGGTGCACCAAAGATGCTACAATAAGCCTACTGTAATGTCAATGACTGATGAATCACGGCATCAGCTTTACAGAGGAAATACTGATAAACACTGTGGCTAATATCAATATCAACTTTATTTATATAGCACACTTAAAACAGCCACAACCGCCCAAAGTGTTGTACAACAAGCATTATAAAGTACAATTGAAGAGTAAAAACAGTCACAAAATATACAACATAAAGCAATAATAATAAAATACATGGGATCTGCTCAACTTGTGTTGAAGACCAAAGCAAAAAGATCAGTTTTCAACAACTGGGCCATTTTGACATTCAGCGGAACGCTGTTCCAGAGTCACGGAGCCGCTACGACAAAAGCCTGGTCTCCTCAGGTTTTTCGCTTAGATATTGGCACCTCCAGAGTCCTTTGATTGGAGGATCGCAATGTACGACCTGGATCACGGATCAACAAAAGCTCCGAAATGTAAGATGGAGCCAACCCATTCAAGCATTTAAAAACCATCAACAGTATCTTGAATTGAATCCTAAAGCCGACTGGAAGCCAGTGCAGAGAGGGCAACACAGGGGTTATGCGCTCACGTTTCCTCGTTCCTGTGAGTAAACGTGCCGCTGTGTTTTGAACCAACTGCAGACGACAGATGGAGGTTTGATCGAGCCCACAGTACTGAGAGTTACAATAATCTAAGCCACACGTAATAAAAGCATGAATGACACGCTCCAGGTCACCATGAGGCAAATAGGGTTTGATTTTGCTGAGCAAACTTGAACATTGTTTGTGCCTGCCTTCAAAAGGCAGATACATTTGCAGGTCGTCTGCATAACAATGAAAGTCAATTTTATATTTTCTGAAAATTGACCCAATGGGCAGCATATACATTGAAAACAATAGGGGGCCCAAAATGGAGCCCTGCTGCACACCACAGCTGAGTGGGGCAGCTCCAGAAGCGTAAAGCTTGGTTTATGCTTGCCGCATGCACGAGGTCCATACGACTCCACGTGGCCAAATGACGTCATTTCAGCAACCACGCCTCTCCGCGCGGCCTCCTCCCGCCCCAAAATTTTCGCACCACGCACCTAGGAAAATTTGTAACTACACAGAGAGATGGACGGCCGCTCTGTAGTTGGTGATTGACACTTGGACTGACACGGGACACCGGCGGCTCCTCAAAAAGGGCTTGACGATGCAACCCTATATCGATTACAGATCGATATAGGGTAATATAATAGGTATACTGCACCACAGAATGGCTCTGTGTGCTTGAGAAGAATGTGCCACCTCTCCTTTAAACGTCAGCACTACTCCTCTCTGACTTCACAACGTCTCGGAAGTGCTTATTTGTTCTCTTCCGGGATGATTTAGATGCTTATAATCCAAGTACGCTACGTCACTGCCGTGCTCCATCCCAGTTGTTGTCCAAGCAGGACTTTCACTCTTTGCTCTATGGTGATTGGTTAGACAGAACTTGCTACTGCAGAGATCAACATGGTTTGTGTTAACGTGATTCCAACTTACACTGACCAAATGGCCATTTTGACTAAGTTCAGCTTCTACAGGCTCCCTTTCCGTAACCTGCATCAAGTACAGCTGCAATGGCGGACAGCTGCAACGTCATTTAAATAGCCGGTTAATGTAAGTTGGAATCGGTCTCATTAAAAGCCTGTAAAAACCCCAGAAGCTAATACCTTAGCACCTCCTAGACGTTCCGAACTCACAGGGGAATATCGTTAACTATTTATAACAAAACATTTATTAAATTAAGGAGTTTTGGGGCAAAAAAATTGTTATTACAGGCGGCAAATCTCCTGTCCTGATTGACTCGTATTATACAGATATATGCCGAACAGACTGGATATAAACTTCTCCTGAAGGAGTCCAAATGACTCCAAACTTGTTTGGGTGAGTAAATGAACGAAATATTTGCTATAAATAAGGTCCAGGTTGAAAAAAACAAACTTTCCACTTAAATGCTTAGTTCAGATATTTTGAAAAGAGAATTGCTAATGGGAATAGTTTCCTTACCCAAAGTTGTAAGCAACACTGGTGATCACAGTGAGCTCCCTTGAGAAACCCTCAAAATCCTGAGGCATCAGTTCATTCCTTGTATCTTTGGAAACAGAGAAGCCTACATTATTCATACCAGTTTAGATTAGTTTTTTTCTCTAGCCTGACCAACATGTTTTTTTGGGGGTTTTTTGTCTTGTTTTTTTTTTTTTGGAAAGGACAGTTGTGTGTCAAAATAGGTGCAACAGATTTAAGCAAAGAATTACCATTTTATTTACGAGTGCATGGAAAAAGTCAGGTTCATGCACATATTTGTAAACTTTTTTTTGCTGTTTCAAATACCCTGATTGATTGGGAAAAGCTGCTTTCAACAACTCAGCAGGTGGGAAACAGCAGCTGCTCTCTAAAGTTGGCTAAAACAGAGCTCTGTGAGAATATAAGGCTGCTCAATAATCAGGAAAGGGCTACAAGATCATGTCTGAATGTCTTCAAGCTCCAGTGGCCACACCTCATCGGCCTTGGTAGGAGGTCAAAAGTGACAACTAGATTTGCAAGGCTGACTGTGCGGAAAGGTGAAAAATGCTCTAAGATTCAGCTCAAGGCCACCCTAAAGAATGTTTCCTGCTGTTGGCAACATCTCAAGGCAGATAGTCCAAAAGATGCTGCATCTTTTAGATTCCATGGAAGCACAGTATAGAGGAGGCCATCTCAAAGATGAATGGTCAAAGACCCCAGTGGAGACATACAAAAAGCTGTCGTTGCCAATAAAGGCTTTTTAACTAATTGTAGACAGTGGCATGAATGAGGTATTTTCAGTATGAATGTAAAAACAGATAAACATTACTTCTGATATGTTGTTTTCTCATCTTTTGACAGATTTCCTGGCAGACACATTTTTTTCAACTTAAAGAAATAACCTTTTCAGGGGTATGAATAATTTTGGGTTTAACTCCATAAGATATTGAAACTAACTGTTCACGATAGTTTTTAAAATTTTGTTTAAAAAAGGTATGGCTTTGCTCTCTTTTTTCCATTTGCTGCCTCTTTGGAAACCAGCAAATACAGCCAAAAACGAAAGAAATTTTCTTGGTTTCCATATTAAAAGAACGCCATGACTTTTTCTTATTTGAGAGTATTATTGTTTTGGTATCTCTGGTAACACGATACTTCTATGTGTCTTTTCCCCAAAACCAGACTAAAACCAGACTCAGTGTAAGCCTCACACTGTTGTTCGCGCCTTTAGCTTGGATCTAAACAACAATTACTGTCTGATACAGAAGCCTACACTTACTGCCTGCCTACTGTACATCATTTTAACTAAATAACATAGTTACGAGCGCCCCATTACTCTTAGACACCTATAGGTAAATGATCAGGTAACGCTAGCTGGCTCTGCTCAGGCCTCCTGTTGGGCCTAAATGACACAGCCGTAGCTACATTACATTCTTTACCTGTTATTGTTGGGACTTCTTTCAGGGGTAAGGTGCTTATTTGTCTCTTTTCAGTTTTACTTTTGTAGTTGGACCATGAAGAAGGTAGGTGTGTTCTTTACACCGCCAAAGTCTACAGGTGGGACATAGTTAAGAGCTCTATTTCACTCAGGTCATGAGTCAACAACATTTCAGTGTTACTGATTTGAATTAAAGACGGTCTGAAACCGGATCATTGCTTTACAAAAATGTTATAACAGCGTGCCAATTGCTCATGCATGGGTAAGGGTTAAGATTGAATCCAGAGAAATCTCTAAAACTGATTTAAATACCCATGTTGCAGCTTAAAAGAAAGGAAAATGCAGCACTCCATCTATGCTGAATCAGCCTAAGAAATAGAAGTCACCATTACAAAGCTTGTGCCTTCAAGTTCCCTTTGAATCTGCTGAATAATGACAACTTCTGTGGACTGAGTTACTGCCTTTTATTTGGAGAAAAAATGATATTGTTATTGATATTGTTATATGTAAATTTTGACAATACCGTCCATTTCAGTTTCAAAATCCATTCTCTGGATCACAGTTAATCAGCCGTTTCCTCTATGCTTCAACTTTAGGTGGATATCCTCATCAGTTTTTACAAGTTTTTAGAAGAAGATAAGAATAAATTGTATGTCTTCTATGGTGCAAAAGATGGGTCGGGAGGACGTCTTGGCACCCTAACCAAAACATCTTTTTGAGATCCATCAACCTTTTACCGGCTAACTGACAAAATACAAATGCTGCCACTTAAGATTTTGGTGAAGTTTAGTTTATCCCCAAGGGGAGACTTTTATCTTCGTGCTACCGCCTTACAGCCAGTTAAAGATCATGTCACAAATTGATGGATATTCCAATGCAAGTTTCAAGCTTATTTCTATAGCACCAAAGTGGTGTGCAAAACACGAAGTAAACCGCTACTTGATAATAAAGTCATTGAGGCATATTATGTAATAAAGACTTGGAACAATAGAAAAAAAGAAAGAGTAAATAAATAATGAATTAAATAATTCAGGTTTGGTAGCACAATGAAAGCTAAAATATTCTGCTCAACTGAAACTACACGCCAGAGAAATGTCCTTTTGTGTGGCAGGTTTTCATGGTTCTGAAGCAGCAAAGCAGCCCCAGATCACAAAGCTATCCCGACCATGTTTGATATTTAGTGTAATATTATTTTCTGAAGGGTTGTTTTTGTAACTGGAAGTACACATTTTCCAGAAACTACTTTTGTCCTGTCCATCCACAGAATAAGTGTTGGGAATTATCAGTATTTCGCAGTACATTTCTTGCAGTACTTGGTAAGCAGAGGTTTTCAGCTTGGAGTTCTCCAAATGAGGCCGTTTTTGTCCACTCTTATGGTTGAAACATCAACACTGACTCAGCTGGGAGTGATCTGGAGTACTTGAGCCGTTATGGAAATCTTTGAGTTATTAGGTAGGCCAGACTGTATAGGAAAGGGTCCCTCTTCCGAATGTGAATAATGACTCTCACTGTGGTTCTCTGAAGTCCAAATTAGCCTCACTGATAGCTTTATGTCCTTTTATAGACTGATAGATATTTTTATTGCATATATGCATGTCTGTGTGGTTTGGTTTTTAATGGGCTCATGCTGACAAATATCTGCAAATGAAGCACGGGCATGATCTCTTTTCAGATCTTTTTGCCTGCTTCAATGTTGCCAGATAAGTCAATATTATTGGGTTTCTTGATTCTACTGGTCAGTGGTTAATCACATTTCATTTATGGTCTAACAAGGGGTTAAACTTCACATTTTGCCATATTGGTTTAGAGAGCTTTTCCCCCTAGAAACCAAACCTTAAGATTTTTTAAATTTTTTATTAACTTAGGTTTTCTTTGTCTGACATAGATAAAAAGTCTGTGGGGAGAACATTTCTATGGAAATTATTTATCACTACCGGATGTTCAGTGCAAATCTGGAAAGTGTCATTTATATATTTTCTGTTTCTAGTAGTTAGCACATTCGTGGGTGAAGGGCAAAAAGCTGAGCACACATCTGAGAGGTAACCGAGATAATTCCCGGTGAGGATTTTGTGATCTGTAGAGTCTATAACTGCTAATGAAGAAGTTCAGAATCAAGTTACACAAGAGAAGCATGGATGGGCGTTTCATGACAAGTCTGGCTAGAATTATGTTTATAAACACATTTTTCTCTTCTGCATGGGGAAGTGCTTGGTGTTAGTATCATTTTATTTAAACTTTTTTAATTCTTGGTAATACTTTTATACCATTTCTATTTTACATATGTTATACGTTTAATACTACCATCTTCAGCAGAACTCCTAAGAGCATACATTTACAGAACAAGAGATCTCTACGTGGACTTCTTAACTCAAAGAAAGGCCCAAGAAATAAATACAAAATAACTGGCGTGTTATTATTTGTAGCTTATTGATTAAATCAAAAAAGCCAAACATAAATGGCTTTAGTTTATGAATCAGAACATGTTTTTGAGTCTCACAAAAAAGATTCATGCACTCCACCTGTTTTCAGTCTTATTTGTCTTTACTAGTTTGAGCATTTGCCAAACCTACCACATTGTAACAAGATAAGACAAATTACAAGTTTGCTTGTTGTTATTAAAAAATGACATAAACAGGAAATCCAGCTTTTATTTGCTTGGTTTATGTTAGGATTTCTTTCCGTGACAGTTCTACTGCAGGTGTTTGGGCTGCTGGTTGTGCCAACAACTCTCCAGGGCATTATTGTCCCATCTTGAGCATAGGTTTGGGCAGCCTTGGCATGCAGAGGCATAAACTGGAAATATTTCCTCGAATCACTACACAAGGGAGACAAAAAATAATGGTGTAAAATGGAGTGGTGACTACAACTTTTTGTGTTAACATTGTGAAATAAAAGGCTTCTTGTAACTCAACAATACTGGCTTTTGGATGGTTCTCTAACAATCTGAATTCAACAGACTGCATATTGCAAGTTTTATATTGGTTAATGTGCTCAGTAGCTGAACAATAATAGTTGCATGTGTTTAATAATGTCAATTTCTACTGAAATTAGGGTTAGTTAATGAATGTTCGGGAAGGGGATTGGAGTTTGTTTGTTTTTTGCTTGGAGCTTTTTAGGTTGTCGATTGTTTAGGAGGCGTGTGCTTTATTTAATTTTAATGATCGGTTTCAGTCAGAAAAAGAAACATGAAGAAAATCTGTGTTTTGATTAATTGATAGTAAAGCCTATGTTTCCTAGTCATAGGAAGATCTCTTTTATTGGATTGGGTTCATTAGTTAAAGGTTGTATATGGAACATGAGCATGATAGAGACATCTAGTTTATCAACAATTTCTTGACTTATAAAGATCAGCACATATCCGCATTAAATTGCAAGTTTTCTTGACTTCCAATTTTCAGCAGAGGCCAAGGGAAATGGGCCTCTCAGACATTATATTTACTAAATTCTTCCTTTACATTTTATAGACATTGTAAGGGGTGTTGCATAATGGTGCATGAGAATTTAGTTAAACAATTATTCTGGGCTGTCGCATAGTGTAGAGGTAGAACGTGGTCCTAAACGTGGCTGTCCTGGGTTAATTTCCCCACCTTGAGTCCTTTGCTGCATTCTTTTTACCCTTTCTCTCTCTGCCCATTCCATGTCTGGTAACTGCCAATAAAGGCTACTAATTCGCTATTTTTTTACTTTCAAATGGGAAATCGCTTCAGATAAGTGATCGCTATAAAGTTGAAATGTCTTTAACATTGTATTTTGCATGTAGAAGTGTATAAACATAGTATCTCCCAGTCGATAAGATGACGGCATAGAAATGGACCCGCAACTGAGTAAGAGGTGGGCCAGCAGACACAAAAAAATGTAAGTAGCATTCACAAGCACCCAGACAGCAAAAGGGGAACTAGAATAAAAGCTGAACAGACAGGGAAGTGGACCGTCTGCACCTTCTAAAATAAGATTCAGGTAAAGTGATAGTGGATGTGTGTCTCGGTGGAATGAGAACATAAGAAACAAGGGATGAATGCCCCTCAAAGGGCCCCGCGATGAAAGGCAGCGTCTTTCCCTCCCTGAATTCCTTTACTTTAATCCTGAAGCAGGTAGAAAGGGAGAAAAAAAAGCGGAAGAAGAAAAAGTTGCTTAGGAAAGGTTAAAAGGAGTGGGGACAGGCCGGCAGCATGTCTTTTGTGTCAAACCGACAGAGGAGAGGAGGGGAGATAATGGGACACTGACCCAATTGTTTGTGTTTAACCCCATACAAAAATGCAGGCAGAGAATGGAGACTGTTGGGGAATATTTTACTTTTAACTCCCAAGTAAATGCGTGTCAAAACTACACCAGCCAGCTTACTGGATAGAAGGACAGTAGTTCCTTCTGTACAACCCTAAAACATCTTACAGCAAAATAGGAATTCTTTGTTTTAAACCATCCTTCATAGCAGGCATTTTATCTGTTACAGAAACATAATGACACAACTAAGAACTAATAAGTTCTTTGTTTCAATAAGATATGCCAGTGAGGGTTAGAGAGCTATTTGCAAACCCTGACCAGTTGCTACCTTAAATAAATACATATTTGTATTGATATCAAGTCTATATTGTTCCTTTTTTTAACATATTTTCTGTTTTAACTAAAACCTAAAGGTTAATTAACAATGTTAGCCTGAAAGGGAAAAAAAGGCTCTAATTTCTAAAATATCTTGATCTTAATGAATTTGATAGTTTCAATTTTAGATCTGGTAGCAATTTGAGCAAATGTCCAAACGACATATTCTCCATCTGGGGCAGCAACTAAATTTCAACCTAGACAGTGAATGACCCTCAAATTCAATGTCTTCATTAAATATTTTTAAGGGGGCAAAACATGATGCAGAAATGGAAAGAAATAGCCCAACTAACTTCTCAACAGGCATTTTGAGGTAATGCCAATGAAGGTAGCTCTAGATATTACCAAACTACCTCACCTTGATCTAAAGCAGAAATCTCTTTCCAAAGCGCTGGTCTCCTGTAACTTTTAAATATACTTCTCCTTTAACACACTTGGGTCATTATCAAGTCATTAAAACAACTGTGTAGAACATACAGTGGGGCAAAATAGTATTTAGTAAGTCACCAATTGTACAAGTTCTCACACTTAAAAAGATGAGAGAGGCCTGTCATTTTTATCATAGATATAACTCAACTATGTGAGACAAAAACGAAAAAATAAATCCAGAAAATCACATGCTCTGATTTTTATAGAATTTATTTGCAAATGATGAAGGAAAATAAGGAATTTGATCACCTACAAGATTTCGGGCTCTCACAGTTCTGTAACTTCTTCTGTAAGAGGTTCCTCTGTCCTCCACTCGTTACCTGTATTAATGTCACCTGTTGAACTTATCTGTGTAAAAGACACCCGTCCACAACCTCAAAACAGTCATACTCCATACTCGAAATGCTTTGACCATAGAGCCGTAAAACTACACCAGAATCAAATTTGTAGACCTGTACCAGGCCGGGAAGACTGAATCTGCAATAGGTAAGCAGTTTGGTGCGAAGAAATCAACTGTGGGAAAAATTATTAGAAAATGGAAGAAATACAAAACCACTGATAATCTCCCGTGATCTGTGACACCACACAAGATCTCACCCTGTGGGGTCAAAATGATCAAAATAACAGTGAGCAAAGATACCATAACCACATGGGGGGACCTGGTGAATGACCTGCAGAGAACGGGGACCAAAGGAACGGGGACCAAAGTAAGAAAGGCTGCCATCAGTAACACACTACGCCACCAGGGACACAAATCTTGCAGTGCCAGATCTGTCCCCTTGCTTAAGCCAGTACATGTCTAGGCCCCTCTGAAGTTTACTAGAGAGCGTTTGGATAAACCAGAAGAGGATTGGGAAAATGTCATACATGTCATATGAAACCCAAATAGAATCCTTTGGTAAACACTTCACTTGTTGTGTTTGGACTAGAAAGAGTGCTGAGTTGCATCCAAAGAACACCATGTCTGCTGTGAAGCATGGGGGTGGAACCATAATGCTATGGGGCTGTTTTTCTAAAAAGGGACCAGGACGACTGATCTGTGTAAAGGAAAGAATGAATGGGGCCACGTATGCTGATATTTTGAGTGAAGACTTCCTTCCATCAGGAAGGGCGCTGATCCCAAACACACCTCCTGGGCAACAAAGTAGTGGCTTAGTAAGAAGTATTTCAAGGTCCTGGATGGCCTAGCCAGTCTCCAGATCGCAACCCCATAGAAAACCTTTGGTGGGAGTTGAAAGTCTATGTCCCCCAGCGATAGCCCCAAAATATCACAGCTCTAGAGAAGATCTGCATGGAGGAATGGGCCAAAAGACCAGCGACAGTGTGTGAAAGCCTTGTGAAGACTTAAAGTAAATGTGTGACATCTGTTATTGTCAACCAAGGGTATATAACAAAGTATTGAGATTAACTTTGACCAAATGATTATTTTCCACCATAATTTGCTAATAAATTATTTTAAAAAATAAGACCACATGCTTTTCTGTGGGGGGGGGGGTTTCCTCATTTGTATCTCATAGTTGAGGTATACCTAAGATGAAAATCACAGGTGTCTCTCATCTTTCATAGTGTAATAACTTGCACAATTGGTGGCTGACTAAATATTTTTCTCCACTGTAATTCCATGCTGAGGAGGTCATTCTTTCATCTAGATTGTGGTGTGTTAGAGCAGGGATGAAAGTTTCAAGTCACCGTCCTTTAAGGAGCTGGATTAAATGTTTTTTTTTTGTTTTTTACATATCAAGAGTCATCAAGATCCAAGGTCCAAACCTTCTCACTTCAACTATTCACTTGAAACATAGAGAGTGAGGGATCCTGAAACCTGAAGACAATTAATGGACACAACATATTCTAAAATTACATCTTAGTTCATTTCAGTTGTAAAAACTCTTTAGCGTTGTATCTGGTTTTCAACCACCAATCAAAAGCCCAAATTCTTTACTATGAAATCCATCAGTTCTTGTTTTTCATTTACGGTGATGGTATTTTTTTGTTGTTGCCTATACTAAAGACTCTGTATGCTTCAGTTAAGAATAAATAGGCTTTATTGCCCACTCATTCGTTCATTTGTTATACTCACAGGTTATTGCACAGGCATTATGATGAGTGGGACATTTATTTCAGCAGTGAGGAAGCATTAAGAGTACAATCAGGGTGGATTAGGAGTCAGTTTTGTTGATATGCAATATGGATGCAAACCCAGGGTCTATTAATGCCAATTAAACCCATAAACCCATGTCAAATTTTCAGAGTAGCCAGAAAATACTGGGAGAACAGGTCACCAAAATATTTGAATGGATTTTTTACATATGATCATGTTTTATCATTTTCCATGTTTTAGATGGTGTTGTAAGCACAGAATACCTTGAATGGGGCGAGCTTGAAATTAGAGTGATGTTTTTGAGGACAATCAGGCATACTGTATATAGCAATAGACCATGAAGGCTTTCATCAGCTCCTGCCCACGTATTGTACAGTTACATGCACACATAGATTGTACACAGATAATAAGAACTAGAAGCAGAGTGACCCTGAAGCATATATAAATGTTGACTTTGATCTTACACATACAGAATGTTCTTCTCTATAATGTACTGCTTATGTTATCTTTGAGCTTGTTTGGGTTTGACTTCTTCCACCAACCTCTCTAGGTGAGCATCTCTGGCATGTATCCTGATGTACCTACATAGCAGACAATCTGAGAGGACAGGACAGTCTTATCAACAGTAGCCTTTCATCCAAGCATCTCATTTTCCAACACATATGTGAACAATCGCATCTACTGGTGGGCCCCCAATGGCATTTTATCGGGCACCCTTTCCTTTTTGATGCTGGGGCTCCATGGGGATAAAATATGTTCGGGGGGGATTTGTTTAGACTTCATCTGAACAGACCCTCACACATATGATAGTATAGCAGAGGTAAAGCAGCCTTTATTTTTTTATTCTGTTGTCTTCAGAGGCCTCTTAACAAATCCTCCCCTATGTCACAGTTTGAGCTGAAATAGTAGCTTTGAACTTCTCCTTGGACACTGATCTCCTTATTTAGATAGACACAAACCCCTTTGTCACAGCTGCACCTCCTTCCCAGTGCAAAACCCAGTGTTCAGCCGATCACAGGTCAAAGGTAAGAGTCAACGCAAAGATCACAGAATGCGACAGACAAGTGTTTAAGTGTGCTAAATTAAATCCTTAACTTCAGAAAATCCCATCTTCCTTTTTCATGTTCCTTCGCCTGTTTGGTTATGTGATGTTGCTATTATTTATCCCTTCTACCTGTTGGAAAATGTTTCACCAAAAGACAGAAATGTAGTTTGAAAGCATCAGTCGTGCCTTCTCTCCCTCATTCTTGTGCACTATACCGCCCTCACATGACTCTTTTTGGAAGTTATGTTTCCAGGAGTTTGCTTTTAGTGTATTCTCCCACTTTGGACTGTAGATAGATCCAACATTATTCATACCAGTCTTTTTAATTATTCACATTTTTGAGTGCTCCAGAATCAAACCTGATAGTTGTTGCAGGAATGTGAAGATTAGGGTAATGAGAAGGGGGGCATCCATACCTCCGATGGACAAAAATAAATAGGCAAAACACCGGTAGAACCATGCAAATAGGTGTTCAGCAATTATGATAAGGCTTTGGCTGCATTATTGCCAATAATTATTAGCATATTGGTTATTGAGAAGAGTATAATCATGTCAGCCATGACATTTTTTTAAAATAAACATTTAAAAAGAAGGAATTCTCAGTTCTAGAAACATCAGTAACAAATCTGCCAAAATTACTAATAATTTTGGGCTCAACTATCACTGATGTTGAACATATTTTAAGTATTTTTGAGTTGCCAACATTTCTAGCTCTCCAGAAAACCAAATGTCTAATTCCTGAAAATGTCATATCAAGATAATCTGCTTTTCACTCAGTCAATCCATGCCTCGCATTTTCATTCTTGTCAGTTTAATCCTAAAGTCTCTTCCTTCAACTCCATTACACAAAAAAAGAAAATGATCGTGGTAAAAAAAAAGAGGCAAGGTCTTTGATTTCTCCCTGCCTGTAGCTTTTCTGCACAGATTTAAACCTACTTATACAAAAGCCAACACATGGAGGAATGTGCAGAACTGATCATTACAGATTTTATAGCTTCTTTTAAGGGAACATCGTGGCACAGTTTATCACATTTCCACATTCACCCCTTGTAGACAGATCGTTAACGCCATGTCAAATAAACATTTACAAGCTTTTTATTTTTTTATTTTTTTAGTTTACCTTTCGGCAGAGGTGGCCTGCACTCCTGGCTTGTTTCTAAAGAGTGAAATCAGTAAGCTGCAATTAAACACGCAACTGTGCATTTCTTTTGAGCAAAAACTGCATTAAAAAAAATGAGTGGATGGTATCTGATTACACTGTGTGGGGTATATGGCGAATGATAAATCTGTGTCAAACTATTAAAGTGTAGGGATATAGTGAGTGCTTTAGATGAGTATAGGTTATTAAATGCATCAGTTGTTCCTTATTCATTTCTTATTTCAGAGCTGTTGATAAGAGCGCACAAAGATGAGTTAACAAGAGGAGCAATGTCCCACGCTGCTGATGAACACACAAACACACCAAAACAGAATATGCACGTTTGCAGCAGGGTATGTTCAAACTCTCCGGGAAACTAAAATGTCAACAGAACCAAACACAGCTGGTCGGAGGACTTCTTCTCACGTTTACATCTCGGAAGATGGGAACACGTGTCTTTTTCTGTCCTCAAGCAAATAAGAATGTTTTGATTGCTGAGGTATAACTTATTTCTCTTTCGTTTTGTTTTCTCTCTCAAGATTGGCAGCATCAAGAGTTTTAAAAGTGGGTTATATACCCAAAAGGTTCTCAGAATTATACATTTTGCTTTTCTTTTTTCTTTTTTTAAGAAAATCTGCCAGTAACGCTGAGGACTCTCTAAAATAAATATTGGTTTCAGAGCCCAGATGTAATTTTTTGTTTATCTTTTTCTGCATTGCTTTATTGGTATGTGGCAGATGAGTGAGCACCATCACTCAATGTTCATTTGTTAGTTGTTACTTGTTCCTAATCTTTGTTTCAAATGAGGAAAAATAGACACTCCATGACCTAGAGTCGAACACCTAGCATCTATCTTAGAGGGCCTGACAAAACATTTAACAGCATTCCCCATTTGATCCAGTATATGGAAGACAATGATACAATGTGATCAAATTGTATATTAATTTGAAATGTTATGATGTGACATAAAATGGCTTAAAATTCTATGGTAAGGTATGGCGGCCTGTGTTCGACCGGAAAACCTTCATAAACACTGCATTATGACAAAGTAATCGTATATTATACATACATATTTCAACATACTACAACCAAGAGGGTGGTGTCCTTTAACTTTACGAAGTTTTTACCTGGGAACTGATTAAAATCCAAGCGCAGTTTTCAGTCATAAAATACAGTTAGCTAATTGGCTGGTCGTGGTCTAGTATAGAATCAATTAATTTATTTTTTATAATATTGTCATATCTTTGACAACATACAAATGATTTGACCAAATGTCATGTTTTAAAGTATTTCCTGAATAATGATAGTTATAGTAATAGTATAGTATGTAGTATACTATGCTAATAGTGAAACCTAATTGTTAACGGCTTCTATATGGTTTACTAAGGACATACATATATTGGATAAGTGTAGGCGATGGCTTAGCATTCATGAAAGTAAGTTATGTCTAAGACAATGATGGGTCAGCAGTATAGAGATAATGGAGGGACCGCTAGACAGCATCTTTTATCTCTCTATCTTAGAACATCTTTACTGGCCCCTGTTATTCTCCTTTATTCTTTAACTGATCCCAAACCTCCACCTTTATGGTTCCTCCCCAAACACAAACCTTTCAAAACTGTGGTTATATCTCTAGAAAAACGGGGGTTAATGTCTGGGCCTGCTTTACTATAGAGAAAACAAACTATATTTCTGTGCTTTATCTTTAACTCGAGCAGCAGATAAGAGTTGACAGTATTTACATGTAGGTTTAATCTTTGTCGACTGCTGATTTTTGTGTAGTTCCATAAATTCATTTGCAATTCTATACATTGGAGTATAATTTTCAAATGCAATTTATTTCAGGAATTTAATTAATAACAAAAATTAACTGATATATACTCTCATGTAGATTTATATGTCTGATCATGTTGATGCCTATGGCTTACAGCTATTTAGGAAAATCATAATTCATTCTTAGAAAAATGTGAATGTTACACAAGATCAACAAAAGATGATATCAATTGTTTTCTACGTCATGGCGCTCACTCTTGTTGAGGTCGGGGGGACCACTGACCTGACAGCTTTCCAGCAGACAGTAACTGATACCCTCCACAAAAAGGCTAACCTGCCAAAGGTCAAAACTTCACAGAGTCATTTTTCCAAGCAAATAATGGTAAGTTGAGCGAAAAAAGAAAATGTGTAAAAAAAAAGGGTTGCCTGACCTAAACCTCCTAGAAAATAAATCCTCCGTATTCCATTAAAGTTCAAAAATACAATTATTAATTACAAAGAAAAGCCAAAGAGAGGCCATACCAGAGTGATGCAGTAATTTCTTGCAAAAGTTGCCCTAACACTATATATTGTACAATATTTGAAAATGCTTTTCACGTTTTTTTTCTTAACTATGTTGGGTTTTTTTGTTGTATAATTCATTCTGAATTTGAGTATTCTAATTTGTCATTAGATTTTAACTTCAATACCTTAAATTAAGACAATTTAGCCTTTAATCTACAATACCTTTAGTACTATTTTGAGCTGATTGGGGGATGTGCCAGCAAGTGTCTTTAGCCAATCACAGTAACGACTCTGCAGGCTGGTAAATCAAGCTCTTGCCAAATCCAGTCTGGAGAAAAGCAAACACATCTCTCTGATCAAGAAATTAATAAACTCTTTCCCTTTGCTAATTTTTTTGACGAAGAAATTGTCTCTAGTTCTCCTAAACCAAATTCGATAGCCGCTTCTACGCGTCCTTCCACTTGCGCGGCCAGGTTTGTTTTGCTTTGCCTGGGCACTTGCTGCTATCGTCATACCTGAACACCCGCCCCAAAGCACAATGCATTGCACAAATGATTGGTCCACACCACCAGTGGATTTGAGTCAGACAGTTTAGTTGGAGCAGTACAAGATGGGTTCTCGTGGATTTGGAAAATTCGCAAGAATCCAGCTTGCGGAACAAGGCTAACAATGCTTTTGTATAGGTTTCACTTTTTTAATTGAATTACTGAAATGCATTACGGTGGTGGTAATATTCTAACTTAGCAACTGATTTTTAAGCCAGATCAGTATCGGAGTTACTTTAGAAGGCTCATCTGGAATCCAGACCTGGAAGTCTTAAAAGTTTTAAAGAGGGATACGTGGCAATTACGTCTGCTGTTTGTACTCAGTCATCACCTCAGGCTGATTTTCAGGAAGTGGATAACATAGATGTAAAGTTGCTTCACTACTCCTTAATGAGGTTTATTAGTCCCTAAAAATTAAGAAATAATTCAGCTTTGAAAATTCAGCCTCTGAAATACTTTTTTTCTTCGTTTAGTTTTGGTTTATTAAAAAAGAAGTTAAGGAAATGTGTTATTAAGGGCCATAGTCTAGCTTCAAATTGAACAATAACATCCTAGGAAGTGCCATAATTTGATTTCCTCCTTTACTGTCCTGCTTGCTCTGCTGCTGACCAACAGCTGAGAAAACATTACAACATTATGACTTCATCGCCGGAGGGGGATTGGCGCCGGTCGATGACCACTAAATGGGATTTTTACTGTCGGGGAAAGCACCTGGATGAAAGGAGACAGCAGGTTGTGGGTTTAATAGCAGCCGTCATCGCAACCAGAGGGGCTGAGGAGTAGTGGGAAGCTCTCTGATGGAGCCCGCAAGAAGGAAAAACATCCAGTGTGTAAAAGGAACAAGAATACTCATGCTTAAAAGTTGCCTGCTTCGTTTGAATAATTCAAATATAGCTCTTTGTTGAGAGACATACCCATGCAGGTTAATGTACATATGATAATTTTGTTGAGACAATGTAGCATGCAATGCAATATGACCCTAACCCTTTTAAAACGTACAATCACAAAAAAAAAACTAAAAAGGACAGACCACAAAGCAGTACAAAATGTAAAAATAAAGTTATTTTTGAATGGATTTTAATTATACTTCACGTTCAGGTTGGGTTTAGGCAGTGCAGGAGGATGGATAGGGAGGGCTGTTTGTTTTATGACAACTTTCTAAGCAAAATTTTCTTTCTTTCTTTCTTTCTTTTTTTTTACCATCCATCTTAATATGTGAAAGTTAGTGTGAAAAAACGATCTCTATACAGGAAATCTGTTGATTTAAGAATATTCAACAATAAAATAGCAAGGAAAACAATATTTTATGTCATTATAAATTTGATTCAAAACATTTGTTTTGGCTGACCTCTTCGTTTAAATGAAATAGAAATTCATGTGTGATGTAACCTCTGTTTATGAAGCCCATGTACGTATCCTCCTCTACTAAAATCTCTCGCAACTCTGTTCTAAAAATCCTCCTTGCTTGCCTAAGTTTTTAAAAGTCTTTTCTGCTTCAATCAGCAGTGCCCCTTATCAGTTTGGCTCGGTACTTTTTGCCTCACTGTGGGCTTTGTCACACCACGTTTATGTTTGATCAGAAAAAAATAAACATTTATTAAATAAATTACAATGACAGCGACATCAGCATGTGCAACACATTATTAATAAAACGCATATGCTGGCAATATAAAGACAGACAACTTTAGATACGCTGCAACTGCCTCAAGTAGTCCACCATCAGAGGTGAGGCATGGCTCATTACTGCCTCAACTCGCCCTTTTCTCATGTATTTGAACACGCGTTTTGTTAAGTAGGCAAAACTCATCTCAAAATGTTGAAATAGTACAGAAAAATGTATAGAACAGTAAATTGGATAACCGATTTTCTCTTATGATCGTTAGTATTTTATTTGTCTCCCCTTAGCGCACATCACTTCTTGTGAGGTTGTTAGCGTATGTAGGTATCATCAAACAGGGTGACACTTTTGTGTTGGTTTACACTTATCTTTATTAGTGAGCCACCTAGGGCTGTCCCGATTTTCCAAATCCTTGATTTGATTCGATTTTTCGATTTATTTAATTTTTTACAGTATAGAGCCCTATAGGGAATATATGTCATTTTTAGACTAGTCTACGATCATTGGTTTTATTCATTACATCTTTTACAGTAAATCTTATTTTAAAGACAAAAGTGATACCATTTTTATTATTCTTGTGCAGTTTATCACATTAGGCATTAATGGTCAAATTGAAATAATTTATTTACTACAAAAGTGTAATAGTATTGTTTAAATAACTGAAATGGTTAGTAACAGAGGGTGGCTGCCATCTAGTGACTCTTTATAGTAACTGCAGAACGACTGGAAACACATTGCTCGCGACAGCTCATACGACCGAGCAAAATGCAGCTTAGAGCGGTCCTCTTGTGTACAATGCAAGTTTGGACTTAACTCGCCCGGAAATAAAAATTTTCTCACAGGTGAATTGAGAGTAGGAGTGGCTTTAGCTCTGGTCCCGCTGCTTCATCTATCCTCGCTGTGGTCGAGCTAATGCTTAGCTATTAGCTACTTGCTAGCGTCAGCTAATGTGCTCTGTAGACGTGTGATCTGATCACGGGGGATGTGATACAGGCAGTCAAAATGTCACCAGGTGTTGTTGTGAGTTGTTGAGAGTTACCTGTTAGGGAAAATGCAATGTGTGGTTCCTTGTGATGAGACGGTTGTCTGCTAACTTTTGCTATGGGTTCCTGAGAGGTCGTAAAGTAATTTTAATCGTTTTTGACACAAAATCGAGATTGTGACACCCCTAGAGCCACCAGCTCTAGGGGTGGTGTCCACTATAACCACT
Source organism: Apricaphanius iberus (assembly GCA_028564705.1). Lineage (NCBI taxonomy): Eukaryota > Metazoa > Chordata > Actinopteri > Cyprinodontiformes > Aphaniidae > Apricaphanius > Apricaphanius iberus. The sequence goes on from JAPXFQ010002314.1 coordinate 1,211,543, forward strand.
GTTATAATCTCAATGTCAGCTCAGTACGTCATCAAGCGTCATCATGAGGCTCAGTACGGAAGCCCCTTATGTGCATTAGGTCATCTCACAAAAGTTGGTAAATTAAGTATTTGATGTTTGAAGGTTTGGATACTTCATTCAGCCTGAACTAGGTTAAGAACATATTATATATTATTGAATAAACTGAATAAAGAATTTCAAAGAACTTAAGCACAAACACCTAACAATTTTAACAAAAGGTTTCTTTTAACAAGAAAAAAAAAATCACACAATTGTATAGTCCTTTTACAATATCCACTGTTAACAGGATATAAGAATTTGGTGACAACTTAAGCTAATCATTAGCATAAAGTTGTAGTTAATATTGATGTCAGAGAAATACTTCCATGAATTTATTTATTTTTCTCCCAAACGAATGTGGTTTATCCCCCACCATTTGTTTGTGTTAAAAGTAAACCTATTTCATGTTGTGTATAAATATTTAGCTTAGTTGGAACTATGAACCTACGAACCTGGTGACTTTGTACTTTACTCAGCGAGCATCTAGCACTAGAACTCCCAGAGAGCAGCCATTTGGCTTTTCTACCTATAAAACCCACAGGTCAGCCGATCGGCTGGAAGGCCACCTGTGAACCCTCCTTTTGTTATGTGAATGAGGCAATCACTGGGGCACCACAGGACATGACATGAGCCACTTCACTCAAAACACCTTGACATAAAATGGGGGAGGGGGAGAATCAGATTACAGCAGGATTGCTCTGTCAGAGCTGTTAACTGACTGGGCATAACACATGAACTGAATCAAAATGTAATATATGTATTAGGACATAGGAAAAGTAAAAGAACAGAACCATATCAACAAAATCACTCAAAATCTGTGGTTATCCCAACTGGGTCTTCATGATATTTACAAATAATATTAACAAAAATTGTATTATCAGGATACAGTGTTAGAGAGTGGAAGTGAGTGAGACTTTAGACTTAAAACTTTATTGATCCCTTTGGGGTGACTCCCTCAGGGAAATTTGAGTTTTCAAGCACACAGAGAAAACTAAACAGTAAGTAACAGTGATTGAGGTGAGTACATTTCAATTATCACTCACAATCCTGGCACTGCCAAGCCGTCTCCTTTCTGCGTTTGCCACATGTGTATTTGTAGCAGTCGATACATCGCACAGTGGCATGATTGCTTGTACACTGAATTTTAACCTGAAACCTGGCTCTTTTCCCAGGGCTAGGTGTTGAAGGTTGTTGCCGAAACAATTGTTCGTTTTGTGCCTGCTTTGCACCCACATGAGAGTGAGTCAACTCTCTTGCAAGCTCCACCAGGAAGTCCACCCGTCTCTCCTGCCTCCCGGTGCATGCTTGATAGAGCACATGTGCATTCAGTGCTGCCATATAAATCATGTTATAGAACACCGCGACTGGCCAGCGCCGTGTTCATGTGCGGACAGTGTACTCCCGCACAATCTGGTCCATCACATCAACGCCACACTTTGTGGTGTTGTAAAGGGTGACAGTGTTTGGCTTCCTTTTGGTGGTATTTTCACTCTGAACCACACTGTGCATGCTGCTGAGAATGTAGACTGTCTTCTTCCGTTTGGGCGCATACACCGTCAGCGTGGCACCAGTGGTTGAAAATACCTGAGTGGTGAATTCATCGTGGTCCCTGTCTTGTTGATTGTGGAATTTCTCGCCGAATCCTGTTGACTGTGCCAAGGATGGTGGTTTTCCGGCTAAGCAGTCATTGTGCAAGTGACAGCGATGTAAAGAAATTGTCCATGGTAACATTTCTGCCATTGTCCAGGAATGGTTTCATCATCCTCATAACTACATTCTCAGATAGCCTCTCCCCACTGGGACGACTGGGGTCCTTGCCAAGATATGGGAGGACATTGCAGATGTATTTGGATTTCAAGTCACAAGCCACCCAAAACTTGATCCCAAACTTGTCAGGTTTCGTTGCAATGTATTGCAGTGAAAATCAGCGAGTCTTTGACGGGAAAAGCTGTTCATCAATGGTGATGTGTCGACCAGGGTTGTAGGATGTGATGCAGTTGGTGACAAACGATCCCCATACACCGGAAATTGCAGCATAAAGGTATAAGGGCGACTCGAGAAAAGAGAAAATAGAGGGACAGAGCAAAAAAGACAAAAACAATATACAAATTCTTAAATAAAACACATCAAATACATTTCTGTTGTATCTCAGTTAGAAAAACATGTTACATAAATTAAATCATTATCTTGTACAGATATCAACTTGATGAGCAATTCTGTAAATGACTGGTGGGGCTACCACAGATTTTGAGTGCTTTTTTTTGATGTGGTTCTATTCTTTTACTTTTCCTTTGTGTCTGGTGGGGATGTTGGAAGCCCAGTGTTGTAGGGTCCTGATAACTTCTACATCCTTCTACATATCCATCCATCCATCCATCTTCTTAACCGCTTATCCAATTCAGGGTCACGGGTCCTTCTACATATATTACATATATTACATTTTGATTCAGTTCATATGTTCTGCCCAGTCAGTTAGCAGCTCTGACAGAGCAATCCTGCTGTAATCTGAATCTTCCCCCTCCTCCATTTTATGTCAAGGTGTTTTGAGTGAAGTGGCTCACGTCACGTCCTGTGGCGCCCCAGTGATTGCCTCGTTCACATAACAAAAGGAGGGTTCACAGGTGGCCTTGCAGCCGATCGGCTGCCCTCTGGGTTTTATAGGTATAGCAAAAAATCCTGGGTCTTCTAGTGCTAGCCCACCTGAGATGTGCAAAAATAGATTTTTTTAGACATTCGGAATTAGTTTACTCAAGTCCCAAGGTTTAACAGAATCTTGAGGTTTGTGTAAAGTGAGAAAGGGCTGGATGAGTCGATCATATAAGGGAGCTCCTGAACCCCCAGCTTGGAGATAAAAAAAAACTTGAACTATGAATAAATAATCATTGTTCAGTTTCAGCCGCAAGAGGGATAAACAGGCAATCTTCCTCCGTCATTTTCCATTATGGACGGATGGAACATATTAGTATACAAGAAGGAAGTAATACATATTAGTATACAAGATGTGTTTGGGTTTCCTGTTTGAACACAAAAGCTAAACATCCCCAACCACAGCTGATTTACCTCTGTTTAGTGTGTCTGGAGACAAATGAAGTGGGAAGTGCGGAGTCTTTGGTTGGAGCTTACCTATTTCTTCGAAATAAAAATTTATTTTTCTGTTAAAAGGGGTTTGATACTTTGTTGATGTATGTGTGAATTGTCCTTGTTTTTTGATGTGCTCTGCTGTTTAAAAACCATTAACGTTCCTGCAATTTACGCCTTAACTTTTTTTACAAACGCATACCCAATTTAAAATTAAAGCTGTCCTTGAAGAATTCTGAGTAGAGACATGGCTGAGGTCTCTTTAGAAAATAAACACTCGAAATTTGTCCCAGAACTGTGATTATATTTCTGAGTGCTAATGTTACCAAGCAATATGAATTTTAATACACTAAAAAAAGGTCTGATTTTACGTCATCCTTTTTATTTTCAAATAATACATGCTCTAAAAGTGTCTTTAGAATCAAGTTATGACCTAAAACACAGTGTGGGTCTAAAACCTGAATTATTACCTTTATCCACTGAATTTGACAGCAAAAAAAAAAAAAAGAATATTCTGCAAATATTTTTCAAACTACAGGTCAAGATTGCCCAAAAGTTTGCCTTATGTGCCAGCTTCTTGGCTTGCTCTGTGTTTTATTTTGACAAAGTGAGTGTGTAAGGATACGTTTCTGATAGGGTATGTTACTGCTGAGCTTATTTATCTAACCTCTCCTTTGGATATGCCATATTATGCTTAGCAGTAATAATGACAGTGATGAAACCACCAAGTCATGTGAGATACCTACACTTGCAGCATTCCATTGGCTATTCGATGCATCAGTCATCAAAATTCTACACTGTGAATGGTTCAAATAACATAGAGAAGCAGAAATGGCCATATACAAACGTGACTTTTCGTCAATCAGCTATTGACTATAGATCAGTCACATGGGATAGGATAACTTGTATCAAGGAAGGTTTAATTCAAAACTAATACTTCAAGGCAAGTACAGTGAAATTTGTAGGCTTTTATCAGCAAATGAGCAGACAGGATGTCTTTAGAAATGTAGCGGAAGGATGTTGAAGAATGATGATTACACATTTCAGAGGTTTATTTTCACTGTTCATTAGCTTTCTTATGACCTATATTATTGTCATGAACAAACCACTTCATTGGAGGCCTTTAATTGGACCCTTATGGATGTAAAAGGAAAATTTTTGTTTGAGATGCATCAGTTTTGTTACGTTCATTGGACTATGAAGGGGTAAATTCATATTTTACTCTCCTTCTGATGACGCAAAGTGATGGGTTCTGAGTGAAATAGGTAATTTTAGTGTGCAGTCATTGATTTTAGAACATATTTTACATTGTAGCACAGGTGGGAACAGGCGGCAGCTTCAAGCAACAACTCAGCGGGGTTAATATATGCTCTGGCTGTGCAAGACTACCTGGCTCTGTTGCTGCAGTAACAAACATATGTGCTCCACGTTAATTCAATTCAATTCAATTCAGTTTATTTATATAGCGCCATTTCACAACAGATGTCATCTCAAGACACTTTACAAAAAGAGTTATTACAATACAATGTTTAGTGTAGAAATTACAGAACCACAGAAGATTGCGTCGTGGAATTCTCAGCAATCCCTCATACTGAGCAAGCATGCAGCGACAGTGGGAAGGAAAAACTCCCTTTTAACAGGAAGAAACCTCCGGCAGAACCAGGCTCAGCACAAGCGGTTATCTGCCGCGACCGTCTGTGGCTTGGAGAATACATAACAGAGACACAGAAAGAGCAATAGAACTGATGCAGAAGTTTGTTGCAGGACGTGGAGAATTTTCCGTCACTGCAATGCCATCTTAGTCAGGGTCGTCAAGCAGGGCTAATCCGGAGCACCTACTATAATAGAAAACAGGTTAGTGCTTGAATTGACAGCACATCATGCAGTTGGGGAGAAGTAGGAGAGAAAGTAGGAACAGACCCTAATAATGTCCTCCAACAGCCTAGCCTAAAGCAGCATAGCTACTAACATTAACCTGTCTCCTAGCTACTAGGAGACCTGGCTACCAACACTCTGTCTGAGTCCTCCTGACCCGTGGACGGTGTAGGGCCGGTAACGGCCCCCGTCATGCCGGGGTCTTCTCGGAGTCGGGTTGTTTGAGAATGCAGCCCAAAGTGGGTGGTAAACTCCATCTAAGGCTAAATACCGGCACGAGACCGATAGTCGACAACTATCTTAAGGAAAAATAGACAGAACTGAGAGGACAGAGTTGAAGAGGGCGAGAAACGTTTAAGAGATAAACGGGTGGGGTCCGCACAGTCTGCCCGGGGGATTCAACCCGGCAGGTAATGGGCGGCCGCACTGTGCGGGAGGATCCCCTTTAGGGACCTCTCTCCGGCGCTGGCTGGCCCCCGTGGGGCGCATTTCTTCCGCGGCGGTAAGCCGCGACCAGCTCCGGATCTTTACCTGGCTTACATGAATCTATCTCTACCTAGCTACTGTTGAATTAAATAATTATCATAAGTAATTCAATGTATGTTCAAGCAGAGACAAAATGGAGCCAATTTCCAGTTTAACATTTATTTTGAACAGATTAACAAATTGCAGTTTTACAGAGGTTTTACAGTGCTGTTCCTATTATACCGACACTTTGAAGCCTTTCTATGAGAATATTGTGATCAACAGTGTCAAAGGCAGCACTGAGATCTAACAGGACCAGAATGGTCACCAGTCCATTGTCTGAGGCTATGAGAATATCATTAGTAACCTTCACCAGAGCTGTTTCAGTGCTATGATGAGCTCTAAAGCCTGACTGAAACTTCTCAAACAGCTCATTATTGTTTAAATGCTCACATATCTGGTGTGCAACTATTTTCTCAAGAATTTTAGATAAGAAGGGAAGATTAGATATCGGTCTATAGTTAATTAAGTCGTTTTGATCAAGAGAGGGTTTCTTAAGTAGAGGTTTAATTACAGCAATCTTAAACTCCTGTGGTACATATCCATTGACTAAGGATAGATTCATTATATTTAAAATTGGAGCAGCGATCAGAGGCAAAACTTCTTTTAAGAGTTTAGTTGGGATTGGGTCTAAAACGCAACGTAGCCTGCTGTCCCCCTTTGCTTGCGGAGCTCTTCACAGCCTGGGAATAATGTAAAGACTTCAGTCATTTGGTGTTTTTGAACTCCACTATCAGTTGCCTCTGCAGTTTTTATTCGGTTTTGGATGTTAATCTGCAATTATTGGACAAAGATGGCTTGCTGTGGTTTTCATTACAGTAACAGACTGTAATGCTGTACGTTAGCATCTAAGTATCCAATAACACCATAAAATGTCACTTTATTTGTAGACAGTTGCATTATTCTGAAAAACAGTCGGTAGACGTGTCTAAACTTTTGCTGTATATAGCTACACAGTAGCAGGCTTTCCCCTCATTTTGGTATTATGGCCTCTAGATGTCACATGACTGTGCGTAGTCATTTGACTCAAGGCAACGCTGATTTCTTAAAGGTGCAGGAGCACCACTAAGCTAAAACATCTTTTCTTTTTTTTTACGTACCGAAATTACCGGCACGGACAAAATTATGTTGGTAACAGTCATAAATTTCGGTATCGGTAAATTTTCGGTATACCGCCCAGCCCTAGTATCCGTGTTTGGCATATATTATTAGAATCACAAGACCCTTTATGTGTAATTCCAAGCTATCTCATCTTGATCTAAAACAGATCTCAACTATGAGAAACAAAAATGAACAAAAGAAATCCAGAAAAGAATTTATTGACAAATTATGGTGTATGATAAGTATTTGGTCACCAACAAGATTTCTGGCTCTCACAGACATGTAACTTGATATGATTATTTTCCAACATAATTTGCTAATAAATTCTAATAAATATAATAAATAAATTAGACCATAAGATTTTCTGTTTTTTTTTTATTCTCATTTTGTATCTAATAGTCAAGCTATACCTTAAAATTACAGGGCTCTCTCATCTTTCATAGTGTGATAACTTGCACAATCGGTGGCTGACTAAATATTTTTCTCCACTGTTATTCCATGCTGAGGAGGTCATTCTTTCATCTAGATTGTGGTGTGTTAGAGCAGGGATGAAAGTTTCAAGTCATCTTCCTTTAAGGAGCTGGATTAAATGTTTTTTTTGACATATCAAGTCATTAAGATCACAGGTCCAAACTTTCTCACTTCAACTATTCACTTGAAACATAGAGAGTGAGGGATCCTGAAACCTGAAGACAATTAATGGACACAACATATTCTAAAATTACATCTTAGTTCATTTCAGTTGTAAAAACTCTTTAGCGTTGTATCTGGTTTTCAACCACCAATCAAAAGCCCAAATTCTTTAATATGAAATCCATCAGTTCTTGTTTTTCATTTACGGTGATGGTATTTCTTTGTTGTTGCCTATACTAAAGACTCTGTATGCTTCAGTTAAGAATAAATAGGCTTTATTGCCCACTCATTCGCTCATTTGTTATACTCACAGATTATTGCTCAGACATTATGATGAGTGGGACATTTATTTCAGCAGTCAGGAAGCATTAAGAGTACAATCAGGGTGGATTAGGAGTAGGTTTTGTTGAAATGCAATATGGATGCAAACCCAGGGTCTATTAATGCCAATTAAACCCATATACCCATGTCAAATTTTCAGAGTAGCCAGAAAATACTGGGAGAACAGGCAACCAAAATATTTGAATGGATTTTTTACATATGATCATGTTTTATCATTTTCCATGTTTTAGATTGTGTTGTGAGCACAGAATACCTTGAATGGGGCGAGCTTGAAATTAGAGTGATGTTTTTGAGGACAATCAGGCATACTGTATATAGCAATAGACCATGAAGGCTTTCATCAGCTCCTGCCCACGTATTGTACAGTTACATACACACATAGATTGTACACAGATAATAAGAACTAGAAGCAGAGTGACCCTGAAGCATATATAAATGTTGACTTTGATCTTACACATACAGAATGTTCTTCTCTATAATGTACTGCTTATGTTATCTTTGAGCTTGTTTGGGTTTGACTTCTTCCACCAACCTCTGTAGGTGAGCATCTCTGGGATGTATGCTGATGTACCTACATAGCAGACAATCTGAGAGGACAGGACAGTCTTATCAACAGTAGCCTTTCATCCAAGCATCTCATTTTCCAACACAGATGTGAACAATCGCATCTACTGGTGGGCCCCCAATGGCATTTTACCGGGTCCTCCTTCCTCTTTGATGCTGGGGGATAAAATATGTTCGGGGGGGATTTGTTTAGACGTAATCTGAACAGACCCTCACGCATATCATAGTATAGCAGAGGTAAAGCAGCCATTGTTTTGTATTCTGTTGTCTCCAGAGGCCTCTTAAAAAATCCTCCCCTATGTCTCAGTTTGAGCTGAAATAGTAGCTTTGAAGTTCTCTGTGGACACTGACCTTGTTATTTAGATAGACACAAACTCTTAGCTTTCTAATGATATAAAACAAATACAAGTTCATAGAGGTTATAAATCAGAATATCAGTGGATTTAAATGTGAAAGTGGGTGGTACTGGTTTTATGGCCGTCAGTCCTCAAATGGGTTAAATGCCCACACAAAGACCCAGCACTTTTACAAACCCCTCCATCCATTTTTGCTCATCACTGTCCACAAGAGAGCATTCGGTGTGACAACCAAAATCTTCCTCTTGGCACCCTCCAGCCCACAGAACAATACCACTCGATTAAAACCCCTCAGGGTGTGTGTTTTTCTTTGTGTGAATGTGCATTCATGGACAACACACACACACGCATATACCTACTGGTTTTCACACGCATGGTGACCAGAATCTGTCTGTCCAAGCACTCTAGGCTATCAGGAAGTGAGCTAGGCCTGATGGGGGCTATAAGTCCAGGGAGCTTAGCAGGCCAGAATGGGCCCCATTGTGACCTTTGTGCTGAAAGGGATAAACTGACTAGTCAGGTGAAAGTGGATGGAAGGTCCGTAAGAGGCAGGCAGAGAACCGACAGGCTGGCATGGAAACAGACTGGGATGCTATCTTGTGAGGGTATGAGGCGGATGATGTCGGAAGTCAGTGACAGGATAGACTGATCACTGATAGAATTAGTCAACACTTGCATTCAAGAAAAAGTATTATATCTGTACTTTGCATGGTAAACCATAAATAGGCAATAAAACATAGTAGTGCTCTTTGCATGGCAAAGCCTGGCAAAGAATGGAAGCCACATTACTTGCTAAATGGATACAGCAGCCATAAAAGGTGTCAGTCAGTTGAGCTTATAGGATTAGATAGTACAATTCCTTGGATAATCAGTACTTGGTTTAGATGTGGGGATGAAGGGGGTAAGCATCAGCGAAGATTACAGTACAACATATTTGTCAGCTTTACAGAATTCGTTAGTTTAACCTTTTTTTTTAAAATAAACTTTAATGTTTAATAAAGCAAAAAAAAGATAAATGACGAGTGAAAAGCCAACATCTAATGTTAAGTTCCAGGTGAAAACCACTGCTGACCAAACACGGGCCTATCTCAAATCATAAGGATCTGCCATTTTCTCAAAAGGCTTCCAGGACTGACCAGGCAAAAGGAAAGTTCTCCAAACGGAGCTGATCCCATTATCACTGGTTTAAAACAAATACGGCATCAAGTGTATACAGGACAGTTCAGTTAAGATTTGGAACGAATAGATAGAATAGATCGAATAGATTTTGGAACAGAGCTCCTCTAAATGAATCCAGATGCCAAATGTGCATTTTACCACACTACTGAATCTCAATCCAATTTAAGCCTTGAATCATTTCATGAATTGCAGATTTATACATAATTAAACCCAGCAACAATACCTTATTCTCAAATGTCTGGGATGACATAAAAAGAAGACAGCTTGGAATGTTGGGAACTTGAGTTGATAGGAGTGTAAACTGCTTTTTCATCCTTCAATAATCGTGCAACCTACTTTCTTCACTTGTCTATATTCGGGACCAACAGGAAAAGCAACGAGTTCAGGAATCAGTGTTTGATTCTAAAAGCGATGAAGTCTTTCAATCTCAACTGTCAGTCCACCTATTAGTTAATCCAGCCTCTGACACAGAAAGATGGATCTCTCAAGAATACACATGACTTAAAAGAAAGATCCTTGGCAAAGCTAAAAGTATTTTCACCCCATCACCAGCCTAAAGTTTAACTCATCAACAAACATTTGGTCATGCAAACATTTGAAACAAGCATAAATTTCAAACACCCAAGTCACCGAAAAGGTGTTGAGATTTTTACAAAGACGGCCAATTGGGAGATAAAACTGGGAGACTCTCTCTGGCATTTGGGAAACTGAAAGAGAAACAAATAAAAGTGAATAACAAAAGAAAGATTTTACATTATCCTCTAAACGAATTCTCGGAGTAAAGCCAGCGACAGTGAAGGTAAGGGATGAGAGAAAGTGACTCCTCGTGGAAGGTGAGGATATTTTTTTTTTCTGGGTGAAACCAGGTGTGAGTGTCAAATCCGGGCCAGACAGCTCTGGCAGGCTTCCTTTAGCTTGCACAGCCCTGTCATTATGCCTCCCTTTCTAGCCCCTAAGGCCACGGTGGCCTGGAAGCTGAGCTGCGCCCTCTAACTCCCAAGACAAAGGAGGAGATCACTGCTGCTTTAAAAGACAACATTGGTTATTTGGTCATATATGTAAAGTTGCCTTTCGTGTCAGTGAATAAAGTTGCCTGTGCAGTCATACATGTACACCTATAAAAACGTATAACTTCTAGATAGCTGAAAAAAGCTCTTGTAAACATATACGTATGGTGAGACATCTTCATTGGTGGAATTTATTAGCATATTTTCTTTCAAATTTAAAGAGCAGGCTACCAATTTGCATGATAATCAAGCATTGTTGTATGGCTTTGACATTCCTTTGACCCCAGGCCATACCATCCCTCTCTCAGACTTATTTTTTATTACCTGATCCGTTTCCCCTCTCCTTACCCTGTCATATTGTTTGAGCCATGAGCTAATCGCAGGCTGTCAATAGTCTGAGTTGTGCTGAGAATGTGTGTACGTTTGGGAATTACTGGGTCCAGCCTCCTAATGAAGGGATTCCACTTCCTAACCTGTAATTTAGCACCTGTTAGCATTGGTTCCTTGAGTTTATGGTGCCATCTTATGGCTGATATTGTGTAATGCACTGTTACTTTGGATGTATAGCAGATTTTAGGCATGTTTATATTTAGCCCTATTTTCTTTTTTTCTCTCTTTTTACAAGTGCCTAAAGTACGAAAATACATATTTCCAGATAAAACACAGCTGGATGTCGCTGCTATGCAATAAAATAAATGGGGTTTCCCTGCCGTTTGTTTGCATTTATTGCTGCAAAGTGGTGTAAAACTAAACATGCTTTTGAACCAGGAAAAATACCGTATATTAACACTGACAAAGTTTATATTGAGTATTATAATGAATCCAAATTATGGCATGCTGATTTTTTTCTTTTTTTTTTTGCTGGAGTGTGATTTAATGTGATCAGGTTTATTTCCAGGATAACATATTGAAAGAACAAACAAATCCTGTGCATGAACATACACTATAATCAACATGTAATCTGGGGCTTTTTTATATCTAATAAAAAATACACCAATTTGGAATTATAGCATTGTTTGTACTCTTATTTGATCCATAATTTAAACCACAAAGCATCATTAGGCAGTGCTTTAACGTTCAAAACAATGCTTTCTTTGGCCTTCCTGCCATAGATGCTCAATAGTAGCAGCAGCAGAAGTTGTTAAATGGGATTTTATTATTTTAAAGCAAAGGCAGATTGACTAAAAAGTTGAAAATTTAAACACTTTTCCATTTTATATCAGCAATTAGCAAGATTGAATTGTTTGAATTCGTTACTTTAAACAGTAGCCTGTCTGTTAATTACATTAAGGTATATCAAAATCAATATCTTTTTAACATGGAACGTAGTTTGGGCAAAGACAATCATAGTTTTAGAGCTAAAATGTTGATTCTGTCGTATTAGTAATATTAAAGGTTAAAAAAATCCCTTTGATCTGTCTAAAATCAAGAACCTTAAAATCTAGCGATCATAGGATATTCATAAAAATAAAATTGCTTGTTATAAAAAGATTCACAAAAACATATTTAGTTTTCTTTGCTCTTTATGCCAGCCTGGTGTGTTAATGTTTGGTGGTATGATTTTGAGCTGTGGAAAACATCATGAAGCTGGTTTAAAAGGGGGGCTTTGTTGATTCCATCTGGATTTTTGTAGTTATTTACTTATCTTTGTAAATCAGAAACCGCAAAGAGCCTGTGTGAACTCATGCTCAGTTTATAGACAAAATGTGGCAACTCAGAAAGTTTCTAAAGATTCTTTGCTGCATTTGTCCCACCATTTTGACCCATATCTTGAACTGTGAGTAGCTGCTGCAGCTTACTTTGACTCAGCCCTCATGTTCTGCATCAGACAGAAGCAGAGCAGCTGTACTGTTATCTGCTGAGTTCAGCACCAGCTCCTAATATGGCTTTTGTTTCAAATCTTCCGAAAGCACCCACTACCTGAATGAACAACAGACATGCCTCTTTGGAAGTAGTTTGCTTTTAATTTGCTTCTTTCGACTTTTGTGCTTCCTTAGGCCTTAGACTCAAAACCACTAAAAACTTATCTTCCTCATTCAATAACGTGTTTATACACCAATAGTTTTGTTGTCCGCGCAGCCTAACACATGATACGGTTAATGTTCAGAAGTAGGGATGCACCGATCCACTTTTTTCGTTTTTGACACAGATACAGATATCTGAGGTTTATAATCTTTCGAAACTGATCCGAATAATACTGAATTACATAAACTGTGTGCCGTGAGGAATAGGCACTAAGGATGCCATGATACCACTTTTTTTCAAAACAATCTGATATAATACTTGGATCTGAGTAGTTGCCAGTCCAGAGTACCAATGCCGATTCCTCTACAACACAAAATGCAATAAATTGGAAGACAGGTTTTATTTTCTGCATTGCTTGTTAGAACCAATGTTGGTGAATTAGTAAAAATATATATTTAAAAAAAATGACGGCAAAAGTAAAATTTCAAGTGAAAAAGTATCAGTTCATGGTATCGGTATCGGTTAACTTTACAGTAAATAAGAACGGTATCGGTGCATCTCTATTTAGGTCCGATTTTTTTTTTTGTTTCCCCTAGCTGGTCATAGCAGCTGATTCTGGCCACCAGGTGAAATCTTGTACATCTGTAGTATAAATATGAAGTTATTAAACTTGTTTTTTTATTATTATTTTTTTTACAAAACTATGGGCCTAAACTGAAATTTCTTGATACCTTTTTTATGAATAAAGTTTGAAGTGTCGCTTGATATTTTTGTGTGTTCTTTGCATATTTCATACTTTATGAGCTTGCATGATCAAAATGAATTTAGGTGACAACCGAACACAGCATTCAGTTTGCTTGTTTATTTATTTATTCGTAATTATTTTTCTTCAGGGTCGCCCTGGGCCAATAGGTGAGGTTGGACAGCCTGGACCAGATGGGCCACGTGGGGGCTTAGGACCTCGGGGGCCAAAAGGAGAGAAGGGCCACATTGGAGTTAAAGGACCGTCTGGTTTCAAAGGAGACAAAGTAAGTGAACCACAGATGTGTTTATATCAACAACAATGGATGGCAATGAAAAAAGTAAAAAAAACAACAAAAAACATAAAGGTTAACAAAATTTCTTGCCCTGGTTAAGTTCTGTTAGCCCTATTTGTACATCGGGACAAGATGAAGATAAAAATATGGTGTATAATTGGGTTGCCATATGTAGAATGTTGGTGTAGATATAGGTCTCCGCTCCTAGTTTTCGTGTGTGCTCTTTAATGTAATTATGCACTTATCATGTGGTGTTGTTTCGCTGATGCAGGGACCAATGGGAGTGCCTGGATTTCGTGGAACTGATGGAGTGCCTGTAAGTAAATGGGAAGCAAACAGACGATTTCTTGGAGAGGACCCCTTCATTGTGTTTTTAGGACTCATATGTCATCCCAGTTATGTTTCAATATTCTGAACTAATAAACATTTTCTTATACTTGGGAAAAAAAGAATAAAAACTAACATATATACGGAGATCTGCCTGTAAAAATTAGCAATTTTAAAGGTTTCAGAGTTTGGTTTTTATATTAACGTTCTTATTGAGTACAATTACTTTAAAATTATAATGTGGTGGAATGGGAGCTTCGTGTCCTGGCAGTGCATCCCAGAAATCTCCATCAACTCCAAGATGCTATCCTATCAATATGGGCCAACATTTCTAAAGAATGCTTTCAGCACCTTGTTGAATCAATGCCACGTAGAATTAAGGCAGTTCTGAAGGCGAAAGCGGGTCAAACACCGTATTAGTATGGTGTTCCTAATAATCCTTCAGGTGAGTGTATTGGTATTGGAGATATTGTGAGGATTCTTGCCTATTGGTATGCCCACCAGAACATGCACATCAAATGGGGAGGTAGTATATCTGCACCCTTTAGAGTGTCCAATGGTGTCAGGCAGGGAGGAATTTTGTCCCCTGTCTTATTTAATTTATACATGGATGACCTGTCTAGGAGACTGAATGGTTGCAACACTGGCTGCATGATTGGTGGCACTCTGGTGAATCATTTTATGTATGCTGATGACCTTGTTACTTTTAGTCCAAGTAGTGCTGGGATGCAGGAGCTTTTGCATATCTGCTCTGACTATGGTGTGGAATTTGATATAAAATATAATTCGAGCAAAAGTGTTGTTTTAATATGCAGAACAAAACAAGATAGATTGCTTAAATTCCCTGTGTTCCACCTGGCCAATAACTGTCTTAAAGTCTGCAAAAAGATTAAATACCTTGGTCATTGGATTACAGATGATATGAATGATGATGATGACATATACAGACAGTGTAATACATTATATGCACAGGCTAACACCATAGCAAGGAAGTTTAATTATTGTTCTACGCAAGTTAAAGTGGCTCTGTTCAAAGCTTACTGCACACCACTTTATACTGCTTATCTGTGGTCTGCCTACAAAAGATCCAGCATGCAGAAATTACAAGTTGCCTATAATGATGCAATGCGTATTTTACTCAAGGTTCCCAGAGGAGGAAGTGCTAGTGAGATGTTTGTATCTCTAGGAGTAAGCACACTGAAAGCACTTTTAAGAAATTTGATGTATAAGTTTATGCAACGGTTGGATGAGTCTACCAATGGTATCATAGTGGCACTCTCTAACCCCTTAGTGAGTTGCTGTCGGTACACATCTAGACTAAGAGTACATTGGCTGAAATGTCTGTGTGTTCTTTAAGTTTTTAGCCTTTATTCTTTGTATTTTCTTTTGTATTTTGTATCCTTTGTATTGGATAGTAATTTTTATCTGTTCTGTCTGGTGGGGTTTTTTTTTTTTGGACATGAGTCTGGCAAATAAACATATCTATCTATCTATCTATCTATCTATTGTAATTGTGGGGTTAGTTTGCTACTTTTGAAAACCAAAATCCCAATTATAAACTTTCCTAATTGGCAATGACAAACTCCAGTTTGTATGGGAAACGCTTCATAGCATTTTACAAACTCTGAGATTGTTACTATCATCCATTGTCTGTATACTTATTCTTATTCTGTTTTTGGAAGAAAAGAATTTTCCATGTGTCGTTCCATATCAAGAGTTGTTCAAAAAAAATTAAGACCTACCAAAAATAAAATGATTTTTTCCATTTATAGTATCTATCAAGAAGGCTATTCAGGATAGTAACATACACAATATAAAAGAAAGAAATGAAAATTGTGACCAACTATGTCAGTTTTGAAGCATAATTATCACTGTCTGAGGATTGGAGGATATCTGAGGATCCTCAGATATAAGAAGCAAAAATGTTGTTAAGGCTCCGGCATGATTAGTACATGTTCCTGTGCAGTAATCTTCATGTTCCACCTAAAGTGTCGTCTCCTCCCGTAGGGTCACCCTGGTCAGCAGGGTAGCAGAGGATTACCAGGAAAGGACGGCTGTAACGGAACCAGGGGGGATCCGGGTCAGCCTGGCTATGGCACAGGGGGTCCCGGAATTCCTGGATATGAGGTGAGCTTTGCTCTTCGTTACAGTTTTTAATCCTTTGCATTGTTTCGGTAGCTTTAATAACTGGTGGGTTATGCTGATGTTCTTACATCCAACAGGGGCCAGTTGGGCCAAAGGGTCAGAAAGGAGAGCCTGTATACATCTCAGAAGACGGCAATACGGTAAGGTCTCTCATGTTGATTCTTTTCTTTAGATTTGACTTGGTCATGGTTCATAAAAGCTATCTGCATTTTTTTATCGCTCCTAGACGATAAACATTTATTATACCTGACCTCATATTTTCTCACTACGCTCACATTAACATCCTTCACTTTTTATTTAGATTTTTTTCTCTATTTTTTCATGTGAACAGGTTTTAAGCATTCAAACTTCGCCATAATCAAAGTATATCTTTGATCTAAATAAAATTATGTAGAGAAGATAATTTTGGCTTAGACTTTTCACTTTTGCCTGACAAAACAAATCAGACAAATCAGTGTCCCTTCATTCAGTAATACCAACCGAATAACACCAACTTTTTCCATGCTTTAGGTCTCTTTATTTGTTCAATTCTGTTGTATTTTATTTTTAGTACTTTATACATATTATTGTAACCTCATACTTTTGTACTGTTCAATTTACTACTGTGAATTTTCATTCACAGTCAAACTGAAGTGTCTGCTGTCAACCAGTAGGTGGTACTGTAGAGGCAGATCTGTAAACCTGAAAAGATCCGCTGAATCTTAAACATAGAAAACAGCAAAAGTTTTTATTTTTTTCTTAGAATTACTGATGTCTCTTTCTATCAGGCTAGTTTTGTATCAACTGTCTGTGTACTCATCCTTTAATCTATGCAATTCATTATTACAAATATTTTATTTTCCAATATAGGGTGCACCAGGTGTACCAGGACCCAGGGGGCCACCTGTAAGACTTGACTTTCTTTTTCACGACACAACATCTCACTTCATACAGAACAAGACAGCTAAACAATTCAACATGTTAGCATTTAAGTGTAAAATCTAAGATGTCAGTTGCATGTTTTCTGTAAAGTGAGTTGTAAATTGAGAGAAAATTAGTATTATTAGTATTATTTTTTCTCTCTATCTCTATGCAGGGTTTAAGAGGTCCCACCGGTCCAGCAGGTTTCCTAGGTCCAAGAGGACCGGACGGATTCCCCGTACGTAAACACGCAGTCAGACTTCTGCACGAGAATCACTGATTAATTAGGTTTTGATGCAGCTTCAGCGACTGATAGCTGATTGATGGTTATAAAACAACCCATTCCATCTATAATCTGTCAAAAACGAAAGTAATGTTTGATTAGTAGTTTCATATGCAATAAATATTTAAGCTGTATCGAATATTTGAGCTGATTTTTTAAGAAGTTTATTTTTGGATCTTAAAATCCCAAAGAAAGTTCAGAATTCTTCTCTAATATTGCAATGCCATTAAAATGCATTACCCTTAAACAAAGTTGTGTTGCATAACAGCTAATGACTTTGGGGGAATTGTTGTGGGATGGACTAAGATGAAAGAAAGTTATACTGTACTTAGATTTTGTTTTTTATTAGTATTATTTATCTATTAAAAATGTAAAAAGTGCAGTGTGCATTTGTAATCTGTAAACTTTTATTTTGATAATATCCATTGCAATCCGCGGTTTTGAGAGTTTAAATGAAGGTAACTGGACTTTTCTCTTGAAAACGTTTAATCTCTCATCCAAAATGCTTGTTCAGTTCTCCTTGGATTCAGAACCGAAAACATCTCTTGGATGAGAGAGGAAACGTTTTCAAGTCCGGTTGCATTCATTTAAACTCTCAAGATTATCATATCCTGGATGACTGAGACCCTACATCAGTTTATTGCAATCCGCTGCAATCAAATGTTACCAAGTTAGTAAAGGGGATCCACCTGCTTATAATTTGAGGAAAATACGCATCCAAAATTCTCTGTGAAGACCTCACCGGTTTCCTAGAGAACGTTAGTGACCAAACAGCTTCATGAAGCTTGAGGAACACAGCAGGCAGGTGAGTGAGGAGATTGAAAGCAGGTGTAGATTATTTTGATGATCTCAGAGCATCATCTCATAATGGGAAGAGTAACCTACAACAAGAAAAAAAATACCGAGATACAGTCGTCCAGCTAAACTGACAAGCAGCAGCTAAGTGGCCCAGAAGAGCTTCAAAAATTCACAACTCAGGTGGGACAATATGATGACAGAACAACAATTATACACCCAACACATCTGTCTTTAATAAAATTATAGCAAGATAAAGACCTTTAGAAGTCTCATTTACAATTTATTAAAGCCAAATTTGGGATTGGGATGTTTGTTGATGGTGAAGGTGGGTGGAGCGAAATAAAACCCTTGAATCTTTGAACCTTAAAAACAACCTGCTAGAGGATGCAGAAGATTTGAGGCTGGGTTGGAGGTTCACGTTTTTAAAGAAGATTACTGACCCCCAACATACAGCCAGAGCGACAATGGAAGGGGTTAGTTTACAGCATGTGTTAGAGTGGAAATATTAGAATTTTTTACTTTTAATTTTACTTAATTTTTTATTGCACACTAAATTTTTCCGATTTTTTTTAAAAATGGCCATATTTGAAATGCTTTGTGTTGGTCCATCATACGAAATTCAGTTTTAGCCCTAAAACTGAGTCCGATTCTTTCGTCTCTTCGTAGGGACCCCCTGGTCCTCCTGGGCCCCAAGGGCCAGAGGTAAGTAGAGCAGTGTAGCATGTAAGGGCTTTTGTTTTAAGGTTGGATGGATCACAGTCAAACCCACTTATTAGCTGTCTAATTAAAAAGATATGTCTTTGTCTTTGTTGTCCAAAAGCCTGTTGTTAAACCGTTTTGTTTATAGGGCAGCCGTGGTGAAATTTATCGTGGAGTGAAAGGAGACAAGGTATGATATTAATGATGAAAGGTACATAATTTTATATATATATATATATATATTAAAAAAAGATTTATGCAAGATTGCATGTGTGTGGAAATGTCTGAGGTGTTTTAAGAAGACAATGACTCTGCACAGAAAGCATTGCATTCAATTAAATTCAGGGCCCAGTTACAGTTAAACGTTATTTTCAATTGATAAAATGGCCCCTGAAAGAGAAAAAGCTATTTTTCAAAGTAGTTAAATTAAAAAAAAAGAGTATTTTTATTGAGCGTTGTGGTTACAATCTAAATGGTTTGGATGCCCCAGCCTTTAAGAGACTGAGCTTTTCCTCATGTAAATCTAAAACGAGAAGCCCCTCGGATGAATGTTGATTTTTACCATTTAGTATCTAAAATTGACCAAAGACTCTAATTTAAAAACGGGAAACGATTGACAAAAAATATTTCTGAACACAGGTCAAATCTAATTTGCTGGTCTTGCTAATTAAAAGAAGACCGTTTTCCTGCTTTAAAGGCTTGCAACACATTCCAAGCAAGATGGGCCAGAAGCAATTTAGAGCCAGCACTGAGATGAGAATAAAATTATTTGAAGAAAATTCACTTTAACATGTGATTGTGATCATGACATAGAAGTTCCACTCAATCAAAGGTATATCAGCAAAAGCGTTTTCTTCAGAAAAATTTGCACGTCAGATATAATCATATAGAAAAATAACTAGTTTGTCTTCTTTTTATCAGCTTTGTCAGAAACAGATTCAGCTTTATTGGCCAACTGTGTGTACACGAACACAGAATTTGAATTTGGTTCCCCTTTACTGCCAATGTACAGACATTAAAGTACAACTATATATACATTTAGCTTTCAATTTTTTATTAAGAATTATAAATATGTACAGTCTCATTACAAAAAAGAAAAAGCGGTTTATTAACGTAAGTGCAAATATGTATAGCGTTGAGTCATAGGAGAGTGTCCAAGCAGTTTTACCGTTAAGTGTTTATCATAGAGACAGCCTGGGATGTGTGGGGTCTGCAAAGATGTCAACTGTATGTTGCAGGAAGATACACAGAGATCCTATCGACATAAACACACAAAACACACAAAGATGCGAAATTGCATCCTGCAAGCTTTATTAAGACGGCTAAATAAGACCGTACTAGCCTGGTACCCTACAAACCCTTACCATAAGGCTGATAAAAAAAGCTAAAAAATAATTTGAAAAATCATCTAAAATCTGAACATAATGTTAGTGTTTTTTTAAGGTAAACCGACACTACAGATTGAGGGGGGAAAAAGGGATACATCCCCACTTTTCTGTGGAATGTGTTGCAGGGCTAAAGTTCAGGAATGAAAGTCAATCATTCTCTGTTTAGTATTTTGCTTTTATATTGTCGTTTTAAACGTTTCAAAGAGTAAAATAGCTGCTGAAAAATCAGACGTTTAGCAGGGTTTGGGAGGCGTGTGTGTGTTTGTGTGTGTGTAGATACTTGTTTGTACGCATGTCTAATTGAGTGAATCCATGTCTGAAACGTCTTCATTTGAACACTGTGCATGCTGAAAAATGTTCGGTGGTGGCTTTATAACATGCGTAACTTCCTACATCCACCTCTTCCCCCTCTTTAACACCACGCGCCTCTGCATCCTCGGATCGGCACGTCTACTGAACAAACTGATTGTGTGTATCCTAAATGATGTATATAAAACAATCACCTCAACTATTGCTTGATTCAGTCTGTTTTTTGGGTTTTTTTCCCCCTTTTAAAACACCTGGGTTGCCACCGAGACAAAAACAACCTCTGTAAAAGTTGAACAAATTTATTTGAGGGGATAAAATACAAAGAAAAAATGCAGATCATGATTTCTTTCAATTCTTAAGATTTGGAGAGTTGTTCGTTGTTTGGTGGCTTCACACTGACTTTCTTTACTCTGGAATGGCAGCTCTGAGATTTTAATCATCTAGATTTATTAAAGTGCTAATCCAGAACATTCAGTTTTTGTCAAATTGCAAAGAGTACGAGGAAAGTTAGGTTGAATTTAAAAAATTGAAATTTCCGAGCTGTCATCTGTGGGCTGTAACCGGCTGCTGGAATCACTGCTCCCCCTCGATCCTGCATCGAATCATTTATCCATCTCGATCTTTTCGTCTGCGTTTGGTGGTAAATCCCTTCCGCTCCCTGTTCATCCATCCCTCCAAACCCACTTACACAACCATCCACCTCTGCCACATGGATTTACTAACATCCTCCTCACACGATGCATGTGTGGTACGTTCACACACTGAATAAAGCTCAGGGCATGAAGTTACACTCGATCTTTTGCTTGTGAAGGAAGAATTGTGTTTTTGTGTTAGCTGCATTATTAAAAGTTGAAGAAAAGTTGCATCTAAAGGAACATGTCTTTCTCTTAATCTTTTTCTCTCATCTTGTTCCTTTCTTTTCTATCCCATTGTTTCTTCTCCTCAAAAATATATGTAAATTATTTTATATAGGTAATATATGAACCTTTTAAAGCAAAGCAGTGATGTCCGTTTATTATCTTTCTAGTGTAACATTATATATTGTGCTCTAAAAACAAACTTGCTTCAACCTTTATGTTAAGGCCATATTAATAGCATTTATTCTCCCTTACTCTTCTTTATAGCATAGACTTTAATACTTTAAGCATAGACCACAAATTTGAAACTCGAAAAATTAAAATATCATGCAAAAGTTAATTTAATTCGGCAATTCAAAAGGTAAAACTAATATATGATATTGAGTCATCACATGCCGAGCAAGACATTTCAAAATATTTGGATGATTTAGACTTACAATTTAGGAAAAATCATAATTCAAAATCTCATAAAATTAGAATATTGTGAAAAGGTTCAATACACTATATTAAGCTCAAAGTGTCTAATCAGGTAATTAATCGAAAACACCTACAGAGGGTTCCTGAGTATTTAAATGGAATCTCAGTCTGTTTCAGTAGGAAACACAATCCTGGGGAAGACTGCTGAACTGACAGTTATTCAGAAAACCATAACTGACCCGCTCCACGAGGAGGGGAAAGCCTCAAAACGTAGTGGCAAAATAAGTTCCCAAAGTGTTGTATCAGAGCACATTAATAGAAAGTTATTTGGACATTAGCTTCATATGTCGTATTCCTCGTCAAGCTGCTGCTGGTTTGTTGTTCAGTGGTCCAAAGTCCTCTTTTCTGATGACAGCAAATGTTGCATTTCATTTGGAAACCAAGGTCCCAGAGACTGGAGAGGAACACAATCCAAGATGCTTGAAGTCCAGTTTGAAGTTTCCACTCTCTGTGTTGACTTGGAGAGCCATGTCATCTGCTGGTGTTGGTAGCCATCTACCATCGCATTATAGAGTACTTCATGCTTCCTTCAGGAGACCAACTTCATGGAGATGTGGACTTCATTTTCAAAGGGAATTGACAACTGCTCAAACTGCTGAAAGTACCAAAACCTGGTTCAATGACCATGATAGGATTACTATGCTTGATTGACCAGCAAACTGAATCCCATAGAGAATCTATGGGCTATTGCCAAAAGAAAGATGGTCTTCTAGAACACCTCAGCAGGACCACAGGCTGATAGCATCCATGGGATGGACCCAAATCAACTACTGAGTGACATGATTACACTTTTCAGAGTTCTGGCATTTCTCTATTTGAAATCCTTTTTTTATTGATTCCATGTAATATTTTAATCTTCTGAGGAGTTTTCATAAGTTGTAAGCCATAATCATCAAAATTAAAATAAATAAAGTCATGAAATATCGTACTTTGCTTGAAATGAGTCTATATCATATATATTGGTCTCCCGTTTTAAGTTGAATTACTGAAATCAATTAACTTTTGCACGATATTCTATTGTTTTGGGTTTTACCTGTATTCATACCAGTTATTTAGTGTTTTTGAGAGCCTGTTTGAAATCCCAAGTGTCCAAGTTTTTACCAACCAGCTGATTTGAGATGAATTTAAACAAGTTGAAGATATTCCTTCCTCTTAATTATTCCCCTCACTTTGCATACCTGTCATAGCCAAACAGACCCTTAGCATTATGGTAAATGCACATTGTTTTTGGGTTTTCAAAGCCTCCCCTTGCCTAGTCCAAACATACTTACTGTCATTGTGGTGAGACAGTTTAATCTTTGTCTCGTTTAACTGTAATACCTTTCTCTAAAAGACATTTTCATGTGAATATCTTCACATTTTTGCCGAGATTAAAAGGTGGTAATTTTAGAGAATCTGCTAGCCTACATCTTGGTTCAAGGTTAAGTTAACCATCGTTGATGTTTTTTCTTGACTCTAGGAGGTTTCGGGCTTGCTCTTGTTAGGCCCAGCTTGAATAATTGGAGAAGTCCTTTGCCCAGCTCTTTTTTTTCAGCTTCAGGGACTATTCAAAAATACTAGGGAAGCAAATAAAAAATTAAATTCCTAGTTATATCCATCCAAACCAATTACTGTCATGATTGTGGTGATTTTGACTTTCTTTTGCTTTATGTTATGTTCAATCCAATCATACATACATTTCAGTTGAACCTAATTATCAAACAGTGCATCCAGTTGCGTTTAATATTCAAATTGGTTGAAAAAGTTTTCTCATGACATCCTACAGTCATTGACTCGCAGCATTCTCCTCCGAGATGAAAATGAAACGACAGTAGACAGCCGCTTGTGTTGTGTTATTGCCTTTGTAGCAGTCCCTTAATCCTAACCTTGCGTGTCGCTAAAGGCGGGAAGAAAAACTTAATTTAAACAAGAAGAAACCTTCAGCAGAACCTGTGTCTGTGTACCCAAGTCGCTTGGAATTTGCGGAAACGCCCACGCAACTATAGAGTTTTAGCTAAGCTGAAGATTAATACTTAATACTCAGAGATATACAGTTTTTAACATGGGCTATGAGTGGCTGACAGTGCATTAGTTTAGACACTATCTACACTGAAGTTGTGGAGATGAAAAGAACCAATGCTAAAGAATGAAGTGTGTCTCTTACCAGTTTGTAGTTTTGGTATCTCTGTTCACACTGGAAGAACAGCAAAACTATTTCATATGGTCTTGGTACCAAACAGCATCAAACTTGTTTCAGTCCAAAAATGTTCCTGCATTCGCAGCATAAACACAAAAGAGAAAGAATATATATGCAACAGTAACAATAATAAATACTCTACTGTCTTCATTTCATCTATTTCTTTTCTCTTTTTCTTCATCTGCACCTCCCTCCTTTCTTTCTCCTCTTCTTTTACTCTATTTCTTCTTCCCTCCACAAACCACTCGTTCTAGCTGATTGGCTAACCGTGTGTTGTGTGTATTTCGGCATCCAGGGCGATGTGGGTCCTTCCGGACCCAGCGGTTCTCCCGGTGACCAGTCTCTAAGCGGCGAAACAATTGTCACTACCTACAAAGGAAATAAGGTAACACAGCGAGGGAAGGGCTGAGGTTGTACCACTATCACACAAACACTCACACACATACACACAGTAAAACTGGTGGGGTCTTAATATAAAGGAGGTGAAAGATAAAGTATACAAGCAGGTTTTCGAGTTTAAAAAAGAGCAAGTGGAGCAGTGATTGCAGCAAACTTTACAGCCATGGAGGGGATGATTGGAGAAACAGGAGGAGGAGGGGAAGGAAGATTTGGGGAGAGGTGTAAACAGGGAAGTGGTCTATTTGAGAACCACATGTTAAGCTTCTGTCTCTCCATTTGAGTTTGGCACACATTTTTTACCAACTGGAATCCTGGAGTCTAACAATATTTGTAAGTTGGAAACCCTTCTAATCATACACTGTCGTCGGAATTAGCCCCAATCTTCCTAAAAGTAAAAACGTATATCTGAGTCAGATTAATCAGACAAACAAAGCTGGATTCTTGTTGCCATTTTGTTACTGTAACATGTTATTTATATCACTTTCAATATGACAAGTGCAGTCAGATAAAGTGCTGTACAGAAGGAATGAATGTTGAAATATATATGTATAAATGTGTATACAGTATAAGATAGATAGATAGATAGATAGATAGATAGATAGATAGATAGATAGATAGATAGATAGATAGATAGATAGATAGATAGATAGATAGATAGATAGATAGATAGATAAAAAGAAAGAAAGAACATACTATACAAATTCCAGCATGAGAAGCCGCTGCACACTCTGTTTTCATGGGCCCAACACACAAATAGAGAAAATATTTTTTTTTTTTAATCGGGGACATAAATAGTCTAAAAGCCTGTTTGCCAAGCTTATATGTTTGTTTTTTTTTAATTCATTTTACTATACCAGAATTTACTCATTATAATACTTTTGTTAGTCTGATGATATCATGTTTAAATATTACATCACATGTTATGATAAAATACTTATCCGTTACTCAAGTAGCCATTTAATCAAAAACTTTTTTACTCTTACTCGAGTAAGTTTTTCGATTGCTGCCTTTTACTTTTACATGAGTAAGGTTATCAGGAACTGCTACTCTTGCTTGAGTACAATTTTTGGCTACTTTAGCTGCCTCTGCATTTAAGAGATCATAGAAAAATCACACTTTGAAAGAAGCCAACATAAAACGCATCCCAAATGCGGTAAAAAGACAAAGAGTTTGCATAAGGTCCACCTTCTTTTTAAGATATGGGAATGTCAGCATAGTATAATTTAAATGCAACACATACACACTGCAAGCACATTGTTCCTCTATGGTTTGATCACTTTAAGGAACTCCTTTTGACTCAGATTTTTGTATGTATGTAGAAAAAATGAGTTGATACTATCTGAAACTAAAGAGAACTACAAACATTGGCACCAGAGCTTCCACATAAAAAAAATAATTAAGCATCTTAATTTATGACTGAGACCAGCCTCTCACCATCTCCCCAGACTTTCCCGGCTCCTACCCAGCTACTGCTCCTTCCATCCTCTTCTGTGACTCCCCATTGAGTCCCTCTTGCTTAAAACAAACCGTAGCAAAAGAAATGCCTGCCAACGCGTTTTTTCTCATCTTTTACTCGCCACCACCGAACGGTCAGAACTTTGTCGGTCCGGGCGTGTAAACAGCCGTCTCTCTTCCATGATTACGCCATGCAGGGCGACGTGGGCTTGCCTGGCGAGGCTGGCCGGCCATTGATCAATGTCATTGTGGAGTTTGTGGGTTTTCCCAAAGGAGACAAAGGATTGCAGGTTTGTTGGAAAACACAACTTATGAAAACACAAGTTCACTCCAGAGTATTAAACACAAACTGGAGGAAGAAAACAGTGTGCATTAACAGAGAGTTTGGACCACCACACATACTTGTGTTTGTTTTGACCCTCAAATGCAATTGGTTCCTAGAAATAATAAAAGTAGGACATATTTATTAGTACTTCTATGGTCACAAAACGCAAAGGTTATTTATGCATTTCATATTTATTAAAAACAGATTATATCTGCATGGTGTAAGGGTTCCTCTGTTTTTAAAGGATGCTTGTGACTTTTTTTTTGTCAAAACTAATAATAGCCACCAGTGGCTAACTCAGAAGAAAACAAACAAGAAACTCAAATGTGTATCTCCGGAAAGAAATACGACATATACAGCTAATTATTTATGTTTTTTATTATTGTAGTAACTTTTTGAGTCTCTTAATCATACTGTATTCCTCTAATTACGTCCAAATAACGTCTTTTTGACTTCATTGAAGTTCAAGGGCAGAAAGGGTTTAGCTTTAAAAAAAAGCTTGTAAAGCATTATGAAAAGATCATTTATACTTTTGAAGTTTACTCAAACAGAGGAGTCAGGACAATATGCACAGCAGCACTTCTGTCATTGCTTATTGACTTTAACGCATATAGGTTGGTATGAAGTACTAAGGAACATAGAAGAAGCATGGATTTTGCAGGTGCTGCTTACATGTTGGATTCACTGGTTGGACAAGAAAAACATCTAGACAATTCTTACCAATCAGTCATGAAGTCATATCTGCCAGCGGGGTATTTCATACCTGATCTGATAATAAATCAAGTCGTTTTCTATAACCTAGCCTAAGTAAGCGGCAACAAAGCTATTCGACTCCTATAATATGATCTATCAGCAGGACCTACAGTATGTATAAATATGACATATGAGTACTGTATATGAATTTGGGAAAGATGGAAATTGATCTGGTGCTGCTCAACACTCTAAAGAGGGCGACGGTCCGTATTCAAGGGCCATTTTTCGTATTTTTATGTAATTTAGTGAGAGTTGTATTAAGTAAAAAGTGCAGCTATAGCAACATAGCAACAGCTGTGTTGCATGATTAGAATCAGATGCAGGTCATTTTGCACCTTCACCGTTTCATACACTTGTAGTTTTTGGTTGTTTCACAGACACCCTGTGTACCAACCAGAGAGTTGATTTGTATCCACTTTAAAAGTGAGGAAATTAAATTGTTTTTTTTTCAACAAACAGTCCTCTGTTAAGGTAATCTGGTCATTGATGGTGACTGAGAGTTACTTTGGTGATCTTGTCGTGATGTATGAGTCAACATAGAATCAAATTTAATGGCATTTTTTAAAGTATATACACCACAATTTAAAATTTTTAATATTTAAGTATTTCTTATGATAAATTATCTCCAGTAATTTGTTAATTTTTCAATGTAGTTTATTTACAAAGGTCTACATCACAACACCTCTTAAGGCAATAACTTAATTTCATTTCAATCAGTTTAAAAGTTTCCTTTTCCGCTTAAGAAAGACCTTCCACGGTTTGCATCCAGTTAACTTGCACCATTCACTCCTCCTGGACAAAGTGTAGCAACAGTAGAAAGCCACCTGCTTTGAATTGTCGACTTAACAGCAATCCCTCATTATGATTTATGAAAATGTTTTTCAATGATGACCAACAAACTAATATCCAATGGTTTAAGTAAGTAAGTATGTATACCATTGTCTTTTACTTGGTTCAATTAAAACAAGGGAGGAATGAAATCAACAAACTAAATGGGGATGTATTTTTAATGTATTGAAATATATTCAGAATAAAATATAAGTATTTTTGTTTTGTTTTTTGGTTTAAATTTATAGTTTTAAGACATGGCTTGTCCCACTCTGTCTGATACTCCAGCTATAACCATTTAATGTCCCAGAATTTGAGCCAATCGAACATAAGGGAGACTGGTAGCAAGTTTGCTGTGTTAGTTAACCAAGTCCAGAATCTCAGAGTGAAAGTTTTTTAAATAAAAAATTACCCCTAAGTTTACCAAACCCCGATCCTTAGTGCACGCTGTCCTGCATGTTTTAGATGTTGCCCTGTTTTATGCCTGCTTCAGATGGTTGCAGTTCAGACAAAAAACCTGTCAATCAGCCATTAATTGAAATCGGGTGTGCTGAAACAGGGAAACAACTAAACTATGCAGCGCAGTGTGCCTTGAGGAGCTGGGTTGGAAAAAAAACAAAACAACCACTGAATTATTCAAAGGTGTCACACGTGCTAGTGTTTTTTGTGGAGTAGCAACGGTAAGGTAAATGAGACAAAGGTAAAATCAGTAACTTTCTATTAATTTTCTGAACATATCCCAACAAATTTTTTGTATATAAAGAAACAAAGCTTTTTTTAAATTTTTTTTTAGCCCATCACTTTTTCTGTTTCTCCTCTCAGGGTGATCCCGGCCCAAAGGGAGTAAAAGGATACCCTGGAAGAGCTGGACTACCTGTAAGTATCATCACAGAACTTTTGCACTTAAAAAAGATGTTTAATTACAACAAATTTAAGTTAGACATAAGAAAATCATAGATTTTTTTCTTACCATTGATGATCACTATGTGAGAAATCTTTTTCTTT
The DNA here is from genome assembly GCA_028564705.1 of Apricaphanius iberus. Lineage (NCBI taxonomy): Eukaryota > Metazoa > Chordata > Actinopteri > Cyprinodontiformes > Aphaniidae > Apricaphanius > Apricaphanius iberus. Next base: position 1,240,389 of record JAPXFQ010002314.1, read on the forward strand.
GGTTTACAATTTTCTTTATATCTTTTAACATCAGGGACCTTTTGGTTATAGAGGTGAATTTGGGGAAAAGGGCATTCCTGGATACCCTGGACCAAGAGTAGGTCTTCTTAACACTACCTGCTATTCAGAAAAACAGTTTTCTGCTTTAGTTATCTGTACTCTAGATTATATCCAAAGTTTTATTCTGGTGTTACTCTGCGGTTGACCTTTGCCCTCATTTCAAACAGGGTCCTACTGGTTTCGTCGGACCTCCTGGCACTACAGGACAGAACGTAAGCTTTCTTAAACCTATATGATTTGCGTAAGCTTGCCTACTTCCAAATATAACTTGAAAATATTGTTGGTTTTCCTTATGAAAGACGAATATCAAAAGACTATCCTCAATTTCAAGACATAGAACATTGCTAAAAATCATGATATAATGTACAGAAAGAAATCGCACTTCGTCAAATGTAGTGTTGCATCTACCTTATTTTCTTGTTTCATGCAAGCCAAAGTCATATTTGAAGTAGATAGTGCTTACATAAAAGAGTAAAAAATCAAGAATATTCGTTTGGTACACCATTTACCATGTGAGTATAATAGTTTTTTTGTCAACTCAACAATAATAGTATCTGCATTTTGTTTGATTACATGTTGAGATAGTCATATTCACTGTCCAGTTCAGTTATGGGTTTCTAATAAACTTTTTAATTCAAACAAAAGTTGTATTTTATTTTTCTTCTTTTGTAGGGATTTCCTGGACAACCAGGTTTCCCAGGACAACCAGGATTCCAAGGACCCAAGGTAAAAGCAATGTGTATGTGAAGGTTTTTAACATTCTTTGTTCACTTTTGAATATAAAAAAAAACCTTTTAGTTATTTTTACATTTTAGTTTGGTACATTTCACTCAAGCAACACAAAAGACTTGCCAAACCTTGACCAGGGTTAACTTCCCAGCTAACCTTCCCAGGGTTAACTTATAAATTGGCTACTTCTAAACTTTAATTATAAACTATTATAAACTATATATTTATAGCTAAAAAAACTTATATCTACTTTAAATTGTCAATCATAAAAACAAACAAAAAAAAATTTCTTTAACAGTTATCAGCAGTCATAAAAAGCGTACTTTTCTTTTACAAGATATATATTTATAAACTCTAATCCCTCAGGTAGTTTAGCATGTTTTGTAGCTTTTTAAAGTGAAATGTTTCTTTTTTTTGTGTGTGTGTGTTTTGTTTTTGACCTGTGTGAACATCCCATAGGGAGACCAAGGTGACACCGGACCTCCAGGACCTGATGCTTACATTGATGATTATGGAACTTATGTTCAAGGTAAATCACTCATCGCAACCCCAGACTTGAAACCTACACTTAAAATTGTACAAATGTGTCAGATGGTCGTATTTTTTGTCATTCCCTGCAGGACCCCCAGGGGACCCAGGTTTTGATGGCCGTCCGGGTGACCGTGGTGATCAGGGACCTCAAGGATTCATCGGACCTCCAGGCCCTCCAGGATCTTTTCGTATTGGTAATAATTACAGATTTATGAAGAATGTGAAGGTCTGGTAATTGAAGTTTCTCTTGGAGATCTAGTCTCGCGCCAGATTGTTTGCATGCAGAATCATTTGTAGCCCTTAAACCTATTTACATTGTGTCATGTTAAAACCTCTGTTAATGTTGGGGGGATTTTTTTTTTTTTTTGATTTACCAACAAAAGGCATTGCCCAATTGTATTGTGTAGGGTTGACCCTTAATCATTCCAGCTGTTGGGTTGCCTGGTTAGGTTCCAGCCTGAACTGTATCCAATAAGGAATGTATTTTAGAGGAGTTTAACTGATAGCTAACGTTAGCAAAGTTAGCAAGTGAGTTAGCCTACTCATCCAGGAGGAAAGTCGCTATTTCCGCATGTGTTTGATGCCGTGGAAATGTTTTATGTGGGTCCATCTAGTGTAGGCTTCACCTAAAACTACTCTAGTTTCTATTGTCACTCCTCCTGAGATGGATAACAATATCTCCGGGGCTCTGAACAACTAGACTTGCTGACTCCTTCATTTTTTCACAGTGCCAGCCAAGCTGAGCCTACAAAATAGTTGGATTATAGAGACTGTCAACTCGCAACCCGCAGCCACAACTGGCTGGTAGATGTAAACAAACGTCATTGTTGTGACCGTTTTAAAAATCCATTTAATTCAAATGTAATTTTTTCTAAGGAAATGTACTTTCATTCTGCACCCCTTAAAGCCCTGTTTTTTTTTTGTTTGTTTTTTTATGTAGGTTTTTATGAAAATTTACCATATTCAACCTTTGAGTCTTGCAAAAAAAAATTTTAGTTTCCATATGTCCTGAACTCTATTCACATTTAGACTCTGAAAGTTGATCAACATTCGTTTTTTAACCCAATCATGCCTTAAACCCTACGTGTCAAACCATTATCACCATGAGCCATTTGTGTGGTCCTCTAAACTCTACAGGACCATATGTATAGAACCTTTATATTCTTCCACCCTGTCTTCCTTTTTTGTCTACTACCTTGTTTCCTTCATTCAGTTTTTATTTCCTGTGCCTATTTGTTCCTCCTTTCTCTTCTCTTTCTATTTATAATTCTTATTTTCACTGATGTACCTTGAGTGTATTAGTTATTGTGTTTTCTTTCTTTCATCGTGTGCTCCTTTTTTCCTTCTCTCTTTCCGTTCGTATCACCTTCCTTTCTTCCTCCTGCTTTCTTGAATATTACTTGCCTATCATTTGTCCTTCTTCCTTCCTAGTTAGGGATTTGCTTTGGCAAGAATCAAGTGATATGATATGTATCACTACAGGGCGGGGGAGATATGATATATAGCAATAAAATGCTATACTATGAGTAAGACTACATATTGGGAATTTTAAAACTGAATTTAGCTGTAGAAAAACTGTCACAGCGTTGTAAACACAAAAACCTGTTTCATACATAACACATTCAGTTTTATTACTAGATCCAGTTGACCCACTGGAGTGAAAAAGGTGAAAAAAGCCACAAATAGTGTTCATACTTTAATTTTACAAAAAAAATTCTGTCATCATTAATGGTTCTATTTATATTCTAAAATAAAATAAAATCGAGACATTGCTTTTGAATGTATACACAATATTTTGGCATGAAATATTGAGATACATTGGTGTATCAATATTTTTTTAGCATGGCTATTACTAATGTACTACTTTATTTGTAGTCTTGTTCTTGCCTTGTGTCCTTCTATCTACCATGACTTTTATTTTCCTTCCCTCCGTCTTCAAATTTTCATGACTTCGATTATTTTTGCTGGTCATCCTTCTTTCCAGTTCCTTGTGGCTCAGGTTACATATTTAAAGCCCGCCTGTTGTACAGATAATTGCCTTGAATTAGTAGCAAATTTTTGAATTTTACATTTTAAGGTGAACAAAAAGGACAAGGAACTTTGGATAGTTGATCCTGGAAAAGTATGAGAGATTAACTTGAAAAAAAGAAGCCTGGGAATTTTCGCCAAAACCTTCCCCTGTCTGCTGTGTTTCTTAGTCTTGATGATGCTGTTTTTGGAGTGATTCTGAAATGACGTGTGAAAATGTTCAAAGGACATTAAAACCTTTGTAGGGCTCTGTAGATGAAGTGTGCATTTCTTCTTTAATACGCAACAATTCCATTTTTGTCCAAATGTCCTGCTTGCAGGTCCTCCAGGAGATCGTGGTTTTTCTGGTAGTGTTGGACAAAAAGGAGAGAAGGGTGTTTCAGGCGTACCAACTTATGGCCCTGAGGGACTCCCAGGAACCCCTGGACGTCCTGGACCTGCTGGTCCCCCTGGTCCTCCTGGACCTCAAATTGACACAGGTATTCCTGCGCAGAGCTAAGTGATCAAACATTGGTTTTTCCTTCCCCTTCCAGGTTATGATGAGGATTATTCCAGGCCGTAACAGCTCGAGTCGTTTTCATTGTATGAAATGCCTGATTTTTCTTCATGCGCGTGATTCTGCACCACAGCTGCAATCAGTGTGAAATAAGTTGCTTGGTCAACTTTATTTTTGTGGACTAAAAACCACCTGATTGGTAAGAATACAAGGTAAGACAGAGAACAACTTTAAACCATAACAGCTGTCTGAATTTGCTGTTGTCTAAGGCCAGCCCAGGGATCCCTGTGAAATCTATCCTCCGGACAGGCCCACAGGTTAGTTCCTCAGGTACCCTAATCTAGTGCCATGGCAACATTCAGCCCCTCAAATAAAAATTCAATTCATCTTTCATCTTGCAATACTTCCCCTGCCAAAATGCTGATTTCTTTTTACTTTTTACTATTGATTTATTTTTTGCACTGTACTCCTTGCAGGGAATAGCATTAAATGGAGAGTGTAGGCTGTTACGAGCTTCAGACTTGGATAGGAGTATTGCTCTACTCCAAGCTGCTTTTCTCGTCTTTGGCCACAAGGTTTCGCCTGCTGTAAACATAATTCACTGGTTTTACATGGAGTTTCAAGACATGAGATCTGCTATAGACTTAATTAACATGCAGCAGGGGACAGTCAAATTATTACCTGGTTATGGTCTTAAAAAGAATTACAAGGAGAAGTAAATAAACTCAATAAAATAAAAAATCTGACCAAAACTTTTAAAATATTTTTTTAATACTGACTGACCAAAACTTTAAAAATATTTTTTTAATACTGACTGAAAATCAAAATAAACATCTTGCATACTTGATCAGTGCATATTTCAGTTCATTGTCCCAAAATGCGAAACAGTATGTGTCCATGCAGTTCTCAGCTATCAAAATCTATGCAAAACCACTGAATTTGTACTTGCCAAATGCATTGGTGTTTTACTGCTCTCTCCACATTTATGGCGACACTTGGTAAAGACATGTAAAAAGCCTTAAAATAAATTCAGGCTTGACGCAAAATTCCACTGAAAACAGAAGTTGTCACACTATCAGCATGCAATTATTTTTCCAATCAGGGCATTAATTTGTTACCCGAGATCCTCAGTTAAAATCTGAAAAAGGCAATTCCTCTTAGCCACGTAGCCAAAAGGGAAAGACAAGAAAGCTTACCATTGGAGAGATGTTGACGTTTCCAGAAGGAAAGAGCTGGACCTATTAATGCATTCATGTCTGTAGTTTGAGCAGTACTCTAAAAGTGCAACACAACTGTAGCATTGGCAACCAAAGATGGACCCAAGTTCATTTTGCTGGGGTGCAGCGTGAGTGACGGTAAGGGTGGTAAACCATAAAGAAGCATAATGAGTTTCCCTTTAAACAAACAAAACAAAAAAATATCATATCATGGCTTTTTGCACATCATTACCATGGCTGATAAATAATAAGGAGGGTGCTGTAAGTTCTGTTTTAATGTAAAAATGTTGATGCTTTCAAACAGAAGCCTCTCATCTTGCTCCAGAAGCTCAACCCTGATGGAAAACCAGAGCCAACTAACACTGATTTTGCTCTGTGAAACTTTGCTGCCCTTGCACTGTCCTTGTTAATTTCTCGATATAATTGCATGTTTCTGGGGAGGAAAAAAATCCCTCCCCTCCAGCAACAATACATTGTCATATTTTTACCCTGTCATAGTCAGTGCAGTTCAGAATAAGTAATGTAATGTAAGCTTTTTTGCACCTTTATAACAAAAATTAAAGACACACTCCGTAACTTTGTAGATATTTGCCCTCTGTTGCGCTCTCAAGGCTTTCGGCGTGACGTCACTGTCGTAAAAACAAATATCTATGGAGCCATAAGAGAAGTGTACTGAGGGTTTTACTTGCTCGCCAGCTGAAACATCAAACTCCGCATGTCCGTTGATAAACCATCAAACCGTTTTCTCACTGTATCACATCATCATGCCCAAATAACCCCGGACCAAGCATTTATTACTTACCAATCCAGTAGCAACACAGCTAGTTCAGCATCCATATATCCTGCTGTATCTCTAACGCTGTAACACCAGGTCTTAAAAGCTAATCCTACTTTGACCTAAACCGAGCAACCACTTGACAAAAAACATATTTCACAGCAGTGAAGGGAGGGACATTTTCTCTCGCCTGTGTCTTCTCCCAGCCTTCTGCTCTATGAGTGAGCAGGCAGCAGGTACAGCGGGAGGTGCGCTTTTATCAAGGACGACGTAACAAGGGAACAGCTTGATCATGAGCTTCAGCGTACAGCTCAGCATGCTGCAACTTTCCTTACCCACGATTCACAACTGCCGCAAGAACAATATGCCCTGGTATTAATCATCATAACGAGCCTTCTACAGCAGTGAAACTCCGGCAGCTTTCAGCTCTTGCAGCCCAGTTCCTTCTCCTCACTTCTTCTGATAGTGTCTTTTTTGGTTTCTTTGGTGGATCTGCCATGGCTCAAGTCTCAAAACCATAGGTTTTTTTATATCATTGGGTAGCGTGTAGCGTACTGCTGTAAACTCCCATGTAGTAACAGCTCCGAAAACGAACATCAAAAATGGTGTGTCACATAAACGTTTAAAAAGCATGTTTTTATGGTGTAAAAGTTACGGAGTGGTTCTTTAACAAACTGCAATTCCTTCTTGTCTAAGTTGCCGTGTGTGTGTGTTTGCAGATACGCCTGGCATCCCTGGCCCTCCAGGGCCACCTGGTCAGATAGGATTCCCAGGAAGCAAAGGGGTGAAAGGCCTCAGAGGTATGCAAAAAATATATTCATGGAAAACTATTTTCTCTCAAATCTTAACTTACATGTAGGTATTTTGTTTCTGAAAAAAAATAAATGTATCCAAATAGCACAATGGCAGCTTCAATATTTATTTTTATAAGGTTGCAGTGTGATTGTGTTTGACTTGTTCTCTTGTTCAGTTGCTCATTCATTGACTATGCATACTATATCTAGTATTAAGTGGTAATATTGTTTTTTTATTTGAATATGATAATGTTTTTTATTATCGTTTCACTTCCTCATATTATTAAAATCTGAATTATTTGAGCTCAGGCTGAAAGGAGACAAGTAGCTTCAACAATCAGGGTTTTCTGACCGATATCTGATCTTCAGTTTTAGGTAGTCTGACCTAAAAATACAGTTTTTACAGTGCTATGTGCTCTTATTATCAGTTTAAAAAATATATATATATTCTTAATGGTTGAATTTAAAGTTTAGTTATCTTTCCAGTAAGATATCAGCTTCACACAATATCTACATACAGCTGTATTCCAAGATTTTTTGCAGAAATTAAGCCTAATTTAAAAAGGATTGCAGTATATATCGTCAGATTACGGGTCCTTAGCATTCCAGTCTTTGTGTATATATTTTTTATTTTACGCATCTTACAAAAGAAATTAGAGATGGGTCAAACCTTTTTCCATCATGGGAGGAGAAGTGGAGTTGGTTGAGGAGTATAAATACCTTGGAGTTCTCCTGGACATCAGACTGTTTACAAGAAGCGGCAGAGCAGACTGGCAGTTTAGGTCCTTCAAGGTTTGCCGCAAGAGGCTGTAGAGAGATTAATTTCTTCAGTCATCCTCTGTTAGGGTAGCAGCATCAGAGCCAGGGGATGAAAAAGGCTCAACAATGTGATTAGAAGGCTGACTCCGTTCTTGGCATTTCACTGCAACACAGACTGCTACAGGAGACCTGTCAGCATTCAACGGGCAAGAGGCGCGGTAACACCTGGAAAGGTCGCCAGTCCATCACAGGGCAACATAGAGATAGACACGACAACCATGTACGCACACACTCATACCTAAGGGGCATTTAGAGAGACAAATTAACCTGACAGTCATAGTTTTGGAAGCTAATCTTGTTAAAGTCAGATTCACTTTTTTGAAGCAGTCTAGACTGAGATTAAAGGCAGGTTTTTTGTTTGTTTTTTTCGTTCTAATGTAATATATTCCATTCCTCTGCCGTTGGAGAAGAAGGGGCTTAACGGATGTCGCTTTTGTGTCAGTACCACCTCAGAATACTTACTTATGTAATAATCTTTGTATTTCTCCTTTTATTTCTCAAACCCTTTATCCTTCAGGTGACTTTGGTGACTGTAACTGTTTAGGAGGAGGAGGGGAAGTAGGTCTGCCTGGGTTACCTGGACGACCAGGAGCCAGCGGTAGGCCTGGCTTCCCCGGAATTAAAGGTTTGCCTGGTAACCTGGGTTCTCCTGGTGTCAGCGGAGGTCAGGGGGCTCGCGTAAGTAAAGATTTCAGAGTCTGCCTTTGAAATTGACGGACTGCTTTCGGTTTTTGGAAATAATTGCCACTTGAAATGGTTGGATGGGAGTTTCTGAGGTTTCACAGATAACTGGCGGTCTCTGCAGGGCCGAGAGGGCGAGAGGGGATTCACTGGGCGTAAAGGAGAGAAGGGGGAACCGTACTACCCCAGTTTTGGGGTGAAGGGAGAACGAGGGGCTCCTGGACTCAGAGGACCTACAGGTGAAACAGGAAAACCTGGCAGAGATGGTCGGCCTGGCTTCCCTGGAGACCCGGGAACTCCGGTAGGAACTTGCCGTCTTTGTAACAAATGAAACCGATTCAACTTTCTTGATATTTTCATTTTCTGCTCTTTTGTTGCTTTTCTCATCTTCCACATTTTTTTCCTAAGGGGGATGGTGGTGTTGGCACAGTCGGAGAGAAAGGCTTCCCAGGATATCCTGGGCCCAAAGGTCGACCCGGTGACCCTGGTGAACCCGGACTTGGCTACAGCGGAGCGCCTGGTTTCCGTGGAGAGCCTGGAGAGCCTGGCATACCAGGGTTTCCTGGGCAGCCAGGTCCGCCTGGAATGAAAGGTAAGTGATGATAGGAAGAAGCATCTGATGTGCTGAGCGAGTGGAGCCGTTTGAATTCCATGTCATGCTCTCCCCACAGGGCACAAACCCAGATCAAACATCCCATTGTCTCTTGTAACCCCCAAAATCCTCCAAAGTTATTTTAAAGGGATAAATAGCACCTTGTTGTTGCAGGACCGAAACACTCCGAGGCCTAAAGAGATGTCGAGGCTCGTGTTTTAGGTTTTCCCTACCCAGCAGATCCCTGCTCTTCATGCCTCAGATTCCTGTTAACTACTTTATTAATGCACTTTTACTCATCTGCAGTCAATAATCTATAATCCACAAGCTTCTTTAGTTGAGTGAATGATGCAGAATGATGAAACTGCAATTACTGACCTACACAACAACCACTGTGCTTCTTTAGTCTCAGAGGAGGTGAGAAAGTCGTAACACGTTTGTTTTATTCACACCTGATGTGTGGCAGACCTTCCTAACAGAACATTGTTTACAGACTCCTTATCTAATATAGAATGGAATAGAATAGTTTTTATTGTTATTAAAGCGGGAGACACAATCAATTCAACGGTGCTCCCACCGAGCCACCATACAAAGCTGAAATATAAATCGTAATAAAAAAAGACAAAAACAACAGAAGCTAAAAAAAGAAAGATAAAAGATGTAAAATAGGTGTTTTTCTTACTGTGGTGTATAAAATATACAGAAAAGAATATATAAGTAAGTAATTTAAAATGTGTTGTGGCTGTAGAGATTGCAAAAAGTCTGTAGAAAGATGTAGATCGTGTTGCTTGTTGTTTGACAGATTTACAGCAGTCTGTTAATGTGTGAAAAGACTGCCAGAATTATGTGTGCATAATTGTTAGTTGGAATGGAAATGGCAAATGGTTTTCTCGCTCCTTCTTTTTTTTTACATTTAAAAATCTGAAACATAGGACATAGTTGTGTGTCAAGAATACGTTGGACCGATTTTATGCAATTAAAGCCGCAAGTTTGTCGAGGTACAGTACGAATCTGTGTTTTTTGGTTTTTCAGTTTTTGAAAGCCAAAAGTAAAAATGTAATATTTAATAAATAAACAAAACACAGTGATGGATTTTTACAACAGCTTTTTAAGCTTTAATGTAAAATCGAGGATTTGTTTTGATTTGTTGCAACACCGTAAGTACAGTTTTTAGGTCGTGAGCAGGCACTGCAGCCAGAGAGGCGGATCCAACAGTCTTCTAGCCACTTCTTATCTATTTCTCAGTAAAATGACGAGAGGTAGTTATGTTAAAATTGTTACTTTATAAATCTTCCATAAAATAAATTAATACAAATAAACATTATTTTTCCAAATATGTCAGGCAGCTGAATGACTAAATACTATAAATAACGGGCCTGTAAGTTATTTGCTTCCCATGTTATGAGGGCGGAACAGAATATTTCAGGTAGCTGAAATATTTCATTCCCCCATGTATGTTTGGTAAGACCAAATTTCTTCATATTCACAAGTGCCCATGTTGAAGTGACTAACCACTGTTAAAGACAGATCTGTAAATAATTTTGTTCTCATGTTGTGAAGAGGGGAACTGAATATTTCTGGCAGCTGAAATAACAGAATATGAAAGTCAGGCTGAAATATTCCCCTTTTGCTAAAAAGGTTGTTGTTTCTTTTTAAAAGAGAGGAAATATGTCTCAATACGTCACAATGCCTAAATAATACATCTGCTACAGTAGATTACTTTAGACAAATCACAGCAGATTTCAGCGATCAAAAACCGGAAATAATAATAATAAAAATGATAATAATAAAATACATTTATCTGTTCAGGAAGCCAAGTTATCGTGTCCAGCAGTCATGTTTCCATCCTCATACATCGGGGATTAATAAAATTAACACGATGTGAAAGAAAATGATATTGGTGGCTGATATCCCTTTTTTTAAAACACACCTGCACACCCACAAGACCGTGTTTATTTGTATTAATTCATTTACTGGAGGATTAACAAAGTAACAACTTTAACATGACTACCGATCATCATTTTACCGAGAAATTAATCAGAAGTGCCGTGAAGACTCTCTCTCGTGCTCCCGACAAAGGGGGAAAATACTATTTCTTGGGAACTGATTTTTGCACAAGAACTCTTGCACCAGACCTGTTCCGCCGAAGGGACGTTTTTTTGTTTTAATCTGCAAATTATGAAACATTTACCATTTTTTCTTTCTCTACTTTGTGCTTTTCAAATTTGGTTTTAAAGCAAAAAAAAAAAGAAAGAAAACGAACTGATTAAACCGTGTAGGTTTCCTTCTTTGGTTTTTCTGTTTCAAAATAATACCTGAAAAAACAAATGGTAAATGGACTGAACTTATATAGCGCTTTTCTAGTCTTACTGACCACTCAAAGCGCTTTTACATTGAAGCCACATTCACCCATTCACACACCGACACCCAACATGGCTCGGTAGGACAATGTAGAATTTGGGCGGTTAAGTGCCTTGCCCAGGGGCACATCGACATGTGACTGGAAGAAGCTGGAATTGAACCTACAACCCTCCGATTGCAAGCCAACTACTCTACCACTGAGCCACAGTCGTCCAACTGAAAAGAATCAGAAAAAACAAATAATCAGTTCTGTCAATCCCACAAATCTAAACCTCAGGATGTTTAATTTCCTATAATACTCAGTTCTTCCTCTCTGGGACTAAACAACACAAGAAATCAGCAGCCGCTGGGCTTAATGAGTATGAATGACTGCTCTCACCCAAGGATGCTAACGCTAAACGTTGATTGATTTTGCTTTAATTATTACTGTTATTATCACTCTCAGGAACCGAGGGAGAATGAGGGAATCAAAGGGCAGATGCAGTGATAGATCGCTGTGCCACGCCCCCTCCTTCTCTTTCCTCTGCTGATGATGATAATAGTCTGTTTTTAACTGAACCAAGCATTTCATAATGCTTCTGCCTTAACTGGATGAGCCTTAAAAGTAATTGATACTGATTGCCTATAACTGTTTTGCAAATGACCCTGTCTGGCTTTGTATGCTGCCATCTTTTATGCCCCTATTTTTCTAAACAAAATACATGTCCATCCCTGTTTCTCCCTTCCTCCCATCTCTCCATCTGTCTCACATTCCTTGTGCATGTGTATCTGTCCAGGTGAAAACATCTGTGGAGGGGTTATTGACGCCGGAGAGGGAACGGGTGGGTAACTAACTTCCTCAGCCACCAGTCAGAGTAACGAAGTGGGGACAGAGTATGTAGCGTTATCGGAGGAACTGGTGGATTCAAAAATGAAGCCAGAAAAAAAATGCACTTGGAGAAATTATGGGAAGATTATTTATGTTCTCATATAGCCAGAGTTAATCTGTCCAGTGAGCCAAATTAAATGGATGTTTATAAAACATTTAGGTAACTACAATCCACACAATCTAGTTCTTATTTAAGACACTCCCAATGGCTGTGGATTTTAGCTTTGTAAAGTACTGTATAAGCAATTACATTTTTACAATTCAAGTCTTAACATCTAAAACAGAGTAAAATAAGAGTCATGGGAAACAGAAACTACATTTTCTTGCAATGCCAGGATTTAAATCCACCAAATCAAGAACTAAGATAATTTAATTCTAACATTAAAGTCACTGACTACAGGCTCATAGAAATAACTGTTTACTTAGAAAATATGAGCCACAGCAGAAAAGCCTGTTAAAGATTTTAAAAATGATATCCCAAAAATCTAGGAAACATAGAATGTAAGCTAAAAGTTGCCTACTCTTTTTTTTATATATCACAGATATATCTCCTTGGGATATTGAAACTTCCCCACTTGATAAATTGTATAATAAAACAATTTTGTGCCACCTCCTTTTTCCAAAATATCAAATTTAAATAGGTCCATGCAAATTCAGCTAAAAAAAACTTTGTAATAAAAAAAATTTTGCTTCTGAAATGGACCCAAACACAAGCTGAATGACTGATGTTAAATTGCATGTGTAATGCTAAGAAATATGAAAAAAGGTTAAAAGGAAAGGGTTAAATAAATACAAAAATCAGACCAGATTAAACTCTGTTTGAAAGAATCGTCAGATACATTTGATCTAATTCCTCAAAAATATCACAAAAAATGTAATTAACAAACTTGTAAGGGTTTCTGTTGATCAAACTTAGCGTGTTAGCGGGTAAAAAGAATGTTAGCTAGCTAGCAGGCTAGCCAGTGCTTTGGAAACCAAAAAACTGTTAAAAACAATCAGTAATCTATTAAATTATTCTCAACTGAAGTTTTTACAAAGTATAGTTTCTTCTAAGCTTTTTATCTAAATTTTTTTAAACAAAGGAGACAGCTAAGTTTATTAATGTCTTGAGGCAGGTTTTGTCTTTAACCAAATACTCAGGCCATGAAGACGCAGCCATATATAAAATAATACTTTTACTTCCCAGATAGCACACGTACGTCTTGCCGACGTCTTGCCGATGCATCAAGCTCTCCGAGACGTTGTATGGAGAGCGTTTTCTAATTGGCAAGATATCGCCAAGACGTCGGCCTTTGATCGAAAACGACCACCACCCGACGTCTCGGCAATCAATGAAAGCAGGGGCGCCCGCGGCCAGGCGTTCCATATATTTAGCCTATAAATAATTAATTAATACGACCTTTATTCATTTAGGTCGGGCCTTTTGAACTAGCTAGCATACAATATTCTACAAACCAATATGTTTACATATCAAATCAATAAATCATGGTTGAATGAAGCGCAGCGCCGTCAGGCTTTATGACAGACACTTCAGCTGCAGGCAGAGGCAGCAGGTGTCAGTGATGGCGCCGTTGCAAATATGATGATGCTTGGTAAGTGGGCAGTCTTCTCGCTGTCTGGATGCTGTCAGAAACTTAGTTGTGAACTTAGATTTAAGTTGGATATAGGCGGACGTTCGTTTCATAAAACGGATGCTCCCTCCAACCGAGAACTGCGCTAATAAAGCAGCTGCATCATCGCTCGCTTCTGGAGGCAGTGGATTCGGTTTTCAATAAATCTCCTTACATCCCAGAAACTACATGTGAGATCTACCAACAAAGTAACCCCAAAATATTAATAAATTGTTGGTTGGCACCGGAGGAACGTGACATCATATTATGTTACTGTAAAAATATATGATTGTCTATCTTCCAGTTCATGTGTCTGCAGTGTAGAATTTCTGGAACACCACTATGTTCCATGTACTAAAATCCCTTATGTTACATATACTAAATATACATTAGTTGTATTCATGTTAATAATAATGCATCAGTTTTATATAGTACTTTTCAAGACACCCAAACACGCTTTACATTACTGAATGCACTATTCATTCACTCACATTAATACTGCTACCCTGGGAAAGACTGATCACCAACTATCATTCATAGTCAATCATGAACCAGCTATGCTTTTACTGGAGGAAAAGAGCGTGAAGTGTCTTGCCCAGGGACACAGGAACAGATTCCCAGGAGTGATTCCCAAGAGGGATTTGAACCGTCAATCTTCCAATCATTGTATGACCATCTGAGCTAGCTGAATCCTGTTGTAAGATTTCAATAAATACGACTTTAGTCAATTGAAATTCATATTTCATTTATTTATAACAACAACATTTGAGGCCAAAACATGGCATCTGCCAAATGTGACGAACACGGGTGTTGTGTTTTACTTGCTCCTCCAGAAGGTGAGGAAGAGAAAGAGTTTAGATGAGGAAGAGATGTGAGCGGCCAGAACAGCGGAGGGACTCGGAGCTGTGTAAAAAAAAAAAAAAAAAACACACTTAGAAAGTATGTATCTGTGTGTGTAGAAGGTGTTTGTGTGTGATGTTATGGAAATAAACAAAAACAATGACAGCCATCAATAAAACAGTGTATGTATTTTTCCATAGCACGCAATATTGTCCTGTTTTCAGTATCAGCCAATTCAAATGCTTGCCCATCCCAGCAATTAGCAGACGACAGGCAGGGTACACCCTGGACAGATTGCCAGTCTATCACAGGGCTAGCTGTCGTAAATTCTAATTCAAAAATAATGTTTTAGTATCAGTCAAAATCATAGCATTAATTTCATCAAAAGACTTACCTATAGCTCTAAAGTCCTTGGCCTCAGCCTTCTCCCTTCCACCCTATCCTTGCTCAGCCGGAGCCAGTTCTGGATTGCTGCTTCCACTTCCGCCTGTGTGGTTTGTGGAAAGGCCCCATTTCTAAGAACCAAGGCTGCAAGAAAAAAACAAAAAAAAAACAAGAGTTAGGCTAAACCTAAGCTGGTCAGTGTTAGAGTTAATCGTTAACCACAAGAAATACAATTTTGTCAGGATTGAAGCAGTAGTGGACATAAATGCAGGCATTCTCGAAAGGATTTAATATCCAGAGACAAGTAGAAAATTGACGATCAAGTCAAGCCTAAACAAAGACACTGAACAAAGTATAAATAGAGGGATCACAGTGTATCATTCAAACTGAAAAACAGTTGTAGTAATACTTACTTAGTAGAATATCATGACTGTCTGCCCTTGATTCCTTCTGTCCCCTCCCACATCAATTCAATTTGGTAGCAAGATCAGGGGAAAACAATTTGTGGCATACACGCCACACACCTTTAAAACTGATTTCCCCCTAATTTTGGCCAGTTCTGCAATCTGAGAAAAATAAGAGAACAAATCAAGTGTTACCAAACAATGTAAATTCATGTCTTTCACATATGCCTGTGTTAATCTGGAACACATTACTGTGACAATCTTAACTGGATTTTTGCTCATTTGCTGCAGTTGAAAATATTTCAACTTATAAAAAACATTTGAGCATCTGATACAGTTTGGTTGTTTGACCAATAGGCTACTTATAAAAAAATGATGATCCAAAAAAGAATATTTTTTACTTTTTATAACTAATTCCTGTGGGGGGAACACATCCTGACTGATGTAACAGCAGTTGCCTTGGCAACGTATCACAACAGCCCACTCAGTCGTTTCTTTAGAATAACTTACAATTTTAACGGTTAAAAAACAACATTAACGTAATAATAATTGACTTAATATTTCTTTCTTTCGTAAATGACCATGGTATCAGTGGAATAATACCGAGGTGTCCACAATCAGAAATGAATGGAAGACGCTGAGGCATGAACCGTCCAATACGAAGCAAACCGTTTTAGTGGCCGTTCTAGTGTAAAGGAGGTTCAGTTTCAGTCTACTTTCTATGATGTTAGAAACCACATTTACTTCGTACAACAAGATATATGCCGACAGTAACCTAACCTATATGTGATAAGAGAACAGGATGTCGAAACAAAGATTTCAGAATATGACAGCCGATCGGCACACTTCTACCTTTTTCCAACCAGATAACGCAATGGAGGAAAAACAATAGGACTTGACCTTTCATTGGTGTCGGCTGTAGAAAAACTTGTACATATATCACCGGAAACGTTTAACTTTCACAGATTACAAGAAATTACTTTTTTTTGGCAATTTGTGGCTTACCTGAAACTCTGAAATTCACACCGACGACACCCCTGGACTGCAACTGATAGGATAGGTCCCGCCTTCTGGGGTCTTCCGTGTGTGGGTAGATCTGGGGCCGACTTAAAGTCGACGCAGCAGAGATGTTTGATGAGCAGGGGCTATGTATGAGAAATGAGCCCATGGGCCGATGCTTGACAGATGGTAAAAATTATAGGGCCGATGTCCATCCTTGGGCCGACGTCGGCAAGACGTACGTGTGCTATCTGGGTTGTAAATAACAGACGAAGGTCAACTCATCCACAGACATATTCATTACTCTGGGGATGTCAATCACGTAAAGTTGTTCAACAGGGATGTACTGTACTAGCAGGGTATATTACTATGCAATTTCTAACAGGGTGCTATGTTATTCTAAAGTGTTTGAAGCCCTTACTAATTCAGTGAAGGGATCTTCTATGTCTGGTAGCTCCGATAATGCTTGGAGATCCTTTCTGAAAATACTAATTTTCGAAGCCACATTTCTGACATAGCTGATCACTGGATATGAAGTCTTTTCCCACACATCACCTGCAACTTTTGAAATCATTGTCATGGAACACTCAAGGGAAGGTTCTAAAATCCCTTAATGAATCGCTGAGATTCAGAGGTAAAGAAGAAAGTTTTAGCGTTGCGTAATGTTGGGTAAAGTGCAGTGGGTGGTCACAGTCACCAGACAGTCACATTTCTTTGTCCTTGTTCTCCAATCAAAGCTGCTGAAACCTGCTGCACATTTTAACACCTCCCTCTGCTAAGTACTTCTAATCAAAGCGAGGTGAAGAAGATAGGCAGAGGAAAACTGCCCATGATCCTTGGACGCTCACCCAGACCGAATGTAGACGGCTAATCTGTCAGCTCTGTCATTTTCGATCCACACCTTTAACCCCGAACAAGTTTGCTACTAACAGCATTCACACTCACGGTTCTCACAGCCGAACTGACATTAACCAAGCTAAATCTAGCATGAATGGAAGCAACTGATAACCAGCAATGCAAACAGAGAAGGTATTCATCTGCTCTCAGACTGACTGATTGTAGACATGTGAGGGTATTCTAGTTATTAGTCATGTTTACCAGCAAATTTTGACCTTTAATATTTTGGCGGGTTTTTGATAGTAAGCAGTATTAAACTTTTTTTTTTTAATGTGCAGGTATGTGTAAAGCTAATTAACTGTTGATACTGGTGCAGATAAGGCGGGTGCTTAAGTGTGTACTTATCTGCAAATGTAATGTTAAATTATGATTTGTACTGTGTTCGTTCTGAATGTGTGAGTACTAACCTGTATGTGACTACAACCAGGGGAGAGGCTACCTTGTACCATATATGGTGAAACTGGTGACCCCGGTATTCCTGGTTTGCCTGGACGACCAGGTAACATTAATTCATATTTATATATGAATATACATTTTTAGATTATTGTGTTTGGAAAGGCATGCATGTCTGCCTGAGAAACTGTTTTGTTTGGGTCTAGTTCAACCTCTTTTCTATCTCAGGCCCCAGTGGTCAGCCGGGTTTCTCCGGAGGCCCTGGACGTCCAGGGTTTGATGGCCCTAAGGGAGAGAAAGGAGAGCCCGGTTTTGGAGGCCAAACAGGATCGCAAGGTAAACGGGGGCTGCTGTCTCTTGACTGATCACCAGTAGGGTTCCACCATGAGCCGAAATCCATAAGATAAAAGGAAGAGAGAGTGCATTTAAATGAAAAAAAGCCTAGTTTATACTTCTCCGTCTACGCGTAAATGGATAGACACAATGCCTTTATCCGTAAACGCAAGGGCTGTCCATCACCTATGCAATGACGGATATAGTAGAGCCCATTTTCGAACTATCCATCTCCGTCAGTGTAGAGCATATGCGTGTAATTGGTCAGTTCAGCAACAGCCAGAGATCGTTTCACCAGAACGGTGCTCTATAGTCCCTGAAATCAGTAGTCAATGCAGCGTTTGGGCACTACTTGTTTTATATTAAAATCAAAGGTTATCTAATCCTGTCTTTTGATGATTTTGAGCACAAGGAGGTGTAGAGAACAACAAAATAAACTGCTGTGTTTATTTACATGCGTTTTTAGAGTATTCTTTGAGCTGCACTTCTAATAAAAAGCTTTCCAGCTCAATCAAAACTTACTTTCTGTCGTCCAATTGCTCCTTGCTGGGGGGGGGGGGGGTTTGACCGTTCACAAACTGAAGAAAATCAATTGGCTGACCCCCTGCTGTTCTGGTGGGGAATTGCTTTGCAGCACTGAAAAACCAACGGAGGACTATAAACGACAAATGTCTCAGTTAATACGTCTGCACCTGGGTGCAAACTTGCTGACGAAGAGGGTAAACTAAGCTTAATCGTGTCCTGAGGATTTCAGGATAAAACAATGTCCTTGAGGTCCGCTGCAGGGTTAAGATAAAGCACCTCTTTTATTAGAAGTTAACATTGATTAAACATATCAACGAATCCGTAAACAGGAGCTAAAAGTGGAGGCTGCTGGAACTTGCTTGTATGATAAACTTAGCTTCTGCACTCGGACAGTAATTGATAGCTTGGACTTAACAGATTCCCATCATGTTCATTCAACAACGATAAGGAACAAGCAGTTGTTTTTTTAAACCTTCAGAGATTGAAGTCAAGAATCTTCTCTATACCCTCTTGTCCAATGGGGTCTGCTCGGCCCGGGCCGGGTCACCAGCACGTGGGCGGGCTCAGCGAATGTATGACAGTTTCCCCCTGTTGCCGCCTGCAGGTTTCCCTGGACAAAGGGGGGACCCCGGAGTTCCAGGTACTCCAGGAACGGGTTACGATGGCCCAAGGGGAAAAGATGGCATTCCAGGAGTTCCTGGATCCAAAGGCCAGCCTGGAGAAGTCCTGGGGGCAACACCTGGACCTTCAGGACAGGAAGGCAGACCTGGAATACCCGGAGACAAGGGCATGCCAGGGAATCCAGGAACACCTGGATCACCCGGTGGGTCTGAGAGGGAGAGACTGGAATGTTTTCTTTGTAAAACTTGATTAGTTGTTTTATTTGTGTTTCTAAATGCTATATTGACATTACTATCATTAACTTATTTTTCTTTAAATAATTTCCTTTTTTTTTATCTTCAGGTTTTGATGGACGCCCTGCCTTTCCCGGGTTGAAAGGAGAGCGAGGAGTCGATGGGCGGCCGGGTTTTACGGGTCCCCCTGGGTTGCCAGGTGACTCGACCAATGCCATTCCTGGTCCACCTGGACCTCCCGGCAGCATAGGACTAAGCGGACCACCAGGTGAGAGACAACATTGCCCTAATTACCGATTTCTCTCGCAAAATCTCTAATTCGCTAGAAAGAGTTTTGATGATTGTTTTTGTAAGCACACTTTTTTTTCCAGGCTTGGTTTTCAGGTGGAATTGAAATAAAAGTTCTGATTTGGTCCTGGCTAATGTTTTCGTCTCTCGTCCCTCCAGTTTTTCCCAGTGTCCGTTCATCCTTCTCGTTTCTCATCGTATTCCTTTTGCCTACTGCATCAGATGGCATGTTATTGTCTTGTGGATTGAAGTTCTCCATTACCCAACTTAATTGTTTTGTATCTCTCCTTGTTTCCATTTTTTCCCCCTTCTATCCTCCTTTTCCATACCTACATGCACCACCATCATCACCTCCATTCATCTTCTCCATCTCTCCACCTTTTACTTCTTGGTGCTGGGTCACTCGATATAGGCTGCCCAGGTGAGACACTCTCTCCCCGTCCATCCATTGTCCATCGTTTTCCCTCTCCTCTCCATCCTCTGCTTTATTGTCTGCATGCTTCTACTTGCTCATGTCTTAAACCTTTAGAGCTGCCTGCAACCCATTTCTCACCACGCGATAAACAAATGTCCATCTGCTCAAACAAGGAAGCCTGGAAGTCTGTTTTGGGGTGTTTGTTTCAGTCCCAAATTACTTAGAAATATGTTATATTTGAGGTCATTTAGCAGTTTCTTTACAGACAAGTAGTCATCTTGCCTTGCAAAAGTTGTGGATTCGATTCAAGCTTTCTCAGACCACATGTTGATGTGCCGCTAGGAAAGGCATTTAACCCCTCAAATGCCAATTGATCTGTGCATTGGTATATGAATATGTGCCTGTTTTTGAACATGACTGGATGATTGTAGCTCTAATATAAAGTGCCTTCGAGTGGTTTGTATAAGTGTGATAGAAAATTTATAAATTCAGTCCATTTACTTTGTGCAAGAAGAGGCAATACTGAAATCTCCTACTGGATGAGACATTCAGGGTCTGTTAGTCCTGCTTTTGATATTTTCTCATATCATTATTTTATATGGGTTTTTGAATACTCTAATGTTCACAATATGGAGCTCACAATTACACGAAACAAAAGTAATGTAGGATTGACGTGGATTACATTTGCATCAGTGTCATGCGATAGAAGTATGCAAGTTTTCTTACCTTGAAGTTGTGATCTCGAAAGGAAAGCAGTTCATCCCACCCCACTCAAAGATTCACTCAGGGTTTTGACCTAAGATGGATAATTTATTTATGAAAGCTTCATAGATGAAAAAATCCCTGAAAGTCTGTGCTTGCTTTCTCAGTTCCAGTAAGATGTTCACATAAAGTCATCATGAGCGTAACCATCATATTGACAAATCATTAATGCTTTGGACTGTTCAGTTTCCAGTGGAATGATTGAAAAAAAGAAATCATCACATGGATGGATGGAGGGATGGATGGATGGATGGACGGACGGACGGATGGATGGTGTAAAATCAAACTTGTACACTCAAATGTTATTTTTACAGTTAATTGAGGCTCTTCGTTTTACAATCATTCTAACTGAGAAAATTAACCTTTTCAAGCATTAACAAATTATATTTTGATCTTTTTTTCATGATGAGTTCATGTAAAGAGATGGAACTGTATTTTGTTTTGTTTTTTTCTGCTGCCAGATCTAACCCACATGTTCCAATTTTACAGTAATCAGTACCTAATGTTGTTGTTGGGTTACCTTTAGTAGGTTTGTTTACCAGGAGTCTTTTGCTCGAATGCTGTGTACCTTCATTGCTGCTGCGCTTAGAGCCAAAGCTTTTTTTTTTACCTTCTTAAAAAAACCTAACTACTAATTATTATTTTCAGCACATCTGAACTCATATCAAATTAGCTTTGTCTGACATCTGCTGATGCTGTGATGTGCTGAAAATGGGTTCTGTTTTTTTTAAGAATGTAAAACTTTAGTTGTTAGGAGGCTGCTCTGCACTGTAAACCCCAGGTGGCGGAGCCTCACTAATATAGGCTGGAACTGCAGTCAGAGTCAGTTCATGTTGATAATTACTACAGATGCACCGATTGCACATTTCCAGGATTGGCGGGATTTTATTAGATTCATCCAACCTGCCCAATCCGATTTCTCCGTAAGAGCTTTTTTTGTTATTTCAGCTGTTGTTATTGGATCAGATGAAACAAATGAAAAAGTTCCAAGAAAAACTAGGGATGCAACGATGCCACTTTTTTCAAGCCGATACAATACCGATACTTGGATTTGAGTGCTTGCCAATACCGAGTAATAATTCTGATGCTTGTACCACACACACAAAAAAAATGCAATGAATTAGAAGACAGGTTTCATTTTCTTCTCGGCTTGTTATAACAAATGACGGTGAATTAGATTTAAAAAAAAGAATATTGATAAAAATGACCACAAAACGAAAATTTCAAGTGAAAAATAAACATTGTCTGTTAAAATATTTGAGAGTTTCCACATTTTAAGTATCAAATCATGCTATCGGTTATCTTTATCCGATACCAGTACAGTACATAAGAACGGTATTAGACCCGATACCCATTACTTGCATCACTATTGGTGCATCTCTAGTTACAAAAAATGACAGCGAATTAGATAAATAAATAAAACATTAATAAAATGACAACAAAACTAAAATTTCAAGCGAAAAATAAACCTTTTCAGTGTAATTATTGCAGAGTTTCCAAATTTTAAGTATCTGTTCATGGTATCAGTTAACTTTAACTGACACAGATATGAGTACATTAACATTAGGGCTGGGTTTGGGTTTAAATTTCAAGAATCGATTCGATTTTGATTATCAAGAGTTAGAATCGATTATCACGATCCAATCTGATTCGATACGATTCAATCTGATCCAGTTCGATATTGATATGGGTCAGTGCTATTAAAAATGCTTATTTGAGCTGTTCTCTTAATTATATGCTTGTAATTTAATGATGCAACACGATTGAGTAACAGTTCACCAGGGGAAACTGTATTAACCCTTTCAGACACAAGACTTAGAGTAGTCGTCTGGACTTTCCCTTTCTATTTTAACTTTAAAAAGGGCAAACTATTTAAAAAAATATATTTTTTAACGTGTTAATCAATTCGATTTGATTTCTATAAGAGTCAATTCAGTATATATTTTCAACACAGCAATAATTAGAACAGCTTTGGCCCCGATAGCCGATAACTGTATCGATATCTGTGCATCCCTACTAAAAACAAGAAAATCTTTTAATTCCTTGCCGCATTTACACTAGTTTAACGATTATGTGCACGTACATCTGTTTTGATTACACTGTCACTGTGGAACTACTTCTTATGATGATAAAATAAAAGCAAAAAAAAAGATTTAAAAAACATGGCTGATTAAAGATACTTTCAGTTGCACCTAACATTTTTCATTTACAAAGATATACATTTTTTTATAAATTTAGTTTAAGAAACTTTTAAAAAAAGTGTTCATCTCCATCAGTTCCAATTTGGCGAAAATTGTAAAAAAAGAAAAAAATTATCTGTGTCAGGGGCCATACAAAATTATTGCAAGGGGGTCAAACAGCCTCAGCAACACACCTCAAGCACCTCTGTTCTAAATGCTAGTAGAGCTCTCGTGAAGACAGATTGCTGCCAGCGAGTAACGGCCTGTCCCGTTGTGTTCCATGGATCAGAAACAGATCCCTCTGATCAGAGTAAAAAAAAAAAATCATCTGATCCAATGCTTCCTGACAAATCGGTGCATCTGTAAAAGTTACACAGTTGTTCTAATAACTGCTTAGCCACTGAACATCTCTGGATACCGTATGTATCCAAATGAGGCGCATCATGCTTATATGTCTGTGTTGCATAGTGCATAAAACCCAAACAATGTAAGCAAACAGTTTTTACATTGTTTCCTGCAGTCTGCCACACTGTCAGCGAGTGCTTTTATTTAGATAGAAATACTGTTGAGCTGATTCCTGTCATTTTTCTTGATAAACATGAATATTTCATTGGAGGTAAGTTGATGTATTATGGAGAAGGTGAGTTTTGTTTTTTACTTCTATGGATTTTTTTGTTTGTTTGTTTGTTCTAGATCTAAATAAGTTTAATGTTAATGTGATGCTCGTGTTTAGTTTTTACAGAAGTTGAGTCTGACCTAATCTATACTCATCCCAACCTGCACCATCATCAGGTTTTCCTGGTCGGAAAGGTGAAAGAGGCGATCCAGGATTCTCTGGCCCCGCTGGAATGAAAGGAACCCCAGGACCTACTGGTTTTCCTGGAGGACAAGGACCAAGGGGACCCCCTGGACTACCAGGCCCAGGAACCATTGACGGAATCCCAGGAACACCAGGAAGAAAGGGTAAGGAGAACAATAACTGTCCCCCTGTCCGGTTCCTACTTGTGTGGTTCTAATGAGCTTATAACAAAGAACACAATTCCTATCTGCAGGTGAGAGAGGTTTGCCCGGAGTCATGGGTTTCCCTGGACGACCGGGTCGTCCCGGAACGCCGGGATTTCCTGGTGAGAAAGGATTTCCCGGAGACCGTGGGAGAGATGGATTTCCTGGACCTCCTGGACCGTTTGGACCGAAAGGTAAACTTGACTTGTGCTGGCATGGTGAACCCTGTGGCTTGGAATCTGTATGTAAAACTGCAAACGGCAGAAACTCCTCCAGCAGAGGGCAGTAAAACACCCTTAAACTTATCCATTTTCGCAGGTGAAAAAGGAGATCGTGGTTTTTCTGGTCTTCCAGGCCCTTCTCCTGTAGTGTCACGAGGACCGCCAGGAGACCCCGGAGCCCCCGGCCTTCAGGGCTTTATTGGACCCAGAGGTACCAAAGTATGAGGGATTGCTGAGAATTCCACGACGCAATCTTCTGTGGTTCTGTAATTTCTACACTAAACATTGTATTGTTATAACTCTTTTTGTAAAGTGCCTTGAGATGACATCTGTTGTGAAATGGCGCTATATAAATAAACTGAATTGAATTGAAAACAAGAAAAAAATCTGTTTATTACCTAAATATTTCCCAGAATCTCAATGTTTCAACAGAAAGGTGAACATTTTGCATCCACGGAGGTCTTTATCTATTTAACGTCCCTAACTCTATGTTATAGTTGACTTAACATGCTTTTCATGCATCTGTCCAATCTGTATTCACATTTTTCTAAACTGATTATACTAGGAATGCAACAATACCATTTTTTTTCTTGAATCGATACCGATACCAAGTACCAATGCCAATACTTCTACCACACAAAAGAATCGTAATTGGAAGACAGGTTTTGTTTTTTTCTCTGCTTGTTACAATAAACAATGGCACATCTGATAAAAATATTAATAAAAATCACCACTAAACAAAGATTTCAAGTGAAAAATAAATATTTTATGTGAAATTACTGCAGTTTCAAACATTTTAAGTATCGGTTCATGGTATCAGTTAACTTTAAAGAGTACGTTAGAACGGTATCGGCCCGATACCAGTATCATCATGGGTATTGGTGCATCCCTAGAATATACAGTTAACACAGCATCGATGTGATGTGGCCATCCCATTGGAACAAGGAGTCAAGGAAATTATTTTTAACAGGTTCATATTTTCCAAACTAAATCTAGAGAGGGTTTCATCTCTACAGACCTTTATCCAGAGCACACCAGAACACAAAAAACCAATATCAATATTTAGTTTGTGTTGATAAATCCATGTTGTGAGGGAAAACATTAATTGTATATTTAAATGGAATGTCAGTATTTCACTAACAGAATGTGTTTTGAGATAAAAATCCTCTATTTGTAATGATTATATGAATGTCTTGTTTGAGTTAAGAAAACTGTTTTAAAAATGGCACGAAAGAGAAAATGCAACTTTCTACTTTGATCAGTTGTTTCCCAGTTTTGTAAAAGCCGACTGACCTTTGTTGGGTTTGTAGGTGACAAGGGACTGTCAGGTCTGCCTGGTCGTCCAGGTCAACCCGGACGTTCCGGCATCGCCGTGGAGAGCAAAGGTCAGCCTGGAGATCCGGGATTCCCGGGCCGACCCGGGCCGCCAGGCTTTCCCGGGCTTAAGGGAGAAAGAGGAATCATGGGATTCCCCGGCATGGCTGGACCGAGGGTGAGAGAACCCAATTTTGCTCTTTATGTTAGCATTTAGCATGATCCGGTTGGGGGACTGATGCTGTGACTGCTTCTTCAGGGTGACGATGGCGCGCCTGGATTCCCTGGGAATCCTGGAGAATTCGGCCAAGCAGGACCCAAAGGTGAGAGTGAGCGGCAACTTTTCTTCGCGCCGCACATCAGCTCCGCTCCTGAGTACTGTTAATAATTGGGACCAATCACCATTTTGTTCATCAGGTCTACCTGGAGAAACATTCGGCTATCCTGGAGCACCAGGCGCAAAAGGCCAGCCAGGAGATACAGGTTTTCCAGGTAAGATTTGCTTTGTTACTATGAGGCCAGAGAGTTGTAACATTGAAGTTCGATATTCTCCTGGATATCCGACATTAGCTGATCATACAACTGTATCAAAAGTATTGTCTTTTCTAGATGAATAACCACTAATCAAACCATGAGCATGTGGATTTAAAGCTCGCCACTTTTGTTTTTTAGGCCATTAGATGGAATACTCCAGCAGCTCATTTTTTAATTTTTTGTTTTATGTAACAACTGAAAGCATGTACACTCACTGGCCACTTTTTTGGGCCCACCTGTCCAACTGCTCGTCTACAAAAAATGTCTAATCAGCCAATCACATGGCGGCAACTCAACGCATTTAGGCATGTAGACATGGTCAAGACAATCTGCTGCCGTTCAAACCGAGCATCAGAATGGGGAAGAAAGGTGATTTAAGTGACTTTGAAAGTGGCATGGTTGTTGGTACCAGAGTCTCGTCTGAGTATTTCAGAAACTGCTGATCTACGGGGATTTTCACACAAAACCATCTCTAGGGCTTACAGAGAATGGTCTGAAAAAAGGAAAATGTCCGTTGAGCGACAGTTCTGTGGGCGAAAAGGCCTTGTTGATGCCAGAGATCAAAGGAGAATGGTTGGTTCGAGCCAATAGAAAGGCAACGGTAACTCAAATAACCACTCATTACAACCAAGGTATGCAGAAGAGCTTCTCTGAACGCACAACATGTTGAACCTTGAGGCACATTGGCTACAGCAGCAGAAGACCACACCGGGTGCCCCTCCTGTCAGCTAATAACAGGAAACTGAGGTTACAATTCGTAAAGACTCACCAAAATTGGACGATAGAAAATTGGAAAAATGTTGCCTGGTCTATTGAGTCTTAACTTCTGCTCCAACATTTGGATGTTAGGGTCAGAATTTGCTGTAAGCAACATGAAAGCATGAATCCATCCTGCATTTACGGTTCAGGTTGGTGGTGGTGGTGTAATGGTGTGGGTGACATTTTCTTGGCACACTTTGGACTAAGAAAATGAGTTCACTGTGCTCAAATGTCCTCCACAGTCACCAGATCTCAATCTAATAGAGCACCTTTGGGATGTGATGGAATGGGACATTCCCATCATGGATGTGCAGGTGACAAATCTGCAGCAACTACGTGATGGTATCATGTCAATATGGACCAAAATCTCTGAGGAATGTTTCCCGTACCTTATTGAATCGTCGCCAGGAAGAACTAATGCAGTTCTGAAGGCAAAAGGGGGCCCAACCCGGTACTACACATGTGTACCTAATAAAGTAGCCAGTGAGTGTATATCAAGAGTAAAGGAAAATGATCGGGGACTGTAATTCAAGCAAAACTGTCAGTTGTTGTTTTGTTTTGTTGGTTACCTTAACTGGTCAAATTAAAAATCCTTGTGTTGAACAAGGCACAATGTCTATACCAGAGATTGAATCCGGGCCACAATCTTTTTTTAAAGAAAATTAGAATAAAAAAAAACTTTTTTGTATCTTGAAAAAGGGAAAAGCAAAAGAAAGAGGAAAAAAGAACATGAAATAAAAGTAGGTTAAGATAGCTTGAAGACAAGTGTATTTTATGCATTATTATACTGTATACACTTTTTCATTATCATAACTGCCGATTAATTAAAGTCCTAAATTCAGTATCTCAAAAAATGAGAATACTGGGAAAATGTTCAATATTAAAGACCACTGGTGCAATCAGTTCATAATTAATCTGCTCTGACACACATAAAAACCAAACAGGGAAACATAGTTTTAACTGGAGAGAGGTCTTATTACAGCTGCCTCTATTTGACCCAGGTTACAGAAACTCATGAATGGGAGATACGTGCAAGTATCTCATTAACACACACCACATCCAAGGGACATACAAATAGAAGTGAAAATTTTCTTTTGTTACATATATTTTTCTGAAAGCTACTGTATAAAAATCTGTTCCATACATGTTTTTGAAAGTTACTGTATATTTATACAGTAGTTTCAGAAATATGTAAAAACATATTTTACATAATTCTTTTCTGAAAAATACTGTATAAATTATTTTGTTTCCATATTTGAAAGTTACTGCATCTATGTTGTTTCATGATGTTCTTAGGCTGTTGCGTATATATATATATTCTGTTTTGTTACATTTTTCAAGAAACTTGCTAAATATGCAAAGGAGCTATTGCTTTTTTTTTGCTGATTTTTTTTTTTCTTCCTTTTTTCTTCTTCTGGAAATTACAACTGAGAGCTTATATTTTCAAAAGCCAGTTTCTGCTGTTAGTATCCCTCCCACCCCCGAGGTGGGGGTCCTCAGAGTTGATCAAAAATATGCAAGGGGTACAGGACCCCAATAAGGTCCAATAAGGTTGAGAAACACTGTATTAGAATATATTCAATTCAATTCCCTTTTGTTTATATAGCACCAATTCACAACAAATGTAATCTCAAGGCACTTTACAACAAAAGTCATTTCAATACAATTATGCAAACATTCCAATCAGTTAGGTTTTCTATGTAAAGAATCCCAACAGATTGCATTGAGTAATTGACGTGATGTTGTGCCCTGATCATGCAGACTCCAACCACAGCTATTCCTCAGCAATCCCTCCCTAGTAACCAAGGGTTAGAAGCTGATAAAACAGAAAGAAAAAAAAACATATAAAAAAGAAGAAGACTGAAAGTGGAAAACAGTTTGGGACTTGACTTAAAAGACAGAACTGTGAGAGAGCAAAACAACAAAGATGGCAGCGGCTCAAGAACGGACCTTGTTTGAAACGGGTTTGTGATCAACTTTGGACAATTTACTCCTGGGCTTTTCTTTTAGAGATGGGCAGATAGCGGCACCTAAGGCCTTTGTTTATACAGACAGGTGTATGGCGGACTTCCCCATTGAATATTTTCTGCTGCTATGAAATCATCACGTTGCATGTTGCTGTGATCTTAGTACTGTCAAATTGCATGCAGAGATGGTTTAAAAGACAACCATATGTTCCAACCTTGCCAGACAATGAAAAAGATAACATATACAATACATACATACTGGAAAAAATAAAAAATAAAATCGACCCTTACATAGCTCTATGCTGTGGCACCCTGAATCTTATAAATGAAGTATATTTATTAAAATTTAGAGCAGAAAAATCCCTCAACCAGATCCATTTAAGTTATTTTTAGAAAACAAAACAAGGCTCAAATGGTTGAACGTTGTATTAAATAATGATTCATTTGTTTTTTGACTGTGTTAAACACTCAGTTTCAGGTCTGACATCATTAAAAGAAACTAAAGAATGAGCTCTGTATTGCCGTATCATCGCTGGTGATAATATCTGAGCTGTAATGAAGCAAAAACTTCACTAATTTAGAAAGCCAAGATGGAAGAGGGGGTAGAATCAGTAGTCAACTACTTTATATTAGCACTGTAACTATTACCCAACAGAGTTCTATTGATGGAGCAGCTGAGGTGGGTTCCAATAAATCAGCAAAGTCTCCCATACTATCATTTTATAAGGCGTGTAAGTATTTATCCCTCTTTGCTTATTTGTGCTTTATGTGTATGTGTATCTTATCTCTAGGGTCTCGAGGGAACAATGGTGAACCTGGAGACAACGGCTTTCCAGGACGCCGTGGTTCCGATGGACAAAAAGGCATTCCTGGTGACACAGGACGGACTGGATTAACGGGTAAGACACAAAACCCAAAGACGAGGCTGATAAAAGACGGGACACAATCGTTTTATTGACTCGTCCCTCTGTAGGCCCGTCGGGTTTCCCGGGGATGAAGGGTCTGCCCGGATTACCTGGGAGGAGAGGAGAAGACGGGTTTCCAGGTCTGCCCGGAGGTCCTGGTGGCGGTGGTCTTAAAGGTAAGTTTAAAAACCTAGTTTGAGTTTTATGACCCAGCCAGTTCTTTGGAGGCGCTCACTATGTGGTGGTCTTCTCAGGTTTGACTGGAGCTCCAGGGTTGGATGGACTGAACGGCCTCGCTGGTCCCAAGGGCCTCCCT
Source organism: Apricaphanius iberus (assembly GCA_028564705.1). Taxonomy (NCBI): domain Eukaryota; kingdom Metazoa; phylum Chordata; class Actinopteri; order Cyprinodontiformes; family Aphaniidae; genus Apricaphanius; species Apricaphanius iberus. The sequence goes on from JAPXFQ010002314.1 coordinate 1,270,242, forward strand.
GGAATCCCAGGCAAGAACCATGTTGAACACACCAACTCCCAATTGAGTTAAACTATTGCTGTAAAACAATTTGGAATGAACTTGAACTTCCAAAAGCCCCCCTGAAACGATACTACCAAAACACCACATTTAGAAGACAATTGTTTTTATTTTTTTATTGAAACTGCATGTGTAGAAATGTATTATTTATATTTTCATTGAAAATAAATTGATGGCGCTTACTTCTAGCTGACGCAGACATATTTTTTTAGCTGTGAAGGAAAGATAGGATAGGATGTAGATAGGATATATTCTTCTTCAAACGCAGGGTTATTCAGTTTAAGGCTGTCCACTGTTCCAAAGTGAGACTTGCAAAATTCATTCCTAATATTAGTCCTGTTTGTGATTGATGCAAGAAACCAACGGCAACCCTTTCACACATATTTTGGTCCTGTTTAAAACTCAGTATTTTCTGACAGTCAGTATTCAGAGCACTGTTAGATGTCCTAGAAGCACTCATAAAATTCTGCAATATTTTGGTGTAACCCAAAGGATATTAATTTTAATTACAGGGCAAAAAAATATATAATAGCCTTCGGGACTTTGATTGCAAGGTGATTGATTCTTCTTAAATGGAAAGAGCAATACCCTTTAAGCTGTGGATCAATGACCTTATGTACTATTTGGTGTTAAAGACAAATCACTTTTCTATAAAGGGCTGTGCAAAAGAATCTTATGCCACTCGGAATCCCTTCCAAGCTATGTGGAGAAATTCGATGTCACTACTGTTTACATAATTCCCAACTAACCCTGTATTTCATGTATTTTAGAACTGATGGACTTTTTCTTTTCATTTTTTCCTTTTTCTTTATTCTCATGGATTTTTTTAAAGCAACCGTTTTGGTTTTCTTTTCTTTATGAGTTGTAATTTACAATAGCATATTTCAGATATATAACTCAGAGTGGTACAGTAACAGCGTAGGGGAGTAGGGTTGGTATGTTCTGTATACATCGTTTGTTTGCTCTCCTTTTTTTAAAATGCAAAATGCTAAAGAAAAAGACCTGGTCCAAAGATGAAACAACTGAAAGCAGCAATGAGACTGTGCTAATTGTTGCACATTGCAGATACGACACGTGAACCTTTTTTAAAAACTTTACTGATCCCGTTGTGTCTAGGTACAACCATAGGTGGAGGTCCTGGTGCCCCTGGTGTGCCAGGACGGAAAGGGGATAGAGGTGTTTCCTACCCTGGACAGCCTGGCTTCCCTGGACAAAAGGGACAGAGAGGAGATCCAGGTGAGTTGCAGATCAGGAAACATCACAATGCTAATGTTGGACAAAAGATGAATGATGACTTTTGTTGTTTTGTGTATCAGGACCTTTTGGGGCCCCGGGGTTCCCTGGATTACCCGGACTTCCTGGAAAGGATGCGGAAAGAGACATCCCTGGGCCTGTGGGAGACCCTGGACTTCCTGGATTAGATGGAGAAATCGGTGAACGTACTTTACAAATCTGCTTATCTTCTCTTTCTTCCTTTTAGCCATTAATCTCATAACATTCCTCTTTCCACTCCAGGTTTTCAAGGTCCTCCCGGTCCTCCCGGACCGCCCGGTCCAGGCACGACACAGGGAGACACTGGAGACCCAGGGCTCCCGGGTTTCCCAGGATCCCCCGGACGGAAGGGTGAAACAGGATTCCCCGGCGGCCCCGGATTCCCTGGCCTCGCAGGGTTAAAAGGTGAAGTGTTGCAAGTTCATAAAGTGCAACTGCTAAAGTACAATTATTGTTTTCCTTTCTACGACACAACAAAGTAGTGAATAACCAAGTGAACCATTCTGCCTTTCAGGAGCTCGAGGTGAGAACGGACCAAGTGGCGGTCCCGGTGCCAAAGGATTCCCTGGTGAATTTGGTTTCCTTGGCCTCAAAGGTCGTCGAGGATCATCAGGTAAGAGCAAGAGGACAGCGCATGATAATGTTCCCCTGTCTTTATCTCTGCCGCTATCAGGCTCATCGTTTCGTTTCCCTTTATTTGCTTTTCTCTCCCTTCCTCCCTGTTTTCAGGGCGACCAGGACGTAAGGGTCCTCCTGGGATCTTGGTGCCGAATGGACTGGACCTTCCCGCCCCTCCTGGAGACTCTGGGTTTCCTGGAGATTTTGGACAACCTGGTGATAGGGGACCGCTTGGACAGCCTGGTTTCCCCGGACGTCCAGGTCAGTGACAGGCAGCTGTTCTTGAAAGGTGGTATTTGCTGGATGTGTTGGTTGCTTCCTCCCTTAGGCACATTATCTAGATGAAGAGGTAGATTCTGATTTCAACATTTATGCTTTTTTGTATAGCTCTGTGAAATGCTCGAAACACTTTCTTACCATTTCGCAACTATGTACTATTTAGTCATTGTCTATAAAATCCCAATTACATGAGTTTGAGTTCAATTCAATTCACTTTTATTTATATAGCGCCAATTCACAACAAATGTCATCTCAAGGCACTTTACAACAAAAGTAATTTCAGTACAATTATACAAACATTCCAATCAGTTAAAGGTTTTCTACGTAAGGACTCCCAGCAGAGTGTGATGAGTCATCAATGTGAGGTTGTGCCTGGATCATGCAGACTCCAACCACAGCTATTTCTCAGCAATCCCTTATACTGAGCAAGCATGTAGCGACAGCGGAGAGGAAAAACTCCCTTTTAACAGAAAGAAACCTCCAGCAGATCCTGGCTCAGTACAAGAGGTCATCTGCCCCGACCGTCTGGGTGTCTGAGAAGAAAGAGAAGAGACAGCATGGAGGATGCTCGGTGACTCTGAGCATCATCTGGACCGATTTTCCCCATCCAGCATGGGACTCTATAGCTGTGCAGGGTACCAGACCATGTGGAGCGTCTATGGGGAGAAAAATACTGAGAGAAAACTGGGTTAACAATAGCAATAACAGCAGAAAAAAATATATCTGGAGAGTAGTAGAAGAGAAAAGTAGAAGAGAGAAGAAAAGCGGTCAGTCTGTCCTCCAACAGTCTAAACCTATAGCAGCATAACAACAAAAATAGTTCAGGATAACCTAAGCCAGTCTAACTATGAGCTTTATCAAAAAGGAAGGTTTTAAGCCTTGTCTTGGAACTGCATTCTGAGAACGAAGTGTTTTGTTAGGAACATATGGAACAATCAGATCTCTGATGTACGATTGAGCTTAATTATTTAGGGCTGGATTTAACATGGAGCCAGTGGAGAGAAGCCAAAACAGAAGAAATGTGATCTCTTGGTTGGAGGGATGTGAATGCATTAGGCATGCACTGTAATTGAATAGTTACTGCAAAGTTACTGTTCTTTCAAAGAGCAACTGAATCACATTAAAAGGAATCTGGAAATGTGTAAAAAGAATTATGAATGTACATTATTCTGCTGTAGGTTCGAAGGGTCGTCCTGGCTCTGCGGGTGACCTCGGGAGGACCGGATCTCCCGGTTTTCCTGGACCAATTGGGGATCCAGGCTCCCCTGGTTTCCCAGGTACCACTGGAGATCAAGGTAAGTTTGTTTGTTTTTCCCATAACACTGAAAACGCTTTTCCTGTTTTGCTCTTTCATTGAAAGGTACAACTTGAAGAGTCAAATGAACACCTCTGAAAAATGTATGACAGTAGAAAAGGTACTTTAAGATTTCCCTGCAATCCAGTTTGTACCAGATGCAAATTTAGTGCACTTCTCACAACCCTATTAAGGAGCTTCGACAAAATCATACGTTGCAAGAAATTAAAACCAAATCTATCAATTATTCCAAAACTTTCAAGTCACTTAAATCAAAAGTTTTCAAATTTGAGCTGTAAAATATATTAAGGCACAATATTCATGAGTTCAAAGTTACATTTGCAAAGAATGGCTTGGATGGAATCTCTGGTAGGATATTATATTTCAAGAGTCATGTATGCAAATTCTGCATGTCATTCCTATGTTTTGCCTGTTGAATAGACTTTGAATATCCTTGATGTCCATCGTACAATTTGGCAAAAAAGAGTATTTGACAGCCAGTGATTGATCAACTTGATACGCTTAAAAAGATGAGAGAGGTCTGTATTTTTTATCATAGGTACATTTTATCTGTGAGCAACAGAATGGAAAAACCAATCCAGAAAATTAGAATATTTAAAGCATTTATTTTTAGAAAGGTGTAAAAAATAAGTATTTGGTCAATAACAAAAGTTTACTTCCATACTTGTAACTTTGGTTGGCATTGACAGAGGTAAGCATTTCCTGTAGGTCTTCACCAGGTTTGCACACACTGTAGCTGGTATTTTGGCCCATTCTTCAATCCAGATCTCTAGAGCTGGGATGTTTTGGGGCAACACATACTTTCAACCCTCTCCACTGATTCTCTATTGGATTGATGTCTGGAGACTGGCAAGGCTATTCCAGAACCTTGAAATGCTACTTTTTCGCCCAGGTGGTGTGTTTGGGACTGGCCTGAAGATCCAGACAAGTTTCGTCTTCCATGCTCTCACTGATGGAATATTGTTTTTGCCCAAAATCCCATACATGGCTCCTTTCATCCTTTCCTTAATATGGACCATTTGTCCTGTCCCCTATGCAAAAAAAGCAGCCCCAAAGCATAATGTTTCCACCCCCATGTTTCACAGTCGTTATGGTGTTCTTCGGATGCAACTTAGCATTTTTCTCCTTCCAAACACAACAAGTGGTGTTCATACCAAAAAGTTCTGTTTTGGTCTCATCTGACCAAATGATATTCTCCCAATACTCTGGATCATCCTGGCCTGGATACGGGCTGGATTTTAAACCATGAGGAAGTAGTGTGTTACTATTAGTACATTTTATTACTGTGGTTCCAGCTCTCTTCAGGTCATTGACCAGTTCCCCCATTTGCCTATTATCAATTGGCTCAGCCCAGTCTTGTACAGGTGTACAATCTTGTCCCGGGTGTCTTTGGACAGCTCCTTGGTCTTGGTCATGGTGGAGGTTGAAGCCTGAAAGAGTAATTCACCGCCTACCAGAGTCAAATCCGCCCACATTTTCTGTTGCCTCAAAATGAGGTGTTGCATTATGGAACATGGCGCAGGAGGGCTGGGCGTGGTCTACGCTGTGAATTGACAGGACTGCCTGCAGCTTCTACAGCAGGACACACACAGACAGACAGAAAGATGCAAAGCAATACAGACCCGAACTCTATTGCCTCAGAGTGGGGCAATTATGAGGTTGAATATTTCTCTTAACCTCCTTCAGAGGGAACAAAGTAAAGGGAAGGGTCTGGTACGCCAATGCTAGATCGACCGGCTCTGAAACAAATTAAACTTTAGATGTTTACAATAAAGGACCACAACCATACAGCTATTAGCCTGCTCTGAGCGCGTCACATAATGACGTGAGGGGGTACCCCACGCGTCATTATGTGACGCGGAGGGAGCACGTCAATATATGACGAGTGGGGAGTGACAATGGGTTGGATTAAAACTCACGTCCAGTGTAAATTTTAACCCCTACTCCATGAACAGTTTCTGGTACAAAATTAATGTATTTAGTAAAAAGTAAAATACAAAAAATAATGGCCAAACCTGTAAACAGCACAATTAGAGGCTCATTTTATAGTTTTCCAGTAAAAAAAAAAAAAGTTTATTTGGGGGTGAGTTGCTCTTAAACAGCTGCCATTTATACAGGTAACGAGTGGAGGGTAGAAGAGCTTCTTAAAGAAGTTTGAGGTCTCTGAGGACTAGAGTTCCTTCTTGTTTTTAGGTGCTAGATACTTATTTCAATTCCTCCACCTTTAGTGTGCAGGTATAATCCTGTTGGTCATTTAAACTCAGCATGGAGAAAGCTTCCTGAACCACTTATGCAACTCAGTAGGACCTGAATTAGCTTCTTACTTGTGCAACCCTTTGAAACTATTTCCGGACCCTTGTTTATCACCCTCAGGCTTTCCTGGAGCCATCGGTCGTCGCGGTGTTCCTGGAGGTGTAGGCCGCAGCACCGGCATTGGGTACACTCTGGTGAAGCACAGTCAGGCTACCGATGTTCCCATGTGTCCCCAAGGCATGGCTAAGCTGTGGGAAGGATACAGTCTGTTGTATGTGGAGGGACAGGAGAAGGCACACAACCAGGACCTTGGTGTGTAAACGCTCGATTTCTCTCCTAAACTTTGCAGTATAACTATAAACTCATCTTCATTCATCTTCATCAGCTTACAAATTGATCTATTGTGTGATATATGTGAAAAATTGTGTAAAGGAGGTTTCAATGTCAGAAATGATCTCTAGATGTTTTAAACCCATCGCATGTTTTAAACATGCAATGGGAAATCACAATAAATACTTTTTTTTTTTTAAAACACTGTGTGACCTTTCCAGGTCAGCCAGGTTCGTGCCTCCCCAGGTTCAGCACCATCCCTTTCCTCTACTGCAACCCGTCGGAGACCTGCTACTACGCGAGCCGCAACGACAAATCCTACTGGCTCTCCACGACTGCACCCATTCCCATGATGCCTGTGGCCGAGCAGCAGATCCAGCCTTACATCAGCAGGTACGGCTCTCTACCAGAGCTCATGTGTTACAACACAGGAAGGTTGAATTTCAACCATTTAATGCACATATGTTATTTATCTGATTTTCACCTTTTTTTCTTTTCTTTTTTTTCATCTGAACCATCCAGATGTTCAGTGTGTGAGGCTCCATCTCAGGCGGTGGCGGTCCACAGTCAGGACCTATCCATTCCTACCTGCCCCCGTGGCTGGAGGAGTCTTTGGATTGGCTACTCCTTCCTCATGGTGGGTTATTGACTGCTGACTACAGATGATTGATAGACTTGGATAATATCAACAGAGCAAATGAAGTTGCTTTCAGATTTCTTGTATCTCAGTCTTATTTCTGAGGATGTCTTACCCAATAAGAGATTCATCGTTTCACCTATTTTAAAGAAGGGACAATGACGTTTAATGCATTCATCATCAATAAATATATTACCGTAATAACCAGAATATAAAGCGCAACTGATTATAAGCCGCACTAGCCTTTTTTAGGGGAGAAAACACAAGTGTGTACAAATACAAGCCGCACCCGATTATAAGCCACAGGTATTTTAATGTTTAATTACCATATAGGGTTTGTGCAGTAGGGATTGTCAGGAAAGTGATTGATTTTATTAACAATTCAAAACGGTGGAAACACCTTAGCCATCTTCTCTCTGTGTGTTCACCCAATCTTTAAGAAAGACTTCCAGTTCAGACTATCTGCTTTATGCTTTTATTTCCTCTGAAAGCTTTTTTTCCTCTTAATGCATTGAGACAGTTCATCACACTGGCGTTGCCAAAGTATCACCACTGATTCTTTGCTGCTAACAGTACGTGAAGCCGCTGGTGCTCTAATTCCTTATTTAAAACACAGATCGACTGCCTTTAGCTTAAAAGTGGCATCATATCCATGTAGTCTTTTTTTTTCCATAATAAGGGTTTGTGCATGAAAAATACCTTTTCGCAAACTGTGTCGCTCTTTTATGTCTGTCTTTTCCACTTTTGTGGAAGTATGTGTAGACGGCATAGACCATCTCTAATATCAAGAGGTGAAGCTTCAGATTGCATGGCTTGAGTGAAAGTCTTTTGGTTATAGCTGTCCTTCCCTTCCCACCACAGCACACAGCTGCCGGCGCAGAGGGCGGCGGTCAGTCTCTGATGTCTCCCGGATCCTGCCTGGAAGACTTCCGAGCAACCCCGTTCATAGAGTGCAACGGAGCCAAGGGAAGCTGCCACTATTTCGCCAACAAGTACAGCTTCTGGCTCACCACGGTCGACCCCCGGCAGGAGTTCGGCGCGCCGCCGCAGCAGGAGACCCTGAAGGGTGGCCAGGAACGCTCCCGGGTCAGCCGCTGCCAGGTCTGCAGCAAGCTGTTGTAGCTGTCAGCAGAGTAGAGGGGGGAAAACGGCCAGGACTAGCACTTGATGGAGAACAAGAACATGTGACTGACTTGAAAAGAAGAACCTGTCTTTTCTTCTACGCTGATAGCTTCAGAACCATTTTGTCCCCTTTAGGGGCCGCAGACTTATCAATGAAAGAAGCTGGAGGGAGGATGTGGATAGAGAAGTGCTCCAGAGGGATTTCCTCTTCTCTGGATTAACACTGACAATGGTGCTATTGTTGATGTTTGTGTTTTTGTTTTTTTTTTGTCTGATTTCCCGTTACAGTACTCGGTTAGAATCGTTCTCTGCTACCTCGAAGAGAGCCACAATTTTGGATAGCTAGGCAAAGCTCGCACACACCCAAACGAGTCAGCTCAGACACTTGATGTCGCTATATTTTGAAGGTCTAACCGTGAATAGTTTACACTCCCCACTGAACTGTTAGTATGTCCCCCATTAATGGCTTTCTGGAAGAATTGATACACAAAAACATTTTGGTGAGTTAACATGTTTTACATGCACAGCTAAAATGCTAGCTGGGTTTGGAGAGGTCTTGAAATGTACTATCAGAAGATTTATTTTTATATCGATTTATTTTAGACCAAGTCTTCCTAAAGAAGCGGTTATTGTAAAGAGCTGGAAAAAAATAAGTTATTGTATCTAAAACAGTGCACATTTTAAACATTTAGATCATGTTTAAATTGATCCAGAGAAGACAAATGGGTTGGATTTTTTTAGCTTAATGTGTTAAACATCAGATCTAAATGTAACACTTTGCTCCATCAATTAGGAGATTTTAAAGAACTACAACTAATGCACTGAGTTTTAACCTGATATTTTTGACTAGATTACCTCTCTAAAGCGAAATGAACAAATGAACAAAACAAAAATGCCACAATATTTACAGAGCAGATAAAGAATCCCATATGGAATTTTTTGTTTTTAGTTAACTGATTCCAAAAATATCCAAAAGACGTAGCGCACTGAGAACACAGGGAAGGACTTCATGCTCATCTTTAGCGATATCTGTAAAAGCTGTAGGGATGGTCAGTGTGGCAAAATGATCATACCTCAATTTAAAAGAACAAAAAAGAATATTCTCGTAATTTTCCCAGACAAATATAGAAAAGCTTAGTTTCAGAATCAATTTGCCCCTCCCCTTTTTTTGTTTGAACTTTTTCATATCGATCATTATAAAACCATGGCATATCGGTTCATTTTTCTCTTGTACAGTATACGCATGAATATGGATATGAATAATCAAAAAAATGCCTAAATCCCATGCATCATTTAATTATTATAATTTTATCTAAAAGAGCCTAATGTAACATTACACACACCTATTTCCAGTTTAGGTTCCTAACCCCATCAGAATCAGATCTATTGAAATATAAGAGATTAGGACACCCGATGGAACCAAAGCAAAGCGACCCCTGCTGGATGGTTGTATTTAGTCATTTTCATTTTGTCCTCTAGGCAAATTGGAACTACAAAGGCTTGAAATAAAGAATAGAGTGCTCAGCCCAAATTCAGCAGTATTCAAACAGGTTTTCTTAAAAACTTTGTCAACTTGTGTCAAACACACCCACCATTTAATAAATATATTAAAATATCCATGATCAATCAGTTGAAAATGGTGTAGTTTACTTAAAGAAGTCCCTTTAATGCTAAAGGCTATCAGGTGTTGCATCAAAGCTAGAAGCCGAAAAAAAAGGAAAAATAAGATGAGTAAACAGAATCTATCCTACAGATTAATTTGCTTTACAGTTCATCAGCGTGTTCTAATCCTTCATCATATAAAATTGTCATATGTCACTCCAAATGATATGTATTCCACAGCAATGAGAAGCAGATTTTAAAATTATAAATGATTACACAGGAGCTTTAAATGTAGATTTACTAAAAGGTCACAGTGTTTCGTTCTGTTTTCTTTGCCTTCACCTTTCCCAGATTCATTACAAGAGATTTACCTGGATTAGCTATAAGGACTACAGAGACGTATCATAAAACATGCTCTCAAAGCTTAATCCTGGAACACTTTAGTAATATTTTAGAATTATTGCGATTTTAGAATGTTGGATTTGGGTTTTATTTGTGATTTGTGGGTCAATATTCTCTTATTTACCTGCAAGCGGAAACAGAAACAAAGCAGCACTTTCCCCCCCGCTAAATTAGACAAACAGAAACTCAGCAATGGTTTTAGATCAGAAGAAGCGATTGATGGTGCACTGAAGTGAATTCAGATGAGGTTACAAGCCAAGAAAAGTGGGTCATTCTTAGCTTTTCATTCTATTGTGACCAAACTGTTACTTTTATAAAACATTTTTGGTGCTAAGTTTTTTATATGAAATGCAAAACGAAATGATCTTATTGCTGCTGCAGCATTTCCAAATAAGTTTTTACGGTAGACATTTAAAACTGTATCCACTGTTTGTTTTTCTGTGCTTTTGTCCTTTTCTTTTATAAAAAACACCAGAAAATGGCAAAAATTCTGCTCATGTAACCACTATGACCACTGCCTCTAGCACGTGTCTCGTCTGGGAGCCCTGACATTTCGCCTTTTTTGCTGTCTGTTTCAATAGCATTTGTTATTTTGTAATCTAGATTGTAATTATTTTGTACCTGTGTCATAATATAATCCCATGCTTTTACTTCCCGATGATGGAGGCAGTGAGAATATGATATGATCTGTACATTAAATTTTGTGGAAAAATCCTTTTATGAGGTTGTCTGTTTGTTATAATCATTAAACCATTTATTTTACCTAAGTGTCACATTCAGCCTCATCTTGTATATGACTGTAGTGAAGTGAAATAAAAGTAACGTGGTTTTCCTAAAAGAGGAGAACACACACAAATCCTGGTGCATTGATGTAATTTGTATTTTTTTGCCCTCACATATTTGCTAATAAATATTTTAAACTGACTTAGAAATAAATTATTTTTGTTGGCTTTGCTAAAGGAACTGTGGAACATAAAATCGAAACTCTCTCGATTCAATATTCCAGTTTTACTTTTGATTTAATACTTTAATAATAATTTTAATAATAATAATATCTACCAGGGCTTTTAGAAAGGCTTGCATAGTCAGTAGTCTGTTTCTCAATATTTAGAGGGAACTAAAGATTTAGTTTAGATTTTACTTTATATAAAATAGGCCCATATTTAGTTAGGTGTTTTGATATTTTTTGGATCTTAATGAATAATATTGATTAAAAAAAACTCAGGAAAATATGGAAGTTATTGTAAACCTTGAACAACATGAGTCCGTCTGCCAAGGGACACTTCAGACTGACCATGCATCAGTTTTCACCAGCTGATGTGTAGGCCTGCCTATCAATGTAAATTAATGTATATGGGTAAAATAGAAATTTTATTGGGGACAAAACTGGCTCCAACCCATGGGCCCAAATCTGTTTAAATCTGGCCTCATCTGTTTGTATGCAGGAGGTTCTCCGGGACAGTAGATGGCATCATAGCTCTTCCAGCTGTTTTCACCCAACCATCACAATAATAATAGCGCTAGCAAGTTTAGCTTGAGGAGAAGCGACGTCCAATTTTTCTACTAAATTTGGGAACATTTAAACAGGTTAGTTGCTTCACCGACACCCAAAAAATTTATCTAAATGAACGCTGCATCCATGTCTGTATTTGTAAAGTAATAGGACGACGTGTAATTGTCTATATTATAGATATGCGCTAAGTATTAGCTTTGAGGCTAAACTGTAGCTCCGCTAGTAAACGTTTAGAGCAGCTGATCGCTGTCCTCCATTAATTTTCACTTTATGACATAATTCCGAAACATAAAAAAATATACCAGAAGTAGAAATAATTGCAAAGCAGTCGTTCATATTTCCCTCTTTTTGCTAAGGATTTAGCTGCTATCAGCTAGGCTGGCTATGAACCCCATAATACCTAAGACAATGCATACAGCGGTGCAAATTTGAACTATGCGAATTAGTGTTTTTGTTAAGAATTATGCATTATATGTGCCAAAGTCAAACGAAAGCATACACTTCAAAATAAATAACTTGCAGTAAATTCCGCACGGGTGAAGTAAGTTAAACCACACATTATTTAGTGAATCTAAACTAATGGTTTTAAGCTTTATGTGTTGAATAAATTATCTGTTTCTGATAGAGGATAAAACAATTTAGCCAAATTGTGTTTGTATCTGAATTTCCTTGTTTGCATAATGAGGTTATTATACTTATACTCACCCTTTCTATTTACAACTCACACAGCAGACGTAGGTCAGGATATATTATGAAGACATGTTTTAAAGGTGTTTGATGAGAATAAGTTCGTAAGTGGGGCTGCACAGTGGAACAGTGGGTAGTACTGTTGCTTTGCAGCAAGACAGTCCTGGGTTTGAATCCCGGTCCAGGGTCTTTCTGCATGGAGTTTGCATGTTCCAGCTTCCTCCCACAGTCCAGAAACATGACTGTTAATTGGTCTCTATAAATTATCTTCAGGTGTGTGTGTGCATTGTTGTTTATCCTGTGTTTTGTTGCCCTGGGATGGACTGGCAACCTGTCCAGGGTGTGCGGCGTCTCTCGTATTCCGTTGAATGCTGGAGTCACCAGCACCAGACCCTCCAAGGATAAGTTGCTCAAAGTTCAGAAGTCTGGATATTTTGTATGGTGTGTGGAAATTAACCTGCTGTTATTTTTGGCATATGCAAGAGGAAATGATTGTGGATATTCAAACTAGAAGTAGCTTCTCCTTAAGATTTTAAAGAGCTACAACTAATGCATTGATCAAACATGTTGGAATACATCAACTCTCTAAAGTCATCTAAACCAAGCCAGATGAACAAAATCCTGTATTGAATTCTAGCCTAGTCTATTGAATTTTAGTCACTGCGTGTCACAGAAATTTACATTACATTGGTTACAAAGCAGGGCTTTTCCTGCTTTAGTTCTGGAAGAGGCAGTTACCAACCACAGCAGGGCGATTCAACAATGCTGTTTATGGGGTAAAAATAGTTCCGACAGGTCAAATGAATCTAACCAGATGTCTGCTCATTCCTTACGTCAGTCCTTGTTTAGCATGCTGTTTAGTGGTTTAGTTTTTAACAGTTTCTCCTAACTGAACATGTTTTGACATCTGCACTCAACTAGCCAACTAACCACTAAACTTGGAAAAGGTCACAGGAAAAACACTTAAAATACCTAGAGAGTTACCTTTACAGTTGTACCTTACAATCTGGTATTAAAGGCACAGTGTGTAATTTTTAGCCAGTAGGGGGCAGTGCATACCTAAATTATCACAAGCATGCGGTATCTGTGTCTTGGAGTAAGAAACTCAACAACAGAAGCCCACGTGTGGTCAGCCATTTCACTCCGTGATAAGGTAACTAGCGCCCGGTGTGTGAGCTCCAGGTTAGCTACTGATTCAAACTTCCCGTAACAAGCGGGGAGAGCGTGACTAAACGTATGGGCTGTGATATATGGCTAAATTTTTATAGAATCAGAATCAGAATCAGCTTTAATGGCCAAGTATGACACATAGAAGGAATTTGACTCCGGCAACTTTTCTCTCCAGTACAGAACTTGAATAAGTGAAATTAAAAACGGAAATAAAAATAAATACAAATAAAAATAAAGGATAATATATACACCAAACCAGGGTTATTGTACAGTAAGTATATACAGCAGTGTGAATGGAGCGACAGCCTGGGGGAAGAAACTGTTCTTGTGTCGGGTGGTTTTGGCGTACAGCGCTCTGTAACGCCGGCCTGAGGGGAGGAGCCTAAACAGATTGTGGCCAGGGTGTGAGGGGTCAGTGGTGATTTTTCTGGCCCGCTTCCTGACCCTGGCCCGGAATAGGTCCTCAATGGAGGGAAGATCAGTACATATGATCCTCTCTGAGGACCTGACTGTTCTCTGCAGTCTGTCCCTGTCTTGCCTGGTGGCGGATCCGAACCAGACAGAGATGGATGAGGTCAGGACAGACTGGACTATTGCTGTGTAGAATATGGTCAGCAGTTCCTGAGGCAGGTTGAACTTTCTGAGCTGACGCAGAAAGTACAGCCTTTGCTGGGCCTTCTTCCTTATAGAGTCAATGTGGGAGGTCCACTTCAGGTCCCGTGTGATGGTGGATCCTAGGAACCTGAAAGACTCCACTGTGGGGACTGGCCTGTTGGTGATTATGAGAGGAGATGTTGATGGGGGTCTCTTCCTGAAGTCCACTGTCATCTCCACAGTTTTGAGCGGGTTTAGCTCCAGGTGGTTCTGACTGCACCAGAGGACCAGCTGTTCCACCTCCCTTCTGTATGCAGACTCGTCGCCGTCACGGATGAGTCCAATGACGGTGGTGTCATCTGCAAACTTCAGGAGTTTCACAGAAGGGTCTCTTGACGTGCAATCAGTGGTGTAAAGGGAGAAAAGCAGTGGGGAGAGAACACATCCCTGGGGGGCGCCGATACTGAGGGACCGGGTGCTGGATGTGAAGTTACCCAGTTTCACCTGCTGCCTCCTTTCAGTCAGGAAACTGGTAATCCACTGACAGGTGGAGGGAGGCACGGTGAGCTGGGACAGTTTTTGGTGGAGGAGCTCTGGGACGATGGTGTTAAATGCAGAGCTGAAGTCCACAAACAGGACCCGAGCGTAGGTACCTGCAGAGTCTAGGTGTTGCAGGATGTAGTGGAGAGCCATGTTGACTGCGTCATCCACTGACCTGTTTGCTCTATAGGCGAACTGCAGGGGGTCTAGCAGGGGATCCGTGATTTCCTTCAGGTGGGACAGCACCAGTCGCTCAAAGGATTTCATAACCACAGATGTCAGGGCGACTGGTCTGTAGTCATTTAATCCTGTGACAGGGGACTTCTTGGGAACCGGGATGATGGTGGAGCGTTTGAGGCAGGAGGGGACCTCACACAGCTCCATGGAGTTATTGAAGATCTGAGTGAAGATGGGAGCCAGCTGGTCAGCACAGACTTTCAGACAGGACGGAGACACTCCATCAGGAGTAGCTCAGTCTATATGCCAATAACGATATACTTCACGATATAGCAATTTTTCTCTTATTTCATGAACAGTTTATAAAAATGTAAAACGTGGAAAAGCAGTTTTAAATGATAGAGGACATTAACACCACCCAGACTCATCATGTAGTGATCTCCTATGTTCGGGAACTAAGGATATCAGTGATCTTTTAGGAGAGCATCTCAGCTCTACACTCTGCCTTTGAATTAAACACATTATTTGAAAAGCATCCAAATTTTGCTGCGAAACTTGCAGTCACTCATTGTTCAGTCCTCACCCTCTCGTTTTTATTTGTTTCACTATCTGCGTGTTATGTTCCGTCTCCACCCACACGCGAGGCGGCTGCTGCTCGTAAATGTTAAACAGACGGAGCACGTTGGATTTAGGCACTGGTTCCCGATAGAAGGATTAGGAAAATAGTCAAGTTATGGTTATCGATGCCGTTTGGATATAAGAAGACCGACGCAGATCAGACAACAGTAGTTTGTAAAGTTTTACCAGCTTTGGTACGAAAAACGGACTCTCAACACTACACATTTATTTTATTAGAACCACGACAACGAATACAGAGAGAGTCAACGAGCAAAGCAGGGTCGAGTCGTGGCGTAAGCTCTGATAAACGCTGTAGCACACTATTGATGTGTTGCTAGGGAACAAAACGGCTTTTCGAGCCAGTATCGTTCTACAGTGAGAGATGCTTTTTTTTCTATTTAAGCTGCACGTCGGGAGGGAAGGTGACACACACAGGGAAACCAACTTTGGGTTGTCTGATAATTAGGGCATAACAATTAATTGCATATGCAATTAAATCGCGATTTGGTAAAATGCGATTTCCTAATCGCAAAGGCTGCAATATGACTTGATGTAAACATATCTGCTAAAGTCACGTGACTTGCAAACAATGCAGGGAGAGAAGGAATCGTTGCACTTTAACCAGTTATAAAATGACCAAAAGCTTAACAGAATCTAACACTACACAATAGTTGGTACCAAAGAGGAACAGTACATCAGTTGTGAGAAATTATATCTGCTATGAAAACGTTGATGCTGCGCAACGCCAGGTATTATGCAAAACCCGTCTTGGTATTGTTGCTGCTTCACGATGTAGGCTACAGTACGAACCTTTATCAACACCTAAAAACATCACACCACCATATATGAGAGTTGCACGGCTAAAGTGACCGCCACCAATTTTGAAATTTCCAGTAAACAAACTTCGAGGCGACAGGGATCGCTGACCGAGCTGTTTGAAAGAATCGCTCCTTATGAACATAAAAAAACGGCACACGGAAAAAATTCATGCTATAACGGGTTTTATAGCCAAAAGTATGCTTTGTTAACGATGATGAATAAGCTAGGATTCAATCTCACACGCACATTTTAGCCACATTTTACTTACGCTGTATAAAAAATGCAGACAGAAAGGTAAAGCCGCACCGAAAACAGCGGAGTGTTTTGCAACAACTGACCTGAGATCAAACCGCTCTACGGAGCCATACCAGAGTCTGAAAGTGCATTTGATCGATTGAGAATTAAAAATCAGAGCTTGTTCCTTCAAGCATCCTACTTCCTGGATAACCACATGGAGGAAAACATTGCAGCCGGAGGGAATCATTAGCTGGGATCAAAAGGAAGAAAACCTTGATTGCAGAACGACACCGATGACCATCGAGTGTGATGATTAAAAGTAGATAAAGTTGTTAATATTTGCCTTTGTCTTAAAATAAGTAAATAATCTTATGGAATAGAATAAATTATGTATAAAAATATGTTTACAATACACATTTTTGATTGCATTAATTAAAAAAATGCATGACAAAAGCCCCACAGAAATAATTGCACATTAAATTGCAATCGCATTTTGAAGAAAAAAAATCGCAATTAGATTATTTTCCAAAATCGTTCAGCCCTACTGATAATCTTGTTTAGATCCCTGGTCTGAAACGTGTTGGTTACCGTCTTCCTCCCTGTTTTGTTTCATGTATTGCGGCACAGGAATGCAAAAGGTGCATCTTGACGTAATTTACTGCCGCAAAACCCTATCGTGGCTTAAATGATAGAGATTCATATAAAAACGATTTTCTATCGTCCTGACGATATATTTCATCATTTCGCACAGCCCTAGAGGGAGCACGGTGGCGCAGCTGGTAGTGCAGCTCACCTCACAGCTAGAAGGTCCTGGGTTAAATTCCTGCTGTGGGTGCTGAGGGAGTGTTTGTTCCTCCATATCATAAGCACCCACACCCTGGGTGGGGTTGACAAAAGGGTAGTGGAGTTTGCATGTTCTCCCTGTGTTCCCTTAAGTAGCTAATGTGAGCTACTCCCACAAAAACATGCACCAGTCCTGGGCTGTATACTGCCTCCTCCCGGCTGACTTGGTCGCCTGAGGATCTGGCTGGAATAACGTGATCCTTCCACGCGCTACGTCCAGCTGGGGAATCCCCACCCCCTCAGGTGACAAGAAGGGCCTACTCACTCCTCAAGCAGTTAGGAGGCTTGAGCTTCAGTGCGGGGCCCTCTTGCAGTTGGCAGAGGGATAGCAATGCCCAGGACTGGACTTAGATAGGAACACTGGACGATAAATAATGGGGTAAAAAACCGTGGGATAAAACAAATATATATATAGCACAGCCCTAATCTACCGACTGTTTTTTTTTCTTCCAGAAAAATGCGACTAGTGACAAATAAAGTGACTTTTTACGGTGTTATTGGATACTTAGACTTTAACGTGGAGCACATATTTTTGTTACTGCAGCAACGGAGCTGCAGCCGAAGCAAAACGTTTGCAGCCCAACAGCTCTGCCTGCCCAGCCAGGTCCTGCTCAGGCGGAGCAGATATTAACCCCGCTGAGTTGGTGCTGTTGTAGTTGATACAGCGCTTGAAGCTGCTGCCTAGTCCCACCTGTGCTCCGATGTAAAGTATTTTCTGTCTAAAATAAATGACTGCACACTAAAATCACAGATTTCACTCAGCGCCCTGTCACTTCCTCACCTCATCGGGTCTGTGTGATCACTTCTGAGTTTAAACTGGACTCGAAGAAATACAGAAAGGAGTTGGAATCAAACACTGAATTAAAAGGCTGTTTGACGCCGTTCAATAGCAAGAAGCCATCATATTTTATCGAACACTAAGCGAATTTGGCCACTAGCGGATATTTAATACAGAAAAGGACATGGTAAAAAAAAAAGAAACGAAAAGGACGGAGGGGTGGTGATGTGGTCATTATTATTGCGCTCTTACCATTGTCAAGGTTAAATGCTCAATATCCCATGATATTAATTATTATCTCAGATCACCCAGCCCTATCTATACATTTAAACTATAGCATCACCTTCTTCAAGAAAAAAAAGTTAATATTAAAGGATCTGAATTAAGGCTACATAATATTTAGCACCATTGTCTTCACTGCAGTCTCTGCTGAGCATCATTCATATTGCAAAGAAGTTTTTATTATGCCATAAACAGTGGAATTAAGACTTCTGGTTTAGATTGCTTTCCAAGCTATTTTTATTAAAAACTTATGACCTATGTTTTTGCTCATATGTTAGTAAAGCTAAGTTTTTCCCCATATATTCCCTTTTTATAAATGAGTAAAGTGTATTGTGCAGTTGCTTTTATCTTAATGCTGTTCCCTTTCTCGCCTTGCGGTTGCAGTTACGCTGGAATTTTCTGACACCCACTCGGACATGTCCTATGTCTTCATCAATGACTCGTCGCAGACCAGCGTGCCTCTGCTGCAGGCCTGCATCGACGGAGACCTCCCGTTCGCCAAGAGGCTCCTGGAGACGGGCTGCGACCCCAACATCCGGGACAACCGCGGCCGCACCGGCCTCCACCTAGCTGCCGCCCGCGGGAACGTGGAGATATGCCGCCTGCTGCACAAGTTCGGCGCTGACCTGCTGGCGACGGACTACCAAGGGAACACGGCGTTGCATTTGTGCGGCCATGTGGATACCATACAGTTCCTGGTGTCCAACGGGTTAAAGATCGATATCTGGTGAGAATGAATTGAAAAAGGTTAGCTTTACCTATCCACTCATTTATTGAGTTTGCCTTCTTTCCAACGCCGCATGTTTGTTTTTCTGTTTCATTCTCTTGTTCTGTCTCCCAATGTCAGCGGTGGCTTCAAGCATACGCATACACTAAATATATCAACACAGTCCCTATGTTGGTAACCCTGCTCCCTTCATAAGGGAGGTGAATCTTGCATCATTTCATGATTCGATTTGATTTTGATTCTATGGATGACAATTCAATTCAGAAGCCATTCTCGATTCTAATCGTTTCTTTGTTGTTGTTTTTTAGCAATACATTGGTTGGGGGAGTTCGCGGAATATGTTATGGCCTGCATGGCCTGCATTTGTTATCAAGCTGCACATCAGCCAGCATATTTGCAGTATTATCTGTAACTATAACATATCTGTGATTGTTAGATTCTATTCATTTACTACAGCGTGAACATCACATTCACATTAGTTGCTGTGTGGCTTTCGTGCATCACTCATGTTTGTAATACACACAACTCTATCTGCCAAGTGTTTGTCATGTAGTGAGCTGTGAATGTAACAAACAGGGATGTACTAAGTTTTTCATCTTAAAGCACTGGTCCTACAGAGGTTGTTGGTTTTATTGCACAAACCAAAACGTTGTAGCATCAACACATTTATTTTTATAATCTCTTAAAACCTTGTTGTCTTGTCCTCAAGAAGAGACAGTGGAACATATTCTGTTATTTTGCCTGACATATACTGTTGAGAGAAGGAAACTCGTTCAAAATTGACAAGGTATCAGATTGCAACTGGAGATCCAAGACATTTTAAACAAAATCTCTAGTCCTGAAGAAAAAATGCTGAGATATTTTAAGAAGACAAATTTAATAGAAAGGTGAAAGCTTTTGTTTCTTCTCTAGTACTTAGCAGAAAATACGTTCGGCATATGCACCAAACATTGCTTACCAACTGGCATTAAACAGACATTTATGACTTATGTTATTATTTTATTAGAGGAGTCGCATGTGTCCAAAGCATGTAGCACCAAAAAGAAACTATTTGAAGGTGCAGCAAGGATCCTGTTACACAGTCTCCAGTGGCTAACCTCTCATTCCAGAGTTTGCCAGCAAGTACCTTTAACCCGATGCTTCAGTTTTTTCCGTAGAACTTTTTTCCAGCCATGGTGCTAGTCAACAGTGAAGGGTGGGGTTGTTGGGTATTGTGTGCTTGTGGTACACCGAGAATTATTGGTACCACTATGTCCAATTAATTCATCAGTTAATTTGTAGATCAGAGTTCAGATTTTTCCAACTCAAGTGGTAGACGCGACGAACGCGAATGCACAAAATGCACCACATAAAACGCAGCGCGAATTTTCCATCGCATCTGTGGCTGGAATTGTTCGCGCAAATCAGGCAGAAAAGCTTTTTCGCGACGCAAATCTGCTTCTGGGACCCCAAGTCACGCTTCATCGCGCTCCTCCATTGATTTTACATGTAAACCTGAAGCTCTAGTCGCTCCTACCGCGTTTGGTCTGGACACACCGTTAAAGAGGCATGAGCACTGCTAAACTAAAAAAAGATTTATTTTTTTTTCAAATATACCAAATGTACTGACACTGGCAAAATGACATCAGTAACAATTTCGGTATCAATAGATTTTCGGTATACGGCCCACCCCTAGTTTCTACCATTCATACTCTGAAATGTAATAATATGGTTGGACTCTGACAATGCCCAGTGACAACAGTGTACGTATTTATTTATTGACTTGATCTCATAGAAATACTAAACAGTTTCCTGAAACTGTTCAGAGTGTAGATCGTGGTGCTATAGAAAGCTTAGATTTGCAACATTGAAAGCTTAGGTGTCACATTTCAATCAGTTAGTGGTTCAGCCGCTTATTTGTATTGGGTTACCGCAGCAGAAAGCTCTTTTCCGTTTCTTAACATCACCACCTACATTAATGGTGTTTGAGATGTGTGGTTGGGTGTCAGTGAAAGACTGTGAAAGAAAAGAAGCCACAATGAAAACACAACCGAAAAACACGTCATATGGTTGATTACTCAGCGGTTTGATAGCATTCTAACAGCTGTGTCACATATTAAATTGAAGAGCAACGCTGGTTCTACATTTGTGGTTTTATTTAAATAATCAGCGTCGCTTGACTCCAGAAAAATGTTCTTGTATGTTGACAGTTCTGAAGTGTGAGCTTTAAGAATTCCCCTAAATCCATCTTGATAAGTGAGTTCTAATACAGGAAGGCATGATACTTATTACTTCTCCTGTGTTGCTTTTGTTTAACAATAACTCTAAATGACTAGCTTTAAGTGTGTGTGCCATGTGTGATGAGGGTTTATATGGTCAATAAAACACTAACCAATCTGAACTAATACACAACAGACACACACACACACAAAACCACAATTTCCAATTCAGGTTTCATTTTCCCCTTGTGTTTCATGCTGTTCTTTTTGTGTTTTTTCTTCTTGCTCTTCACCGCAGTAATCACAATGGTTCGACTCCGCTGGTGCTGGCAAAAAGGCGGGGCGTCAACAAGGATGCCATTCGCCTTCTGGAGGGTCTGGAGGAACAGGAAGTGAAAGGTTTTAACAGAGGGGCTCACTCCAAACTGGAGACCATGCAGATGGCTGACAGTGAGAGGTAAGCATGCCAGGAGCCTTGTGTGGGTGTAGTTTGTTTGCCAGAAATAACAAAACTGAGTGTGAGTCTTTAGACTGAACTATAGGGAATGCTTGATTTAGAAATGAAAGCTGAGGTGGTGTGGGGAGTTAAATGTTATAGTTTGATGATATTTCGTGTTTACTACTGTATACCCACCTTTTTATTGACGGTGAACTTCATTTATTTTTTCTAATACATGTAACAAGGATGTTGGGGATATCTGCAATTGGCTTTTAATATTAAACAGCAAGTCATCTTGGATAAAAGTTTCTCCCTTTCAATTTTGGACAAAAACCGCATTGCTCCTCCTGGATCCAGGTTTCGCTATCCATCAGACCCTCCTCTCCGGAGTCCCCGAATAGATTTTTGCAGGGAGGCTCAGACGTGTGATCCCCTTGTCTATAATTTGTTTTTCGTTCCATATAGGGCTGAAACGATTCCTCGAGTAACTGTGCGCGTCCTGTGTCCTGTGTCCTGTGCGCGTGTGTGCACGCGTGTGTGTGCGCGCGCGCAACGTGCATGTGCCCGCGAGCGGAGTTTGAGGTGAGGAGGGATAAATTATATGAATGAGATTTTGGTGCATTTCTCTGTTACTTGTCATGCCTTGTTGACCCTGTCAGCTCATGACAGGCAATAAATAATTACAAACACTGCACTAATATTCTAACAGGCGATCGTGTTCATATCAGTTAGGAATCGTAAAAATACGTTACCTCGTTGAGGGGCCGACTCGGCTCGGAGAAGTACAGCTAACGTGCGGGTGTCTTATATTCAGGTGCTGTAGCATAGATGACGTGCTGTTGTGGTAGGCCAGGTCCGTTTTGCAGTACACACACTGCACCATGTTGTCCGCTTTACGAAGCGTGAAATGGTTCCATACTTTGGACATTTTCTGTCTTTTATTTGCACTTTTTTTCATTTTCTGCCATTGTTTGTAAAGGTGATAGTGAGTGATAGAGAGAGAACAGTGCCGCTTGTGAAATGTGCGTCAGTGTTACACTCCGTGTGAAACACGGGGCAGCGCAGTGGTCTTCAAAGCGGGAGTGACGATGGTGACGTCAATTAAATGAAGCCTCGAGTACAAAAAATCCTCGAGGCAAATTCTTTTGCCTCGAGGCAAAAGAATTTGCCATCTATGCCATCTATTTGTCATCTATGCTACAGCACCTGAATATCAGACACCCGCATGTTAGCTGTACTTCTCCGAGCGGAGTCGGCCCCTCAACGAGGAAACGTATTTTTACGATTCCTAACTGATATTAGTGCAGTGTTTGTAATTATTTATTGCCTGTGATGAGCTGACAGGGTCAACAAGGCATGACAAGTAACAGAGAAATGCACATCTCATTATATAATTTATCCCTCCTCACCTCAAACTCCGCTCGCGGGCACATGCACGTTGCGCGCGCACACACACACGCGCGCACACACACGCACAGATAGGTTACATCTCAAAACACGCCTTTGACCATCAGTTGCATTTATTATTGGAATGCTACCTTATTTTATTTATTTATTTATTTAATAAAAAAAGATTGACAAATCTACATTCATTAGCATATACATTTACTTTTAACATATTATGTTGACCTTTTTGCATTGTAACAACCATTTGCTCATTTAAATGCTTTTTTTCTCTGCCCGTATATTTTTTATTTCTTTTTTGTCCTCATATGGGCTTTCACAGAAAGAGTTGTTAAAGAGGCTTAGTTTTAGAGCCAACAGTTAAGCATGAAGTGTTGAGTTTAAATAAAAACGCTTTTTGGGAGGAATAACAGTCAATTGTGTGCTCATTTTAAGAGGCCTTTTGTTGCATTATACACTATTGATATAGGTATTTAAAAACCCAAAAGTGTAATTTATCTGATTACTCGATTAATCGATGGAAAAATTGACAGAATACTCAATTCCAAAATTATTCGATAGGTGCAACCCCAGTTCCACATTTCTTACATTTGTCATGTTTTTAGTTTAAATGAAGAGGGCCTGGGGGTAAGGTAAAACCACTGCCTTGCTTCTAATCCACTCATAAAATTAAATTTAGTTCCAGCTAATTTAGTGCAGATAAAACTTTAGAATGGGTCGTTGTGGGCCTGGGCGGTATACTGGTTCATACCGAGAACCGGTGTTTATTTTCGTTATGATATGAATTTTTAATATACCCCTACACCGGTGAATATCTCAGACAACTTCCGGAACGTTTAATGAGGGGAAGTGTTTCAGCCAGGACCGATTTCACTGCTACAGGCTTTAAAATGTCAAACGAGAACCGAACGGCATACCTTTTACAAACAGTATTGAGAGTAACCATAAGGGGGAAGTGTTGAGCGCTATTTGACCGTCTGTAGGTAAACGCGGTCAAAAGCAGCAAAACCAGTAGGAAAGAAATCAAAAATAGCGGTAAATATGTTTTACATACCATCTACGATACTTCTGTCGTCTTTTTTTCTGTTATTATCTGAATATTAAAAAGCTAATAATCTACGGTCGCCATGTTTATTTTACTTCTTCTTTGGCTAAATCCAATCTGAGTTTAAACTCTGCCCCCTAGCGGGATTGTTCAGTACAACATGCAAAGCAAAGAGAAGATGCAATTTGTTGCTTGTGCCAACGTGAGGTTTTTAAAAAAATATTATTTTAGCCTTAGAACATCATCATATCACTCACCTGTGTCTGGAAAAAAAAAACATGATGCAGTCCATATGGCAGTAAAACTGTGCCCTGAAAGCCATTCACTTGTCTTGCTTGCGCTGATGGTAATTTAGTTTCAAAACAATATTACTAATATAAGCACTTTTAACCCATTGATCATTCTCAGGGGATGTATGTTCAGGGAGATACGCAGCTTTAGTTTGTCACCACACATATTGAATGTAAGTCAGAAAGTTCCTATTTCTTATTTCTTTATTTTTGCTTAGTTTCTTAGTGAGGCAAACCACATATGAGAAATCTTTGGTTTTCTCAGAATAATTTATAGTAACCTTGCAACCCATCAATATACTGGATGTTTAGATTTGCACCTGTCATGTTAACAGATTTAATGTCCAGTAGTGGCCTAATTCACATAATGTGGTTGAAAATGTGATGGGTTTTTGCTATTGTACTTATCCTCCATTTTTTATATATATATATATATATATATATATATATATATATAATATATATATGATGCGTTGCCATATAAATTATTGCAATAAACAGTAATATTGTTGTTTTGAGAGTATTTTTAACTATTGTAATAATAATGCATTTACCTCCCTCTGAACAAATGTTCATTTCTAAAGGAAATTTACCACTGAAGGCATTTTTAATATCCAACATAAATTAACAAAACAACAAAACAATAGCAAAAATGGCCAACATCTGTAAACTAGATTTCCTTTAGAAAATGTTATTGTGGCCAGTCTAAAGCACACCTGTTCAATAATCATGCTGTCTAATCAGCATCTTGATATGGCACACCTATGGGGTGGGATGGAAGATCTCAGCAAAGGAGAAGTGTTCACTACCACAGATTTAAACAGATTTGTGAACAATATTTAAGAGAAATTGTTATTTTTACGTATGTAAAAAATGTTTCAGATCTTTGAGTTTATCTAATAAAAAATTAAAGCAAAAAACAATAGTGTTGCAATTTTGTTCAGTGTAAATTGTAAACATTTCTCAGAGTTTCATGCTAACAAACAGTAGATGTAGCTTTGCGTCTTGGCTGGTTATTTTAAATGAGTTTAATATTCTTATAAAATGGTTTAGTCTATATTTTATTTCAGCTTCAACATACCTCAAATGAATTGAACTGAGCAGATTCTATCATGAGACATTCGCTCCAACGATTTGGATGGATCAACCAGTTGAACTGTGTTCATGGCTAGTAACTATTTTATTTCGCTGCTGTTCAGCACAATCTGTTGACAACTGACAGCTAATAAGTGATGGTCAGTGCAAGTGTGCAGTCTTTTTTTTCCCGTCAAACCAGAAGCTGTGGTTAGCCCTTCTTCACCGATGTGCTTTGCAGTAGTTTCACTAAATTGAACCTAAGAGTGATGCTGCCACCACCGGACTTTACAATTGGTAGAGTGTTCTGAAGTTCAAACCTTTGACTCTTCCAAACGTTCTTCCTGTCATTGTCGCTGAAGTTTGTCTCTGAAAACAAAAAGCTGATGTTTTTCTGAACCTTACCAAGACACATTGATTTAAATATTAAAGTGCTTCTATGTGTGTATCTAATTCTGTTTGAACAAAATTACTTTTCATTTTTTAAATAGTTATTTGCTGTCTAATGATTCTGTCCTTGAAATGGTTGAACCAGTTTAATCAAAAGCCCACAATTGACATTAAAAGAGAGTATATAAGCCCTGACAGAGGCTGAATATTGCGTCGATGACCCCCTCTTCAACATGTCTCCTCTGTGTGTCTCAGCGCGATGGAGAGCCACTCTTTACTAAACCCCAACCTGCAGAGCAGCGAGGGCGTCCTGTCCAGCTTCCGCACCACCTGGCAGGAGTTTGTGGAGGACCTCGGCTTCTGGAGGGTCCTCCTGCTGCTGGTGGTGATCGCCCTCCTCTCCCTCGGCATCGCCTACTACGTCAGCGGCGTGCTGCCTTTCTCCAGCAGCCAGCTGGAGTTGGTTCACTGAGGAGGAGGAGGAGGAGGGGAGAAGAATCAGCACTGGGGAAGACGGTTGTAAAGTGGAAGTCCTGCTTTCTGCTCAGTTTGTACCAAATAAAAATTGTGCATTTTATTTGCTTCCCAGATCCGTTGTTAAAATCGTCCTTGCCTGTCAGCTAAAAGCAGTGATCTTAACAAATTAGTCTCATTCTCCACTAATGTTTGCCTTTACCTAATGGAAGATTTGATGAGTATTTCACAATGATGCAGGAGAACACATTTAATTTAGTTTCTCTTTGTGTTAAATATCATGGAGTGAGCTGCGTTTGAAGCTCGACTCGCCTGGAAAATATGAAGCTCCCGTTGTGTTTGATGCACTGACTGTCTAACAGTCCTTCATTTCCCCTTTTCTGTTACAATCTGTATATTTCAGTGTTTGTATCCTTTATTTTGACAGTGTTCTTCTGTTATTATTTATTATCTATTCAATTTCTTTATACTGAATGTTTAATATCCTGCATCTCTGCTGTGTTTATCGCCTGAAACCTTTTTAAATAACATTTTAATACGCCGTTTTTGCTGTAATGACTGACAACTGATTTACAAGTCCTGTAGAGGTGATAAATGTGTAAATACTCAGAAAAGCACCTTGAGTGTGTGACTCTAGAGAACAATGGTCCACTTAATGCAGCATGCAGCTTTGTGGCATTCCACTCATCTCTATTGTAGTAACGATCATATAGAGGTAATTTGTAACATTATGAAAATCGGATCAGTTATTCTTTTGTTGTATATTCCCTTTTTCTGATCATCCTTGGCTTGATAGTTTGTTTGTTTTGTTTTTTTTTGGGGGGGGGGATTCTTGATTTATCCATGTAAATAAAGCATTTCAAGTAAATCCTGGCCTAATGTAGAAAATAAATCAATAACAATTGCGATCAAGAACAGTGCTTCCTGTGGGTTATTCATTTTTTTGAACATTAAATGTTAAACCATTATCGGCCATCCCGATAGTTGTACTCTTTAGCATCATTGGACACAAACCTCTCTTATCTAATGTCTTGGATCAAAGCCGGCAGATATACAATAATGCTTTAGAATGGGTTGTAGTAAATTAATCTAAAGTTCTCCTAATGTTACAAACAAAGGTAAACAACCCCTGAGCTTAGTCAAATATTCTAAAAGGGCAGCAAACCTAAGATCATTTAAATACACTGTTGACTGCAAAAAAATCGTAAAGCATTTTGCTTGTAAAGTCAAATCAAGTTTATTTTATTGCCTACATTTAACCAGGCAAGTAGTTCTGTTACGTGGTGTGACTTCTGTCTTTACAAATCCATGTCACTTGAAAGTAGTCACCCTCTTTACAAAATACTTTCCTGGAAATAACGTCCCAGAGGAAATTACCCTCAGGCTTTTTTTTTTTCTGAACAACAAAGAACAACAAAATGGCATTCTTTCACTTCTGGTATACAGCCAAATACCTCGTAATTCTCCCCCATCCAGTCTAGCTAGATTAATCTGAATCTTTTTTTACCACTATGTCATGTAAAATAAAGCAGCTGAATCACCTTGTTGAAACTGCTATGCAAATAAAATTGCCTTACTTTACCTACCTGCTTCAACCTCTTCCACACCCAAGGCCATGGAGGACGTGCAAAGTGTTCTGCTGTATATTTAATGACGGAAAGGTAAAGGATGCTTTTGGAACACCTCCGTAGTTATCTGGGGCTATGGTGGAGGCATGGGCATAACAGACATGGGAAACATCATCCACCCTTCCTGTGTATCATGTCTTTTCTTCAAGTCCGTTAATGTGCTCTGACAGAACAGAGAGTCCAACAAACCAGCCAGAGCCAGCGAAAGGGAAAAACATTTTACAGCTTTACAAAGATGTAAGCTGAGTTAAGCTGTTGTATGCAGGTCTTTGCTAAATGAAGCCAGGTACATGTGAATATATCATGTTAAGATGGTTAACAATACTGATGTTATATTTGTTACATCCCTTGGTAATTGGTTCATGCTGGGAATAATCTCAATTATTTTTCATTGCAATGCAAAACTTTACTGCTTTCCACATATTTGAAAGAAATCTTTATAGCCACAACTAACAGAGCTGGTCAGGGAGGGTCTGCACAGGTGGAAAGAGAATAAATCAAATCAAACTTTATTTATAGAGCGCTTTTCATACGCCGTTGCATCTCAGTGTGCTTTACAGATTGAAATTATGCCGCATAAACCACATTCCTAACCATCCCCCACAAAATAAAAAGGATAATCTCAAATTATACGCCCCTAACCCCACACCCATGCATGCACAAACGTAAAGCAACAGTAAAGAAAAAAAAATACGTGGCTGAGTAACCATATATATAAGGGGGTCTTCAAGGTTAATTTCCGCATTAATATCACTGCTACTCATCCTAATTATATTTCAAAATTTTACTTTCTACATTTCACATTTCCATTTATCTTTGATGCGACAAAAAGTCCAGAGTTGGGGAGGAGACATCAGACTAGAGGTCAGCAGCAGGGGTGATGATGCAAGGTCTTCAGAGGCAAGAAGAAATTATAACTCGCTGTGGAAAAAAAGATCCTTTGCTTGGAGAAAGCTGTCATTTGTCAGGACAGGGTTTTCACAGATAATATTAGAAATCTTCTAATTCCTACTCCAAAGTCTGTTTTTTATATATTTCAGTAGGTTGAGCTTAGTTATTTGTTTCTGCTGTGTATCTGACACCTTTTATAAATTAATTTTGTTGGTACTAAAAAGGACGATTAATAATTGTCTTTGAATCAGTATAAATATTGCTTATAACTATGCCGGCATACGCCTTGCATAACAGTGGTTAAATGGTTCTTTAGCAGCTGAGGGAAGATGTGATTAAATGTGAGAGGATGATAAATCACTCAATTGAGCTCTGAATAATGAATCACCCCCCTTTTGAGATGTTGGTTACATCCCTGTGTGGACCTCGGTAATCTAAAATCTCTGGATACGGCCTTGTCCACACCCCAATCTTCACTCTTTACTCAAACGTGTAGCTGCCCAGATAAATCTTCTAACGTCCTAAATGTTTCTCATTTAGGACGCTGTTTCTGTATGCTGGCCATGACTTTTGTCAAAAAAACATTTTAATCGTTAATACGTCTGACCACGTTACTATAGTTATTTCAAAAAAAATGTACCATTCACACTCTTGGATGAGGCCAGTATAAGTAAAAGCTGCCTGTAGATAAAGTAGCATGTCCCTGGCTCTTCTCTCCATCTCCCTGTGGCCATAATGCTTTTACTAAAAACATAGTGCTAAAACACCTTCCCTTTAGATGTGGCATCTGGTGACACATTGCAGTCCTCTGGATTTATGATGAAGCAGAAAACAGAAAAAAACAGTTTGTGAAGAGTAAGAAGAGCTTTATTCACACATCGACAGCCTTAAAAATAATTAAAGATAAAAAAAGATCTTCAAACAAATGGATAGCATTTTTACAAATTGGTACAAATTTCAACATGATAAAATACAAAGAGTTCATGGTTGGTTGTCATGTTTAAGATACAGTCACTGATATGGGAATCTGTAGCCATGTGTCACTGATGTTGAATTATGTTTTAGTTACAATTGATTACAAAAATGAGCAAAATTCATCAGCTTTGATGTCATAAAGGGCAGAAGTTAAAAGAATGACAACAATAATCGGACCTTTAATATTTAAACTTTAAATATTTGCTTCGTTTTGTTGGGAAGGAGGGTAGATTATATTTACCACCTCGTACAGTTTTCCAGAATTACATCCTAATTTGCCATGACGCCACAAACAAAGGAGAGCAGCAAGGGAGCACAGGACCAGGATCAGAACCACTGTGGATATCTTCCAGGCCTGTTCGGAGCAACTCTGGGTTTGCTGTAGACGAGGGGACAGAAATTAAAGTTAAATCAGACACAGTAAAGTTTCGATATAATGCCTGTAGCCTAATAAACTTGGTTCACAGAGACACTCACATTTCTGGGTGATGCAGTGCTGGTAATCTGGTGAAACGTTTTCTTAATGACGGCCAGTCTGGCAGCAGCAGGGTTTCCAGAGTGATTCCCATTTTGATCCTGAACGTAGCAGAAGTAAACCCCGCTATCCCCAGGCTGTGCCCTCTCCACGATAAGTGAAACGTTTCCAGTTCTCAACCAGTCCGGTGGCACAGACATTCTGTTTCCAGTAGGTGTCCAGCTGCAGCCGTCAGAGCTGAGGTTTTGCACACATAGAGGAGTTCCGTTCTTTTCCCACCTGGGAGTCAAGCCTGTCTTACCGCTGGTGTCAAAGTAACACGGGAGGATCGCCGTCTCGTCCTCGGTCACAGACTCTTTACTCGCAAAAACAACCTCCAGCTGGACAAGCTTGGTTCCAGACGTGGAGCAGCTCACTTCATACATCCCTCCGTCGGTGAATAGAATGCGAGAGAAAACTATTTTTGAAGCAGCATTGCTCTTCATCCGGTCTGCGAACTCTCTGCTCACCTGCCACTCTCCGCTCTGATAAGACGCCATCTCCCGTGTAACAGAGCGGGTCAAGACCCGCAGAAACGTCCCCGACTCGCCCGACTCACAGTTCTCAGGAACTATAAACTGGTCCCCTAAGATCACTTTGACACAGCCCGCAACATGCAGAGTGATAGAAAGAAAGACGCATGCAAATAAATATCGTGATTGTAGCGGTGCCATGCTGATCCTCTGCGTGAATCAGCGGCGAAGCTGGCGAACAGCTCGATGGAAGCAAAGAATGCGCAGGGCGGGGATTAAAGTGCGCGATTCCACCCTGAACCCTTTTCTTTAAATTGTGTTAAAGTTGTTGTTTCTTTAATTCTGTTTCCTTAAAATTATGAATTCACACAAGTATAAAGGTGGAGACCATAGACGAAGGCTTGACTCGGCTAATTCCATAAGCGTTTGACACAGTCTGAAGAAAGAAGATTTGTTCCCTGCTATCATTCCACATTAAAGGCTTGATTTGCTGTTAGCTTTTTTTGAGCTCATTGTTAAACCTTGTAACATGTTCAGGTCAAAGTGAAAGATAAACATGTTGGGTTCCTGTGTCTGTGTGCTGATAAGTGAGCGTTTTCCTTCTCCTCAAACTTTGTCTCCAGGGCGCAGCACTTGTAGGTTATCACCAAGTGCTGCTGTTTACACCTAATAAGCTACCAGTATACAACAAGTGGGTAGAGCTGAAAACATGTTAAAAAGTTGTGGCAAAATAAATGGAGGGAATCGGGGGTAAAGGGAGGACTTATGATAATGCAAATCCTGAGGTGGGTCATGGTCAGCTGATAAGATGTTAGAAGAGGCTATTTTTACAACAATGGGAATGTGACACAAAGGGCTAAACAAACATTACAGTTATTAGGAAACACATTTCAGGGAAGTGCGAAACATGTAGTATGCCAGAAACAGTAGAGCACGTCTTAATGATATGTTGGAATTTTAATAGAGAAAGGATGTTAATGAAAAGGAAAATAGAGGACAGTGGGGAAAGTTGTAACTTAAAATACATTTAATCTAAGATGTCAGATCACAGAGTAATAAAACATATGTTTGAATTTCTAAGACAGACTCACATACAGAATGTATATAGCATACAGGACTGGCACCCGGGATGCTGTGGTTCAAATCCCGGTGAAGTCATCAGTCAGTGTTTTATCACACCATTATTTTCCTGCAGGAAAGTGAACATACGAACATTACTGTTGTTTAAACCGGGGACATTTCCCCAGTATTATTTATGAATTCTAGTTTTGTCGCCACCACATAAAAACCAGATGTGGAATTTTTTTAACAGTGCAGGTCTAACATCCACTTATGCTCCAATTGCTATTTTCATATGTGTATAAACTGATATTGCGCTATCCACAGTTTCTTTATGTGCGAATGTTCTAGCATTCTTTGCTGCACTTCATGTTACGTCTAATAAAGACTTGCGTTCAAAGTGGGCACTGTATCAACAAGTAACTGGTTAACTCATATCTCTTTAATGCAAGGTGTTTATGCTGCGCCACCTGCTCCAGGCATCTATGCAGATAGCGCAGGACTGAAACTGTATTCCAGTGGGCATGGTGGGCGTACACTTTATGATTTATGGCCAATTTCTAGGCGATATTTCAGCGATGCAAGACATGTGCATGGACCCTACGAGGCTGCATAGGTGGCTACAGAAATGTTATTTATAAATATGACATGTTTATAGCTTTCTTTCTAGCAGGTACCCAAAACAATATACATAAGTTCCCTCTGGGATCAATAAAGTCTTATTGATGATAGTTCACTCCGAGGACGGGCCTCAATCCATCGATTTCCTTATGCCTAGCATGGGTATTTAACGACTCTGCCAAAGTAGCAATTCGAATATCAGGTAGCTTGATTAGTATATGATTAGTAGTGAAGTTGGACAATCGAAATACAACTTTGAAACTGCACAAATATATGTTGTATCTATTTTTCCACCCCTCATAATAATTCATTCAACAGTCGTTGATGATTGTTATATCGGATATGATATCTAAATGTCAATAACATTTCCAACAGAACGTTCAACTCCTAGAACAGTAGGAGAAAAAAACGACACAGACAGCTTCTTGCCATCTGGCAGGTTTAATACTGACACACGTTCTTTAGGTGGCATAAGGTGAAACACGTTCATGAGTCGACGTCAGGTGAGATACTTCTTTAGGCAACGTCAGGTGAGAAACTTTCATAATTTAACAAGTAATTTTTAAGTACGCCGCAATGTCGTCACCGTATGTAGACGTTCATTCCATGACGTCACTGCTACGTCACCGCCCATCTGACGTTAGCAGCCTAGCAAAATCCCACTGCAATTTCAGACGTCAAGGCGGCGACGTAAGGTTCGACTGTGCCCTCTCCTGTGCATAGTGAGCATAGAATTGGCAACTTCCAATTGCCATATTCAGTAGCTTTTTAAATCCCAGCCCCTCCCTGCTCTGTGCATGAAAGAGAAGTAGCGGGGGCGCGGGAAGCAGTGCTGAGAACGGGTCAGCAGCTTGCCTGGGGCTAGGATCACAGCGCAATTTGAACTATGTATATCGATATATACAATGTGGTCAAATTTCATATATTGTTTAAAAATATATCAATATATATTTTAATATCGATATATCGCCCAGCCCTGGACCCCATCAAGCTCATGAATATCCTTAGGGCGCCGGTTGTGGCAGAAAGTATTGATAAATAACGTCATCCTTCCACGCGCTACGTCCAGCTGGAGAACCCCCACCCCTTCAGGTGAAAAGAAGGGTTCATCACTCTTCAAAGTATGAAGGAGGCTTGAGCGGAGGGAGAGCAATGCCTAGGACTGGACTCAGGAACACTGGGTGATAAATAATGGGAACAAACTGTGGGATAAAAAATAAAACAGGCACAGGGGAGGTAGGGCATATAGTTAACCTCTACTGACAGTATATCCTATGTAAAAGACACCTTGTTTTGTTTTCCAGCTTTAAAGGTGCACAATGAGGGTCCAGCCAGTTAGCCAAAGGGATATCCCGGTGGCCAAGTGGCTAGGGCACATGATCTGTCAGAGGCTAAGTGACAGGACCCCACACTGTCACATTTAGAATATAATTAAATTTTATCATCAAAGCTTCCAGTTAAATATAAGGTGGTTATGGTGTGAATGAATCCTGTTTTCTGTCCCAGTGGTGAAAACAAAAAAGGAAATAATTACTATGTTATTTTCTGCATTGAACAATTTTGATAATTGCTGCACAGTGGTAAATTAGAATGTATATTGGAAAACTTTTGTTTGAATCCAAACCGAAAGAATGAATAAGAAACGCATATCAAGTAAGGGATAATGTATAGAACGCCGGTCATTATTGGGAAAATAAGTACCGACAGGGAGAACTGGACCCCGACGCGCAGTGGACGGGTCCACTTCGCCCTGTCGATACTTATTTTCCCTATAATGGCCGGCATCTATACATTATCCCGCTTATTATACGGCTAGTTGCCAATTGTACACACACAAATAAACTTCATACATTTTTATGAAGGCAGAAAGGTTTATTTAGGATTTCCGCCTCAAATAGTTCCCAACAGTTTGTGCGTTACAAACTCCGTTGCCATTGGCAGTGGTCATTATTTTTTTCAGAGGTCTTCCATCAGAAAATAATGACCGGTAGAAAGTTGGGAAATCACATTCAAATCAATGGAGCGTTCTACTTGCATTGTGAAGGGCCGTATAATAATGACTAATAATATTTATAAACTAAGCACACAGTTCCTCTTGGCATTGTGGGTCATTACAGACTAGTAAAAGAGTAGAAAAATATCCCGTTTTCAACTTGCAATTAGTTGATATGCAAATCTTAGAATCATACGAATCAAGTTTCCACTACCGAATGCGATTTCTTCTCTACCTTGTAAAAAAAACTAACTTTTACATTAGAAACCCCACATGTTGCCTCATAGGCCAAATGTATTGTCTGTCTTATCAGATTTTAAACCCTACCTATTACTATCTTTTTTTGTTCATCAGTGAAGTATACAGGTTGTTTATTGGCCAGCACTACATAAGCTACACATGGGGATTAAAAAATTACACTGAGAAACGGATTGTGCTCACTCAAACTACAGAACAAAACAGTTTTTGACACCTCCTTCAACTAAGGTGTGAGTCAAGCTCAAGGCTGCATAGGTGGTGTAATGATAATTGGCCTTTATGTCTTTTCTTTTTTAAGTAGCAGTAAACAACAAAAGCCTAGGGTGGTTTAGTTGTTATCTTGTTACTCTTCACTGACAACTTGCCTTACTTTGGACATCAACAAGTTTCCTTTACTCACATACCTCATGCATCATATGGTCAATAACCATGTAATAAGAAGGAATAAGTCAGTGAGTAAACTTTGTCTTTAATCTGATGGGGAAAAAAGAAAAAACCACAGAATACTAGGTTCCACCAGTTCAAAACTGCAAAACTGGTTTATTACGGTCATCAGAACATCCATAACTAAAAGGTGTTCAGATCTTCAATTCAAGTATTTCACAGCAATACTTGAAACAAAAGAGTGATTTGTTCATTCAACAGATCAAATCACTTTTTCTCAAGTTTTGTAACAACAGCTTTGCCGAAGCTTGGTTTGGTTTTAGCACCTTTTGGATTATTTTTACTGTATGAACTGCAACCACAACACCCCCCATCTGATGACTCACTATATATTGACTAGAGAGAAATACAGTGCTGCCCCAATGGAATGTTGTTAATCTGGGTGGGTGGGTTCTGCCGGTGGTGTTGCCTCCTTCGGAAGGGGCAGTGGCCAGTGCTCGAGTAAGAGGAAAGAAACAGAGATGTCAGTCTATGAGTGACTGATAAACTTAAAGTTTCGGAAGTTTAAGTAACCCTTTATAGTTTTTCCCTCTGTCTCACTTTTAAGGCCATGCATAAAATAAAAGTCTTGTTTACCTACAATATCATTAGCGTAACTGCAGCATTAAGCTTGTTTAGAATTCAGTAATTCTTTACAGAGACCTGCTCAAACACATGGCTCAGGTACTCTCATTATGATTTTGGTGTTCGTAGCCATATTCAGAATGTCTTTGTCCTTTACATTTAATTAAATTTGGGCTTTATTTTTGTCTTTTAGAGACCACATAAACACATAATTACTTTGTCTTCAGGTGTAGAGATAACATGAGTGGAAGAGCTGTTCATTGTGATAATAAATAACACTTAAATACCAAAGAGTCTTCATTTGAACTTCTAACCAGATCCATAACAGTGTACTGCAATAACAAACCAGCACAATAATCAAAACTATATTTTACAATGTACACAGTAGGAGTCTGGTGTATGCTGCTGAGGAGAGACAGAACACTGAACTAACAAAATGATATAAAGCGTGTTTTTTAACTTTTTTTATCAAACATTAGCAATAAGCTTACTTACAGGCGGGGTGGTGGTAGAGGTATTATGGTTATGTCGCTGTGGAGGACGTTCAGTCAGGCACCAGCAGGGACGCCTCTCACTTTAGAGCCTTTTTGGACATAACAGTAATAGTCCCCAGCTGGACTCACTCCAGTATTGC
Source organism: Apricaphanius iberus (assembly GCA_028564705.1). Classification (NCBI taxonomy): domain Eukaryota; kingdom Metazoa; phylum Chordata; class Actinopteri; order Cyprinodontiformes; family Aphaniidae; genus Apricaphanius; species Apricaphanius iberus. The sequence continues at coordinate 1,306,464 of JAPXFQ010002314.1, forward strand.
CAACAGATCTCCCAGTAACTGTCAGCTGATAAAGCCACTTAGTTTTTGAATCTTTTTCCATATTCAACCACTTTGTTAGAGCGAATCACTCTAATCACAAGTTACCCGTTTGTTTCCCACTGAACAGACTCGACAGGTTCACCCAGAATAAGACAGACTGTAAAACAGAGACTGTCTTACAGTCGCTCTAAGTTGCTTTGGTGCTTTTCTCACAATATTAAAGTTTGCGCCGCTGCTAAGGCGTTTCGGAAATAGTTAGCGCAAACTGCAAAACATGGTAGATATCTGCAAAAGCGAGTCACTTTCTCAAAATGGAAATTCAATTGCACAAAAGCAAGGCAGTGGTAGTTTATGTTTCAGAAGCAGGTGCCTTAAATAAAATGGATAATTTGTTCTTCAAAACCAAGTGTTTATGTCAATGAAGAGTCAATATGGTCAAAATGACAAGTTATGACACCAGCATCTTTGAAAAATCAAGTCAAAAGGTTTGAACCTGTTTTCATTGTGACAAATCACTCTGGAAGTGCTTCCCATTGTCATGTAAAGTCAAGACAGCGTTATACACCATGCAACTAGAACACTAGAATTAAATAAAAATCAAGACACTGAATATGCACTTTACTTTATACTGTACAATTGCAACAGTTCACAGCATTGTGCACCAAACTCGCTTTGGCTCAGTAAACCTTATGCAGTAGTTTCGAAACTGTTTTTATCAAAATACGGTAAAACAGAGATCCTCACGCTTTTTTCCACGAGGCTGACCTTCCATGTATTGCAGTTTTGTAGATAGAGTACGGACTTCATGCCAATACTGTCTCCTGGTTTATACGTACTTGTAAAGTGGGGGTTCATGACTGACTGTGAAGAAGAGGCTTATCAGTGGTTGCAAAAAATAGTTCACACACCCATTTTCATCAGGGTAACATAAGGTTCACCTGAGAATAGTTATTAATAGACAATTTCATGGAAACACACAAATATTTTTCAAAATGGATGTACAACATGTTTGACATGTTCAACAATTTTGTGTTCAATGAAGCAAGCAATGAAATGAAGATCATTAGTTGTGTTAACAATGACTTTTCAGCCTGTACAAGTGGAGTTCATTTTGAACTAAAATGATAAAAGCAAGTTATTAGTCATCAAAAGCAAGTCAAAAGTGATCATTTTGAAGATATTTGTACTTATCACTTTCTTCATGTCCAAAAGCATATGCCTTTGGATGAAATGAACATGAAACTGCCAGCAGGTTGTGCTCATCACGTGACTACATGTAATGGAGGTTGCACTGACTGTTGTGCAAAGTTTAATTCTGTTATGACAAATGCAACAAAGCAACTGAGAAAAACTGTATTAGATTTTAAAGCCTACCTATTACTGTCTTTTTTTTATACATGTATACAGGTTGTTTTCTTGCCCAGCACTATGTGAATTAACAGCTGACGATTTCTTGCTGAGATTTGTATTACTACTCGTTTTTAATACTAGGTTCTACCTACTGAGAAGCTGCACAGAGGGAATTCACCAAATTACGCAGAGAAAAGGGTGGTGTGCACTCCAAGAAAAACCAGTTTTTCCTCTCAGTGGCAACTAACAGGTGGTGTGTGTCAAGCTCAAGGCTGCATGGCTGATTTAATGATGATGACTTTTTGTCTTTTCGTTTTCCAAAGTAGCAGTAAAAAGCCTGGGGTGGTTTTGTTGTTATCTTGTTGCTTTTCACTGACAACTTGCGTTACTGGTGATATTAACAAGTTTCCTTTTCTCAATTACCTCATGCATCATATAGTCAATATCCATGTAATAAGAGCAGTGGCGGCCCCTGACAAATATTTCTGGGGGGGCAACTGTTCCGATGATGACAAAGATAACCACTTAAATGAATAAAAAATTTTTTTTATTATTATTATTTTTTTATCAGATAGCGAAGTTTAAAGCATTACTTTGCATTGTTTGATTTGGTTTCCCTGTTCCTAGATGCCAACATCGGGCACAAATTATACAACCTACAGTATTTTGAATAGCTAAATCAAATTTATCACAATGATCTCAAATACACTGAAACATTTCCACGATGGCCTTCAAGAGACACATTGTCATCCAACTAGTTTGCCCTCTAAGAGAAAAAAAACAATACTGCTTTACAACTAAAGACATTTTATTTCTCATAATAAAACTGTAATTAATCCAATCTTTCCAGAACATATTCTAAACAAATTCGGCTGCCAATATGCAATCAATACAACTATTTACAATTCAACATTTGGAGAACACAGCATATAACTAAACAAACCATTTAATAACACACTCCTCACTTGTACGGAAATTTTGCTCGCCTCACTTTTAAACAGGCAAAGTGATCATTTACCCTCTCGTTGAAATCAGGCATCCTCCTGACAAGTTCCCTTTCCATTGAAAGCATGGCCAATGCATTCAGACGTCCCTGTCCCATTGTGTTTCTCAGGAACGTTTCGACTCACTGACTTATTCACTCTTATTATAAGAGTGAATAAGTCAGTGAGTAAAGCTGCGTCAGTCACCTGTTTTACCTCCTCCTCCTCTACCCCCTATATATATATATATATATATATATACATATATACTTACTTGTTCCCAAATACAAATCCTTGAACCATTACCTCAACAGACAGCACAGTGTTTCCTCCACTACAGTAGGTCTGTGTTGCAGCATAACTGTTGAAGCTTCTGACTGAAAACACTCTTGTTGTAGGATAGTCCCATGGAGCGGAGGCTCAGGGATGTCCAATATTGATAAGAAACAGTCAGCTTTAGATACAGAAAATGGTAGTTTGCCTTAGCAACTGGCTAAAAGATGAACAGGTTAAAAGGGCCATGTGTGAATGTGATTGACGAGTAAAAAAAAAAGGTCCATTATTGTCTCGTGTATTTCTTTTAAAAAAATGAGCAATGATATCTAATTTTATTCCTTTATCTACACTGAACATTTTAGTTTTTTATTTGTATTTAGGAATCTTAATTAACAATGATTAATAATGATTAATTCACAGCTTCCCTGTGATTAGATTAACATTTGTAATTGTTTGATAGCTCTAAAAAACGCAAACAAACAAAAAACAGTTATATTAAAAACATTTTTAATAAAAAGATATACCATTTCATTCTGCTGCTACTGTTATATGGATCGTATACGCACGTTGAATACTGTTTTCATCCACTATAGTGTGTATGCACACAATAATGGAAAGCAAAAAGATCTCTACCTTTCAACCAGAGCCTGCATGCTGTGGTTAAACAATTCCACTTACAAACTGAAACAGGGATGTAGGTATTACTAAATTTAGATCACCTTTGTGCAGAATATTAAAGATTTCCCCAACCGCCAACTGTATTTAGTTCAAAGCTTCCAGACCCGTTTCAGATACCTAACAATATGGGATGACAGTCCTCTGAATTGACCTCCAGTTCTGCATGGGCATATCTACAGTTATCTGATTAACAACATTGGATTGGTGCACACCTACAACGAAATATACATTTTTATATCCAGCCAAGAGAGTAGATTTGATTTTGAGATTGGTGGGGACACAAGAGTGCTCCAATGCAGCACTCTTCAAAGTTTAAGTTTTTTGCATTAGCAATCATAATTTCACATTATGTAGATGTTATAAGTTAAATTAACTAATGAAAGACAAAAAGGCCAATTCGAAAAGTTCTAATCTTAAACTCTTTAGTGCAGGGCTGTAGTGAAACTGTGCATCATGTCAATTAGCTGTTGAGCTAGAATGTTATTTGTGTCAGGTTGGTTGGGCTTGTCCAGAGTATCCTCCTGATTACTGCCACTCTCCCTGCTGCTTTCTTCAGGTGGATTGGATTCCTTAGGAATCAACCACATTATAAATTTGAAAACCATAAAGCAACTACTGTAAACAAATACACACTAGTAATACATGAAGAGGCCTCTTAGATTTAAAGCACTGATTTTAAAGCTAAATGGTGGGATCTTTATTCAGATCATCATCATACTAACATTTTTGCTGTTATATTCTGTGTGAAGGCTTGTTTTATGCTGTTTAAACTGTTTTTTTAATAATGTAAAGCAGTTTGTTTTTCTGTCAGCATGAAAAGCTCTTTAAAAATAGATTTGATTTGATCTGTCACAGTGCTGAATCTCATGACTAAAACATCCAGCATTATTTAACCTCACCTGTGAATTTGCAGCCTCTTTTTCAGCTTCTCCTTCTCTTAGGTGGCAACTGATTGCCTCCCTTTTTCTGAGTTCTGCCTACTTATTAGGGTTTACAGTGTGCTAGTTTGTTCGCATCACCATCAATGGAAACAAATCCCTCCATCTGTTCTGGATCAGAACCATGCTGCTAACATGGAAGGCTGATATAAATCAGTGTTTTAAAAATGGGCTGTGGACAAATGTGTCTAAGGTAAGGCTTTCTTGAAATGAAGAACACGCAATGTGGGCAAGTAACCCACATTAGCCAGGTGAAGGATTTTTCAAACACACACAAAAAAGAAACATGTAGGCTTTTAGACTTGTCGGTTTTTCTGTTGTCGTTTTCAACACACATACCTTAAGGAGCTGGGAATTCCACCTCTCGCCTAAATTTAGGCCCACTTGTCCAGAGATTGGTGTGAGAAAAAAAAGCGTTTTGTAATCAGCTCAGTCATCTCTCAGCAGTCCGTTTCCTTTGGCTTCAAGGGGAAATACCATCTTCTTTCCTTTTATTGTCGTGACAGCTTGAGATAATTAAACGGGCAGTCAGCTCAACATGTAAATGACTCCACACTTCTGTCGTCTAAAACTCCTCTGTCTAATAAGCAATTCAAACATTCCTGCAAGACCGGTTTCTGCATGGTGGGGCTACCATCTGTGTATAAGCTGGTAGTGTGTTTTTTTAAATGAGCAATGAAGCAAAGGGGAATCTTAGATCTTTATTGGTATCTGAAAACTGACATGGTTACAAAAAATGACTCATACATTCCAACATTTAGACAATCTGGTTTATTGTTTCGAATTAGGCAAACTAAACAGACTAGTTTGAAATAAATATGCAGGATTTGTAGTTTAGGTCTATAGAGTCATTGGTGTTTTGATTTATCCACATTTTGCTTAAAAATGAACCAGAGTCGTATCAATTTTGGCATTATAAAGAACAAGAGTAAAAATAAAACCTGACAACCTATATCAATGTTTAAACGCGTGTTGTAGCTTCAGCAGGTCGTGGTGGATGACAGCTCTGTACCACCTCATACAGTTTTCCAGAATTACAGCCTAATTTACCACGATGCCACAAATAAAGAAGAAACAGAGCAACAAGGACGAGAAGGACCCCCAGGATCACAGCTACAACCACGGTGGATGTCTTCCAATCATGTTCGGAGCAACTCTGGGTTTGCTGCATATGAGGAGAGAAAAAAGGGAAAGTTATACTATCAGACACAGTAACGTTTTACAGAATAAATTGGTTCACAGAGACACTCACATTTCTAGGTGTTGCAGTGCTGATCATCTGTTGAAGCGTTTTCTTGATGACGGCCAGTCTGACAGCGGCAGGATTTCCAGAGCGTTTCCCATTTTTATCCTCAACATAGCAGAAGTAATCCCCGCTATCCCCAAGTTGCGCCCTCTTCACGATCAGAGACAGGTTTCCAGTTGTGAACCAGTCCGGTGGCACAGACAGTCTGTCTGCAGGCGTCCAGCTGCAGTTCCCCACACACAGACGAGTTCCGTTCTTCTCCCACCGGGGAGTCAAACCTGTCTTACCGCTGGTGTCAAAGTAACACGGCAGGGTCACCGTCTCATCCTCGGTCACAGACTCTTTACTCGCAAAAACAACCTCCAGCTTTATATAGTAGGTTTTGTCGCCGCAGATGGACTCATAATATCCGTTATCGTTGTAGTTGACATCCTTCAAGAAGACACCTGATGAGGAGATGTCCAGCCGCGGAATGTATTCTCCCTGCGGCTTCAGATCACCGCTAACCGAGGCGGCAACAGCAACAGGTACAGCGCTGCCGTCGCTCAGCCTCCGGATAAGACGCGCGGCTCCTTCACTGCATTTCACCAGCGGGGACAGCTTCACTGTGTCTTTCAAAGTTGCAGTAACATCGCCTCTAACAAAACAAAAAAATAGGCTTGCGAGAACAGAAGGAATTGCCCACTTCATTACGACTGGACGGACTGCAAGCCAAGAGGGGAAGCTGCGGGCGAGCGGCGGGTTTTAACTGAGGGGAGGAGAGAGAGGAGGAGGAGCAAGGATGGATAAAAAAGAAAAGAAAAAAAGAGCAAGACCTTAGTCCCCTCCATTCCCCGTGCTTCTTTTTTACAGTCTACGTTTCAAACAGTTTTTTTTTAGTTTTTTTTATTAATGATTTATTGAACAAAGAATAGTTATTTTACAGAGACAAAGAAACACATAACACAATACAGAACAGAATATACCATATGGATAGGCATATACAGTAGTCCAATGAGTATAAAGAGATGCATTAAGTAGAATAAAAAATTGATAATGACATGCAGCAATCATATGTGATAACAGCTTTCTTATTTGTGCTTTTAGAAATTGATGATAAATATAGTTCAAATTCTTTCACCAATATTCCAAAAAAATGTGGTGATGATGAGAATTTACATTTGTGAATATGATATTTGCCAAATATAATACGTATATTAATTGCAAATTTTCTATTTGCATTTCGTTTTTTTCCATGGAAGCCAAAAGTGATATGTTTATACATCAAACAGAATTTAGTATCAATATTACACATAATACAGTCGTTACAATCTTTCCAGAATTTCTTTGTTATAGGTAAATTCCAAAATAAATGACCTATTGTTTCTGGATCCATTTTGCAAAATGTACAAATGGGGTCTATTTCAATAAATTTCATCATGAATTGGTTAGTATGATAAATTCTATGTAAAAGCTTGAAGGAAACATCTTTCATTTTGTTGTTAGTCAAAAGTTTTTGATGTGATGACCAGATATTTTTCCACATTGAATCAGGGACAAAGTTTATATTTGTTTTCTACGAAGCTCCTGTTGTCTTAGATGTACTGATTGTCCAACAGTCCTTCATTTTCCCTTTTCTTTTCCAAACTGTATATTTTAGTGTCTGTGTTCTTCATTTGTAGTGTTTTTCAGTTATTTATTATCTATTCAGTTTCTTTATGCTCAATGTTTATTACTATCCTGCATCTCTGCTGTCTTTATTGCCTGAAACATTTTTTTTAAATGACATTTTAAGTCCTTCTCATTTTTCTGTAATGACTGAAAACTGATCTATGAGTCCTGTAGAGGTGATAAGTGTTTACTCACAGAACTACCGTTACTGTGCCACTGTAGCGAACAATGGTCCACATACTGAAACTTTACTGCATTCCACTCATCGTAGTGTAAGGTTATGAATAACAGATCAGTTATCATCCTTTTTTGTTGTTGTAGATCCATCTTTTTTTATTATCCTTTACTGGATAGTTCAATTTCTTTAATTCATTATTGTCCATGTAAATAAAAACTTTTCAAGTAAATCCTGGTTAAATGTAGAAAATAAAGTCAAAAACAATTGTAGTGATGAAAAACAAAGCTTCCGGTTTGTTATTCACATTAAGTAATAAATTACTTATTCAGACATTATTAAAATAAAGAACACGCAATTTGGGCAAAATAACCCATATTAGTCAGGTGAAGGATTTTTCAAACACACACAGAAAAGAAACATGTAGGCTTTTAGACTTGTCGGTTTCTGTCGTCGTTTTCAACACACATAGGCATACCTTAAGGAGCTGGGAATTCCACCTCTCGCCTTAATTAACTACTTGTCCAGAGTTCGGTGAGTGAGGGAAAAAAAGAGTTTTGTAATCAGCTCAGTCATCTCTCAGCAGGCCGTTTCCTTGCCCTTTATGGGGAAGTAGGCCTACCGTCTTCTGTCCTTTTACCGTCGTGACAGCTTGATATAATTAAACGCCGGAAATATGGAGTCCTCAGATGTTCTTAGGAACATGTGGATGACTCCACAGAGTCCAATGCAAACATTCCTGCAAGACCGGTTTCTGAATGGTGGGGCTACCATCTCTGTGTAAGCTGGTAGTGTTTTTTTTTTTTTAATGAGCAATGAAGCAAAGGGGAATCTTAGATCTTTATTGGTATCTGAAAACTGACATGGTTACAAAAAATGACTCACATACATTTCAACATTTAGACAATTTAGGCCTATAGAGTCATTGGTGTTTTGATTTATCCAAATTTTGCTAAACTATAAAAATAAACCAGATTCGTATAAATTTTAACATGATAAAGAACAAGAGTTAAAAAAAAACTAGTCAATGTTTAAACGCGTGTTGTAGCTTCAGTAGGTCGTGGTGGATGACAGCTCTGTACCACCTCATACAGTTTTACAGAATCAAAGCCTAATTTACCACGATGCCACAAATAAAGAAGAAACAGAGCAACAAGGACGAGAAGGACCCCCAGGATCACAGCTACAACCACGGTGGATGTCTTCCAATCATGTTCGGAGCAACTCTGGGTTTGCTGCATATGAGGAGAGAAAAAAGGGAAAGTTATACTATCAGACACAGTAACGTTTTACAGAATAAATTGGTTCACAGAGACACTCACATTTCTAGGTGTTGCAGTGCTGATCATCTGTTGAAGCGTTTTCTTGATGACGGCCAGTCTGACAGCGGCAGGATTTCCAGAGCGTTTCCCATTTTTATCCTCAACATAGCAGAAGTAATCCCCGCTATCCCCAAGTTGCGCCCTCTTCACGATCAGAGACAGGTTTCCAGTTGTGAACCAGTCCGGTGGCACAGACAGTCTGTCTGCAGGCGTCCAGCTGCAGTTCCCCACACACAGACGAGTTCCGTTCTTCTCCCACCGGGGAGTCAAACCTGTCTTACCGCTGGAGTCAAAATAACACGGCAGGGTCACCGTCTCATCCTCGGTCACAGACTCTTTACTCGCAAAAACAACCTCCAGCTTTATATAGTAGGTTTTGTCGCCGCAGATGGACTCATAATATCCGTTATCGTTGTAGTTGACATCCTTCAAGAAGACACCTGATGAGGAGATGTCCAGCCGCGGAATGTATTCTCCCTGCGGCTTCAGATCACCGCTAACCGAGGCGGCAACAGCAACAGGTACAGCGCTGCCGTCGCTCAGCCTCCGGATAAGACGCGCGGCTCCTTCACTGCATTTCACCAGCGGGGACAGCTTCACTGTGTCTTTCAAAGTTGCAGTAACATCGCCTCTAACAAAACAAAAAAATAGGCTTGCGAGAACAGAAGGAATTACCCACTTCATTACGACTGGACGGACTGCAAGCCAAGAGGGGAAGCTGCGGGCGAGCGGCGGGTTTTAACTGAGGGGAGGAGAGAGAGGAGGAGGAGCAAGGATGGATAAGAAAGAAAAGAAAAAAAGAGAAAGACCTTAGTCCCCTCCATTCCCCGTGCTTCTTTTTTACAGGCTATGTTTCAAACAGCTTTTTAATTTTTTTTAAACAAATGATTTATTGAACAAAGAATAGTTATTTTGCAGAGACAAAGAAACACATAACACAATACAGAACAGAATATACCATATGGATAGGCATATACAGTAGTCCAATGAGTATAAAGGGATGCATTAAGTAGAATTAAAAATTGATAATGACATGCAGCAATCATATGTGATAACAGCTTTCTTATTTGAGCTTTTAGAAATTGATGATAAATATAGTTCAAATTCTTTCACCAATACTCAAAAAAAATGTGGTGATGATGAGAATTTACATTTGTGAATATGATATTTGCCAAATATAATAAGTAAATTAATTGCCAGTTTTCTAATTGCATTTGTTTTGTTTTTCCATGGAAGCCAAAAGTGATATGTTCATACATCAAACATAATTTAGTATCAATATTACACATAATACAGTCGTTACAGTCTTTCCAGAATTTCTTTGTTATAGGTAAATTCCAAAATAAATGACCTATTGTTTCTGGATGCATTTTGCAAAATGTACAAATGGGGTCTATTTCAATAAATTTCATCATGAATTGGTTAGTATGATAAATTCTATGTAAAAGCTTGAAGGAAACATCTTTCATTTTGTTGTTAGTCAAAAGTTTTTGATGTGATGACCAGATATTTTTCCACATTGAATCAGGGACAAAGTTTTTCCAGTAGTGAACAGCAGAAGGCACAGAGATTACATTGTGTTGAAATAGGGCACGAATCATTCTGTTATTCTTATGAACTGAATGAAAACAAGTTTTACCAATGGCGGTGTCACTCACATTAAACAAGGATTTCCTTTCATCAACAACAGCATTTCTAAAGAGTTCGCATATGTCATTAGTTATAGCATCAAACACAATATCATACTCATTAGGAGTTACAGCAAGGTTATACTTGAGATTAAATTCATTGGGACTAAGTAAACATCCATTTTGTTTAAAAAGTTGACCCACCAGACAGATGTTTTGGTCAAACCAGTCATGGTAAAATAGTGACTTGTTTTTGTGAAGGATGTATTGGTTATTCCAAATCAAAAACTTATGAGGAGAAAAATTATGTTTATATAGAGGTGCCCATGAAAGAAGTGCCTGTTTATGAAATGCGGAGAGTTTTATTGGAATTTTTCCTACATTGTAATTACAGAGGAGGTGGAAATTAAGTCCACCTAATTGTTAGAAAATGTAAATTGGGAATAAATTCCAGATGGAGATATGATTTTAACCAATTTACTTTAAATGTATTATTCAGAGTTGTAAAATCAAGAAAGTTTAATCCTCCTTTTTCATAAGAATTCATTATTACTGTTTCCGTAAGTAATGTATACGATTTTTCCACAATAAGTTTAACAATTTTTTCAATAGATTCAAGAATCTGATTGTCTAAATACAATGAGAGTGCAGCAAAAGTAAGAAATGAAGTGAAGATGGCGCTCTTTTAAGAAGGGGTTGTTTTTCGCAGCTCTCCATACGGCGTCTCTGTACATTCGAGAGGAAAAATGGAGGATAATTCCTCTGGATCTGTTATCATTCTCTTTCCTAAGCAATGTACGATATCTATCACATCAGGTAGTTTCTGTTTTCCTTCAGGAAATATGGTTTGACAAATACGGATGGTTTCTTTCACGTCGTCTTTGGATACAGTCTCGGGTACACCGTGAAGTTCCAGATTCCAGCGTCTGGAGTGCCGCTCGGACTCAATGATCATTTCTTCTAGCTTGGAAAGGGCAGCGCCATCGTTTTTAGTCTTGTTTTCAATAGAATCAATCCTCTTCTTGACGTCTTTAATTTCCTCAATAGCAAAGTCAATTGATTTCTTGAGACCTTCGATTTTCTGAGTGTTTTCGCTGACCATTTTTTTCAACTGTTTCAAAACCAACATCAATGCGGGCGTTGACAGTGTCAAAGCGGGCGTTGATCAGGTTGGAGAAGGTTTTAATAATGTTCTCCATGTCATTTTTATCCCCACGTTGTACAACGTGTGCCTTCTTGTTCGCTGGTTCTTTACAGGGGGTCCCATTAGGTGAAATAGGAAGCGATGGAAAATCTTCATCAATCTGAGGCTGGGCTAGCATGTCCACTGCATTAACCATCTTGGAGTACTCGTGTCCCACGTTGGTTAGCTGGCTGCTAGTTGTCTGATTCTTGCTCTCTCTTGAGAATCTTTTCCTGTCTCGAGAAAACATTTGTATGTTCGAAAAGTCTATCGCTCTGATTAAAAGTCATATTAAAAGTTGTGTATCGTATAATAATTTTTTTTCCATAGTATTTAGCAAGTTTGGCACAACAGGTTTGAGTAGGCGCGTCCGCTCAAGTCGCCATCTTGGTCGAACCAGCCTTTTTTCAAACAGGTGTTACAGCATTTTCTGCGACAATTATACTGTGTGACTCCGGGGGGCGCTCTTTCACTGATAACCCATGAATAATCGTTGTGCCACATTGTAAGAAAACACTAAAGCCATCCAAATCTAATGGTGAACATTGTTGTTGCAAACTGTATGGAAGGGTGACCTCTGAGCCAAAGTCATTCTGTCACCTTTCAAAGATGAATTGGTCAAGATTCCAGAGGTTGAGCTGGAAAAGCATCTGTATGTTATCAGAACGCTCGAGGGATTAAAAAAGTTTTTATCTTATCTTATCTTATCTATCTCTTATCTGCAGTGGTTGCTGCTGTGGGTGGTCAAACAAAGTATTAGTTTTACTGGGTCATCGTTTTGTCACACAGGGCCACGTAGGTTTGGATTCAATCTCCTTTTAATGACAGTTTAAAAATAGACTGTAGACAGGCTGTGGGAAGTTTCTAGTTAATATTAGGTGGTTATGGTGTCACTGAAGGCTGTTTACTCTCCCAGGGGTGAAAACAAATAAAGAAATGATCAGCAATTTATTTTCTGCATTGAATGATTTTCATAATTACTGCTGCACAGTTTTTGATTGATATGCCAATCAGAAAATGTTTCCTATTCAAACCTAAAGAACGGATTAGAAACCATTATTAGTAACTAATGATATTTATAAACTAAGCACACAGGTTCTCTTGGCATTCTGGCCCATTACTGACTCCAAGTTAACAAGCATAAAAATTATTATTTTTTAACTTGTAATATATTGATGTACAAAACCTCAAAATCATCCATATTAAGCTTTTACTAGAAGGCCAGATGATGTGAGCCACGTACACTTATATCTTATTTTAGATTAAATAGGTCTAGATTACCATAGTCTCTCTAGATGATTTATCAGATGATCTGTAGTTGTTCCTTTTAATAGTAGCAATGTGCGGAAGCAAAGATAAAATAAGAACATATGAAGTGTTAAAAGATATTATTGAAATCTGAATTCTTGAACAAGCAGTTCTAAATATCAACATGGTGGCTAAAAAGGCCAATTTGGCTCCCATTAAATAAAATAAAAAAGTAGTTCAAAGTGTAATTATACAGAAAACAAATAGTCAAAATGAGAAATTAATCCCCCATTTTAATTTTTTGTATTTTTTTTTTTGTCACAATGACAAGTCAAACAGTGGATGGCATGAATTAACAGTCCGCACTTCATTGCTAGTACGTGTATCAGCTAAGTCAATGAGGAAAATGCAAGGTGCCCTGACTGTTAACAGGCACAAGACCAATAGGGTAGCTACATAGTTTTCTTTACAGTAGGCTATAATGACAACATGTACAAATTAAAAGACTTGCCTATGAGCTTTTTTGTCCCTGTTATGTGGAACAACCTGTTATGTTTCGACAGGGCGACTTATGGAAACCAAAATGATGGGTTGTAGGACACAAACAAAGGTTTCACTAAAAAAACAGAAGTTTTTCCTTTTTATTGTTTTAGAATCACTTCATATATGCAAGATCAAGCTCCCTAGGTAAGTCTTTTTTTTTTTTGGACTCACGTTTAGTAGATCGGGTTGCGTGACGTGATGACGTGTTCAGCTGGCAATCCAGTGAAGGTAAGTTTTCTTCCTTTAAAAGATTTTCAGGTGAGTACAGTTTTTATTTTATCTTCAAAAGAAATGTTTTTGCACTTACATCTGTTGTTAAGCTGATAATATGGAGCAGCGTCCTTGTGATGACCTCACCGTTGATAATAGCGAAAGTTCAACTTGGTTTACTAGCTTCCTTCCGTTCCTTAAAGGCACAGTGTGTAATTTTCGGCCAGTAGGGGGCAGTGCATACCTAAATTATCACAAGCATGCGGTATCTGTGTCTTCGAGTAAGAAACTCAACAACGGAGGTCCAACTAGTGCTGTTTTCAAACGCTCAATTCCTTAAGAATTATTTATTTGCAGCAGCATGACGAGCACATCAGTCTCTCTTTCATCGCTTGGAACTAGCAAAGAGGTAAAAATGTATTTATGGCGAAAGTTTTTTGCATTTTGAGGGGAAATCAATGTTTTAATAGCGGGCGTGTTCCGTGCGCTTTGTAAGTCCTTGCTCTTGTAGAAGTAAAGACGTCATCTAATATGGCTTTTTTCCTGAAAAGAGGCCTATGTATTTTAAAACTGATTTTTAAAGTCATATTTTGCAATATCGCCGATATTTTGCAATTAATGTGCTTTACGTAATTATTATTACATAATATTTTAATAGCTATTTTCAAAGATGTACTGCAAAAACTACACACTATCACTTTAAGGACTTGATTCCAGCGTGGAAGGATTAACAACCATGTTGTTTGGTTAATCAGCCTTTTAAAATGGTTGGAATTTCCACGTTCAACAGCATGTGGACAGAAACGCCTCCACAGATTTTTTTTTTTGGGCACAAATAAATTTCACAAGATGGAACAGACATCCCAATGGGGATGAAAATCGGATGCAGCATTGGCGGCTACACAAACACAAACAATAGCATTAGCTGCTAAAGTAGTTTTTCCTGCTTACAGGTCGGGCTGTAGGTTCAATATGACATAATTCAAATGAACCCGGAGCTCAGTTTGCAAAAATGTCTGGGTCTCTAAACATTCAGCGTAACACAGCAGCTGTTGCATGGTTACAGCTGATGCTACTGCACGTTAGGTCTCTCAAATCATCACTGAGATCATATCATTTTCATATCAAGCTCTAAATATGACCTATAATGTTTCCTACCTGGTCACTAGGAAAGGAGCCATGTCAGCATCTGTTTTCAGTCCCAGATCTAGTTGAAGCAGCCTCCATTTGTTGATGATCCCATATATAAATTCGGTTGCCTGCCTGACTTTTATCATATTTTGTTTTAGACTCACGAGATGCTGCTGATAAAACCTTATTGTACTTACTGCCACTTTTATTGGATGAGTGGAGTTTGTTTTGTTATCGGTTGTGGAAGAATTAATTTGCCACAGCTGAATAAAGAGGACAATCTTCTTCCTGTTTTGAAGATGAGCTGTCAAGAACTTGGAAGCAGTGCTGATTGACATCACACCTGTAGGGCAGCTCAGGAAATTCGGGCCCCGAATCGTTCAATTTTCTTGAAAAATGAAAATGGAACAATATGAGGGTGGGATCATTATTTCTTGTCTATAGTGATTCATTTCTCAATACCATAAAAAAACTGGACATGCAGGTTTAGTTTTTTTAGATATCCTACCCCACGTTCCTTTATATAATGGTGACGCAACATACTGCACGATAGGCCACATCTGTTTTTCCTGCTCATCTGTGTGCACAAAAAGCCACTGAGGAGGGTATCTTCTTTAAGTAGTCTTGCGGCCAACATTTTTTTCCCCTTTCTGCTGCTTTTGCCTCCTTACATGACCCATGTAATACTCTTCCAGACAGACTACAAAGGTGTGTACTTAAAAGGTCATTTTTAAATATCATACAGAATAACATCCTGCCTTCAATCAAGACCTTATATATCAGGCTATGTACTGTTAGTTGACAAATAAAACACATTTTTATCAAGATATCTTTAGACAGTATTCTCTGAGAGATTTGGTTTTCTGCTTTTGGATTTAGATGCCTCCATCTCTTCCCTCGTGGAAGGAGAATCAGCCAACTTCTCGAGAGGTTTACATTATTGTGCATTCTACTGGCACCAAAATGTCATTATACTATTAGAGATGGAACCTCTGTACTGATGGTGGTCAGAGGGGCTGGTGGTGCCAGTGTCCCACAGCCTTGCTTCTGTCAGTGTGCCCCAGGGAAGCTGCGGCTACAATGTAGCTTGGGAATGGGCGAATGACTGAATGTAGTAGGAAGTGCTTAGGGGTCCTCTGGACTTGATAAAGTGCTATAAAAGTACAATTTTTATTGACTGGCACATATGTGAAGGGCTCATTATCATTATTTCTAATCAGGTTCTATCCATACAACTTTACTTCAGAAGCTGTTGCTGAGGACACAGAACGTTGTCTATGCCTAGACATGGATCCTCTGCATTTGAAAAACACTTTTCCCCAGTCATTCATGGCCTGCAACTCCTAGTGAAAGTGAGTCCAGAGGTCCACAACCTTTGTCCAGTGTAGCCCACTGTCTTGCATGTTTTAGGCGTTTCCTTGTTGCTGCACACTTGGCTTAAATGAATGGATAACTAACAGGATTCCACAGCAATTAAAGGCATGTATGAGTCAATCTTCAAATCTGACAGCTGACACAAGGGAAACCAAACCGCCTTTTCTCTTTTTAATGACCTAATGCATCAATAGCCTGGAGTGGTTTTGTTTTCACACTGCTTACGCTTTCATTGACTCACTGATGTGAGGAAGCTTGTTGATTTTGCTCACTTAGGCATGAATAATCTAGATAAACTCCTACCTCAGGTGTTGTAGGCTATTGTAAGTAGCAAGGAGTGGATCTTTCAGTGAGCCATCTATCTCTTTAATTTGAAAGAAAAGAAAATTCACGGCATATGTTCCCACCACCATGAAACGGAGACATACTTTGCCAAATCACCTCAAAGTGGCTGTCAATCGGCTTTGCAAAACATGTTTTTGTGATCAGTACATCCCAGAGTAGACATGCCTTCAGAAAAGGGTCAAATTTCTCCCTTTTTAGAATTACGGCTCACATCAAAGTTTTTCCCAAGCTGGCCTTTGAACTTGGTGATCTCTACTCTGTTGTTCCTAGATGTTTCTTTCTACCAGTGGGAAAAAAATTGCTGCTCTCTCACTCCTGTGTGCCAGGCCACCTAACCTGCTCCTACATCTTCTACACCACTCCCTTGACTCTTGGAAAGCCCCCGTGGGTGAGCAGTAACTGATTTAAGCAGCAAGTCATTTTAGATATCAGCAGAAGTTTTGTACTCAGAAAGGACTCATGGAAATGTACAGTAAAACATTTCATTTTGTTCTCATTGATAAACCCATGATGAAATATATGGTGAAATAGCTTTAATGTCTTTCTGCTTTCTCCCTGTTTGATGTATTTGTAGTAGCTGTGGCGTGAACTGTGTTGTTTACATGCATCAGCTTTAGGTTTTTCTTTTTTCCTTATTGTTAAGTCATTTTATCCATTTTATAGCTTTACCCTTGCTTATGACTATGAAAAGCAGGTGTTTTTTCCGGAATTTGGCAGGACACACTTAACCAAATAGTGGAATTCTATGTGTGTATCTGAGTATGTTTGAATAAAATAAACTTTCAGTTTTTAAATAGTTATTTGCTGTATAATGGTTTAACCAAATTAATAAAAAGCCCACAATTGACATTAAAAGAGAGTATATAAGCCCTGACAGAGGCTTATTATTGCGTTGATGACCCCCTCTTCAACATGTCTCCTCTGTGTGTCTTAGCGCGATGGAGAGCCACTCTTTACTTCACCCCAACCTGCAGAGCAGCGAGGATGTCCTGTCCAGCTTCCGCACCGCCTGGCAGGAGTTTGTGGAGGACCTCGGCTTCTGGAGGGTCCTCCTGCTGCTGGTGGTGATCGCCCTCCTCTCCCTCGGGCACCCACATGTACCTTAAATGTTTAATAAAAGAAAGAACACATCACAGGCGACACATACTTAAACAAACTGAACTTTGTGACTTTAAAAGGGCAGCCTGCCAGTGCAGACACTAGAAATCATTTAAAGATAAAGACTGTTTGACTGCAAAAAGTCAAGGCGTCATGCATATGTCAAGTCAAATCGAGTTTCTATTTATTTGTTTTGTATAGCACAAATTCATTAGCGAGGCAGATCGAAGTTCTTCACATGACATGACTTCCGGTTAAAAAGCTTTTTACATCTCGATCTGTTTGCGAAACAATGTGCTCAATGGCACATTCTGACGTAGTCAGCCAACCTGTTTCATACACCTCGTATTTTAAACCTAACCTGTCCTTCCAGTTCCGACCTGCTGTTCCCAATCTGTTTTCCCTAGATGCACCCTGAAAAATAAATAAATGCTGCTCTATCAACAGGTGTGTACCAAGCTGCCTTACCGCCGCTTCAACGCCGCATTTGAATTCCTGTGTACCCCATCGTCCAAATGACGCTGTTTCTGCTGGTCATCAATGTTGCTTGAACCCTGAATAAGTCTGACACCTTACAAGTGAGCTAATAAATATTTCATATCTTTCTGCGTTCAATTGAGGCTGCTAAATGAGTAAAAGCTATTTATCCATAGTTGGAACGAATAGACATAAATGAAAAGAGAAGCTTTTTTGTGGCTGTTGAAAGTTTTATTAAGTTCCAGGAAAGTGGCAGCTATGTCGGGGGTAAGCAGTTGGAGTGAGAGACTATGGAAAGCCGAATGAGCCTTTATTCTGATATCTTGATATCAGGCATAATTGTCATGAACATTCAAGCCATTACTATCCACTAGTTAACTAGTGAGCCATGTTTTTGTGAACTAGTTAACTAGTGAGGGTCAAAATATGCACACTAGTTAACTAGTGACAGCAAAACTCCCCACTAGTAAAGTAGTGAACAAATTTGGGCTTCGATAGTTAACTAGTGACAGCTGGAAAAGTCCACTAGTCAACTAGTAAAGGCCAAAATGGATACCAGTAAGCTAGTTGAAGGTTTTTGTGTGTCACTAGTTAACTAGTGACAGCCAAAAATGTGCACTAGTTTACTAGTGAAGGCATAACTCCTCACTAGTTAACTAGTTGGAGTAGGTCAATGTCACTAGTTAACTAGTGAATCATAAATGGCTTACTAGCTAGCTAGGTGATGACATAAGGCTCACTAGTTAACTAGTTGATGCATCCATTGTACAACTAGTTAACTAGTGAGGTCATAAATTAAACTAGTAAACTAGTTCAAGTCTAAATTCACACTAGTCAGCTAGTGGCGCAGAATTCTAATTAAGATGCGATGAATTCCTCAAATCGACGCTTTCTATCGGCTCCCTATGTCCAAAAAAAATCTTTCCTTTCGCTAGGTTCGTGGCTGCACACTTGTTTGTGTTGACACAAAGCAGCTGGAGAACTGCAGCATCAAAAAACAATCAAAGATTTCCCCTGGCAAATGATTTCCAATGTTGAGGGGGGTTGGACACCTTTTTGGAAAAAATACCATATTGGCTGAGAGGCTCCATGATCCGGCTCTTTCTTCCATCTGAGATTATGTGGTGAATGGCGGTCACTCGCAGCATCATCAGAACACCCAGCATCCAATCAGCCTCTTCTGGTAGAAACCGAAGCTCCTCCCTCTCTTCCACTCCCAGCTCCTTGACAGGAAACCATCTGCTCCTCATCACACAAATCTCTTTGTTCATCCACAGAGTCTGATCAAAACACATTATTCAGTCTCCCACACGTTACCTTTTTTCACAAGAAGGTGAATGTTCAGCTTCTTTTTCAAACTCCAAACCATCCAGGAACCTCCTTGGTGGTTATATAACCCGAGAGGGACGTTTCCCAGACATAAAGTCCATCTCTCCGATAGGTTTCTGCACTCTCTTTCAGGTTTTTCCTCCTCATTCTGGGATGTACGTGGGGTCGGGAGGGGCAGACAAACATGGAGATTCGCGGGTTTCCTGCAACCACGGGAGGGGAATTACCTAATAACACTAAGCAGATGAAAAAGCGCAAGGTTTTTCCTTTCTAAATCTGATTAAATTGTTCTGATTGCACAAACTGTTGCGAAGTTACTGTAATTCAAAGTGCCCGTTCAGAAATGTGTTGCCGACCACACGTTCGGTGTTTCATCCCCTGGTCCCTAGTAGTTTGGTCCGGTTAAGGTGTTAACAAAAGAGCAGGTCGCATGTCCACCTTCTATCTTCATTTTCCTAGAGTCCGTAGCTTTCTAATCCAAACACAATAAATAGACCACAGATTTGTGGCCCAATATTTTTTAATAAACCTAGCTCTGATTTGATTGGCAATTTGCCCTATTATTTCACACAAGCATGGTATGATTTATGCTCTAGTGCTATACTTTTTTAGTCAGGGATTTATTTCTTACATTAAATGAGCGTTTGTTTTTCTTTTCTGTCTGACATTTAATGTTTTTGGCTATTATGTAATTCACTGCTGACTTCTCCATTCATCCATTGAACAGCTGAATGTTTTTTGCGAGCAGCAGACCTTTTGCCTTGATACATAGGCCCATGTACCTCCTATAACTTTCCAGTGAAGAGCCAGGTTTTCATACCTTTCCACTTTCCAGTGCTTTTGCGTCCACTTAAACGGAGGCATGATCCGATTCATCAAAACTGATTGACTGCAAGTGTCTGAGGTGCCATTGTCCTCTTTACTGCTAATTTTTTTGGTGTAAAAAACTTTCGGGCAGCATCATTCCAAATGGGCTTGATTAGCAAAAAAAAAACAAAACAAAAAAAAAAAATCAGCAGCAAAACAGTGCCTCCACATAGTATGGTCACAGAAGGAATTAATAATAATAATCTAGTAATTAATAATCTAAACTAAATTGAAATTTGACTTTTTATAGCTCCCCCTTGGTCTGTCAGATGTGGGCTTTCAGGAAATTCCATCTCACTTTCAGGGGAGCCAAGCTTACCCTAACTCCCCTGTAATTTGAACACTGCTAGTAGACCTTTTTAAGGCTAATTAGTGAACTAGTAGGGCAAATAAAGTGTCAACTACTAAACTAGCGTGTACTTTGTACTAGTCAACAAGTTTACATTTTTATGACGCACTAGTCGTCTAGTGCCCATATTTATAGGTCACTAGTAAGGAGGTGTGCAAAAATGGCATCAAGTAGGTAACATGTAGGCATTTCTAATGTCAACTAGTAGAACTAGTAATACATAGTCGTCAACTACTTTGGCCTAGTTGTCAAGTAGTGCCCCAAAAAGACGACTAGTAGGCTTCTTTGAGCTACTAGTGCAGCATTTGGGTGAACTAGTAGGAGCAAAAGTCCAACTAGTAGGCAAAAATAAGATACTAGTAAGAGTTTTTCTAGTCTGGTCAAATTTCAAACTAGTAGGGCAAAATGTTTAACTAGGGAAGTGTTGCTGCGTAGTAGTGTGCATAAACAACAGCTAATATGCAGCATATGGAGTTTTTACACAAACATCTTGCCTTAGCTGACCTCAAGGATAAGGAGTTTTTACACAGACGGGTTGCCATACTTGAACGATTCACAGAACACAGGCAGCAGAAGTTTGCGGATCGGGGTGGCCGGCTATGGAGTTAGGCTATAGCCTACTGAAAGTTTTCTACGTTTCGTCGAAGTAATCTTGATGGACATTTTTTTTGTCGGGAGAAACATAGGCTGTTAGGATTACATAGACTTAGGGTGGAAACATGTTAAATGTAAGCTCGTCGGTTCGTTCCAAAAATGCTTACCTCTTTTTCCTGTTTGTGCTCCTGTCAGGTAAGTCTGTTCATATATATATATATATATATATATATATATATATAATTAGAAACAAGTAAGGGTGTGGTGTTAGGGGTACAGAAGTAGCCTACCGAAGGGGCTATTTTAACCAGCTGGCCCACTTCTGCTGATTGGGTTATGTAGCGCATGTTCATGCCACCGACAACCTAATTAAAACAACAACAACAAAAACAACTGATGAATTGTTACAGTGGTTTGTGGTTGCTACATGTCGATCCGTGCTCTTCAAACCTATCTGGTTAAATGGCCTGCAAAACAATCAGGACGTGTTGTGGCGTTGTGGGCTTTTTAATACTAAAATAACGTGATAGTTATCAAGCCAGGTCCAATGTTATTTTTTTGTGTTTTTATTTTATTAGGCTCAGATTAGATGTCTGCTTTCACCGAAAATAAATTTATGGTGACATAAAAAGCGTATCATTTTCCGGCAAGTTCTGACTCTTTTTTTTATATATGTTGTTTTTTTATCTATGTATATTCCAGTGCAACTAATTGTTTCTCAAAATCAATGTAAAGGATACAGTTCAGCAAATCATTTGGAAGAAGGTTTTCTGGTTAGATTAACCTTTAATATGCTACAGCTTCTCACTTCGTTTTTGACTACCACCATTATACCACACGACAGTGCTTTTGTTTTTGGTGTTAATGACCTGCTGGAATGTGAAACACTGCACCATTAATGAGCTGCTTCCAGCAGCTGGCAGATTATTTTTTTTTCTAGTATTCCCATGTTTTAAGTTACATCCATCGGTCCATCAACTCTGACCAGCTTCTCTCTTCCTGCTGATAAAAGGCAGCCTTCATATCATAATGCTGCCACCACCGTGGTTCATAGTGGGGAAGATGTGTTCAAGGTGGTGTGCAGTGTTAATTTCCCCCCTTCTAATAAGGTTTTGTCAATTCAACAAGTACATCTCATATTAGCAGACCAGATCAGCTTCTTCCCCATGTTTCGCCATGCCTCAACAACTGGCTTTTTGGTTTGTTGGCAGCAGTGCAGTTGAGTATTTTAAGATAAGGAAAAAAACAATTTTGGTGTCACTATTCATTGTTTTTTTTAATTATTCTTTCTGTCAGTGTCCACCTCTGCAGATATTGTCCCACAGACAGTTACGGCCTATGTGACTGAAACCGTGATCCTGCCCTGTCGTATCACTGTGAACGGTGAACTCCCCACGGTGGAGTGGTCCAAGGAGGGATTATCTGGAAACATCACTTTACTGTACCGGGACGGCTGCGAGACGTTTGGGATGAAGAATTCAGCCTTTCTGTACAGGACAAACCTCGTCCTGAATGAACTGAAGGATGGGAACATCTCTCAGATCATTTACAACCTGAGGTTGTCCGATGGAGGCCGGTACCTGTGCAGGACCATCAGGGGGAAGGAGTGGCAGGTTCACTCAATTGTTGTCCTTATTGTGGGTAGGTCTCAGTATTATTGTTGGCTGCATGAAGAAACTATACAAAAACAATAAATGTAAAAGTTTAGGACAGAGTTTTGTATTGCAAAAGCAGATGAAAGCTCAGATAATAAGCATGATGATTTATTGCCAAAAGCTGGTTATTGACCAAAACTTAAATAATCCCGCTTGTCCAGGTTCTGTGTCTGAGCCAAAAGTCACATTTGTTCCCACCTCCACTGCTGATGGAGGAGTGACCCTGGAGTGTAAAGCGGAGTGCTGGTACCCAGAGCCTAAAATAATGTTACTGGATGATGAAGGGAATGAGCTCAAAGCAGAAAATCCAACAAGAACTTCGGTCTCTACAGAATGTTTTACTTTTACCAGGAGAGCAAATGTGCAGACTCTCATCAACAGGTAAGTTTCAGTTTATAAATGAGTAAATGCATTTTTTTGGGCCTACGTGTACAGTATTTTCCATTATTCACCTGATTAAGAGGGGTTTTGTAGCATGTAAGAAAATACACTTTCCATGATTTTGTTCCTGCATGGACTGGTAAGAGAATCTTAAAGGCAGGAAAACTTGGAGAATAAAGGTTTTACTGTATTGTCGTAATAACAGTAATGGACACAGATATGACATCAGATGTTTGTTGGTTGGTTTAGGGGGCAGTTCTATTTTTCATTAGCTTATGTTGCATAGTTTTTTATTTAATTTATTAAATCCTTTGAAAACATCTTTCTGTAATGACTATGGTTGTCTTTGTGTCATAAAAAATAGTGTGAAGCCTTACCTTAATGAGGGTGATGTGTGGTGCTCTTCTAGTTTTCACTCCAATGTTCTATGGGGGTTTTTCACAAACATTAACAAAAAAAGTTCCCTTAATGTTTTTTTTTTTACTTGTTCCTGAAGTGTAGAATAATTGTAATAACATTCAGCCTCCTGATGAGCGACAGGCAGCAACAAGAGGGGGAGGGGGAACACACCTTTACTCTTCAATTAAAGTTGCGGGAACATTTCCTGTGACTTTTTAAAACCTTGGTATAGGTTGACACAAAGGGAAACCAGCTCATACCTTAGATTCATTCTAAAAGATGTACTAAAATCATTTTTTCCCCTTTTTTAACTCTTGGAATAAAAGTAAAATCTATCCTCATTCCTTTCTACTACAGAGTGACCTGCAGAGTCCATGAAACACGACTGAATCAGACCAAGAGCACAGAGATTTACATTCCAGGTATATTAAATTATACTCATTTGAGCCAAAATACCCCAAACCACACCTTCAGAGTTGTACTGTTCTGTTTTATTTGGTTGCATTGGATAAAAGGTTACTTCCTCCCATTTAGATTTCCTTGGGTGGTGTAAAAACATAGTCTATCACCTTTGACCACAGCCACAAGGATGGTCTCCACAGGGTATTTGGAGTGGTCTACTGGCCATTTTGTGTTTTGTGACAAAGGATCCTAATGGTAGCCATGTAGTCTATTTTGACGAGTGATAACTGACCATTAGCATCACGATTGCCTTTTTTAAGATTTAGCAGCATTTCAATGGTCTTGGGAGTCCCGTTTTCATGAGCTGCTCTAATCATATTTGAAGTGGTATAAACATGCATGTTAACATTTTGATAAGTTACAAAAGTTAAGATTGATTTGATTCCATTGAAAGTCATGTTTATTAATTTGCTGAGCAATTTTTAGTTTCCAATTTCTGCTTTTATTCAAAAACCTCTTATCTATTAAAATTTCAGATCACTGGATGGGATCTCTCACACACAGTGCAATCATCACTGGAATCCTTACTTTAATGGCAGGTTTAGCTTTTAGTGGAACTGTTTTCTTTTTACGCAAGAAAATCTCGGGTAAGTAAGCTTCCTCTAGACACATGAAGAAGTAATTTTTATGGATTCCCATTAGTCATCAAAGTTCATCATTCCTTTAGGTTTTCATAAATACTTTAAAGCAGAAATTTAAAGGAGATACTGGTTTTAAAATTACTATTAGCACCTAAATATCACATTACTCATAACTCATACTTATAATTCATAAATGTGTGTTTTATAAGCAGAGTTTTAACTCTAAAGATTTTTCTGTATGTACAGTTGTGGCCAAAAGTTTTGAGAATGACACGAATATTAGTTTTCACAAAGTCTGCTGCTAAACTGCTTTCAGATCTTTTCTTTAGTTGTTTCTGTGATGTACTGAGATCATTAGGTCAGGCTGATTGGGTTAGAATGGCAGACTTGACATGTTAAAAGGAGGGTGATGCTTGAAATCATTGTTCTTCCATTGTTAACCATGATGACCTGCAAAGAAACGCATTTTTATGCAACGCAACGATGGTTGCGTTGCATAAAAAAATGGCTTCACATGCAAGGATATTGTGGTTACTAAGCTTGCACCTAAGGCCACGTCCACACTAAGCCGGGTAATGCCTTAAACGTATAATTATTTAGTCTACACCCCCCTATCGTCCACACTAACCCGGCGTCGTTTAAGGTCTGTGGCCGGATAACTATTAGCCGGGTAAGAGAGCCGTGTAAATCTTAATTCAACGGTTAAACGAGCTAGTGTGGACTGCTTCCCCGGATAATGGAAGGAAGTGGCGCCAATGAATGCTGCGTCAATAACAATACGACACTATAGACAAAGACAACAGCGAAGAGAAATAAATCTATCTCGTCGTCTGTCCACACCAAAAACTCTCTCTTCTTCTGAGCAGCTATTGTTCTATTATTTGTGTCATTCTCAAAACTTTTGGCCACGACTGTACAGATGTATCATTACATTTTTGCTCTTATTTGTGGATACTTAGCCCCATATGTTGTGGGGTCAATAAGAAGGCAGACTCAGAAGAAAGCTAATATTTTCCAAAATATCTTGAAGTTCCTCCCCTGGTACTGCCTCAGCTCATTTTAAAGGGTACACCTGCTCAAGATCAGAATTAAACCCACCACACAAAAAACAATCACCTTTAAATTGTAATCACTACAATCAGGTTTAACAGAACATAACACATGACCAGTAGTCTGAGGTCATGCAAAAAAACAAATCACTGCAATCGATCAGGTCTGGTGCAAGATATTCCTCTGATTAACCAGTTGTAGCAGTTGATACCAACATAGTAGAGGAAGTAACCAACAAAAAAACAAACCTATAATAATTGTTAGTCCGCCTTTACAAGCGTTCTCAGCGACTTCTATGCAAAAAGCCCAATTCAGGTGAGGCAGACTAACAAGGAAAGGAAACTACAAAACAATTCAGCAGGCAGCAATGAATAACTGTGTGTTGCCAATGCCTCATGCACACTTCCTTTCAGGTCGTCTGACACTTAAACTTTGTGATCCACACACATTGCCAACCCACACACACTGCATGAGGCCAAACAATACCCTGGCCTCCCACAGGAAACTGGCAGCCCTCTCTGGCAAACAACCAGCTGCTATTTAAAGGATTCATGCCTGTGGGGTCACAGTGACACCTTGTGTTACCACCTGCTACACATATATTACTGTATTTGATTACACCAATAAGCGTTTTGCAGTTTCAATAAGCGGAACATTTTTCAAGTGCATCTATTATATGAGCATTTGATAAGTGAGTAATCTAGTTATGATACTGCCACCTATACGAATTGTTATGAAAGCTAAGAATTTTAAATGTAACCTCACAAAACACAAGAAAGTAGATCCTTGATGTAAAACAACCACTGTTAACCGTCATGTCACTTCAGGGTTTCTTCACAATCTACAAAAGGATGCAATCTGCTTTTATTACATTTCAGGAATAAATCATTGTGGAAAATAGAACATTTAAAAAGGAAAAATGTGTTTGTTTCCAGAACTTTTGAACGACACTACAATAGAAAAAATATATACATTTAAAAAATATTTGATTAAAAGATTGGGCATCGCTTTAATTATCATCAATATTTCGATGGATATTTCCCGAGATTAATGTCACTGTCACTTTTAATGTTTTTAAAGTTGAACAAAATAATACGTGACAAATCTGCTAACTGTGGTCTGGAAAAGTAGACTATTTTGAAATGAAAGATGAGTAGAAACCCTTGTACAAATGTACTTATTATAATCTGTAGATTTTTACATAACTGGAGTAAATGCATACAGTGCATTTTGAAGTTGAAGGAAACTATTTTTAATACTATTTACAAATAAAGAAAACCTAAAGACACGACACATACAGGTGCTGGCCAGTAAATTAGAATATCATCAAAAAGTTGAATTATTTCAATAATTCCATTCAAAACATGAAACTTGTACATTATATTCATGCAATGCACACAGACCAATGTATTTGCAATGTTTTTCTTTTAATTTTGATATTTATAAGTGACAACTAATGAAAACTCCAAATTCGGTATCTCAAAAAATTAGAATATTTTAAAGGCCAATGAAAAAAAATGTTTTGTTTTTTTTTATGTTGGCCAACTGAAAAGAATGAACATGAAAAGAATGTGCATGTATAGCACTCAATACTTAGTCGGGGCTCCTTTTGCCTCCATCACTGCAGTAATGCGGCGTGGCATGGACTCGATCAGTCTGTGGCACTGCTCAGGTGTTATGAGAGCCCAGGTTGCTCTGATAGTCGTCTTCAGCTCCTCTGCATTGTTGGGTCTAGCGTATTGCATCTTCCGCTTCACAATACCCCATAGATTTTCTATGGGGTTAAGGTCAGGCGAGTTTGCTGGCCAATCAAGGACAGGGATACCATGGTCCTTGAACCAGGTACTGGTGGTTTTGGCACTGTGTGCAGGTGCCAAGTCCTGTTGAAAAGTGAAGTCTGCATCCCCATAAAGTTGGTCAGCAGCAGGAAGCATGAAGTGCTCTAAAACTTCCTGGTAGACGGCTGCATTGACCTTGGACCTCAGGAAACGGAGTGGGCCAACACCGGCAGATGACATGGCACCCCACACCATCACTGGCGGTGGAAACTTTACACTGGACCTCATGCAACGCGGATTCTGTGCTTCTCCGCTCTTCCTCCAGACTCTGGGTCCTTGATTTCCAAAGGAAATGCAAAAATTGCTTTCATCAGAAAACATAACTTTGGACCACTCAGCAGCAGTCCAGTCCTTTTTGTCCTTGGCCCAGGCGAGACGCTTCTTACGCTGTTTCTTGTTCAAGAGTGGCTTGACACACGGAATGCGACAGCTGAATCCCATGTCTTTCATGAGTCTCTTCGTGGTGGTTCTTGAAGCGCTGACTCCAGCTGCAGTCCACTCTTTGTGGATCTCCCCCACATTTTTGAATGGGTTTGTCGTCACAATTCTCTGCAGGGTGCGGTTATCCCTAGAGCTTGTACACTTTTTTCTACCACATTTTTTCCGTCCCTTCGCCTGTCTGTTAATGTGCTTGGACACAGAGCTCTGCGAACAGCCAGCTTCTTTAGCAATCACCTTTTGTGTCTTGCCCTCCTTGTACAAGGTGTCAATGGTCGTCTTTTGGACAGCTGTTAAGTCAGAAGTCTTCCCCATGATTGTGGAGCCTTCAGAACAAGACTGAGGGACCTTTTAAAGGCCTTTGCAGGTGTTTTGAGTTAATCAGCTGATTAGAGTGGCACCAGGTGTCTTCTATATTGAGCCTTTTCAGAATATTCAAATTTTCTGAGATACTGAATTTGGTGTTTTCATTAGCTGTCAGTTGTAATAATAAAAATGAAAATTAATAAACACTTGAAATATATCACTATGTGTGGAAGGAAAGCATACAGTATAGAAGTTTCACATTTTGAATGGAATTACTGAAATAATTCAACTTTTTGATGATATTCTAATTTACTGGCCAGCACCTGTATTTGTATTTAGTTCCCTGTACGAAGATACCAGAAATTTTTTTGTTAGAAATGATGTAGAGCAGTGTTCCTCAACCGGTGATCCACGAATCCTTAGTGGTCCATGGTGGTATTGCAAGGACATTTATTGAATATTATTTTACTCAGATGTGACTGAGATCTTTATCTCCCTGAACTACAGAAGGTAACATGACCTTCTTTTTCTCTTTTACAAGTATGATTCGTTGCACAGGTGCTGGTCACAAAATTAGAATATCATGAAAATGATACTCTAATTTATTTCCGTAATTGCATCAAAAAGTTAAACTTGTATATTAAATACATTCATTACACACAGACTGATATATTTATTTAATATTTTAATTTTTCTAATATTTTTCTTTCATGATTTTTCATGATTATAACTAACAATTCAGGAAATTCTCAAAAGCAGTATCTCAGAAAATTAGAATATTGTGAAAATGTTCAATATTGAAGACACCTGTTGCCACACTGTAATCAGTTCATTATTAATAAATAAAGACCAAACAGAGAAACAGACTTCAGCTGGAGAGAGGTATCATTATAGTTGTTGCCACTATCAGACCCAGGTAACAGAAACTCATGAATGGGAGATAAGTGTATCACTAATATTTACAAATCACATACCAGTGACATTAAAATAAAAGTAATTATTTTTTGTTACATATGTATTTCTAAGAGCTCATGTATAATAAAATGTTGTTACATAAATGTTTTTGAGAGCACCGTTATATTTATACAGCAATTTTTAGAAATGTGTGACAACATAATGCTGCATACATATTTCTAAAAATATTTTCCACAGGGTTTTGTTACTATATGTGAATGCAACTGCATCTATTTTGTTTCACAGTGTTCAAAGGCTGCTGCGTTTATGTCCCGTTCTGTTATATTTTTCTGGAAACTGCTGAAATTTGCCAAGGAGCTGATATATACTTTTTTGTTCTGGAAAATACAACTGAAAGCTCATATTTGACCCAAACAGTGAATAAATGTCACAATGCAGTTAAAAAGGCAGTTTATGGTGTTTCCAACCCCCCAACTCCGAGATGGTGGGGTCCTAATGATTGATAAAAAAATATGCAGGATCCAAAAAAGGTTGAGAACCACTAATGTAGAGGACACAAAGGTGAACCTTTGGGCTGACATTCAGTACTGTGTGGGACAGGAACTGAAATGTACACGTCACCTAAACACGTTACTACCACATAATGGAGGTGGTGAGGAGGTATACAGTCAGGAATACTCAGAAGACAATGCAGACAAACCTGGAGCTGTATCGAAATGTATGAAAAACGTTCTGTTAGAAGTTTGAAAGTCATGCATAATTTTCTTTAAAATTCCGAAAAATGCTCGACTTTGTGTTGGTCAACAACATAGTCCTAAAAAAAAAAAAGCTCATTAAAGTTTGTTGGTGTATAATGGCTGTTTAGGGAAAATGTCCAAAAGGATATGAAAACTTCACTAAAGGAGTTGGATAAAAAAAAAAATAGGTTGGGCATTAAAATATTTAATCAAGAATGTAATAAAAAAGTCATGATTGTTGTAACTGTTAAAAGATGTTTCTTTTCTTTTCTTACACAGTGATGAAACAAAAGCTCTGCTCGTCAGGAAGCGACGATCCGGACGGTGATAAAAATTTGGATATTAAAACAAAAGATGGAAGTCTGATTTCAGTTAGTTCTGAGGTAACTCAGATGAGTCCTAAAGCAAGGGCAGAGATGGAGAAGGTCAAATACAAACGTGGTGATGCCTCACAGCAAGACCAGTCCCCACATAACTCCAGATCCTCACCAAATGGCATAGAGGAAGTAGCCCCACACTCCAGGTACAACGTCGCAATGGAACAAGACACGTCTGAGATGAAAGGTTCAGATTCTGGCCAATCTTTTGCCACTCTAGACAAACCCACCGGTTCTCAGAAGACGAACAGATCTAAAACTACTCCTGTTTCCACTTCCAGCGGAAATGCTCTGCTCCGTCGTAATGGTTTTCAAAGAAGCATAAGTTACTGTTCAAATGGAAGTGAGGATGTTGAGTCATTATTAGATACACAACAAAGCCACAAAAGCTGATACTGGAAAGTAAGGGATACAAGTCTACAAAACTGCAACAGAGAACTGAGTGATTCAAAATGTTTGCTCAGGGATTCCTTTGAGATTTCTATTTCTCAGGTTCAGTTCTGTAAACTGCATATTGTTCTTGGAACCTTCCTTGGTCCTGATTTAAGAGAACAATATGGCAGTTACAGTGGACAAGACGGGGGAAAAGTATGAAGATAAAAGCAAACCTTGATTTATGAGGGAGTAAGAGGAAAATCTTACATTTGTGATCGAATAGGTGCTTTTCAACTAGACGAGTTTTAAAGTAATATGAAATGTAAAGAAATATGAATTCTTAACAAGATAAACAGTGGGTGCGACTTCTTCAAGGTTCATATATATCACAATGACCAATGCAAACTTTACATGTCAACTAGTAAAAAACAAGTAATAGATTTACTCTGGACAGCTGTAGTCCTACTGGAGGTACAGTAGCAGTGCTGCTGGAGGCTTTTTTTTTGTTTTGAGTTATGACTTTATTTCAAACTTGCAAATAAAATATTGCAATGAAATGTCTTATTAACAGGAAAATAAAGATGTAAAAAGAAAAAAGTAACAATTTAGATACATATAGTCTGAAAAGGGGATGGAGGAAGCAACGCTTATAGAATTCCAACCCCCCACACAGCACCACACAGAATTATCGTCGGGTGCATCAGCGCCGTTTGTGGATACACCTCATTCTTCAGATATGTTCTGAGTTTGGGGAGTTTAACCATTTGCTCCAGGAGCTGCTTATGAATCTGGTTCGCTTTCAGCGCTATTTCCGTCTGTCCCGTACCTAATTTTACGACCTCCTGGGCCGAATCGGAGCTCAAATATCCTACCAGGACAACAACTACTGGTGCTCTATTCTTCCTTAGGAGGGCCTGTCCATCTGTCTTCATTCAAGATACTGGTGCTCTATTCTTCCTTAGGAGGGCCTGTCCATCTGTCTTCATTCAAGATACGTGTAGTGACATCACTACAGTGAGACGCAGATGATTGGTTGACGCACTGCATAAAGTGCGTCAAGTCCGTCAAAACTTTAGATAGCTGAACTTCTGCGTTGCTTGCGTTTGCTACATTGCCGCTTGCAAGACAAGTAACGCTTGTGACGGACCTCTGACGCACTCGACCATAGACTTTACATGTAATCTTGCCGCAACTGACACTGGCGTTTGGGGCAGTTTGAACGCACCATTAGACTTGTTTTCTTTTATTGATACTCCATGCTAGAATGATGCTTATCCTTTAACAATGCTTGTATCCAGCGTCTTCTGGTTGCATTAAACACTGCTTAACCAGAGCACTATCTAGAGGTGATGTGGAAAACTACACTTAAATAAAACAAAACGTACAGGCCATATAAAAATAAAAAAATAAAATAAAATAAGGTATTTACAACTACTAATATTGTTCTTCCATCTATTTGTTTATTCTTGTTTTTCTACAGTTGTGATAGATTAGTAGGAACTTTTGTTACAGCTTAACATTTTATGATATTCTTTGTTTTTCATTTTATATATTCTGTCTTTGCCAAGTTTCTGTGGAGCAGTATAGCAAAAAAAAACTATTAGGCTGAGACCCTGGAGAGGTTTTCAGTCCATCACAGGGCAACACGAAGACGCAGGACAAACAAATATGTGCGCACACACACACACATATGTACTCATACATGGGGGAATTTAAGAAGAACAAATAATCAATAGTCACGTTTTGAGAATGTGGGAAGAAGCTGAAGAACCTGGAGTGAACCAACACATGCACATAGCAGACATGAAAACTGCATGCAAAAAACAAAACGAAAATAGCTGAACCCAGGGCCTTCTTGCTGCAATGCATTAGTGCTATCGACTGCACCACTCTGCAATGATCTAATAGACTGGATGTGATTTATTTAAAAAGTAACTAGAGCCCAAAATAACTGTTTTGTTTTTTTTTGCTGATTAACTGTGTAAATGACTCTTTACCAATGGAGTCTTTCAGTTTCTGGATTTTTTTTTACATTTTATTGTAAACTTGTTAAATTCTACACTTTTTGGTCTCAAAATGTCTTAGTGCTGCCGCTCATGGTCAAAGTGTTGTTACTGCATTTTAATTTTGTGGTTGGCTGAGAGCGGGACATCTATTACCACTCAGCAGGGGCACTGTGTAGGCATCCAGGGTATAGCGTAAAAATTGGTTAAATTTTACTTTGCAGATAGGACATTTTCTGTAAATATGGGACAATTCTTTACTTTGACAACATTGTTTTGTTGTGGTGTTCCACAAGGGTTCTATTTTGGGCCCTCTTTTGTTTTCTTTAAATATGTTACCTCTTCGCTCAATTCTCCATAAACACGGGGTCTCTTACCATTTCTTTGCAGACGATGTACAGATGTATATACCTGTGAGTTCCTGATGTGCTTCAATAAATAAATTGGTAAACTGTCTTACAAATGTAAAGGTCCGGTTGAAAACAAATTTGTTGGCCTTAAATGAAAAGAAGACTGAAATTCTTGTCTTTGGAACCCCTGAGCTATCAACCAAAGTAATAGTGTCCTAGCCTGCTTTGATCTGTTTGTGCCTCTCGGGCAAGAAAAATAGGATTGATCGTAGACACTTGCTCCAAACTCGACAAGCAAATTAGAGGAGTTATTAAAAATAGGTTTTTCCACTTTGAGCATATAGGTCAAAGTGTAATTACCAAGAACAAATTTAGAAAGAGTCATTCACCTGCTCTGTCTAGGATTGACTATTGTAATTCACTCCATTTTAATCTTGATAGAATAGAATAGAATTCGATTTCATTGTCACTACACATGTCAAAAGTACAAGGCAACGAAATGCAGTTTTCATCCATCCAAAATTGCTTTAGCCACCATACAGATTTTCATTACAGAAAATAAATCTATTGTGAATATATTGCAGATGCATGCTATATGAAGGTATGTTATGAATATACTATAACTTTGAGTATATACAGACTATAATAGAAGTTAACATACAAGCTATGTACAGGCTATCAACAGGTTAAATATGAAAAGCTATAACAGATTATAAATATACAGCGAGCATTAATAGCAGTTGTGGAACTGTAATTACTGTACTGTATGGTTGCCTATACAGTATTTACAGTAGTGCAGTTTGAATCAGCAAGATATATGGATATTTTATACAGTAGTGTTTTGAGTTGAGCCGGATACTCGGCTAAAGCGAGTATCCGGTATGGATAAAGCACTTTTGCTGAGTACGAGTATCATACGAGTAATATGAGTCAATAACTGTGCTTGGATTTAATAAAAAGTCTCATTGGGTAGTTGACTGTGTCTGCATCCCAGAGCCACCATACTGACAAATTTCTCTTGATATCTGATGCTGTGCTTTTCATAAGAACTCCCCGTTTCTTACGAGAGGAGAATAAAACGTGTTACACTTGGATTTTGCCAACGAAGGTGATATGAGGTACAGTTTCCTCATTCCAGTCATGAAATGTCATCACCTGTTGGTGAAGTTTGCCGTTTTGAATCTAAAATAGGTCACCTACGTGATTTGCAAGCCAGCCGCAAGTTTTTACCCTGCTGAAAAAAAAAAAGCTTAGATCAGCATGATTTCCTTGCTGGTCTGTGAGAAAAAAAAGTTTTTTTAAAGCAGTTTTGTCAAGATAAATATATATTTTGTTTTTCCTGTTCCATAAACGTACATTCCTTGTTTTTACATTCCCTCATCTCCTCTTTTTACTTTACCGTATGCATCTCTGCCTCATTATGCAAATTAGCTGCCCTACTTGGTCTAACTCCTCTACTATTGGTCAATAAACAGGAAGGAGAAGGATCCATGTGCAGATTGATTGTGCATGCCTGCACCTTTGGCCTTTTCAGGAGAACGTCTTGTTTAATAGGAAGTTAAGTCCTACCAGAGATATCTCAAGGAAATTTCAATCGGACGCAACTGGACTTGGTCATTTGTCTTGGAAGACGTTTCACCTCTTATCCAAGAGGCTTCATCAGTTCATGCTCGCCGCTGACTAGGCTGGGACTGGTCCAACTAACTGGTGTGGAGACTCAGCTATTTAACCTCTTGGAGGGCTTTTACAAGACTGATTATGTCATAGGATCCTTTGTGCTCCACGTCTTAACGAAGGTCGTTGGTGGAGGTTAGGTTTCGGCTTCATTAGTGCCCTATTGTGTTATAACAACAGTCGCTGGAGTCACAGTTGTTTTTCTTATTAGAGGTTAAATTGTTGAGTCTCCTGGGTAAGGATGAAAGGGCAGCGTTGTAAATTGGAGATAGGTGATGTCTCAGGCCTCCTCCTCTGTTAAGCGATGATTTCTCTACTTTTACATAAATGGCTTCTTTTACTCCTCTTTCAAACCATCTGTCCTCTCTGTCTAATATCTGGACATTGCTGTCCTCAAAGGAGTGGGCTTTCTCCTTGAGATGTAAATGAACAGCAGAGTCAATGCCTGAGGAGTTTGCTGTTCTGTGTTGGGCCATGCGTTTGTACAGTGGTTTTTTGGTTTCACCAATTTAGAGGTCCTTGCATTCTTCATTGCATTGGATTGCATACACCAGGTGGCTTTTTTGTGCGTGTGGTGTTCTGTCCTTGGGATGTACTAGTCTCTATGTGAGTGTGGTGCTGGGTTTGAAATACACAGGGATACTGTGTTTGTTAAAAATCCTTCTGAGTTTTTCAGAAATCCCAGACACATGGAATGACTACATTGTTTCGTTTATTTTCTTTTTCAACCACTTTATTGGCTTTCCTTCTGGAACTAGCTGCAGTTTTCACAAAAGTCCAGCTGGGGTAACCACAAGTGTTGAGGTTGTCTCTCACGTGCTTGCGTTCTTCCCCTTGGGCCTGTGAGCTAGTGGGTATGTTATCAGCTCTGTGTTGCAGGGTCCTGATAACACTAAGCTTGTGTTCCAGTGGGTGGTGTGAGTCAAAAAGTAGGTATTGGTCTGTGTGTGTGGGTTTTCTGTATACCCCAATGTGGAGCCTTCTGTCCTTTCTCCTCTGGACGACACAATCTAAAAAGGGCAAACTATTGTCCTTGACATCTTCTCTGGTGAATTTGATGTTTCTGTCCACTGAGTTTATGTGTTCAGTAAAAGCTTGCACCTCTTTGGTTTTGATTTTAACCCATGTGTCATCTACGTATCTGAACCAGTGGCTAGGTGTTATTCCTTCAAAGGAGTTCAAAGCTCTGCACTCTACCTCCTCCATGTATAAATTTGCCACAATTGGAGAAACTGGTGAGCCCATGGCACAGCCGTGTTTCTGTCTATAAAACTTGCCATTGAACTGGAAATATGTGGTGTTCAGGCACAATTCCAGAATTCGGCAAATGGGTTCTGGTTTGAGTTTTGTTCTGTTTTGGAGGGAGTTGTCCTGTGTAAGTCGTTCTCTTACTATGGCCTACCAGAGATGTCTCAGTCAGTTGCTGCAGTTACTTCCAGTGCTGGCCGTGTCGCTCATGAGTTTTGTTTTTTCTTCCTACCCCATGCTCCTTTACAACAGTTTCTGTCAGACAGTAATAACCTCCATCTATTTCACAAAAAGTAATTTCTTAACATTATATAGAATGGGATCATGGAATAACAGAATGAATAGTGTACTGTGTGTGTTTTCGGAAATACGGCAAGGATGAGTTGATTATTAATTTATTTATTCATTAATGTTGTATTTTATTGAGGCGCTAACTGTCAGGCACTTTTTAATTTCATTGTAAAGGTCACAATTAAAATCCATCCTGAAACATATGCACTGATTCTAAAATCTGAGTGAAGTGCTTCCGCTTCCTGATCTTCATCAGGATACGTGGTGCTGAGTTTTGTAAGAGTTGTAGGACTGAAATCCTCTTTTTGTTAAGAACAGAAAGCAGGGTATTGCAATAATCAATTCTACTGGCGATAAAAGCATCAGTGTTTCCGCATTGGCCTGAGAGAGAATAGGGCGGACTCTGCCAATGTTCTTCAGATGATAAAAACCTATTTTGGTTATGTTTTTAATATAAGAGATAAAAGTCGGCTCAGAGTCAAAGATCTCACCTTGGTTCTTCAATTCAATTACAATTCAGTTTATTTATATAGCACCATTTCACAACAGATGTAATCTCAAGGCACTTTACAAGAAAAGTTATTACAATACAATGTTAAATTTAGGAATTAGAGAACCACAGAAGATTGCGTCCTGACTTCTCAGCAATCCCTCACACTGAGCAAGAATGAAGCGACAGTGGAGAGGAAAAACTCCCTTTTAACAGGAAGAAACCTCCATCAGAACCAGGCTCAGCATAAGCGGTCATCTGCCGAGAACGTCTGGGTTTGGAGAAGTCAGCAGAGACACAGAAAGAGCAAAAGAACTGATGCAGAAGCAGAAGTTGGTAGCAGGACGTTCCTCCACTGGAATGCCATGTTAGTCAGGGTCGTCAAGCAGGGCGGGTCAGGAGCACATACTGTAGGAAGAGACTAAGGCTACGTCCACACTAAGCCGATAAGGTTATACGGGGAGTTAGACGCCTAATGTTATCCACTCAACACGAGCATTTACGCCCCGTTTAAGTTCCCATGATTGCGCAATCCCATACCGACCTGTGCAAATACTGGGCATGCGCGAAAAGACGAACGGAACACGTGTATAATCTATGTGACGCCAGCGCCTACATAATATATACAAGAAGCTCTACAGCACAGTACATATCTGCTTGTCCCGTTAACCGAAGAGAACAATAGCTGCTCAGAAGAATAGAGAGTTTTTGGTGCGGACAGACGACGAGATCGATTTATTACTCTTCGCTGTTGTCTTTGTCTGTAGTGTCGTATTGTTATTGACGTAGCATTCATTGACGCCACTTCCTTTCATTACCCGGGGAACCTGTCCACACTAGCTCGCTTAGCCGTTTAATTAAGATTTTCACAGCTCTATTACCCGGCTAATAGTTATCCGGCCACGGACCTTAAACGACGCCGGGTTAGTGTGGACGATAGGGGGGTGTAGACTAAATAATTATACGTTTAAGGCATTACCCGGCTTAGTGTGGACGTGGCATAAGAGAAAACAGGTTAGCACTTGAACTGACAGGACATCATGCAGTTGGGGAGAGTACGAGAGAAAGTAGGAACTTCCTCTAATAATGTCCTCCAACAGCCTAGCCTAAAGCAACATAGCTACTAAAATTAACCTGTCTCCTAGCTACTAACACTCTCTACCTGGCTTACAGTAATCTATCTCTACCTAGCCACTCTACCTCTTCCTATCTCTTCCTAGCTTTTGACACTCTACCTGACTACTAACATTAACATGTCTCATCCTAGCTACCTGTCTAACCTGTCTCTAACTACCTATTAACCTGTCTCTAACTGTAAGCTTTGTCAAAGAGGAAGGTTTTAAGCCTAGTTTTAAAGATAGATAAGTTGTCTGCTTCACGAACCAACCCTGGGAGCTGGTTCCATAGGAGGGGAGCCTGATAACTGAAAGATCTGCCACCCATTCACTTGTGAATATGGATTAAAGGACATTGATTGTAGTTTTGGTAAAAGTTTCTCTCTCTGAGCCTCAAAACAGGTAAAACCTACTAATCTGCCTCACGCTGCCTGTCTGCCGCTGGAGCCGTGTGTCTCCGTCCTGCCTCAGGTCTTTTTAATGTGCAGCCCAACAAGTTTTGCACCTGTACCAAAGCAGCTGATTTATGCGCTCCCCCTCCTGACTCATTCAGACAAGTTCAGTTTTTCTCTTGGGGCTTCAGAGGGAAACGAATGCAAACAAAACACACCAAATCCACACACACAAACCACGCAAAAAAACCCACCAACAAATATTCCCCACTGTGCAACATATAAATTATTGAGCCTATATTCTCAATGTTTACAGAGCAGTCCCTGCATAGGTTTTAGAGACTATAGGATTAGTGCGTATCACGATGGACGGTGACATCGTTCATCGGCAAAACCCTATGTGAGATCAGTCTTCGATTCAACGTTTGCAGCTAGCACAAAATGCCGCAGCTCGCATGTTGTCATATAGGGGCTGCCGGGATCATATCACTCCAGTGCTGGCAGCTTTGTACAGGACTTTTAAATCTTTACTTGGGTTAGCTCCACCATACCCGTGTTAGCTCTTACAGAGACATGCCCCTATTAGGGCTCTGAGGTCCTCCCAGTAACATTGGCTGGAAGTTGCATTTTCAAGGCTCAAATCAAGGGGAGACAGTGCCTTATTTGCCCCTAAGTTGTGGAATGAGCTTCCGTTGTAAATTAGGGCTGCTCAATCCCTTGAAGATTTTAAAGTAATCTTTATGCGCTGGCTTTCCATTGCAACTGAGTAATTCCACTGCATTTTTTCTCTGCTTTTTATAACTTTTAAGAATTGTTACGATTGATGTTTTTCCGTGTTATTTATGTACATCCCTTTGGGGCAACCTTGGTGGTGCTTTATAAACAAAGTTGACCTTGACCTTGATTTTAGGCCTATAGCGTGTGGCACACAGCTTCTTTTTATCAAGTGTATTTATTTGTTTAGCATTTCTCTGAGTAGCTTTAAGAGAATCAAAGGTTAGGTGTGTCTTGTGAAACATGCAGCCTGTCTTTAAAAGAAAACCAACATTTAATTGTGGTTAGATATTTATCAGTGCATAGTTTTTCTAATATCCAAAATAATGTAACAAATAGAACACGTTTTACCCAGTGTAGAGCCCTGCGAGAAAATACAGTTGACATGGCTACATTTCATTGTGGTTAACAGCACTCTTGCAGCTTCAACCAATGTATTTTGTTATAGCTGTGACGTGATAACGAGATTCATATTGCATATTCATTTCTTACAGTGTCACAGAGCCATCAATAGTTTAGACATAGTTACTACAGCAGTGTCAGCAGTTTGTGTAGAGCAGGAAAAGGTTTTTTTTTATTGTGGTGCCGTTTTTACACTGTTTTTTTGATATCCATATCCGTTTTGTCTCTGTGAGAATATGGCCTAAAAGTGCATTTGCATTTTAATTAAGAGTTCTAAAAGGAGACGTAGTTCTGTAAAAAACAAACAAAAAAAACTTCTATCTGATAAAGCATTTGAGGAACTTATTTTAAACCACAGTCATCATTGGTAACATGTATACTGCCTATAAATAACTTATTTAGGCTATCTGACCGGCTTTTATAAGACTTGGCAAACTAAAATAAAATCAAACTAAACAGCAATGGCTAAAGCGTGTTGCCGTCATCAAAAATGTATTATATTTTTGTAATATATTTTTATATTTTTTATATTTAAAATGTAATCTATTTTTTATGTCACTGTTGTAGGCATAATCGGGAACTGCCCATAATTCCCTCCCCCCATTCAAAAATCGAAACTACAATCGGCGACAAACTTACTACATTGTTAGTCCCGCTGATCTGTAGTTTTTTCTGCCGGAATAATGACAAAGGTTCACCCTTACCGACAGCCTTCAGCTGATATAAACTTCGTTTCACATACCAGCCGGACCAATAGCAGAACATTTACCCGCTTATCAGCCGCTGACGTCGGCTTCCTGCTCTTCGTTGTCTCGGTCTTTTGCTGCTGTGCAGGTATGGCCTCCATGTTATTCATATTTGCTCGTGTTCATTACTTTCTAAACAACATTTTCTGTAGGCCTACCACATGTGTCATCGTGTTGTTTGAGTGAAGCTCAAGTTTAGTAAACTAAATAATGACTTTATGTTAATTCAGACCTGCGGTGTTGCTTTTGTGTATTTTCGGAAAAATAGTGACTAAATTAGGCCAGCTCAGTGATTTGTTTCTGAGTAGAAACACCTGTAATTGGCCTACACCTAAAGTCACGAACAAATCTGCTTTATTAATAGGTCTAGTTATAACCTATTCATTCATTTAAAGCGCTTGCAGGTAATTCTGATTCTAGCAGAAGAGCCAAGGTGGTCTGGGATGTTATTTTTAATGTTATCAAAGCAAATAAAACTGTATTTCTTTAATAAATAGAAAATCCAAATTAATTATTTGATCTTTGTACTGAATGACGTCAATGATTTTGCGCATCTTCCTTAACGTGGTATAGAGTAGGCTACCTAAAATTTTAGCAAAATCCACTATTTCAACATATTTTTACATAATTAAGAAGTAAAAAGTAGGCTATCTGTCCAAAACATTACTCCAGTAGGAGATAATTTGGTGTAAGATACATAGTAACATCTGATTTCTGATTTTTATTTTATTTTTATATGATGTCACTGATAAACAGATATTGGAAATTTCTGGTATTTTAAACGACTAAAATGAAGGGAAAAAAAGCATAAAAAAAAGATAATTACAAAAGAGCAAATTCTAAGCAAAATAAACACTGTTCTAAGTCAATTTCTTTCAATTCCAGTAAGTAATAAAGAATATCCAGCAAGCTAAACACGCAGAAGATTACATAGCCAAAGCTTTTGTAGAATCAGGTGGATCTCCTGTAATAAAATAGTTGTATGCTTTTATCTGGTCTAGTTTTGGTAATATATATATATATATATATATATATTATATATATTTTTTTTTTTTTTTCATTCTGTGAATTTACTCACAGTGGGTAGTGTATTTTTTCCCCCAAGAGCAGCAATATCTCATAGTGTTATTGCTCATGTTAAAATAAAACGTACAGCGTAGCAAAACTACTTTTTAAGTTACATTTTTCCAAAATGTGGCAAGGTTCACAACGAGGGCCTGGGTAGGATTTGATCCCCAGAGTCCTGGTTGAGAGTCATGCGTACTAACTGGTCAGCCAATGAGATATCCCCATGGCAAAATTGTCAGGGCACATGATCTAGTGGAGGCATAGTGACAGGACCCCACACTGTCATAAAAAGTTACTCAAGTAAATGTAACTGAGTAAATGTAGCCAGTTACAATCCACCTCTGCTCTTTTCCCCCTCAGAATTAGTCTCAGCAGACGTTGCGCCCAAGAGAATAGTTGCTTATGAGAATGAGAAGGTGACCCTGCCATGCCGAACCAGCCGCTCAGGCAACCTCCTCACAGTGGAGTGGTCCAAGGATGTGATCATTCCAAACATCACCCTCCTGTACCGCCACGGCAGAGAGACTGTGGAAGAGAAGAACCCATCTTTCCTCAACAGGACCACCCTCACGCTGAAGGAAGTGGAGTTTGGCAACATCTCTCAGGTCATTTCCAAGCTGCGCCTGTCTGATGGGGGCCGGTACGAGTGCAGGACCATGGTGGGGAAGGAGCTAAAGATTGAAGCGACACTCGAGCTCATCGTGGGTAGGTGCTGGTAAAATCTGTGGCTGCAGGATGGTTGTTTCTGACATTTTTCAATGCTAATCTTGGCTAATATTGTGTCAATTCAAGCCGTTAAAACAGTCACAGACAACAAAAGTATTTACAGTCCTTAATTATATCTTCTCACTAAAAAGAAACGTAGTGCATGGAAACCGGAACACACAAGAGGAAGTTCAGTTCAATCTAGTTTATTTGTTTTGTGCAGATTCACCACACATGCTGTCTCTAGGAAGTTTGCAACAGAAACAAATCCAAGTATATATAGCTTAAAAAATATTGCAAATGCTCAATTTCTGTTCAGCCTATGTAACAACCCCTCTTTTGGGGAGGGGGGGGGGTGGTTGAGCTGTAAAGGAAAGGAAGAAGGTGACAAAATTGTCTTGAGGAAATAAGCATTACAATTTATTAAAGTAAACCAAATAGATGCAACTAAGGTCGAGGGCAATGCCGCAGTCGCCATCTTGACGAGGCAGATCCGAATCGCGGAGGGAGAATCTGTTGAATAGAAAACTATATAGGGGTGAGAAACTGTCCATTTTTCCAAGGACATTTCCACTTTTCACATTCTTTTTACAGGAATAATTTGAATACATTGAAATCAAAAGTATTTTTAACAAAACAGAGTATTTGTTGACGTGTTTCAGGAATTCGTCAAGTGTCCTCTTTTTTTGGAAGTCAAAATATGGTGACCCTAGTTGTTTATTTCACAAAATCTTGCCTTTATTGATGACTGGACCCACAAAATCTACAAAACCTTTAGTTTAAAGAATGCAAGAAGGAATGAAGAAGCTGTGAGTGGCTCTTTAGACCTTCCATAATGGCTCTCAGGAACTTGGGCTAAAAATAATAACAAACCAAATAATGTTTTAGTTTTTTTACAAATCCCAGTTTTAGCAGGTGTTTATTTTTTTTTTAGAATGTGAGTAAACGTAACAATATTTTATATATATTTTTCTGGATATTAGGCTTGAAACTGTGCTTTTTTACATAATTTGCCACAATATCAACTAATATCAAACACTCATAAAAGAAAATTAATCCATCCACTTTGTGTTAACATTATTATCATTTTCTTTCATTTAAAACCTAAAAAATGAAATCAAATGCTGGCTATGTAAGAATGACAGTACATTTTTCTCTAGTACATACTAGAAAATTTCAATTAAAGTTTTTCTAAAGATCATGTAACATTTGCGGCTCTAAATGAGTTTTATTTAGCTGGACTGAGCACAAAATGACTTTTTGGAGGGTAAAGATTGCAGACCCCTGATCTAGGCGATCTCATCAGAGGACCAAAATCAGGGGCGCACATTCAGAAGGTCATATGTGACGTAAAGCTAACACAGAGCACAATGTGTTTAAGGGGCCTCCACCCACCGCTTCCCCCCAATAGCACCTTTTAGACATTTCACAACATTGTCAATAACGAATTCACCTAGTTATGTAAATAAATAAGCATTTAACTCCAGGCGAGAATTGTTTCATAATCTAATCCCAAACACGCTCATACCTGATGATTTTCCTGTCCTGCCTCACTCCTTCTCCATCTCTGTTCTACTGTCCTGTGTCTTTTTGCCTCTTTCTCTGTTTCTCTCTCTTACTCTCAGTGCTCCCGTCTCCTCTTCTGTCTGTAATAACAAAAATGTTATCAATAAGCCCGTGGCTTCTGTTGGGGACAGTTGCGCCCTACTGTCGAACCCCCACAGTAAGTGATGCGACTCATTTTGCCAAGTACGAAAGTTGGTTGCGAAGCATAGGATAAGTTTATAACTCCTACTAAATTATTGGAATGACAGACATCACATTTACGCTCTGTTCGATACGTATGTAGCCGTCTAATATCCTTGATAGCCCCCAAGACAAAACAAATAATTTTTTTTAATGAAATCCTCATTTAACGCATTGATTTTAAACAAAAAACTAAAGATTAAATATAAATTAAAATAAGGGACACTTAGGCAACAGGGCGTTATTCAGCACGGGCCGAGCCGTCCGACTCGCGGGGAGGTGTGCCGCTTGCAGTGAGGAGGTCATCCAGAATGGTCATACGTTAAGCTTGAAATTCTTTATCCACATTAAACAGGTTAATGCATCCGTGCTGTAAGTAAGGCTACAAAATGCTGCAGTGAAATGCATTTACATAAAAAAATGAAATAAAATACATGCAACTTATGTTAACAAGATGAAGTGTGATCTAACACATGAGGAAAGGGACAGCAACATGAGGTCTGTTGAGTTTCTAACAATTTATTTTCAATATTTTATTTCTAAAGTGACTCTATGGGGATATGGCAGATAAACCAAAAACATCTTAAACTTGTTTATCTGCTCATTTAAATACATGTGTATGAGTGGGATATAAAATTGTAAATGAAATTGGATTGCATGGTTTGTCTGAACAACACTCACACCACACTAATAAGAAAGATTCAACAACCAGAAACCTATCCATTTTTCATTTTAATCTATTTATTAACAGTTAATCAGCTTGTATTTGTTCTTTAAGTTGTCATTTATATTGATTGGATAACAGACTATGCCTAAACCTACTGGCTTAAAAAAATTCTCCACAATGAATCCAACAAAAATAAAATTGCACATGCACAAGACAACCTGGAAAATTCAC
This sequence comes from Apricaphanius iberus, assembly GCA_028564705.1. NCBI lineage: Eukaryota > Metazoa > Chordata > Actinopteri > Cyprinodontiformes > Aphaniidae > Apricaphanius > Apricaphanius iberus. Next base: position 1,350,874 of record JAPXFQ010002314.1, read on the forward strand.
AATAAATGTACTCCTTTTTGAATATTCTAGCTTACATGCAGTATAGGCCTCACAGACGTGTGTGTTATCTGCGTTCTTGTGTGCCTGCCGTGCTGTGCAGCGAGTCTTCTCAGTGTGCGACTGAGAACACTTGCAGACATATTTGACAATTTACCTTGTATTCGTCTTTACTGACCCTGTCCAGCCAAGGATGGACCTCCGCCCACTCAGATCTGTATCTCTATAAGCGTTTTTGATTTGGGGTCTCGGGACATTTTTTAAAAACGCTGCGTGGGAAGCACCAGTGTGTTGTGTGGGTGTATATACCTGATCAGTCCTGAGCGCGCATCACTCGCGAGCTGCAAACACAAATATTTTGCTGTCCCTTTAAATCCCATCGCCAGAACAGTTTTGCTGACTGTAGTTGGGTGATTTGTGTTTTTTTTTATATAGGCTACGTAGTTAGAATTTTTTCTGCCAGTAGTTCCACTACTTATGCCTCATATGGAAACCACCTGCTGAGCCCCACCTACCATTATCATTAGCCAATCTACACAGTGCGTTGCGTGTGTGATTATTTTTTAAATAAAAAAAAAATATATATATATATATATATGTTGCGAAAAAAAAAAAAAAATTATGCCAGCAGAGGGCCTCTCTATGTCCGAAGGCCCCTGGGCACACGCCCAGGTTGCCCATATGGTAGGTCCGGGTCAGGGTAGCAGCGGCATCATGCTGTGGTAAAGTTGGTCAGAGCTGATGGGAATATGGAAGTAGCCTAGTTTCTGGAGAACAACCCAAAGCATGCAGTGAAAGCATAGGAAGAAAGAACATGTACTAGTCTGACACATCTGTAATCCTGGGTTTCCTCGCAGGTATTCTCCTTAATTTTCTTAACCCATCTGAGCTATTATTTTCAACAACATTGTGATTCTCTGCTCCGCTGCCGGCTTACTGCTTTCTGCAGAGGCAGGACGTTCACAAGCTTGTGGTGTAGTTCCCTTTGAAAAGCTGCAAAATATAAAGAAGGATTCAGAAATGTATGAATTCAGAAGGATTACAACACACTTGCATAACTTCGTTTGGATCTGAATCTGAACCCCATTCTGCCGTTTGGGGGCTCTAGTCTCCAAACTACACAAAGCATAATCATGTGTTAGAATAAATGAGTCATAGTCCAGACCGATCGAGAATCTGTTGCAAGATTTAAGGTTTAGATTTTTCATCCAATTTCACTGAGTTTACACTATTTTGAAAACAAAAAAGGGAGAAAAGTTACAGTCTAAATGTACAAAGTTGGTGCAGACAAACCCTAAAACCTTACAGCTGCAACTGTAACAATTTTTATTAGTAAATAAATGAAACCATGTGTTTTCAGCTATACAATTATGCTCCACTTTAAAATCCTAATAAAACACAGTGATAGTTGTAGATGTAACATGAGAAGATGTGGAAAAAGTTATTTTGGTTTAAAACTTTTGCAAAGCCTTCAGTCAGATGAGTTAATGTTGCGAAATGTGGTCAGTTTTTGGGTGAGCATAAATTATTAACCCTAAATATGCAGCTTTCATTATTGATAACTTGAACTGAATGTGTTCAGTTGCAGTCGTCATGATTTTGACGATTATGAAATGAAAATTTACTGCTTGGATGCAATATTCAGTGGGCTATAATGCTTAAACTGTCATGCATTTGAACTGTGCATTCTAAAAATATATTAGTCCCGACAACTGATGTTGATAATGGTCATAAAGGTGCTAAAGTTCAAAGAGAGAGCTGGCAATATTGTGTCGGTGGGAAGGAAAGAAAAGAGTGAAGAAAATTATAACCCATATTTTCCTTTCAGTATTCATAAAGATATTAGGTCAAAATAATTTCCATATCATGAAGAGTTATCTGTAACATATTTGCCAATTTCTTTTAGATGTAAATTATAATAGTATATAGTAATAATAATGTTGGAGATACCTACATTAATAGTGTTTAAATCAATACTACTTTTAAGATAAGTTTCAGTTTCAGGGGGGAGTACGATTGTAATACCCATGATTTGACAACACATAGTCGTGAAATGAATGGTCGGAGTCATACTCTGTGAATGAATGCAGCATTTTACTGTATGAAAGAGAAAGGCCTTGTCAGAATACAATTCTCTTATTTCATTCAGTCATTTAAATCACTCAAAAAGTTATACAGTATGGCAAGCTTATAGATTTCAAATATGGTTTAATTTAAAACTTTCTTCCTGATTTGTTTATCTTATTATTTTCAGGTGCTGTGTCTGAGCCAGAGCTCAACTTTGTTCCTCCTGGTCCCAATGGGGGATTGACGCTGGAGTGTAGAGCCGAGCGCTGGTGCCCTGAGCCTAATATAATGTTCCGCGATGAGAAAGGGGATGAAATAAAGGCTGAAGACCCGCGGAGAGCTCAGAACTCAGCAGGATGTTTTACTGTTACAAGGAGAGTTTCACTTCAGACCGTCACTAACAGGTGAAGCTTCTAACTTTCTTAATCGCAACCGAGAGGATTGTGTTTCACATAAGAAACAAGCACTTTATAATGCTATTCGCATATTTATGCTTCTCTTTCATTGTTCAAGTAAAAAGTAAAATACTTTTGTCTTTTCTTCACAGTGTTACCTGCAGTGTTCACCAGCCGCTGTTGAATCAGACAAGGAATGCACCAATTTATATTCCAGGTAGAAATTGACTAATGTGGGTTTTTCTCTTGCTGATGCAGATAGCGACATGTAGAGGTCACGCCGAGCCAACGCTGATATAAGCTGCCAGTGTTTTGGGCCAATATCTAAACATTTTCCGTCTTATTTGCGTGCTAGAATGTCGAACTATTGTAAGAGGATGCAGAACATTTCTGAACGTAATCAGTTTTTGAACTCTGTATTTAGCTTTAGTCTTTAAACTTGCATTTTTACACTGTGCATTAAAATTATTAAAGTATACAGAGTATTAAAATTCAAAAAATTTACCAAAGTTTATCAAACAGCTCAATAAACTGACCAACTATTAAATGTGCAAAACTTGGAAATAAAAAAGGCTGTATTTGACTTGTTAGAAGAGAGCGATGATTTAAGTTATTGTTAGTACTTTTATAGTGCATCCATCTTCAATTCAGTGTATAATAAATATTCTATAAACATTTGAACAACCACACATATATATTTAGAGTTAGAGTGTGCCAAAACTATTAACTAGTGTAAGTCTCTCTTGTAAACAGACAGTTTGCTTACAGATTATAAACCAAATGTCCATAATCAGATTTAGAAAGAGATAGAGATCGAGAAAGATCTGTCTGCTGGTGACTTTGTCCTTGTGACGTTTGCAGGCAAAAAATACAATATATTTTTGTCTTATATTAAGATTGTCAGATACTTTTAGTCAAGGCAGTTGTATTTGTATAGCACACTTTCAACAACAATTCAATGTGCTTTACATGATTTGGTGGTAAAGAAATAAAACATAAAAGCATGGAAATTAAAAAACAGCATAAAATATGAAAAATCGAAAAGCCTTAAAAAAGATACATCAGAGAAAGTAAAACAAAAATTAAGTGCAAAAGCATATAATACAACCAAACAACAACAAAAGCAATCAAGCGTAACACACAAAGTTATATTTGAACAATCCTCAAAGGCAGCTCTAAATAGATGGGTTTTTATACTTGATTTAAAAGAGCTTCACAATCCAGCAGCTTTGCATTTGTATGAAGTTTGTTCCAAATAAGGGGAGCATTGAAACTGGAAGCTCCTTTTCCATATTTGTTTCTAAGTTGGAGGACCTGAGTGGTCTGGGGGGTTGGTATAGGGACAAAGGTATTCAACATACTTTGGTGCTAAGCCATTCAATGATTTATAAAGTAGTATGAATATTTTTAAGTCTATTTTCTCAGCTACGGGGAGCCAGTGGAAGGACTTTACAACTGCGGTGATGTGCTCTACTTTCCTGGTTCTAGTGAGCAGAAGCATTCTGGATCAGCCGCAGCTGTCTGATTGACTTTTTAGGCAGACCCAGATCCTACTGCTGCAGTAATCAAACCAACTAAAGATAAATGCATGTTACAACATTTTAGTGATCAAATGTAAGAATACAATGAACGATAACCATAAAAAATACAATAAAGTTATAAGTAGTAACTAAACATACGTTAGGTTAAATTTGGCCAGTGGCACAACTTAATCCAGGACCTTTTGGCACAAACTACACCAAGCCCACCATAAAAAAAAATAAAAAAAATGCATTCCCCGGGTGTTTTGAGCTAGCATCATGCTAACTGTATAAACTCATGATTTGGCTAAGTAAAGCACTAAAACAGGTGTAAACGGTTTTCAATGTAGTAGACTATATTTTTCAAACACAGCAGTCAAAAAACATTAATCATAGAAATGTTACTTTGGAGGGCACAAAATGTCTTTTTGAACTTAAATGTGCTTATCTCTCAAATCACGTGGTCACATCACCAACTTCTTCTCAGGTTTTCTAGGTAAGGTGTGGCACTACTTGTCCCTTGGCAAAAATTACCCCACTCTCCCATACAACCAACAGACTGGTACAGACAAAAAATACTTTCGCTATTAGGTCAAATTCATACATCATGTTAAGCTTATCCAACGTTTTGTTTTAAAAACTCGACTTATTCAGGATGTCATTCATTGATGTCAAAATACCGTACACTGTTTGTACGTGATGTACGGTGATTAAACGTGTTTGTTCGTGGGATGTGTTTAAATTTAATATCTTGATACCTGAGGGCACATACCTGGTGCATTTAAAGCTCTCAACTTGTATCATAGAGGGCAAGACTTAAAAGCAGGTCTGAACATAAACTTGGGAGCGTGGTTTAACCTTATTTTAAAAACCGAGAGAAGGACTTGAGCAGGCTAATCTTAGTGTTTTAAGTAGGGATGCAACGATTCCACTTTTTTCAAAACCGATACCATACCGATACTTGGATCAGAGTACTTACCGAACCGAGTACCAATGCCAATACTTCTACCGCACAAAAAAAGTGCTATCATTTGGGAGTCAGGTTTTATTTTCTTCTCTGCTTGTTACAAGAAATGATGGTGAATTAGATAAAAGATAAAATATTAATAAAAATGACCACAGAACTTAAATTATACTCATACTCATTCTTAAATGTTAAAAACTAATATATTCTGTTAAATTATTGCTGTATTTCCACATCTTAGGTATCAGTTCATGGTATCGGTTAACATTAGCCCATACCGATACTAATGCATTAGGAATATCGGGGCCGATACTCAATACCAGTATCGTTATCGGTGCATCCCTAGTTGTAAGATCTCACAGATGGAAGCAATATGGCAGTGAGCATCAGTCATAAATGTACATTTTTCAGCAACATGTTGTGAATGGAGCTGTTTGTCAGTGAACATGGGAATGAAAGTAATTCATATATATATATATGAGACTCCATAACAATTTTTATTAAGTGTTTTTATCTCAGCTCATGCTACAGACTTATTTCCTTCACTGTTACTTATCAAACCTGATGCTTTTTAATCATCCTTTAACACAAAGCACTCAATAGAAAAGTCATCATTTTGGAATGTGGAGTCATTTTTTTTGTCTTTCTAACTTGCTTAAGCAGAAAGCTTTTGAACCTATGTGCCTTAATTACTTTCCTGTTATCATTCCAGACAACTGCATGAGATCCTGCACTAACAACATCGTAAGCAGTGTCCTGGGGACCATATTTGTACTTGGATTATGTGCATTCATTGTTTTTTTAAGGAAGAAATATGGACGTACTTGTAAGTTGGCAGCTTGTTTTTACTTAGACCCAAGTAGATGAAAACTTTATGAAGTCATTTCTTGTTTAGCTATTGATCATAATAATCCATACTTCATTGCACTTATTTCTAGTGTAGGAGCATAATGGATATATGACACAATGAATTTTCAAGAGTGAATATTCCTTTGCCTTGTCTAAACTGTCGTACCCAAGAAATCCTGTATGCCTTGCATTTACATATGTTTGGAGGCAGAGAGCCATCTTGAAAATGATTAAGACAAGAGAACATGGCTCTCAGAGGAATTAGCTGCATGCCGAAACTTTCAGTAGGAGGCATGAATAAATTGTTGAAAACAAATGCAACTGGGAGAAGCAAGCATAGATGAAGACCAGGTTTATCTTAAGCCGCATCCCAACCATGGTCCTTAAAGTACACTGCCCCACATGTTTTAGATGGCATCTTTACAAATCTTTAACATTCGATTAAGATAATTGCAGTTCAGCGAAATCTGTCAATCAACTGAAAGCAGGGAGCCATCTAACACATTCAGGGCAGTGTGCCTTAAGGAACAGGGTTGGGAAACAATGATCTAATCAACATGCGCAAAAAGGAGTAAGTGCATGTCTGTGTTCCCTTAGAACTCCACGTTAATCTCATTTTCCCAACAGCATGACTGGACGGTCATGGGTGGTTAGTTGTGAGTTTGTGCATGTACACAGTTGTCTGCCCTTTGTTTCTGTGTTGCCCTGTGATGGACTGGTGACTGTTGCAGGGTTTACCCCAAGTGTAGCCCAATGAACACTGGTGATAGGCACCAGCCACCATGAAACCATGCACAGGAGAAGTGTGTAAACACAGTCATATAGTGCTTTGCCAGGTTAAAATTATTGCACATATTGGTAGGCACATCTCTTCACTTGCATTCTGCCGCAGTCTTAATAAGCCAATGAAAGTACTCAGCGTTTCCCCCTTTTACAGCAGGGCTGAAGCTGGTGTTGGAGGCATAAAAACTTCTTAGGTATAGATTGGAAGTCACTACCTTTATATTTACATTAGGTTTGGTAATGGGTTCGAGTTTCTTTTTATATATATATTTCTTTTATATATATATATATATATATATATACAGTATGTTTATTAGATATGCACACACACACACATAGAATATGCATACCTTTATTGAGTGAATTTGAGGAGAAGTGCAACTAAGGTCAGGTTGCTTACGCATGATAAAACCAAAAAGAGGAAATGCTGAAGTATGTAAAAAACACTACATTAATTTATTGAAATTTTTCTTAACTATAAAAACCAGGTAAACCAAACAGCAAAGTAAAATGCATATTTCTAATTCAAAAGGCAAAAATAATTGACTGTATTAATCAATTAGGTTTTTTTTAGTGTTACTGATTTTCTATTTTTTCCTCTATTCCCAGGTCGGAGGCAGAAACCGGAACTACATCAGGTGCCAAATCCCAGAACAACACATGGGACTCAGACTGAACATGACAAGAACACGAAGTCACAACAGAAAATCAGAGGTCCGACGGCAGATATTTTGAAGAAAGATGAGCAAATTTCCAAACTAAAGGCAGAAATAGAATACCTTAAATCCAATTGCAGTCATGTTCAACAGCAGGGCCAGCCTACAGCTGACCAAGGATCCTCACTTAATGACTCTCAACAAGTTAATCAACTCCTTGATGGCAGTAACATACCACCAGCAGCCACATCGGCAAACCACAATCAAAACTCCTACATTGCATCCAAGGCGAAGTACTCCAAACCAGCTGTTCCAAGACAACATACGCTCCCTGTTCCTCAAAAAAAGGACAAATCCAAAAGCACTCCTGCTATTTTTACAGAAAACAATGTTGCCACCTCCAATTCTTCTTCAGCTTCCACTTCAAAGCACAGTAATATTCCCCGCTCTGTGAGTTTCTCTGGTTTTAATCCTGGTGCTGTCAAACCTTCTCGTAGGCATACCATGTCTAACCCCTTCAGTGTTCTGGCAGATCTAACTGAAGAGTCCGAGTTTCTGATTTCTGAGACTATCAACCAAAACCATTAGTAAAATTACTTAATGTTCAGATTATCTGAATGTTTGATATTTGTTATATAGCATTAAAATATATAGCATTTGGATACATAAGGTCTATTTCCACTATCAGAACCTGAGGGTAATTTTACTGTACCTTCCCAGTAAGGGCATGTCTCTGCTACACTAGACTGGGCCGAAAGATACGTTTTTGGGGCCATTTCAGGAACCAACACAGTTTCAGTCTGGGGTATGTACTCAGATTGGCTCGGTAGAGTCACTGGATGGGAGCTGTGGTGAAGTCAAGATTATTTGTTGTAATTCAGAGGGAAATTAGCAGATGTTACCAAACAACTGGCTTGGTAAAATAAGAAGAGTTGCTGGTCAACCAGTGTGTAACATCATAGCAAAGAGAAAGGCAGCAACCATCCCTGATTCTACCATGTCTATCTTTTTTTTTTCTGCTGCTGTGGTGTTGTTTGCATGTCATGACTCTTCTGCCGAGAGAGTCATGACATGCGGACGTCTTAGAACATTTCTTAACAGCTACTTTTGCATGGATGATGGCTGAGAGGAGAAGGACAAAAGATTACCTCATCAGATAAAAGATCTGGTAAAATTACCCTGAAGTTCCAATAATGGAAATTACTTTTTCACATTGTAAAATTAGAACAGACCATTTCAAAAATTATATTTTAGGATTTTCATTGTTTCAAAGTGGGTGTTCTCTGGTGGGCAGTCAGCCTCTTATTGCATCGGAAAACTCACAGAATTCCTCAGAATTCCTCAGTAAAGAAACACATCAAGACTGTGTGTTTAAAATAACATCTGGTCAGAACAGGGCTAAGATCAAAGGTGACTTTTGCCATCTTAAGAAATTATGATTTTTCTCTTGCTTTTTTGTTGCACACTATCACTTTTTTTGCACACTATGTCTCTTTTTACACACTATAAGTTTTCAATTCCAGTTATGTTAGGAATTTTCTTTTAACTTTTTTTGCTTTAAAGACAACATGAACGTGTTTTGCCACACTTTGAATAGCCAGTAGCTCAACTTTATGGGTCAAACCTGATAAGAGTGTTCCTCATCTCAAACAGAACCTTGCATTAAAAGAACATCAGAAAATAAGTGTGTCTATAAGCAGTGATCAGGTTAAGGGAATACTTTTACATGTCCTAAACCTAGAGCTGTGTCCTCAGGGATTCCTTTGTTCTGCTCATGTTCTACAAGTTTTTAAAACTGTTCCTAATTTTTGGTTCTACCTTTTAAAATGAAAACAGTAAATAAGTAAAGAGTATTTATCTAATACATGTCAGAAATATTTTGATGAAAACCGGTACAATTGCAACCTTATTGTGGCATTTTAATAACAGCTTTTAAAGAATGTGCTACATTTTATTAGCTAGTCAGGTTTGCAGGGTGATTTTACTTTTCAATGTATATATCGGAGTATAGGAGCATTCCAATATAATGTCTCATTGGTGCCTTTTTTTTGCTTTCAGTATTACAGGAGGTGCTGTTATTTTATAACACAAATTTTCTGTGAACGTAATGGTGCGTTCACACCGCACGGCGGTCAACGTCACTACAGTGAGATGCTGTGATTTGTTGTGAATTTGTATTTTTTGCTATAACTCACTATTACATTTTTCAGTGCATGTACTTTCCTTTTGTATTGTATGAAATACAGCCAGTGGGTTGTCCTTCATTTGCCGGTGATCTACTAAGCTTAAGTGAGCAATTCATAACAGGTGCACGGAGCAGTATTCCAATGAGGAGTTTGTTGTCGGAAATGTGAGCCCCTGAGATTGATGTGCTCATGGGGGTTTGGATTGGGGGTGGGGGGTATGTGGGGTCATTTTTAATCTATAAAGGGCTTTGAATTGCACTTTTTTTATTGAGGCGCTTGATAAATAAATTTTGATTGATTTACCTATTTATGTGCGAAAGTTGGAATGGAGATTGTCTAACTGTCTTCCTAATGTTTTTTTTTTTTATTAGGCTACATTCCACTAAAATATTAATGTTTTGTTTGGTTTAACTGATAATGCAAACTGGAATTTTTTTTGTTTTATTATGATTTGTGTAAAAAAGATTACCTTTAATCTGGAAACTTTCTTCATCTGCTTTTGATTATTTTATAACAATGCTTTTTGCAGTAATCTAGACGTTTGAGTGTGTTACACTTTCCAAACGGGACGAACAGTGGATTTAAAGTGTTGTGGGGAGGGGAGATTGTATGTGTTTTTAAATAATTGCATAATTTCATTTAGTTCCCATTTTTTATGATATTAGGGCAAAAACCTTTTCCAAGGAAGATTTCTCCTTGCATCTTCTTTTGAATTTCCCTTTTTTCTGTGCTGCCACTAGGTGGCCACATAGTTCTTCAACATATTCCCATTAAAAGGGACATTTTAAATAAAAGTATCTACTATTGGTCCTCAGGCACAAACACAAACCTCAAAGTTGACATCAAGCTTGAAACTTCATTATTATATTAAACTATAGTTTAATATTATATCATAACTTTTATATTATTGAACATATTTAATCCTGACTCAAAATGCTTTGTTTCAGAAAGTTCAGCTACATTGGAAATAATTATTTGACCCCTCGCTGATTTTGTACGTTTGTCCAATGACAAAGAAATGAAAAGTCTCTGAACGGTATCATTTTAATAGTAGGTTAATTTTAACAGTAACAGTCATAAGAAAATTTGAAAAAATAACTTTAAAAGATAGAAACTAATTGGCATTTCATTGAGTGAAATAAGTATTTAAACCCCTACCAACCATTTAGAGATCTGGCTCCCACAGATTGGTTACGCACTCCTATCAATTAGTCACCCTCATTAAAGACACCTTTTTTAACTAGTCATCTGTATAAAAGACAACTGTCCACAGAATCAATCAATCAAGCAGACTCCAAACTCTCCAGCATGGGAAAGACCAAAGACCTGTCCAAGGATGTCAGAGACAAAATTGTAGACCTGCACAAGGCTGGCAAGGGCTACAAAACTATTAGCAAGAAGCTGGGACAGAAGGTGACAACTGTTGGTGCAATTGTTTGAAAATGGAAGGAGCACGAAATGATCATCGATCTGGGGCTCTATGCAAGATCTCACCTCGGGTTGTCAACGATTCTGAGAAAGGTGAGAAACCATCCTAGAACCATCCTTCGCTTTGGTGGTGTTTTTCTGCTAAGGGCACAGGACAACTCGTCGCATCAAGGGTTAAATGAGCGGAGCCGTGCATCATTACCCTGGAAATCCAGAGATCTCACGAGAGCACAATTTGAATCATCTTTGCAAGACGTTCTGGCATCGAGCAATGATACTGTTACTGAATTACGTTAGTAGTTCGGGGAACCAATCAAATCGGTGTATCTGATGTAGGCAGGCCAGAGGCGAGCTAAACTGATGACACTGCTGCGACTTCCAGAATCATTTAGTAAACATTGAAAAATGGCAACAAATGAACACCACTTGTTTGAAACGGCTTTGGCCACTACAATGATCGAGTTAGAGTTGGCTTTTCAAATTAAATTCAAATTCAAAAGCACTTTATTTATCCCCAAAGGGCAATTTAAACAGGCACATTATAGTGGCTTTTTTCAAAGACATAGGCTACTGTACAATCGACCAGCACATATTTCACAGGCAAACAACACAATCACACACTACATACCACATGTCAGTCATCACATATATAAAAATCCTAAAGTGCATCATTAGTGCTTCAAAAAACAAGGCACATAGAGACAGTTAAAATCATATATTCCTGAGTCTGTTAATAAGATGGACAGCCCTGGGAATAAAGGTTGCCTTTCTCCTCTGTGTCTAGCAGAGCGGACAGCGGAGTCTGCGTCCTGAGGGAAGCCACTCAAACTCTGAAAACAGGATGTGAGAGGAGTCCTGCCTGATCCTGTGTGCTGCCTTTACAGTCTGTTTGTCACACAGGGCAGTGAGGGTTCGGACGGGCAGCTCCATGATTTTTTGAGCAGATCTTGACCCCCCTAAACAGACGGCTTCTGTTTTGCAGACTGATGGAGTGGAACCAGCTAGTAAAAGAGAAAGTTATCACAGTTTCAATAAAAACATAGTAAAATGTCATAAGAATATCTTTGTTAATCAGAAATGAACTCAGCTTCCTCAGTAGATATTGTCTCTGATGGCACTTTTTAAAGATTTCCTCCACATTAGAGGAGAACCTTAGCAGGTTGTCAAAGACTGTTCCCAGGTATTTGTAAACCTCCACTATCTCTACTGGCTCCTGCTGGATGATAGTGGCAACTGCCTCAGCCAGCTGTCTCTGTTTGGGTGAAAATGTTACAATCATGTCCTTAGTTTTATTTACATTCAGATGAAGACAGGACTTTTCGCACCAAACTATGAAGTCCTGCAGAGCTGGGCTATGATGGTGTGTATGGCTGGGAAGCAGAGACAGGAGGACTGTGTCATCAGCAAATTTCACAAAATGGCAGTTTGGCTGGGTGGATCTGCAGTCCTCAGTGTACAGGATGAAGAGAAGTGGAGAGAGGACACAGCCCTGTGGAGAGCCGCTGGAGGTGAAGAGGGTGTCTGACAAGATATGATTCACCAACACCCTCTGTGATCTGTTGGTGAGGAAGACAATAATCCAACGAATGAGTTGATGGTTGAGGTGGAAGCTTGTGATGAGCTTTTCTGCCAGAATGTGTGGCTGAATTGTGTTGAATGCTGGTGAGAAGTCTGGCTGTGGTGTTGGGTGTTTCCAGGTGCTTGTGGATGGTGTTTAAGATAAATATTTTTGCATCATCGATACCCCTGCCAGCCTGGTATGCAGAATGCAGTGGGTCCATCATCGAACCAGTTGCCTTGACAATGTGTTCCTTGATGATCCTCTCCATGGCCTTCATAACCAGTGAGGTGACAGCCACCAGTCTGAGGTCATTCAGGACCTTTCACTTAAAAGATGAACAGAAAACAACGCTCGAATGGTTCCTTTGCAAGAAATATGTTTTTGCTGTTCTGCAGACTGGATACGGCAAGAGTTTAATCTACCAGTTAGCTCCGTTGGTAGCTGCGCTGGATATGTGACAGAGTGTATTGTTGTGCTTGGTTGTGGCTTTATTCAATTGCGTGCAGTGAGAGTTTCAAATTCATGCTTGGTTCGGCCCCTTAAGTTTGGCCCGTTTCATTACTCATTGCCAAACCTCTAATCTTAATAGATTAGGATCTGGATTTTTCCAGGCTAGTGTATCGTAAAATCCTGAGCAACAACCTCCTTCCTTCTGCTAGGAAACTGAAAATGGGTCATGGATGGGTGTTCAGCACCCAAAACATACAGCAAAGGTGTTACAGGCCTCCAGTCAAGGTCTGCAGCATATTTATATATCTGTATTTAATCAGGAAACACAAGAGAGGTTTGTGAGATGCGATCCGGCAGAAGGCAGGCTCTGGTCTGAACCTCCATCAGAACAAAAACTCTAAATGGGTAAAGAGAGCCCTCTAGTGGCGGACTTTGAGAATTATTATGTCACATATTACATCCTGAATATTACCTTAAGTTATAGGGCTCGTCTTTAACAAACACACACAAAAAAAAATATTTAAATGTGAATACTTTTAAGAGTATCACCCCCCCCCCCCACAAAAAAAAAAGAAATGGCTCCTGACATTCAACCTTCAAAGCCAAATAACAAAACTCACAACCTATCAAATAGTGGGTCACCCGAACATATTTGTTGTCTACATGTACACAGACTGTCCACATTGTGCTGGTAAAGTATATTGGATAGGATGGTAAGGTAAAGGATTTTGATACAGAACAGGAGGGGGATATAGCAGGAATGGATTTAGCTGTACATTATAAAATGTCAGACTGACTGGCACAACTTCTGCCCTGCTCACTGTGGGATGTGTATGAATGGAAGGCTGCGCCAGGGTATTGTAAGTTAACAACTTGGCTGGCTGTCGTATCCTGGTGGAACGCCTCAGAAGTTCCTCAGCAGGAGTTTGACCAGAGTTTGACATGTCCCCTGCATCAGTCGAGCCATCCTAACATCCGGCATTTGGTCCTCTATTAACTCCAATCTCCTCCACTTCCCCTTGTCCTATCCTGTCAATATCAGAGTCTCGTTCCAAGTTCTGATGAGAATGATGTGCCATTTCTGTTGCTCTTGTTTCTTCCACCACTTCGGATTCCCTCCCAGGTAACACCAGGCTTTGTGACTGATTTAAATCCTCAGGTACTGAGATCATCGAGGGGACCTGAGGGAGGTCAGAAGTTGGTTGAGCAAAACCAGCACTCCGGCTCCTTAAATCGAATCTTAGCTCATAATATGGATAACTTCGCTCCTCGTAATACTTTTTTCCCCGAGCGCTAGATTTCTTGCTAATTTTTGATGCAATCCTGTACGCCTCGGTCATCCGTTCTGTCCATTTCTTCAAGTAACCTTTTGCTGTCTGTGGTCCGTCACCTGAACCCAACCTGAACAGCATATCCACTGGCAACCTTGGGTGTCTGCCAAAAAATAGGAAGAAAGGCGACTACCCTGTTGCCTCGTGACGGGTGCAGTTATAGGCGTGGATGATTTCTGGTAGGTAATCCTTCCACCTCTCCTTCTTTTCTCCACCCAGGGTCCTCATCATCTGCAACACTGTCCGATTGAAGCTCTCAGCTGGATTACCCTGGGGGTGGTAGGGGGTTGTGCGTGAGCGTCCTACTCCAGTCAGCTGTTGTATAGTACAGAAGAGATCATTCTCGAATTCCCCCCTTGGTCATGATGCAGCCTTTGAGGGTATCCAAACCTAGGAATTAAATCATTGAAGATTCTCTCAGCAGCAGTTCTCCCACTCTTATTGCGGGTCGGATAAGCCTGTGCATATCTGGTAAAGTGGTCAACCACCACCAAAATATACTGGTATCCTCCTCTGCTCGGTTCGAGATGCAGGAAATCGATCGACACAAGTTCCATCGGTGAGCTGGATGTTATACTGGACATGGGAGCTCTGACATGCATTGCAGGTTTCTTCTGCTTAATGCATGGAATCTGACGTGTTACATACATTTCGATGTCTCGCCGCATATAGAGTCAATAAAATCTTTGTCTGGCTAAACTTAGGACCCTTTCCATCCCCACATGCCCCATGTCGTCATGCAGATGCTTAAACACCAGTGATTTGAAGCTGGCCGGTAGGAGTAACTGACACTTCTCTGCTCTTTTATGATACAGAACCCCATCCTCCAAGTGAATCTTTGACCACTCGTGCATCAGTTTCTTTGCACTGCCTTTCATCGCTCCCTTCATGTGGTCAGTTAGATCTTTTCCTGACTCTTTCATTCTCAAAATGTCACCAATACCAGGGTCTGTCCTTTGAGCCTTTTGTAGGTCCACCAGATCAATAGCTTGGATGGTGTCATTGCCTTTTGGTTCCAACTGGCCGCCTTGTGCTAGTGTCAATGCAGCAACCCAAGCAATCTCTTCTTGCTGACCTGCTCCACAGCCTTCCCATACATCAACAACAGCCTGTCTAGGGAGTTCCTTGGTGCAGACAGCCACATATCTGTCAATGTCCAATGGGCATCTAGACAATGTGTCTGCATTCACATTCACTTTGCCAGGTCTATATCGGATGTCAAACTTGAAATCTGACATTTCACCCACCAACCTGTATCCCACTGCATTTAAATTGGCTGTAGTCATGACATAAATCAAGGGATTATTGTCCATGTAGATGGTAAAATTTGAAGCATAGAACAGATAATAGAGGAATTTATCGCAGACAGCCCACTTGAGAGCGAAGAACCTCAACTTGCCTGAGTGCAGTCGATAATTTTTCTCAGCAGCTGTGAGGGTCCTGGAACCATATCCTATCACTCTGAGCTTCCCGTTCTATCTCTGGTATAGGACAGCACCCAATCCATTGTCCGAGGCATCTGTGCGAAGGACAAAAGGGAGCTCAAAGTCAGGGTAGGCAAGAACAGGGGGGTTCACCAACATTTCCACAAGTTCACATAGAGCCTTTTGATGCACGGCTGTCCATGCAATAGCTGTTTTAGATGGTAATTGTGCTCCTTTCTTTCCCGATCGGCCATGCTGTTCCCCTTCAGTTTTCCTAGCTTGCAAGAGCTCATAAATGGGTTTTGCTATCTTTGAGAATTCTTGGATATATGAGTGATAATAACTTTAGAACCCAACAATCCTCCTCACCTCCCCAACTGTAGCAGGCGTTTGTCCCTTCAGGGCGTACACCGCTTCAAGATCCCTTGGGTCAGTGCAAACTCCCTCATCAGAAACTAACCGACCTACATATCGGACCTCACTTTTGAAAAGGTCACACTTAGAGGGGCGAAGCTTGACTACATAACTCTTTAGTGGTCTTAAGACCTTTCTCACTCAGCGCACAGTGGCGGTCTGGCACTGTGCGCTGATTCAGAAGTCGGTAATCTATGCATAGTCTAAGCGTCCTGTCCTTCTTTCTCACGAAGACAATGGGAGCGGAGTGAGAAGAATGTGACTTCACAATCCAGCCTCTTGCCAGTAAGTTTTCAATATACTCCTTTACCTCTTTATAGAGCGGCTTGGGGATAGAAGTATATGCTTTCTGGACTGGAATGCTCTCCTTAAGGGTAATTGTCATTTCCAAGCTTGGAATACACCCCATATTTTTTTTCGTCTCTTGCAAATGCTCCAGCTTCTTCCCTCAAAATTTTCATAGCAATCTTCTGTTGCTCCTCCTTCAAGTGACTAACATCAACTGGGGGTTCCCATGCCTGCTCCACCATCTGATCACTATCCGGATGCACGTCAAGGGACACATTTGACTCACCTGGGCTTGGTGTGACCGCCTGTATGACATTTGAGATTGGCTCAACTGTACCCAGTGCTGTTCTATGAATGAGGGTCACGTCATGTCGGTTGTGATTGGCAATGGGAACTTGCAAAAAAGGTATCTTTGCTTCACAGACGGCCCATTGACTGTTGCCAACATCTAGCTGCTGTAAGGTGGAATGGCTTTCGTTTGGCTCAAACAACAGGAAACGGCTAGACCCATCGATTGATGATGGCACTCTACACCTAACATGTCTGGTTTGGCCAGCTGGGATTACCACCTTCTGGAGTCCCACTTTTATCAACTCTTGACACCTTTCATCTTCATGGGTGGTTCTTGCCTGAATGAAATTTACCAAAGCATTAGCTTTGTCATCTTGAAGGTCCATGGCTCGACGGAGGAGGTTAACCATGGTAGGTATGAGGTTGGTACTCCACCGTGGCCCCAATATCAACTGTTCAATCACGTTAAACCCAATAAGGGGGCAGTCCAAGGGCACACGGCTCACTAGGAATGGTACCTTCACAGTTAACCCAGGGTCAGTGTTCTCAGGAAGGCTAACCATGACCCCCACCCACCCATTGTAAGGTAAAGGCTGACCATTTACTCCCAGGACACTAACTGCCTGATTCCCAACTAATTCAGAAAGCGGACGAAAATAGTGATCGGGGAGATATGCTTTTACCCATCCTTGATCTAAAAGGCTCACTTGGGCACCAGTGTCAAGCAAACAGTCCACTGCCAAACCGTGAATGTAGCATTTAATTATATATATTTTTCCAACCACTTGAGCAACTCTGTCTCCCATTTCCATCTCTTTGTCCTCTGGTCCTAGCGTGACAAAACCCCATTTCCCCTGTGCTAACTCATCAGTGTGTTGGTTAGATGCGTTCTTGCATGTCTGCCTGTGCTCCCTCAATGAACGAGAATCAGCCGATAACTGACGACTATTTTTTATCCGTGCCCTCTTGAGTCACCCAACTGATTGATGACCAGCCTCACCGCAAATGATACAATTAGTACAAGGATTAGTGCTTGCTTCAAAACAGTTGTGGCAACTTGGTTGTCCCCCTGGTCTCCTTGGTCTCTGCTTTGGGTAAGTGCACTGGCAGACTGAGTATGATGACTGTTTGGCTGTCAGCACTTCCACCATCCGTGTTAAAGTTTACATTTTTTCACTTAGTTCTTCAATTACTTTATTCTTGCTCTTTGTTCTTTCGTCATTTTTATCCAAGCCTCTTTCAGCCTCACGATGCACAGCGTGAGAATGTGTTACCTTATTATGAGCCGAATGTCCCAGCCTCATTTGTCGCTCACTCTCTTCGCTTGATACGTTTGTTGTGGAATTATCAATTAAAAGTAATTAATTAATTGGTAATTGTTATGATCTAACTGGTGATGCTGAGAATATCAACTAATAATTGTAAATTATTAATTTAATAATCCCTTCAGATTATTAACAGGGCACCAATCCATTTTTTTATCCCCCCAAAAAATGGCTAAAATATATATATATTATTAATAAGGGGACTATTAACCAATAACCTCACTTATAATGATTAATTGTTAGGGATTGCACCAGAAAGATCCTATCTGAAGGAAGTGAATTCTTGCAGTAATTCACACACACACTCAGAATAAAAGAAACCAGGGATCTGATTCAATTTAACCAATTTATTCTGAAAGCACAACTAAAATAAAAACACTATTTAGACTAAACGGTAATGTTAAGACTACCGGTGCCTGAGCAATATGGCGACCAGCGATGACGTCCTTTAAGTCCGTCACGGGGCGCCTCCTACTGACGTCGTATGCTGCCCCTCGCAGCTCGTTGGATAAGGACAGGGGGGATGTTTTATGATCCCATTTTATGACTTATTGTTTAACTTGAAGCAAGCGGCCTGCGGTTCCTTCCTAACAAAGAAACCTCGTGGCTCTTATCAGTGAGTTAGCTTCTGCTAATACAGGCTCTAATAAAAGACAAAAACATACATGAAACCCACAATCGAAATACAAAAACTCACAAATTTACCCGTAAACAAAACACAGCACAGAGGATTCACAGAGCACTCGAGGGAGGCAGCTCTTCACATCAATGATTATGCATGCATATAATTATAAAGAAACTTTTTAATTCATCCACCCAGGTTGAGAATAAATTGAAACAGTCTCACTTTAAAGAGGAAGCTTCCAGGTATGGAAAAAAAAGCCGGGAAGCGAGATGCTTGGCTCGTCAGCCGCGCGGAGAAAAAAAACAAAAAGAGGGCAATTCAGCGGATCGGGGAAATCAGCGGATCAGAAGGGGGTAGTTTGGGGGCCAGCCAAAAAATTGGGAAAACTTGGTTGCAGGGAGCAAGGATAAATCCAGAACACGTGTTAGGCAAAAGGGGCCTCTCCTTACAGTTCGAAGAACTGCCGGCACCCACCAGGGCGAGTTTGGAAGAGGAAGAGGGGATGGCAATTCTTGAGATTTAAACCCACCGGGTTGGCACCTTTCGTCCCTCCCATCGGTGCAGTCTCCATTCACGCCGCAGAGAACTGCAGTGAGTTTGATGGATTGGAGCTTCTGAACAACCAGTGCGACAGATTCTTCCAGCGCTCAGCTGGGGAGGGAGAAGTGTGCACGGCTATGTCGTTGGCCCATTTGGAATGCTGGCATCATATTTCTAGGCCATTTGATTAATATTTATGCCATGTATCAGACCCCAACACCTTGTTAACCCTCCTTATCAGAGCCTCATCATACACCGCAGGGTTAAACAGCAGGGATTTCAGTTCAGTTCTAACGTCACTAAACTTTGGGAGGAGACCCTGATGAAAAGTACGCAGAAACACATTGTGGATGGTTCGTGGCTCATACGTAATGTATATATTATCTTGTTTGGAAGCAAACATGACCTTTTGTTTGAGTCCAATCAACCTATACAAAAACTGTTGGGGAGATTCATGCTCATGCTGCTTTGTGCTCATCCACTCTTTTCATTCAAATGTGACCATAACAAGCTTTTTAACTCTTTGACTGTTACATCATCGTTACTGATCAGCATATCTTTAAACTGCCCTGGTTTAATGATACGAAGCACACCCTGGATGATTTCTCCCTCTGTCTGCCTCGCCTGAAATCCCTCATCAATCTGCCTACATAGCCCATGGTAGCTAATGTCAGAGATGTTGTCACCAATTTGCCCCCCCATTTACCTTAAATTCTCTCCTCTGGAGAAATGGCAGGTCTTTAAAGGCAACCATTTGATCAGGTTCAGAGTAAAAGGTGTCACTAGCAGCATTATGGGGAGTCATTAATGCATCCTTAACTTGGGGTGGATGTGCTATGTTAGCTCTGCCAGATTTCTACCCAACGCCTCATAGTTAGCTTTTAACTTTTCAAACTCAGTAACATTTGTCTCATCAGACTTAACGGGTAGTGAGTCTGAATTCACTCCAGCACCCTGCATTGAGGCTGTAGCACAAGGTTGCACATTTAAAGTAACAAGCTCTTCCTCTGACACCGGCTCGCGTGCTTCAGCAGCACGAGTATCAATCAGTTCATAAATCAGGTCTTTAAGACACAGTAAATGAGGAAGTCCCTCATCTTCTGATTCTATCAGAGTTTTACAGCTCAAGTAGGAGTCTATGTAATCAAAACAACTATCTTCATCATCTCGTGTTATATTCGCAGGATCAAGATCTGGTATTGGTGTAATGTAACTCAAAGAGTTCCGCTGCAGTTAGCTCCTGGACAGTCTTCTTAATTTTCCACACGAGACGTTTCCTCTCAGCATCTGCCATTCTGTCTTCTCTGGTCTGCGGCCCCTAACAGAACAGGTCACACGAGCAGGCTGCACGTCACTCTCTCAGCCGTGGTCTCTCCACCTTCTGTAGACCTTTGAATCCCTCGGTGGCACTTCTGTTGCTCGTCCACGTGTGCGAAGTTACCCTTGGGTTCATTGGTTATGGGATCAGCATCATCCGTCGTGGCGTGCAAATCCCCGTACGGGCCACCAAAAATAAGTTACAGGCCTCCAGTCAAGGTCTGCAGCATATTTATATATCTGTATTTAATCAGGAAACACAAGAGACGTTTGCGAAATCCCATCCGGAAGCAGGCAGGCTCCGGTCTGAACCTCCATCAGAACAAACACTCTTAATGGGTAAAGAGAGCCCTCCACTGGCAGACTTTGAGAATTATTATTTCACATATTACATCCTGAATATTACCTTAAGTTATAGGGCTCGTCTTTAACAAACACAAAAATAAAAACAATTTAAATGGGAATACTTTTAAGAGTATCACAAAGGCAACGAAGGAATGGCTCAAAAAGAAGCACATTAAGGTCATAGGGGCCTAGTCAGTCTCCGAACCATAATCCAATAGAAAACCTGTTAAAGTTGTTTTTTCAATTTTCCTTTTGATGTGCTATCTGTCACTGTTGCATTAAAAGGATACTGTTTTGCGACTGGTCATTTCTTTGTCATTGGACAAACTTACAAAATCAGTAAAGGGTCAAATATTTTTTTCCCCCACTTTACCTCTTCGCTTTAAAGAGAATGAAATGCTTGATTACCATTTATGAGTGTTTCATACTTTTGATTTTTACAGATGTTCTGGCTAAAATATAGGCTAATGCATATTATTTGAAGAGTAAAAAGAGTGACCACAGCATGTGACTACCTGAGTAAGCAAAAACCCAAAATATGCATAACTTTATTCCATGAATTTGAAGTGAAGTACAACTAAGGTCAGGTCTCTTTCAAGGAATAAAAGAAAAAGAGGAAATGCTGCTGACCCATACTGGATATATTAATTTCCTGACTAAGGGAAAATCATCCTGATCCTGAAGCATAACTGACTTCTTTTCTCTGCTCCATGTTCACTTGAGAAAACGAAGGAGACCATTTCAGAGTTTCAAAGACATCTAAATAGAGGTAAGCTGTTTCTCAATTTTCTGTCTGCTCTCTATCACTCTTTGCTGCTTAGTTATAGATAATAATAATAGGATTTTCTTCTAATTTTGATATAACTTTTTAATGAATTACAGTTTGCTTCCTTTCTATTAGCTCATATTTTGGATTCAAAGCATTTATCCTGTGCTTTACAGTGGCCTAGTAGTTTCAGATGATGTCCCATCTATCAGAAATCATGAGTTAAAAAACATTTGACAGCCCTGTTTTGTTTTAATTAATTAATTTATTTTTTGCCTGAAACACAAGTGTATTTTTGTTTATTTTTTTCATAATTATTCTTATACTGAGATATCAGTAAAGTAAAGCACACTTAAGCACAAGGTTAAACACACTGCTGATGGAGTTCATAAAGCTAAAAGTTTGTGCTGCCTGCAGACTATCAGCCGACTGAGGGATCAGGACACCTGGGCAAAGAAGAATGATTAACAGCCTATATATGTATATACAAAAATACTTGACTAGCTAGTGGAGTCAAACCCATGACTCTGGATTGGAAGGTAACTTTGGAATCCACTAGACCACCATGAGAAAATTGGTTTATTAGAGGCCTTTTTGTGTATCCATCTGGGTCACTTTGTCTAAATCACATGTCATGTGATATCTCGAAATTAAAATTATTGCTGTTTTTGAACTCTCTGGGCTCTTTGAAAAGGTAACACCCTCTAGTTTTACCCAGAGCAGTCAGAATCACTGTAAGTATGACTGGTAAAACGTTATGCACATTATAAATCACAAAGAAAAAAAAATATCCTTGCCTTAATTTTTTGTGAAAATATAAGTGCAGATAGCTACAATGGGTAATTGGGAACTGAAACACACTATGTGGCAACAGAATAACATATTGACTACTCAAATTTCAAATTATATCTGTAAAAATAATTTCTTTACATACTTTTTTCTTTGGGTATGTCCAGGCGCTTTAGAGGGTCCTATGGTTTATCCAAACCTATCCAAATTGGAAACATTTGGGAACTTATTGGAAAAGTGCAATGACTTTTGAATGATTCAACCCATATGCTGTAGTGTATACCAGTCTAACTCTTATCTGCTTTCGTTTTTATTAATATTTTATATTAACCTACATAGCCTAATTTTATATTTTACATTTTTATCTAAATGATCAGAATATCTAAAAAAATGTAACCAATTTCTTGTATATTTTTCATCTAAATTATCTAAATAGGACATTTTTTAATCTGAATTGTATCTAAAATTACTATATGGACAGAATGGGACCAAACTTTCTAGGAATTGTAGATGTTAGACATGCAGGAGCATGTCACAGGTAGGAAAAAAAAATTATTGACGTGTTTGCTTTTCTGTAAGAAATGCTTTAGAGTCAGTGTTGTGGTTGTTGTTTGTCAAAATAGTTTATATCATTGGAAAAATGAGGCTCTGAGCTTTGATTTGATTAATAGTTTGTTGGGGTGCATGACGTAGGGTAATTCATGCATGGCTGTATTGCTGTGGAAACATACTTATGTTCCAGAACCAGCGCGTAGGACTCATAAACTGAAAGTAAGGAAGCAAACTGTAGGTAATTTTAAAGTAATATCAAAATTAACATTACAGAAAGTTACAGCAATGGATTTTGCTGTAATACGTAGACATTTTAGAATTAAAAATATGTAAAAGAACTACAAGTGATTTGTATTTGCTGGGTTAGACAACAGGCAGTAAAACGGCCAGACTCACTGACAGCTGAAATCAAGTACAATGGCTCTGAAGTCCCGCCCTTCAGCTATGTGAAGGATGTGAAATGAGTACAATTTATTCTAACCACACCAAGACAAAGAAAATTACTAACTCAGAATGCTAAGGATAACGGCTATGCTAAAGGCTAACGCTACGTAACAAAATGGCGACCAGTGGTGACGTCACTTAGGCATATCACGGGGGGCTTCCTGCCAATGTCCGTACGCAGCTACTCGCGTGCACGCATGGAAGCGGTGCACGGACGTGAACGCGCAGCTTGCAGAATGGGGTTTTTATGATTTTATTGCTAGGGCGAGGCGCCGTGTGGTTTTCCATTAACGAAGAAAGACCTCATGGCTCTTATCAGTGGGGTAACATTCTACTAACAAAGACTCTGGCTTAGAAACATGGGAGAATAAGAATTCGAGTGTCCGTTCAGCTTGCACGTCTCTGGGAAGCACCCCATGTTGACGCAACGCCTAAACGTACTATCAAATTTACGGGAAAAAACCCAAAACCTTCTACAAACAGATAACTCTGCTTGTTAACAAAGGACAATACAGAAACTTACAACAATGCTCACAAATTTACCTGTGAATAGAAGCACAGCACAGCACAGAAACTCCACAGAGCTCTTAGAGCGCACTGATCAGTAAAACTTGAAAACATGCATGCATGCAGAAATACAAAGGATTTCTGATTCACTCCACCCAGGCTGTTATTAAAATAAAACAGTCTTACTTTTTTTGAAGGAAGAAGCCGTTCCAGGTGCAAAAAGAGAGGGATGCCGCGTTCTTGATTTCGATGGAAAAACGCAAAGGGAAGAAACGAATCGCTCGGCTCGTTTTGTGGGGGTATTTACGCAGGGTGCGGGGTGTTTTGCCCCCTTTTCTTGTATCGGTCCTCAATCACGCTGCTGAGACCTGTGGCGGTCTTGACGGACAGGCGCTCCTGCCAATCTGCGTGACAGATTCTCCAGCGCTCAGCTGGGGAGGGGAAAGAGAGAGACGGACGGTCCTTTTATTAGTCCATTGGAATGAAGGCGTCATTTTTCCAGGGCCCCTGGACATCACATACATAGCTCAGAACCCAGCATCTCCAAGTCAGATAAGTCACAATTAAAAATAAAGAATTAAAATTAAAGAATTAAAAGTGAAGAATTAAAAATCAAGGGGTAAACAAAACAACATGAAAAAACAACACGCAATAATAAAATTTGGTAAACACCCATAGATTGGTAGAAAAAAAAATAGAGTTAAGTAGATGCGTGGTACTGTTTCTTGTGAAAGAGAGGAGTTGAAGATGTTGAAGATTTCCCAGTACCAGGGAACCCCGGTCACTAGAGCCGCCCTGTCCCCCAGCAGGGCCCCAACCAAGGATCAACTGACGAGGGGTCCCCGCTGCCGCCGCAAGACTGGTAAGGTCGCAGCCAGCCGTTGGATGCCACACACCTCCGCCAATCCAGCCGCCTAGAGCCCCAAGCCCAACCCAGACACACCCAGGAACAGCACAGCCACCAGGCCAGTAACCCATGTGCGGTCAGCCCTGCGACAGTCCGGCTGGGGTTCCTAGGCTCTTGGGCCCTCTGGGCGTCCGTGTCTCTGCCCTTTTTCATGTCTGCGTCGATTCCTTTGGGACAGATTGGCGGCTCCTCACACCAAAAGTCGGGCACTCGTGTGGGGAAATCTTGTATGCACCTGCATGCTCACACGCACACGGATGTGGGGACGTCGGTGTTTGCGGATGTGTTTTTGGGCTGAGGTTGTCATGAATGGATGGTTGGTGCTGGGAACTTTTCAGGGACGTTGTTGTATTCATATGCCCATTTTTTGTTTGTTGTGGATGCGTAGTTCTTAGTTATTGTTATTTTTTTATGTTGCTCCGTCTTATTGGTTGTTTATTCTTCATCTTTTGTTTTCTTCTCTCTTGTTTTTTCCTGTGTCCAAAATCTCAAGGAATTAAACCCACAGCAATCACTGATCAAGACTTTTCAAACATATTTATCAAGTTGAGTTCAATAGCAAAAGCTTTAATGTTCTTCTTGAGAAAGTAAATCTGTTGGGCTTATACTTGGTAGTCAGATTCAAATTCTGAGTACTACACTGCCAGACAGGACATGTAAAAAAGATAAAGCGCATGTCCAAATTTGTGGCCTACAAACATCCCTGCAGTTTGGCCAGTGCACCCGCAGTCCACATTTTCACAGTTTTCATCGTGACATGGCCGGCTTTAAGCTTCTTGGTGTAGGTGGGCCGTAGCAGGATAGCAAGGTGATCACATTGTCCAAAATGCGGCTTGGAGACAGCAGAATAAGCACTTTTAATGTTGAAGTAGCATTTGGCCAACGTGTTATTTCCCTTGGTGGGGAAATTAATAAACTGATTAAATTTGGGGATGCGTTTCCAAAGATCACAATGATTGAAATCTCCAAGAACAATTAAAGCAGCATCCGGGTACAAGTTCTCATGTCAGCTGATCATGTTTGCAGCTCTCTGAGTGCTGTGACTTGTTAGCCGAGGGAGGGATATACATATACACTGTGCTCAGAATGATGCACTGCAGTTCTCTGGGCAGGTAAAAAGACCTACACTTCACGGGAAAAATTCCACATTCTCATAACATTACTGTGATGTTACTGTGTTGTCTGTGCTCGACAACTGTTTCATCAAGATCGCTGTTCCTCTTCCGCATGTTTTTCCGGATTCCTCTGCGCTGTGGTCGGCTTTATACATGCTGTAGTCTTCCGGTGTTATGGCTTCGTCGGGGGTCCTTTATCCGAGCCGTGTTTCACAGAAGCATAGAATGGAGCAGTCCTGGATGTACTGCTGTGTAGCCAACTGAGTCATCAGGTCATCAATTTTGTTTACCAGAGACTGGACATTGGCGAAGAGTATCGGGATAGGCAGCCATCCTAGGATAAGCAGTTGGCGGAGCCTGCATTCTGCTCTTCCCCGCCTACACGCTTCCATGTCGGCTTCCGGGCGCCTGGCAATCCCCCTGATATAGACAGGGCCGTCGACACTCCAGTGTATAGCTGTATCTCCAGAAAAGAATCCAGAACTTTGATGTCAAACTGTCATATAGCTCCGTTCTCTCAGCCTAAGAAGAGTCTCCTGACTATACTTTGCATTTGCTCTCACATAACAGCATAAAAATGACACTTGAAATACACAACACTAGATAAAGCCTGACTTGGAGAGCTACGCTATGTCGCATAGAGGAGCGCCATAATGAAATTTTTTTTTTCCCCACTTTCAATACAGACATTTTCACTACACATACACATTCAAAATTAAGATTTTCATTTACAATTATATTTTTCAATGGCAATTTTTATTTTCAGTGCTACTACTTTTTTCAGTTTTGTCACAAGTTGATATTGTTCTTAATTCAGTTTTCAAGCATCTTTAAATTACTTCCAGAAAATAAATACATTTGAAAAATACAACTTACAAAAAACTGTTTTTACTTTGAGAAATGTTGCCCTATCAGTTGTTATTGCATCAGCAGATAAAGAATCTAATCATTTTTACTCATTGCTAAAAAAGATTGACAAGTACCACTGACCTAAAAAAATGACTCCATTATAAAGGCTAATTAGCTGTCTGTTGTCGATAGACATACATTTTGGTTCTCTCGTGCTTATAGAAGTTTTAGAACCCTTGTTTTTATGCTGATCATCTAGGCTTTCAGGGAAGCAATCCCCAAAGTGAAAGAGTATCTCCATCAGAATCCAACATCTCAGGATTCTGTCCAGAAGAGATACGTCCACAAAGTAAATAAGATAGGTAATACGATCCTCAAACATCTTGGCTTTTGGAATCCAAGCTTGAAGTTTAACCACCCAAATAAAAAACAATGTAAGTTAAGTTTAATAACAGTATACATATACAGATTATAATACTGTATAACTGTAAATAACTTTAATTTTGGTCATTTTGTTTTCTTTTCCATGGCAATAGAGCATTTGATGATGAATTGTGTGAAACTGAAAAGCTTGTTGGCCCTTGCTTCTCTGGTGCTTTTCCCTGTCACTCTTGTGGAAAATGAAGTGGTAAATTCACTGTCAGACTGCCCAGACTTCTTTCTGCGTCAAACTCCACCCAATATCCCAGGGATTTTGGAGGGAGGAAACATCTTGAACCAGGGGAGATACAAACCCATCTGTCAGACATTCAACAACACCAGAATGTTTGTGACGCTTTATGACACTGTCAACAAGATTCCAGTGTTTTCTGCTGCCAAATACAGAGGACATAGTGATGGAAGACCAAAGAGTTTCTGGATGATTGAACCACAGGTATGTTTTTCTGACAATTTAATAACATATCACATGAGTGACTTTCTTATTAATACCAAGGAGAAACAAAATCCCTAGAACTTCTTGAGAGGTCAAAGATAAAAAATATTTCAATAATCACTTAAGGTTGAGATTTAGGAAAAATACTGTGGTTTTAAAACTCTTTTAATGCCCCTAAATAAAATATAATGCAACCCTTTGTCTTTAAAAGCTAACCTCATCAATAGACAACTATTACACCATAATACGTAATTCCACAAGTCATGCCTTGATGGTAGATTGGTGAAAAACAACTTATTGAACTAAGCAAACATGTGCTCCATGTCTCCACTGATGCTCCAGTCAGTGGAGACTTAAGTGAAAATTTTTGACCTACATGTAAGTTACAGTATGTATGGTGGAAACCAAGCAAACTGAACTTCAGTAGGGGTGGGCGGTATGGCAAAATTTTCACATTACGGTATTTAAAAAAAAGATAACGGTATTACAGTATTTAACGGTATATTTTTGCCATACCAGACCGTTCATATCCAAATTATCTTATAAGACTGAAGAATATAAAAATTTTCTTTAAATTGCCCCTTTTTACTGCCATATGGACTACATCATATTGTTTTTTTTTCAAGACACAGGTGATTGATATGAAAATGATTAAAATGATTATGATTCTAGTGGGAATTACTGATGTTCTAAGGCTGAATGTATATATTTTTTTAAAACCTCACGTTGGCACAAGCAACAAATTGCCTCTTCTCATTGCTTTGCATGTAGTACTGAAGAATCCCGCTAGGGGCAAAGTATAGACTCAGATCGGATTTTGCCAAAGAAAGAGTAAAATAAACATGGCGACCATAGGTGATTATTATATGGTTAATATTCAGATAACAACAGAAGAAAAAAAAACACGGCAGCAGTATTGTAGATGGTATGTAAAACATATTTACCGCTATTTTTGATTTCTTTCCTACTGGTTTTGCCGCTGTTGACCGTGTTTACCTACAGACGGTCAAATAGCGCTCAACACTTCCCCCTACTGGTTACTCTCAATAGCGTTTGTAAAAGGTATGACGTTCGATTCTCGTTTTACATTTTAATGCCGATAAACGTTTTAAACTATAGACAAGGCTCCTCTTTTTTTTGGAACTACTTCATCAGAATTTTGTGGTTCGCTCCTGCCAGCAGCTGCACTTAGTTAAAAACTTTATTTTCTACACCGGTTAAGAGCGCGTAACAGTGAAATCGGTCCTGGCTGAAACACTTCCCCTAATTAAACGTTCCGGAAGTTGTCCGAGATATTCACCGGTATAGGGGTATATTAAAAATTCTTATCATAATGAAAATAAAAACCGGTTTTTGATATGAACCGGTATACCGCCCAGGCCTATTCAGTAGTGTAAAGAAATTTGGTAAAAGTTGATGGGAAGATGGATTTGGTACAGTAAATAGAAGGTAACACTGGAAAAACGCCTCTTTAGAGACTGAATAACACTTAAGGCTAGATGGTGGTGCACCTATCAGCAAAAACATAGAGTCAGACGTGCAATGGTTTGGAATGAAGTATTTTCATTTGTAAACAGCGAAGACCTATATGCAGTTGAGAACTGAAAAGGGCTTCTTGCTGATAGGGAAAATAAGTATGCTTCTTGGAAAAATGTCAGTCTCTCTTCAGGTTTTTATTTGGAAAAAGAAAAATAAATGTTTAAAGCAATGTAATTTTTTTCAAAATGTGTTAAGTATCTGCTCCCTTCCTAAAGGCTGATGGTTAGAACTAACTATTCCATTAGCTTGCAAAATTTTAAAACTTCAAAAGCAACACACCAAATATATATATATATATATATATATATATATATATATATATATATATATATATAAAGGGCATTGGTAGAGATACCAGAGATGCTCAACATCAGCTCCTGATTGACTGACCCATGCACTGCCAGCGAACAGGACATTGATTCCCTGATCCACACCACCAGGATCTATAGCAATGAGATTGGGATGTCATTCGGGCTTGAAAAATGTAGTAGGAAGGTCACAAAGCGAGGCAATGTAGTCCAGACTGAAAGGGTCTCACTCCCAGAGGGAACACTAGCAGACATTGAGGACAGTTACAAGTAGCTGAGAATATCGCAGGGAAATGGCAACCATGATCAGACAATAAGGGAAGTCGCAACAGCCAAATACCTACAACGAGTGAGGCAAGTCCTAAGAAGCCAGCTCAATGGAAAGAACAAGTCCAAGGCAATAAACAGCTACGCCCTGCCAGTGATCAGATACCTTGCGGGAATAATAAGATGGCCAAAGGATGAGATACAGACCACAGATGTTAAGACACGAAAGCTCCTCACCATGCATGGCGGGTTCCATCCCAAATCCAGCACCTTGAGACTGTACGCACGCCGTAGGAAAGGAGGCAGAGGACTGATGAGCGTGAGAGCAACTATCAATGAATGGATGAAACCTCGAAGCTCCATAGGTACATCAAGGACAAGGCCTCAACGGATGACAAACTCAGTGAATGCCTGAGACAATGGCAAGATGAGGAGGAGGTGCTGGAGTAGGAACCATCATGAGAGGACAAGCCCCTACATGGGATATACCACCCAGGGCTGGTTCTGGGCATAGGCGACATAGGCCATTGCCTAGGGCGCCAACGATGGAGGGGGGGCGCTGCCGCGGGGGTGGGTTGTTGCTGAACATCAGCATGGTTAGGCAAAATGACAGAGCAGTGTCCGGTTTTTGGAGCAGTGATGTCTGCTCTCCCTCAGCAGGAGCAGGCAGGGAACCTCCGTATTTTCTTTCCCGCCGTCTTGCCTTATTAAAGTTTACTTGTAAATTTCATAAGGAAATCCTCTGCCTCTCAGTTTAAAGAAGTGCGAGAGCTACTGCAGTTACAGTGGCAGGTCTGGCAAAGTCAGCTCCGGGAGCAACAATAAGATGCACCTGGTGAAGATAGAGTCGCTCAAATACCAACTAGAAGACATGTAAATATATCAGGGAAATGGGACAGCAAGTTTCCTTCCCTCCAGAGGAACTGGACGGGGCACAGCATCAACACAGGTAGGCGTGGTTCTGTTCACAGAGTGGCAGATTAAAACATGTTGGAAAAGACCGATGAAGGTAGGAAATTTTCAGTGAAGAAGTTAAAGTCCCATTTAAAAAATCTTAAATAAGAGGTACACTGTCTCCCCTTGGATCAGAGTTTGAATTAATAATTGTATTTAATAATGTGAGTCAGACCTGCCGTATTTATCCTTTAAATTAGTTGAATTCAGCCTAGTTCATGTTCAAAATGTCGAGACTAGAGAATAGAGAATGGCAACATACTTTGAATTAAGAATAAAAAGTTTTTTTTCCCCTTAGATCAGTCAGTCTTAAGGTGAATACAATTCATGTGAAAGTTTTTCTGAGGCCTCAGACAAGCCCATATTGGGTTGTTTCCGCTCTGCTCCAGAAAAAAATTGCTTTCTTTAATATATATGATATGCACTGTAATGCATCTTGATGTGCTTTATAAATAAATGATTATGAGTAATAATGCCACAAAAATAATTTTTATGATTAAATGTTTACAAAATTGTATACAGGGTTAAAAATATTTCATTTTGAGTGATAAGAAGGGGTGGATCTAGAAAGTTTTTAAGGGGGCCAGTTATGATCTTGGGCTGTTGGTGAAGTCTCGCCTAGGGCGCAAAATACCCCAGGGCCGGGCCTGGTACTACCGGAACATAACTGAAGTGGATGATCTCAAGAAACTCTACCAATTGTTAGAGAGGGCTGGCCTACAGGACACCAAAGAGGCACTCATCCTGGCAGCACAGGAAACACCACCAAAGGTGGTGGAGAATGATGGAGCAAAGATCCTGTGGGACTTCCAGATCCAGACAGACAGGATGGTAATGGCGAACCAACCGGACATTGTGGTGATTGATAAAGAGCAGAGGAAAGCCGTTGTGGTGGATGTGGCAATACCAAGTGATGGTAACATCAAAAAGAAGAAACATGAGAAACTTGAGAAATACCAAGGGCTCAGAGAGGAGCTAGAAAAGGCTTGGAAGGTTAAGGTGACAGTAGTACCCATGGTAATTGGATCACTTAGGCCGGGACCACCAACCTGGAGGAATGGCTTAAGCCCTGGAACAAGCTCAGACATCTCAGTCCAGAAAAGTGCAGTACTTGGAACAGCAAAGATACAGCACAGGACGCTCAAGCTCCCAGGTCTCTGGTAGAGGACCTGAGCTTTCTTTTTCCAAATAAATATCTGAAGAGAGACTGACATTTTTGCAAGAAGCATACTTCTTTCCCCTATCAGCAAAGAACCACTTTTCTGTTCTCAACTGGATATAGGTCTTAGCTGTTTACAAATGAAAATACTTCATTCCAAACCATTGCACATCTGACCAAAAGTTTGGACACACCTTCTCATTCGAGGAGTTTCCTTTCTTTTCATGACTATTTACTTTGTAGATTCATACTGAAGGCATCAAAACTTTTAAAACACTAATTAAATTATGTAATACTTTAATAATAAAGTGTGAAATAAGCTGGCCTCCAAAATCACTGGACCTGAACCCAATCGAGATGATTTGAGGTGAGCTGAACCGCAGAGTGAAGGCAAAAGGCCAACAAGTGCTAAGCATCTCTGGGAACTCCTTCAAGACAATTCAAAGCAGTAATCAGAGAAAAGGGTGGCTACTTTGAAGAATCTAAAATATAACACACTTATTCAGTTATTTCACCCTTTTTGTTTGAGTATATACAGTAATTCCATACATTATGTGTTCATTCATAGTTTGGATGCCCTGAGAGGTGAGGTGATGTATATACAGTCAGGTCCATAAATATTGGGACATTGACACAATGCTAACATTTTTGGCTCTATACACCACCACAATGGATATCAAATGAAACGAACAAGATATGCTTTAACTGCAGACTGTCAGCTTTTATTTAAGGGTATTTACATCCAAATCAGGTGAACAGTGTTGTCATGATTTTAGCTTTCGGACTCTAGTGCAGACAAACAAACAACTCAGTGAGACTGGAGATAAAGTTTTGCAAAAAATAATTTATTTTTCCACTTTGCGCGAGAGGTCCAGGGACACAGGATCTCTGGCCCACAGGGAACTTGGAGGACAGCCACTGGAGACAAGAGATGGAGGTGAGTGATCTTTCAATGGTGCTTGGCAGGGAAGAAACAGAAGTTTGGGAATTCTTACTTTGATGTAGGCGCAGATTCCACTGAGGAGCAACTTGAGAGGATGTGATTCTGGTGCATGGGAGAGGGACCGACTCTGAGGGTCCCTTGAGGAGGAAGCCCCGTATGCCGGGAAGGAACAGACGCCCAGGCTGCAGGCCAAAAAGCAGATCCGGGACCGCAGAGTGTCTGGAGGGAAAAAGGCAAGGAGGTAAGGATCTTAAGTAGAGTAAAGTTGCTGACAGCAGAATGACCGCGGAAGTGGCTTGTTACCACACGACGCGGTTTAACCATCTGGCGTCTGCTCCAGGTTGCCACTCCCCTTTTGAGTGCTCCTCCTCAATCAGGCTAAGTGGCACCAGCTGCAGGAGCGCAATCACCAATCTGCACCCTTGGATGGAAAACAGGTGAGGGAAGCACACGCACACACATAGACACACATCCTCACAGGTGTAGGAATTACAACAGTTTGCATATGTGCCTCCCACTTGTTAAGGGACTAAAAGTAATGGGACAATTGGCTTCTCAGCTGTTCCATGGCCAGGTGTATGTTATTCCCTCATTATCCCAATTACAATGAGCAGATAAAAGGTCCAGAGTTCATTTCAAGTGTGCTATTTGCATTTGGAATCTGTTGCTGTCAACTGTCAAGATGAGATCCAAAGAGCTGTCACTATCAGTGAAGCAAGCCATCATTAGGCTGAAAAAACAAAAGAAACCTATCAGAGAGATAGCAAAAACATTAGGCGTGGCCAAAACAACAGTTTGGAACATTCTCAAAAAGAAGGAACGCACCGGTGAGCTCAGCAACACCAAAAGACCCGGAAGACCACGGAAAACAACTGTGGTGGATGACCGAAGAATCCTTTCCCTGGTGAAGAAAACACCCTTCACAACAGTTGGCCAGATCAAGAACACTCTCCAGGAGGTAGGTGTATCTGTGTCAAAGTCAACAATCAAGAGAAGACTCCACCAGTGTGAATACAGAGGGTTCACCACAAGCTGTAAACCATTGGTGAGCCTCAAAAACAGGAAAGCCAGATTAGAGTTTGCCAAACAAAATCTAAAAAAGTCTTCACAGTTCTGGAACAACATCCTATGGACAGATGAGACCGAGATCAACTTGTACCAGAGTGATAGGAAGAGAAGAGTATGGAGGCGGAAAGGAACTGCTCATGATCCTAAGCATACCACTTCATCAGCGAAGCATGGTGCTGGAATTTTCATGGCGTGGGCATGTATGGCTGCCAGTGGAACTGGTTCTCTTGTATTTATTGATGATGTGACTGCTGACAAAAGCAGCAAGATGAATTCTGAAGTGTTTCGGGCAATATTATCTGCTCATATTCAGCCAAATGCCTCAGAACCCATTGGACGGCGCTTCACAGTGCAGATAGACAATTACCCAAGCATACTGCAATAGCAACCAAAGAGTTTTTGAAGGGAATAAGTGGACTGTTTAGCAATGGCCAAGTCAATCACCTGACCTGAATCCGATCGAGCATGCATTTCACTTGCTGAAGACAAAACTGAATGGAAAATGCCCCAGGAACAAGCAGAAACTGAAGACTGTTGCAGTAGAGACCTGGCAGCGCATCACCAGGGATGAAACCCAACGTCTGGTGATGTCTATGTGTTCCAGACTTCAGGCTGTAATTAACTGCAAAGGATTTGCAACCAAGTATTGAAATGTATAAGTTTGATTTATGGTTCTTATTCTGTCCCATTACTTTAGGTCCCTTAACAAGTGGGAGGCACATATGCAAACTGTTGTAATTCCTACACCGTTCACCTGATTTGGATGTAAATACCCTCAAATAAAAGTTGACAGTCTGCAGTTAAATTACATCTTGTTCGTTTCATTTGATATCCATTGTGGTGGTGTATAGAGCCAAAAATGTTAGCATTGTGTCGATGTCCCAATATTTATGGACCTGACTGTATATGAGGTGAGATATATATATATATATATATATATATATATATATATATATATATATATATATATATATATATAGCACCAAATTTAAAGGTATTGGGGAGGATTTTTCTGAATTTCAGGAAAGAACCACCCTCTCCACTTACTCTATATTGAGAGTGCACATGTGTAGAAAGTGAAACTTATCCAGAATGATTGACCGCTAGGAGGACCAACAGTCTAGGTGATCCACCCAGAAGAAAAATATCCCCTACAACCCCTTTAAGAAACAGTATAATAACATAATTTTTAGCACATGAACTTTCACAGAAATTTAGTGATATTTGTTGTGATTCTAAAAAAATAGCTGAAAAGCAAACATAAACAGGGTGACATTGTTTTAGTACTTCAATAATGTTTTTCAAAGGTAAAGACTGTCAAAACTAGTAATGCATGTAATCTAACCTTATGTATATATTTAGATACTAGAAACAAATAATATGACTGATTTAGGTGGTGCATTGTCACAGCATTATTACAGATTTCCTACCCATATGAACTAGTGTTAGACCAGTATATTTAGGCTCACTGGAGGAACTGGATGCCTAAGTTTTGTTTTGTTTAGCAACATCTGCAGTAACTCGCAGCATCCTCAACACTTAAAGATGTAGATTGGCAGTTAAAACAAACACACATTTATCTGTGAAAGAATTAGAGACTGCAGTGTCCCAAATAACATTTAGTTTGTAATACTGCAATTTACTTTTTTCTAGTATATGAAGCCGATTTAAACTGTTAACTTTAATAAAGTATGGCTGACTGTGTATAGGCTGATTTATGTATTTAAGTGACTCAGGTCACTTAACACCCTAACATCATATCATCCCACATCTACACCACCTGGTACCACCATGACTGCAAGCCTAACACAGGATCATCCCAGAACCAAATTAGCACTGCCCACCACCAGAACACCTTCTAGCCTTGAGACAGATCCGTTCCAGCACAAAACCATATTCTCTCAATACAACATCTGCAGCATCTAGCACTACTAAATCTTATAAAACCACACCCGACCCTACTACATCTGCTATAATAAGTAACGCCACACTGGTCCCAACATTGTTTCCTCCCAGTAACTCATCTGCACTACCTAGCACCAGCACAACTGCTTGTCCAACAGAGGATGTTCCCAGTTCTACATCTGTACTGTCCAGCATCAGCACATTTTATAGCCCCACACCATATCTTCCAAGTAACACTTCGGCATCTTCCAGCCACATCACATCTTTTATGCCTGTGACAGATCTTCGCAGTACCACATCTCCACTGTCCAGCAGCAACACACATTCCACCAGTAGAGCATATCTTCCCAGGACCACATCTGCACTGTCAAGCACCACCACAACTTGGAGTCCAACAAGCAATTATCCCAGTGCCATGTCTGCCCTGTTTAACACTAACACACCTGCTAACTTAACACCAGATACTCCCACTACCACATGTTTGCCTTATTTCCAAATATTTCACCAGTACCAGAATGTTCTTGGCTATTATCAAATGTTGTACCAGTATAGTTATTGAAACTATTCAACACTTTCTTCCCAAATATACTGCAGTACATTTAAGAAAATATTTGTCATTCGTAATTTTTCAACAAGCTCAGAGTTCAGACACAGACACAAGAACCATCAATCAGTCACTTGACCTTTCTGTTCGAAGGATATTTTCTGCGAGCTCAAGCCCAACATCTGCAAAAATATATATTTTCATCCTCCTTGCCCATTATCAGTAGTATTTAGTTCGATGCATGTATTGTAAGCTTGTCGTTGACAACCACTTTTAATTATGCTGTAATTTTCCAGATATCTTTGTTTTTACTTTGTTTTTATTTGATGACTATGGTACTATTCTTTTTCAACTATTCTTGTAAGTAGCAGTAAATTTTATATTTTATTTATTTATTTCTGCTATATTTGTTGTCTGCTTTAGAAATTCTTAATTTTCATGTTTTTATTGGATAAATATAAAACTTTTGTAATCTAAGGAGGATTTTGATGTATTTACTTCTTTATAGCTTTTTTAATGGAGATAAATGGAATGGAGTTATTTGAGTTTTGTTCAAATGTTTTTGCAAATCCATCATATGCTTGATTCATATTTTTGTTGCTTTACATTTTATCCCAGAAATTGAGCCATTAAATTCCCTTTAAATGCATTTTGAAATGCCTATAATATTTCTGTTATGTTTGTTTGGATCGGGGTTATAAAAATTTTCATTAGTTTTAGTTTTTATTTAGTTTTGACTTGAGATTTCAAATTTTATTTAATTTGAGTTAATTTTTACCATTTGTTAGGTAGTTTAGTTTATTATTAGCTTTTTGAAAATGCTTAGTTTCAGTTTAGTTTTAATTAGTTTTAGTTTTAGTGTCTTCGTTAAACAAGCTGTGTACCGGCCCAGGGCAAGACAAAAAAAAGAAATGTTTCACAGAATCTCAGAAAATATTTATGCTTTTTTTAAAACTGTATTGACATGGGCCAGATTAACAACCATCCAAATCAGTCAAGTATAGCATACTGTAAAAGAAATTTGGCACCTGTGCATTAAGAAGCCATACAACTAATGCAGGTGTTACAGTTCTATAAAAACACTGAGTGAAAAGACAACAAAACAAAAGCCAAGCTACCTTAAATACTATGATGCTTTTGCACATTTGCGCTTTCTCTAAACCTTAGCTGACATGACGCTAGGCGGACTGCAGCAATACAGACGACTTGACTGACATGTTGGGATAATGTAGTACAGCCATTTAAAACCACTAATAACCAGAAAGTAGAAAGGGATTTTTTGTCAACCAACAGAGCGGATACATACGGAAGCGTAGAGCTGCCACCTCGGCAAAAGAAAAAACAGAGCTGTATCACGTTATTTCATGATAACTTTATTGTTTGAACAATATACTTTTCACGTTTTTACAATATAATATCACGTTATTACGTGAAAACTTTATTGTTCTAACAATATACTTTTCACGTTTGTACAATATTATATTACGTTATTTCATGATAACTTTATTGTTCTAACAATATACTTTTCAAGTTTGTACAATATAATATCACGTTATTACGTGAAAACTTTATTGTTCTAACAATATACTTTTCAAGTTTGTACAATATAACATCACGTTATTATGTGAAAACTTTATTGTAGTATATATCCGTGGAGCCTTCCATGTCCCTCCAGCTGATCAGCGAGAAATGTAGCCACTTCCATCGGATCAGACTTATTCTTCCTCCTGTACAGCCCCATGCATTTTAGGTTCCTTCTCAGTGTCCGC
The DNA here is from genome assembly GCA_028564705.1 of Apricaphanius iberus. Lineage (NCBI taxonomy): Eukaryota > Metazoa > Chordata > Actinopteri > Cyprinodontiformes > Aphaniidae > Apricaphanius > Apricaphanius iberus. The sequence goes on from JAPXFQ010002314.1 coordinate 1,388,889, forward strand.
ATCAGGGGCGGAAATCCCATCTCAATTTTGGGGGGGACAATAAACAGTAAAATTTCAGAGAGTAATTTTTGGGGGGGACATGAAAAAAAAATGCTCTCTCCTGCTTCTTTGCATCTGGTTTTGCATAGTTTGCCTTCAGCATGTTAAATAATGTTATGAATTGATGCCTTTATGACCACATTCAACAAAATGTCTTAATTTCCACTACAGTCAAAGTAGATTTACAAAAATGTAAGCATGAAGAAGTTCCAACATTATTACAGAAACACTTTCAAGGCTAATAACATCAAACTACTTCAAAAATCAAGTCAAGTATCAAAATGACTGAAATCTCTTTAATAAATCATAGAAATTTTTGTAGGCTATTAGAGAATAACTCTGTAATATTTAATAACTTTATCTAAGTCCTACTGAACGAAAAGATACACAAAATCTAAAAATATATTCTTGAAATATTTGTTTCATTTTAATAATTAAAAATAAAAAACGTTTACAAATAAACTAAACATATAAATACTCTATAGTTTATCTTTGAATTTAATCGATCTCTCACTTTTCTCAGTTTTCATAGTGTTTTTGGGTCTGTGTGGCCAATGGGATCTTCGACTCTATGTCTTACACAGAGAGCTTTGAGCAACGTGCCTCCACCACACATTTGTTGCAACCAGTTTATCCCTAAGCTACACCTGCACTATTGTAAACAACTGCAGAGCCTGGGAAAGACGTGATAAGAGCGGTTAAACGCTGTGGTATTCCATACATCGGACCAGTTAGTTTTGATTCTTACTGTGGTGTAATTCTGCATAGGGTTTAAACTTTTATTATTCAGAAGGTAAAAGTCTGTTTATATAGTTTGCATGGTTGTAAAATATATGTCTGTCACTATTGTTTATGGAGGTAAGCTTTTAAGTCATAAAACTCTGGGGTGAGTTTTATTGCAAGCTGTAAAAAACAGGATGTCTGTAGATTTAGTGTGTTGCCATAAAACCATAAAACTCAGAATGAGCTTTTAAGAAAAGACGTCTCACCCATATGACTGTATAATTTTCTGACAGCCAATAAGGGCTAAGACACTGTATGAAAATGTTCTGATTGGAGAGATTAGAAACGCCTAGAGGCCCGGTTGTCTATAAAGCTGTGAAATGAAGATCAATTAATTGTTCAGATTTCTTTAAATCTGGACCACAGGGGAACGACGGGGGCAAATTCCTCTGTAAAACTGCAATTTGTTAATCTGTTCAAAATAAATGTTAAACTGGAAATTGGCTCCATTTTGTCTCTGCTTGAACATGCATTGAATTAATTATGATAATTATTTAATTCAACAAATGGTGACCTCGACTGTGTGCAGGGTTTTGGACCAGGCTCCAGTTATATTTTTAAGTTAATTAACGGACATGTATTTGCTCTATTGACAATTTGCGCAGAGTTGCGTAGTTTTTTAATTCTATTGATTGGTTAATCTAACATTGGGTAATGTTGTCATGCAAGTTACATATGTTTTTTGTTTTGAGCAGATTGACTATTGCATGCCCGGAGTGTTGAGACCTGATCGGCTGTCTGTTTCCCTGTTTCTGAGCAGGATTGACTCCTTCTTTACGCTCCGTAGAGAAACACCGGTGCATGCTGGGAGATGGAGTTTCTTACTCTGCGCGCCCGGTGCGGGCTGCTTGTTCTCCGGAGCGGACAGTGGAGCAGATGGACCGATCTCTTCGACGACTCAAACTCGGACCCACGTTGCGGATCGGAACTCGACGAGTTGGCCACTCTGCCCAGAATAGGACGCTATTTGGGAGCTCCCAGGCTGCGAGCGATATGGCAGCGGCAGGGCCTGTGGCGCCCTCTGACTGCTGGACGGCTGACCTGGGAGAGGGCCTTCGTTTGCTTCCATACGCGTGGCTGAGCACCACGAAGCGGAATTGCGAAAATGGTCCGGCATTTTTAGAAAAAAGGTCCGATGAGGTTAGTGTTTTGATTTCTGCTTGTACAAAAATTGTGTCTGTATGTGTGTGTGTGAGATGTTTTTGTACGCAGGCGCTTTGCGATACGTGCTGCTGATGTTGCGTTTTGTGTTGAAATGTTATAGTATGAATAATGAACTCGAATATAATAAATAAATTAAAATAGATAAATGAATATCTAACTGAATATGATGGATAACTGTAATTAAAAATCTATAAGAATGAGTTGTGAACATTTACGACAGGCCATCAGGGTGGCCGCCCTAAGCTAGGTGCTAGGGCGGAGCTAATACTGTGTGAGTTTTTGCTTGATAGCATGGCTAACATACGACAGCTTTGACTATATGTTTTGATAAATAAATTAGTGGTAGTAGGCGGTTTTCTGCCATCTGTTCGAGTCTTTTGAGTGGTTTTCTGGAGGCCGGCGCCAGGAAATTTCTCAAAGCGGACTACGGAACTTATAACAAATTGGTGTAAACCTCCGCGATAAAATAATTAATAAGGTCTAAAAGCAACCGCTTATAATGTTTTTTTTTTTTGTTAATGGTTTTGGGCTGTAACGGACGTAGTAGAATCGGTGTTTGCTGTGCGGGACGGCTGAAATTGGAAAAATATGTTTCAGTCCGCGTGGGAAGAACAGGAGATTTTTTGTTCATGCCGAATTAAAGTTTGGAGACTGGATCTTTGCAGATGGTTATTGACTTTATTTTTGTTATTGCAATGTTTTAGTGGTGCTTTAGCAATATCTAACAGAAAAATCCAGCTTTTTTGTTTGTTTCTTTTTTGATTTAATTTTATTTTTCTAAGAACTAAGTGTGTTGATGAGATATTGCGATGGTCAATCTTTATAAATGTTTTTACACATGAGATGGAAGAGACATTTATCAAATTGAAAAAATAGAGAAAGGCATTGCATTGATAAAATATAGAATATAAATTGGATGAAAAATGAAGGAATCATTAATTAAAATACGCAGGGGAAGTATTAGAACAACAGTTTAATTAGACGTATAAGGATTAATTATTATTCCTGGTGGAGAGAGCAAACCTGTTGATTGGTATATTTTTACCAGAATTAATACTGAAGAAATTATTACTAGTATAACTGATTGAAGTAAAATTAAAATAGAGCCCACATAGGCAGTCTGAGTGTGGAAGATATTTAAATTCAGCATTCGAGGAAGGAGACTAATGAATATGAAAATAGAAAGTTTAAATGAAACTTGATTTGTATAAGCTGAGAGGATCGACTGTCTGTTTTTTTTTTTCTTACTCTAATTATATATTTTTTCTCTTTTTCTCATCCTGCAACAGAGAACCCCTCAGATAACATTCTTGAGATGGAATTTATGATCCTGGGGAGATAAGATGGGTGGGGGTGCGTGGGCTGATGACGGATAGTGCCAGGCGCCCGCCGTAACTGCCACAGAAAGAAACATCTATAGACCAGCGCAGAAGTTTGTCTCTCTTGTGCTCTGCTCCCACACAGGGGGGCACAGGTGACTGTATATTTTCAGGGGTGAACTGGAGGACACCCTCAAAAGAGCACGTTTCCTCATGCTGAGCTGAACTTTCAAGGACAATATGTGTGAATTCACTTGGCTGGCGTGAGATGGACTGTTTCTGCTGAAGAAGTGATGATCAAAGACTGTTGATTCAATGTCACTGTTGCTGAATTAACCACAAGAGTTTCTGTTTGTCTGATCGAAGGTGGCCGAGGTTCTTCGAACTTTGATAACCCCATGTCTTCCCCAGGATTATCTCCAGGTAAAATACCACCATTTACCGGGAACAAAATTTGGAAGGAAAAATTGGGCCGATAGCAGGGGGTTGCTGGCTGGTGAGAGAGAAATTTTTTTTTTTTTTCTTATTTTTACGTTTTCATCCACAGGGATGTACTGAATTTAAGAAAGGATATATTGTAATGGAACAGACATAAGTGTCTTAAACTGGATAAATAAAATAAGTAAATGTAAGAATCAATTTGGGTGAACAAGCAAATGGATAGTAATCAGTTGAACTGTAGACAAAAAGTAAACTCTTGAGCCTGCTCTTGCTTTTAAATCCATTAATGAGGGAGGTGTTTTTGGTTTAGTTTTTAGGAAAAACAACGGTGTTGTATCAAAATAATATGGACTTGCTCTTTCCCCAGGGATTATTTTTAATTAGATGGGTGAAATAATTTCTCGGCACAATACAGTTGAATTAGATTGAAAAGGAGTGATCACAAGACCGGATCAAAAAAAAACTGTCTTTTTTAGATGTTTACAAGCTTATGCCCCCAGGATTATCTCCAGGATTCAGCAGCACGTGAGGAGCACACAATCTCCTCTGGTCACAGCTGACTGCAGCTGCTGAAAGGGTCCAAAGTGCAGCTCCACGCCAACGACGAACCTGGTCGAGGATCAGCAGGAGTCTGCCTGGAGAGGGTCGAGAAGGTTTTGACCAAGCTGAATCGGAAGCTGGGGCCACAGGCGGCGGGGCCTAGCTCACCCAGAAGGTTGTTTGGGTGGTGATATTACTCATCCAGTGTGATCTATGTGCCAATGAATGAGATGGGCAATTTGAAACAATCAAACAGTCTTTATAAACTACTTTTCATACAAATATTGCAACTCAAAGTGCTTTAGAGATAAAAAAAATAACCCAAATATACCATATTTGCATCCCTTGCTTCCAAATATAAACGCATGATCACACTTACACACCCATCCTCCCAACCCAAACCTCATGTGCGAACACTGTCAAGAGCGACATTAAAATTGACATTGAGCAGAGTGCAGATGAACCAGGTTAAGTAAGGAAACACCATTGAAGGAGCCATCTACACTGGCAGCAGCACATCAACAGCAGCAGCCAAGGCATTGATGCAGGGCACCCAGAGGAGACAAGGCCGAGACCCCACCTACACCCAGGCTGTACCTGGAGAGCACCCAGGCAGACGCAGCAGATGACCTCTCCAGAGGCAGAGGGCTCCCAAAAAGAAAACATGGGAAGTAAGTTTAAACTAACAGGTTAAAATATAAAAAGTACAGGGGATAAATATTATAAGACTAAGGAGTAAAACACTGATAAAAAAATAAGCAAGTAAAAAATGCAGAAATAGACAATAATAAATAATCAGCTAAACAAATAATGTGAGTCGGGAGCCTGCTCAAAACACGAATGTTTTCTGCAGCCCCGAGGTCCGTTAGCAGCGTATTCCAGAGGTGAGGTCAATGGTACTGAAAGAGGTACCTCGCATGAGTGTGGGTCCTGACTTAAGGAATGTCAAGAAGACAGCTGCCAGAGAAGCACATGGTAAAGGCAGTTCTATAAGATAAGAAGGCCCAAGACTATTAAGACACTTAGAACTCTAGAGCAGTGTTGTGCCTGAAGAAGTTCATTGAACGATTGTTCATGAATTCATTCATATTTTTTGTGAAAGTGAACTGAACTCACTCACTTTTGGTCTGATGAACAGTATTGTGAACACACTCATTCTGGCATTAGTGAACAGCGTGCTCTCGCAGTTGACAAAAGCCCAACTAAAGCCATGGTAGTTGAAATGGGAGAAAAGATCAAATCTGGCAACACTAGTCATCAAATCGCACGGTGCATGCTTTTGGCTTCAAATTAGGAATTGTGCAGGCAAATTTCAGTGATTGCTGCAGCAGTAGTTCGTATGACCACATAAAATATTTTTGGAAAAGGTTAGTAATGATCCAGGTGGGAACATTTTTACATTATTGTGTAAACTTTGCTGGCTCAAGAAGCTATGCTGCACATCAACGTCAAAAGTAAAATTAAAACATAAATCAGTCGGCTGGCTAGCCTTTCAAGGTATATGCAAGTCACTAAAAAAAGACACTGCAGCGATGTAACAAAACAAAACCCTCTACCACTCAAAACCAGATAACGGGTACAGCCTTATTATGATGTTTTGCAGTCGCTGGAAAGGCTTTTGAGCCAATCAGTGGCAAAAAAAAGGCCCGGGACTTGCCCCCAAAGGAAAATAACCAATCATGTGAGAGAACTTCCATCCAATCAGAGGATATGTTAGCAGGATCAGTCCCTACTGTTAATTCCTACAGACAGTGGCATGCTCACTGAAGTTCCTGCTCAGAGCTGGAAGCTTTTTGTATGATGGTATTAGGTTCACGGAACGAGGTAAATCTCTGTGTAATTTATTGCCAGTTTTTCCCTTTCTGGAAAGTTAATTGGGTGAATTATATTTTTTAGTTTACAAAAGAAGTAATTGCGCTGCACATTTGAGTGAAGGCTGATTTTTTCTATATGCTGGTAAACTTTGCTGCAGAGGACTGAGAAAACCCATCTATTACTGGGTTTCAGTTGGGATGCCTGGAGAGGATATTTTAATTCCAGAGGATACCAAGTTCAATGGAGGGTGATAGCACCATAGACATTATATATGTAGATGCCTCATGGACTGACGCTGCCTATTGGAGCTGATGTATCAGCGCGTGTGCCATCTTGGATAGGTCCCCATTCATCCCCAGTCAATTTAAAATTTTAGTGAGAAAAATGTAAACCAACAACAAAAACATGTTTTATTATGCTTTTGTTTTTACAAAATCGGACATATGTAATGGCATATTTATAAAAAGTGTTTTATGTTTTAATAAAAAGACAAGTTTGATTGTTCATTTGAATTTATTTCACTGCTCCTCACTGGATTTATGGAGCCAAAACCCTTGAAAAATAATTTATTTTTGCATGTGCTTTTTGCATTTGCTGGTACTCCAGTAATGTAACTACTGTAACTCCAGTAGATACAGTAGGTAATTTGACAGTGTGGTAGAGCTTTAGGCCTACTTTCTGAAATACAGAGACAACAAATGACGAGTATGAAGTGATGGCTGACAATCCTGAATTGGGTTTCTGCATTGTGCTCCCAGATTAAAAGGTAAAAACACATCTTCAGAACCAATTTCAGCTTAAACGAAATAGTTGGGGAAGGAGACGCTGACCCATTTTCTGTAGTTTTGCAGGTTAAATGCTCTGCTGCTCTTATCACCTTCACCATTCCTTTTAAGGCAGTCATTAGCTGACCGTTGTTTTTAACTTGAAGCTGCTGGTAGTTTGGTCAGAGGATGAAGGCACAGCAGCTATGATCGGCTTGCACTGCACATGGACAGTTATGGATAATTATAAATAGATAAATAAATAAACAAATAAAGGAGACAATGATGGTTATAGTTCCTGCCATTAGCATTTCTTTGATAGCCAAATAACAGTTAAGTTTACATAGTTTATAGTCATATAACTAAAAATAATTCCCATTCTTACTTAACCCCATGTGATCTGGTTGCAGTAGTACAGCGGTTTTCACAACCATAGGCTGCACAAAAAAATTGGCATAATAAGTGAGCCCCTAATCTTACTTATAAAAAATTATTTCATTTGTATGTCAAATCTCTAAGTTATGAAAGGTCCAAAGCTCAGACATATTCTATTATGTGACACCCCCCCCAATCCAGCAGGGGCTGAGCAGAATACCAGATTCTATGGAGATAAAAACTCTCAGAGAAAACAATGTTAACAATCGCAATAACAGCAGAAAAAATATCTGGAGAGTAGTAGAATAGAAAAGTATAAGAGTGAAGAAAAAGTGGTCAGTCTTTCCTCCAACAGTCTAAGCCTATAGCAGCATAACTACAGAGATAGCTAAGGATAACCTAAGTCATTCTAACTATAAACTTTATCAACATATTATGAGACATATTATGACAATTTTTTACTATTTAAAATAGGTCTATGAGTTCCAGAAAATATGTTTCTGAAGTTGTTTCCTGGAAATAGCTTGTAGGAAACGATTGTTACCAACCTCTATTTTCCTCTGTTTTAGCCCCTTGCGTATTGTGCTATTTTCTGCTTCTCAACACATATTACATGACCTGCTGAGGTACCTGACGTTAACTTGGCCATGCCCAATGCTTCCAGAATCGTTGCTCACGCCCTCCACTCACATGTTGACTGTTACCACTATGTGTGAAAGTTACTGACATGGCTGTTCAACCATACAAAAAAAGCAGTTTAACCATGCATGTTTGAACCAGAATCTGCTCCCGTAGGAGGGGAGTCTCCTGAGAACCCGATACTCAGAGAATTCAGCAGAATACTTCTGAATGGTTATTGAAGATATTACTTAAAGTTGAAAGATTATATTTAACTCTTTACCCGGCATTACAATATCTTCCTGAGATGCAGACTCTAAAGCCTTCAAACTCTATCTAGCTGACTCCAGCTCTCTATCACCATGGGGACCCCGCTCTTTGAGCTCCGTGCGGCTGATTGTCCTCAGTGTTCCCCCGGGTTGGAGTAGCTCAGATCGGCGGCTTGTCTGCCGTCTGTTATGGGACATCCAGTTGTTGATTTGTTCAGTGCATTATTATAAGTGTATAGCTGAGTGTCGTCTGCATGGTTATGGTAACTAATCTTATTGGCTGCTATATAATCTTGGTTAGTGGGAACGTATGAATATTGAACAGGAGGGGTCCCAGGATGGAGGCCTAGGGGACCCCACTTGTGATTTCAGTTGTTTCTGATGAGAAATTTCCGATGGAGACAGAGAACTTCCTATTCTTGAGGTAAAGCTCAAAATAATGAAGTGCTGTACCAGTGAGTCCGACCCAGCTCTCCAGTCGTTCCAGTAATATTTTATGATCAACAATGTCAAACGCTGCACTGAGGTCCAAAAGAACCAGAACTGTGGTTTTGCCACAGTCTGTATTTATGCGAATGTCAATGAAAACTCTGACGAGGGCAGTCTCATTGCTGTAATGGGCACGGAAACCAGATTGAAAGTTATCTAAGGAGTCGTTCATTGTCAGGAATGTATTCAACTGTTGAGATACAGCTTTATCAATAATCTTACTGGAAGATTAGAGATTGGCCTATAATTCTGCATCAATGTATTATCTAGGTTGTTCTTCTTTAATAGGGGTTTGATAACTTCTGTTTTATGGGCCTGGGGGAAGACACCTGCCTGGAGGGATGAGTTAACTATTTGCATGAGATCAGACTTAATGACAGGGAAAAATTTCTTTAAAAAAGGTGTGGGTAAGATATTGAGGAAGCAAGAGGAGGAGTTTAGCTCTTTAATAATTTCATCGAGATGTGATTGATTTAGTTTTTTTGAAATCAGACATTTTATCTGCATTATCTTTACATGTGAATGAAAATGGTGGTGAGTTGGGTGCTGCTTTACAGATTGATCTTCTAATTTCCAGAATCTTTTCAGTGAACAAGTTGGCAAATTCACCACAGGCCCTAGTGGAGGTGTAGCTCAAGGGCTACTGTCACTGGATGATTGGTTCAGGGGTGAATCTAGACCTAAAGCTTTGCTGGGGTACAGCCCCCCAATTCCTAATATATAAAAATATGTAAATGTGTTCCTAATATGAAATAATTGGCTAGCCAACTGGTACAAGCTTTAAAATCATTATTGTCACTGTCATACTGTAGGCTGTATTAAACCATTGATAACGATACAAGGGTAGATTCATGGTTACAATATATTGATATTTATTTGCACATACACATCTCAAAGATTTACAAACAACATCCTCTTACTGCAACCATTTAGGATTAGAAAGATTCAGATTCTTTACTACCTAAACCTCAGTCCATGTTTAAAACAAGTAGTTCAGGAAAGCAAAGTAACTAACAAACAAAAACAAAATGTATAATTCTTTTATAGTATACAGGATGCTTTCTTCTCAGGAGAAGCTGTCGTACATTATTGGGCTAACAAACTAACAAGATGGTAACATGCACATACTCCATTCATTTACAAGCTGTGTGGAGCATAGAATAACAGCATAAATTTGATAGAACAACATAAAAAGGCAATAAACAAGGTTTAACCTGGAAATTGTTATAAAGCAAAGCTGGTAATACAAAGCCTTCATACTAACGTTTGGTGATAATTTGCCTATAATGTAGCCTATAACAATACACAGATTCAGAGGCTAATCTGACTCTTTAGATTATTATGGGCTACATTATAGGAAAATGATCACCTCTAGGCTACATTCCAAATGCAAAAAGGTATTTAAGTTTACCACTCACAAACACCACGAGCGATGGCGTGCACAGCTCCAGCAGAAACTGCAAAGTGTAGACAGGCAGCGCTAGACAGATGAAGGCCCCTGCCATCGCCCGTGAGTACCGTTTCACCCCAGAAGCGAGTGAGGACCAGTATGAATCGTGCATTTGCGGATATTGGTGCCTGCATCTTTTGTTTTCAGCTGGCATCAGCTTCAGTTTCATGGTACGTCGAGGTCGAAGACCTCAAGAGAAACTGTTCAACTATCAACCGACGCAGGAGAGGAGCGTGTCATGGAGCTGCCCTATGTGGCAAGGTACACAATGAGGGCCCGGGCAGGATTTGATCCTACGACTCCTGGTCAAGAGTCATGCGCGCTAACTGTTCAGCCAAATGGATATCCCTGTGGCAAAATTGCCAGGGCACATCATCAAACGGAGCCATAGTGACAGGACCTTCACATTGTCCACGCTGTACTCTAGCTGCCCTGCTGCCTGGACCAGTGTGACCATGGCTTAATACTTAATTAATACTTAATTCTGTATCTGTATATTTTGTCTGGGCTGCTCTTTTTGCTAAACTTTTCACTTAATCTAATTGGTTTTGTGTTTTCATAGTTTTTCAAGTCTGAGCAGAAACTCACAGCTTTTTTTTTATGTCTGTTTTTTTCTGCAGGTGGTGTTTCTAGGTATAACTGATCTTCTGCGCTTGAGTTGCAGGATATCTACACCTAGTGTCCAGGTGTCAAAGCTTGAAAACTGGTAAGAATCGAAACATTTTTCTATATTTTCAGCAATAGAAATGATGAAATGATATACAGACAATAGTGTATTAGTAGACAGCCTATGGCTTTTTTTTTTTTCATCCAACCTCATGAAGGATGCTCCAAGACGGATGCATAGTACGATGATCAAAGACAATAGTGTTCTTTTAACTAATGGATTCAAATTCTAACTTGTTTGAAAAAGGAAACAGTAAAATGTTTCATTACAAAATGTTCTGTTTAACTGTTAAGACTTTAGGACTTTGTTTGCGCAAAGAAGCTGATAAATTTGAGATTGTTTTGAATCTTCTACCACAATGTAAAAATAAAGTTGATTCTCCTTTGTATCTGAGGAACGATGAGGCTTATTTCTGGTCCTTAACAGATCAGCAACACAACAGTTTGCACTTCCCTTCTGGTTTGAACTGATATAGCCAGATGACTGCTTATTTAAAGGTCAGGTCTGTCAAGTTCACAGCTATATTTCAGCTGGATTAGTTTTGATGCCAGTATATAAATAGTTGTTCTTGTGAGTTTTTGATGTGGAGTTCCAAGTTTTTAATTTAAAAATGTGTCCACACCAAAATCCTACTTTTGTAAAACGTTTTTTTTCTTTTTAACCTTCTGCTGCTTTGTAGCGTTATACAGAAATAATCTGTGCACGATTGGATCTGATCACAGGGTGTTTACATAACTTTTTTTGATGTTTACTTCTTCTTCAGCTCGTTTTACTTAAAAGCAAATTGACAAAGGTGTCAGGAGACTAAAAATTGAATGTATCCGGTCCTTTAACCAAAATCTATTAGTAGTCTTCAAGAGAAGATGTAGACCTGGAGGGGATCACTCATTCCACTTTTGCACTTTAATTGTGTAATGACTTTACTTTGTTTCTGCATCATTTCTGCTGCCTTGCCTCATGTAAACTGCCTAATATACCAATTTGAGATGCTTTTAAGATCTTTTAAATTCTTGTGCTGCTAGAGATGTTTGTCGTAAAATCTTATTAACTTCTTCTGCATGTTCAACAGATGACCTCAGGATGTTTTTAATAAAATTTGTAAAAATACAGGGTTGTTAGAGTTTTTTGTTTTGCTTTTTCCACTGGAAAAAACTTTATTTTTATTGGTGGTGTTTATAATGTGAAACATACCTCAATGTTTCTAATGAGAAAAAACCCTGTGTAACACTGAAAACAAAGACGGTTTCAACATAAAAACCTTTTAAAAAGCAGCTTTTAATCAACAGGACTTTTATCACATTTTTCAGTGAAGCTTGGGTGACTTTGCCTTCAAAGATAAAAAAAAACTTCTCCCAAACTCCCACTAAAACATTTAGGTCATACATCCATCTATTGTCCATATCTTATCTTTTCAGGGTCCTGAGGATCCATAGGAAAATACCTGTATCATATCCAGTCAAATATATGTTTTGGCTGAATATAATATATTCAAATGAAACTATGCATATGATATACACATTTTTATCTTAACTGAAATCATGCCAGCAAACCTGGTAGGGGCCAACTTTGGTTCATCTTTTGTCAAGAATTTCTTCAATCACACCATATTAATATATTTTAATGGGGCAGTTCATATCCAGAACTAAATTTTTATGAGAAATCAGAAGCAAGACTTGAAAACTGATCTCAAAGCTCTCCATCCAATAATTAAAAAAAAGAACAGAGAGGCAGACACTGTTACAGACTTCTGTAAGGTGTTTTAATAATTCTGCTTGTACCAGTAGAACTTGTATCATGAAAAACTTTAGGCTCTTGAAGGCATCAAGCCAATAGAAGGAAATGAGAGACAAATGGCTTTTTTCTTTCTTGTGTGAATCAGCACTATTTCTCCTTACCCAACTGTGTGGCAAACCTCTTTAAAAGTTTTTGGGTGATTGCCTAGCTATGTAGAAACAACATGAACATAGAGTTGCCAAACAATCCCCAAAACTACCATTGAGTAAACATTGTACAGTAAATGTATTGAGTGAGTATATGATTAAAACTGCCACTTAGAAAGACTCGCTGTTGATCTGAAGAAAAAGCGAAACAACATTTTTTCAAAGGATAAAAAGAGTATGAAACATTCTTTATAAAGGCCAGTAATGAGGGGGGAAAAATACTTAATACCGATATGGAGTGAAGACTATGTTTTAGCTACACGAGAAGTGCTTGTATGTTAAGTTACCAATAAAGAAAATTTCTTGAGATTTTTTTATTCACATATAGTTTTATTCTGTTATTTGCCACAAAGGTGTTGATAGGCATCTGACATTAAATGCATTTCCAAAAGAAAATACATAATTTTTTATATTAATCTATTGATATAAGCAAGCATTATACAGGCATCTTATTATATGGTACTGAAACATATATGTGTGAGTGGTTACTTACAGTATTTCTACATTAGCTGATATACTTTAAAAACAGTCCAGAGTGTAAAAATGCATATTTGCTTCTAAACCACACAAACTAAATACATATATTAAGTCTGTCAACTATACAATCCATGCAAAATTGTTTTATTTTATTTTATTTTAGAGATCCTGACTAGTTCGTACACCATACCAGATGGTGGCAGTAATGTATTGAGTCCTTTTTTTTGGCCTTCATGAATAAAAATTAGTGACGTCATATCACGTGAACTGGTAGGAAGAAAATAACCAAAACACAACACACTAAGTAATGAACCGGAGACTTAAAGCTGAGCTCTGCCACAAATTACAATGTGTAGCATTCAGATTAGACGCTGAAGTTGTTTCCAGGGGCCTGGAAGCCAACATTAGCTAGCTAGCCGACCGGCCCTGCTGTTCACCATGAATTTAAGAGGACTCTTTCAGGACTTCAATCCAAGGTAATGTTAGCCGGGAGCTATCTTTAGCTATCTGTTAGCTGTTGCCTTCCCTTTTTGGAAAACACTAAAAACATGTGTGCCAGAATTTTTTTAAGGCTCAAACCGGCTCTGCTATGTTTATTTAGCCGGTGTACGCACATCATTTAGTCCTAATGAAGTTGTCGTACGTTAATGAAAGAATCCGACTTTAAATCAGAACGGCCCGGCTAACATGCTACTGTAAACAACGTAAAACTATAACCATTCCTGTGGCTGGGTTTGTTCATTACATGAACACTACTCTGTTTACTGAAGATGCACAGTGATGAAATGAGCTAAAGCGACAACTGTATAAAAACTGTTTTTAATTTGTTTTAAATGGTAGTTTGTTGAAGTCTGAATAGGATTACAAGTCATTTTGCAAAGGTATTTTACAAGCATTACAGAAAGTATGCCTGTTTTTGGCAATGCTTTTTAAAAGGACTTTTAAGTGATGCTAAGATAATATTTATATACTATAATTTGCCTTTATAATACTGAAATTATGTAGTGATTTGTGTGAAATAAGTGAACCAATATCACAAATTGTTTTGAAGATTTTTTTGGTGGTATTTCTGTACATTTTGTAACAACGATGAAGGCTCTGCTTTTGGTTTGAATCCATGCTAGTTGATTTATTTGTAACAGTGCTTTCATTCAGCTAAAAGGTTTGGTAAGTTAACAAAATCGACAACAAAGACTAATCATCCCTGAAATAAAAATGGTTTAAATCTATATATGATGTTTTAGTCTGAACATTAATAATCTCAAGTGAAGATAAAATGGATTTTCAGTCCTGAATGAAATCCAGATTTTGCCATGGCTATATAAAAATACGTCTGAACATAATCAGTAGTGACATATTGACACAAATATTGACTACTTGCTTAAGTTTCTACTTTTCTTTGAACCAAAACTTCAATAATTATCCTTGGCTACATCATTTACAAAGTTCAAAAAATAGATTAATTATGTTCTCTGTATTTCCACTTATAAAATAAAAATGGCAAAAATATTGTTAGCAAATGAAAAGTTGTGCATAGGGACATCATAGCAAGGAGAGTAATCACATAGCGAGTTATTGGCATGAAAAATACCAGCCACACAGCTGCAGACACTTACATTATACAAAGTTACGGACAAATAAACATTTAATGACAGTCAACTAATAAATAACACAAAAGAAATTGTGACAAGATTTATAATGGAAATGAGAGGTGTGCAGAATTTGAATACAAGCTTTTAGAAAGATCTCTGTGATCTTTAGAGTTCAACAAGGTGATCTCGGCTGTTTTAGCTGCAATTATGGGATCAGTAGTGTGTGGCTTTGAAAATGCAGCGTCGTCTGCAGGGATTTTCCCCAGAACTGGGCTATCTTTATCAGACTCTTTAACCGGTAATTTAAATATATCTCAAATCAGATCATCATTGGGGGCTGATGCTATGACTCCGTCCATTCTGTGCTCACATGCGACCTGAACAGCTGCAGCTGCGTCACACTCGTTCAGTCAAGTGTTGTCCCTAAACGTTCGTAGTGTTTATGGGTTCAGTACAACTACCAGAGGTTGTTCAGGGCTGTAATATAATTTTGTGTCCGTCTGCCCACACCACCACTTTTTTTTTTCTTTTGGCGAATGTTCAGTTGATCACAAGTTGTAATGAACTTGGTGTGGAAGAAAAAAAATTTGACATTATACAAAGCTGCTTGAATGTAACAGACAGACAGTCAGTCAGTCAGTCATTTTGCAGCCAATAATAGATTTGAGCTTGCGAATGGACTTCCACTGTGTACTTCCACCAAAAGCTTTTTGATCCTCTGAATAATTTGTTCTCTTTTTTAATTGAGTGTCACATCCGCATAGTTATTTTTTGTACTATAGCCGCTCCACACTATAATTTAAGCAGTACATAAATATACAACCCCAAATCAGAAAAGTTTGGGACAGTATGGATAAGGCAAATAAAAAAAGGAAGTAGTGAGTTCTAAATTTACTATGAATTGTATTTCAGTGCCTACAATATGAAAACAAAATATTTCATGTTTTGTCTGGTCAACTTCATTTCATTTCTAAATATACATTCCATCCTGTCATTCAGACCTGCAACACATTCCAAAAAAGGTTGGGTATGATTTAGTACAAAAGCAGAATCCAAGAAACGTATAGTCCTTTAGGAGCAAAGATGGGCAGAGGATCACCAGTTTGCCAATTAATACGTGAGAAAATTATTGAAATGTTTAAAAACAATGTTCCTTAAGGAAAGATAGGAATATATTAGGATATTTCACCTTCAACAGTCCATAAGACCATTAAGATTCAAGGAATCTGGAGGAATTGCTGTGCGTAAAGGACAAGGCTGCAAGCCTAAACTAAAAAACCATGATCCCCAATCCCTCAGGCAACACTGCATCAAGAATCATCATTCACCTACAAGCGATATCACCGTATGGGCTCAGTACTGCTTTGGTAAACCTTTTTCAAGTACAACAATATGTAGTTACATCTACAAATACCATTTTAAACTAGACTGTGCCAAAGGAAAGCCCTATGTTGACCGTGTCCAGAAGCGCTGCTGACTTCTGTGGGCTCTGAGGCATCTGGAATAGACCATCACATGTTTGAAATGTGTTCTATGTTGAGATTAATCAGTATTTCAGGGATTTTTTTTAGGGGAGAAATCAGGGCTGGGTGATTTGGCTTACAAATTAAATCTACAATTTTATTCATACCAAATCTGATTTGAAAATTGAAAAATGTGAAAAATATTTTCAAGAACTTGCTTTTATTTCAATCCCCCCATCCCAGAGGTGACCTGAATTTCAAGTCCAACTAAACACAAGCTGTAGAATATCCTTGTAAAACAAATGGTTGGTCCTGGGCAGATTGACATCACTCTGAGTTATGGAAGTCAAAGTAGTGCATTGGTATAAATTTTTTTTATATTTACCAAAAATGTTAAACCTTCATAAACAGAAAATTTAATTGATATATACAATGGATTAATCGATGCAATTGATTAATTGCCCAGCCCTACTTAGACTCAGTTGGCTTTACTCAGAAGGTGAAGGGACCCACACACTTGGGTCAGCACCCCTTGGACCTTCTGACATATGTCAAAGTCGTGCATTGGTATAAAGAACATTTCATTTTAAAAAAATGTAATCTTTATAAACAGAAAATGTGATTAATCGATACAATTGAGTAATCACACTGCCCTAGGAGAAATGAACACAGTATGCTTCAGACCAAAGAAGAAAACGATCGTGCAGACTATTAGCAGCAACAAAGTCATGGTCTGTCATGGTGTATGGTTGTGTCAGCGTCCTTGGCAAAGGTAACCTACACTTCTATGATGGCACCATTAATACTGAAAAGTACATAGATATTTTGGAGCACAATATGCTGCTTTCAAGAAGACATGTTTTCGACAACACTATGCAGGACCCCATTCTGCTCACATTCCAAAGTCCTGGCTGTGGAGGAATGGGGTAAGGGTACTTAGGTGCTGCCTGCAGTCCCAACCTGTCTCCAATAGAAAATGTGTGGGGGATTCTGAAACTTAAAACGCGACATTGAAGACCCCACACCGTTGCTCCTTAAGACTTGTTTGCAGGAAGAATGGGACAAAATTACTCCTAAAATACTTCATCACTTGGTGTCTTCAGTCAGTGTTAAGTGTTGTGAAACGGAATGGCAACATTACTTAGTGGTTAATATTTTACTCTCCCAACTTTTTTTTGGAACGTGTAACAAGAGTCATAAATAATGTTGTATTGTTTTCGAACTAATACAGAGCAAAGATCATTTAAGAAAGTACTGTTTTCAGTTTTAATTTAATTTAACAACCTATTCCAACTTTTTCTGATTTGGGGTTTGGGTCACAAGGCAGGTCGATTGAAACTTAAATTCTCTCTGGGATCAAAAAGTATTTTGAATTGGATGTACATGAAGTTTTTCATCCTACCAAAGTACATGTTTTATATATAGTATTATATCTTTTCCAGTTACATACCTTAGACTTTTGCAGACTTCGTGATTTTATTATTATTATCCTTACAGATGTGGGAGCTTTTTTTTCCTTTAAAGCCCATTGTTTTTAAAATAAAATCTGATTAACCTTATTGTCCTTTGATGACGCTCATCAGTAATGTTCCCCCTCTTTGTTGCTGCAGTAAGTTCCTGATCTACTCCTGCCTGCTGCTGTTCTCCGTGTTGCTGTCCTTGAGGCTGGATGGAGTCATTCAGTGGAGCTACTGGGCCGTTTTCACCCCAATATGGCTCTGGAAACTGTTGGTGATCATCGGGGCCTCTGTGGGCACCGGAGTGTGGGCCCACAACCCTCAGTACAGGTAGACGCACACAAAACAGCTGGTGCACACAACCACTGGGGTAAACTGTCCATTTCTATCTGCATCGTCTGTTTGATCAGACAATTCCACAGCTGTAAGTTAAATGGTTAGAATTTGTCTTCACCTAAATAATTATAAATGTTACAGTTGATTTGCTGAAAACATTTCCATTGGCTCTATGTTACAATGTTGAGTTTTAAATAGTGTTTTTTCTATGTGATTTTTTAAAATTAAATTCAAATTGAAATTATATTCAACGTCATAGTAACATGTAGATTTTTGGGCTGTTTTTTTATTTCTGGGCTCATAATGTGAGGTATAACAATGTCATTGTTGCTTTGTCTTGTTTTCCCTAGTATGTCCCCTATATTAATTGTCTGTATCAACGGGTATGAGGAATAATAGAATAATAATGATGATAATAAAGCCTGATTGGTTTTGTGTGCTGTCCCTTAGGGCTGAAGGGGAGACGTGTGTGGAGTTTAAAGCCATGCTGATCGCTGTGGGGCTCCACGTCCTGCTGCTGATGTTTGAGGTGTTGGTGTGCGACCGCGTGGAGAAGGGGAAATACTTCTGGCTCCTCGTCTTCATGCCGCTCTTCTTTGTGTCGCCCGTTTCTGTAGCAGCGTGCGTCTGGGGTTTCAGACACGATCGCTCCCTGGAGGTTAGGAGCATTAACAGACACACACGCACCACAAGCAAAAATATGTGTATAATTAGGCACTTATCTAAAATCTTGTTTTATCTGTGGGTAATTGGAAAGTTAAATTTATTTCTTTTAGCAATTAATTAATTTGCACTTCAAGTTTTAACAAGTGTTTAAACCATAAAGAGGCCTTTCATGCAAAATTGACAATTTATGCTACAGCTTCAGTTTCATTTTGTTTTTATTTTAAATGAATTGATTGTTGACTGCAAATCATGAGTCATGATAAAAAAAGCAAACTATGTAAATCTGAGTTGTAGGAGTGGTCGGCTGTTTTAAAATGAATGTGTCATTGTTAAGGTGAATACCTGGTGCTTTTTAAATATGTAACCTGCTGATGACTCCCCCTGGTGTTTCTCTTCAGCTGGAGGTGCTTTGTTCTGTAAATATTCTGCAGTTCATCTTCATCGCTCTGAAGCTGGACAGAATCATCAACTGGCCTTGGCTGGTGAGTCACACACAGCTGTGCTTGTCTCATAATACACACCCAGCGCAGTGGTCACTATCATTCAATGTTTCCACTATAGCAGCGATGTCAAACAAATTTATATTTCGGGTCACATCAAGCTGATGATTATCCTTAAAGGGCCGGTTGTGACAGAAAGCATTGCTAGAACTATAACAAACCGCTAAAATCAGCCTCTACATTCCAAAAGTACGTCTAAAAATGTATTAATACTGAACATCTTTATACAATGATGTGATTTAGGACTGTTAAAATAAACCCTGATTTTATTTTACTCATAAAACTGCAATAGTGGGCACAAAAATGGAGCTTACATTTTCTATCCATAGGGTCCGCTAGAGTTTAGCGGGCCACATAAATGGCCATGGAGGGCCGGATTTGGCTCCTGGGTCTTGAATTTGACACCTGTGCACTATAGTGTTGTACACTACGGCTGCACAATGTGTTGTGAATACATTGTCATGGAAATAGTAATCGTGTGAAAGATTATTGGAAATGCAATAATTGATGGCTGCTATAGTTTTTATAATCATTTAATATTTAGCCTGTTAAACATTCTCAGTGCAGCAGATGATCAAATGGGACGCTGACACAGCCCGAAAAGCTGGTAGGCATAAACTGATGGAAGCACAGATGAGAACGAGAAGAAAGAAGAAAACGGGTGTATATTGAAACTGATACCGACGTGGCTAGATCTTCTAATATCGTGTAGCCCCAACGATAAGAATAACTCTGAAATACAGACATAAAAACCGTACCTGTAACAGTCACAACAAGGGTTAAATGAATGTTGTTTGTCTGTATTTTTTCCATATCATAATATATATTGCGATATTATATATTGGGTTGAAGAAAAATCTCTTTTTTTTTTTTTTATTGCGCAGACTTAATCTAAAAATTTCACAAAAGCAACCTTCACAACATTACAATGAAAAAGGCACTATACATTGACATTTTTGTAATTAAAGAAGAACAAAAAACTAATGACCAGCACGTTAATATCTTTGATATCTTAATATCTTTCTACAAACCTGCAAATATATTTATGGGGTATTTTCTCCCAATTTTCTATCCTAAGTGTGGTTACGTTGGATGGGCAGCAGTAATAAGCAGCCAGTTTTAGGGTTTTGTCTTGGATTTATGTCACTGGAACAAGGTAGGACGTCTTCCACAACACTGGATCCTTCTCCTGGGTCAGGCTAAGGTTGAAGAGGTGCTGCAGAATCCAACAGGCCTGCAGGATTAATACTTTGATAGCTTATTGTGTAATATTTTGTAGATGAAAGGTATAAGGTAGAAATTGTAAAAATTTAGCCAAAGGTAGAGATTCACCACAATTATATATTTGATTATGTCTTCAAGCTTTTCCTATATACTTTGTACTAAGTATGTAAGGGAGATAAATACTGATGTTCAGTGTTTGTGTTTAGGTATTTTAAGTTTAACATTTATTTTTTAATTTAACTGAAAAGAAACTTGTTGAACTTTGAACCATTTTTAATTCAGATATGTACAGATTTCTTTTTGTGTGATATTAAATTATAAACAAGTAACCAGTAAACAGACTATTTTGAAATTTATCTTCACAGCATTTGAATTTTATTTAAATGATCTTCATCTTTTTGTTGTGAACATTTTTGGCTTTCATTATTTAGGAAAAATAATGCATTTTGTACAATTAGTTTTCTTTTAATGTCATTCTAAACCTTCAAAACTTTTCTAAAGTTGTTTTGCATGTATCTGGAAGATGAGAACCTTTTGTATGAGTCATTTTGGCATGTATAAGAATCAAATAATATATAGCAATAGATATTGGTACCATACATATGTATATTATATTAAAATAGAGATTTGAGTACTAATCGCACAGCCCTAATATGAATCTCTGTATTTCTGTCCTCCAGGTGGTGTGTGTCCCGCTGTGGATCCTGATGTCCTTCTTGTGCCTTGTTGTCCTCTACTACATCATCTGGTCGGTCCTCTTCCTCCGCTCCATAGACATCATCGCAGAGCAGCGGCGCACTCATATCACCATGGCGATCAGCTGGATGACCATTGTTGTCCCTCTTCTCACCTTTGAGGTGAGGAATATCTATCACAACATTTACATTAATCTACACTCTGTTACAACACTAAAGCTGCGTCACTTAACCCATTTCATGTCCTCTGCTTTGTAAAAATCTGTCCAACACGCTGTTGTAATGGATTCACTTCTGTTTTTTATTTCTTTGAGATAAAAATATGAACGTAACCTCTTGGGTTTCCCCAAGAGAAAGCTCAGCATAGAACTTTAGAATATATTGCTAAAATGTTGCACTGATTGTGCATTCCAATTAATAACAAATGTATAAGATGCTTTGTTCCCAGCGCTTTGTCTACAATGATTATATTGAGTAACCCCTGCCTCTATGTGTCAAAATTTCCTGGAAGTTCAGTTCTTCTAAATGCTCCTGAACACATCATGAAACGCTCTTTTCTTTTGTGGAAAACTCCAACATGTTAACCAGATGAGCTGGGGAAGATTAAGGAAAAAGTTAAAAGCAAAAGTTTCCAGGGTTTCAGTGTCGGAGATACTGGATTAAAATACAGCTGCCATGTTTAGAAAGGAAAACGACTCTAGGTCACGGAGTACAGATGAATTAGAGATTTCAACTCGTCTTTTTTGAAACTCCTTGGTTGTTACTGTCGTTACAGCAGGGCTTTATTTTAACTGTTTTAGCTTATAGCACTGGTGCTACGGAGGTTGCTGGTTGCACAAAGTTGTAGCAGCAGCACAAAATTTATTTTACAATCTCTAAACGCCAGCTGTAGTGCATTTACGTCAACACACAAATGATGGAAATGCATACTAATATAGAAGCTGTATATTGGTGTGGATTTCTTAAATACATAGGTGTGTGTATATACGTTGAGAAATATGAGGAAAAAACCCTCTGAAGTTATTAAAAATAGCATATTCAGGTGTAATAAATATGCAGCTGACCAAAATAATGTAAATATTTTACATTATTTATTTATTATTTATTTACAGTATTTATTATATATGGTCAATATGCATGTCTAACTGTCCATTAAAGACGGGCTATTTATACAAAGTGGCGGATAAAAAACAGTGCAAACAACAGATATGTGTAATAATGCAGACAATGAGGCAATCACTCAAAAACAGTGTCTTCAGTGAGAGACTTTTTTAGTTTTGTGTGAAACACAGACAACTACAGGAGATCCTTCCTGTCCACAGCAGTCAGTGTTTACTAGGGATGTCTCTGATCCGAACATGCGATCGGAAATCGGCCCCGATCACATAGTTTCAGAATCTATTGAAATCGAATGTTACCTTCCGATCAGGACTCGTATATATATGTACCTTTCAGTTTTTTAATTCCTCGTGGGTGGGGCTATTGTCTATCTCTACTCCTATTCAATAGTATTTATCTTTTATTAACTTTAAATAATATGCAATCTATACAAGCTGAACAGAGAGCTACTTAATAAGGTGAGATTAAACAGTTGCAGTTAGAATCCATCTGCTGCGTTTCCTGCTCCACATGGAACCATTACTCATGTCCGTGTGTTATCAAAAAGTGTTTGATTACAAACGGACATGATTGGCACAGAAATTTTTGTCATCAGGTTTAGGATTTTTGCCTGGGACAGATGACTTCTCATAGGGGTTCAGGTGTATTTCTGGATTCTGTATCTACGCGCTGCCGCACTGGAGACTGTAATTACGCGTAATAAACTTGCAGTAAGCTCCCAGTCAGCCATACGCCTTGTTTAAAGTGTCCAGGGATTTTTTGTTTAGTTGATTAATTTACCTGGAATCTGTGCATAAGGTTGAAAATATCTGCGCATTTGCAACACGTAGTCAGTTCATTTTAATCTGTAGAAATGACCGACAGCCTTCAGATTTTCCTGTCACCGTTCTAATAAACTGGTCAAATCCAGAAAATATTCAGTTGACCCCTGATATGTACATACATTCTCATTATTAAGTTTACTTAAGCTGAGATACTGTTTTTTTAAAAGACTGTTTTATGTTTAAGCTACTTTTGCACTAAAGTTCCGTAGTGAATAATTTATTTATTACTTGATTGTTTAAGCTACCCCACAGAAGTGCTCTGTTTGTTAACAGAATTTTTAAATGTTAAAATAAAGCGAATAAAAAAGGGAACATCCTGGATCAGTTTGTCTGCTATTCTTTATAGTTTTTTAATGAATTACCTATAGAAGTATCGGATCGGGACTCCGTATCGGCAGATACTCAAAATCAAATAACTCAGACTCGAGGGCAAAAAAACCTGATCGGGACAACGCTAGTGTTTACAACAACTCCTTGAATAAATGTAACTAGTATGAGCTACAAGTCTTAATTTTCTTCTGGGATCAATCAAGCCTTTTTGAATTGAATAATGGCGGAATTGTTGTTTGAAATGAGAAGACGTTGCGATTTAATACTAATTGAGCGATATGGCCAAATGTTTATATCCAGATAACGATATACTTCACGATATAGTAAATTTTTCTGTAAATTCATTTCATGAACAGTTTACAACGTGGAAATGCAGTTTTAAATTGTAGATGACCAAAACACCACCCAGACTCTTCATGTAGTGATTTCCTTCCAGGAGAGCGACTCAGCTCTACACTCTGCCTTTGAATTAAACACATTATTGGAAAAGCTTGTAGATTTTGCTGCAGTACCCGCTGTCACTCATTTTCTTAAATATACAGCACGTTTTTGGCCAGTAGTGTTTTTTTCTCTCTCCTCAGGCACCCTCTCGTTTATATTTGTTTCACTATCTCTGGTCTCCTATTTGAAAGAGGCGTGTTATGTCGATATGTGTTTCCCCCTTGTGATGTGTTATGGCTCCACCCACACACGAGGCAGCTGCTGCTCGAAAATGTTAAACAGATTGATCACGTTAGGTTTAGAACAGAGGTGCCCAAAGTGGGGCCCGCGGGCCAAAGTTGGCCCCCCAGGTCAGTTATTTTGGCCCGCCAGGTGTTGTCCTGGTTTAACATAAAAGTCCACATTTTGGTTAGATTTGTTTACATATTTATATTTTCTCACCTTATTAGACCACAAATAGTCATATGTGATACATTTAAAAATATCCTATCAGCAAACTCTTGGCTGCCGCACCAGATTGGTTAAAACTACCACAAAGTTCGCAATTTACAATTTGGCTGCTAGCTTAAGCAGCTGTTATCAGCTGCTTAAGCTAGAATTGTCAGTGGTACACAGACAAAAATTTTATAAATAAAATACTGGGAGGTATAATTTTTTTTTCCCCCACTGAAATCAGTGTTAAAAATCAATCAAATAAGGACATTTAGGTATGTTTTAGATGGATAAATATGACTCATTTGTCATTTTATTGTTATTTACACAGAATGGAATCTTAAATACCTGTATAATAAATAAAAGTGCTTTACTACTCTTTACTATTAGTGTTTGTATTTCGAGTACTACATTTGGCCCTTGGCCCCCTGATAGATACAATTTTTGGCCGTCTGAGGGAAAAAGTTTGGGCACCCCTGGTTTAGACACTGGTTCCCGAATAGTAGGATTAGGAAAACAGTCAAGTTATGGTTATCGATTTCATTTGGAAGACCAACTCAGAGCAGACAACAGTTATTTGTTAAGTTTACCAGCTCCCGGTCCGACCAACGGACTCCAACACCACACATTTATTTTAATTAGAACCACAACAACGAAGTCCGAGAGAGTCAATGAGCAAAAGCAGCGTTGAGTTGGGGCGTAAACTCTAATAAACTTCAGACACAGACGCAGTAGCACACCGCTGATTCACGCTCACGCTCGCATTGTTTGTTTTTGAGATTAAATGCACAGCTGAAAATCCAGCGTTTGAACTCCGTTGGATTCTCTAAGCAGCCGTATGCCGTCCATAAGGCCTCTAAAGCCTAGTTTATGCCTCTAATGACGAAACGGATAGATGCAGCCGCATCCGTGGACGCAAGGGCTCTCCGTCACCTACACGAGGACGGATGGAGTAGAGCCCAGTTTTCTAACTATCCGTCAACGGCAAGCGTATGCCTGTGATTGGTCAGCTCAACATCACCTAGAGATCGTTTCACTAGAATGGTGCTCTATAGTCGATGTAATCAGTACTCAATGTAGCGTTTGGGCACTGCATGCTTTATATTTAAAGGATGTACTTTATCTGATCTGGTCTTTTGGCGATTTTGAACACAAGGAGGTGTAGAGAAAGAACAAAACAGACTGCTGTGTTTGTTTCCATGAGGTTTTAGAGTACTCTATGAGCTGCATTTCTAGTAACAAGCTTTCCAAAAAAAAACTAGTTAACTAGAAACAACATTGCAACTGTAGGCCATGAAAAGTTAGCACCCCTGGTGTCCTGGGGGGGACTTGCTTTGCAACACTGACAGAAACAGAGAACTATAAATGAAAAACATCTCCGTCAGTACGTCTGCATCTGGGCGCAAACTTGCTGACGGAGAAGTATAAACCAGGCTTAAGCATCTATAAGGCTAATTACATTGATCTAGTAACACTTTATCACAATAGAATACGTCCACTATGTATCTTTTTTTGCAATAAGATAAAAGAAAATTGGTAAGACTTTCAGAATTGGATTGTGAGGGGGAAAAAAAATTCCACCTTTAAGCTTCGAAATGATTAAAGTTGGTTTAACTCACGGGGATCAATTTAATTTTGATAAATTAATAAAAACAAAAATCCACTATTTAGTATTTATTGCCATCGCTTCACCTGTCATGGTCACGTCTTACAGTTAAAAAAACCTTCAGCCTGCAAAGCTGTCGCACGGCTGCTGTGTATGAAAAAAGTTTTACACATACCGTTTGTTTTTTCTTCACACATGCGACATATACAGTATATCCCACTGTACAGCAATAGTTACATTTTAGCAGGTAATCTGACTAAAGGGTGATGAGCTTTGCTTATGCTGTCTCACCTTCTGCCTACTAATGGTAGTATATTTAGAGCGAAATGTTGAGTTTATGGGGATCTGAGTACAAAACAGGCCACTGTTAACATTTTGACCCTGATCTTGATCCTTTTAGATCCTGTTGGTGCACAAGCTGGATGAGCACAACAGCCTGAGCTACGTGTGTGTGTTTGTCCCCCTTTGGCTCTCCCTGCTCACACTCATGGCCACCACCTTTGGACAGAAAGGAGGGAACCACTGTGAGTTGTAGAGCTGGCCGCTGTCATGGCAACATCTTTCTGTCCTGTTAGAGTTGTCTCACCTTGTCATTTTAACGCCTCCTCTGCTCCTCTCATCAGGGTGGTTTGGTATCCGCAAGGACTTCTGCCATTTCCTGCTGGAGCTGCTGCCCTTCCTTAGGGAGTACGGCAACGTGTCCTACGACCTCCAGCGCAGCGAGGACCCAGAGGCGGTCGAGGATCTGCCCATCCCCGAGCCGCCGCCAAAGATCGCACCGATATTTCACAAGAAGAGCGGAGTGGTGATCACACAGAGTCCAGGGAAGTACTTTGTCCCCCCACCGAAGCTCTGCATCGACATGCCCGACTAACGGCGCGTCAGATCTGGAGTGCCTGCAGCTGCTGGACTCAGGTTTTAATAACTGTTAAAGCCGAAGCAACAGAGGACACTGTGTATAGATTAATCTGCTGACCTGAAGGATTCAGAGCGATCACCTAAACGGGGCTGCAGCACTTGCTGCCAGGGGATCTCTTCAGAGCCAGTGTAGCGGCGGATCAAACCTCATCACACTGGTTTCTTCAGTTGTTTGAAGACCCTTTCCAAATTATTCTTGAAATCAATCGTTAAACTGTTTTTCGCCTGCTGGTGAAGTCACACTGTGTTGCTTTTTCCCTGTTCTATCTAATCTGCCGAACATTCGGGAGTAATTGAATACAGAGATATCTGAGATTGTCTTCGACAAACAGATTTAGGTCTGCTTGAGATCAAGTCGCGCAGCAGGGTTTGATCAGAGTGGATTTGACTCTGAAACGTTCAGGGTTACGGAGCACGTGTCGAAAACGACGCCAGCATCAGATCATGATGGGGACCATTGGAGAGACTGTGTGGCTTCATGATGGGATCAGTGAACTCCTCTTGTTTTTTCTTTTACTTAGCTATCCGTCATACATCCATGGCTTAATAAAGAAGAACTAAAAGGGGTTTGATTTATTAGTTTTATTCAGGTTTGTTTAATTACAATACTTGCATGTCTGTTTGATCAAGAGTAAGTCACTGTAATCACAGCAGAGATGATTTCCAACCCTTAATAATTCATTACTAAATATCAAATTCCTAGTTGAACCCAAACCACAATATTTTTTATATAAATGAAAGATTTCAAATGTGAATTTTTGCAGTTTATGGTTTTCTTCATATTGAAAAGAAAGATTTTATTAACTAAAGCATACCAAAGAGAAGAGCTTTTTGATGCAAAAACAGCAACTTCTAAAGATATTTAGTTGATTTGGCTACTTTAGTTGGCTCTGGCTTAAATGTCTGACGCCATTATGACCCATTGTGAAAGATTACTTTTACATAGCTTCATCATTTTATTTTAAAATAAAAAACTTAATTAGAAATGCACCGATCAGACGTTTTTGGCCGATTTCTGATATCTGACTTTTGCAAACCGTTGACTAATTTTAGCCCATCCCGGTTTCTCTTTTAACAACTATAAAATCCAAAGTACGTTTTTATGATTATTTTTTTAAACGAAGACAAATAATTATGATGGGGACATTTTAAACTGTATCCAGGATGTTAGCATTTGTGTATGTAGCATGGCTAGCATCCATCTTTGTGTGTCTATACCAGATATTATAAGTCTTTACCTTTTTTAATCTGAGACATCCTGGAAGCTTGGAACAATTCCAGTCCGAGCATGTTCCAGAACAGAGGTTGAATAAAAAAGAAACAAAGCAAACATTGCTGTAATATATTCAGCCTTCCCGTATCTGCTGGAAGTTTTGCTCTTGTCTTTAGACAAACTAAAACACAGACCAGTCCCATGGTGTAGGACTTTTCAAAACGTCCTACTTCTCTGAACCTCTTCTAACTTCATCTTAAAAACCTCGCGGATCCTACAAATTAACTAACTTTGATTCTTCCCTAATTAAATGTGACCCACCTAAACACATTTCGTGAGCATAATCGGCTTTGTGTATTCACTTATCAAAAATGTTTTGCGTTTTGGAGTTTCGAACCAGCAATGCGTTCTGTTCAGTTTTCATTGGTCATTGTAGAAAAAAAAAAAAAAGAACGTTTGATTACAGTGACGTGTTTTTTTAAGGTCTATGCAAGGATTGTTGTAAAATAAACCTGATAATTTTCCTTTTTTTTTTCATTATAAGAAAATCAGACACGGCACTTTGTTAACCTGTTCCAAGAGAAGCACTGTAGGACTTCTTATGTTTTGTATAACTTTTTTTTCCTGTTTTTGTAAATACTACAGCTCCTGAAGATTGGGACCAGAAGATGAAAATAAAATCAGTCCTACACTCCTACTTTGATCAATCTAATGTAGCATCTATACAAATGGTTCAGTCACTTTTCATATTAAATCATCAGCACAAATGTCAGTTATATTATTGTGTCATCAGCTGGTGAAACTTTGGTTTCTGTTCATAATAATATTTCTAACTCATTGACACATCTACTTTAACTAGTTTCAAACTGATCAGATCCAAGAAAATATTTATACAGGTTCTGTGTATCATTGCGAAGTTTAGATTTATTCATACTTTATATTGAGACCTGATTTACAAATTGTTTTCCATTCTGAAATTAAACTTTGCTCTTTAACATATTTTATAAGGAGACACGATTCTATCTGGTAACTATAAAACACACCAATACCTGTCTTCTGTGTATTTATTTCTTTATTAAACTAAAATGGTCTCCATATGAAACATCCATATTTTTTTGAGCAAATAAAATCTAATCTAATTCCTCCAGACTGGTAGCAGTTTTAACTAGTTTAATTCTCCAAAACAGAAAAAGCAATGGTTTAAGAGTAGTAGTAGTAGTAATAAGTAGTGTTCGGCATTATTAAGCTTTAATATCAGCAGTAAAACGACCAGTCACACACAATCTTTGCTTCCAGAGGTATAGAGAAGGGTGATGTTTTGTGATAGTTACAAAAATATTTTACATTTAAAGGGAGAACTTACTTATTTATTATGGTTATTTTAGCTGATTTTAGTTTTTTTTTGTTATGATTTTTGTGCCATATTAAAGTATGACCATCATATTTCTGAAATCAACACCATACATTTTCTGATGCTGTGTATTGAATTTCACATAAAATGTTAATATAGATTTTACTTCCCTTTAGAGAATGTCCAAATTAAGACAAGTCACATTTGGTCAGTGTTCCTATACAAAGTATATCAGCTCTTAGCAGCTTGTGTTGAAACCAACTTTCTCATAACGGAAATACTGTCCTCTAGTGGCAGATGGTGGAAACTGCAGTATATGTATGTCGCTCAGGAGGAATAATGATTTTATGGTTATCTTTATACACTTACTAACAAATAGTAGTATGTTGTTTCTGGACAGAAACACAAAAGCATTGAGACCAGGCTGCTCTACGTCAGATTTACCAATTCTGTTTTTTACTGATTCTGTTTCATTTAGATATATGGAGCAGGAAGAATAATTTGACTGAATACAACAAGCTCCTCCTTTGAAGTTATTCTTGCATTCTACAAAGACTGTGTGGATCTTTACCTAGATCTAAAAAATAATAATTAGAACAAAGCCATATTTGGTATTGAATAAAAGCTTTAATATATTTATTTAGAATATATATTAAAATGCATTAGATAAAGCCATTGTGCTAAACCAACCTTTCTTGCTCAAACATTAATGTCTTTGTAAAAGAACAAAAAAAATGTTAAAATATTTGTACAAATGTATATTTTCTAAATCAATTTATAGTTTGACTCAAAATTATTCATACCCCTGGCAAAGTTAAGTTTAAGGTAATCCTTTCCTCTGATAGGTAGCACAGAGACGAACAACTTGAATTCAGCGTAATACAAACTAAATAACCCAGGACCCATATGCTGTGAGGGAAGAGTGCTAATTTTTTTGCCTCTGTACTGCCCAATCTAGATACGTTGAAATAATCAGGACAGCTCAGTACAGTGAGATTACAAAAGGTATCAAATTATGTCGGCAATGAGACAAATTATAAAGAACAGTAAATGATATGCATGTCAAAGCCCTAAGGAAGAAAAAAAAACTTGTTTAAAAGTCAATCTTCAAATTAAAACATAAAGAATTTATTGTTATAGCTAAATGAGCTCCTTCCTTTTATATTAAACTGAAATCTTATACTCACATAAAGAAAAACAAAATTTATTAAGGATTTTATCCGTTATTACATGTTGGAAAAGTCATATTGATCACTTATGGAAAGAAAAACATAACAGGTAAAAAATACTCATTTTAAGTAAATACCATTTAAGTAAATTCATATTTTTTCTGCATTGCTGTTTGTAACATTTTAAGGCAAAACATTAACAATATAAACAAGCTGCAAGTCTTCATCTATAAGTTGATGCCTTGGGTGTATTATTTAAAACCATTTTTAAATAATTCTGTTTCTATATAAATAATCTGATAATTGACGATATTTCAGTAGTTGACATTTTCTCATTTAAATTATACCTAAAAAAACTTATTTAAAAAAAATTGGATAAAAGCCTTACTTTTACTCAAACGGAGGCTTCATACTTACTTCATAATTCTACACAGCAGGTTATAAATATGCATATATATGGAAAAAAAGTTTCAGGTTAAAACAATAAAGGCCTATCTAACAACAATCAGGATTGGTTTTTGTTAGTTTAACTGAAGGATACAGCAAAAAATGACTTCAAAGGTTAAAATACAGCCTGGCTGATGTTTACCCTGACAAAAATATTAGTGATCTGAAATGATAAAAAAATACAAGATATGCAGCCACACCTCAAACTGATTAAAATGGATCTGTCAATGTTTTTAGGCCAATATTCATACCTCAAATCCCACTTACTTTCTCTTAAACTAAAAAGAAAAAAAAATATCACTGAAACTTTTAGTGCAAAGCAAAACAGTTAGATTTATAAATATTACTGCTTCCAAACATTTACTGTAAATGACTTTGAAGCGCACAGTACTACAACACTAATGAGAGCTAAATGCTTAAGCAAATTTAAAAAATACATGTTCCAGGGGCGTCGTGTGGCTATGATGGGCGCCCCATGTTCAGAGGCCTTAGCGCTCAAAGCAGCTGTCCTGGGTTCAACTCCCAGTCCAGAACATTTGCAGAAAATCTTTCCCCATTTCTGTACTGTCCACTTTAATAAAGGCTGCTGTGGCCACAAAATCTTTTAAAAAAAGACATGTTCCTGTTATAGATACAAAAATAATATACTCAAAGTATTCATTAAAATATGCTGTTAATAAATGTAATGTAATAATTTATGATAATCAAGAGGAGTGCAGCACAGAAGCGGAGTGGTAGATATTGGCGAACTTATGTGTTTTGATTGAAGAAAAGATAATTTTAGACTTTATGAAATTTTACATCATGATATCCATGAAAAATTAAGCATATATATAAAAAATGGATTCCAGAACATTTCTGTTTGTACGAATAATATAGTTTCGCTCAACTGACTAAGCAAGAGTCAGATAAAAAATATTGATTGATAAAATATGTTATTCTGAGTTTTAACTCCATGTCAGATTAAACCATCACAGTCTGCAGCCTACATGGCAGCATTGTTCCCCAGAACCGGCACTGATCTGATTTCAGAATAAACTGCTGCATCCGCTGCTGCAGGACTCGACTTTCCTGTCAATAAAGAGATTTTTTTTTTAAATGTTATATTAACAATTAAAGAAAGTATAATTCAAAATTTTGTGATACACTTAATTCTGTAAAATATTTAATTAAAAAGTATGCACAATAAGAACAGAATACTAATGCTGACCTTTGTCCTTGTCTTTTTTCTTCCTCTTCTTCTGATGCTCAATCACAGAATACATTGGAGATGACTCTGAAAACACAACACAGAACACATTTTGCTCAGTTTACCTTTCTTCATGTAGAACTGATGGATTGCAGGACATACAGACAGCCAAAAGAAACACAGAATAAATGTTTTTCCTTCACTGAATAATGTTGCATTTGAAAATGGAACTTGGAAAAATCTTTTATTTTTTCTAGAAATGTTGCATCAGAATAAAAGTTAAAGGTTTCTTTACAGTGTTATTTGGTGGCTGACATGTTTGGGAATCCTTGATCTGTAGCTGCTGCAGAAGTCTAAACCTTATCAACTATATTTCTTCAAGCTGACAAGCTCACAGACCTCAGCTGTTTGCTTATCTGATTTCTAGAGTTACAGCGCTCAGCAAAAATGCGTACACCCTCTTTAAAAAGTAAGAATTCAATCAGTAGCTTAATGAACAAGAGAACAATTTCCAAACTTTTCACAAGGCTGAGTTTTATTGAACACTTATTTCACTCCATAACATTAAATTAAGGTTAACAATCTAACTAAGATAACAAAATCTTCATTTTTACTCATATTGATTGAAGCAAAAATGAATACAACCTGCAACAAAAACTACTAGTTTAATATACTATCTAGTATGAATTTGAATGAGCACCATGATTTTCAAGGACAGCACTAACTTCTAGGCATGGAATGAAGAAGTTGGTGACATATTGCAACATCTATCTTTTTTCCATTCTTCAAGAATAACCTCTTTTAGAGCCTGGATGCTGGATGGAGAGGGATTCTCAATGTGTCACTTAAGAATTCCCCACAGGTGTTCGATTGGGTTCACATCAAGAGATAAACTTGGCCATTATATCACCTTCACCCTGTTCTGGATCAGAAATGCAACAGTAGCTTTAGATGTGTATTTTTGGATCATTGTCGTGTTGGAAAAGTGCGCGACGACAAGTGCATGGAGTGATGGAAGTATCTTCTCCTTCGGTATAGAACAGTACATTGTTGAGTTCATGATACCATCAATGAAATGCAGCTCCCCTGCATCTGCAACCACCATGTTTCACTGTAGGCGCCATGCATTTTTTTTTGAAATCCTCACCTTTACGACACCACACAGTTTTTAACCAGTAGTTCCAAAAGCAGCTATCTTTGTCCCAGTAGTCTTCATTTTTTCAGCATGGGACCTAGCAAATTCTAGGCGTGCTTTTTTGTGCATGGCCTTAAGGAGAGGCTTCCTTCATGGACGATACCCATGCATGCCATTCCTCTGCAGTGTGCGCCGTATGATATCCCGGAAAGCGGTCACTCCAGTTGACTTTATACTGCTTTAGGTAACTGCAGTGAATTTGCATGGTGATTTTCTTCAACCCTTCTCATCAGACGTCACTCCTGTTGAGATGTTAACTTATGTGGACGGCCTTGTAAAAATGGTTGCACTTCCATCTTTATTACATTTTTGGATCACTTTTGCTACAGTATTTTGACTGATACGTAAAGCTTTGCTGACCTTCTTGTAACCCTCATTTTTTGTGTGTAAATAAATTATTTCCTTTCTCAGATTTCTCTTCCATGGGGAGCCATTACTGACAGCATGAAATGGGAAGGGCTTTTCTTTGTAAAGTAATGCCTTTTTATTTTCACCTGTCTGCTGGACACCTCTTAAATGAATCTTTAGACTCACCTGTGGTTGAATGCCTGTTAATTAGAATTTGTAGTCTTAGGTGTTTCTTTTTACCTGGGACTATAATTGGGGTGTACTGACTTTTGCAACATGGGTTTGTATGAATTTGTTAGGAAAATCACTTTTTTGCGTGTGCAAATGAACAAATCTTGTTTGAAATCAATGGCCAACATTTGAGGGAGTATTTTTTATGTAACAGCTCTGGTGAAGGTTACTAATGATATTCTCATAGCCTATGACAATGGACTGGTGACCATTCTGGTCCTTTTAGATCTCAGTGCTGCTTTGACACTGTCGATCACAATATTCTCATAGAAAGGCTTCAAAGTGTCGGTATAATAGGAACAGCACTAGGCTGGTTTAAATCTTATTTGTCCAACAGATTTCAGTTTGTTCAGGTAAACAATAGATCTTCCTCAGCCTCAATGGTTACTTGCGGAGTACCACAGGATTCGGTGCTTGGGCCGATTCTTTTTACTATATGCTTCCTATTGGTAAAATCATTAGGCAGCATGGGATAAATTTCCATAGTTACGTAGATCATACACAGCTATATCTATCCATAAATCCTGATGAATCCAATCAGTTAGGTAGACTACAGGCATGTCTGGAAGACATAAAAACTTGGATGACTCTAAACTTCTTGCTTCTGAATTCTGATAAAACAAAAGTTGTCGTCTTTGGACCAGAAGCTCTGAAAAAGAAACTACTTAGTCAACCTCTTCACCTGGACGGCATTAAATTAGCCTCCAGTAATAAAGCAAAGAACCTCGGTGTTATTTTTGACCAAGATATGTCATTTAGATATCACATTAAAGAAGTCTCTAGGATTTCCTTTTTTCACCTTAGGAATATTGCAAAAATTAGAACCATCCTGTCCAGGACTGATGCTGAAAAACTAGACGATGCCTTTGTTACTTCAAGGCTGGATTACTGTAACTCTTTATTATCAGGTAGTCCACAGAATACAATTAAAAGTCTTCCGTTAGTCCAAAATGCTGCTGCAAGGGTTCTAATGAATAAAAGAAGAAGATATCACATTTCCCCTGTTTTAGCTTCTCTTCACTGGCTCCCAGGAAAATCTAGAATGTAATTCAAGATCCTCCTTCTGACATATAAAGCTCTTAATAATCTAGCTCCATCATACATAAGAAACCTGATTGTTCCATATCTTCCTAACAGAGAGAGAACTTCGCTCTCAGACTGCAGGTTTACTGGTAGTTCCTAGGATTTCTAAAAGTACAATGGGTCGCCGATCTTTTAGTTATCAGCCCCCCCTCTATGGAACCAGCTCCCAGGGTTGGTTCGTGAAGCAGACAACTTGTCTGTCTTTAAAACTAGGCTTAAAACTTTCCTCTTTGACAAAGCTTACAGTTAGAGACAGGCTAATAGGTAGTTAGAGACAGGTTAGACCGTTAGCTAGGAAGAGACAGATTAATGTTAGTAGTCAGGTACAGTAGCTAGGTAGAGATTGATTAATGTAAGCCAGGTAGAGAGTGTTAGTAGCTAGGTCTCCTAGTAGCTAGGAGACAGGTTAATGTTAGTAGCTATGCTGCTTTAGGCTAGGCTGTTGGAGGACATTATTAGAGACAGTTCCTACTTTCTCTCCTTCTTCTCCCCAACTGCATGATGTGCTGTCAATTCAAGCGCTAACCTGCTTTGTCTTAGTCTCTTCCTACAGTAGTTGCTCCTGACCCGCCCTGCTTGACGACCCTGACTAAGATGCCATTCCAGTGGAGGAACGTTCTCCACATCCTGCTACCAACTTCTGCTTCTGCATCAGTTCTGTTGCTCTTTCTGCGTCTCTGCTGCCTTCTCCAAACCCCAGACGGTCTTGGCAGATGACCGCTTATGCTGAGCCCGTTTCTGCTGAGGTTTTTCCTGTTAAAAGGGGTTTTTCCTCTCCAACTGCCGCTTCATGCTTGCTCAGTGTGAGGGATTGCTGAGAAGTCACGACGCAATCTTCTGTGGTTCTCTAATTCCTAAATTAAACATTGTATTGTAATAACCCTTCTTGTAAAGTGCCTTGAGATGACATCTGTTGTGAAACGCCTCTATAAAAATAAACTAAATTGGATTGAATTGTAGTATAGTACCTCATAGAAAATGTTGATTCTGAAAGTAAACTAAAGGTTTTCTGTTGATGCTAAATAAGGTAGATGATGATCTGAACTTTATGCTGACCTGTAAAACCCTGCAGCATAATGATAACATGAGGACATATTTCACTGTAACCTGTCACTAACTGTACCTGCAGCTCCTGTGTTCACCTCAGAGTAAACAACGCCCTCCACTGGTCGACGATCTCTCCCTGCAAAGGTAGTAAAATAATCACAAACATATAGGATAAAACTATTGTGAGTCTTTTTTTATTTCCTATATATTGTCACTATATGAGACTCACTGTCTTTCCCAAAGGATTTCAATTCGATGAGAGCGTAGGGAACGTCTCTGGGTTCATCTTCTGCTGAAATATTGCATTTTATTATTTACTCATTTGTAAATTACTCAATAATTTAATCTAAAGCATCTTGAAAATATATACAATACCATTTTCAGCAGCTTCAACAGAGCCAATTGTCTCATAGAGATTCGCATTATCTACAGTAAATAAAAAGAGAAAAAGGCATATTAACAATTTAATTAATTACTAACTTTAGACAATTAGCTATTTAATTATAAACAGAATCTGTAGGTTTAAGACAAAATTTATTTAGCATAAAAAATCTGACAGATCTCTCTTTGAAAGGAACTCTTTAATCTTAACAGCAGCACAACAACCACTCAGTCATACTACAGACATTTGGGAAATCAATTACTGTAATAAAACTTCACAAATAAGAAAATATTGTTCTTAGCAGCACAGTACATGTTTTTTTCCCCTTTTTTATTCTGACACACGTGTCTTGGCTGTGCAGATCAGGGCTGTTGCTTCCACTTCACGTAATCAGTAGGTGAGCCAGTGTATTTAAGCTATGGGTGACTATTCTGCTGCTTATTGTTGGTTGCTCCTTTTGTTTAAAGGGAGTTTTGCTGTTTGGTTTAGTAATATCTTATTTTTTCTTCAAAATTTACTCTAGCTTGGGGAGTGGCATTTTGAAGTAAACCTGTTCTTTTGATTTAGAAAGCTCAAGCTACATTATTTACTACATTAATAAATCCCAATGACTTGCTACATCCTGTCTGCCTTTTCATTTATATAGGGAACATAATTTATTCTTAAGTCCTCCCCATCTCCTACACACCATCTGGGATGCAACAAAATAAAATATTGTATTTTATGTCATTTATTTATTTTAACTTAAAATTACCAGGTTATTACAAGTCATAAAGTAATCAGTTGGGTTTAATTTAATTTGTTGTTTTAATCTGTTATTTTGACCTCTTTTATTGGCCCAAAATCTTAATTAATTTATTTAATTATTTGCAGAATTTACCAAACTATGATGTCTGAGTTAAATAAAAACATTTTTTGGACTTAAGCCTGTGCCTGACTATGCTTTACCACCCAGCCCAAAACAGGTTATATTTATTGTCTCTGTGAGGAGCAGGGCTGAACTGGCATGATATTGGATCATACCAGACAGCACACACAGCCTTACATCATCTCATATCACTTTACAATGTGTGTTTCACATAACATGTCTCGCTCACATCAGCTGTATTTACACTGTGAGCAGTTGCACAATTCCTGCAGTTAGAGTCTGGGTCACCTGTAGACGATCACCAATGCAAATACTGATCTATTCTAAAGACACTGAGGTTCAGTATTCTATAATTGTAAGCATGAAAGTTACATAAAAAAAATCTGACCCCGAGAAATTGATCTGTACTCATGACTTTCTGTCTGGTCTGTGATTGAGCTTTGCCTGTTGTTCTCTGAGATATTTAATCTGAAATATAGAAGCACATCAATGTTATTAAGGAAAATGCATATAATTTTTAAAAGGGGGGGGGATGAAGGTATGATGTACTCACCTGATGGAGCGCTGATCTGTGAAAATGATATTTGTCATACTTTAGTTGTATTGGGGAGATTAAAGAGGTTTGGAGTGAAGAATCTGATCCTGTGTGAGTAGAAAAAAAAAACGTCTCACCTTTGGACCGTCTGTAGCGCCACAACAAGAAAAGAAGAATGATGAAAATGATTCCAACGAGTCCAAAGATCATCATAAAAAAGATAAATGGATCCGACACCTTTCCTGGAAATAAGAAATATATAAAAAAGAAATCAATGTTATTAATTTTCATGTTTAACATCATTCAGTAGCTGCAGATAAATGTGACTTTAATCTTGAACATCACATAAACCATCAGGATTAACCTAATTTCTAAAGTAAAGTAAAATGTTTTTTAAATAAGTTATTTTTTTATCTTTCTTACCTCTAACTGACATCCAGCTCCTTGGTGACTCCTTTCTTAAATGTTCACATTTGTAGAAACCTTCATCTGACTTTGAC
Organism: Apricaphanius iberus; assembly: GCA_028564705.1. Lineage (NCBI taxonomy): Eukaryota > Metazoa > Chordata > Actinopteri > Cyprinodontiformes > Aphaniidae > Apricaphanius > Apricaphanius iberus. The sequence continues at coordinate 1,427,200 of JAPXFQ010002314.1, forward strand.
ACAGCAGAGATCTTCAGCTCCTCTCTGCTGTAATTGTGGAGGAGTTTATCATTGTGATAGAAAAACACATTGGAGAGTTTTTGGTTTTTATCTCTGCAGCTCAGAGTAACAGGATCTCCTTCAGTCACAGGACGAACAGGGCTCACCAGGATAGGAGCATTATTGTCTATTAAACAATCAGAGAATAATAATATCTAGTCAAAGACTAAAAAAGCGTTTCTATTCATGTTTCATCGTGAGAGTAAAATACTTGATTATTAAAAAAAATAGGTATGCAGCTTTGAAATTTAAAATAAAGGTGGTCATAGCAGCTTTGATAAAGACAAACAAATAAACATTTATTTTTCCTTTAATATGATGATGTGTTCTTAAGGAAGTATAATTATTGAGAAAAATCTATCAATTAAGTTTCTTCTTTCTACAAGTAGAACATCTTTTCCACCAGGAAAAAAATGAGAATTTGTTCTTTAAAAAAACATTTCTCCAAATAATAATTTTCATTATATAGTCATTTAGATATTAGAAATTAAGAATAATCCATCAAGGGACAAAATGTATATATAGATGTATACAAATAGTGAGTACATTAAAACTTACATTTGATGTTAAAATATTAGGAGTGGAGAAATAATAAGGCAATCAATCATAACCTACCCTGTACAGTAATGTTAACAGCATTGCTGAACGCTCCTGATTCAGACTCACACCAGTACACTCCACTGTGATACTGGCATAAAGATCTATTCATTTTCCCCCAGTTGGAGCAGTCTGACCGTTGATCTGTTTCTGTAAAGCTCCTCACTCTCCACTCAGCAGAGTTTCCCTCACAGCTCAGAGACACAGAGTCAGAGATGAAGTGTTGAACTCTGTCAGGATTTACTGAGAGAGAAGCTGATGGATGAGGATCTGAAACACAATGAAACATTTCGGATGAGCTCCTGGTGGACATGCTGAAGACTTTAGACTACTATTCTTTTATTTTTTTTAAATTAATTTAGCTTTTTAAGATTCTCATAATGTTGGAGATTTATCCAAAGTGTGAGAAAACTTTTCAAAATGTTTTATGGAAGACATTAGTGCTCCAAAGCATTTGTCAGCTCATCCAAGCACAGATAGTTTTAGGCCGTTTAGGCCAAATACATCTCCCACGATACATCCCATTATTTATTTTTTTTTTTTTTTACATCAACTCAAATGTTTTGTCATCAACAGCATTTGGGGAAAATGCCAGTCAGCTCTTAAAGAACATGACAAAAAGCTTAAAGTGCCATTCTTTTAACTTAGAAATGCAGCAGTTTAAGGACTTTCTCTCTCGGGCCAATAAATAAATAATGCATGCTTTTATCACCAGTAGATTTGATTACTGTAATGCCCTGCTTTCTGGTCTTCCAAAAAAGACTACATCAAGTTTACAGCTTTTATAAAATTCAGCAGCTTGTGTTTTGATGAAGACCAGTAGGCGGGAGCAAATTACACCGGTCTTAGAATCACTGCATTGGCTCCCCGTATGTTTTAGGATCGATTTTAAGGTTCTTCTAATGGTTTTTAAGTGTCTTAATGATCCTTCTTATGTTTCTGAAATGCTTTTACCATATGAACCCTCGATGTCTCTGTGCTCCTCTGGCAGCCGTATCCTTATCGTTCCCAAAGTCAGGACACAAACTCATGATGAGGCGTCCTTCCATTATTATGGCCCTCTCCTTTGGAACAGGCTGCCAGAGGACCTCAGGGCCGCAGAGAACATTCATGTTTTTAAGAGTAGGCTAAAGACTAAGGTGATCTTTTAACCAATTATTATTTATTAATATCTGTTTTACAGCTCTGCATGTTTTATTTGATTGAATTTTTAGTTTAGTTTATAACTGATTATTATTTATTATTTATCTGCTTTACACTTTTATCTGATCATATCTTATCATTGTCTTATATTTTATAATTTGGGATGCTATCAATCGTAACATTTTATCAGTATTTTAATACTTAATCTCATTTTCTGCTGTTTATTTTAACTTCTTATTTTAATTTTCCTCCCAGTGTTTTCTCTGTGGGAGCCCTTTGCATCGGGGGCGGTGGTCGGCTGTGGCGGCCTGGGTGGAGGTACCATCCCTCCCTCCTCTGGGCGCCCTGGCTCATCTGTACTCAGCCCCTTGTTGCTTTTGTTTACTGTTGCTTTTATGTGTGTGTGTGTGGGAGATAGGTTGGATTGGGGTGGGGTGGTGAGGGGCTATACAGTAGTTGTGATGATGATTTTATTTTGGGTTTGGGAAGGGTGGGGTTTGTGGGGTCATTTTAACCTGTAAAGCACTTTGAGAAGCTTTTGTAGTTGGTAAAGGGCTTTATAAATAAAGTTTGATTGATTGACTTTTAGAGCGTAGACATTCTTGCTGACTCACTTAAAAGTGTAAATGATAAAAGCCATGACTGGTTTAGAACAAACCAGAAAAACAAAAGCTTTTCATTACAGTTTTTGTTTTTTAAATAATGTGTTTATTCCTTCACAGATTTCTGACACTGGATGAAGCATTACATGGTGATGATAGATCAGGTTTTTCCCTTATTAAAGATAATCTGATCTGAAGCCACGTCTACCTGTTAAAACACCTGTAAGAAGGAGTTCAAACCTTCATTATATCATGGCTGAAATATTGTAACCCTCTGTGCTTTGGTCTGGATCAGTCATCTCTTTACTGACAACCAGCTATACAGAAAGTCAAGCAGGAAGACATTATTTCAACGTAGCATCTTTGTTGCGCCACTTTGTTTAAATAAACAGCTCAGCATTCATTTATTGCAGTAAAGCACAAGGAAATCGTTGACGTGTATTGTTTTTTTGCTTTTAATCTTATTATTATTATTCCATACAAAGTAAAAAAAAACAGGTTAACTACATCTCATTGTTTTATTAATTTCTGTCTTTACTATAACTGCATTAATTAAACTTTGTTGTTTTTAAACCGTACTTTTAAAATAAACTTGAAATGAGGCTATGCTAAAAGCTCTCAGATATCTGTAGGCCTCATGTTTCTCCCATGCCTCATTTATTAATAAGAAAGACACAAAATGTCAGATGGAAAAATCCAAAGTAACTCGTGTTTATCTGGGAAAAATATAAAAGTCTGAAGCTTTTGTTTCCTTTTTGGTGAATTATCAGAAAACATGAATACAATATACATGCAACATGAGTAGTTTTATAGATAATAATTAAAGACTAAATATAACTAAATTAAGTGAAACCATAGTTCCTGTTAATTCATAGCATAGGGGGAAAAACTGACCTGCAGACCAGACAAGTTTTAGTTCACTGTAATCAGTGTAATTTACTGGTTCTCCTCTTCCTGCTCTGCACACATATCCTGAAGTGTGAATCTGTCCATGAACAATGTAGGAGTTCTGTTCAGTCCCGTTGCTGCTGCCAGGGAGCAGCTCAAAGCTGTAGGAGCTGCTGGATGGATCAGGACCAGCTTTATACCAGAAGAACCTCCATCCAGCCGATAAAGGTTCCAACCCCCCACAGCTCAGATTTACTGAGTCTCCAGGACTCAGCCATGATGGAGACACAGAGAGGACAGAGACAAGTTTACCTGTTGATACCAAAGAATAAGAAACATCAACATTTTTATGTCACAATTTCACTTTGATTAAAATGTTATAAAACTAAATCTACCACAAATATAATTTCTAAGTAATTATAATGTTGTCTGTCAGGATATTCACCTACAGTAGCATTGATGTAGTGATTAAAAAACTGCTGCCTGTCACTGGGAGAGAGGCAAAGAAAACCCTGATAGATCACTGATCCATCACAAAGCAACACGCACACACACACACTGACACACACAGACAATTAAACAGTTGTGCTTTTTTTACTGAGAAAGCAAGAGTATCTGGAGAGAACTAAGGCCTGCTTGGGGAGAACAAGCTCCATGCAGAAAGACTCCAGGCTTGGATTGGAACCCAGAACCTTTTTTCTGAAAGGCAGCAGTGCTACCATCGGTGCAACAGCACAATTTGAAAAAAATGCAATATATATATATAAGATATACATTTTACGTTTTTTTTCTGTTTTCTGTTGATGTGTGAATGATAGAGCCTCTGTCTAAGTTGTTTTTTTTTCCCCATCAGAGCTGATCACAGTGGCATTATCAGAAAAATCAGTTTAAATGGTCAAAAGTTAAAAATGTTAAGAACAGAAATACACAACAGAAATAAAGCTGGGAAAAAATATCCAAAAGAAACTTGATAATTTATTTTTCATTAAATATGAAATCAGCCTTACTGCTAAATGTGAGATAAAAATAAGGATCAGAAACTTAGATTATTTAGCAGCATTAGACAAATTTCGTTTTCAGGCATCATAAAAAAATCTACATGTCCTCAGCCTTTTAGTTTAACTTTAATTAATTTTATGACAAACTGCAGCACTGAAAAACAATTTCATCATTCAGAGCTCATTGATGAACAGAAACTAAACTCACCAATTTCCTGTATGGAGACTTTATTGCTGATATCAGTGTAGAAAACTGGATTTCCTCTTTCTCCTCTGCAGCTGTACACACCTCCATCTGAGACTCTGAGGATTCTATCTGGTTCATTGTTTCTGGTGGACTTTAATTTTAAAGACCCTGTTCTGAACCAGTAAATCTTCCAGCCATTAGAAATGTTCACTGAGCAAGTCAGTATTATACTGCCCCCTGCTGGTATGATTTTACTGTCTGCTGTCAGAATGGCTCTGGGTTTCTCTGGTGCTGCGTTTGGGAAAGAAAAACATTTAAAAGAAAAGGAAATAATCAGATGATGTTTTAGAAAGTAATGTGGTAACAAAATTCTTCCATAAGCTATTATTACCAATCTGAAATAAATTTATATGAAGTATAACGGATCATGTTTTATTGCGATTTTTACTTAAAGGAATTTTGAATTTTTTTTTTAACTCTGAATGTATTTTTCCTGTAAGAATTCACACGTCAGCAGCTATAATCATAGAAAACTATTATCTGAATATAGATTTCCTTCACATTTCAGTGCAGTGGTAGAAAAAAGGAGACCGATAAACAAAGTTGTCCCATATGTGGCGGGAGTTACTGAGAAACTGAGGATATTTTCTAAACACAACATCCCAGTGCATTTTAAAGCTGCTAACACTCTCAGGAAAAGACTGGTTAACCCAACAAAAAAACTCAAACACAAGCTCAGTGGTGAGGTACATGTAGTGCAAACTCATCAGGCAAAGACTCAGCAGTCCATCTACATCTAAAGGACAAAGGTCACTCTTTTAAAGACAATGATGTACACATTTTCAATAGGGAAGACAGATGGTTTGAGAGAGGAGTAAAAGAAGCCATTTATGTTAAACATATGAAACCAACCTTGAATAGAGGAGCTGGCATCAGGTTTCATCATTCCTACATAAATAAAGCAGGTTTTTTGGGGGTTTTTGCACAGAAACTCAAACTTTAAGGCAGGTGACCAAAACAGCATAGTTACATAATTAGGGTCGTTTCACTTTCAAACAACACTTAATTTACCAACATTGCTTAGAGCTTACACAACCATGACATAACAATAGCTTCATCAGTGAGATTTAAAGACCCTAACTTTTAGAATTATATATTTGATACTCAAAACCATTCTTTTCAGAACTGAAGAAGCCTCTTCGATGAGAGATTAAATGTTTTCAAGACATCAAGAAAGGTTCAGTAGCCTTCATTTAAACTCTGAAGAGTACCATGTCCTGGATGACTGATAACCTTCATCAACAATAACAGGAAAAAACCTGATCTGTCAGCTGAGTCCTATTGGTGTAATAAAGATAAATAATGGGTCCGAGATGTGAAAAAAATCTACTTTCAATAAGATCATCAGAAACAGGTGACATTTTTTTTAACTATTAACATTAAAACACGTTTTACTGGGAAAACTGCACATCTGCAGCTGATTTAATAAAAAAGTTATGTTTTTTTTCCTTAAATCTTTTTTGTTTAAAAGTGATTATTTTCATAATTCATCCAGAACTTTCCAAATAAATTCAGTGTTTTAGGAGGTGAAATATTAATAATTTTAGGGAGAAAGAAAATAAGATTTTCTGTTTTCCCCATGTAAAATGAACCTCCCCAATAGATTTCACTAAATGACATAAAACTGTTTCATGTTGTTGACTAAACTATTTAAATAAGACGTGTAAATAATAATTTAATCTCTATAATAGATGATTTACTTACAAACAGTTAAAGAGCGATCATCACTCCATTGTGTTAACTGATAGTTTCTTCTTCCTCTGCAGCTGTATCTGTCACTGGACGCAATGATGGTCCAAGTTTCACTGGATGGTGGAGAATAATTTAACCAGGTTGTTCTCCATTCATATGTCCATTGAGTTCCTCCTCCTCCTTTGATCTCACATCTCAGAGTGACTCTCTCTCCTCTGAATATCTGAGGCCAGGTGGGTTGGAAGGTCACAGTTGGTCTAATGGAAACTGTTTACAAAAAAACAACCAACCTCTGGTTAAAATTGCAACAAAAACAAAGTCTACATTAAACCTTTGGCCTTTTACCACCGAGAATGATAACCTTCTGAAATAGAATCAAACTGATTCAAGAAAAAAATCAATATATAAAGCAAATACATCAAAGTATTACATGAAATTATAAAAAAAGTAGTGGATTGTATACATAGAAAAGAATTAACATTTCTAGTAAAAGATAAAAAACTGGAATATCATCTTCAATTCAAGACTTTTAACTTCAGCTTTTAATTCAATACATTTTGTAGCTGGTTCATGCGACATTTAAACATTCAACTTTTGTAACATAATAATACTTAATGTTAACCTGCATTTTATTATATTTATCATTAATAAAGATACAAATTACCAGCTTCTGTTAAATTATTTTAACAAGTTCATGATAATTTGGTATTTTATTGATGAACAGAAACTAAACTCACCAGTTTTATATATGGTAACCTCATTGCTGGTATCAGTGTAGAAAACTGGATCTCCTCTTCCTCCTCTGCAGCTGTACACACCTCCCTCTGAGACTCTGAGGATTCTATCTGGTTTATTGTTTCTGATGGACTTTGGTGTAAAAGACCCTGACTCCTGTCTGAACCAGTGAAACTTCCAACCAGCAGAGCTGTCCAGAGAGCAGGTCAGTATTATACTGCCCCCTGCTGGTATGATTGTATGATCTGCTGTCAAAGTGGCTCTGGGGTTCTCTGCTGCTGAGTTTGGAAAACAAAAACATGTAAAAGAAAATGAAATAATCAGATGATTAATTGTCTCAGAAAGTAATGTGTTAACGAAATATCAACATTAGCCATTAGAACCAATCAGAAATTAAGAGCTTTGAAGAATAATGCTTTACTTTGTCTTATACTTAAATGATTTTTATTTTTTTACTGACATGTTTTTTATTCTAACTTTGATTTTTTTTTGCCTTCAAAGATTCAGACAAGTTGACAGCTATAATCATAAATAAAAACAATACAATGTTACATGTCTTTTTTCTTCATCTTTCTTAATGAAGAAAAGAGTCTTAAAATTTGAGAAAATTAAAACTATCTACTGAATAAAACCATTTTGCATCCATCTGGAGAACTGATCTTAATCAATATTATCTAGATTTAGTTATATAATTACAACTGCTGTACTGACAAACTGTTATATATACATATTTTAAATAATTACTGAGGTTTAAGATGAGTTGTTTAATGTGAAACTCAAAGAACTTCTCATTAAAAACAACAATAAGATGAAAAGACCTCATCTGTCAGCGGAGTCCTTTTGGCTGAATTAAGATGTATAATGGGTCTGAGATGTGAAAAAAATCTATTGCCGATAAGATCATCAATAACAGGTGATATATGACTAAAAATGTAGCCAATAACATTAGAACATGTTTTACTGAGCTTGATTGTTTCTGATTGTAGCAAAAAACTAAATAAGGAATAAACTTAAGGTTTTTAGATTTAAAGTAAATGTTTTCAATGTTCATTCAGACTTTCCTAAATAAATTAAATGTTTTGTTTTTTAAAAGTTGAACAACAAATTATGTTTAGCAGCAAGAAAATCTGATTTCTGTTCTTTTGATTGTAAAAAAACAATATACTTTACTAAATGATATTAACTGTTTCATGTTGTTGACTAAACTATTTAAATAAGACTTGTAAATAATAATTTTATCTCTATAATAGATGATTTACTTACAAACAGTTAAAGAGCGATCATCACTCCATTGTGTTAACTGATAGTTTCTTCTTCCTCTGCAGCTGTATCTGTCACTGGACGCAATGATGGTCCAAGTTTCACTGGATGGTGGAGAATAATTTAACCAGGTTGTTCTCCATTCATATGTCCATTGAGTTCCTCCTCCTCCTTTGATCTCACATCTCAGAGTGACTCTCTCTCCTCTGAATATCTGAGGCCAGGTGGGTTGGAAGGTCACAGTTGGTCTAATGGAAACTGTTCTCATAAAAAAACAAACAAACAACCTCTGGTTAAAATTGCAACAAAAACAAAGTCTACATTAAACCTTTGGCCTTTTACCACCGAGAATGATAACCTTCTGAAATAGAATCAAACTGATTCAAGAAAAAAATCAATATATAAAGCAAATACATCAAAGTATTACATGAAATTATAAAAAAAGTAGTGGATTGTATACATAGAAAAGAATTAACATTTCTAGTAAAAGATAAAAAACTGGAATATCATCTTCAATTCAAGACTTTTAACTTCAGCTTTTAATTCAATACATTTTGTAGCTGGTTCATGCGACATTTAAAATTCAACTTTTGTAACATAATAATACTTAATGTTAACCTGCATTTTATTATATTTATCATTAATAAAGATACAAATTACCAGCTTCTGTTAAATTATTTTAACAAGTTCATGATAATTTGGTATTTTATTGATGAACAGAAACTAAACTGACCAGTTTTATAGATGGTAACCTCATTGCTGGTATCAGTGTAGAAAACTGGATCTCCTCTTCCTCCTTGGCAGCTGTACACACCTCCCTCTGAGACTCTGAAGATTCTATCTGGTTTATTGTTTCTGATGGACTTTGGTGTAAAAGACCCTGACTCCTGTCTGAACCAGTGAAACTTCCAACCAGCAGAGCTGTCCAGAGAGCAGGTCAGTATTATACTGCCCCCTGCTGGTATGATTGTATGATCTGCTGTCAAAGTGGCTCTGGGGTTCTCTGCTGCTGAGTTTGGAAAACAAAAACATGTAAAAGAAAATGAAATAATCAGATGATTAATTGTCTCAGAAAGTAATGTGTTAACGAAATATCAACATTAGCCATTAGAACCAATCAGAAATTAAGAGCTTTGAAGAATAATGCTTTACTTTGTCTTATACTTAAATGATTTTTATTTTTTTACTGACATGTTTTTTATTCTAACTTTGATTTTTTTTGCCTTCAAAGATTCAGACAAGTTGACAGCTATAATCATAAATAAAAACAATACAATGTTACATGTCTTTTTTCTTCATCTTTCTTAATGAAGAAAAGAGTCTTAAAATTTGAGAAAATTAAAACTATCTACTGAATAAAACCATTTTGCATCCATCTGGAGAACTGATCTTAATCAATATTGTCTAGATTTAGTTATATAATTACAACTGCTGTACTGATAAACTGTGATATATACACATTTTAAATAATTACTGATGTTTAAGATGAGTTGTTTAATGTGAAACTCAAAGAACTTCTCATTAAAAACAACAATAAGATGAAAAGACCTCATCTGTCAGCGGAGTCCTTTTGGCTGAATTAAGATGTATAATGGGTCTGAGATGTGAAAAAAATCTATTGCCGATAAGATCAACAATAACAGGTGATATATGACTAAAAATGTAGCCAATAACATTAGAACATGTTTTACTGAGCTTGATTGTTTCTGATTGTAGCAAAAAACTAAATAAGGAATAAACTTAAGGTTTTTAGATTTAAAGTAAATGTTTTCAATGTTCATTCAGACTTTCCTAAATAAATTAAATGTTTTGTTTTTTAAAAGTTGAACAACAAATTATGTTTAGCAGCAAGAAAATCTGATTTCTGTTCTTTTGATTGTAAAAAAAAACAATATACTTTACTAAATGATATTAACTGTTTCATGTTGTTGACTAAACTATTTAAATAAGACGTGTAAATAATAATTTATTCTCCATAATAGATGATTTACTTACAAACAGTTAAAGAGCGTTCATCACTCCATCGTGTTTTAATGTAACTGATTAGTTTTTCTTCCCTGCAGCTGTAGCTTTCATTGTCAGCTTCAATGATGATGTGTTCACTGGATGATGGAAAGTTTTTGTTGGTTCTTCCCCATTCATACGTCCACTGAGTTCCTCCTCCTTCCCTGATCTCACATCTCAGAGTGACTCTCTCTCCTGTGTATATCTGAGGCCAGGTGGGTTGGAAGGTCACAGTTGGTTTATTGGAAACTGTTTACAAAAAAAACAAACAACCTCTGGTTAAAAATGCAACAAAAACAAAGTCTACATAAAATCGTTGGCCTTTTAACACCGAGAATGATAACCTTCTGAAATAGAATCAAACTGATTCAAGAACAAAATCAATATATAAACTGAATACATAAAACATTACATGAAATTATAAAAAAGTAGTGGTTTGTAAACATAGAAAATAATTAAAATTTCTATCAAAAGATGAAAAGAAACTGGAATACCACCTACAATAAAAATCTTTTAACTTTAGCTTTTAATTTAATACATTTTGTAGCTGACTGTTGCGACATTTAAACATTAAACGTTATAAACAAAATTCAGGTTAACATTAAGTATTATTATATTATATTTATCATTAATAAAGATACAAATGAGCAGCTTCTGTTAAATTATTTTTAAAAGTTCAATATAATTTGTTATTTTATTGATAAACAGAAACTAAACTCACCAGTTTCATATATGGTAACCTCATTGCTGGTATCAGTGTAGAAAACTGGATCTCCTCTTCCTCCTCTGCAGCTGTACACACCTCCCTCTGAGACTCTGAGGATTCTATCTGGTTTATTGTTTCTGATGGACTTTAATGTAGAAGACACTGACTCCTTTCTGAACCAGTTAACCTTCCAATCAGCAGAGGTGTCCAGAGAGCAGGTCAGTGTTATACTGCCCCCTGCTGGTATGATTTCTTTATCTGCTGTTAATGATGCTCTGGGTTTATAAGCTGTTTAAACAAACACAATTGCAAGTAAATATTCAGAATATTGTTTAAGGAAACCTTTTGTTACAATGAATTAAATCTATAGTTACCAGAACCAAATAATTAATCTTAAACAATATTGACAGGTCAGCCTTACTATGATTTTTATATTCTGAGGCCAGATGGGTTTCAGATTCACTTAAACCTTTTTGGAAACTATAAAAAAAAAAAAAAAAACGAGATAATTTTTTTTTTTTTAAAGAACTAAACACAAAATATATTTCTATGAACTTTGTAGAGAAGTATGTACATTAATGTATGTTTTATGCTGTCATCTTTAAAGTATTTCCAGTATTAACAATCTTACAATTAATTAAAGAGATGTTGCTGATTAATTTTAATGCAGACTTTAGACCAACTGTGCACTAAAATATTAATGAAATTACCATATGTTCTGTCTTTGTATATTAAATAGCTTAATTCATTTTAGTAGCTTAATTACAACTATTACATAGCATCATATAAACTCACTGTACTTACTTTTAACACTAGAAACTATCAGTTAAATCAAAGATTAATCAGTTCAATTCATTCTTTATCATTTAATTTCCATAAGTCAAAAATTTAGAACTGATCTTATTTGTCCTCAGAAAGTCTCTTATTCCATAGCAGTTGTATTTCTAAATTCACTAGTCTCATTTATTAAAACTTTTTGAGATTATATAAAGTTTTCGTCCTTCTTAGCTCTGCAGCTCTACCAGCCTCCTCTTTCTATCCTGAAATCTCTGGATGACTCAGCTGGTTTAGTCAGACCTGTGGATGAAGAGCGTCTATAGAGTTCATATGATGAAGCAGCACAGAACAAGTCAGTGTCACACTGCCCCCTGTTGGTGTGGTTGTTTTGAGTGTTGTCATGGTGATCCTGGTTTATAATGGTAGTTAAACAATTGAAAACATCATCACTAATTGTTTGGAGCAAACCACAAAAAATCTGATCAATTGGTTTACCATCATCATCATCATCATCATCATCAAAATAATCAATAATATAAATTTCATTAAATATAATCTTTTATTTAATATTTTAATATTTTATCTAATATTTTATTATACGGCCCTTCACAATGCAAGTAGAACGCTCCATTGATTTGAATGTGATTTCCCAACGTTCTACCGGTCATTATTTTCTGATAGAAGACCTCTGAAAAAAATTATGACAATAGCAACGGAGTTTGTAACGCACAAACTGTTGGGAACTATTTGACGCGGAAATCCTAAATCAACCTTTCTGCCTTCATAAAAGTGTATGAAGTTTATTTGTGTGTGTACAATTGGCAACTAGCCGTATATTAAGCAGGATAATGTAGCCTATAGAACGCCGGTCATTATCGGGAAAATAAGTACCTTCAGGGCGAACTGGACTGAATGTATAGAACCGGCGTTCTATACATTATCCCTTACATGATAAATATAAGATTAATAGAAAGACTTTATCTTATTTACAAAAATTAGAAAGTAATTTACTGTAACTGCAACTGGGTTATTTCCCCATTAGAGGCAGATATCGTATATCTACATTAATACAAATAAACAAATCTGACTGACTCTAAGTTTAATTTTAGAAAACGATTTGATTAATAAATTAGATTAAAGTTACAGTGAGATTATTGAAAGTCACTGTATAGATTCAGGAAATAATTGATTTAAAAGTAGACCAACACATAAACTTTTTACATTCAGATCACAGACAGCAGGTGGTGAAGAAGAGATAAAAGTTGCATAATTGCAAAGAGGCAAAAACATTCCTTTTTAAGTTTAAGATTCAGTTTGAAATATTTTATAAACATTGTGAGTCTAAGTGATAATTGAAACTTCTGGAAACATTGTTAATAAATACTTTGGGATTTTTGTTGTTGAAACCAAAGTGTTACTGACTTTACCATCTATTGGTGGGGGTTTGTCTTCTTCCTCATCACTCTGATCTGTTGAAATGATCAAATATAGAAAAATCATCATACTATCCTATTGGTATATCTAAATAAAATATAAAGCATCAAGATATTTAATTCAACAAAAATTAATTAATTAAATGAACTGTTGTTCAGTTAGTCTGATCATCTTATGAACTGACAAAAATAACAGAAATTGAAAGAAAAAACTTGAAAAAGGAAAACTTCTTACCATAAGCATGTACGTAAATAAGTGTACTGAGCACTGCAATGGACAATGAAAGCTTATCAGATATGGTCAAACTGACAGAGAAAGTAATTCACAACAAATACATTTTAACAAAACTGTACATAATATTGTAATAACACCAAGGCAGCGTTTGTTTAGAGTTAATCACAGAAAACTTACATATCCTCAAGATGGAAGAGAAACAGTTTAAACAGTTATAAACTATTTCCATCCTGAAGAAACATGTTTATGTTCACTAAACAGAAAGTCAGTGATGTACTTACAGAAAAAGCCCAGAATGCAGAGCAGAGCGTTCTCCATCTTCACATCTAGATCTGCTGCTCAGCTCATCAGAAAGGTTTCTACTTTGTTTTAACTATAATAAGAAGAAAAGTTGCATCAGCCATACATTCATGACACTAACATTTTTTAATTTTTCTAAATGTGGCCTGTGTGTGTTTCCTTCCCTTTTATACAAAGTTCACACCATAGCAGCAGCTCTAACCACAGCAGTTGGTGGGTTGTATTTCCTGTCCATTGCAAAGACATTTCAACCTGTTTCATGAGAAAAACTCTTTGTGATTGTAGAAAAACCCAGACTTCCAACAACATGATATACTTAAAAAAAATAATGAATCTTTATATATTTATTCAAGCAGTTGTGGAGTTAAAGACTTCAAAAGACGACTTTTCCTTTCTGATTTCTAAAGAGCTCCTCTCTTTCTGCTATTTCTAAAACTGTTACACCTTCTTCAGAGGACTGACTGTTGGCTGCTTATCAGATCAGTGATGAACGAATGATCTGTCAGGTTGGTTAACCGTCTCTCAGCTGTTAAGTGCTGGGATGAGTTACTGGGCCCGCTGGTTACCATCAGGTAATGATTCATGAAACACTGAACATCACACTGTTACTGACAAAGGAGTGAAAGCTGGTGTGTGTCTGTGTGTGTGTGATTTTCTTTAGAACATGAACCTGTATGAATGTTTATATTAATGATTGTTTTAGTTTTTTCTCTCATTTGATCTCTTTTTCTACATGTTCATCTTTAATTGAGGTATGTTGCTGGTATCACTTGAACAGATCCATTGTTATATACAATAAACACACTACATAAAGTGTATGGTTTGATTTAATTTTGTGACTTGTGCTTAACTAAATCGACTGCAACGCTCTAAATGTTATCTTGTTCTCTCACTACAACACACCTCTATCACCTTTATACTGTGATTAATATCATACTTTGGATCATGTTGAATATGCAGTCATGGTGGAAGAACTGGTTTGACTTAACCCATTGTCCGTCTTTCTGCCTTCTTGAGTTGATGATGAATTTGTTCTGTGGCTCCCTGCAGGATATATAGTTGGTGTCTGAAAATGAATTCAGCCCATCTTAAACCCACCCTGGTCCTCTTGATGAAAATTCGGAACATTGTCATTTTTCGATTAACTCTTAAACTTCCAGTAGTCTCAATAAATGGTTCCTTTGTGAAAAAGAATTCTGATAAAACAAAAAAAGATAGATATGCTTTAAGTGCCTTAGCCATACTTAGCCAAACTCTGTATGTAAATAGACACCGTATAAGACATCTCCCCATAGATGTGCATGGAATAAAGAAAATAGTGTTTGCAAAGTATTTGTACTTCATAGCTAAACAATGAGTCATTAAGGACAAACTATACACTAAAACCGTTTTTAGAAAGGTGTTCTGGAGTTTTTGTGGATAATTCCATTCTGTCTTTATCCAAAGTTTTCTTTTCAAATACACCACTTTTAACAGGAACATTGGCTTCTGGCTGTTTTCTCACAGTATGAAATGTGCTGGCGGATCCTGATGAATGTCTGGGGGGTGTATCTGGATACGATGTACATATGTCATTTACCCAAACGAAGTTATATTTGCAAAGAGGGCCGACAAAACAGCAGAACTCCTCACAGTGCTCATCTTTTGTGTGCATTTCTGCACACATATCCTTAAAAGATGAAGTTATGCTTTTTTTTCGTATTTGGTTTCTAGGGTGTTAAAACAGGCAGACATGCAGCTTTAGGGGGGGGATGGGGGGGACTAGACAAGAAGAGACCCTTGTATTTGGTTTAAAATGACTTGTCCCTGATCCTTCCTGGTACGTGAACCTCCCATCAGCTACAGAGTTTGTTTTTTGTGTTCAACAGGAGGGCTCAGTTAAAAAAATACCTACTTTAGATTACTTTACTACATTTCTGTAAAATGCGTTTTAGCACCATCTATTGGCAGGTAAAGGACACTGCAACATATTTACTATTTTATGGCCCTCACTTTAAGGTTATACAAACTTAAAGTTGTTAATATTTCTGGAGAAGGCATGAAAATTCATGTTTTACTTCCAGCTTTTAAGCATTGAGTCTTCAGGAAACACTGTGAGCTGTGAAATCAGGCTTATCAAGTTCACTGTTTTAGAGATTTTACTCCTGTCATGTCAAAAGCACTCTACTGGCATTGTAAACATTTTCACGAAAGATAAGATTATTATATAAATAACGATTACAGTGATAAAGTACAGTTATCTCATCTTTATCATCCATCCATTCATTATCTAAACTGCTTATCCTCAAGGGGTCACAGAAGGGCTGGTGGCCATCTCCAGCTGTCAATGAGTATAACCTGGACAGGTCACCAGTCCATCACAGGGAAACATTCTCATGTTTATATAGGGTTATTTAAACTTTTATTAAAAGTAACACCTCATAATTTAAAGGGTTTTGATGATAAAATCCAGCCATGTTTTATACCTGCTTAAGCAGTGGAGGGTTTGCTGTTGTGTGGATTGACTTCTGGTGCTAATCTCCTGGAATGGAAGCATTACACAAACCGCTTTTAAGTTATTATTTGGTTAAAAGAGACATATTATGAAAAAAATCCCTTTTGTTTCAAACATCCATGCTGTTTTGAGTGAGATAGGGGTTTCTTAATTGATCCTGTATTCATTCTCTGATTGAGCTGTTCAAAATCTGTCCGGTGTTCTACGTCACAAGCCGGAATATTGGAATGTCCACACCTCCTCAGAGAGCTGTCTCCACCCACCAGGTACAGCAGTAAAAAACCGTTACCATTCAGATTAGGAAACACCATGTTGAAGCACCATGCAAAATGCTCAGTTTTTGGCTGGTCAAAACACTTCATCGGGTCCCAGTCGAAGAGGACAGAAGAGCGGCATGGGTTGAATTTTATTTTTCATGGTAAGATGCTGGCAGTAAGGGTGGGGAAGACGGGAGATCTACCGCCGCAAGAAGAAACTCAAAATCCACAGAGGAGAGGGGAGAGGCGCCGCTGACAGAAGCAACTCAAACTGTGGGCAGAAGACGGAAGACCTGCCGCAGAAGAGCGGCATAGGATGGCTTTATTTTTTATGGTAAGATTCTGGCGGTAAGGGTAGGGAAGACTGAGGACCTGCCGCCACAAAGGGCTAATCAAACTCTGGGCGTAAGATGGCAGACGAGCCGCCGACCCAGGGGAAGACTGAGGACATGCAGCCGCACAGAGCTCAAAGAGCGGGATCTCCGCAGTGCTAGAGAGCTGGAGTCAGCGTCTCAGGAAGATATCGGAGTGCCAGGTAAGCAGTTAAATATATTCTTTTAACTTTAAGTAATGTCTTCAATAACAATTCAAATGTATCTTGCTGAATTCTCTGAGTATCGGGTTCTCAGGAGATTTCTGTCCAACGGTACTTCGGTAAAGTTAGAGAAATTTTCACAGATTCGTGTTAAAATCCCTTTTAAGGTGTATAGTTCCAAAAAAGCTATTATGAATATTAGTTTGTCTATCATGTACAGAAAATGCTTTGGATAAAAGTTTTTCTTTTCCATCATCTGATGTTTTATTATCAAAATAGGTTAAAAGTACAGCTCATACTTAAAAAAATTTAAATCATTTTTTAATGATTTTTTTATTATGTGTAAAACTAATAAGATGTTCTATAACTACACCATTGAATGCTGTATTACCATCAAATGCTCAGTACATGTGTACAATCTCCCCCTGATCATACAACTTATACTTTGGTGAAATACGCCTCAAATTAATTTTAGGGATTTTTTATTATGTCAAAAACCAATAAAATGTTCAATAACTACAAAATTATACATTGCAGTACCACCATATGCTCAAAAAAAGTAAAAAATCTCCCCTTGATCATACTACAAGTGATACTGTAGGCAGTTCTGCGCACATATGCTTAAAATATGAAGTTGAATGGAAAATAGAAGTGAAACCGAAGAAGTGTGAAGCAACCTTTTAATATACGATATATATGTCATCAATGTGTGCACTCACAGCTTTCCCTGTCCCCCACCCCCTCAGCCCCTTTCTCCGGACAAGTCCGCTCTTGTTACTAGGGCTTCAGGCGATAAAATACACGTAAAATTTATACGCACAGAGTGTAGAACTCTGCTTTCAGACTCAAAAGTAAAACAGACGAAGTCTGAATTACAAGTTTTCATGGCCTGTTTGAAAGGGGCTTAATTAAGTTTTATTAATTCTTAAAAAGAAATCAAGTCAAAAAGTTTAAAGTATCACTGAATCAGCTCACAGTGACTAAATTAGCTGATAAGATATTCTGACCTTGAAGTGAAGTTGAACCCAGAATTTGACACAAATCATTACTGAACCAAAAGTAGCGTTACAGTATCGCAAATTCACCTTTCTGGAATCTATATATATATATATATTAGATTCAAGGTACTCAGTTCACCAGCTATAAGTTGTTTAAACTTTATATGTTTACAGATATGCTTTTATTTCGTATTTGGTTTCTAGGGTGTTAAAACAGACAGAGAAGCTTTATGGTTCCTCTTTTGTACAAAAATGCCTCACAGTGAGAATGATCACAACGATAAGAAATGAAGATAATTTTAATAAGCAGAAAAGAGAAGTCCCACCTTGAGAACCAAGCAAGTGTTAATCAAGCGAGAAGCGGGGTACAACCTGGACAGGTCGGCAGTTCTTTGCAGAGCAACAGAGACAGAAAAATGCACACAAATGATAAGTTTAAAGAAAATAATGTTGATTACCAGTCATACTGTATACTTTGGCCTACAACTGCACTTGAAGAGCACAAAATATTACTGTTTCCTCATTTCTCTGAACAGAACCATGAACAAGACATGAGAATGTGAGATGTCGTGTGGGGGGGGGGGGGTAATGAGAGAAGTTGGGGTCATCTAAACATAGAGACTCTTGCATTTGGTTTCAGAATGACCTGTCCCTGATCCTTCCTGGTACTTGAGCCTCCAATCAGACTCTCCCATTGCAAGTCTGTTTTTTAACTGTAGCCTAATGTTATATTTAACTGTTTTTTTTTACAACACTGTCATTATAAACAGCTGAAAAGTTTTGTTTCATTTCAAATCAAACTTCAGAAACGCTTTCTTAAT